>CM046463.1:9693190-10980690 GCA_025506415.1 Flaveria robusta
AATGATTTTGAAACATAAGGTTGAAGTTTACTCAGATATACTTTAAGCAATTTAAAAGTTAAATCAATTATAAATTCTGTAATTAGGTAGTGGTGGTTTTTACGGTTTTTAATTAAATATGGTTTTCATTTGATCCCTCCCATATATATATATATATATATATAAATATACACCAATTTAGATTGACTTTTTAAGTCAAAACCATATTTGAAGCCTAGAAAGTTTATACATTTTGTAATCATTATTTCAAAATTTAAGCATAGTATATGTTCATTATCAAAATATTTAAATTTTAAACATTTCTCATTAAGTAATGACTTATGAATAAAAAATATTTATTTTCATGTAGATCATTTTTAAACATTATAAAATATTATGTTTCATACGTTGGGTTGTAATTTGATATCTTGGAATTACAACAAAAATATTTTAATGACAAATTTAAGCATTAAAATTTTTAATAATAGATATAATAAATAATTAAATTAAATTAATATGTACCTGCTCGTCCATAAATATATTTCAACTTCCATCCTTGTGAACATTAACTTTTTCTCAAATTCTAATTATTCTTACTTTAATTGTAAGGTCATATTTGTTCATGTCAAGGTCATTCAAAATATTAAAAGCTTTTAGTTCTTTTTTTGTTAAGTAATTTCATAAAACGATATGAGTAAACAAAAAGCAGCAATTTTATCTTTAAGTCCCTAACTCACCATTTTAAATTATCCATTTAAAAATACAAAGATGATTTTGATCATATTTATATAAATTTTTTTAAATAATGTCTAAATCCCAAGATTATTATAGTATCAGCTTTTTAATATCTTTTGTTCATAGATCATTGAATTTTGTTTCTAAAAAAATTTGCCATTTTAGGGCATAAATTGTTTATAATGAATGATAATTTATCGTATAATTTTGATTATAAATTGTCTTTAACTTAAATATTAATATTAATTTTAGTTTTAATTTAAATAAATTACAATTTATTGTATATTTATTGCACTATGGTGTTAATTTCGAAACAATTACTTCTTTAATATATATATGAAAATTTTAAGACAATTTAAACATTAATAAGTTCATGTATAATTAGTAATTCAATAGACTTTATTTGATATTAAATTTTAATATGTAAACAATTTAAAACTTAAATTATATCAATTTCTAATATGAAAAACTATCTAAAATGTTAATTATGGTAACTTTTGATTGTTTTTTTTTTAAATAATTAGTAAATGCATTCTTTAAATTAAAAATCAAAGCTTCCTAAATTAAGTGCAATCACATTTAATATATTCTAGGCGAGAAAACTTAATGGGGGAGGCTCTCGATGATTGCCACGTATCCGTAGAAGACCTTGTTGATTGCCACATGTCTCTAGAAAACCTTGTTTTATTAGAGGTTACAGATAGTTCAAGAGAAAACCTTATTTTAGGAGAAAATCAAGAAAACCACGTTTTGATCATTTATCAATATTAATCAATGGTTAAGATTAACAATGCTAATTTAATAAATTTTGATAATTAAAATGACATATTTTGTAATAAATAGGGGCATAATAGGAAAACTAGATATATTAAATTTTAGAAATCTCTAAGAGCATTAAACAAATTCCATAAATTCTCATAATCTCTCTCTTGCATCATTATTCTTTCCTTTCTCACGTAATGTAATTAATACAACACTAATTGCATATTTTATTGTTATAATTTCAAAAATATTAAAGGAGGAAGAATACTAATAAAATCATCAACTAACAAGCACTTGGAAACTTATTAGATACATATATGTAAGCATGGACAAAATCATTTATGTGTATGTAGCACATATACAATGTAATACAACACAGTGATACGTATACGTGACAGTTTCGCTAGTTAAATGCAACATTAGTTTCACTAATACAACACATTTTCAATTGTTGTAAGCATGCGTAACAACATTAAATATACATAACAACAACATTAGACATACATAAAAACAGTGATACGTATACGTAACAGTTTCGCTAGTTAAATGCAACATTAGTTTCGCAGTAGTATTACGTGTATGTAATAATACTGTTACGTGTATGTAACAACGGGTTTTTGTCTTCTTCGTTTTGTTCTTTGTGTTTGTCATCTTCTTCATGTTTTAAACCAGATGTTTTGCTAATTGCTCTACCAATCATTGTGTTTGATGCTTTATAATCTTCGATTTATTATCGTTGTTGTCTTTTTGGAGTTCATCATCCATTTCAATATGAGTTCATCATCTTTAGTGAGTAATCACTACAAAAAGATGAATAACCTAGATTCAAAATCCATCAAAGAACATAATCAAACCTTAACCTTGTAGCAATGAAACCATTGAACTATAAAATTTCAAAATCCAGAAAAGTTGTTGGGTTTAAGATTATTTATATCAAAATGCATACCTTGGTTGTGATGTTGATTGAAATAGAACAAGTTTATATTACAGATAAAGAAATTAAACATGTTTTTGATTAATCACTTTGATGTTAAGCTCTACTTGGATGATGAAGATGGTTGTGATGATGACGACGTCGAAGATGATAATGATGATGATGATGATGATGATGATGATGATGATGATGAATAGTTGAAAAAACAAGACCTTAAAAATTATATGAATTGAGATTTGATATATGTATATTGATTTAAAAAGAAACTAAAAGATTTGAATTAATATAAATAATTACAAAAAATAATAGTTTGTCAATTTTACAAGTATCCCTTTTAACAATAAAAGTAAAGAATATATTAGAAATTATATGATTGGTGGAAATTGGTTTACATGGTTTTCTCTTAAGATTATGGTTTTTATTTGATCCCTCCCATATATATATATATATATATATATGGGAAGTATCAAATGAGAACTCACTTTTTTACGAGAACTCTAGGAACTAATGTGAGCCACTAATTTTTAATGGCAAAATGGTAAATAATATAAACATAGTATAAAAAATTATAAAACAAAAAATAAGATGAAAATGGAAAAATTAAATACAAAAATATTTCTCTCGTTTCCCTCTTTCATAAAAAAATAAAAAAAATTTAAAAAAAATAAAAAAAACTCGTTTTTTTTTTCGAAATTCGTTTTACACATGTGTAAAACCAGATTTACACATGTGTCAAACCAGATTTACACATGTGTATAACAAGATTTACACATGTGTAATTAACAGGTAGGTGATTTTTTTTAAAAAAATATATCAATATGGTAGGCGTTGGAAAGATAAAAAAAATACTGAATTTTATGGTGCAATTTTTTTGAAAAAATAATGTCGTGAAAAAAATTTATGAACGTTTAAAAAAAAAGATGGAAATGGCATGTGAGTTGCATGTAACTTAATTTGTGTGGCTGAGATTATTTCCTAGAGTTCTCACAGGCAAAAGGAAAGAAATTCCATCATTACTCCTCTACACTTGTTACATATGGATCTTTTTGGCCCCACCAGTGTAATGAGTCTAGTAAGAACCTCATATTGTTTAGTGATCACATATGATTTCACTAGATTTACTTGGGTTTTTTTCCTTAGAACTAAGGATAAGACTCTTGAAATCTTGAAGAATTTCATTCTGAAGATTGAGAATCAATCTGATCACAAGATCAAGATCATAAGATGTGATCAAGGAACTGAATTTAAGAACCAAATCCTTGATATATTTTGTGATGAAAAGGGTATTACAAGACAATATAGTGCTGCCAGGATTGCTAAGCAAAATGGTGTTGCTGAGAGGAGAAACAGGACACTAATTGAAGCTGCAAGAACCATGTTGTCTGACTCTAAACTGCCTATCACCTTCTGGGCAGAAGCAGTGAACACTGCTTGCTATGTGTAGAGAAGAGTTTTGGTAGTTAAGACTCATGATAAGACTCCTTATGAACTGTGGCACAAAAGAAGACCTTTCATTGGTTTCCTAGGATCATTTGAATGTCCTTGCACAATCTTGAATACAAGAGATCAGATAGCCAAATTTGATGAGAAATCAGATGATGGATACTTTATTGGATACTCTTCTCAAGCTAAGGCTTATAGAGTATACAATCTCAGAACTAGAGTAATTGATGAGTTAGCCAATGTGACCTTCAATGAACACACTCCTTGTGTGAAAGGTTCTGGTCCAGATTAGCTGTTTGATCTTGATTTAGTTACCAACTGTTTTAACAAGTCTTGTGAGGATGTTTCAGGATCTATAGGTAGCTTATCAACAGAAGATCCTGACCCAAGATTTGAGCTGAGAAGACCTTCAAATCAAAATACTTCTGCTCCAGTGGTAGCAAATTCTACAGATAGAGCTCCTATCAGCACAACCATAACAAATCCAGCTGATACATCTGAGGTGCCTTCAAATTCCAGCTCAAAGGCACAAAACTTAAAGGAAGGAGCTTCAAATGTAGAAGGAAATGGTAGTGGTGACAGTGATCAAGAATTTCTTGATGTTGACAATCACTCCATGGAGGACAACATCAATGATGTCACTCACTCGTTGGATGAAGTCTCTCTTGACAGGTGTGCTAATGTGGTGGGAGATTCCTCACTGCCTGATCAAAATTTTTCAAATTTAGATATCTCAAATCAACTTGTTGTGATCCCTCAACTTAGGATCCACAAGTCTCATCCCACCAAAAGCATCATTGGAGATGTTGAAAAGAAGGTAAGAACAAGAGGACAAACCCATGACAAAAATGTTTGTCTCTACTCTTGTTTCCTATCCCAAGTAGAGCCAACAAAAGTTGAGGAGGCTCTAAAGGATGGAAGTTGGGTTGAAGCTATGTAGGAGGAGCTACTTCAATTCAAAAGGCAAAAGGTTTAGAACCTATGTCCTCTTCCTTCAGGGAGGACTACCATAGGAACCAAGTGGATGTTTAGAAACAAGAAGATGATAGAGGACTTGTCATAAAAAACAAGGCAAAACTAGTTGTTCAAGGGTATAATCAAGAGGAAGGGATTGATTACCCTGATTTTTTTGCTCCAGTAGCAAAACTTGAAGCTGTTAGGATATTCCTAGCTTTTGCTGCATCTAAGAATTTCAAGGTCTACCAACTTGTTGTCAACTGTGCTTTCTTATATGGGGTGATTGATGAAGAGGTGTATGTCAAATAATCACCTGGCTTTGTAGATCCAGATCATCCTGATTATGTCTGCAAGCTTGATAAAGCTCTTTATGGGCTGCACCAAGCTCCAAGGAAGTGGTATGAGACTCTATCTCAGTACCTATGTCAACATGGTTACTAAAGGGGTACTATAGATGGAACTCTCTTCATCAAAGGAACAGAAAATGACTTAATGCTGGTTCAAGTTTATGTAGATGACATTATCTTTGGGTCAACTAATCCAAAGCTCTTCAAGGACTTTGAGAAGCTGATGAAGAATAGATTTGAAATGAGTGCCATGGGAGAACATAATTTCTTTCTAGTAATTCAAGTGAAGCAAGTTGACAATGGCATCTTCATAAGGCAGTCAAAATATGTTCAAGACATACTAACAAGATTCAGCATGACTGACTGTAAGGTTGCAAAGACACCCATAGCAAGAAACCACTCCCTTGGACCTGATCTTAAGGGGGAGTGTGTGGATGAGCATCTCTACAGGGCTATGATTGGGTCTCTTATGTACCTCACAGGTAGTAGGCCTGATGTCATGTTTGCCCCATGCATTTGTGCAAGATATCAAGCCAACCCCAGGATGTCACACCTGGTTGCTGTCAAGAGAATTATAAAATATCTGAAAGGTGTTCCATCACTAGGCCTTTGGTATCCAAAGAATTCTGACTTCAATCTGTATGCCTATACAGATAGTGACTATGGTGGCTGCAACATGACTGCAAAGTCTACATCAGGGGGATGTCAATTTCTTGGTGGAAGGATTGTCTCATGGTAATGCAAGAAACAATCCTGTGTATCTGCTTCAACTGCTGAACCTGAATACATTGCTGCTGCTAGCTGTTGTGCTCAGGTGCATTGGATTCAGAATCAGATGCTAGAGTATGGATTCAACTTCAAAGAGACTCCCATCCATATAGACAACAATAGTGCTATCTCTATTACAGAGAATCCTGTGCAGCACTCAAGGACAAAACACATCAATATCAGGTATCATTTAATTAGAGATAATTTTAAAAAAAGATTAATCAAACTTGTCAAAGTTAACACAAATGAACAATATACTGATCTATTCACCAAAGCTTTTGATGAACACGGATTTAAGTATCTCATATCAGCTATTGGGATGATTAACTTTAAGTAGCTTTTTCTTAAACTTAAATTCAATATTATTTCTAAAATATGTGTGTCCTCAGTTGTCTATACTTTCATAAGCCCCTAACTATCTTGGAAGAATAGCCTTTTAGAAAATATTCGTTAGATTTTTGAAAATTTTGAACATATTTCCCTTCGGAAGATATCAAGTTACCTTCGGAATCAAATTATGTCTTGAATATCAAATAACTACTTATGTCAATTTACTTTCGAAAGAAATTTCTTGCAATATCTTTCAAAGCCAAATTTACTCATAACTACTTATATGCTATTAAAGAACAACTTTCTTCCGAAAGTAATTAAGTCTCTAAAGTGAAAAATACTATAAATATTTTTCTTCCGAAGCAAAATTTTCAAAACTTTTAGAAATATCTTCCGAAGCCAAATTGGCTTCAGAAGCTTTTATCAAAACTTTCGAAGCCAAATTACTTTCGAAAGATTTTCAAATTCCAAGAGAACTACTTTTGGGCACTTTTTCAGAGGTGGGACCGACATCCGGATTTCAAAGTTTATCATTTCACATTAACTTTGTCTCAAATCCATTTCATATAAATATCAAACGGTTTCCCCCTCTTTCACTTTTCTCTCTTCATCTGCAACTTCTTTGTAACCTAAATTCACCCACAAACCGCCTTTGTTCTTATCTTCCTTCACGACGAAGCTTACTCAAATGGCCAACTAAAATCGCAGAAATCAACCCGATTTTTCCATGCAACTTCACAAGAAACACAATCAGTTTGCTCTATTGAGCTCTGAGAAAGTTCCTGCTTTCTCAGAGGTATGACGTTTTCTTTCTTTGACCAACTACTTCACCTCCCTCACTAGTGATCCTTCTCTCTATAAGGATCATCTTCTAGACTTCTGGAGGACCTACCAAGAGGTCACCATGGATGGGGAGAAGGCACTGTCTGCCATAGTGTAGGGGAGGACAATCTTCATCACTATGGCCATCACGAACTCTCATCTTCAGCTGGATGATGCAGAAGGTGATTTGTCCTTTCCGAAATCTGCTGTAAACCAATCCTTTGAGTAGGTGGGCTATGAGTGAGATTTCTCAGTCCGAACCTTCAGGAAAGAGAAGGTCTCTTCCCAATGGAAGTACCTCCTCCATTTGTCATACACAGCTTATCCAACAAGCATTGGGGATGGGACCGAATTCCTGAAGATTTCTCCTTCATAGTTCATGGACTGGTTCAAGGGGTCAAGTTTAGGTATTCACACTTTGTTTACCTAAATCTGCTTGCTAACTTGGACTCCCTAGAATACTACATGTTCCCTAGATATGTCCAGCACATTCTTAACTGTGAACTGGGCTCACAGTTAAGGGGAACAGGTAGAATTCTTAAACTGGGACAGATGAAGCCCGACATCTTTAAAATCATAAGAAAACCAAGTGTGGGATTCTTTGTGGTAGAAACAGCCATTGTCCCTAAAATGTTAGAGGTCATTGCTCAAGGTGACAACCTAGCAGCACCAGCTAGTGTTGAACCCACACCTACTTTCTCCCAACCATCATCTCAACCTACAATAACCATCCCCTACTCAAGAAAACACAAACGAACCCCTGTTCAAGCTATTTAGTCTAAGCAGGCGCCCCTATATCACAACCCATATAAGAGGAAGTGGACACTAGAGCTCCTATTTCCCTTGAGGAGCAAACCACTCCTATCTCTCATATTATCAGTGCTAAGGTTCCTCATGCTCAGCCTGATGAGCTCATCACCCAAACAGCCTTAAGCCTTCACTCAGAGTCTCAAAACTCAAGTGAATAACCTTTAGGGGACAGTTACCATCCCCAACCTCTTGATCTAAATAAGCCAATCACTAACCTTGAATTCTATGATGATGAAGACATAGGATTCAGTGAGTACCATGTGTCTCTCTTCTCCACCCTTGCTCAAGGAAAGATGAGTGCTCCTGCCACTCCTATGTCTAGCCCACATCATCCAGCCCATTGACACTTCACCCGAAGCTGTTAGTAAGCAAAGAAAATCCAGCAGCCAAGAATACTATGCTGGGTGATGAGGAAGAGGACATCAGTCCAATTCTCTCATCTCCCCATGATTCTTCATTTGAAGATGAGGGGATTCTGAAACTAAAGTTTCAACAACTTGAACAACTATGCACCTCTTTAGTCTCCAAGGTCTGTCACTTGGAATCTCAAGTGACTACCTTACAGAAGAGAGTCAATGACTAGCAACTTGAGATCACCGATCTCAAGAGCAAGTTAGCTGAGAGACCAACAAGACAAACTCAACCAGGTCCATAAGAACCTATGGAAGTAGTAGACTTGACCTCCAGCTCACCTATACAAGTGGGTGATGCTACCAAAAAAGGGGAGAAAGTCTCTACAACCACAGAACCTAGGAGTTCTGTCCTGGGTATGGACAATGAGGACTCACCACCCTCACTTGCAGTTGTCCACACTCAACAACTTCCTCAGGCTCAAACTGATGTGGAGGCCATAATTCAACAGCTATTTGAGGAAGGAATTCCAATGGCCGTGTCTGCCCCATCCTACCCTGCTGAAAATCCAATAGTGGGATGGTGGTATGACAGCTCAAGAATGACATTGGTGGTCTCAAGATCTCAGGGGCAGCAGTAGCTCTTTAACTTTCAGACCCTGAGATTCCATTAGGGTATGAACTTAGTTAACCTGCCCCTTGTCAACCAAAACCAAAACAGATAGGCTGGCAGGTTAGCTGAGGAAATTCAAGATTGGGTACTACAGGAATTCAGACAAAGAGCACGATTATATAGACAGAGGCTAGCAGGAAAAACTGTTAGTTAACTAGATACTAAGGTAGACCCTAAGATTAGCTTTGAAGGGGAAATCTCAGTTATAGGCCAAGTAGTAGAACCTGTGAACCTTGAGACAGGCTCACCTTCAGTACCCAGTACCCTTAGTGAAACACCTACAGGTGAAGGTGTATCATAACCTCTCTCTTGCCAGAGCTCAAGCTCATCACAACCATTAGAAGGCCAAAAACTCTCCATCCTGAGTCATACAGGCCAACAATTGACAAAGGAAAAAGGAAAATGACTCCTGAGGAGATTGAGGAGGAGAAGAGAGAGAGAAAGAGGAAGGCTAGAGGAGAGAAATCTGGAGAAGTCACAAGCTTTATGCAAGCTGCAATCAAGGCTGCTCACAGGCCTAACATTCAGGATGATGAGTTAAGAGCAGCCAGATTGAACTATTTGGGACTAATAAATTATAATATAGATGAAATCATCTCTTTCCACTTGGCAGAATTAGATGAACTGGTAGACAGAGAGCTGTATAAAGAGAGGAAGGAGGCTAAGGCTACAAAACTGCTACTCAAAATTAAGGAAGAAAGAAACTTCAAAAAGCTCCTTTCCTCTCCCCCGTTCAAGAAAGCCCTGAGAAGGAGTCTATGGCTGTACAAGAGCAACAAACTCAGATAGGCAAAGAACAAGAAAGACAGAAGATGATAGCCTATCTGAGTGCCACAGGTCTCTATCAGGCAGCAGCTCTCAACCCTCTCTCATATGAGTACATTGTTTGAGTACCTCAAACAGCTGGATGAAGAAGCTCAAACTCAAAGGAAAGCTGTTAAGAGGAAAATGAGAGAGGAAGATGCTAAAACAAGAGCCACCATCAGAGCAAAAGAAAAGAAATCTGTTGACAGACTAAAGATGGTGAGCTTCTTGAAGCTGTATGGGTTCTCCAGAAGGAGACTTGGTCCTATGTCTCTATCCATAATGGATTAGCACATCAGAAGATAAAGGAAGGTTAGCTTGTTGACTTGCATTCTCCATAAAATCCAGCTGTACCTGAAGTTGAGGTGAAGGTTGAACCACAAGAGACAACACAACCCGATCCTAAAGCTACATCCAAGCCAACTTCATCTTCTGACCTACAGCAGGGTTCGAACGCCCCTTCTTCTGAACAAATGGGGGATAAGGACCTAACTGAGGAGAATAAAGAAAGCACAACTGGCACTGCAGGCCACTCTCTTCAGTTGAAATACAGAAAGAGGAAAAGGATGGCAATCAGAAGGGACAAGAAGAAGAAAAAAAAGTCCAACGCATCCACCTTAGTACCTCAGGATGAATCAGAGCATCCTGAGGAAGTGCAACAAGAGGCTGCTCAATCAACTCCAATTCATGTAGAGCCTCTTGCATCAGGAAGACCCATCCTGTCCTGGCCATTTACTACTAATCCAAACAGATGGTATGTCATCAGAGATCAAGGTGGTCAAGATGTCTATCTCTGGCAGGACATGCTTGATCTACCTCTGCATGATCTCTTTGATATGAGAAGATATTATGAAAGTCTGAAGGACCCGGATCAATTGATGAAGAAAGGAATGCTTCTGATCCTAATGAGGACTGTCAACTACTGAAGAAATTCTCTGTTTTGGTAGCATCAGCCTAGGGGGAGTTTGTAAGGATTACAGAAGAGGCTGATGCACGCAAAACACTCAAGGTGCTTCTTGCATGCATGCACTTTGTGCATGGTGAAAGTTACTTCGGAAGTTTTACACACTGCAAAGAAATTACTCTAAGTGTAAAATATTCCGAAACCAAAGACCAAATCTTCCAAAGCAAAAGATGAAGTCTTCCGAAGCTTAGAAGACAAAGTCTTCCGAAGCCATGAAGATAGAAGACTGATTTCTTCCGAAGACTGAGAAGACATGCTTTCTCTGATCAACTTTTTTAGAAAGCTGACCAACTTTCCGCTGCCACTCTGAAGACTCACCAACTTATACAAGTTGGTGAAAAGGTCCATGCTTTAGAAAACTGTAGATTATGGTCTTGAGTCTGTAACTTTCTAATTTATGTACTTTTAATCTTTTTGTAATATATTAGGATGTGAGCTATAACATGTCATAGTCACTAGTCAAAAGGCAATCTGCCTTTTGACTTTACATTGATCTTGTTGTCTAGATTAGTGTTTCCAGCTGGCCTTCAAAGTATGGCCGGCTGTAGGATATAGTATAAATTATCTCAGGTCCTTGTATCTTATTTTCTATGCTTTGTAACACTTGTAAAAGAACATGAGAGCAATATACTTAATCCTTGAAAATCATTCTATTGTTGTTCTTAGTTCTGTCTCTCTTTCTTGCTTGTGTTCCTTAGTATCATACCAAGGTTACAGTTCCCTATTTGATCTGTTAAGTGTTTTAAGTCTCTCATCACTGTGATACTGATTGCATTGAACCCCTGCAACGGTCCTGCATAAGCATCTGCTTCTATTTGTTGTCATTACAGTATCTGCTTTGTCTCGATGGAGCTGTTGAAGCAGTCGTTAGAAACAACGTTTTAAAAAAGAGGGACCTGATTGGAGAATGAAAAAAAAAATTTAACGTTTGAGTTTATTTTTACTGAAGATTTGAAGTTTGTCAATTTGATAGGAACTTATGAATTTTTATAAGGTGGTTTAAGTCTTTATAAATGCTAGCTTAATTTCATTTTTTGTCACATGTAATATTATCCAGCTTTTTTTTATAACGGTTCAACTGGCTCGGTTTATTTTTGATGAAGATTTGAAGTTTGCCAATTTGATAGGAACTTATGAATTTTTATAAGGTGGTTTAAGTCTTTATAAATGCTAGCTTAATTTCATTTTTTGTCACATGTAATATTATCCAGCTTTTTTTTATAACGGTTCAATTGGCTCGGTTTATTTTTGATGAAGATTTATAGTTTGTCAAATTGATAGGAACTTATGAATTTTTATAAGATGGTTTAAGTCTTTATAAATGCTAGCTTAATTTCATTTTTTGTCACATGTAATATTATCCAGCTTTTTTTATAACGGTTCAACTGGCTCGATCGATCTAGCCAAGGAAACCACTAGAGTATCTGGTTCATTTACCGGTTCATTTTTAAAAATATTGATCATATATCATGAAATACCAATATCGTATCATTGTTTCAACGAGTTAAAATAAACATATATAAAAAACATATATATATATACACATATATATATATATATATATATATATATATATATATATATGTGTGTGTGTGTGTGTGTGTGTGTGGTTGTTTTCACGGTTTTCAATTATAAGCATGGTTTTTATTTCATCCCTCCCCTGTATATATATGTGTAAAAACAACAAAAATTAATTATTTTTAAATAATCAAGTTGGCTCTCGAGCCGGCTCGGTTCAGCTTTATATGAACGAGCGGAACCCGAGCTCACATTTTAATCTTGTGAAGATAAATTAGCTAGCGTAGTGTCACGACCCGCCAAAACGCATATCGCAACACCTTAATTTTTTTCGATTAGGGGCACATTTGAAGCAACCAACGCTGCCCGGAAGACTCCGGAACAGCCCACACAATTCTGCAACAACATGGCTACGCTGGAAGGCTCTAGAACGTCCCGCAAGGCACTAGAACATGGATCAAAGGCCTGCTCTAAAGGACTAACTAGTATAGCCCTGAAACATCTAAAAATACTCTAGAAAGGACTACAAAAATCAGCCATGGAGCTACCGTGAATGATCATGAGGAATCTAGAGAAATCCTTGCAAATATCTAGTCTTAGATATTATGTATAGATTAATCTAGATATAGAATAATCTAGATCATGGATAACTAGTATAAATAGGATGGTGGTGCTTCATTTGCACTCACCTAAGTTTCTTGTAACTCAAAGCCTTGTACTTGTGTTCATAAGTAATACAAGCTTCATACTTGTGTTGTAATCACACATCACAAGCATTCCACTTGCGTACTACAAATCTAACATTCCCTTACAAAGATTTTTGCTGCATAAACCATCCGTTCGAGACCAAGAAGGCTGACTTAGAACAAATCTAAGTGCCGCACGAGAACTGAACAAATCAGTCTGTGACAAGTGGTATCAGAGCCAGGTTAAGTCATTGGGATGGCATAGGTTTCAGAGAAAGTTGTAGCCGCAAGCGTTACCGGAGACGAGACTCGTGGAAGGGAGGATACTCGTAAAGATGACAAGAGAACTCGAAGCATGTCCAAGGACTTGGTTGCAAGCATGGATAAAAGAGTTGAAGATGTTGAGACTGCACTAACTAAGTTCAAAAGCGAAATTGATGAATTCAAAGCTGAAATGGACATCTTCAAAACACACACCTACGACTCCCTACAACATGTAGATTCATTAGGCAATGATTTCATGGAAATGAGGAATGATATCAAACTCGCCCTCTCACTAATGAAAAAGGAGATGGAGGAGGCATTCACAAGGGAGTTGGGTCAACTCAAAGCTAACTTTGAGAGAGAGATCAAAGACTTGCAAACTGAACTAAGTTTTTGCAAGCGCGCACTAGCAACTGGAGGTGACAACATAATCCATGCCTCTACAAAGGTAGACATCCCCAAACCAACACCATTCGTAGGTAAACGAGAGGCGAGGGCTATGGATGACTTTCTTTGGGAGATGGAGCAATACTTTGAGGCCATCGACATTGTTGATGATGCCAAGAAGATCAAGACGGTGACTCTTTACTTGAAGGAGACCGCAGCCTTATGGTGGCTTCGAAAGCACATGGAGATTGATAGAGGCACGTGCACCATACAAACTTGGCCTGATTTCATAAAAGAAATCAAGAAACAATTTTATCCGGAAAATGCTGAACACGAAGCCAAGATTCGACTTCGTAATCTGAAACAAAAGGGTAGCATCAAGGACTATGTCAAAGATTTCACTACCCTTATGCTAGAAATTCCGGACTTGTCACCAAAAGACTCTCTCATATACTTCATCGATGGCTTGCAAACATGGGCAAGAACCGAACTTGAACGAAGGAATGTTTAAGACTTGTCCTCAGCCATCGTTGTTGCTGAAAGCCTGATCGACCAAAATGAAAGGCGATCACAAAAACCCATCATTATAGAGGATAATGATGAAAAAGGTAGGGGAGCAAGACCCCATAATAATAACCAAAACCAAAATCAGAGAGACGATACGCGAAGGCCACAAAGGTACGAAAATGAGGTACAAATAATCAAAGGATGTTTCCTTTGCGATGGGCCACACAATGCGCGGGATTGCCCGAAAAAGGGTAGACTAACAGCCTTGATAAGATCTGATGATGAACCATCAGAACCAGAAGAGGTTCTTCTAGGAACTATGCAACTTCAACTACTTAATACTTTAAGTAAAGTTGAAGGCAAGCCCTTGATGATGGCAAACCAATCAAACCCAACCACGATCAAAGACAACCCGAAAAGAGAATCAAAAGGTCTTCGGCTCGTAACCATGGAAATAAAAGGGCAACGTGAAAGCGTTGGTTGACACCGGAGCAAGCCACAACTTCATCTCACCCGAAAAGGCTCGAAGACTTGGCTTGAGGATCAGCACGCAAGAGGGATGGATCAAGGCCGCCTCAGGAAATGCCAAGCCAATTGAAGGAGCAGCATGGGGCGTGAAGACAAAGATCGGAACATGGTCAGGCAAGTTGCACTTCTCAGTCGTTCCGCTAGACGACTACGACATCGTACTAGGAATAGACTTCTTTCGAAAAACGAAAGCCTGCCCAGTAATGTTCATCAACACCATGTACCTCATCAAGGGAGATCAAGTACACACGGTTACCTTGGAGCCAGGTACAAGGCGTCAAGGCAAAACCATCTCTATCCTACAACTCATGAAGACAAATCATGGGGCATCAAGACAACACGACGAGGACGTCGTGGCATTTGGTGGGGGAGAATGTCATGACCCGCCAAAACGTAGATCGCAACACCTTAATTATTTTCGATTAGGGGCACATTTGAAGCAACCAAGGCTGCCCGGAAGACTCCGGAACAGCCCACACAATTCTGCAACAACATGGCTACGCTGGAAGGCTCTAAAACGTCCCGCAAGGCACTAGAACGTGGATCAAAGGCCTGCTATAAAGGACTAACTAGTATAGCCCTGAAACATCTAAAAATACTCTAGAAAGGACTACAAAAATCAGCCATGGAGCTACCGTGAATGATCATGAGGAATCTAGAGAAATACTTGTAAATATCTAGTTTTAGATATTATGTATAAATTAATCTAGATATAGAATAATCTAGATTATGGATAACTAGTATAAATAGGATGGTGGTGCTTCATTTGCACTCACCTAAGTTCCTTGTAACTCAAAGCCTTGTACTTGTGTTCATAAGTAATACAAGCTTCATACTTGTGTAGTAATCACACATCACAAGCATTCCACTTGCGTACTACAAATCTAACGTTCCCTTACAAAGATTTTCGCTGCATAAACCATCCGTTCGAGACCAAGAAGGCTGACTTAGAACAAATCTAAGTGCCGCACGAGAACTGAACAAATCAGTCCGTGACATTAGCCTGGCTTGATTTTCAAACGAACCGAGCTCGAGCCCACCCTAGCTTAGCTTGGCTCGAACCGACTCGTTTACAGTCTTAAGGTAGATGCAAACAAGATATTCTCAAAAAAAAAAAAAAAAAAAAAAAAAAAAAAAAAAAAAAAAAAAAAAAAAAACCACTACATAATGATCCAGACATAGCAAACAAGATATGTTGTCGAATGAATCATATATGGATATTTTTACTAGCCATGAAAATACCACAGTGTTGGTATTGAGTCAGCAAAAGGGCAAGACTAGTCGACTAACCATATTTCTTGAGGTACAAGTCTACGCTGCGCTGCGTTATAATACTATTAAAAAACTAACGTGGTGAATACTAATATGTTTAATCCTAGCCATCCATCTAAAAAAGCATTCTCTTTGTCTGACACGTTTTCTATCTTATTACACGCGTAAAGAGAAAGAGAGAGATGTCAGGTGATAGAACTTATAGTCTCTCTCTCTTGTACCAGAAAAAGGAAGAGAAGGGAAGGCAAAGTGCAGCTAAGATCGATGGATGCGGGCCTATAGACGATCGGTTCTTGGGGATAAAAGGTAGCGGTGGTGATCGTGTGTGGAGATGGTTTAGCGGCTACGCTCAGTTAGTGGTCCGACGACATGCGAAGTTCAATTTGAGATTTAATTTTAGCTTCTACACTTCTAATGGTTCGTCATTTCAAGTGGGAGAGGAAGACGAGCAGCCGACCTGAAGTGGAGCGGTTGCTCGGAGTCAGAGATGAATGGTGGCTTTTAGTCTGGTCACGAAAGTTTTATTTTTTGCATTTTTGCCCCTGTGTGTGGTAATATTTAAGTTGTTGTGCCTTAGATATGTGATTAGTATGTTTAGAGAGAGGGAGATGAAGAGAGGAGAATGGCCGCCGCTTACCTCCTGCCGATGACTTGCCGATGGTTGTGGATCTCATGCCGCCACCGTCTGCCTCACGCGGAGCACTGGCTTTTCGTGGCAACCATCTCTCTCCCGTCGTTCCATTTCACCCATGTGCCCTTTGATTTGTGTTTTGAGAGAGAAAGATGATTGCCTTGCTACCACTGTCGTTTACCTCATGTGAGTGCTGCCGTCGTCTGGATAGTGCGATTACCCCACTTACCTCCGGTAAAGCTCCGTTGGGTTGTGTTTGGTGGTCATTCTCCACTTTTGGTTGTCAACTACCTTGTAGTTCTCTTTACCATGTTTTTTTGGGTTTCTTTGGTGGTGTTGAAGACGGTTGGTTTCGGCTAACTAGAGGCACCATATGGCTCTCTCCGTCATGCTTTGTGGTGTTGATGATGGCTACCTTTGGCTTGAAAGAGACAACGTTGTATGTTGGATCTTTTTTTCTCCTGCGATATGATTTTTAGTTCTTTTTGTGAAGTTGATTTTACTTCGTCGACAATGGTGATCACTGAATCATCTGAAACTTTGTGGTTCTTAACTTGTGCATCCCCTTGGTTTTGTTTTGGGGTTATTGAATCCATCTTATGTTTATCTATGGACTAATATAATGTAAAAACCAATTCAAATGAATAGTGGCTTTTCTTGGGTTTATGAATCTGGTCACTTGGGATTTTGTGTTTGTTACTGTTTGAGCCTCTATGGCTCAGTTTAAAGTCATGTTCCCTACATGTAAATGGCAATAGTGTGTTGATGATGATAAACCTATGTTTATCTAAGACCATTACACTCATTTTAAAGGCCAAAAATAGTCATCATAACTGGTTTTGACGTATTTGAACCATGAATTAAAAGATTAGATGGCTATGAAACACATTTTGATCGATGTTCATTGTTATAACGTGGCGATGGAACACTTCTTAATCACTATGAACTATAACTTCTGAGCATTCTATTACATATATTGTTGTAAACACCTATAATTAAGATATGATCTTTGCCCCTGAATTATTATTTTTGCGTTGGTGCCCCTATGGTCATGTTAAGAGACTATCTCCACTCTCGAATGAGTTGGTATGTTTGGAATATTGGAGAGAAATATGAGTGAGGATAATAAAACAACTCAGGCCCTCTTTTGTTAAGAGACTATTTCCACTCGCTAATGAGTATCATGGTTAGTAAAGCCTTGATGGCTCTTCCCACACGGCATGAGCCAATGATGTCCATAAATCTATGAACCGAATTCTCTTCACATTTTATAGAACAAGGCAAGACTACGTATATTGGTAGTTGAGTGATACAAATTATGGCCTACATGTAGAAACAAAATGCAGAATCTGATCAAATTGATATCAATCAACCAGTTGATTCTAATGAAAGTTATTCAATTCTAATGTAAATGAATCGGTTCATGTATAATGCTTTGCAAAGAACCATATTTTGAGTGAGAATTATGTATAAGCATGTCACATAATTCTGAAGCAAATTTGAAAGTGGACAAGCAAATTTCAGAGATATTAGAAGTGGACAAGCAAATTTCAGAGATATTAGAAGTGGTCAAGCAAATTTCAGAGCATCTTAAGGCATCATAACAAACTAATCTTTTATTATGTGACATGTTTTTCCATCATTATTTCCTTTTAGTGTCATTTGTCAATTTCTGAAGTGATGTGTGTAATAGAGAAACATCTACAACTGAACATTGATGATATTGATGATGATGAGTCTTCTCTAGAAAAGATGAAACTTCACACTATAATGTTGTTCGTGTAACGATAGGTGTTCGATTAGAAAGGGGAAGCAAGTGTGCTCTATTGTCAGATGTGTTCTAGTACTAAGCCAAAGAATAATAATAGTGACAATGATCGTAATAAAGATACAAATAACAATAATGATAATGACAAGAATAGTGAATCAACGGTTGCATCTGAGGATTATTGAATATGATGTAATCATATGTTTATCTTAGTGTGTTCACGTATATTTTTTTATAATGAACATTGTAACTAAACATGAACATTATATGATATTTTTATGTTTGTTATTTTCATCTCTTCTTGTTGAAACTAGATTCGCTTTAGATGGTTTCCGGTTGTTTGGTCGTCACAAATCTAGCAATTAGAGGTGCTCCAAACACGCAATGGTTAGAATTCGTGCTAACCAAGAATGGTCATAGGGTGCTCATGAGTCGTCTAAGCGAAAGGAACAAAATAAAAAGATATATATGTCTACACTAGTTTTAATAAACCCGTTTATTAAATGGTTTAAATAAATAAAATATTTTTTTATTTATTAATTATGAAATGATATTCAAAGATAATAAATGACTAAAATCTTCCTTAATTATAAATATAATGAAAAAGAAAAATTTTGTTTCAAAACAAACGTTTTACAAAAATGTCATGTTCAAAACTTTCTTAGTATAACTCTCAATTTTAGTTATTTTTTTAATTTAATTTTTAAAAACACCAATTTGAAATAGTTTATATTTTTAAAAAAGTTTTATATGTAAATTTTTTTTATTTTATAAAATTTTCTCTTTTGAAATAACATTACTAAAAAAGAACTCTTTCATAATTTATTAAAAAAACTATTTTAAGCTAAAAAATAATAAAATAATATTATTAGTAAGAATAAGATTATTTAATTGGAGAAAAAAAATTTATAGTGATGAAAATTATGGTGTTGTCACATTTCCCTAGATAACATTTTACTAGAGTAGGATTTTATCAAAGCAGAAAGATGCTAAATTAATATATTATTAAGAAGTTAATATAATGAGCAATTAAATCTATCCAAGTAATTTTAGAATTTAAAAAAACCTTACTAATATAAACCTGACTTTAATAAATAAAAAATAAAAAAAAGAAATTAAGGAGACAAATGAAATAGAGAAAAAAATATAAATTGATTTCATGTTTTAAGGTTCGAAGTATATGAAAAATAAAATAAAATATTTTATGTGTTTTCGAGTTGAAAGAAAAAGAAAATAAAGTTACAATTTTACTATTATACCTTTATGTATCTTAGATTATAACCATATTAGAATTAGAATGATAAAATGATAAATGTTAAACTCTTATAATTGTATTTGTTTGCGTTCTCTCACAGTTTTTTCAAATTGAGAAAAATATTAGAAAGAAAGCTTATTATTAATTTTTCTTTTCTCTTCTTTCCGCTATAATCCGCTAAATAAACTTTAGAACACATGTCTTTTCTAGTTTCCTTCGACTTATTCACATTTCTTTCCATGAAAAGGACTCGGGAACACATCATTAAACATCAACCCGTAATATGTCTAATACAACTAGTTTCATACTTCAGTTAACCCGATTACACAATATGAAACAACAGAATAGAAACAGAACAAGAAAAAGAACACAAGTTCAAAACAAAAAAAAAAATATATCAAATAAAGAAAAGAAGCCCAACAGAAACAAAAATAAAAGCCCAAAATATAAGATATAAAAACCCAAATATAAGATATAAAAGTCCAAATTAATAAACTCCTTGAAAGAGAAAGACGATAACACATGCATCAGCCCATGGCAAAAGACGGAAGGAAGTCAGGAACAACCGCACAAGGAAGAATACACATGCGTAGACTCGATTAGGGCCGGGTCGGGTCAAGCCTCAGCCTTCACAATGCTTCATGGAGTTATTCGTATTATTGAAAATGATTACTAAATTTGAAGATTTCAAAACTGAATTTGAATACAGTTTGCTCAACCCGATTCAAATAAACTTATTCGAATTTGAATTGAATTCGGGTATTTTTCGAATAAATGATTTAGAAATAGGAAAAATCATAGATGAAAAAAGTTTCAAATTCAACTTATAGTTTAAATTCCCACATAATTTTAACCCTTGTAAAGTGTTCAATGATAACCTTGAAAAGTGGAAAATGAATATCTCATATTATATAAATACAATTTCAAGAAAATTATATATTATTTTATTCGGGTTATTTGAATCGAATTGATTTGAGATGTGACCAAAGCTAAATTCGTTTTGCACATGAATTAGTTATTTGGTTTGAAAAATAATTCGAGTTTTAATAAATATTTATTGGATTTTAATAAACTCAACTTTTATTTATTAGGCGTAATTAATCCCAAGTTGAGATAACCAAAGTTAAATTCACTTTGCATTTGAATTAGTTATTCGGTTTGAAAAAGAATTCGAATTTTAATAAAGAGTTATTGGATTTTAATAATCTCAATTTTTATTTGTTGGACGTGATTAATCTCAACTAAGTAAATATTTACATAACTTTGCGCTTTTTCTTTCAACGATCCCTTACTAACTGAGAGTTAACACCGTTAGTTTTTTGATAACATGGACTGTTTATATGACTAAAACACTAAAAAGAAAGTTAAAATCAATCATATGTTCCGTCAATCTGAAATTTCTGCATTAAAACCCGTCAATCTCCATATTCTGATTTGAACCACTTAACTCATTTAAGTTAGATTTTAGATGATGTTGGAGGCTAGATATCAAAAAAACGGACTTAATGGAGGCTGGGCGGCGGCGTAGTTGAAAAATGACTTAATGTTGGCCCTATTTCATCAAAAAAACTAACGGAGGTTAACTTTTAGTTAGTAAATGATCGTTGGAGGAAAATAAATTAAATATTGAGAGTATCTCCAAATATTTTGTGAGTTGGGATTAATCACGATCAATAAATGAAACTTATGATTGTTAAAATCCAATAACCTTTTAATTAATACAAATTCTGATTTAAATTTTTTATTCGAGTCTGGTTCTATTCAAATTTCATGCAAGTCGATTTTGAATAACGATAACCACTAGCCTCACCTTGCACTGAACGAGGTGTGTGCCTTTCCTGCCTTTTCCAAAGGCAATCAACTTGAATGTACCTACGCAACATCCTCTCAGGCACGCACTTGGTTCACTTTTCACTACATCGTCTCATACCACCTGAGGTAATAGATTACTTTTGTAAAATGACTCATTTCGACTCGAATTGGACTTAACTCATCCTCTTTCTCGTAAAAATCAATTCAACTCAGCTAGTTTATTGATCACGTATACTCTTAAGGTTGTTATTCCACCAAATTGATAGTTTGAAACTAAAATTGTAAAATCTTTTAACATTTTATTCTTTGACTTATAATGTCTGAAAATGTGCTAACCCAATCATTGCCAATGATGTTGGTATCCCGCATGTTAGGCTAGAGGTTTGGTGCGCCGTTTATGGAAACATTTTCTAGCATTGTCTCAATAAATACTTTATTCATGTGTCATATCTAACATTTAAAATTTATTTTCTTTCGTAACAATTTTATTCAAATAGGCATTTATTTGTTTTAAAAAGTAAATGGTATATATTCCTTCTTACAAAATATTATACTTATTTGACCATATTATAAACAAATAAATAGTTTAATCATATATATAACTTGATATTATAAGGTAAGTTTGGTTTGTTAGAATACGTTGGAATCATTGTAGTTGGAATTTTAGTTATAATCATTTACAACTAAAAATTGTTTGAAACTCATTCTTGTTCTAGAATTAAAAGGTAACAGGTAGAAAATTCAATGAAATTGAATTTAAATAATTCCCTAAAGTTTTTCAAGTATACCGTCTCACGTTTAACATTCTTTGAACGTTTTATATATTAACCGAATTCAACTAAAAGATTGAAATATTTTTTTTTACATCACCAAGGTTACAATCTCCGTCATCACCACTAACACGTACTCCTCCATTATCATCGTTGCTGCTACTTCTAAGTTCTACCGCCTCGGCCACTGCCCTTGTGACAAGCATGTAGCTTTGTTAATTCTACCATCCCCGCTGCCACCCCCACACCAAAGCCATCCTTAGGTTAATGCCTAGTTACGTTTTAAAACGTTAATACGTTATCTTTGGTCGTTAATGGCTATATTTCATTGTTTTTAGATTTTTTATAGACAAACCTAGTTGTTCGTTTGCTTTTAATTTTTTAATTTCTTATTTTCAAACAGTGAAACTAATTATGTATAATGTGACATACTAACTTGGTTAAAGATATGTTTATTAGACTACGATAATGTAAAATACATGTTTTGAATAAACTAATAAATGGTTATTATATTTTATTATAATGAGTATTGTTTTTTCTCCTATAATCAATGTATATTCTCTCTCAGGATTACCTGCTTCCATTAAAAAACTGTAAGATGGGACTTTATTATTATTTTCTTATAAAAAATACTCACATGCTTGTTTTGTTTTTCTACCTTTCTAGTCTGCAGCAAGACTTTTTAATAATACTTTCCCTTGTTGTTATTCCAAAATCATTTTGCAAAGTCATTTCCATTTAATTTTGTTAAAACTTTTGACTTTCTATAAGGTGTAAACCTAAGATTCAAGATAAGGATCAGAAAGATTTAGCAAAGCTCACCCAGAATTAAGGTAACCCTTTTAACGAAAGGAAAATTTAAATATAAATAAGAAACAACCTTCGATTTTAATTATCAAATTTGCCTTGCATCAAGTAGGCCCATTTTTACAAATATGAGTAAGATTTATTTGAGAACCAATAATATATTTACACTTTTTAGTTTACAACACACACACATAGGCGACGATACATTTGTTAACCCATCTTTATTACAATAACGCATTAACACTAATATAACTAACACTTACACTATAATTATACGGTGTAACTAGCTTTTACATTTCGTTGCTACTGATTTAACAATTTTTTCCATATTTTTAAAATACCCTCTTTTTTAGAATAATTTCACATTTTTTAAAAAAAAATCTTCTTAACTTTTTGTATGATATTATTTTTTTATACAAATTATATCATTAAATAGATCATTTAAATGTCTTTAATTCGATTGTATTCTTGCAATATTTTTTATAAACATTTTTAACTTTCATTGTAAACCACTGGTTTTATCAATATAATTCCAACTTACAATGACGTGGTCTCTTAAGAACCACTAAGTGGGTTAATAGGTTATCGTAATAGACATGTGTTAACATTTGTGCTCTATCATATGTATATATATATATAGGAGAGGAATCAAATGAAAACCATGCTTATAGTTGAAAACCGTAAAGACCAACATTATCTAATCACATAATTGATAATTGATTAAATATTTTAATTGTTTAAAGCATATTTGATTAAACTTAAATCTTATTTTTTGAGGTCATTACATATTTTTCAGTTTAAACTCCAAGTAATGACAATGATGACGAAACGACTTACGTATACGTAACTTGTATGAGTTAATTGTACGTAACTCGTAGTTGTACACTTGGTAACACGTACTTACATATACATAACCGCTACATATACGTAACTCTTAGTTATACACTTTGTAATACGTACTTACATTTATGTAACCCATAGTTTTTATTTATAATATGGTTTTCAATGGATCCCTCCCCTATATATATATATATATATATATATATATAGAGAGAGAGAGAGAGAGAAAAAAGATCCTAAGAAAACCACAATGTTATAAGAAAGCTAGAGAAAACCAATGAAACCGGTCACATAATTTATAAAATTTTATCACTACCCACTATATATATGTGTGAGTATATATAATCAAATGAAAACTATAGCATGGTTTTCCATATACGTCACATATAGGTTACGTATACGTAAAACTCTTCATTTACATATGTATGCTCAACATATATGTAGTAAATACTTAAATAACATCTTAACAATTAAAATAACAAAAAAGTTATTAATCATGTTATTGATTTTCGTGGTTTTCTTTGTTTTTCATATAACTATTGGTTTTCTCAGGAACCCTCCCCTACATATATATATATGTATATATGTATATATATATATATATGTATATATGTATATATATATATATGTATATATGTATAGGGGAAGGAACGGTCGTTAACACACATTTATTACGATAACCCGTTAAAACTAATGTAACAAACACTTACACTATTATTATATGGTGTAACTAATTTTTACACCGCACTACACCACTGATATAAAACTTTTTCCTCCATTTTTTTAAAATTCCACCCTTTTTTTAAAACCATCTTAACTTTTTTGTATAATATTATTTTTTATACAAATTACACCATTAAATAGACTATTTTAATATCTTTAATTAGAGTATAGTCTTGTTATATTTTTTATAAAATTTTCTTAACATTATTATGGACCACTACTTTATCACTGTAACTCTAAATTAAGTCGATTACGTGGACTGCTATGGACCACTAGTTTGGTTAATGGGTTATCGCAATAAACGAAGGTTAGCATTCGTTCTCCATCCTATATATATATACATATACATATATGTATATACATACACATATACATATATGTATATATATATATACATACATATATGTATATATATATATAGGGTAAAGTTCAATTGTAAACCATTAAAAATTATGTAAACTAATAAACTAAATCTTAACCATTGATTAGATTGAGATTAATGGTTTAGATTTACTTGAATAAAAAATATTATTTGGCATAATTAGTGGGACCATATATGGTAAAAGACAAAAAGAGAGTAATTTAATCTTTTTACCCCATCCCACTTTTTGAATTCTTATCAATTAAACACACCACCAAAAACTAATATTTCTATCATCTCTCTTATATCTTTCTCTCTCTCTCTAAAACTATATTTTTCTATATAAAAGTGGGAGGTTGAAGCTTTTACCGGCGGCTAACTATCATCTATGGCAGCGAGGGTGAGGATGACGACGACGACAATGGTGGTGATGGTGGTGATGGCTATGACGACTTTCTGGTAGTTTTTTATTCGTGTTCAAGGTTAGATGTAGGTTTGTTATGTTATTGTAAGAACATTTTAATAATATTCAAGTTTAGATCTGCGTTTTTTTATTGGTAATTTTTTTTAGATCTGATATTTTTTATGTTTGGATAGATTTATTTTTATATTAGTTAGATCTATTTTTACCGGATGTTTTTGAAATATAAAACATTATAGTTGTTTGAGTAACTGTTGTTAGATCTATTACCAACAAAAGAATTAGTGGATTTATATTTAATTGTTTGAGTAATTGTTGGTTAGATCTTGTAAATGTTGGTAATTATGTAAATTGATTTATATTTTTTATGTTGGTTAAATTTGGTATTTATTTTAAATATGCGTAGTTATAATTTTTTTGTTAAATAGTTTTTACAGGGTTTTTTTTTAATATAAATATGTGTAAAGTTAGTTTTAGTGTATACTAAGTTTTATATGTGTGTAAATTGAGATTTACACATGCGTAAACTAAATTCGCACATGTTTAACTACACGTTTGTAAACTAAATATACACATATATAAATTTCTCATTTTCTTCATTAGATTTATATTTGTATACTTTAAATTGTTGCTAATTCATGTTATATTTTGGTTTCTTTTTTGGAATAGGTTAAATAGTCCAGATTTGAGATGTAAACAATGCATAATCAACAATGGAGCATGTAGTTTTTTTCCGGATTTTGTAAAGATTTTTTTAGGTTTTAGATGTAGATTCTTTTTTGATTTGTTTAATTAAGTGTCATTTACTAATGTTCAATTAATTATTATACATCTTATTTTTATTTTTACTCATGTTAAAGTATTTAGAATTATCTCTTACACATGTATTGAAGTATTTAGAAACATGTGTTAAGGTGTTCAAAACTATGAGTTAAATTATTTATTGAATTATTCACACATGTGGTAAGATATTCAAAACTATATTTAACACATATATTAAAGTAATGAGAAACATCAAATCACTAACACATACATTTTTGTGTTATCATACATATTAGTTTACACGTGTGTTAAATGTGATAACACATGTGTTAAAGTTTTCAAAACTATCTTTTAACAATAAGATAAATGTGCAAAATTGATTTACACATGTGTATATAATTTACACATGTGTATATATAATTTATACATGTGGAAAAATGAAGTGACACATGTGTACATGTGATTTACACATGTGCTAATAACTAGTTTTTAGATGTTGTTTTCACACATGTTAATAGCTATTTTAAACGTGTCAATATTTTACATATACATTAAACTTTTCAGAACCATCTTTTTACATGTAGGGTGAGTATGCAGAATATAATTAACATATGTGTTGAAGTTTCTAGTAAGTTTTTGTCTATTAAAACATCTCTTTGTAAGACTTTGTTTTCGTATGTTGATGTTTCTTTTTAAGAATTTCAATAACATTCATTTTATATGAGTTAACACATGTGATGTGTAATTTTTTCTTCTTTTTACCATTGTGCAAACCCAGATAAGATAGGTTTGGATGAATATATATTTATACATGTGTTAAAGTCTTGAGAACTATCTTTAACGCTGGGTGAAAGTGTGTTGAAATACATATTAACACGTGTTGATTTCTTGTAATTCTAAAATGTGTAGAGTCTTTAACAAGTTTACCAAGGTGTGTAGAGCATATAGCACATATTATATGATTTCATAAAATTTCTGTCCTGTAAAACATATCTTACATATAAAAAAAAATTTAGAACCTCAAAAAACAAAAAATACACATATTTATAAATTTTTAATCTTTTTAGCACTTCACAAGCTCTTAAAAATATTTCGTTTCTATATTTCTAGTCTTTTACATAGGCCTTAAAATATTTTCACACTAAAAACAAACATTGTTAGAAAAAACATAAAAACTTTCTTTTCTCACTAAAACAAACATTGTTAAGAAAAACACACAAACTTTTTTTTTATTCAACAAACAATTAAAACATATTGAAAAAAGGAAGATGATTGATATATTCATCCATCAAACCAATATGCGATGCCTTCCCCTTATCCACACCTCAGTTCTCTTCACCTTTCATTTTACTTTAAGTTTGTGCGGTAGCTTTCTAAAATGGAGCTTTCTAAAATGGATGTATGTATATATGCTAGATCTTTTGGAGGGAAAGAGGTAAAAATATATATAATGAAAACCGTAAGTTTTTAAGGTTATTAAAATTTAAAATATGAAAGTATAATTAAAGTAATCATATAATTAAAAAAAGATGTCAAATTATTATGTTTATGTCTAATCTTCTACTATTTTACTAAGATAAAGTATAAATGAGAAGAGAAAGAAAATACATGAAATTTCTATAATGTCCTTTACCATATATATATATTTTTTATTAAAATATAACACTTGTCACCATTTAATTGGTTGAAATGATTTATTGGTTTATATAATTTCATATGATTTATAATAGAACTCATCCCTATATATATAGGGGAATGAACGGTTACTAACCCACCTTTATTGCGATAACTCATTAACACTAATGTAACAAACACTTACACCATGATTATATGGTGTAACTAAATTTTACACCGCGTTACACCACTGATGTAATAGTTTTTTCTATATTTTTCAAAAAAAATCCTTATTTTTTAAAACCGTCTTAACTTTTTTGTATGATATTATTTTTTTATACAAATTACACCATTAAATAGATCATTTTAATATCTTTAATTTGAGTATAGTCTTGCTATATTCTTTTATAAAAATTTTAACGTTGATTGTGGAAAACTAGTTTACCACTGTAATCTTAACTTACAGTGATTACGTGGCATGTTATGGACCACTAGTTTGGTTAAGGGTTGTCGCAATAAACATGGGTTAACATTGGTTCTCTATCCTATATATATATATATATATATATATATATATATATATATATATATATATATATATATATATAGGGTTAGGATCTTTTCAGAACTCCTAAAGATCGTAAGAACCGCGAGCACTAATATAAGCCATTGATTTAAATAGATTTTATTATTTATTTATTAATTAATAAAGGGCATCATTGTAATTTACAATTTTAATGAGTTGTAACTTGACTATTTTAACTCCATTTATTTAGCACTTTTGACTTTCCATACTTTCAATTACACGAATAAATCAAATCAATAGTTAATTTGATTGAATCTTCATTCATAACAACATTCATTTGCCTATAATCTATGAACATTGTTCTTGCTCGAAACAGTCATTTCCAAGCCCTTCATAAGCATCCATTCAGGCATCAAAAATTGTATACAAACTAATGAATATGTTGTTTGAGTTCATAGATTTAATGGAGGTTATGAAGAAGGAAACTGGTACAAAAGAGATACCGATAATGAAGGTGATGATGCTCGAGATGAGGTCTAAGATCGGAGTTAAATATGATGGGGGTGGCGGTGCGATCATATAGAGAAAGAAGTGATGGGGTTTAAGATCGAAATTCAATACGGCGAAAGTAGAAAAAGCGATGGTGATGAAGATTATTTTAGTGTTTTATTTAAACATGAATCGAGGTTTGATGTTGTATTTAATTAGATATTGAAATAAAAAAATTACATGTTTGGTGGCTCAATGTTCATTAACCTTAAGTGAAATCACGAAAAAAAAAAGACGATCCTTTTGTTCCCTTGGTGTTGAGTTTATATTTTATTTTATTACTGCAAACTACATAAATAAATGTAATCATTTATTTTTTTTACCCATACATATATGAAAATAGATGGTTAGTAATTTTGTGTTGAAAACTTACATACATGTAAATAGTTAATTTACACATATGTCAAACGTATATGTATATGTAAATAAACAATAAGCTAAAGTTTATATGTATGTAAATAGGTGATAAGTTTGAAAAATAAATGATGATTATAAAGATATTTCATATATGTAAATAGTCGGTCAACTTGAAAAATGGAATATATATTTGAAAGTTTACGTATATGTTAAATATTTAGGTGTAAATATATGATCAATCTAAAGATTTACATATATGTAAATCAACGTGCAGTTTGAAAAATAAAACAATAATCAAATTGCATATGTATAGATTAAACAAAAAGTGTTTATTAACGCATCACATAAATACATTAGTTCAATCAAAGATTATTTTTCAAATATGTAATTGATAAATTTGTGTAGATGAGAGAGAAAAGAACATAAAGAATTAAAAATAATTAATTACCAACTAATTGGAGAGAGAAACAATTTAATGGATTACTAATTTACCGTTTTGTTTAGATTAACCAATTAATTAACACATTAAGGATCATGTTTAATCACAACCTTTGATCAAAACAGTCAATGGTTAGTATCAGTTCTTGGAGTTCTCATTTAAAAGCAAGTTCTGCAAAGAACCTAACCCTATATATATATATATATATATATATATATATATATATATATATACATACATACATACATACATATATATATATATTCATACATATATATATATATATCAAGGCACCAAGACTTACTGAGATCACATGTGTATGACATAATCTAATTCATACATGTTTTTATACCTAATAATCTGGCATTTGGGATCTGCTGACAAGATTTTCAATTTGGATAATCTTTTTATTTGAACTCTCGATCATGTTGAGATGAACATAAATTGAGAGCTTATAGGAGAAAGATATAATGTAGAAACATGATTTTGCATGGGCGTTGTTTATGCTAAGAGAAAATACATTTTCATGGCCCTCACCACAACACATATATCAAATCTTATTGCAGTAAAATATGAGGTGTGAGCATATAGATAACATACACATATTACCATTAATGTTACATGAAAGTGTTATCTAAGATTCATAATAGAATTGGACCATGTTAGCAGTAGGAGTTAAGGGCGTCAAGTATCGTCAGTTTATATGTTGTTCAGTTAATATGATCCATTGTTATTATCATAAGTGGTTCCTAATAACTGATAAAACCGAGTGCTTTTATAACAACCGATCCATTGAATGATCAGCTGTTCTTCTCTTGAGATCATTAGTGGCATTTAGATCACCAATTCTTTATCACTTAATTCTTCATCACTTATTGCTTGATCAGTCAATCTTGTGACTATGAGATATGCAACCTATCATTTTTATTAATTAATGGCAACTAACAAATTCAACAATTGATTGCTCTAGCTCATTAGTAACAATAGACATCATTGGTTCTAATGGTGAGTTGATGGTTCTCTCAAGTATTATATATCATCAGTTGGTTATATCTAAAAATGAAGCTTGTGTTTACTTCTAGAAAAAGTTTAAACTAAGACCATGTATTATATTTAACAAGAAAAAGGATTTGAAAATCTCTCTTGATTGGTATTTTATCGAAAAATTATGGATACAAGCAACTCATAGAATCTATAAGGATATCTTATTCAAACATGGTGCTGTTGTATTTAGTTATCTTGATGATGGCATGTTAGATTCAATCGTAATGCTCTTTTTAGATTCAATATCAATACCTTTATAATATCAATAAAGAGCCAAGAACCTTTGATGAAGCTATAGCATCTCCATATATTGTTTTGTGAAGGGAAGCAATATATAATGAGATTGATTCCATCATGCATAACAATAAATAATACTAATAGATTTGTGCTTGGTCAAAAATCTTCAGGTTATGAATGGCTATTCAAGAAGAAGATGATAAGTAGATGGTAAGGTGAAAGTTAGATGCTATCTAACTATTTAGACTAAATGAGGGTATTGATTGCTTTGATACATATGCCATGGTAGCTAGAACATCCAATATTAGGTTGTTGATTGCTCAAACAACTATATGTAATATTGTTTTTAAAAAAATGGATGTAAAGACTACATTCTTGAATAATGAACTAGATGAGGAGATGTACATATAAAAACCTATAGGATTTATGTTGCTTGGTAATGAACACAAAGTGTGTAAGTTAATAAAGTCACTATATCAAATTAAACAAGTACCAAAACAATGGCATCAAAAGTTTATGATATTGTGTTATCAAATTGTTACCAATTAAACCAAACTGTATTGTCTGTAGAAAAATTTAATAACTCTAGTAAAGGAGTTATAATTTGTGTATATGTTGATGAAATGTTGATCTTTTCACCGGTCAAGATTAAGTTGATAAAACCAAGAAATTTGGTCACTAACTTTTTTATGAAGTATATAGTGGAGGCTGAGGTGATCATAGGCATTAGGATCAACTAATGGTGTTACTATCTGATAGTCTTATTATATTAAAAAAAAGTCTTAAAGAAAATCAATTACAAGGATTGTTCTCCAATTAGTATTCGTATTGATCCTAATATAAAGCTTTTATAGTGAAGATGTTTCTTAGTTTCAATCAACAAAAGCTACTAGAGACCTTATATATGCCATGATTAGCAATTAACCAAATATTTCCTGTGCTATTGAAAAGTTTAGTAGGTTTACTAGAAATCCAATTTCATACAACCAACAACTTATAAGAAGAGTCTTTAACTATTTGAGTAAAACCATAAACTATGGTTTGACATACACTTGATTCCATTTGGATCTAAAAGGTTATTTTGATGTAAGTTGGATAACAAAGATGGTAGATTACTCCTTAGCAAATGGCTGAGTACTTCTACTTCGAGGATACTGTCTTATAAGATTAACTTACATTACTATCCTTTGCTTTTGTTGTAATGTTTAAGTTATTATGAGCTAAACTCTTATTATCTTCCTAGTTTAGTAAAACATTGTGTAACTTTTAATGACCTAATGTTTTAGTAATTATGATATAAGTGTTATGGTAATCGTGTGTATGCCCTTTAATGGATAGCGTCTAATTTGAATGGAAAGTTATAAAGCTTATCTTTTGTAATTATGAAGTCATACAATATTAAAAAACATATGAACTAATTTTTATTCGTAAAAGCAGTCTTCAAAATAAACCCATAACTAATGAACTAGAACTAGTTATTAGAATCATACCACCTTAACTTTCTAATCAAGTGCAGGTTTCTTTTTTACTTTATTTAAGAAATTAACTGTTTATATTTTTTTTTAAATTAGTGGTATGTTAAAAGAAACTTGATCAACTTTACTATTAACATTAAATTATGTTTTTTGAAATCGTTAATTAAAAGGGTGCACAATTATTACCTATTTTACAAGTGGCTTGATGGTTGTCTTGGAAGATAATTATTATAGTTTTCTTTATCACTACGGAGTCGGTTTACGATAACTTCACACTGACTAATGTTTATAAACATTAATATAATTTCATTAATCAACATATTTTAATCACAATATGAAATTCATCACAATTACCAAATTGGAACCCAAATTAGATAATAGCCCTCTTTCACTGAAAATTCATGAAAAATCACTATCATTTACTTGCTTTCTATTTAAACTTAAAAAATTGTTGTTTTAAAATTTTATAAATCAATCACATCAAAACTAACTCACATCATTTCTCTAAATCTAAACCAATCAGTCAGTCAATTATAAAGATTGTGTATAGATTGATACTAGGTTTTACCATTATCATATTATCTCATGATAGGTACACTTGCGTTTTATGTATGTAGTTTAGTATAAGTAAAATTTTTAAAACTGAATTTGTGTGGAAGTCTCTAAAAAAATATTTACATCCGACACTGCATTAATGAACACGTATGATGAACCCTATAATATTCCTACCTAATCTATAATAAATGTTAAAGTAATGGTATGATTGTTGTTAAAGTTGGCACTATATGAATATGATTGTTAGATTGTGACTTTACACTTGTTCATGCAAGTACATTCTTGCGAGTTAACAAATTGTTCATGCAAGTTAACATTCATTCATGTGAGTTAACAGTTATTCATGTGAGTTATCAAGTTGCTATGTTATTTATTATTTTCATATCTGAGTTATATTCACAGATGCAAGTTATCAAAATTCTCCAAAATGTTTCTATCACTTTTCACCTTATTTGACTATGCTGATTTCACTAGTAGATTTCAAATGTAGTTGATCCATAGAGTAGAAATATATTGAGTTTTTAAATAATTAAGCTTACATATGTGATCTGCAAAGCATAAGGTCATAGTAAGTATGGTATATATAGTTTAAATTAGAGTATAAAGTGCTAAAGTACGATAGATTAAAGTATGATAAAGTGCTAAAGTATGATACATATAAAGTAAAGATAAACTAAACCATGATATAGTGGATCCGAAAACTATAGATCACATGTGAAATTATAATGAAACGTGAATAAAGGTTTCAAGAATAGTCCCTCCACAAAGCACATAGTCCCTCCACAAAGCACAATTGGGAAAGATAAAGTGATTTAAAGGAGTCTTAGAAGTACAAATGTCTTGAAGTATTTTAAGCATCAACATAGGGCTCTTGTATTTACTACAAGCAATAAGTCTCTCGTATTCTTTGCAAGCAACAATTAAAGTAGTCTTGAATATACCGCAAGCATAATTTAAAAAGTCTTTCGTACCTTACAAGCAATAACTAAAGGAGTCTTGTACTTGTGTGAGCATATGTATAAAGTAAATTAAAGATAAAGTAATCATAAAATGTAGTTAAAGCAAAGATAAAAAATCAACTAAAAAGGTCTTTCAATAATGCAAGAACATATATAAATTAAAACAAAGATAAAACAATGTTACCCGATAAAATTATAATAGAAAAAATTATGCTAAAGTAAAGATGTAAAAAAATCATAATGTATGTATGTATGTACATATGTATATGTATGAATTTATGTATTTACATATGTATGTATGTACATACGTACGTATTTATGTATATATCTGCAAAAACAAATCAATTTAGGTAGCCTTTTGTGGCTGCGGTGGCGACTAGATCAACGTGTTATTGCTTCAAGAGAAGCTCCTATCGAAATTCACTATGAATCTTTGGGGACCTATTATGAGATTTATGGACACTATCAAGTACGCAAGCACGCCTGTACGCAAGCATGTACGTACGCACGCACATGCGCACACACATATATACGTATGTACATATGTATGTATGTGCGGATGTATGTATGTGTGTTGTATGTATGTGTGTATGTCTGTTGTATGTATATATGTATGTATGTGTGTATGTATGCATGTTTGTTAAATTGTATGTTTGTAACTTGTATGTATTCATTATGTATATGTTTGTATATTTCTAAGTATGTTGTATCTTTGCCTGTTTGTATGCTTGTTTGTATATATGTATGTGCGTATATATATGTAATTGTGTAATTATGTATGTATGTTTGTATATATGCATTATTTATATGTTTGTATAAATATGAATTTATATGTATGTATGTTTGTATATATTTATTATGAATATGTTATGTATGTAATTAAGTATAGTAAAATTATGTAATTGTGTATTTATAAGATGATTGAAATTATATACGTAACTTTATTTTTATTTTGTTATAAATTATGAACTCTTTGCTTTTATGTATCAAAAAAAGATACATTTTGAATTTGTCACACCCAATCCATGGGTGCAACTAGTTGTATCACACATACGAATAATAAGTGAAAGACTTATAGATTCAAGACCACAAACTAAATTGAATTAATACTTTAATAGTGTTAATATAAATCCACACATCCATTACATTCATAGTACAGACATAATTTAAGTGCACTGGCCTATCGAGAAGGAATTAACTCGGAACCTATCTTCTACGTGAAGATCTTATTCAACAATACAACTAAGCCCCCTAGACTTAGCAAATACCTCTCGACACCACCTGTCCCTACATCACGAGCTAAAAGACGTCAACAACAACATTATTGCTGATCCATAACCAAATACACAAAATCAATGTTGTTGTTGTTGTTGTTCATCACATGCGCCGCTTATACTGTCTACTGGCCACATGAGTCCTATGTCGTCGGTGGGTGGTTGTTGGATTTGTGTGTAGGTGGAGGCTCTGGTGGACTCGTGTATCACCACCATCATTGGATGGTGGTGCATGTTGGAGCGAGCTTAGATCTTTTAATTTTGATGTCACCGGTGGTCTTCGAATGCCTTTGGTGGTGTCTGCATGACCCTCACGTTTGGTTCTTCCCATCTTTTGCCTGATCATGACGCCACCTCACACATCTAAGACCCTTAATTTGGTTTTTGATGATGTGCTTTAGTCGCAGGCGTTGGTGATGCAACCGACTGCGTTTATTGTCTTTTCTATTTTTCTAGTGGTTGTTTTGAGAGATATGTTTCGGTGGTCCTACAATGCCACGGCTGTTGACCGCCGTCCATGGATGGTGATGCATGTCGGTCTCGACTTAGATTAGTTGATTATAACACCTCGGTTTTTAGTTGGCTGCCTTTGGTGGTGACTATGTACCGATAATGGTCATCGCACGTCTGAGAGCCCAGATTTAGTGTTGATGATAAGGTTTAATGGTGGGTGTTCGTGATGTTGCCGCCTATGTTTATCGTTCCTACTTTTTGATGGTTGTATGGGGATAGGGGTGTTTAGAACATTTAAAATCCACTCTTTGTTATGCTGCTATACACATTGACTTTAGGGGTCAAAGAAATTGCCTTAGAGCTTTACTATATTCAAATGGCTATGCTAGAGGGCTTTGTTCTTTTTGGTGGGTAATCTGATCCCATTTATGTCGATGATATGAGGATAAGGTCATCTATGACCCTTTGTTTTGGTTTATCTATAGTTGTGACAAAACAAAAAGCGGTGTCGGTTGTCTTGGCCCGACAACCGTTTTCGGTATGAAGCCGCAACCTGTCATCAGTTCGGAGCCACATTCTAACCATTACATGTTATGGCTATGATGATTAAAACGTAGTGTTATGAATATGTGCGTTTATCTGTGTCCCTGTTTACCCCATTTTTAAGACATGCAACGCGCGTCATACTACAAACCCTAGTTTTTTTTTTAATTATAAGATTTGAATTTAAGACTTTTAATGTTCTATGAAATTATTCTTCTCAAACTAGGTATTGTTTTCTTAAAAATATCTATTCATCTTATTCTTTTAGAAAGATAATAATATTTCTTTAAGTAAATTACACTTTTCGTCCTTTAGCTATATTGCAAATTTCAGGATTCGTCCTTAAACTAAGAAAATTACAGTAAACATCCTTTATGATTATTTTTTTCTAGCAGTTTACGTCTTTTCCTATAACGGACGTTAGTTTTGTCCATTAAATCAGGTCACATGCCTTGCACATGAGTGTAATTTGGTCTTTTAACCCCTGTTAAAAAAATAAAATATTAATTAAATTATTAAACCCATCTTACCCCACCCCACCTCATGCTCAACTCTCTCTCTCTCTCTCTCTCTCTGCTCCTTTTCTCTCAACCATTTCTACACCTGAAGTCATGTCTGCGGCGACCACGACCGACGATGTCTCCAGCACCATCACCACTCTCTAGTGTTATGTCTCTCTCACTCATCTCTCTTTCCCTTTTTCTCTATCTCATGGCTAATAGAAGGGATGGTGGTTTATGGTGATGGACGTGACGAAAATGGTGCTCAATTGAATGCAGTTTGGGGTTAATGGAGGTATGATGGTGGTGGATGGGTGATTGCAGGTTGGGGGCTGATGAAGGTGACGATGGTGGTGGTTGGGTGGTCACGAGTTGGGTTTGGTAGAGGTGATAATGGTGGTGGTGGGGTGGTTGTGGGTTGGGGTTTGATGGGATAACTGTAACGTTTTGTATTTTTTTCATTTTTTTATGTAATATTACTCCTTATTCAATCCTTGTAATCTCAAAACTTGATCATAGTGGAAATATCTTTTTATATCATTCTTGTTGATTATATGTTTGTGCAACGCTTAAACGCAAAACCGAGTAACTTATCGGGACTTATATTTTTAGGAAAATTATTTATAAGTTTTATTTTTATGGTTCATATGTTAAAAATACTTATGCTTAATCGAGGGTTATGTTGCAAATTAATAAGTAAAATAAGTTGAGGGGTTGAAATTAAAACTTTGAATTTTCCCTGCACTCATCTTCCCAACTACTTTCGTTAATGCCCAACCATAATTTTCATCTATAATACTAACCCAATTCCCTCCCTAATCACTTTCATCACTCTAAACTCTCTCTTAAACTCTCTCTTTCCACCCACTAACTTCATCTTTTGCAAGAAATCTTCAAGAACAACTTGTGTGTTCTTTTTATTTATTTATATATTTTTTTTACTTTCTTTTCTTACTTTCTTCTTTCATTTTCTTTACCACTTGGAACAACCTCTAGGACATAACCACTTAGTCACTAAGGTGAACAAGTACGGTAAACCCCCATTTTTGAGATCCAAGTTGCAAATATTCTATTTAATTCTTTCATACATATTTTCTTGTCTTGTTTTTTTTAAGCCTTTCACATACTAAACCAAGTCACCAACAACTTCAATGTCGGAAGGCTTGTGTTGAAATTATATTCCAGAAATTTTAAGGCTTTTACACCACATTCTTTCATCTTTATAAAACGATAAGTGATTTACAAATCAAGAAGTGGAAGAAACCAAACCGAGCCTCCAACCAATGTTGAAAGGCTTGTGTTATGGTCTAAAATGGTGATGTTGAACCTTGGTTCTACAACTAATCTATCCACCGTACCCCACTTGAACACTTAGTCAAACTAGTTAGTTTACTTTAGTATTTTCATTTATGTACTCATGACCATCCGAATCACCCTTATGTGGAGATTTTGTGCAATGGTGACAAACTTGAGTTGTGCGGATATCCCCACCTCTAATACATGACTTATATGAATATAACACTAGAGGTTTGTGGATTACCCTACCTCTGATGCATGACTTATATTTATATCTACATAATACTTAGTCAAAACCAAACCGTAACATCAATCAAACCATAGTTGAATGTTATGTGTTAAGGTAGACATTATACTAATCTAATGATTCCTTATTTTGGACTTTCAATGAGTGACTAATTCTAATAAAGAACACATACAATGCATGGTGTCCAAATAAGTGTCTAAGTAGTATATACTTTCATGTACTCTCATATTTGTAATTTTTGTATACTTTCCAATTGCTAAAATCTCAAACTTTGAATCCTAAACTTACAACCTTTTGTTTACCTTGTAGGGTGACTTTGGTGACTCAAATCTTTAAACTCATTCATCTACTCTTATGGATTCTAATCGCCAAACCTGAGACATACTTCACCTTTTTTGTTTTAACACTATTCATTTAGGTTGCAACATGTACCAATTATCAAATACACTTAATCATACATTCAAACAATCTCATTCTAAAACTCAATTCATACAAACATGCCTACTTGTTATACTATTTGTGAATACATGCTAGAATACATTATCTTGCAAGCAATCTAAACCTCCCTTAACATGTATAGCGCTATAGGACTAGCACATCCGCCCTATTATGATAGGTCTATGTTAACTTATTCATCTTTACGGTCTTGGTCATTTTTATTCTAAAATTACGCTTGTGGACACTTTGGTTTGATTATTGGCTTTGCATGCTAGCAATGTACAAACTTTAGTATACTTTACTCATGTTGAATTGAGATTTATTCACTTGCTATGTATTCAAACTTGTATGCTCACCAACATATTCATATGTTGACCAATATTTTATACATGTTGCAGGAAATGCTTGAGGCTTTATCAAGAAATTCAATTAGGTGGACTTAGAAACACATCAAATCTATCATTTTGTTATGTTTGTTTTAGACTTGTATTTCGCAAAATTATTGTATGTTTATTTGAAACATTGTAATGATATGTTGATTAATGAAAATGAAATTTAATCTTAATTTATTATCACTTTAGTTCTATGATGTCTTTGAACAATCTATCACTTCTCGCGCCCCGATGTTTCCGCCATCGGTTGGGGTGTGACAGACAGGTATCAGAGCCATAGTTATAGGGAATTAGGAAAACATCAATGTTTTGACCTAGACTATGACTAAGGACTCACGTTAGTAATGCATATGATTTGTTTTATTATCTTCTGTTTATGCCAAAAAAAACCCCTCAAATCTACCTAATCTTGCTCCTCATCTTATTCTCGGCCAAAAAGAAATACACCTTTCCTAAGGTGTAATCATACGACAACGATACGAAGACACTCGTATTTCACAAATGAAACGACCTCACCAAATTAGGAGTGAATCCCTTACTTTGGTGATGACTTTCAATCCGCCATTATTGTTTTTATGAAATTAGACCATTAAGATAGGTGCGATTTCCTTACCTTGATGGCAATTTCACTCATCTCACTCTTGTGGACCCTTACCAATGAGTTAGGATTAATTTCCTTACCTCGGTGGATAAGTACCAATCACGTTTAGGGAACGACACCACCAAGTTAGGAGTGATATCTACATCTTGGTGACTAGTCCCATTCCTAGAAGGGCGAATACCGTTACCCGACTTGTCAGCGAGAGTATTCCAACCCATTAAGCCAAAGCATGATTCCTGAACTCAAAAGAAGTCTTGACTACTTTGAATAAGTCTTAGTTCCAAAACCGAAACATTTAAAGCCTTAATCGAATCTCTTTTATGTTTGTATTTATTTTATACATTTATACTTTAACCATTTCCCTCTTGTTAAGATCGAATCATCCGAATCACTCTAATCTCTCGAACTAGAACGCTAATAATCAAGAACTAACAAAAATTTAAAAAATTTCATTGTTGTTTAGCTAATTCTTTTGTGTGGTTATATGATTCATTATGAGAACCGATTTGAAACCTACTTGATTAGGTTTTATGCTATCATGCTCTAAATATGCAAAATTATTTTAAACACTATTGATCAAATTTCATAATTCTCTTTGACCTACATTATAGATGTCTTCCAAATCCCATAGAAGCTCCAAGCAAAGTTCCAATAAGAAAATGGTTTCTTTCATGGCTAAGAAAATGGCCCGAGTTATTCCCGATATTGTTCAGCACATCAATTCCACCCCTAGCCTAAACGCTTCAGTTGAATCCCGAAACCCTACTCCCAAAACCTTAGCCTTTTCCTATAAGCACTTCAAGTCATGTGGCCCCGAACCTTTCACAGGTGAAGGGGGAGCCTCCAAGATGCTTGAATGGTTCGATAGCATTGAAGTTACATTCATCAATAGCGAATGTCCCGATGAGCTTCGGACTCGTAGTGCCACCGGTGTCTTCACATCGAGCGCACTTGAATGGTGGAAAAGTGAAAGGAGCACTCGTGAAAACGAGGTCACCTTCACCCTACCATGGGAAGAAGTGAAGCAACTCATGATATATGAGTTTTGCCCTCCTCATGAAATGCAAAGTCTTGAAGAGGAATTTTGGAACCTCAAACAAATTGAAGGTGACAACTTAGCTTACACTATTCTTTTCAAGCAACTTAGTATCCTTGTCCCTCACTTGGTCAATACCACCGATCGAGCCATAGCTAAGTACATAAAAGGACTTCCCTCTATTATCCGTGACTCCGTCACCGTAGCCGAATCCTTCTCAGTTGAGCGAGCTAACTGGTTGGTGGCTACCTTGTCCAACAACCAAGTGAAAGACGGATCTTTGTCTCTTAAATAATCCTTCAAAACCGCCCATCAAGCCATCTCCAAAACATTTGAGGAGCCCAAAGACACAAAAACACCATCCAAAAACACCCGTCACGGCAAGAAACACAAGTTTCAAAGCCGCAACTATGCCATGACAACACCAACAACCCAAGCTCCTATCAACTCGAACCAATAACCACCTAAGAAAGCTTACACCGGTACATTCCCGAAATGTGCCAATAGCCAATACAAACATCCGCCCGCTTCTCAGTGCCGTCAATGCACAACATGCAAACGTTATGGGCACTTTGCCTCAGCATGTCGAAGTGGTCCTAGCCCACACAGTAACTCACCTTCGGCTCACACCGGTACCCAAAGACCCTCGACTAATGCAAACGGTCGTGCTTGCTTCAAATGTGGTGACCCAAACCATCTTGCTCCTTAGTGCCCCCACAATAATCAAGTTCAAGTGCAAGCGCCACGTGGACGCGCATTTAACATAAATGCGCATCAAGCACAAAACGACAATGACGTCGTAAACTGTACGTTTCTTATAAATGGAGTTTATGCTTTTGTGTTATTTGATACTGGTGTGGATAAAAGTTTTGTTTCCGTAAAATTTAAACCATTGTTAAAATGTACACGTTCTAAATTGCCAAAATCATTCACCGTTGAAGTTGCTAACAAATAATCTGTTACCGTTGATTCCATTCTCCTTGATTGCGTTTTAAGTCTTAATGAACATGAATTTCCCATCGAACTCATACCCATGCAATTGGGTAGCTTTGATGTCATAGTAGGCATGGACTGGCTTGCCAAGGTTCGTGCCGAATTCGTTTGCTTTAAAAAATATATCCGTATTCCGCTTCCTTCCGGCGACACCTTACAAATCTATGGCGAGAAAACCTCAAACGGACTCAAACTTATGTCCTGTACGGAGGCACGAAAGTGCTTACGTCAGGACTGTATCTTTTTTTAGCCCATGTCGTGATAGAAAAAGAAAAGGGAAAGAATGTGAAAGACATTCCAATCATTTGCGACTTTCCCGACGTGTTCCCTAAAGATCTACCCGGCCTTCCTGTAAGGCCCCGTTTCCGGAACGCTCACAGTTGGACATTCATCGCACGTAATATTTGAAAACACATTAACATCTACTAAAAACATTGCAGCGGAATAATTTATCAAAAAAAAAACCATTTCATGCATTAATAATTACTTTTGCAAAATAATACAACATTGTTAGAGTACATAATGTCATTTGTTGCATTACAACACAAAAATATCATTTCTGCATAAAATGGATGCCAGTCAAACTTGCCAAGTAGCTTCACCCCGTGCCATCCTCAACCATTACTTGACAATTGAAAATGCATAAAAGTCAGCGTTGCTCAGTGAGTTCTAGTTTTACAATAAAAATACTTTACTTTCGTTTAAAAACCTTTCTTTACTTTCATTCGTGATCATATATCATACGTACATATAGATAATATTCATTATTATCTTTCATCATCTTTCGTCATCGTACGTCATTCATACATTCATCATTTATCTTTACTTTCATTCCAAACCAATGCCATGTGCTATACCCCGAACATTGTGCACATAGCTGGTTACTGGGCGAAGTCTATAAAAAAACCCCTAACATTGTGCACGAAGCTGACTCTGGTACCTGGGGCAAGCTAGAAGGGTCCCATACGTTTGGTCAATCACAAGGATTAGACCCCCGTGTGCATCCTTCAGGGTTAGCTAAACCGCACTCAGTTGAGCTAACACCCTTAATTGGGTGTGAACCGTCTTACATTTGCTTGCAAAACTTTTCATTCATTCTTTACGTTCCACTTTTTATTAACATTAACTTCCGCTTTCATTACATAATACTTTACGTTCATTAACATAATCACACCACGTAAAGCCACGAAATAATATAATAAGGAACATAAAGAAAACAGGCCATAAACATGCATAACATCATCATACATCACCCCCGGAAACATTCCAAGTCATAGCCTAAAAATCTTTCTTCCCAAAAATTTAGAATATTTTCTAAGGCATTGGGCGCATGGACACTATGCAGGCGCATGAGCACTATGCGGGCGCATGAATACTTAGGCGCATGGGCGACTTAGGCGTATGGGCACTATTGGGGCGCACGAGCCTTACTTAGGCACATGGGCAGGTTTCTGGGTGCATAGGTACTATGCAGGCGCATGGACCTGACTTAGGCGCATAGGCACCTAGGCTTTTAGGCACTTCGGCGCATGGGCACTTAGGCGTTTGGGTACTTGGGCGCATGGGAACACTTAGGCGCCTGGGCATAATTCTAGGCATATGGACACTATTGGGGCGCACGAACCTTAAGCGCATGGCCAACTGTTTTCTATCTAACATCAATTTCAGACCCCAAATCATCAATTTAACTTGTTCTAGCCTAGTTCTAATATACTAAGCATCATAACAAGCATATAATCATGAACATAACCAAAACTCATCCCGAACATACACCCACTCAAAACAGGGCACACACATTCATACGGGTACACACCCAACTTTTATAAAAACGTTAAAACATGCATTTCTAGCCCCAAAACAAGTTAAAACATTTAAAACCGGGGATCTATAACTCACCTCTTGCAACTTTCGAGTAAGACTTCTTCAAACCCGGATGCTCTATGAGTTTAAACACCTAAAAACACCAAAAACACACAACCGAGCACACACAAACACATAAGCACATACCCGAAGGCTGAAAATCAGCCAAGAACAACACAAAACACCAAAAACTAACCTAAAATCAGCTTCTTCTTCTTCTTTACTCTAAAACCTGAGAGAATTCTGCTCTTTCTCTCTCTAAAAATCTGATGGAAAGATGGTAGTACAGGCGTGTGGGCGGCTATGCTCCTTTTTGAACAAATTAATAATGAAGTTTGCCCCTTGCACAACTTTAACCCCTTAACTTGGGTTATTTTGCTTTTCTTTCTTTTTCTTCACTTTTTCTTCTTTTAAAATTTCCCGGTGTTACACTTCCTCCCGCTCGTTCCATTAATTTTCGGATTGAACTCATACCCGATGCTACACCAGTTGCTAAATCTCCCTACCGACTTGCACCCTCAGAAATGCGAAAGCTAGCTAGTCAACTTCAAGAGTTGGTTAATAAAGGCTTCATACGTTCTAGCTCATCCCCTTAGGGTGCTCCAATCCTTTTTGTAAAGAAAAAGGACAGTTCGTTCCGCATGTGCATTGATAATCGTGAACTCAATAAACTCAATGTAAAAAACCATCATCCTCTTTCTCGTATCGATGATCTCTTTGACTGACTCCAAGGAGCAACATGTTTCTCAAAAATCGACCTGCGACCTGGTTATTATCAGCTTTGAATCCGTGAAGAAGATATTCCAAAAACCGCTTTCCGCACAAGGTATGGTCATTACGAGTTCATGGTTATGCCTTTTGGTTTGACCAATGCACCTACAGCCTTTATGGACTTGATGAACCACGTGTGCAGACCTTACTTGGATCGTTTTGTAATTGTGTTTATTGATGATATTCCAATCTATTCTAAAACCGAATCCGAACAGGAACGACACTTACGTTTAATCTTGGAACTTCTTCGATCCGAACGACTATACGTCAAATTCTTCAAATGTGAATTTTGGTAGAAAAAAGTTCAATTCCTTGGTCACATCGTAAGCGAAAAAGGCATTCATGTTGATCCTACCAAAATCAATGCCGTCAAAGGGTGGATTGCTCCTAAATCCCCTACCAAAGTACGTTCTTTCCTCGGATTGGCGGGTTACTACCGTCGATTCATCTCCAACTTTTCAAAAGTCGCCATACCTCTCACCTCTTTGACCCAAAAAGATAAACCTTTTGTTTAGGGTCCCGAACAAGAGGAATCCTTTCAAACCCTCAAGCGTATGCTATGTGACGCACTCGTCCTAACCCTTCCCGATGGAAATGATGATTTCATGGTTTATGGTGACGCTTCTAATCAAGGCCTCGGTTGTGTCCTTATGCAACGAGACAAGGTTATTGCTTATGCGTCAAGACAACTCAAAACCCACGAGAAAAACTACAATACCCATGATCTCGAACTCGGAGCCGTTGTTTTCACTTTAAAGATTTGGAGACACTACCTTTATGGAACTCAATGCATGGTTTTCACTGATAATAAGAGTCTCCAACATATCTTTAATCAAAAGGATCTCAACATGCGTCAACGACGATTGGTTGAATTGTTGAACGACGATGATTGTGAAATTCGCTACCATCCCCGGAAAAACGAATGTCGTGGCCGATGCTCTTAGCCGAAAGAGTCACGCCAATGCTCATGGCATTTGTGTAACCAATCACGTTTGTTGTTTGCAAATCCAAACCAACATTGAAACACGTATTCGCGAAGCCCAACACTTATCGGTCGTCGAAAACAATTTGTATAACGAGATGCAATGTGGCGTTGAAGACTAGCTTAAGGCTAAATCTAATGGAATTCTCCATTACCTGGATCGTATTTGGATTCTGAACCGTGACAACCTTCGTGCTCTTGTAATGAATGAAGCACATAAATCACGATATTCCATTCACCCCAGTGCAGACAAGATGTATCAAGATCTTCATCGTACTTATTGGTGGCTAGGCATGAAAAAGGATATCGCTCTTTTCGTGGCCAAATGTCTCACTTGTTCAAAAGTCAAGGCCAAACACCAACGACCCTCTGGTTTACTCGAGCAACCTAAATCCCAAGATGAAAGTGGGAGAGTGTCGCAATGGATTTTATCACCAAACTCCCCCGAACATCTTCCGGCCATGATAGTATTTGGGTAATCATGGATCGATTGACCAAATCAGCTCATTTACTTCCCATCCGCAGAGACTATTCCGTTGAAAAACTAGCTCGTATCTACACTTCTAAAATCATTAGCCATCATGGTATCCCTCTAGATATTATCTCCGATCGTGATGGTCGATTCACTTCCTGTTTTTGGAAAACTTTTCAGATAGCTTTGGGCACTCAACTCAATCTTAGTACGGCTTTTCATCCTCAAACTAATGGACAAACTGAACGTACTATCCAAACTCTCAAAGATATGCTTTGATATTGTGTTATTGATTTTGGTGGCAACTGGGATGTACACCTACCATTGGTTGAATTTTCGTACAATAACAGTTATCACTCTAGTATCGACATGGCACCCTTTGAAGCTCTTTATGGTCACAAATGTAGTTCACCTATTTGTTGGCATGAGATCGGTGAGGCACAAGTCACCGGTCCCAAAATCATTCAAGAGACAACGGATAAAATCTTACAAATCTGCGACAACTTACTTGCTGCAAGAAGCAGACAAAAGAGTTATGCCAATAAACGGTGAAAGTCTTTGGAATTCAATGTCAGTGATCTCGTACTCCTTAAGGTATCTCCTTGGAAAGGAGTAGTGCGCTTTGGTAAGAAAAGAAAAGTTGCTCCTTGATATGTAAGTCCTTTTAAGATTCTCGAAAGAATTGATAAGGTGGCATACCGACTTGATCTACCACAATAACTTAGCAACGTTCACCCGACCTTCCATGTCTCTAATCTCAAGAAGTGCCTAGCCAACAAAGGATTTCAAATTTCACTTGACGACATACGTGTCGATGATACCATGCATTTTGTTGAAAAACCTATTGAAATCATGGATCGTGGAGTGAAGCAACTCAAACAAAGAAGTATTCCAATTATTAAGGTGCGTTGGGAAGGAACGCGTGGTCCAGAATTTACGTGGGAATGTGAAGATTAATTCAAGGGCAAGTACCCGTATCTTTTCCCAGAACCTTCTTCTAAATGATTTTCGGGACGAAATTCCCTAAAGTAGGGGAGACTGTAATGTTTTGTATTTTTCCATTTATTTTTTTTAATGTAATATTACTCCTTATTTAATCCTTGTAATCTCAAGACTTGATCATAGTAGAAATATCTTTTTAAATCATTCTTGTTGATTATATGTTTGTGCAACGCTTAAACGCAAAACCGAGCAACTTATCGGGACTTATATTTTTCGGAAAATTATTTATAAGTTTTATTTTTATGGTTCATATGTTAAAAATACTTATGCTTAATCAAGGGTTATGGTGCAAATTAATAAGTAAAATAAGTTGAGGGGTTGAAATTAAAACTTTAAATTTTCCCTACACTAATCTTCCCAACTACTTTCTTTAATGCCCAACCATAATTTTCATCTATAAATACTAACCCAAATCCCTCCCTAATCATTTTTATCACTCTAAACTCTCTCTTAAACTCTCTCTTTCCACCCACCAACTTCATCTTTTACAAGAAATCTTCAAGAACAACTTGTGTGTTCTTTTTATTTATTTATATATTTTTTTTACTTTCTTTTCTTACTTTCTTCTTTTATTTTCTTTACCACTTGGAACAACCTCTAGGACATAACCACTTAGTCACTAAGGTGAACAAGTTGGAAATATTCTACTTATTCTTTCATACATGTTTTCTTGTCTTGTTTTTTTTAAGCCTTTCACATACAAAACCAAGTCACCAACAACTTCAATGTTGGAAGACTTGTGTTGAAGTTATATTCCAAAAGTTTTAAGGCTTTTACACCACATTCTTTTATCTTTATAAAACACTAAGTGATTTACAAATCAAAAAGTGGATGAAACCAAACCGAACCTCCAACAAATGTTGAAAGGCTTATGTTATGGTCTAAAATGGTGATGTTGAACCTTGGTTCTACAACCCACTTGAACACTTAGTCAAACTAGTTAGTTTGCGTTAGTATTTTCATTTATGTACTCATGACCATCCGAATCACCCTTATGTGGAGATTTTATGCAATGGTGACAAACTTGAGGTTTATGGATATCCTCACCTCTAATGCATGACTTATATTTATATCTACATAATACTTAGTCAAAACCAAACCGTAACATCAATCAAACCATGGTTGAATGTTATGTGTTAAGGTAGACATTATACTAATCTTGTGATTCCTTATTTTGGACTTCCAATGAGTGACTAATACTCATAAAGAACACATACAATACATGGTGTCCAAATAAGTGTCTAAGTAGTATATACTTTCTTGTACTCTCATATTTATAATTTTCGTATACTTTCCAATTGCTAAAATCTCAAACTTTGAATCCTAAACTTACAACCTTTTGTTTACCTTTTAGGGTGACTTTGATGACTCAAACCTTTAAACTCATTTATCTACTCTTGTGGATTCTAATCGCCAAACCGTGAGTCATACTTCACCCTTTTTGTTTTAACACTATTTGGGTTGCAACATATACCAATTATCAAATACACTTAATCATACATTCAAACGATCTCATTCTAAAACTCAATTCATACAAACATGCCTACTTGTTATACTATTTATAAATACATGCTAGAATACATTATCTTGTAAGCAATCTAAACCTCCCTTAACATGTATAGCGCTATAGGACTAGCACATCCGCCCTATTATGATGGGTCTATGTTAAGTTATTAAAGCTTTATGGTCTTGGTTATTTTTATGCTAAGATTACGCTTGTGGACACTTTGGTTTGATTATTGGCTTTGCATGCTAGCAATGTACAAACTTTAGTATACTTTACTCATGTTGAATTGAGATTTATTCACTATTATGCTATGTATTCAAACTTGTATGCTCACCAACATATTCATATGTTGACCAATATTTTATACATGTTGCATGAAATGCTTGAAGCTTTATCAAGAAATTCAATTAGGTGGACTTAGAAACACAACAAATCTATTATTTTCTTATGTTTGTTTTAGACTTGTATTTATCAAAATTATTGTATGTTTATTTGAAACATTGTAATAATATGTTGATTAATGAAAATGAAATTTAATCTTAATTTATTATCACTTTAGTTCTATGATGTCTTTGAGCAATCTATCACTTCTCGGGCCCCGATGTTTCCGCCATGGATTGGGGTGCGACAGTAACGATGGTGGTGGAGGGTTTTTGGAGGTTGAGATGGTGATGGTTTTTGAATGTGTATAATTGATTTTGAGTTTCAAATAATAATTTAGAGGTGGATGATGTGATGAAGATAATGATGATAATGAGAAGGTGAAAATGAAGATGAAGATGATGATGATGAAGTGGGGGCGGTGGCGGGGACGTTGGTAAATGATGATGAAGGGGTGGTGGTGATGATGGGGGTGAGAGTGGTGGTGGTGGTGGTGGATGGTGTAGGTGGTGAATGGTGAAGATGATGTTGATGTGGATTAAGTGGGTCTAGGTTTATTTTATTACTTGAATGTTCATATGGATTAAAATGACTAAATTGTACTCATGTGCAAGGCACATGACCTGATTTAACAAACAAAACTAAAATCCGTTAGAGGAAACGAATGTTCAATCTTTTTTATACCTAAAGGATGTTTAATTTAATTTTCTTAGTTTAAGCACGAAACCTGAAATTTGCTATATAGCTAACGGATGAAAAGTGTAATTTACTCTATTTCTTTTATGGGGCATGTTATTGGTAGACCCAATTTATTTTTATTCTTTCCATCTCTTTTATACATACATATAGATACATAGAAAGTCATAAAGAGATGTGAGTGTTTCAATAATAAAATTGGATGTCCATATAATTCAAGCCTTCTTTTATTCTTTCAGCTATTAACAATATAACATATATTATTTGAATTTTATATCTATCTATACTAATGAAAAAATATTTTCGGGGGACACTTGATACAATTGTAAACTAACTAAATCTAATTTTTCCACTTCTTTTTTTATTAAATAATTACTTTAACTGTTAATGATATTATTTATTTTTTCTCAATAACAGTATTTTTTTAGATAATCAAAAAATAGATTTTTCTATAAATACAATTTCTAAAGGAACCCTATTTTTATTATATAAGATATTTATCTAAAATATCAAACTTTTTTAAAAATATGAAATATTTTAAAACATGTGTTTTAAATATAAAATTTTTATGAAACTAAAATTATTAAATTTCAAAATTACAAAGGAAATTTTAAAAATAATATTTAAACAAAAAACCGTTTGTTTTGTAACAAAATGTTTAAAAAATAAATTTTTTTTGAGAAAACAAAAAAAATTAAAATAAAAGTTTAAAGAAAAGATATCAATGTTTTATTAGTTAAATTTTTTACTCATACATAATTTCAATCATAACTTATCTCAAAATATCATTTTATAATTCATAAATTTTTAATATTAATTATTTAATATTATCTTTATTAGCGCGCTCGTAAGTTATATAGCCTTTCGTTAATCTATTGATCACATTATCACATTTTCAAGTCCGATTCAATCTCTGACTAAAAGCATTATGAGTGGAATTCTTAAAAATATGTGTGTTTACTATATTATAGGGAATGATTTTAAGTGGTTGTGAGTAAATGAAAAAGAAAATATTATTGTTAATTTGTATATTTGGAGAATTATTATTCAATTCTTAAAAACTTTTTATATTTTTGAAAGTGGTTGTGATTAAAGGATATAAAAAAGCGTAATGATAATGTTATAAAAAATATTATTTAATTAAAAAGTTAAAAAAATAATAATAATTTTTAATTTAATTATATAAATGAATATAGAAAATCCAGTGTGAATGCTCTAACGAATCAATAATGTGGTCACACTCATTACCGGTTCCTATTAATAATATTTGAAATACCGAAGAAAAAATGCTCAAATGCTACGTAAGATGTGACGCAATTGCTGCAAGAAATAAATACAAATGTCGGTAATGAGCAAGCCGTCCAAGACCCGCCGGTTGTATGTGGGCATAAAATGCTTGAATATAAATATATGACAAATGACAAATTAGATATATAGCCAAAAAATATTGAAATCAACGTTACTGTGACTAATCAGGATGAATACGATATTTAATGTTATATAATTTATAAATTATATATCTTATTATTTACTCAAAGTTAATGTATAAAACTACAAACACATAAAACCATAATGCGAAAGCAAGAAAAAGACACCAAAACTATTAACATAGTTGTTTAAACTGAAAAACATATAGGGTTATGGTGAAGGAGTTGATTTCCAATTAACAATTTCAAGACTAGTGACATGTATTCATGCATAAAACGTGCTTGTTAATGGTCGATGTCTAACCTTTGAATGTTGATGTATAATCTTAATGGAATGTTCTTTATTTTACTATGCATAAAAATGTAATGAGTGGAAAGGTTGAATTTATTTATGCATAGAAATACTATTGTAGTAACCAGCCACGACGTAACATCAAGGTGGTCTTCGTTAAATTATATCTCAGTAGATTTTTTACATTTTGGTTTTTAAATAGAATGTTCAAGGCTATAGTGCATTCTTTTTAGCGTAAGCATGTGATGAAAGCATACACGTCATCACCACACCACCAAGTGACACACCACCGAAGAAAAAAAGTTCTATTAGTTAAATCCAGACATGACGTAAATTAGTTTGAAATAATTTAAAGTATAGTAGGGTAGATTTGTTGTCAAAAAAAAGTTAATATAAGTAGGACGCGCATATTTCTTGATGATTAACCCCATGACAACTGTTATTGATGTGTTAATACTCTCACGCATGGATCTAAATTTTCTTGCACCATACACTTTCTTGATCCTAGTCCTTTCTTTCCTTCTAATCAACTTTACGCCAAGGAACTCTACAACGCAATATGGGTACATCGAAGTGGTCCGAGTCTTGTATAATGTAGTTTTATTTTCTTAATTTACGCTACACTCGTTACAAAGCTGAAATATGCACTTAATAATGGTTTGTATTCACTGCCTCCAAAACTAACATTACAGAGACAGTTTAGCATAATTTATATGCAAGTATTCTAATCTTTCGAGTATGCAACAAATGAAAAAGCCATTTTTATGGAGAAACCTACGACCAATAAGCAAGAGAGGACGTAAGAATTGGACAACAACAACATCTTAATCCAACCATGCTCTTTAAATGTATGTACAGCAACCATTTAAAATATAATAGTCTGGCGGGCCCAGAAATCTTTTAATTTGGGTCAGTTTTTTAATTTTTCCCGTGTACCTCAACTTGATATCAGACATTTTTGTTTTAAGTCGGGTTAGATCATATAAAAAAAGTTGTTTGATTTACGTTTGAAAGAATCTCATAAAAATTAATGTGCTAGATCAATTTTTTCAACCATACCAATTGATGATTACGGTTCGGATTTCTTTTCTAACATTTCTCCAAAAAGCTTTAAATTAAAATCAGCTAGTATATTCCAATATATATTTAATCAATTATTTTATTATTCATTTGAAAAGCTAAAAGATAAAAAAAACACATATAGTTAAATCAAAACCCGTGTTATTAATATGTGAGCATGTAAAAAAAAGATGATTAGATCATATGCCAACACTACAATTGAAATATCTTAGCATATAAAATACTTAATTGCAATCCATATGAAACACATATAATGAAATTTGATGTATTGATTCATAGTCGCGCGAAGCACCGAAGCAGGTTGCAATTTGCTGATATTCGGCTAAAGTTGCTAAAGTTCTCTTCGCAAACGTTAATTTATTAGTAGAGTCTCCTCCATAAAGAGAAAATTTTAAGGGAAGTTTTAGAGATAATTATGAATTGGCCGGTATATTGATAATGGGTCAATGGAAAAAAGGCCTTTTTAATTAAATAAACGGGTAATAGTGGTCGGCATTCAGAAAAACACAGTCAAATAAAAAACCACTAAAACACGTTACATATAAAAAAAAACTACTACGAGGTCTGTTTATAAGATAGTATGTTCAAAGTCATTGGAAAATTTAGGGAGAAGAGGAAGTTAGAAAATAAAGCGAGCAAGTTGGTGCTAAGGTGGATAAAAAGATCAAGGTTGCGATGGGGTACCATCCAACGACAGTACCATGCCTGGTGTGTTTCAATTGCAAGTAGCTAAAGCATTTGGCCAAGAGTTGCAAGGTGGTGGTAAATCCAGTTATGCCGCTTCATGCAAATAAATTGGTGGGAGTTCAACGTTGATGCTATGGGTGTGAAAGTTAGAAGCATGATAGTAATGTGTGCTGGAGGTTGAATGGGGTTCAAGTTCAAGCTTGGTTTACTTTCGGGCGTGTTTGTCCTAGTCTTGCCCTGGGATGTGGGATTTAAACATACTTAACAGTTTGGCTATGCATGTCATGGAAGTGTCTAACCATGATACAACTTCCCATTTATGTCGATTGACATCATGACACGTTGGATACATATCATTTATTATATCTCTATTACTTAAAAATGTGTTATGATAATTCCGTCCTTTAAATCCTCATGTTTTCACGATAAATGAGGGTGTAAAATTAGTGCGTAAATACGTACATACACACGTATATGTCACACCCCAACTGATGGAAGAACCATTAGGGCGAGCAAATATGGAATCGATTGTTCACAGTACATGACTCTATATAAGTTGAAATAATATTGAATGTCATTTTATTGAGTAACACTAATAACATCATTAATTGCAATCAAATGATAATTCAAATAAACATAATAAAAATTTGTTTCTTATTATTCTAGGTCCAAATTCTAGATGTGCAAGAAGAAATACACTAACTGTATTTACTGAAATCATGTGAAAAAAGAACGAATTTGCTAAAGGTTTAACCGTTGAGTAAACACAGATTTGAATACATATATAGATTGATTAACAAGATTGGATCAATTCAATTTACATGGTAATGTTAAGACTTAATGTATTAGTGTAATTAAAAGAAATTTATTTTTAAATAAGTTAATTTAATTTTAAATTGATCGGATGACTATAATTAAACTTAGAACTTGTAATGGATATTTTAAATTAAAGTTTTGAATGAAACTACTTTTATATATTTTATTATTTAATAAAAACTATGATATAAAGTAAAAGAAATTTATTTTCAATTTAAGTATGATATTTTTATATAACTTCCTGAAGAAAATGATGTTTATAGAAAAATTTAAGTCAAAACCTATTTACACGATGCATCTATTTTTTCATCACATTACCCTCCATCAACTTACACGATGTGTCAAAACCAAATATTTAGTACGTCTAGTGTTGCGTATATAATGACATACCAGTGGCAATGTGTTTCCTCTTTATTTAAAAAGTTAAGTTTCAAATCTTGTAAATATACAAATAGATGATTAATAAGAGTATATAAGTAAATTAGTAGCTACTTCAAAAAAAAAAGGACATAGAATTTTTTTTAGCATCCGCTACTAAAAATGATAAAACCCGTAAAAACTTTTCACAGAAAAGATAACAAAAGTGTAATTTTTTTAATAACAAACCCGGTCCATAATTTAACTAATTATAAAGGATAAAAGTTTTAATTTACTCTAAACTAAATGTCATTCGGTAGGCCGACATAGTGATGTAGAACAAAACAAGATAGCAAATTGAATCTGTTGATTCACAACGAATACTAGGAACAACTTTTTTAATTACCGTTGATTTGCGAGAATACCGATAATCAGGAAATTTTCACACACTAACACCCTTGTTGTAGAGAGAAAATGATTTTTTTCATAAACTTCAAACTAAAAATCATTCCAAATCTCTAAAATATAAAATGTAAGACAAAATCCGAATGGACCTCAAAACATAAACTTACCGAAAATTAATCCATAAACATAGCCCAACAAAAACTAAAAATAACTTTAAAATTAAAAAAACTCATAGAATAAGGCGATTTTTTGCCGAAAAAAGATTCTAAACCACCTACGGCTGGTTGTAGAAACATGCTCCTCGGTCCAACAGTCGTTTTGACTGGTCGCACGCCCAAAACGAAACTTACTAGCCAAGTTACATCCATTACAACGAATCCTCTTTAAACACGCAATCTTGTACGTCCAAATAAAAAATTACCCGCTACTCATCACTTGGACCCGCACCACGTAGATACCGTTCTCCTTAAATTTATAATTCATCCTAATTTTTTTATTCGATGAGAACCGGCTTCAAAGCGGCTCGTGTCAGTTAGCCTGCACATTTATACTTATTTAATTTTGCCGTTTTGTGCGTCAACTGAATTCTTACCTTTACATCTCTATCTATATATCTCTTATTCTTCCTCTCCATTCATCCCCAACTGTCATCTTGTTTGGTCCTTCAATTTTCATTTTTCTCTGGCATCTGATTTTGCCTCAAGTCTTAGTTTTCAAAGCAAATATTTGAAAAAAAAATATGGTAGCCGTAGTGGTTGCTCGTACCGGACGGCAGTTGCAGCGATACAACAACGACCATCAACGTGTAGTCGTCGGGTGAGTCTTTGTTCTTGAATCTGTTCATCTTTCGGACCAAAAAACGTATGATATGATATGGGTCGCATCGATTTTGTCAAATTTCGAACCTTTTCACTTTTTATTTTTTATATGGGTTCTATCTTACATGCATCATCTCTTTTAAAACTACAGTTTATAAATAAAAAAAATAAACTGTCAGTAGCCACTAGCCACTTTAGTTTACTCTGTAAACTGCAGTTTATATTTTGTAAACTGCAATTTACTTTTTATTCTTTTTAAATATACTTGGTGTATGAATACTTTTTTAAATTTAATTGTCTGATAATTGATGGGTAAATATTGTGCAGATGCATACCTTACAGATTGAAAGGTAATATAAAGGCATCAGGCATAGAAAATGCACTAGAGGTTCTTGTGATAAGTGCTCAAAGAAAAGGCAAAGGAGTGTTGTTCCCAAAGGTAAATGATGTTTCATAATTGAATTGTTTATATGAATTTGCCCCAAAATTCATAAGTAACATATATGGCCAAATGATTATAGGGAGGATGGGAATTGAATGAAAAGATTCAAGACGCGGCTCTACGAGAAACATTCGAAGAGGCCGGAGTGCTTGGAACCGTTGGGGGCGAATTGGGTCAATGGTGCTTCAAGAGCAAAGGCAATGATGCATTCTATGAAGGGCATATGTTCCCTTTACTTGTGACGGAACAACTTGACCAGTGGCCTGAGAAAGACATACGTCAAAGACATTGGGTATGTTCTAAAATAAACAAAAAGATTCGAACTTTGAACCGAATCACATGTTATTTTACAAAGATTTATGCTTACATATGTTTGAATTGTTGTTCAGGTGAGTGCAGCTAAAGCTAAAGAATCTTGCCAATATAGTTGGATGAGAGAAGCATTGGACTTGCTGGTAACGAGGCTCGAGTCATCGATCTAACCGTTTGATTATTAACTACCTTGACTTCTATATTGCTAGTTAGTTAAACATGAAAAAGATTGCACGTTTGGTGGGAAGAAACCGAAGAAGATCAAAGAAATATTATAACAAAAGTAGGGAATGTGGTGTATAATCTAGAGCTCATGTCTAGATTCGTTCTTTTTTCTGTAACTTGAAGCAACTGGTAATGTTACAGTTTTGAGCCACACGAGCCTCAGGAAACACCGCAAGAAAGACCATGTAAGGGTTGCAAAGCCGAAGAACAACTTTTATCGGGAATTCTTGTTTTAACACATAGATTTGAACAACTCCATTGATTTTTTTTCATGGATTAATATAAATTTGTTGTATCATCAATGGAAGTTTCATTCAGTGCCAAATGAAAATTGTCCTCATCTTGTATTGTTTCTTTGCTCATTTTCTGTGTTTGTAAGTGTTTTGTTGTTTTTCAATCAAATAATCAGGATTAGCTATGTTTAGTATTTGTTTTTCCACTTACCATATAAAAAAAACTATATTGGTGGGGAGTGGGCGTGGGGGGTGGGGGATGGGGGTGTGGGGGTGGGGGTGGGGTAGAATGGGGCCCATGATATTAAATGAGAGGTGATATTACCAACAAGCAAAGTCGTCGCTGATTGTGAAGTGGTCGTCAATGATAACTACTACTCATCACGATAACATGTATGATTGAAGGGGTTTACTCATCTCCTACCACGTGATGTCTAACTTATAATTTGATACTGATTCTCTTAGTTTGTATAATTGCTTAGTTTGCATGATTGCATTTCTTATATCTTTTTGTTGTTTAATTTGATAAAATAGTTTTTTTTACTATTTAAAGTTGGTTACTTTTTGTAAGTTGATTATTTGATGAATGTGTCTTGGAGTTTAACAAGATCAGAATGTAAAGATGTAAACAAGTCAAGTTAAGCTTGAATTAACCATCGTACGGTTTTATGCGGAAATGGTCCAACAGTACCACCTAGGATCGTGCTTGAGGAAACTTATTCCGGATTTGCTAAGTCAGAAGATAGTATGTGTGAAAGGAAAAAAAATTTGACACCTAAGATGTAAAAACCAACCAAAACTACGTCATTTTTTGGAAAAAAAAAGTCTACTAAGAATATTCACCCATTGCGCTTTAAAGGCATACACATGCATGTGCATATGTTATAATTTAAAGAAATGTATCATATTTTTATATTGTTTACTTGTATTCAACATAAATATATATTCCAAAGACCAAAATAAAGCTTTTTACAATATCCATTATAAATCTATACTAATAAATCAAAATATTTAGAATTCACATAACGTTTTTCTATATTTTCCACTTAGTATTTGGACACGTATCATTACTAGAATGAAAATTAATCATTTAATTATAAATTAAATGCTAATGATAGTTTATATACTTTACAAAACAAAAAAGAAATTTTTTGATAAATTAAAAATATATTTCTTTTTATTAAAAAACATAACTTTTAAAAAAACAGAAGTTTATGAAATATGTATTTTATAATACAGAAAACCTTTAAAAATGGCATTATTTAAAAAAAAGTATATTTAAAAAATTTAAAGTGTTTAAAAAATATTTTTTTTTAAAAGCAAAAGTTTTTTAAAGACGAAAGTATAAAAAAATGTTATTTTTATTTTTTACCTAAAGTGATTAATTATACGTAATTTTAATCAAATTTTTTGTTAAATAGATAATTTTATAATTTCTAAATATTAAAAAATAATTATTATTTAAATTAATTTTGTAAGTAGTGGACGAATACACTTGGTAAAAACAAATGGATAAAACGAGAACAAATTGAAAAAGTCTTTCTTAAGATCGTGGGATTGCCGGAAAAACGGCTACAAATTATTTGTTTTTAATAAAATATAAAGAATTACTAGTATGCATTTACAGTTCTACATATATATGTGTGGGTAAGTTAATGTATAAAATGTTGTTTCTTTGCTAAGCATAATACATGTTAGAATTATTTAATTTTTTGGAAATTCTTTATAAACATTATTTTTTATGTAACCTTTTGTATCTTACCAAGGCTTAAGTAAGTAAATTAGATCATTTCAATATAATACTTCCTTTTTATTTATTATTATAACAACTATCATAGTACGATAAATATTTTATATACAAGTTATCCGGTTTAAACTTTTTTATACGTCGTATTATATTGGCTCATTTTTTGTATATTTATATGGCCTGAGTTGTTTAAGTAAGTAAATTAGATCATTTTGATATAATAGCTTCGTTTGTTTAATGTCACAACAATTATTGTCATATTATAATTATTTTTATATACAATTATTGTCGTATTATATTGGCCTATTCTTTGTTTTCGCTCGGGCCCAAGGTCTTATTTAGGATTTAGGAATTCTTGGGGTCGGCCCTGATCTTACCATAGTAGGAATATTGTTGGATGTCGTTAGGACTTTCACTGACACAAGTCTCGACTATTTGTCAACACAAACATTGGTGGGCGTCTAGCTATATTTCACTTCTCCTATCATGGTATGATGCTTTATGTCACACCCAACGGATGGCGGAATCATCCGCACGGACGAAGGTGAATCGATTGATCATATCACATGATATTTTAAATGTAAATTACATAATCATTCAATAGATAAATATTGTTTTACATTCAAACATAATTCAAATAAAACATAATAATTGTCTTTTCTATAACTAGTTTCAAAATCCTAAATGTAAACTTGGCAAGTAGTCCAACTAAGTTGCATTTCCTAAAATAATGTGAAAAATAACAAAATCAGCTAAAAACTTAGCCCACCAATCATAGGTTTTCAAACATAGAAGAAGTCTTATTATGAAAACACATGTATGAATCCGGTTTCAATCACCTCAAATAATAGAATAGGATGGATTTGTCAAACCAATAGATTTATCATTGTTGTCATGATTTATATACATTAATGATTATGATAGCATCAAAGTTTATCCAACTATGAATATATAATTGCAAAAATCATTAATGATTATGATAGCATCAAAGTTTATCCAACTATGAATATATAATTGCAAGTAATAACATAATATGTTTTTAAATTAAAAGTAGAATAAAATGAATAATGAATAACAATTATTTGAATATTCACATAATTTTCTCAAAATATAAAATACATGTAAATAAGCTATGAATACTCACTTTGATAATTGTATGTGGTTTGAATAATAAAATGCTACAATAGGCAACAAGATTATTCATGGGTTAACCTAATAAACGATGTCTTAAGTTAAAATGATAACATATTTAAAGACTAAATATTGATTTGGGAAACTAAGTTTTAAATTTAGGATTTAGGGTTTAACAAATAGAGCTGTATAAAATAATATATTTGATTTTATTATATAACTTGGTTTGAAATAAATTGACTAGACTTGAAAAAAATAATAATTAATAATAAATGAAATAAAATAATTAAATTTTATATGAATAATAAATTAAATGTTTAATTTATAATGTTTTAATGAATAAATTTTATATACTAAAGTGTGAAAAAGTTAATTTAATAATTAATTACTTACATATCTTTGGCTAAAATATTAATTTGAGAATTAATTATTTAAATAAATTGCCTTTGCAATAAATTTTGATTTAAAATAATACATTCAATTTACTTCTTAATGTTTGTTAAAAATAACTATTTTCCTCCAAAATATTAAGAACATTAATTTACCTTCAAAAGTTTCATAAATTGTTTAAATTTTAATCCAAAAGTTTTATTATTTGTTTTAATGTTATCCAAAATAATGAAACTTTTGGAGTGAAATTGAAACAACATATGAAAATTTTAAAGGTAAAATGATATTTTTAATATTTTAAAGGAAAATACATACTTTAATTAAAATTTAGAGAGTAAAACTGAAATTAACTCTTTTTTTTATAATAATTTATATAAATTTTAAAACTTATAAATAAAATTATAATATTTATAACCTTAAAAAATAATAAAATGTAAAATTATAGTTTTTAAAATTTTCATAAATTAATTAATAAGTTCTGAATCAATATTAATGAGCAAAGTAAGTTTTGTATTAATTTAATAATATTATAATAATTTCTGGAATTTTTATTAATTTAAAATTGTGATTTTAAAAACAATATGGAGGTGTTCGAGGTCGAACCTAGGTCTCATCTATGTTCGTTTAGTGTTATCCGGTGGGCTAAAGGCCCATATATTCTTTAGATCCAAAATTTAAAATATATAAATTGTATTTAACGAAATCAACAAATTAAGATGAACCCTATATTTAATTCGATTGAACTAAACCCTAGGCTGTTAATGTAAATGAAATTGATTATGTGGCTTTTGTTTAGCGTGTTAATGCGAGTGTGTGTATTTAATTACTTGTTTTGATGATAATAGAAATACAAATAATCATGATATAGACACGATTTATTCAAGATTGTAATGATGATGTTAGGCCAATTGATCTTGTGCGAAGCTTCTAAGGTCAATACAGATTAAACCCCTTTATTAATTCTAGTTGAGAAAGCCTAGAATGTAGAATTCCACTGTTGTAGTCGTGATGAAAATGGTGATCGAATGTGTAGAGTATGTGTGTTTCGTATGAAATTGAGGTTATAGTGAGTACTTCAAAGGACTCAATTGGAATGTTTCCCCTCAATTATATAGGGTTGATTTAATGCCTTTCGGTATGAACAAATTTAAGTTTGATTCGAGTGTTTTGAGATTGATTTGATGATGATTATACAATTATAATCCAATTGATTCGATGGTTATGTTCTTATTGATCACGGTTACGTTTCAAGTCAAAAGATTCATTAGATTAATTAAATTTTGATTCGAAACAGGTTTTAATTTGTATAAGGATTGGGTTTCGAGTTGATTTAGAAATAAACACCCATCAATTCATATTGAAAAAGGGTTATGGGTTCGAAATAAGTTTACAAACATTAAGAAACAGTTTAATTCATTTGGTTTGAACGAATTTTTGTCATTTTGACCTTGTCGGAGCTCGCTGGATTTATGGTCGGAATGGGGGGTATCGACAGGGGTGGGGGGAGGGATGGTTTGGGTTTTAATAAAATTTATAGTTTGGTGCGTGTAATTTGTAAAGTTATAATTTTATGTTAAAACTTTTTTAAATTAAGTTTAAAAAATTATATTTAAACCATGAACTTGTTAAAACCCTAATTTTTAATAATTAATCAAATTATTTGTTTATAAAACTTTATAAATTTTATAAAACTTGAAAACATGTAATTTAATTAATTATTCTAACTAAATAATTAAAATATTAAAAATGAAAATAAAACCTTATAAATTTATAGAAATTTATTTTATAAATTATAGTATTGTTATAAATTGAATAAATGATATAATTATTTTATTTGTACACCCAAAGAAATAAAATGATTAAATAATAGATTTCAGTTATACTAAAGACTCAAATAGGTTCGGGTTTACATTTCAAAATGATTCAATGTTACACTTTAAAAGCTATTTAGTATTCTAAACTAGTCTAAGTACTCTTGCTTAACTATTTGTAATAGTTTTGCATAGGTGTCGATTATTGTTTTGTTATTGGATCTCTTTAACATAAAACCCGGATCATTTACATTCTCATAATCATTTATATTTTCAATCCACATGTAAAATAGTCCATTCAAACTCTCAATTTGAACACAACGATGCATTTACTCTAGTTTATGTTAATGAGAAACAAGAAATGTCAGCCTTTTACATAAGAAAGGGAACAAATTTTTTTTAGTGCATACAACTCTCATTGAACTTAATTTGTATTAACTATCAACTATTACCTTTATTTAAGGAAAACGTTAGATAATGTCAAAGAGTGGTCTTCCATAGAGTCAAGTTCCGGTATGTATATCAGGTCTAAGAATACAAAGATAATACCATTTCAAAACCTACTTATGACTATAATCCATGAAGAAGTTCGGAAGCATGATACATCTTATATTCATTCTCTAACCAATATCTGTGAATTAGGCTCTCAACTATTAATCTAATGAATCCAATCAACTATTCACAAGAGCTTGTATTTAGATTTATTTCCACAAATCTAAATAACTATGGACATTTAGAATAAGCTTTATACTTGAGGGGGGCTTTTGCTAAACCCACAAAGAAAGCATCGGCACTTGGACTAATTATGAATAGAAAACTGTTCAGGATAAACATATTAAAAGTCAAACATTGTAACATTAATGAATTTAACTTTAACGGGTTCGGGTTTACAATAAAATTTGGTCAAATGTTATAATACTTTTATTTACGTACTAGACAATATATTCTATTAATTCTAATCTTTTTTTATATGTTCCACTACTACTATTATTTAGTTTTATGGTAAATATTAAGTTTTATTATAACTTTATAAGATACGAAATAATGCAAGTAATAGGAAGCTTAATAGCTTTTATTTAATACATGAATACAAAGTAGAAAGATATTGAGTAAAAAAGCCAAAAAGATATAATTACTACGGTATATATGTTAAGTAGAAACTATAATATAAATTAAATACTAAAATAGCTTCGGGTATATAATCGGGTAAACGGTTATGTTTTTAATCGGTTAATTGGAGTAAACAGGTATGCGATGCAATCCCATACCCGTAAAAAATAGAAATTAATCCCATATCCTATCCTATACCCGCTTTCCCAACCCCGTATCCATCCCAAAAATATCTCGATTTTCGGGTATTCTCACAGGTTTGGGTTTGATTGCCATCACTAGATCCATCTTTCTAATATTCATCCCACCCTTAGGGATTTGAATTTTGATATGGGTTTTCATGTTTATGATCTATAAAATTCACGACTACAACAGGTAAATAGGTTTATAAGAACAGGTTTAATTTGGTATTTAAGTTTGTTGTTTAATTTTGTTTTTTGTTTATGTAGTTACTTATTTTTTATGGATAAGTTAAAATGACACAATCTGTTTTTTATATTTTACTATAATTAACTAATTAATATGTAATTTTTTGTAGTTCTTTTAATTAGGTTGTAGTTTACATGATTGTATGTAAATATATCTAAACCAATGCGATAGTGTCATTTAATGTACATAACCGAATTTCATAGTTTTTTTAATTTCGGTGTTGCAGCATATTGCACTATAGTTACATTACTGTAGGTAAATTTATTTAAGCCAATGGACTAGTGTAAACTAATGAAATCTACTGAAATTTTTTTGCTTTTCATTTTGGAATGTTCAACATAGTGTACCATTATTGTAGATGCATTTTTAATATGTTCATTAAATTGTATTGCATTATGATTTTATTAATTTCTTTTTTCTCTTTACTTGGCGATTTCATCTTATGTTTATAAGCATTCGATCATTCGCTTTGTATTATATATGAGTTGATATGGATCATTTACATCTTCATTTAACCTCCTTTTATGTTATTTTTCCAAAGTTCACTGTTTGTTTTGATTGGTTTTTAATGCTCCTTTATCTAAGAATACTTACAATGTAAGGTAACGTATGTAATATAATGTTAGTATGATGTAATGTCATGTTTGATGTTAATTAATGTAATCTAAGTAATTTAACTATTGTCATTAACATAATTTAAGTAATGCAAGGGAATGTAATTACTCTATATTGAATTGCAAAGCCAAATGAATAGCATAGTTTTAATGTTTGAGATTTTAACCATATTAGTTTTAAGTATTTTCACTTTTAACCCTAACTTATAGTCATTTGACTTTGGCCTAAAGTTTAGAATCTTAGAGTTTGGCCATCGATTTATTTTTTGACTTTGGCCATTAAAATTTAGGATCTTATAGTTTGGCCACTAAACTATTTATACTAATGTTTATTTAATCAAGTTTGACCACTAAAGTTTAGTATTTTTGAGTTTCACCACCAAACATTGATTTTATGGTTCTAATGTGCTGGATAGATAGCAACCAAACTAATGCAACCTTACGTGTGAGAAAATTGTTCGGACTCTCGTCAGATAGCACATGACTTTGGCCACTAAAGATTAGGATCTTAAAGGGGTTGCTGGATTTGTTTTTTTTTTTACTTTAACCACTAAAGTTTAGGATCTTAGATTTGACCACTAAATTATATAGTGACGTCTTATTTTTCGAGTTTGGCTACGAAATTTTAGTGTTTTTGAGTTTCGCCACCAGACTTCTATTTTATAGTCTCCGATGAGCGAGACAAATAACCACAAAAGTTACATAGCGTGCCACAGAAGATAAAACTAATTTACATTATATTTCACTTACGGTAAATTACATTAAATAGTGTTAACAAAAATATAATGTTTAGTGTAAAAACAATCTGGTGTAGTTATAAATATAAATATACACGAATTATGAGATGATCTTTTCAATATTTAATAATTGTAGTTATTCACAAATAGAGTTAATTACACAAATGATCCATGTGGTATGGCTCGTTTTAAAGTTTGATCTCTAACTATCACTTATTACAAGTTTACTTAGTAAGTATGTCATGTTGTAATAAAAGTGTCCCCAGCTTGAACGAGCATTAACTTTATCTGTTAAATGGATAAAAAAATAACATTTTTGCCATTCTAAAACACAAAATAAGAGTAAAATATATTAAAATTATAACATATTCTTTTATTTACTCACCCCTTCCCTTATCTAACCCTTAGCAGAACCCTCATCGTCACCACCACCGCCAGCACCCACCGTCACCACCATCGCCTCCACCACCTTTAGTCACCACTACCTCCGCCCCCCAACCTTGTTTCTCCCCATACGAACCTCAACCTCTAGCCACCATCTTAATCATCACCATGGCCAACACCATTTTTAACCCATTTCACCATCTCTGTGAAATGAAGATGAAACAAAAAAAATGGTTCAGATCTTGAAGGTAGTGAAGAAAACTTAACCAAACCACATCAAATTCATCAAACCTCGAGTGAAAGATGGTTTCCATGGCTGGCAATGGTGGTGGCTAACGATGCAATGAGATAGGAAGGTGTAGGTGAGCTTGACGATATTCCTGTAAGAAGTAGGTTCACTTTTATATTAAAAAATTGTAATTCTTACGATAATTTCGTTACCCATGGGAAATATTTTAGTACAATATCGTTTACAAATACGACTTGTAAAATAAATATAACAATATTTACGTACCAAACTTGATTTGAACATCCATCTTTAGTATATACTCCAACGAGTCTTCATATAGTATTCTTGACTTAAGTATTCATCACGTTCGAATCTTCAACTATACCTCTTGACTGCAACAATTAACAAACAAAAGATTGACGGTTGTGGCTGAGGATCGTGTTAGACACGGGTCCCTTAAAACAGCTTTCGCGTCTCTACTCAAGACAACGCATCTGTCTCCCAGGGTACAACAGCCAAAGCAGCATTTACTGCCGGAGAGTGCCTCGGGCCCGAGAGATCACCGGGTAATATATATGTTATGATATTATATGGAAAAAATTTAAAGTTGATGGTGTAGGAAGAACAATTTAGAGAATGCTCATCTCTAAATTTCTATGAAACTTACCTAACACTAAAGAAAATAAATTTCTTATATACTAATGCTAAAGACTTCACATTAATGTGAGTTTTATGATTCATAATCAAAACTTCAATTTGATTTATGAAATGTTTTATGAGACCAAATTAAAACTCTTATTTCATTCATAACATGTTTAATGCCAATTTTAAACCATAAAAAACAGTCATAATATTTATTAAAAGACTTGGTCAAAACATAAAACATCCATGTTAATCAATACATGCATGGCTTTATTAGCATTATGTAAGAAATTTCAACAATTTCCTACTACAATCACACAAGTTTCACTTTGTTCATTCCGACCACTCAACTTTGAGCATCGATATCTAATTCATCTTAGTTTCAGTTTGGACATGGTATAGTTCATTACAAGACGAGAACTTAAACCAGTAAATAAATAATTATTTATATAACAAATACATAAATATAATTATTTTGTGTCCAAAATTCTAACAATCCCCCACATGAATGGAGATCGATCAAAACACACAAAATTCCTAATGAAAACTTGACAGTTGAGTCTTGCAGGATAGGTAGGTGTTCCCATTGAACCTTTCTTTGTGAAGCATACTTAGCCTCCTGGTGGTGTGTACACGCGATGTCTTTGAACAGACCCCGTTTTGTGTAGACGACAATACACATTCACACAAGACTCTTCCTAGTCGGGCACAGCCCCTCATTGTCGTGTCTGTTATGGTCATGGATCACTATCCTGGTTCTGCGAGAGCTCTAGGATTTGCGCCTCCCCACAAATCCATTCGAAGCGCCCCACTTCTCTCTAACATTGATGATTCCATGAATCATTAAAAGCATCATGGTTATATTGATTCTCATAATCATTAACCTGAATATGCTTAATCTCCACTTGGTCACTGGTTAGGGGTACTCCCCCAGAGTGAATGGATTAGGAAGTTCATGACTCCCTTTTAGTTTTAGAGTACTCCCCTATAGTGACTCTGTTGGTCATATGATTAAGTTGTCCTATTGAACCTAGATCTTGGGATCTTCAATTAGCTAGGTTAGGTTTCTCTCATATTCCCTTTTCCCTACGGGCTTTAGTCCAATTCCTCTTTATCTCATCTCTTTTTCAACCCGCGGGTTGTTGGATCCAAAATTGTTATCTATCACTTTGTCATGTCGATATAGATAACTTCAATCGAGATAAGTTTTCATAATGTGTTCTTAACTCATAAGTTAATAATGTCTATTATGAAACTTCTAAGTGTATTTGAAGAACACGATTCTAATTTCAAAACAAATACATCTCCTTTATGCCTTTGGTAGCATCTATCAAGATTCTAAATCTAGCCAATTAGAATCTGAGTCTATCATAGACTCCTTATGACCTTTGTGTCAAAATCAATATTGCTAACATTTCATTTTCAAATGCAAGAAACCCCCACATTTAAGTGTTATTGGATAACATCCATATGGGTTAATGAAAGGTTCTCTCTTTCTAAATAGGTTTGAGAAAACTTTCTCACAAAACCATTTCTACATACCTTAAAGAATTGTTTCTAAAATGGCCTCTCCCCTACATTTCTTGCAATTTGATTTAAAATGAGGTTTGCAATCGGACAAACCTAGAAATCTTAGTACTACTTATTAGAATTTGTAAACTAGATAATATTATCTAGTTAGTTAAGTTTTCCGAAGGTTATATCAACCTTTTTAACCGGATGAGTATCCTCTTTTAAATTTGTCTATACATGATTGACCTCCTTAGAGCATCATAATTAATAAGTACTATGCTAGCATGCTTTAAACTATAGTACTCTAGCATGTGAACAGAAATGCATCATTCTAATCCTTCACAGCTTTAAGGATTAACACACTATCCTTTATCCATCTTCATGTCTTATTTTAGACAAATCATAAGACTTATTATTTATCATTCGGTTAGGAACATAACTCATTTTCCTTTAATGCTCTCATCCACAGGCATGTCACCAGACATGACGCCATACCCGGTAGCCGCCTCAGCACCAACTTAGCAGCAGCAGCCGGTCGGTAGCAATTGCCGGACCTCGGCATTAATACAATAGGCTAGTAGCAACTCAAAGGCAAGCTCGGTACCAATCTAGCGTACACACACTCCGGTAGTTGGCATTGAGTTAAGACTAAGATCTCAATAACATCTGTCAAAACTACTCAGCCGACTTTCAAGCAAAAGAGTGCGAGTGTGTGAAATGCAAAATGCATCATCTTCCCTTGACTTATAAAGGCTTATTAATAAGTCTTGATTGAATTCACTTTGGAGAACATATTCATCATTAACAAAATAAATGAAACTCGTCTACAATCAGTATTACATTAAGACAGAGTCAAACACATTGACACTTAATATATGCAATTCATAAAGTTTGCCTACAGTTATTGGCACACATGTCTTGTTGTTCCCTTTAAGCTATGTATAACTAGGATACTTTCTCAAACGAAAGAAAAATCCTCCACATAGCTCTAACAACATTAAGATGGTAGACGCATTTACATTTAAATCTTTTCAAAATGAATTTAGCTAAATCCATTAAAGATAACATATATTGCTTTCATATATAGATTTATCCACACTTGTGAATTTTCATGGTAACTTCAAATGAAGTTTATTGGTATATCTCATACTTGTGTATTTTATCTCAGCACACTTATCACATTTTCGATCTCATGATCTGGTAAGACATTTGATGTCTCATCTTCGACAATTAAACAATTCAACAACTCCCAAGTTGTTTTCTATGCAAATCTCTTATTGCACTATCCGTTTAAAGTTATATATTTTCTAAACATTATATAATTGACGTTTAAAATTATTTCCCTCAAAATCATTTTGAACATTATAATAAAAATTGATTTATTTCGTTGTAAATATTGCATGTGTTATCTTAAGATATTGAACACAAATAATAATACAACCGAAATTAAAACGTAAAGTGTAAAACACTTTTTAATAATAATTCAAATGGATAAAAATTACATTTATGCATCAAATCTCCAAGTGTTATTATCTATAACACTTTCATTATTGTAGCAATGATATCTATTTTGTGGCATGTCTTGAGGTACTCCCTCAATAATACTTTATGTACTCATACGATCAAGTTTCTCATTTCATCTTGAAACTCTAAATTTAGATAGTTAAAACCGAACAAAAAAAAAAACAACAACGTTGTTTGTACACTATCTTATTTATAAGTAGTTGTATTTGAACAATTATTTCTATTCACAACAACCTCGAGTTTCTTTTTTTTTTTTCGAATAATCTCATCGAGACTATTATATGGTTCGAGACGTGCTACTACTCACATGAGTAGTAACTATTTTAGATTGCAAAACACATGTTTTATTTATTCAAAACATTTTCTAGCTTTGCAACTATTCTAAAAATATATTGTATTTATTTTATTTCTTGATCACAAAAGTCAAGACCATAAACTCCAAAATTAGTTTTATTATATAAGTTAAAATCTAACACGCTCGCTAGAAGACAAACATTTACAAATGGTTATTTTTATTATTTTTTTTACTTTTCAATTTATTGAATAAATCATTTCTAACATATTTATTAGAGAATAAATGATTATAAAAATGTTTTTAAATATAATAAACCATTTCTAACACATTTATTAGAGAATAAATGATTACAAAAACGTTTTTAGACACATTTTGGTTTATATACATAAACTGTTTCTAACAAATGATTACAACAATCATTTTTAAATATTATGGTTTTTATTAAATAAACCGTTTTCTAACACGCTCGTTAGAAAATAAATGATCACCAATAACCTTTCAAGCTTATCGGTTAAAATAACCACTTCTAACCAGCGCGTTAGAAATAAACAATACAAAGATCGCTTTAAAAGCTTTTCGATTTATATAAATAAATCCGGTTCTAACTTAGTAGTTAGAAATAAACGATTACATAAATCGTTTTAAAGCTTTTCGATATATAAAATATAAACCGGTTCTAACTGGCTTGTTAGAAATAAACAACTACAAAACATTGCTTTTAAACTTATCGGTTTATATACAATAAAACGCTTCTAACACGCTCGTTAGATCTAAACGATTACATATCGGTTGTAAGCTTCTCGGCTCATATAAAATAAATTATTTTCTCTTTTTGTTGCAAAACACTAGTTTTAATTTATTTCTAAACTAAAATTGATTTTTGTTTAAATCATTGTAGTCATAAATAGTTTTAAAACTATAAACCCATGATTTCCTAATGGCTTTTAGAAATTAAACCATCTCTAACACACATGTTAGATTGTTAAATATTTACAAAAATATTTTAACACATGATAGAATCAAAGTATTCATTTGGTAACACGGTATTTCGGATATTAGATTGTACTTCAATCTTTATTAAAATCCAAACATGACATTGTACTACTTTATTTCCCAAAAAAAAAATGTTCGATTTTAACAAAAATCTCAAATAACATTTTCTTTAACATTTCGTGAACCTAAAAAACCATAGTAATAATGTTTTAAAAGTCCCATCACGAAATCTGTTTTAAGTTTGTAAGAAGTAGGTTCACTTTTATATTCAAAGATTGTAATTCTAACGATAATTTCGTTACCCATGGGAAATATTTTAGTACAATACCGTTTACAAATACGACTTGTAAAATAAATATAACAATATTTATGTACCAAACTTGATTTGAACATCCATCTTTAGTATATACTCCAACGAGTCTTCATATAGTATTCTTGACTTGAGTATTCATCACGTTCGAATCTTCAACTATATCTCTTGATTGCAACAATTAACAAACAAAAGATTGACGGTTGTGGCTAAGGATCGTGTTAGACACGGGTCCCTTAAAACAGCTTTCGCGTCTCTACTCAAGACAACGCATCTGTCTCCCAGGGTACAACAGCCAAAGCAGCATTTACTGCCGGAGAGTGCCTCGGGCCCAAGAGATCACCGGGTAATATATGTGTTATGATATTATATGGAAAAAATTTAAAGTTGATGGTGTAGGAAGAACAATTTAGAGAATGCTCATCTCTAAATTTCTATGAAACTTACTTGACACTAAAGAAAATAAATTTCTTATATACTAATGCTAAAGAATTCACATTAATATGAGTTTTATGATTCATAATCAAAACTTCAATTTGATTTATGAAATATTTTATGAGACCAAATTAAAACTCTTATTTCATTCATAACATGTTTAATGCCAATTTTAAACCATAAAAAACATTCATAATATTTATTAAAAGACTTGGTCAAAACATAAAACATCCATGTTAATCAATACATGGCTTTATTAGCATTATGTAAGAAATTTCAACAATTTCCTACTATAATCACACAAGTTTCACTTTGTTCATTCCGACCACTCAACTTCGAGCATCGATATCTAATTCATCTTAGCTTCAGTTTCGACATGTTATAGTTCGTTACAAGACGAGAACTTAAACCAATAAATAAATAATTATTTATATAACAAATACATAAATATAATTATTTTGTGTCCAAAATTCCAACAGTTCCCATGGTCGGCTGTTAAAGGTGTGTGGTGGTGGCGATTGTTGGAAGCATCTGGCATATGTGTGGTGGTTGTGAGTTCAGGAAATGGGTTCATGGAGGTAGTTCTGTCAAACTCTAAAGGGTGAAGAAGATAGGGTGTGGCATGGGAGAGGCCAAGTCAACAAGGGTCCATCAAATTTAGGTTTTTTGAGTTTTTTTAAAGAATAGTATAGTCATTTTCAAAAAAATTAACTAAAAAATTAACATCTATTTAAGTTGTGGATAATTTTATTACAATTTGACAATCTTATTGAGTAAACTTATAATAAATGATACTTATGGAACAAAGTTGAAAAAGGCTTTACCATGGAGACCATTTGTGTAATTACTCTTATAAATATAAATGTACACAAAAAGTAGATGTTAACGTAACTAGCACAAGACTCGATGCAAAAAATAAATTGTTTATTTTACCCTTCATGAGATTAAAAAAGATGATCTTTGCAATATTTTATTGTAATTAAATTAAGGCATAAGATTAAAGTTGATAAATCATAATCAATGATTAAAAATGAGTTAAAGGTTTATGACAATTAGGTTGTGTTCGCATTTGAACTCATCCATATAAAATATAATTACATGAATTTATCATGTAAAATAAAAAAAATAACAAACCAAACTTTAGCATTGCTATGATAAATTTCTTCGTACTTCTTTTTATAACAAGAACAACTAAAGTTCCAATATATTTTTGGGTCTAATGATTATTCATAAATGTTTTTAAATTTATGTGATCTAAACTGAAAATATCAGAAAGACGACTTCTTTTTAATACTTATAATTTTTTTTCTAGAAAGCAACCCATGTAATCTGTTATTAATTTTACATCACATTTAATTTCCAATAATTCGTTATAGAAGGTGCTCAAAAGTTAGATCTCAAAATGCTTAATCGCTCTAAATTTATATTGTTTTACCATTAGACCGACCCCCACCCCTATTTACATGGCCGGACCTACATTAGTGAGAAGGGGAGGCAGCCGCCCCCCTAAAAATTTTTTTTTTATAGTGGTATATACACGTAAAAATAATAACCGTCCCCAACAAAGTTTTACAATTGCCCCCTTAAACTTTTAAAACTAAAGAATGAGCATGATTGTTTTAAACATATTGTTAGGTGCAGAATTACAATGGGACCCTGTGACTCTCCGACCAATCCGACAGACTATATTTTCTCATTAAACAGTAAACGAGTAGATTTTTAATACTTTAACACTCAAATAATCAAGCATTTAGTAGGATGGAAAAAGAAAAAAAATATATATATCGAGATAGATGTTTTTAACAATAAAACAAGCGAAATTTATATTGGTTTCAAGATATGAGCAATAAAATGTTATATTTACTTTAACCGACATTATTTTTAAATATGTTAAACATCATCAGTGTTAAAGACTAATTGGCGTTCTTAACAACTATGCAAAAGTTTGAAAATCGTTTAAACATATTCTCAAACTAGTTGCTTCAATAAGGTTCTTGATATATATGCAAACACAAGGGTTTATACACTATATTTTAATGATGTTTTTCGGCGATGAACCGGATCCGACCCGAACTGGATCCGACCTTAACGGGACCCAAAAAATTATTATATTATGATAGCTAGAATACCCTTATTAATTTCCGCCCCGACAAAAAAAAAATACTAGATCCGCCACTGCCTATTTATCTATTTTTTATCTGCACTCAAATGAGACAATTAATATTTTTTCAACAGCCAACAAATAATATGACCGGTCACCCTAGTAAACCCATATTATTTTAGGGGAAACTCATAACCTATATACCCACTGTGATAAAATCTTTAATCCACTTAAGACTTATTACATCAAATAAGAATCAAACATATGATCTTCACTTTAAAAAATCATAACATGCATCCTCCCAAACCGATAAATCTGAGGCTCATTGACAAAAATTTGGTTATCATTTAGTGTTTTTTCTATTTATAATTTCCTTTTCTTTTAAGTCAAACTTCAAAAACTGAACCAATTTTTCCGATTATTTAAATAATACTAATTATCGAAATTATCAAGTTTTTCATGCATTATACTATTTTACTATGAGCTTTATTTATTTTTTGTGCATATCTTTGTACCATACGCTTTAAATGTTGGTGGTGATGTCAAAAGCATTCCGGCAAACCGACTGCTTCCCTACTCTTGACCCTACTCTTGACCCCAATGCTCCAATTTATAGGCTTGACCAATATACATCCTTCCTCTTTTCTTAACTTTACATACATGCCACCATAGATTTAAGAGTAAATTACATTTTTTGTCCTTTAAGTTTGTAACAAATTTCAAATTTAGTCCTTAAACTAAGTAAATTACAATAAACATTTTTTATGTTTAAGAGGTTTGCAGGTTTCATCCTTTCATCTAACGGACATTAAATTTGACTGTTAAATCTAATCATGTGACTGGCAGATGAGGGTATTCTAGTCTTTTTAACTGATAAGGACTAATCTTGTAATTTCATAAAACAATAATAATAATAATAATAATAATAATAATAAAACAAATGCCTTCTTTTCTTTGCCCACTCTCTCTATATCTATCTATCTATATCTTTATATATATATATATATATATATATATATATATATATATATATATATATATATATATGTATGTATGTATATCATGGATGATGAAGATGGGGGAGGGGGTAGGCATGGGATGAAGAAGCCGGTGGTGGTGTGGTCACGTGAGCAATTTGTCGGCAACCATCTAAACTCGGCCACTACCAATCACTCAACCACCACCCTGTTCCAGTGATCTCCACCTCCATTCGCTTGGCCACCACCACCGTCCCGACCCATCCTTTGCTTCGGTTGTCTCCACCTTCATTCACCCTCTTTCTTCACTTGCCCACCACCACCATCGTGACCAATCCCTGTTCCGATGGTCTCGGTCACCACTACCACCACGACCCATCTCCTATTCTGATGTTCTTGGTCACCACTACCACCGTGGCCCATCGCCTACTCAGGTGGCCTTAACCTTCTTTCCCAAACTCTCTCTCTTCACTCGGCCTCCACAACCACCCGACCCATCCCTTGCTCCAAAATAGATCTAACCATTTCCAACTGCTAATCATGAACAGCACCTGCAGTCGGAATTGATGCTACGCTAAAGGAGCAATGAAGTAACCGGTCGGAATTTCGGTGGGGCTGGTCGAAAATTTTGGGTGATTGTAGCTGGAATTTTGGGTGAAGATGATAAAGGGTAGAGTGAGAGTGTTTGTGGGGTAGTTTAGGGTTTGTAGAGTAAGAAAAAAGAAAAAACTACTTATTTTTCTAGAATTTTTTTATTAAATGTGAAATGATCAATTTGGTCTCATATGCATTGCACATGACTATACTTAACTGAAAATATTAACGCCTGCTAGTGTAAATGACGTAAATTATTATAAAATTTAAACGTAAAGGATGTTTACAGTAATTTCCTTAGTTTAAGGACGAAATCTGAAATTTGCTACAAAGCTAACGGACGAAAAATGTAATTTACTCTAGATTTATTTTTTCTTATACATACAAACATTATATATAGACTAAATTACAAAAATTGTCCTTTAAGTATGTGTAAAATTATGGATCTTGTCCTTTAACTTTCAAAATTACATTGGTTATCCTTTTTATTGAACTTACTTTCACTTAATACCCTTTGTACTAACCTCCGTTAAAAATACCGTTAATCCCACTCACACACCTCTAACGTGAGGGGCTATTTCATCCTTTTATATGTTATACTACTGCAGGCTATAAATAAATATCCCATAGCCCCATCTTTTTCTCCATTGATTTTAGGGTTCTTGCACTTCAAAGATTAAGAAACGATTATGGTGTATTGTTGGTGTGATAAGCAAGCTATTCTAAGAACCTCGTGGACCCCTAGAAATCCTGGTCGTCGGTTTTATGGATGTCCTGAAAAGGTAAATCTCCTTCATTTTTAATACTTACTTTTTCTGTTGTTCTTCATCCCTATTTATCTTATAATGTTCTGTTGTAATGCTGGGATCAAATTGCCGTTTCATTGGATGGTTTGATCCGCAGATGTGTGAAAGATCAGTGCTGATTATTCCAGGTCTATTGAAGTAAAAAAATGAACTTGAAGAAAATCTTAAAATTAGTCAAGCTGAATCAAAAAAATGGAAGAAGTGTTTGTTTATGACCTGGATTGGGATTATTGTGTTTTTAGCTGTAATGAAAATATACTAAGCTAATGTCTTTCAACTGATTTGTATTAGGCATATTTACTAAGCAAATGTAAAGTTTTGGGACTAATATATTGTTTCACTATGGTAATGACATATGCAACCAATGTTTTAAATCTTATATTGTTTTTTCTTTTATGTTTGACAATATTACTAAAGTTGAAATAGAATATCATTATCTACATAAATATCATTACTACAGTTGATCTCTTCCTTGCCTTTCTTGGCCTCCCAACAGGCTTATGATAAATAGGTGGTATGATAATTGTTCGCACTTGGGATTTTGAACACATTGATCTATCATTAATTGGATAAATCTTGAACTTATAAACTTCTTTCCACCTTTCCATATTGTAAATAGGATTCAAAAAGCTTTCAGGTAAGCCAACTAATTGTCCATTTGCAGCTTTGTTCCAGATAGCTGCCACTGCATGTTTGCAGGGTATGCAAGTGAGTTCCTATCTTCTGCATGCACAGCTTCTTTGACTCATGTTCACCACACACTAATCTCCAAATGGCCCACATACTTGATAGTGTTCTTCCCCGTTCCAAATCACAGTATATCTATCAATAATGTTTTGATAGAACATATTAGTAGCATATGATTTTAACTTTTAAATCATTTATAGTTTTATAATAACCTACTAACCTGGTAGCATCCTACTTGACTAACTCAAACAATTTAGTAGCATATGGTGTTAACAAACCCTCACTTCTATCAATAACTTTAAGAACATTCACTATTCTCCTCATCAAATACTCCCTGATGTACTCTAAAATAGTGATTATGGGTTTGTCCCTACCATCTAAAATCTTGGAATTCATAACTTCACACATGTTATTAAGCATGACATCTGAGATTGCCCTACCTATAATCAAACAACTATTTTAGACAACCATATGCAATGATTTAGTAATAAAACCCTGATGTACTTTATAATTACATGAAAAGTGTGATCTTGTCCAGTGTTTGGGTGATATTTTAGACAACCACACATGTGCATTGTTATTGAATTTCTTCAACTCATCCATTTCCTTTTCAAATCTAACAATTGTTGTAGCTGTGGTAATTTTGCATAGGAAATCCTTCTACACTTTTCCTTTGAAAGTTTGTCTCATATTCTCATTGATATGTCTGAGACAGTATCTATGTTCAACACATGGGAATACCGTAGTCAATGCAGGTATAATGCCCTATTTTGAACATAAAACATATATGAAATTATGCGAGTTACAAAAGATTGAATTGAAATTATTAGTTATAAATGTAAACAAATTAAAGCACATAGGAACACCTTTTGCCTATCACTTATAAATGTAAAGTTTGAGTTCCTCTCTAAGTCCAAATCATCCCCAAGGCATTGTAGAAACCATGTCCAAGAGTTGAAAGTTTCAGCTTCTACTATGGCATAGGAAAATGGATAAATACCATTATTTGGGTCAATACCCACTACAGTAAGAACCTAGCCTGGAAAGGGACCTTTCATGAAGGTCCCAACAAGGACTAATAGATCTCTCTCAATTGCTTTGAATCCTTGTTTTAAAGAACCTAAACACACATACACTATCTTGAATCTTCTATGTTCACTTGTTGGGTCTACTGATGGCTCAACCTCTAATTTCACTATTGTACCAGGATTTGTGTTCATCAATTCATCTAAATAATCTCTAAGCATACCATACTAAGAGTTGTAATCACCATGGATTTGGACCAAAGCTATATTCTTGGCCCTGAAAGCCTTCATCTGAGAAACTCCAACTTCATACCTTCTCTGAAACTACTCTTGAACTGCTTTCACTGGAATATTAGGATTTTCCTCTAATTGATCCATAAGTTGTTTAAAAAGAAAAGTTGTTGTACATGCTTTAATGTGCCTGCTTTGAAGGCATTTATGCTCATCTACCAAGGTTTTGACCACCCATGTCTCTGATCTAGATTCCTTGGAAAGTAAAAGCACCCAAGGGCAAAAATACTGTTTTGTGTTTGTCTTTTTTCCTCTGCCTCCAATATTTTTCTGTTTTGGTCCTTTAATTTTATTACAACTGCTAGACCCAACTTGACTTTCCTTGTGAACTCCATCTCTAGACTTAAATCTGGGAATATCACCCCAACAAACAGCTCTAACCCTCTTCCTATCATCCTTTAGAATTCTTAATTATCTTCTTGTTTCAACAACATGTTCCCTAATCAACCTTTTTGCTTCTTCTTTAGTTCCAAACATTTGACCAAGATAGAACCTTTATTTGTTTTCATTCTCTTTCCTTATAGTCTTTAATTTTCTTTTTCTAATACTACTACCATTCTCATCAGACTCTGACCTACTAGAAAATTGTTCATTATCAATTTCACCAATTTCTATCTCATGACCATCTGCATTATCATTTACATTGGCATCATTTTCAACATCACCATCAACATTGACCCTAAAATCTCTCATATCAACCTCTACATCATCAATATTGTTCCCATCATCTGCATTGAAATCATTGTCATCCTTATCACTTTCATTATCAAGATGTAGTGCTTCATTCTCATCTATATCATCAACATGCTCTCCTTCATTATCATCTATATTATCAACGTGTTCTCTTTCATTTGCATCTACATTATTAACTGGATCATTATAATCACTATTAAACTGCATTCCTTCCTTCTCGCGTAATTCATTTCCAAAATGCACTTCTTCATTCCCATCAATACTATCAACTTGTACATTACCACTACCAAAGAAAGGATCAAAGTTTGGATCATTTAAACTGATTTCAATTTGATCTTATTGGACATTACTTTCACCATCTTTATTAACAGTATCATCAGTCCACCCTAACAACAATCTACATCTATTGTCATTAGTCATTTTCGTGATCATTATCTATGCATCACTAAGCTCTTCAATTCTAACCTTAGATGGAGAGCAGAAGTAAGTATGCACACTTGTTGTTTCGTATTCAACATACACATTAATAAGCTTATGCATAGACACATATTTTAAAAACCCTAACACATCTGCATCACTCCCTAAAGCCTTTAGACCAAAATCTAAATCAGAATCAGGCACTAGATAATGGTAAAACCTCTTGACATCTGCTTCATAACCTAATTTGCCCATAACAAGGTCGAACTCATGTATAGAAAACTTGTCAATATCAAGCATATCAACAAAATTTGTAATACCTTCAACGTATGATCTACCCGGAAACCATGTGAACACACCACCATGATGCAATTTTATAGAAATGAGGAAAACCCACTACCATTTGAGAATTACAACAACTTATTAGACATTTTACATGTAAACAAAAACTTAAGAATGAAATCTTTAATCACATTTCTTGATCAAAATATCAACTTACCATAGAAAGCATCAACCCCATCTTGTTGTAGATGTTGTCGTATCAGATGGTGAGGAGCCATGGATGATTTTCGTATGAGATTAGGGGAAGATTAGTAGGGATGAAGTGAATTAAGTAAAGATGTTCAAGAATTCTAGTATATATCCTGTAGTAATATAACGTATAAAAGGATGGAATTGCCCCTCACGTGAGAGGGGCGTGAGTAGGGTTAATAGTATTTTTTAACGAAGGTTAGTACAAAGGGTATTAAGTGAAAGTAAGTTTAATAAAAGAGTAAATTACATTTTTCGTCCTTTAACTTTATAGCAAATTTCAGAGATTGTCCTTAAACTAAGAAAATTACAGTAATTGTCCTTTACGTTTAAATTTCGTTACACGTTTAGTCCTTTCCACTAACGTTCGTTTGTTTTATTGGTTAATTCATGTCACATGACTTGCACATGAGGGCAAATTAGTCTTTTTGCCCTTATTAAAAAATACATGAATTAATATTCACCCCACCCACCCTACCCCATATCCCTCCCTCTCTAAACGAAGAACAATCCAACTCTATCCCCTGCAACTAACCCACCTTCGCCGCCACTCTTCTACCGCCTTCACTGACCCACCTCCGGTCACAGCCGAGGGCTCTAAACCATCATGCGCATCACCATAAAGCACCTCAATCACTCCCATATAAATCACCACAAAACACCTCCACCAAGACACAAGGAAACCAGCCACCACCATGGTCATCTACATCAGCACCAACTTGCCACCACCTAACTACCACCATCGTCACCTCCGTCACCATAAATCATCAAAAAGTCAAAATCCTACTGCATACTTCGCTAATGGCAACACCCCCTCTATCATATCTAGGGTTTTTATAATTGGACACAACTAGAGAAAGAGATAGAGAAAGAGAGGGGTATTGGAGGAATCAACAAAAGTTGCAGGGTGGTGGTGGGTGATCGAAACCCTAAACAATACATGCCCTCTCTGTTTGATTTTTCGCCTAAAAACCGCCATCACCACTCTTGTTCTGTTTGAAATCGACCATTAAACTGGTGGGTCTTGCATTGATGATGGCGATCGATGATGATTGTAGCTAGTGGTGTAGGGTGGGGTGGGGATGAGTTGAAAAGAGGCTGCTCAAGGGGAACATGGTGGTTGTAATGGTTAGATATGCTCTTTGGTGGTTTGACAGGTTCATGGCGGTTATGACCGGAGGTGGCGGTGGCGGTGGTGGGGGCCGGCGATGGTAAAGATGAAGGGTTGATGTTTTTTGTTGAAGAAGAAAGATATATAGATAGATATAGAAAGAGAGAGAGTGAGAGAGAGAGAGTGTGTGTGTGTGTGTGTGGAGAGAGATAAATAATGGTTTTTTATATGTTTTTTTCAATTTGTTTAATAAATAAGAATTTTTATTGGTTAAAAGACAATATTGCCCTCGTGTGCATGGCACATGACTGGGTTTAACAGAAAATTTTAACGCCCGTTAGTGAAAAGGATGACACCTGTAAAATTTATTAAACGTAAATGATAATTCTTGTAATTTCCTTAGTTTAAGGACAATACCTGAAATTTGCTATATATCTAAAGGACGAAAAGTGTAATTTACTCTTAATAAAAAGAATAGGTAGTCTGATTTTGAAAGTTAAAGGATAAGATCTATAATTTTATACATACTTAAAGGACAATTTCTATAATTTAGTCTTATATATAGGAATTAAATGTGTTTTACGTCCCTGAGTTTTCATAAAAATTGTCATTTGAATCCAAAAGTTTAAAATGTTGCCATTTGTAGCCAAAGGTTTCATTAAAATTGTCATTTGAGTCCATTTGGCTACACCTAACAAACACGGTTAACTTTTTTCGTTAAATTTCCAAGATGAGAGTTATTTTAGTTAAATAAGTACAAAATAAAGAACCAACTCACGTAAAGGTTTTTATATGTTTAGCTTCTTTTTATAATTACAGTTATGATTTGACTCTGTAATAGTATTTTATTGTTTTGTCTTGTTAATTTTTTTGGTTTAGTAATCGTGTTAATTTTGCCCGTTTTATTAAACATAGATTTCTTTGATTTAAAGTTTAATTATGGTTATAATGATTGATGTTTTAAGATTATTATTCATGTGCAGTTAATGTTATATTATTAATTATCCTTATACTTTTATGATAATCTGTCTTTTATTATTATAATTCAAATAATTTATGTTATATGATAATTATGGTTTTGTATGTTTTATAAAGTTAAATATGAATCACTTTTAGTTTGTTATACTTATATTTTATTTTATCTAATATAACGTCCAGGGATGCATTTCTTGATCAAATGAAAAAAATCCTGATCTATAAATCCTGGTAAATTAAAATTGCAATGATAATTACTAAAAGAAACTGAACGCCTAAAACTTATTACATAGAGCTGATTTTTATTTTGTAATTGTTTTGACTAAAATACCTCTAATTTAGGAAACTTAACGGTGTTAATTAGAAGTTGTTAAGTGGATTCAAATAGCATTTTTTGTAAAACTTTTGGATGCAAATGATAAAATTTAAACTTTTGAATTCAAATGGCAATTTCTATGAAAGCTCAAGGATGTAAAACGCATTTAACTATATATAAAACAATAAGTTTACGGTACCAAGTGATAAATTCGTGCGAAGTATACGAAGTAACAACAACCATTGATCTAAGAGATGAACGATTTAGATTTAACATACAATAATCACACAATAAATATGGCTGGAGGGTAGATTTGAAAATAATTTACAATTGTTGACTTTTTTTAAAATTCATTCTCTTTTTCTAAACGTGTATAACTTTTTAATACAACATTATTTTTAAAAAATAAATACACCGTAAAATCCAGCATTTTATCTTCATTAATATGAGTCTACTATTGCTATATTTTTTAAACTAGGTTAGTACCCCGTGTATTACATGGGTTGAATAAATAAAATAAAAAATAATTAGTAATAAAAATTTATAAATTATAAAACCATATTTGAAGATAAAATATGATTATAATTGCATATCAATAGTTACTTTAAGTAAATAAATAATAACGTATTTTTCTTAAACTTTTATTTTATAAAAAAATATGGGTTTTAAATATTTTGTTTTAAGAAAAATGAATTTATTTTAAGAAAAGTTTGTTGTATTCTGTATTTTATTAAACTTTTGTTTTTAAAAAGTATATTTTTAATAAGAAAATAGGTTTTAATTTATTAAATTATATAATTTTTAATTTGAAAATGGTATGAGTAATATTATTAGTATTTAATATTATTAATAATAATAAAAAGAAATAAGAAAGTTAGTATGATAAAACTTACAATTGTGTAAAGTCTTATTTTGATTTTTTTATAGATAGATAGATATACAGATAAATGGATAGGCTAGAAACTCATTTATTAAAAGAATTATAGTTAGTAATAAACACAAAGAGTTATATTACGATATTTTAATATAAGATATGATTAAATTATATATACGTAATAGTTCAAGAAATAAAATAATTATACTATTTTTTAACTCTCTTATCTAAATACTTTCATTTTTAAACATTCGTGCTAATATTTTTTTATAAAAATTTTATTGTTCGTAAGAATCTTGTATATTAAAAACTCGAGTTTCTAATTATTCTGGTTGTTTTAATAAAACCGCTTTTAGAAAATTTCATATTTTTTATAATTTTTTTTAAAAAAGGGACCGATTTAAAATTTATGTTTCAAAAAGTTTTAGCTTTTAGAAAATTTCATATTATATAAAAAAAATTGTTTTTTTTATGATTTCTATGTTAATAAAAAGATGTGATTTTTTATTTTCTTAATAAAGTTAAATTTTAAAAACAGCTTGCTTTTAAAAAATGTAGATGAGAGAGAGAAATGCATTAATTAATAAAATTGATTTTTATTAATAGAGAGAAATTAGTTTGAGTGTTTAAATTACTATAATATCATTTTAGAGGAAAAATGAAGTAAGGATGTTTAAAATAATGACAAGTGTTAAAATGATGGTTTAAGAGAGTGACAAGTGGCAAAAAAAACCTTCTTTTATTAGATACTATAGATATAGATGACATTTTTTAAAAAAAGTGTATATGTTATGTGTATAACTTGCGTGATTATTTACTGCATAATTATCAACATAACTTGCGTAATTATGATATAATTTGTGTAATTATAAATATAACTTGCGTAATTATAAATATAACTTGCATAATTATTTTTGTAACGTAAGTAATTTTACTTTGCGTATTATAAATACTATTGTGTAATAAAGATATAGTTTGCGTAATTATGAATATATCTTGCATAATTATGCACTTTATGTGCGTAATTGTGACGACGACGAAACTACCCCTCTAACAAAAAACACGTGTCACGCTCTGGTGATTTCATATGCTTCGCACGGAAGTTACAATTTGTATAGTAACCGACCTTTATATATATACTAATTACTTGGTTATGTATCATAAGTTGTATCATATGTTTAATGTGTTGCATCCATTTTTTGTCCTTTTTTTATTTTTTAAGTTTTATTTTTTAACCCAATACTTTTTACATTTGTCCAATTTAGCCATAATATTTTATACTTTCAATTTCGGTCCTTTATACTTTTTATATTTTTAAAGTTTTTTTATTTTACGTTTTGGTCTAAATTTTGAAAGTTAACACGCTGCAGAGTGCGTGTGTGTTTTAATGTTTTTACGCTTATTTTTTCCGTTTAACGGCCCCGTCGCAAGGCATTGGTACTAGATCGACTTACTTATGTTTTACATATTTTACGTTTCAACTGTGTAGTTCAAAGTTTTATGTCTATTTTTCATTTAGTTTTATAATAGTTTAATATATAAATTTGAAAAAGCTAAATAAAACTTGACCACGTGAAACATTCCTATACATATAGAGAGGAATTCAAACTTCGTAAAATTGATTACGACGGAAACGAGTTTAAAAGATTAAATTTGCAGAGAATCAAACTCAATATCGAGTTTATTCTGATTTAAAGCAAAAGTATTTTATCACGTTATACATGCCATGTGCCTATGTATTATTAAGGGTTCGTTTAAATAGACACCCCAATATTTTAAATCAACACCCCAAAATTTTTATACGTGTCGTATAGCCCCACATGCGTCGTATAGGGGGGGGGTCGTATAGGGCTATATGTGTCGTATAGCCCTCTGAATTTTTCCTCGTAGTCAGTGTCGAAATTCGCTATAATCGTCGTATAGCCCTATATGTGTCGTATAGGGGGGGTCGTATAGGGCTATATGGGGCGTATAGCTCTCTAACAGCCCCCCTGAATTTTTCTCGTTTTCAGTATATTCGACGCGGACCCATACGCGACGTATAGGAGGGTGTCGATTTATCCAAGTGGGTGTCTGAATATTACGACCCATTATTAATTGTCAAATGGATGTGACCTTTAATGGCGATGGTGACCAAATTGATTGATTCAGGCTTCATCGCCTTCATTTCCCCATCACACTCGCCTGCTCCTTCAAACCTACAGTTACGATCATTTTGAAGGTTTATAGCAGAAACGATCAAATCAAACGCACCATTGTTTCAATTCGTACACTTAATTTTCATTCAACTTACATCTGGTCATGATTTAACTAAACTCAAGTGTAATTGGTATGCAATGCCTTATAACAATTGGTCTTTGAAGTACCTTACATCATATATTCGGGATTTCCAATTAAAAAGAGCAGACTTGTTCAAATTTTGTTTGTTGAGTGGCTTTTGCTCTAGTGCCCATAAGGTGTTTGATGAAAGTCCCCAAAGAAATGCAGCCCTTATGCATGACAAGGGTTACAAAGATTTGGCATCTTTTGTAGAGGGAAACGTGTTAGGCAAGAAACCCACAAAGTATGAACTTTGTAGTGCTCTTAATTGCTGTGCCAAGACACTGAACTCGCACCTAGGGTCCCAGATTCATGCCAAGATAGTTCATAATGGTTTTGACCAGAATTTGTATATAAACAGCTCGTTAGTGAACGTATACGGGAAATGTGGTTTGACGGGTGACGCGATGAGGGTGTTCGATGGAATGGAATCGCATGATGAGGTGTCGTGGACGTCTATGATATGTGGGCTTTCACAAAATGGGCAGGGAAGAGAAGCACTTAGTTTGTTTAAAGAAATGTTGAAAACAGTGGTTAAGCCGAACTGTTTCACTTATGTTAGTGTTGTTAGCGCGTGTACTGAGCAAGAATCGGTGTTTAGATGTGGTGAGTTGGTCCATGCTCTTGTTATAATGCTTGGATATGAAAGCAATAATTTTGTGGTAGGTTCTCTTATTGATTACTATTCAAAATGTGGAAGGATGGATGAAGTTGTTATGCTGTTTGAATCATGCACGACCAGTGATGATGTGCTTTTGAACACTATGATCTCAGCATACACACATAATCAACGAGGCGAAGATGCACTCAAGCTTTTTATGAAAATGCGGAATCTGAATGCGAGTGTTAGTGAACATACTTTGACCAGCATTTTGGATGCTTGTGGGGCATTGACGGTTCTCCAACAAGGAAAACAAGTACATGCTTTGGTAATGAAAATGGGTTCAGATCGCAACACGTTTGTGGTAGGTGCTTTGATTAACATGTACTCAAAATGTGGTAACATTGATGAAGCTCGTCATGTTTTTGATCAGGCAGTTCACAAGAACAACATATTGTGGACTTCACTGATCACAGCGTATGCGCAGAGTGGTAGAGGTCTGGATGCTTTGAAAATCTTTCATAACTTGGTGATAGAAAAAAGATTCTACCCAGATCATGTATGCTTTACGGTTGTGTTGACTGCTTGCAACCACTCTGGACTTCCTGACAAAGGTATTAATTATTTCAAAAAGATGACATCAGAGTATAATTTAGCTCCTGAAATTGATCAATATGCTTGCTTGATCGATATCTATGCAAGAAAAGGCGATCTTAGAAGTGCGAAGAAGGTAATGGAGGAAATGCCATTTGATGCAAATGCAGTGATGTGGAGTTCTTTCTTGAGTTCTTGTAAAGAGTATGGGAATGTAGAGCTTGGGAGAGAGGCTGCCTATAAGCTATTTGAACTTGAACCACGTAGCCCGGTACCATATCTGATTTTAGCAGATATATATGCTGCTGCTGGTTTATGGAATGAAGTGCAAAACATAAGGAAATTAATGAATGAAAATGGAGTAAGAAAATCTTTAGCAGGCTGGAGTTGCGTTGGTTGAGATAGACAATGAAATCCATGGTTTCTCTATGGGTGATTAATCATCTTACGACATTGTCGGTCATAGGATATTCTTTTAGAATTGAGAAATCTTTATCTGGAAATGTTGAATGGAGGTACCCTGCATTATATCACTTATATTGGAAGTTCCTTTACACTAATTTGAACATTAGTAGACAAGGTATGTATCTTCTTGATTTCATTTCTAGATTTTGACTACTGATTGGAAAATTTTGATGGATGTGTATGTACATATCTGTATCGCCTTGTATTTGTATATATAATATATTTCATCAATGACTACTTTTGGTTTCATATGTTTGGAATGACAAAGAAACTTAGCTACTACCCAAGGCAACTAAGCTTGCTTGTGTATATCACTTACCAACCTTCAATTTCAGTTTTTTTGCTATAATTGATCAATTTGAACAAGTTTGTAGTTTTTAATTTTACATGGACGATAAGTGTTTGATAATATGTGTGAATGAAATCTTGAAACCGGAGCAGCATTCAATCGTTCATTCCTTAGTTTAAATCTGCTGACAAGGTAAGATTTCATTGACATCCAACATTTCATATTCATTCGTAGACATATGATACATTTAATAATATGTTGATGATTTGTTTGACTTAATAGATATCACTTTGATATTTGATACCTTCTGTATTAGAAATGTATTAAATTTGAACAAACTTTCCAGGCTTGAGTATTCTTGTTTATTATTACTGTATACAACTCACAGGTGCAAGGTGTAATGCAAGAATCAGCTGTATAATGTAATACTTGTAGGTGGTTTATTTTATTATGATAGATAACTTTTACCATGCTACAGGTGTTAATAGGCAGAAAACTTTGTTTTTAAATTCTAATAATTATAAAGCTACAGAATCATTGTTCTTTCTTGAATCAGTGATTGGTAGAAAATCTCCATGTGGAGATGTTAAAATAATATCTTAGGGAGTTTTGGGATCAGAGCTCACAAGAGATGGTTGGCTCTTTATGATCCCTGAGACAATGATACGTCTGTATGATTTAAAACTTTCTCCAAAGTTTTGTTGTAGAACCACTTATCTCATAACCGGGTTGGGCCGAAAAGACCAAGTTGGACCGAACCAAACAGACGTCGAGTTTTGACTTTTTAAAGGTTCAGCCCCGCGTTTCTTCCTTTGATTGTATGCAGATTAAAAAGTCTCAGCCAGTAATTTGCAGCCTTCTTGAATAGTTTCAGCCCCAAGCTGCCAATTGATCTAGCTGCCTTACCAAATTCGACTAAATTGACGTCAATAACTAGTTTTGCATCCACTCTTTGTGAATGATGAAAAGCTTAAAGCTGTTTAATTATGAAGAAAGACCCTTTTAGTCCTCCCATATTATATTATCTTTTTAAAGGCGGGTTGTGGAGCAACTGGTAAAGTTGCCGCTTTATGACCTTGAAGTCAAACAGCCTCTTGCACAAAGTGTAGGGTAAGGCCGTGTACATCGGATCGCGAAACGATTCGGCTCCTCCTCGAACCCTCTACGCAGCAGGAGTTAAAGTTAAAGTCAGACACCTGGTCTGTTCTTTTATATTGTATCATTTTTTTCCGGTGTGCAACTGGAATCTTTGCTCTACTTCTGTTGAGATTTAGGGAAGGCCTTAAGGCTGCATATGGAATTGCTCTACTTATTTACTCATTCTACAAGCATTGAAGAATACATGCAGCAGTTACTTAGTGGTATGAACCAACTAATAAGACTCTTGGGTGTTAGCCAAAGGTCAAGCAAGAAGATGAGAAGAATCAACAGGAAGGAACGAAGTCTTTTAACTCATATTCAACATACATTTCAAAGGGAAACCTACTGCCTTTAAGAGGCTTACTAATGTCCTAGAAACAAGGAAAGTGGAAAACATGGTGAACGATAAGGAAATGGGTAGCATGGGTAAGATCATGCATGAACTGAATATGGGATGAAACTATTGCTGCTAACATGACTAGTACTACTGCTGCAGGAACTTGTATACATCATTTAGCCCCTCTGCTGCTGCAAATTGATCAACTGAATATGCATGAACTATGCATAACCTTGCTTATGTTCTCACTAGCCATCCAAAAGTTGAAAAATCTCATTTGTGCAAGGTACTATTAGAATTAAAAGATGTTTCATATCAGCATGTTTTATTCAAGTCTATTACCACTAAACATGATTTGTGCATCAATAATGTATTTTTATGTTTCATATCAAGGTTCGAATTAAAAGAATTTTGAATAGCCTACTGTTCTTTGCTTTCCATGTGAAACTATGAGAAAATCATCAAGCATCATGACATTTCAAGATTAGAAAATGCTTATAATAACTAGATAGATTACAGAATCTTAATCCAAAACAGGACAGTAAAATGAATTGAAATAATAAAATCATAATCCTGTTGTAATTTTGGGTTGTGATGATACATCCTATTTCACAATTGGCAATTCATGCTACTAAACATTATAACCATGTTCTAATTTTTGTTTAAAGTTCTTCTTAGCTATTTTACATGACTCAACCATATTTTTGTTTCTCTTTTTCTGCTTTCGGTTTTGTGGATGTCATTGAGACATATTATCAAACATGTAGAGTGTATGATTGAATCAAATGAAAAAAATTAAGAGTTAATTACATGGATAGTCACGGTGGTGTTTCAATGTTGCATAATTAACATGAATAGTCACTGTGGTGTTTTTGTGTTGCATATATGGTTCCTAACTTCAAAAATTACACGGCGGTTCCTAGTGTTGACCCAACTGTAACACCGATGGTCCTTGACTTGAATGGATGTTATGTTTTCCAGCTAAGTTGGCGTGAAATGACCGAAACGCCCTTAATTTAAAAATAAAAAACCAACTATGATTATTTGGTTCCACTTCCATTTTAATTAATATGTATATGTATAAAATAATAATAGTAGTAGTATGTAATGACCCCACCCCCTCGTTTCCACCCACAACAACTACAGTCCCTTCACAACCAAATTCCGACCAACACTGTCACCATAAGCAACCATTATTGGGATGTAAGATTTGTGTCATGCTCAAATTGCGGTGGAAGCAAGAAGGAATTTAAGAAAGACGAAAGGAGATCAATTAGGTGCCCTGTAACACCCTAAAGTTTCTCTTAACCTGATAAAAATAGAGAGCTTTGATTTTAATAAAGTCAAGGATTAAAGACGAATAAATAAAAGTTTTACCCTAATATATGGCTATAAAAGAGAGGGGAGCAGCCCCTTGCCCCTTTTCTTGCTCTTGAAACTTTCTTAAAGGGTTAGAGAGAGAGAGAGAGAGGAAAAAAAACTGGAGAGAGAAAGTCGTGTAAAAGGATCAAACGTATGAATATCCCTTGCTTTTCCTTAGATCCAAGCTAGATCTATGCTCGTAGCAATTATGAAGTATCTAGATAAATATAGTTGATGGCTTTACATGTGCATGCGTATAGATTTTGAGATCTTCGTTCTTGATTCTAGGGTTGCTCAAAAGTTTCGAAAGGTGAGTTTTACATCCCCATGTTTCATGCTTGTTCTATACTTTTGAGACTAATATGCATACTTATATGTTTATTTTCATCAAAACTATGACTTCATACATAAAGGTGGCATTTTTATGTACTTATATTTCTTTTGAATGTTTAAAGACAAAACATGTTCATGGTATGTTTGGTAGTAAACCCTAGAATGAGGACTAGCTCTATTATTAGATACTTCATTTGGTTGAAAATAGAGTAGAAATGACTAGGATCAAAATCGAACGGAAGGGGGTTAAACACCCATAGGTGACACTGTAGCCCGTACCTCAATTATAATAATCGTAGGTGACTTTCGTTGGTCAAAATGAATTGTTAAGCCATTTGTATGTGGTTTATCATCCACACAAGACCCATTGTTCTTATGTCTAACTTCCCTCAATGAAATCAAGAGCAAGAACCTGCCCATAGGTGGATTTAGTCACTCACATATGGGTATTGTTACCCGTATCTAAACACCCTTAGCATGTTATTGACTACCTGAATGTGACACTGTTCACTGAAGGTGAATCTGGTCAACTGTATCAGATTCCTCATCCGCATCTCCCCATGGCGATTTTTACCCACCTTACTCTCTCGTATTTGAAGCAACTTCACCCATATGTGACTAACCTAATTCTTTCACATGCATCTAAGGGCACTTAGTCTGATTTAAGAATTATTGTTCATTTGAACGTGATCCTTGGTCACCTGTAGGTATTGTTCACCCTGTTGAACCCAAGTCGCTTAATTATATCAACCATTGCCTGGACGTAATATTCTTTATTCACATGTGACCATACTTAGTAAGAATCTAAAAGCCTTGTTTGAGACTTAGTCTCCCACATGGTGACTACTTATACTCGTACCTAATCTTCCTTGTCTGAATAAAAAGGTACTTAGTAAGTTTCACTTAGGTATACTTTGACAAATGATTGACTAAGCTGAAAACTTTTGACATAAGTTTAACTTTTGATATTGTATGATCAATTACATGTTTACTTAGATAATGGTTTACAAATGATATTTGTATGATATGGCATAAAATACATAATGTGAAGTACTATGTCTAACGATGTAAGGCCCCGTTCCCGGGACACTCACAGTTGGACATACATCGCACATGATAATTTAAAACATATTACATTTCATAAATCATTGCAGCGGAATAATATAACAAAAACTATTTCGTGCATTAATAATTACTTTTGCGAAATAATACATCGTCGTTAGGATTACATAATATCATTAGTTGCATTATAACACAAAAATATCATTCCTGCATAAAATGGATGCCAGTCAAACTTGTCAAGTAGCTTCACCTCGTGCCATCCTCAGCAACCATTACCTGCCAATTGAAAATGCATAAAAGTCAGCGTTGCTGAGTGAGTTCTAGTTTTATAATAAAATACTTTACTTTCATTTAAAAACCTTTCTTTACTTTCATTCGTGATCATACATCATACGTACATATAGATAATATTTATTATTATCTTTCATCATCGTTCATCAACGTACGTCATTCGTACATTCATCGTTATCTTTCACTTTCATCTGGACCAATGCCATGAGCTATACCCCGAACATTGTGCACGAAGCTGGTTATTGGGCCGAAGTCTATAAATAGACCCCTAACATTATGCACGAAGCTGACTCCAGTACCTGGGGCAAGTGAGAAGGGTCCCATACGTTTGGTCAATCACAAGGATTAGACCCCCGTGTGCATCCTTCTGGGTTAGCTAAACCGCACACAGTTGAGCTAACACCCTTCATTGGGTGTGAACCTCCTTACATTTGCTTGCAAGACTTTTCTTTCATTCTTTACGTTTCACTTTTCATTAACATTAACTTCCGCTTTCATTATATAATACTTCACGTTCATTAACATAATCACACCACGTAAAGCCACGGAATAATACATAATAAGGAACATAAAGAGAACAGGCCATAAACATGAACCACATCATCATATAACATCATACATCATCCCCGGAAACATTCCAAGTCATAGCCTAAAAGTCTTTTTTTCCCAAAAATTCAGAATATTTTCTAAGTCTTTAGGCGCATGGGCACTATGCAGGCGTTCGGCCACTATGCGGGCGCATAAATGCTTAGGCGCATGGGAACACTTAGGCGCATGGGCAGGTTTTGGGCGCATGGGCACTATACGAGTGCAAGGCCAACACTTAGGCGTCTGGACAACTTTCTAGGTGCATGGGTACTATGCAGGCGCATGAGCCTGATTTAGGCGTATGGACACTTAGGCGTTTGGGCAGTTGGGCGTATGGGCACACTTAGGCGCCTGGGCATAATTCTAGGCGCATGGGTACTATGCAAGCGCATGAACCTTAGGCGCATGGCCAACTGTTTTCTAACTAACATCATTTTCAGACCCCAAATCATCAATCTAACCTGTTCTAGCCTAGTTCTAACATACTAAGCATCATAAACAAGCATAAAATCATGAACATAACCAAAAATCATCCCAAATATACACCCCCAAACCGGGCACACGCACATATACATACGAGTACACACCCAACTTTCATAAAAACGTTATAACATGCATTTCAGCCCCAAAACAAGTTAAAACATGTAAAAACGAGTAAGACTTCCTTCAAACCCAAATGCTTATGAGTTCAAACACCTAAAAACATTAAAAACACACAACCGAACACATACAAGCACATAAGCACATAGCCGAAGGCTGAAAATCAGCCAAGAACAACCCAAAAATCAGAGAACTAACCTAAATTCAGTTCTTCTTCTCCATCTCTCTAAAACCCGAGAGAATTCTCTGCTTTCTCTCTCTAAAACCGATGGAAAGATGGTACAGGAGGTGATGTGGGCGGCCATACCACCTTTTGAACAAAATAATATAAAACTTTGTCCCTTGTACAACTTTAACCCCTCAACTTGGGTTATTTTGCTATTCTTTCCTTTTCTTTACTTTTCTCTTCTTTTAAAATTTCCGGGTGTTACAAACGATATGAAACATTAATGGATAACAAATTATAGTGAAACCTAAATAAAAGAATGTGGGCCTAGAATGGCAAGTCTTGCAAGCATGCAATAAATGGAATGGACTTCACTTATGTGAGTCAAATGAATGGAATGCATCATTAAAACACATGTCAATCGTGGGTCTTGCATTATGGGTCCAAGTGTTAGGGGTTTAACTACCCATGATTGTTTGCTAACAACAATTAGACTTTTGTTATTGACCAACTGTTTTATGCTCTTGCTTTATGCAAAACCAATTTACGATAAGTGGAAAGATAATGAATAAAAGAAAGATAATGAACACTACAATGAATTATATGAAAGTAAAATGGACTTGTATATATGGTTAATGTGTCTTCATTAAGAAAAGTAACAATATGTTTTCTTATACATACAAAACTAGGCTTCATTTGGCAAATCTAACTTTTGTATGCTCTTAGTTGGTAGGTAATTGCTAAGACTAAGGATGGCCTGATTTGGAGTTGCTTGGCACTCGGAGACTGTTATCTTTGCTTTTAATAAACTAGCACGCATTTTAAATGCCAACTCATGTTTTCTTGTTTTAAGGCAAATTCTTATTCTGAACAAGCTTTAATGATCAATAGTCCAATTGTTAGTTTTTCGGTACAATGTATGGATAAATTTTATGGAACGTGAAATGTTTTACTGCTATGATTGAGTAATTATGAGGTCTCCCAATAAAAGGGGTCTTACAAACCCTAACTCATAAAATCTAGATCATCACACTACCCTGCCATCATTGCCATTCTCATTCCATCATTGTTTATAAACAAAGGTAAGGCAAAACTCTTAAACCACAGATCTCAAAAGATGGCAGTGCCTAGATGACTACAATGATTGTACTTTAGATCGTATAATGACAAATAAATGGTCTAAGTGGGGTTATTACTATGATCGTTAATGGTGGATTTTTGATCGGTGGTGCTAACTGTTTGTTTGATCAGAACAATGGTTTGGCTAGCGAAGTGGTGGTGGATCATTGATTGGTGGTGGTGGATAAGGTTAGTGAGGTGGTGTTGGTATGGCTAAAGAAAAAAAATGGAATGGGAAGTGGTGCTAGCGATATGACTAAGTGTTGGCCCATTGACATATATTTTATTCTTTATTATAAAGGATTTTTAAATTTAAGTTTAAAAATACATTACAAGGGTATAATGGTCTTTTCAAATTTTAACACCAAAAATTAACGTTCATTCATTCCTTGGGAATCACCCATGTTTTTTCAAAGTTAAGGATCATAGGTGCAATATATGTATACCACAATGACCATACATGTTATTGACTTAAAAATTAACTTTTTTCGACCAACTTAGCTCAAAATCATAATCACTAAACATAATTTATGATGTAATTAAATTCTACATGAGAAAAAAAGTACCTAGATACGTCTTAAATCCAATTGATTTCTAAGTTATGATATGTGAATAATTATATATATTTACAATGCATATTTCTTTGCATTTTAAGTAATTTTTGTTAAAAAAAAATTCATAATTTAGATACTTATTTGTGTTTTATTTGAATTTTGTAGTTGTCGGATGAAGTTTGGTGATTTTTGTAAAGAAAACCCAATATTTGAAGAAGTTTAAAAGAAAAAATATTTCTGATATGATCATATTAAAGCTAAATATGGTCATATAAGCTGTCAAAATCAAAATAGTTTATTTTTGAAGCTGAATATGGTAATATCGCTTCACATATGGTCATATTTGGACTATAAACAGGTTTATAACCTAAATGCATCTCATTTTCAAACAAACTTTTATTTCCTTCAAAACCCTAGCCTCCCTCAAACCCTTAGGTGATTTTGAGCAATTCTCAAGAGTTTTTGGGATATTTGAAGGCAAGGATTGAAGATTTCACACTTTCAAGAAGGATCTAACATCATCCACCCAATTTCCACTCAAAATTAGTTTGAATTCCTCTAGATCTATTATGAGTTCTTCCATGTTCTTGAGTTTTGGTGTGTTTTTTTGTATGCCTCATGGGATAAACACTTATTATCAATTGGATTAGATGAAACCTAGCATGATTTAACAACTTGTACATGACTCTTGGTGTTGTTTATGTTAATGCTATGATGAAGCTTGATTATTCTTCAATGATTGTGTGTGTTTGTTCTAGTTTGATGAAATGTTTAACCTTGTGAGTGTTGTAAGCATGTCATGTTGGAAAACTCATCTTCTTACAAGACTTATGCATATATTTGCATCTTTTGTATGTAATCTTGTGACATTTGACTAGGAATGGTAAATGAGGGTTAAAGGTTTAGTAGAATTGGTCAAATGTGCATCCTTATGCTTATCTTTGAGAAAACTATGGTGTGTGTCACGAATCTCTTTTATCATTGGTTATGAATTGTTTCGTAATCATGGTATGAAGTTTATGAGTTGAAGAGTAAATTTAGTTTTGTCTATTTTACACAAGTTGAGGTGGTTATCATGTGTTTATCGTGTTAGCTTTTAGAAATTTATGGAATTAGGTAACCCTAACGGGAGTCTAATTCATCTTTAACATTGACATAATTATATCATTAGTTCCTTATGGCATAACTTTAGGTGGGTATTGTGTGTTTATTGTTTTAGCTTTCCGAATGGTTATATGTCTAGATATCCTTGATGGGGGTTTAGACTACTTCCATGTATTATGTGTAATAAATGATCTCACCTTGAGTTTGTGCTAGTTGTTATTTCTATGCTAGGTGGAGTCAAAATTCAAGTGGTATCTTTTATTGATTGTGTATCTTCGTCTTTATTTTCTTGCTTTGTTAGTTTAGTTTGCTAATTATTTTACTTAATTTTAATATTCACAAACTCAAATTCAATTGATCGGTTAAATAGTGATAATGATTTAGTATTGGGAGCCATTGTATCCACGGATCGATATTTGGTTTTTGAATAAAACTATACTACTATGCGATAAGTGCACTTGCCTATTGTGTGTAGTTAGTTTAAGAGTGATAATCATTTCTTAAAATAAAAACTCAATTGTGTGAAAAATCCTTACTAAAAATATATATAAGTTTACGCACATTAGTTTACCTTTGGAATGACATAACTTTAAACAAAAGCACATAATTGGCATGCAATTTTCTTTGGGATGGAATTCAATTGAGTAACTTACTTTAATGGAAGTCACTGTTAAAGTGGTTTGTGCTGGTCGGTCTCCGTCTTGTACTAAGAAGTTAAGCACAAAACCTTACACAGACCTATTTTCTAAAATAAACTCATAGGTCTGATCTTCATATTTTGTTTCTGTGTGAATCTCGATCTTCGGTCTAGTTACCCTTATTTGCTCAACTCTAATTCTGACTACATGTTAGATTTTAAAGCTAAACATGTTTTAACATGGTAAACTTAGGGTTGTTATAACTAAGCTTATTAATGATCATGTCCTCGTTAAGGATCCATCTCTACCCTCACCCTTGTTCGAAGGATGTTAATCTGCCCTGACTAAAGCAAAGCTTACTAATAATATGATCATTCAGACACAAGTTTGTTAATGTTATACATGTTTTATGTGTTTTCTTGGAAGGCGGTGGTATAATCACATCATTAAACTTAATATCATTCTTAATAATGGCAGTTTTAAAGGCTAAAAACATGCATATGTTACACCTGTCTAAACACCTTTATGTTACCCACTCACACAACTCTCTCCCTCTCCCTCCATAAACAAACTTCTCTTTGCTCTGTTCTTCCCCCCATTCACATTCGTCCATTCTTTTTGTTCTTGGCCAAGAATTTCCCAGCCTCTTTTTTCTTAATTTCACACACTTTCTTTCTCCTAAGAAAAACAAGCTCAAAGACTTATTACAAGTGTTCTTATTGTGAGCTTTCAAAATGCAGGACCGGTTGGGGAGGTTAATGCAACAGTTTTACAGATTGTTTGGAGAGTGAACTTAGCTAAACACTTATAGGATCAAATAGGGAACCTACTATTTGGAAGCTAAGAACTTAAAGTAAGAAAACACAAAGAACAACCAATATGGTTTTCAAGAATGCTGTATATTGCTCTCAAGTTCTTTTACAAAATTTACAAAGGATATTTTGGAATACAAGACCTGAGAAACTTTATACTACATCCTACAGCCGGCCATACTTTGAAAGCCAGCTGGATACACTAATCTAGACAACAAGATCAATGTACAGTCAAAAGGCAGATTGCCTTTTGACCCGTGACTATGACATGCCATAGCTCACTTCCTAATGTATTACAAAAAGGATAAAATGTACAAAGTAAAAAGTTACAAACATCAGACCATAATCTACATTTTACTAAAGCAAGAACCTTTTCATCAACTTGTATAAGTTGGTGAGTCTTCAGAGTGTCAGCGAAAAGTTGGTTAGTTTTCTGAAAAAGTTGATCAGAGAAAGCATGTCTTCTCTGTATTCGGAAGAAATCAGTCTTCAGTCTCTAGGCTTTGGAAGACTTTGTCTTCTAAGCTTCGGAAGACTTTATCTTTGGCTTAGAAAGATTTTGGTCTTGGCTTCGGAAGATTTTATACTTAGAATATTTCTGACGAGAGGAGTGTAAAACTTTCGAAGTAACTTCTGCTGAGTACATGCATGCAGGCTGGAAGTTCTTTGGTTACATTGGTTGCATCAGCCTTTTAATTATTACACATATGTTACACCTGTCTAAACACCTTTATGTTACCCACTCACACAACTCTCTCTCTCTCCCTCCATAAACAAACTTCTCTTTGCTTTGTCCTTCCCCTACTCACATTCATTCATTCTTTTTGTTTTTGGCCAAGAACTTCCCATCCTCTTTTTTCTTAATTTCACACACTTTGTTTCTCCAAAGAAAAACAAGTTCAAAAACTTATTAAAAGTGTTCTTATTGTGAGCTTTCAAAACCAACACATATGTGGTAGTTGTTCAGATTAAAACCTAGTGTGAGCCTTCAAAACCAACACATGTGTGGTAGTTGTTCGGATTAAAACTTAGTGGTAAGAGGCGAGTCCCACAAGAAAAAGGCTGTGGGTTCTCGCCTTGCTTATAGCAAATATTACCTAGAAGAATTAAAGATGTTAATGTTCATAAAAAATGTAACAATAGTTGCCACCTGTCTCTTGCCTTCTTACAAAGTTTTTCTCCTCTCTAAAATCAATCTCCTCCCTCGTCTTCTCTCCCTCCCCTTAGATACCCCAAATTTAAGTTCTTTCTCATTAACTCCATCATCCTTTCTCCCCCACATCACTATTTTTCTATTCTTAAAAACGCTTAAAACCACCTTGTTTGGGATGGTTTAATACTTTGGATATCTTCAAACAAGCATGACCTAGAAAAAATAGATTTAACGTAATATGAAGAGAAAAATATAATATAGAGATAAAACACACACTTTACATACTAAATACTTTTTCTTATTAATTAAATAATAACATGAAATTTTTAACTATGACATTTATCAATGAAATTTTTCAAAACTTACATACTCATTTGGTCCTATTATGAATATATGTTACTATTCATACATCCGATACTATTGATAGAAGCGTGTGGTCACTATACTATGAACATATAAATGATTCTTTACCAAAGGGTTAAAGTATTATACCTAATAAGAAATTTTTTAGTAAGTCTTATTTTAAACAATGTGTTCGAAGTTAAAGAAAAAAAAAGAAAAAAGAAAAAAAAAACCTATACTATGAACATGTGACGCACACACTTCTTTTACTCTTACAGATCGCTTCTTTTCTTGTTCACCAATCTACCTTCCTCCATCTCTTCAAAACCCTCATTCCTCCATCGAATCCTCCGTAATCCACCACCAATGGCGTTAGAATGGGTGGTGTTAGGCTACGCCGCCGCGGCAGAGGCCGTGATGATCATCCTCCTCACTCTCCCCGGCCTCCACTCCCTCCGCAAAGGCCTCATCGCCGTCACCACCAGCCTCCTCAAGCCCTTCCTCTCCGTCGTCCCCTTCTGCCTCTTCCTCCTCATGGACATCTACTGGAAGTACGAAACCACACCTAGCTGCGAATCCATCGACTGCTCCCCCTCCGAACACCTCCGTCACCAGAAGTCGATCATGAAGAGCCAGCGCAACGCGCTTCTCATCGCTGCCGCACTCGTGTTTTACTGGATCCTGTATTCGGTTACGAAGCTTGTTGTGCGTGTGGAGCAGCTGAATCAGCGGATTGAGAAGTTGAAGAATAAGGAGTGAGTTGTTTCGATCGGTATGCCTGTTATTTGTTGTTGTTTGTTTGAATTTGAGGCTTTGTGAACTCTGTTAGTACTGTTTGGAGGCTGTTGTTTATGATTATGTCTCTGTATTTGAACGCGTTATGAATCGATTTGGATGCCTGTTTAGCGATTTGTTTGAGATCTCGTTGTTGAGTGCAAACTGTATAGATGTCTGATTGTTCTAGAGAATGTATGTTTAGATTCAAGTTTCCTAACTGATTCTGGTATTTTGCTTTCTGCTAGAGCTTGATGATGAAATTAGTTCGTTAGGATTTAGGAGTAGATTAGATGGTGTCTCATATTAATCAAGCAATGTGCTAGAACTTAGAGAATGATTTAGAGCTAAGATTAAGGTGAATTTAGACTAGCCTATTTTAGATGAGTTTCTGTTATTTTGGATTATTGGTACGGTTGTAAAAATCCGATTCGTAGGTCGGCTTATTCGCTGAAGGTGAAGGATGCTTTGTGGGCGCCTAAAACGGCATGCTCGAGCTCCATCAGATCAGTTCCTCAACTTGGTACAGGTTCTGATGTTGGAGGAACGAAACGGCATGAAGGTGTGAGAGTGTCTCAGTCAGTGGACCAAGAGGTACTAGACACAATCGAAGTCGGTCAAGCCTTGGGGTTTGACCTAAAAGGATTTGAGGATCAGGTTAGAAGTTTAATTGTTGAGGAGGGTGACAAAAATCTGTAAAAGGTGAATTTTTGAACTCTGCATGATCATGTCACTATATTTGAACAACTTATGAATGAGTTTCTTTGCACAATCAAAGACTTGTTTCTGATCTCATTGTTGAATGCAAAGATTTAGGATTTTCAACAGAAATGCTATCTTCACAACTGATATGATGGTTGAAACCTTCATTGTTGTTAGTCTGATTCTGTAGATCTTAGGATATTGATTTGAACTACTTTTCTAACTGATTCAGAAATTTTGTTTTCTGCTAGAGCTTGATGATGAACTTAGGATTTAGGAGTACCTATCTCATTAATTAATCAAACAATGCACAAGAACTTACATAAGCAAGGATTAAAATATTAAATGTGTGTGTAGTTAATATTTTGGATTATCAGAACCGTTGTAAGTTGATTCTTTGGTATGGTTTCAGAAGGTCCAAACGACAAGTGCGTTTTGGTTTCTGTCACAAGTCTTTACAGATTAAGGGAAGTGTTCTCTGCTTTCTACAGATCGTTTATTTAGAGTAAGACCATAAATTTCATCATCTAAAACCTCAGGTTTTTTAATTTTGGCTATAAACTCTGCATGATTGTTTGAGATTGGATTCAAAATGATTCGGCTGCAATTATTGTGAGCTGAGGTGACTTCAATTTAGGGCAATGTATTATATGTATTAGGCGAAGTTAGCATTGCGAGTTGGGAAATTAAGCTGTATAATTTACTATTCTCATAAATAGGTTAAACTGGTTAAACCTATTAATCCTCACTTACTTCCTTGGTGACTGGAATATTGCATTGAAATTTGGTGTGCAATGCTTTGCTGATCTCACCCAGTCACTTAGAACAAGAGGGAGGGAGAATCCTAGTTCTGCTGGGTGTAGTGCAGCTCAAATTTTTGTTTCTTTGGTTACAGTCCTATTTCGTTTACGTCTCTCTTAATGTTGCCGACAATTGATATGACCCTTGACAGATTAGGGTTCTTTTTCGTTGGAATTCAAGGAATTGAAGTTCGAATTTTATACCTTGCTCTTTTGGTTCATACAATTCATTGGTGTTGGCATTTGAGATAACGCGTTTAGATAATGAATGAAGAGAACTGGAATTAGAAATGAATCTTGTCAAGTTTCTTGAGCTAAGGAATCTAACATTCATTTCAAATCATGAAGGAATGGATTCAATTCAAGGAACTAGAATATGTCACCATTAACATTGCCGACGCGCCCTCATCGCCTCAGACACTGCCACTGTCACATTCTAGCTTTATTAGCAGGTTTCATTTCAACTACATATATAGTTCCTTGAAACTCCAATTTTAATAAATTATAATTTTTGTATGGAAGATTCAATGAATAGAATATTTCCCTGGTATCTTTTTTATTTACATTCTTAAAGTGTTTATAAACTCGTTTCGTTCTATCTTCAAGTTGATTTGAAGAAACTTTTTCTTTTTGAACAAGTTATATTATGATTATAAAACGATGAGCTTAATAACCTCCCAAAGAGACTAGAGGCCGCTGATAGTACAAATATTTCACCTTATTACATCGAAATTAGACCGCTTCTCGCCTTCTCCCATGTTATTTGTCCCAATTTCGCCTTGTTAATTAGGCGTAAGTAAGAACCTGCCTTTATATCCTCCTTGCTCTTGTCTCTGAATGTTAGCACCATCATAGACTTTAGTAGGAGTTGATTAGTTTGTGAGTAGTAATATGAGGAATTCCTCACATACAACGGACCCTTATGACAAGAAAACACTCGTTAAGATTAACTGTACTTAACAAGGCACTCTCATAACAATAAGGGGTATGACTTAGAGTTGTTTTAACACTTGAGTGGGTAGCCCGAGCACAGTCATGATTGTGATACGTTGTCTAGTGCACTAATAATATTTTTTATTATATTTTATTTATGAAACGTTATGAGTCATAACATTATGATAGGAGCCACCTTAATCTGTAAGAGCCCCCTTAATTGAAAGGTTATGTGTCATTAACATTATGTTGACGTATTGTAAATATCTATTTAAAACGAAGAATAATTAGCAATGACAAATTGATAGGAGCCACCTTAATTGAAAATTTAAAAATATAGCCACTGATCTATTTATTTCATGATGTGTTAAACAATTTTAATAGAATATTTTAATTGGATTTCAGACAATATTGGATTTAGATACTTTAATATGAATATGATGCCATGTAGGCAATTGACTATAGGATATGTGATTGTTTGTAAGTTTAAATTATTATTTTCGTTATATTATGTTGATATCAGTTAGTCACGGCTAGTCATGGTTAAAAGGTGAAACAAAAACAAAAAGAAAAAAGAATTCTTGGTTGCACGGTTAGAGAAACTCAATCACCTATTGAAGAATTACAATCCACTCTTGGGAAATTCCTATTCATCGGATGCTATCCGGAGTTGTGTTATAAATAAATAAAACTAGCTTAGTAGAAAAGTGAAGCCCTAATACCCTAATGTTGTACGGAGGCCTAAAATAATGACTCTACCCTTTAACTCATTGGTGTTGGTCTTGCCCGCCCCTCCCGACTTGTTTGGGAATGGAGGGAGTGGATGTTGCTCTTTGCACTCCTCTCTTCTAGAATGTAGGGATAGTGTTCTCATTCTTCTCGTTTCTCCGTTTCTCATCTCTTTTTCCTTTTTTTGTCTTCATCGTTAATTGGCATGGAAATGTGAGATGTCGCACCAATTTTATTTTTCAGTACCTAGTGAAGGTGGTGTTCCCGCTAGTACCGCTTTGCCACCTCAAATATGTCAAGCTCCAACACACTTTCACTCCCCAACCTTATCAACGATACCTGGACAAACGAAAGTTTTGCTGGTAACAATTCGTTGAGTTGTATTAGGTGAGCCCAAAAACCGTTGACACGGCTAGATATAAAACTCATACCGAATTCAAAAAAATAAAGCAATGATACACATAAAAATACCCAAATTAGTAAACCACTTAAAATAAAAATTATTATAACGTCATTGGACCAATGTATCTATCTATAGTGTGACATACTTGATGTGTGGTTCAACTAGTGGACTGATAGGATAAGTAGTTTGATGATAAAAAAAAAATTATGATTTAGAGTTTATCCTCAAACAAAATTATAAAAAGTATGATGAGTTTGATAGATTTTTTTTACGAGATTATAACCTAAAATTAAAACGTTTTGAATTAGTAAATAGAAACCACTAACCAGTGTGGCCGATTGGGCTTGGTGGGCTGGCTTATTATCTCCACCAAAACCCTAGCTACCACCCTCTATTTATATTCTTCCTCAACACATCTCAATCAAACCAACAATTTCATATCGTCGATCTTCATCAATCGAGGTATAATCTCCTTCAATCAATGTTATGCATTCATCACTTGATTTAATCTTCTACGTCATTGAATCTCACGAGGCATCAATAACGATTCGTTCTGTTTACTCCATATCAGATCGAATTCATAAAGATGCAAAAATAAACTCTCAAATCAGAGCCTCATGGACATGCAGGTTCCTCTAGATCCAATGGATTTTTGCGTTTTCTCGTAGGTTCAACATATTCCTTTCATTAATTTCACATATGTTCTTCGATTTATGCTCGATGATGATTGATTTTGCTTTAACCACACCGAAGAGAGGTCGATGTGTCTGAACTCAATTGGATTTAGTATAAGAGTTCTGAATCCATTTCAAACTGGAATCTGTTTAACTTTTTGCTCAAATCTGATTGTAGATCATGATATCATCGAGTTTCGCATGTGGAAAACTTTGGCCTTTATCTGAGAGCAAATCTGAGCCTTTTTTTATAAAAATTATTCAGTTGATTGTTTTATTTGTTTTATTTCTTTGATTTGTTGTTGAGTGTTGTTTATTAGATTGTGTTTTTGATTGAATTTGAGATGATTGGGGTTGATGATGATGAATCTGAAGGCTTGTTTCTCAGAGACATTCGCAGTGGCCGCCTGAGAACTTTCGCCTTCGCCGGGCTTGAGAGTTTATGCTGCTTTCTTCCTTCCTTGGATGTCTGAAACCCTAATTTTTCTAATAATAAGTTTTTTTGTTTAATTATTTGTTGTATTTGTTTTTGTTACGTTTTTATTTACCTTATAACTTTGCTGTCTGGATATCAGATTTCATTACTTAAAATTTTTAACTTGGTTTATTTGTTTTACATTTTGAGGGTTAATATTTTCGTATGAAGAATCAAGGGGTTTGTTTGTCAAAAGATTTTTGATAAACTATGTTTAAACTTTGATCAACTATGTTTAAACACTTACTATCTTGTCAAGAATGGATTCTACTGTTTTACATTGAAGAAATCATCGATGTTTAGAATGAAGTTCAATAACTTTTGTTTTTATATTGTAGTCAATTTTTATTTACAAATGTTTGTGAAATTTACATAGTAATGATCTAAGAGTACAAAGGGTTCACTTGGGTAGGGTGAGAACGTTTTTGTATTCATCTTAGGTGTTGCTTTTGGGATGACAAATGTGAGATTGAATCCCATTGATTTTACCTCCATTAGCTGGGTTATAGTTTGGGTTTCTTATAGTAAAAAAGTCAGTTAGACATCAGTTTGTGATCGTTTGGGTTCAAATAGGCGATATAAATCTTCAAATAATGATAATGTCTTAAATAGGGGTGTAAACGAGCCTGAGTCTTACAGTATTCGAGCCAAGCTCGTATGATTTTTCATAAACTTGAGCTTATGCTTGAGCTTGTTTGAGTATGTTATTCTTTGTTTGAGTCTGTAAAATTGTTCGTGTGGGCTAGGTTTAATTTGCATAAAATACTACCAATAAGTTGAATCTTGCCTGAGTTTCAGTTTGATTTGGCTGCATTTTTTCCTTGTTTCTGCGTATAAATACTTACACTTTTTTTGTAAGGCAAACAAATATTTTTATTACTTTATCAATTAACTTAAAGTTAGTCTAAATCATTACATAATTCATAATATTATAACTCAACTCACACTAGATACATTAATAATTTTCTATTGATCTCAAGTTAAAGATAGATTTTTAGGTTTGTGTTTAAGCCATAGATAACCAAGAACTTTTATTTCACCCACCATCTTTTTAATATTTGTAGATTTTTGTTCAAAGGCTAATTCATTCCTACCTCTCTGTAAACACCAAATAGAAGTTTGAATCATCGAATATATAATCATTTTTCACCTTTGAGACCCAGGAGCTAAAGTATAAATTTGAAATAAATCTTCTGTATCAAACAAGTAAAAATATAAGATCTTACATCAAGAGGGGACAACGTCTCAAATTAATTGAGAAAAGAGGCATATCACAAATAGATTGATCCGTAGACTCCTCTATTATAACAGAATACACATAATAGGTTATTAATATTGATATGCCGATCCACCACCACTTAGCTAACATTGCTACATTAGCTTCTTGAAGTGATCCAGATCCAATACTTAGCCCGCCAAGATTTTTAAGAGCAATTGCTTTCTCCCACAAAACTGAATTAATTTTTTTACTGTCCATCGAGCCACCCCATAGGAATTGTCTCCTCAAGCACTCTAGATCATTGATGATTTTTGAGGGTGCTTTATATAGGGGAAAATAATACGTGGGGAGAGAATTGAGAACTGAAAGGATTAAGGTTATTCGACCTTCATAAGATAAATTTTTCGATTTCCAACAGTACTAGAAAATGGTTAATTTTGCTATAACCAATTGCCACAACTTTCCCACAACATCTTATTTTTGATATTTCCATAATTTTTCCACAAAGTGGCTACAAAGCCTAAAGTTGTTGCAAATAGATAGTTTTTTCCTGACTGTTTCAACTACAGGTCTCCAATGTTTGGTTAGATTCATGTCGGCTCCAACTTGTAATCCCAAGTATTTAGAAGGAAAAGCTCCAGATTTACAATGTAAAATCTCTGCTATTTCTCCCAATTGATCATCATTAACACAAATGTCATATAATTTGCTTTTATTATGGTTTACTCGAAGCCCAAAAATCAAGTAAAAGCTTCTTAATAACCTGATTAGGTTACGGAGCATTAGTGGTCATGAATTATCCAATAAAAACGACCTCATCAGCAAACAGGAAATGTGATAGGTTTGGACCAGAAGGAGAACATAAGATGCCATGAAATAATCCAGTGCAACATGCTTCTTTTGTAAAACAAGTTAATGCTTCTTTTGTATAACACCATATCATATGTTACAACTTGACATCCAATCTACCCATTAAAAAAAATTAAAATTAAATAATTTAAACAATTAAACACCGTCATCACCTCATCTTACTTTACTTAAACCAAACCCCCCACCCCATTCTCATATCTCACCATATATTCTTCTTTTCAGTTATTTATGCAAAATACCATACCTTGTAGTCCTACAAAATCACTATCATCTTCATATTTCATCATTCTTCAAACCAAGATTCAAGAAACACAAAATATCTTCCATCTTTTCCTCTTGAACTCATGATCACCACTAAACCAAAATACTTCCATTTCTCAAGCTTCAAACCACCATTTCAAGCACAAAACTCCCATTACAAGGTGTTTTAAGGTGTTTGCAAGTATCCTCAAGTGTTAGAAAGCCAGAGTAGCTCATGATCTTGTGGTTGAACACCTTTCTAGTTCTCTTTTAACACTAGATTCAAGCTTAGATGTAGCAGTAGTTAATTTACCTTTTTTTTTTTTTTTTTTAAACTTATCTTGGAATTTTTTTTATAAAGTTTAAAAAAAGGTAAATTAACACTTGACATAGACTTGTTTTTATGATCTATATGGTGGTATGAGTGTTGGAGGCGTCATGCTTGCTACTAGTTTCTTAAAGTTATATTTTTAGCAGATTTATGCATGTGCATGTAGTATTATTTATAAATTTTGATACAAATATGTTTTTGATTCTTTTACACTTAATAAGTGTGTATGTACATGTCTTCGTCCATACATGAAAACAAGCAACATATTTTCTTAAGACCTATTTTTGATTAAATATAGTTGTTTTACTACAAAAATACTTACTTACATGTTGTTGGGATAATGGTGAATGAAAAAAAAGTCAACTTTATTAAGGACTTGATGTTTGTTAGTTTAATTTCATTAATATAGGTTAGATTAATTGTATGGATGATGAATTGTTGGTTGTTTTGGTGGAAATTGCATTGTTTATGCTACACCCTCCTAATGAAGAAACTTTGTTGATGTAATTATATGAGATGATGTTTTGGACATGCTTGAGAGGTTAGGATCATTTAGAATGATTATTTGTGATAATTGGATGTATTTGCTACGCTAGATGTTGTAGAATGCACATGCTAGATCATAACATTCCATTGAAGGAAACTTTAACTATAAGAAAATTTAATTATGAGATGTTTTAGTTAACACACATGCTAGTTAATGATGTTGGGTTGTCATGCTTGAGATGAAGTTGGTAAAATGAAATTACATGATGGCATCTTGTTTTATCTGCGAGTTCTTGATCAACTTGCCAAACTTAGAAACTTAATTTAATTCAATCCTATAGTTTGAGTGCATTGAATGTTAAGATGGATATACCACACACACATGTGGATCTGAGGTTTATACTTAGTAGGATTGAAAGAACTAGTATATGAAGTTACAAGTCTAATTCACATAGCATGTGTTGAGTGGTTTAAACCTTATGTGGATCAAGGTTGTATGATAGTGGGATAGTCAGTTATCACATGAGAACTTGAAGTAACTAGTTATTTGATGACTTGAAATGTGCAACTTGGTTCGTATTATGAATTCGTATGTGTAATGTGGTAGGTTTCTGGAATGAAAATTTTCTAGAGTTTAAAACTCAACTTGAATGATACATGAATGCATTGAACATAACTTTTTAATAATAGTATCATTAACTATAAACATATATGATTTCACTGAATGTGTCACCAACGGGTCATCGAGTCAAACATGGTCAGACTTAGTCAACTTTTCTAAACATATGAAGCAATGGGATTGTTTGGACACTTAGGGTTTTACAAACCAACAACACGTACTTATGTACTTACATGATCTAGGTAGCTTGTGATGGGTTGCTTCACAATCTAATAGTATTTAGTTGTCTAGCACACTCTCGAGATGAATTAATTGCCACAATTTAGTGACTCATTTGGAGAGAAAACATACATAAAAGCTTTATTTTATAAGATTGTGTAATGCATGCTTACATAGTGTAATGTTACGATTAAAATTTCTTACTCTTTCAGATCATTAATTAAGGATAACTAGCGGAAAATATTGGGTAGAATTACTGCGCTTGACAAACCCCATCCGCGCAAATGGAGGTCAAGTAGAAGAAACAGTGTCCTAAATAAAAAACACAATGCCATGTCTTGGTAAGTCATGGCGGAAGAGAAACAAACAAACTTAGTCTGCTTTGATTGTGAAGAGATTTATGTTTATGCTTTTGATATATACTACCTATCCGTTTCAACATACTTTACTTATGATACTAAAAATCAAATACTTTTACTTCAAAAATTTATAAACTCACCAACCGTGTTGACACTTTAGTATGCCATTCTCATGTAGCTAAATCACAAGTGCACTTAGGAGCATAACATGGTTGCATATCTTTCAAACATTTCTACAACATTAATTATTTCATAGTTTTTAACTATTGGTTTTGGATGTGTGTCTTTGCGCATTTACTTTTATATTAATTGGTTTTGAACTATTTTGTTTTACGCTTCCGCAACCGTTTGAAAATTAAACTCTTATGGTTATTTTAAAACTTCTATTGTGGTCGTTTCAAGTAACTAATGATGATGATTATGGTTTGTTCACATGCCTTGCGGTAAAACCACGCACGTGGATTTTAAGTGTGTGACAGTGACATGTGTTGGCTACCATTAACAATAAAGGACAAATGACGTAGTGCAAAACCTAAATCACCAACCAGAACCACCACTAGTTGAAAACCCTAAACGGTATCGTAAATACACGGAGAAGGAGCAATAGAGGTGGTCACACTACCACCATCAAGACCGACCATGGACTTATTTTGCTGGTTGGTCTAACCAAGAAAGAAATGGGAATTTTGGGCATTAAATTATTCTTCTTCTTTTACTTACAATATTTCAAGTTGGATGAACTCCACCTTAACCACAAAAGGGAGGTAGAGTGACAACAGAGTCCACCGCCCCCACCACAGAGACGATCAGTGAGACAGAGATGCAAGCGACTCAACTGTTCATTTCACTCGGTCTTTAAACATATAATGTATAAAGTGGAGATATAATTAGGACAAAGTAAACAATGTATTTGGAATCATTGCTTAGGGTTTGGTTGTTCACAAGTCGATCAAAGGTCAACTTGTGCCTTGCTATGTTCATAAACAAACCATGTCGAGTTGTCTTTTTATAGAGTTGGGTTCGAATTGGTTATAAGTCCTCTTCGTAAAGCATATTTGAGCTAACTTTTTTTTTTTTTTTTGTTAGCTTCGAGTAATGAGCCATATAAGCAACACTAGACTATTATTGATAACTGGGAATCAACTACCAACATGTATTGGGCTGAAATTGAAACATAATTTAAAGATCATATATTTATTGCTTTAGTTAAGTGAGTTTTATTGTAATGACGTACTTTGGTTGTGGATGATATGCTATAGTTGTGGTACCTTAGGACACGTATAAATTCGTGATATATTTCAAAGGAATCGTATAGAACAAGTGACATCAAACACTCTTTTCTTTTGTGTTCTTTTATAATATTCATCTACACTAGTTATTTATTATATTGATATCTCTTTTCCGTACTGTTTTTATTTTATTGTATCCCTACAGGAGAAAAAACAAAATTACGACAATAAAGATTTTTAAACGACAGTTTGCTCATTGATTTTTTTAAGTTTAGTATTATTATTCCCATGATGACATACTTGCACTATTTATCATAGCACAATGAACATCTTACATCCATTATCCTATCTCATATACTACACACCTCTTACTCGTTTAAATCAAGCACAAGTCAGTGCTATATATATATAGGGTTCCAATATGCTTAAATCGTTCTGGCCTTCATGTTGTAAGGTACAAATAACATATCATGTAACTTTTATCCCTCACTGTTTGGCGCAAAAGCCGTCGAACCATTGGTGACGCCAAACAGTTTTGAAAAGAAACGATCAGCTAAAATTGCGTTCGCAGCATCAGACGGGTGAAAAGCATCCCAAAATACGTATTCATGACGGTTTTTACACACTTCTGCATTGGATAAGCACAATCCTCCTATAGCCGTATCAACATTGCAACATGACGTATTGGACACCTTGAAACCTATATAGAAACACATACAACAAATGACAAATGTTTGTTTGGAAATCTTTCTATATTTAGAAAGACTATCGATCAATCCACGTGGCCTTACCATACTTAGAAGGGTTGTCGATCAAATCTAGAACATCTTGATAAGTGTCCGCGAATGTAAGATGTGCGTTCTTGAGTTTAATGTTTAGAATGTTTATCAACTTTTGGACTTTAGAGTTAAATTGAATCACCCATTCGTTTACGTTATGTAAGCATTGATTCCTGCTTGATTTCGCTCGTTGTGAAGGAATGCATCCAAGAGGCCCGAGTCCATGGAATATCATCTTTCGTGCCCCAAGCAAGTAAAGTCTCTTTCAACACCACACAATATTTATTAGTCTTTTATAAAGCGAACATTGACGAAACCATAACTTTTTAGTCAAAGGGTTGTTATATGATTTCCTTGCTACCGACTATATTTAAAAGGTCAATTCATCTTTTTAATAGGAAAATACAAAACTTAATATAATAAAAAACCACAAATTTTAAGAGCAAGCAGACCCTCTTGACACTACAAAATTTTCGATCATTAGTGGCGACAAATGTCGCCGCTATTACCTAGGAAAATCGCCGCTAATACTTTTAGCGGCGACATGTCGTCGCTGCTAACACGTCGCCGTTAATAATTTGTCGCTCCATACAGAACAACGGTTTGCATGTTTTCTCTAGACTTTTCACTCTTACCGTTAATTGTTCGGCTAATTTCACGTTTAAGATTGCGAGAAACTCGTCGGGAGTGTATTGTTGAGCATCTGGAAGAAACGGCTGCAGGAAGTTGTTGATGTAATCGTTGCTACCTGTCGAAAACCACGAAACATAAACTTGTGATCTCCCTAAATTCTTATAAAACTAATGATTTTTTCCTCCTTGTACCCATTCCAATGAAGTAAATTGCTTCATTTAAAAGATTATTAGCAGCTTTTTCTCCAATCTTTGCCTTGATCACCTTTGTTGTGTTCTCAAAGTAATCTATTTGATCGTCAAACGACATTCTTTGAATCTGTTTGCCGTTCGTTAAGTCCCACAAATGCAAAAAAAAAACAAACAAACATAACCAGTAAAATTTCACTCATGCAAAATAATAAACATTTAGAGTCAGATAAACAAATTAAATCTTACGAAATAGAGTCCTGTGTCATTCAGAATCCCAGCACCACCAGATGCATAATTAACCCCTTTCAAGATCAAATCATCAGCCGGATTCAACGAAAGATAAGGCGGTGGAGACGGAATTCCAAGCTTCTCAGCTGCAACAACAGCAAAAAACCATAAAAAATAACATAAAGTTTCAACTTATAACCGCGAGAGTAACATCATTATTTACATACATACGATATCACCAATGGTCCGCCCATTACTGAACCGACCCGTGGGTTTTTGGTCCTTGTAATCGATGCCATAAAACGGAAAATCTGATCTAGCTAGAGAATATGGCAAGTGGTTATTGTTGCCAACTTCGGTTAAAGAATCACCAAACACGAAGGTGACGAGTGAAGGGGTTGTGGAAACTGAAGTTTGATTGGCTTGTATGCCCGTGATTGCGGCTATGAAAAACGCTAGAGCCAGTGGTATAGCCATGGTTAAGTGAGTCTTGTTTGTTGGCAATATTTTATAGCATTTTGTTGAAGAGGAAGTTGGTGGTGTTGGCCAACTGATGTTAGTGAATATAGTGATGAGAGTCAGTGTGGTTAGGTTTTGTTTGCAGGATTTTGTGAGGGTTTAGGGGTTTCTTTATTTGGGTTAGAAATTAATATTTGGGTTGTTACAAAAAAAAAAAAAATGCAACTTGTGATAATTAACATAAGATTTAATTTTTAACTTGTTGTTAAATGCAACTTGTGATAATTAACATAAGATTTAATTTTTAACTTCTTATTATATAAAAAACATACTAAGAATTCCCTTTTTTTTCTCTATGGTTTTACAACTTAGGTTAAAAATGTGGAAAGAGTGGGGATCAATATAAGATAATTATTATCGAATTTTGGTTATTTTGTAACGCATTAAGAACATAAGATACATCGAGATCCAATGAATTTTACAAAACAATTTAGTTTATGGTTGTAACAACACCTTTTTTTTTATCCACATACACATTGACAAAGAACAGTGTGATTCCACCTCTAGAAGCTTTATTACAAATAATATTTAACTAGAAGGTGAAATTTTCATCGGTTAGAAAATTTAACATGATAGTTCTCAAGTACGGCATGTGGTTCTTATAAGTAGACAGAGGAAGACTTATGTGTCTCGTGACTTTCGGCCCACTGTTCTGCAGCCCAGCCCTTGAATATGTTGGTTGTTAGAGGTACGGGGTTAGTTGGGTGAAGCTAATATGAGAAGGAAACATTTACTAAATTTAACTTGGAAAAACCAAAGATTACTATATAAGAATGAAAGAAACAACTATGATGCATTACATTAATGTAATGGGGTAGCATTGTACAATAGTACCTAACTATTAAAAGTGTTTAGCTTAAAATTGTTTCAATTAGGTCATCTAGCTTTCATGTTTTATTTAAATTATAAGTTATAACATGTTTTTTTAGCATGATTTTCTTTTTGTTTCAATTAGGAAAATATATTTTCTTCTTTTTTTTGATGCTGATGTGGAATGGTGGTGTGCATTATAGGTACCTTTTTAATTTTTTTAATATAATTAACATTTTTTATTTTTTAGTATAATTTTATATATTGAAAATTCCAACCTTTATGTTTTCTCATTCATTACTTTGTTGACATAAGAAAGTTCAATGGTGACTCGATTTGATGGTTTGGTAGTTCAATTTGGGAGAATTATGCTTGAGTGATAAAATTAAAACACTTATGAAACTTGATTATTATTCTGTGATATTTTTTGTAATGGAATCTACTTATATCTATGCTAATCAAATCATAAAAGTAAACTAGATAATACGATAAGTGGGAAAGAGTAACTAATGCTTCCACTACACCATGACTTAAGTACTTGTAGAAACATAGGCAACCACCCAACTACATAAAGACATGTTCATCTTTATTTTCGAGTTAGATAGTCCCCCTAGATCTTGTTAATACTTCACATGTCCCCTTTTGACAACATCGAGCTCAAACCTGACAACTCCATTGTTCTTTCCATCTTAATGTAACTTACCCTTGCTAGTGCGCTAGTAAGATTCTTCATCGATGTGATTGTTGATGTATTATCAACATATCATTGGTTTCGTATAGGTCATCCGACAAGTAGGTTCCCCGACACGATGGCTTGACATGTCACAACAATTGTTGACACAAACTCAACATCACATGAGGATAATACTATGGTTTTTTGCTAAATTCCCTACCATAAGATGACATTCTCTCCGAGCAAGAAAACCATTTCACTAAGTCGCATCCACCTAGATCACAATAAGAGAACTCGAAAGTATTTGATTGCTTGATCACATGGATACTTTACTACACAATTAAATATATCCTTGTTAGTATCAAAGAACTTGCATTAATGCCAGCCTTTTGATGTAACATTATCAGTCTTTGCCCGCACCGGGACTAATTGACCTTATCAAAAAATAAAAAAAAGAAAAGAAATAGGGACGTGCGGGTATGAGTTTAATACCTTAAGCCATTTCAAATCCATCTACAATATGTGGGGTAATTAGATTATCCATCTTCATCTTTCTCGAGCTTCACTTTAGCTCAACATGCTGACAAATTACATTCTTTCATGCCGAGTTTCTTGAAAAATCTTTTGGCATAAGTTGTTTTGTTAAGTGACATACCTTCCTTCTTTTGTGACTACCTTTATTCTAAAACAATAAGTAATTGAAGATCACTCGATTTGAATCCCTTCACATTTTCTCCTTGAACACTTTGATTCTTCATTTTCAAGAACTTGAAAAACTCAAATAATTAGTATTGGTATACAAATAAGGGTCAGATGATGGTTCAATGAATCAATGTTTTTTGGTATTCAAGTGCTTGAGAGAATCCTAGTAAGATTAAATAGATGTTCTTTAGAGATGATAGGTTAGATGAGGGCGCCTCCTGCCATCAATCTCGGGGTGAGAATAGGTAAGATGCTCTTTGGAGGTGATACTAAAAAGAAAAGATCAAGAATATAAAGTATGGTTTTAAGAAACGAGGTGGGATACCTGTCATGCCAAAGGCATCATTATATAGGGAGAGTTTCTAACCAAGGCGAGCTTTGGTATGAAGCTTCTTTCTACTTGTGGTTGTTTGATCCTCCTCATCTTTATTGCAAGATTGGTCTTTACTTTTTTGATATAAAGGACTAAAGTTCATTAATGGGGACACAACACACCCTTTCCTAGGTTAATCATGTTAATCTTGTTTAATCTTATATTGGTCCTATTGTTGTTGTGAAGGAGTTAATTGATGAATAAGCTTATGACTAATTTAAGAAGGAAGGTGAGGCTTCACTAGAGTTGATTCTTGAGCAGTATAAAATATACATTCATGATTAGCCAGTGCATAATAAGGATCATGTAAAGTAGACAACCGTTTGTCGGGACATGTACCATTTTCCCACTCCAGCTAATAGGTATGCTAATCACGCTGAAGATGATTCTGCCATTGCAAAGCATTTACTTATAAATGCAGCTAGGCTTGCTTTTCTCGTCCCTGAGGGTGTTGAAAGATGGTTTGCCCATGATAAAAATGAAACTAAAGTTGGGCGGCTCATTGAGTAAGAGTTTATTGATGCGGTGCGAGCAGATGGAATGACTGATTTACCCTAATGTTGTGGGGCTTTCCAAATGTGGTGATAAACCACAATGGTTTAAAGAAGAAGCTAGCAGAAGACGTTCTACAGTCGCTTAATGGGAAGAAGTGACCAATCGATGATGTAGATGGTGGTAAGAAGCTATGTAGATTAAGGGAGTGTTTTTTTTTCTGAAAAATGTCTGCACAGGCTCTTTTGTCTGCGCCGCGCAGACCACGCGCAGACTGTTTGTTTTTTTGAAAACATTTCATTAAAAAATGTCTGCGCCACCTCTTTTTGGTGCAGACTTGGTCCAGCCACTTCTAAGGTTTGCAGACCTCTTCTTAAACACCAACACCAACTAACACCACCACCACCACCACCGGCCGCCGCCACCACCGTCCACCTCCGCCACCAGCCACCGTCCGCCGCCACCCAAGTCCACCTCCGCCACCAGCCACCATCCGCCACCACCACCATCCGCTCCACCGTCCACCTCCGCCACCGGCCACCGTCCGCCACCACCACACACCGTCCGCCACCACCCACCACCATCCGTACACCACCACTAGTTTATTTTAATAATCTGTAGACGTTAAAAAATAAACAGTATTCTTCTTGCAGAGTGCAGAGGTTTGGTACACCTCTTTTGCCACAAATGTTTGCAGATCTGGTCCGCAAACTGCAAACATTTTACCTTTTCAAAAACAAACACCACCTAAGTCTTCTTGTGAAATATCTTCTTGTGGGTTTGGATATCTACCTAAAGCTACCTAATATAACCTTTTAGAGTACAAGTCTTTGGTATAAACAGTGATGCGCAAATGAAAGCAATCAAATGACTAGATAAATGAAAGGGTTCAAAAAGTTCAAAACTTAATTTTTTTTTTTTTGTAAATGAATTTCATTTCATCTTCAATCCCCTAAAACTCATATCTAAATCAATAATTATAAGTTCTAATTGTTTGAAAACCCAAATGATAAATATGCAAAATAAACAAAATATGTTTTCCCATGAAACAAGGGTAAGCAAACTAATCCTACTTCTAATAAATAAAAATGACTTTGTACATGTGGCATCTTTTTAGCCCTACTCATCTTTTATTTTCCCGCTAATAATAAACTAATTAATGCTTTCTTTGTTTAAGTTTATACCATCTATAATTAATATTTTAATTTCAAATTTCAAAATTTTATAACTTTCTAAATATCATAATAAATAGATGAAAACATAAATATTTATATTTTACTCAAATTCGTAATTAATTATTGATTGTAATTGTAAGTTTCAATAAATAATAAAATGAAATTTTAATATTTATATTTTAGTCAAATATATATTAACAATGCCATGATAACCTTTCATCATAATGCATTTTTAATTGTTTATTAATACCTCACTCCATGACTATTTTTTTTATCATTTAACAAAACATAGTGATGGAATCCAAATAAATATATTTTTGAAACATCTTAATATTCTCAAGTACGACTATACCATAAAATTGCGTAGCCTATGAAAACGATCAAGTTTCATGGATCCACACGATTTTTACTCTGCAGAGTTTATAGTCATATATGAGAATGTTTTTTTTTTCAAAAACCCGAATTTTATATCTAAGCATTTTACATCATTCAACTTATAGTTTGTTTTTTATTTTCCAATGCAGGGTACAAATTTCAAGGAGGTGTTTTAAAAAAATTAAAAACTTTTGAAAATTTTCACATATGCGGGAGTGTTTGTTTGTACGTAAACCCAATGTTAGCTTAAAATTCCTTTACATACAAATGTTAAAAGTGCATAAAAGGTTTGTTTTAATAATAACACAATGGTGACAAAATGCTACAACTTTGTTAACATAGATATATTGAATGATACTTTACAAGAAAACATGTGCCCACTTGATGTTCTAAATTGCTTAAAAAATTCGGGTATTCCAAATAAACGTTTAGTACTAAAGGTAGGTGTTTTAGTATTGTTATTGAGAAATATTGATCAGAGAACTAGTTTATGTAATCGAACAAGATCACAAATCAAATCACTTCGTAATCGAGTCATAGAAGCAGAGAAGATAGTTTTCAAATTTAATGTGTGTTGCAATGACAATCAATGTCAAAGGTTGGTTTGTTTTTGAGACAACTGAAATTCCTACATGGTCAATTATATGTAGTGTTATCTAGAGCTACAAGTAAACATTAAGTTAAACTACTAATTTTAGATAAAGATGATAGATCTACAAATAAAACAACAAATGTTGTGTATAAAGTAGAAATTTTTAAAGATTTATAGTTAACGCATGTAATTTCTTAAAAATATGCTTATTTGTTCAACCCGTGTATTACACGGGTCTATAACCTAGTGAATAATAAATAATAGATAAAATAGATTTAAATTTCTAATCTTAATTCGATCTTCACGTTTCATGCACCCTGTTTTAGATCCGTTAGGGTTCTAACATAATTGAGTCTTCAACGTTTGTCATCATTGGGTCGGGATTGGGAGTTAAATCTCGATGCTCATGCAACATACTTCCCTGGTTAAAATAAACACATCCTTGAGTTTTGCATAAACTTACACTATGAACAGACTAACATCCTTGGATCGAAAGAAACGTCAACCTGATTCTTATTCACAACGCCTAAACAGTTCAACTTTGTCGGTCAGGCCCAAAATCACACACTAAAAAAAGTCATGTATAGAGAAAATATTAATGCTGGAACTCACACTACAACTCACTCTTTTATTATCAAACTGGAAGTACATATATAGCACACAAACTTATGGAACCCGCCACCTACCAGCCCCGTCCCCTAAAAATCACCTTGCCATTTTTCGATGGCTCTAACGCGCTTGATTGGATCTTCCAAGCCAAAAGTTATTTCTATTACTAACAAGTTTCGGTGACTTAAAGTTTTATCTCTAGTGTCTTTTTACTTCACTGGCTATGCTCTTTCGTGGTACAAACACCTAGCTAATAGTGACTTGTTTGTCACTTGGCCCACGTTGAGTTACGTTTTGGCCAGCCCCTCGTACGACAACCATGAAACCAGACTTTTCAAAATCCGCCAAACGTCCACTTGAGTTACATTTTTGACGACATTTTGATTTACAGTACATCCAAAGAGCTTGATTACTCTCATCTCCAGTATGTCCTTGACACATTGTTACAAAATCTTTATCATGCCAAACCTTTAAAATGTGTCTTTGTAGTCAATAATATTTCATTTTTGGGATATCTAGTTTATAATGATGTGATGGCACCGGAAAAAGATAATATCGCTTTAATACAACAGTGGTCTGTTCCAAATTCATTTACTACATTGAGGGCTTTCTTGGGGCTAACCGGTTACTATAGATGCTTTGACTGATCTCCTCAAACACCCTTGGTTTGTTTGTGATGATACAACCTTTACTCATGCCGGAGTCACCATGGTTAACTATTTCTATAAATTTCATCACAAATTTTCCGTCCTCTAAAGGTAAAACTGTTGTGTGGGTTATTGTTGATCGTCTATCTAAATTTGCCCACTTTATTGTATTGCCCACTCAATATACAACAGCTTTGTTGTTGGTATCTTTAATCTTGCGAGAAGTGTATCGTTTACATGGCTTACCAAATTCAATCGCGTCCGACCATGACCCATTATTCATTAGTTGTTTTTGGAGAGAATTATATAAGCAATTGGGCACTAAACTTTTACAATCTGATGCCTACCATCCGCATTGCGACGACAAAACATAGATTACTTTGCTTTTAGGAAGACTAGTTCTTTAATTTGCGTTGTTATTTTAAGTTGTTGATGTTCTTGGAATAAAAATTTTTAGAAAATTGCCCCAAAACTTGTCTATCTTCCTCTCTAAACTTTCTTGGAGACTCACCCGCTCTAAAGGTTACCAGCCACAAAACACCACTCAAATAGTCAAATGCACAATCATTTTATTTATAGAAACCAACCATAAACGATGATCGACTTATGTTAAAGAAATATGATATGTTTGAATCGCCATAATCACTAAAATCTCCTGATACATAACAATATCTATCGTTTTATAGTTGATATATTAATAATTGATCACATAAACACATGAAGCAGTTGAACATTTATTAATGTGCATACGTCCTAGAATGAAGTAATAACATAATAGGTGGGTGTCAAAATATCCAGAGGGGTCCTAATATAAAAACACCACTCTGGATATTTCGACACCCACTTATACGTCACGTATAGGTACATATGCGGCGTATAGGTCTCGCCCATTAATGCCTGATATTCTATGTCAAATCAGTTGTTTTCGAAAAGCCTATACACGTCGTATAGCTCCATACACCGCGTACAGACGTCAAAAATGGACAATGTCTAATCAGTTATTCAACGAAGCTAGCTATACGTGGTGTATAGCACCATATGCCGCTTATAGGCATGCCACGTATAGCTAGAGTGTGTAGGTCGACCAGGGCGTATGGATCTATATGCGGCGTATAGGTGTCGTTTGACCTAAGCCATACGTGCAAGGTCTATACGGAACGTAAGATTCCTTTCGATAATATATTAACGCATTCGCTATTCCTCAAATTTCATTTGTTTTCTCCGCAACTAACGTTTGCTACTTTCAGTTTCACAAAAATCTCAACTTTCGGTTTCACAAAAATCTCAAATGTAGTTGTGTGCGGTATACGTTCAATATGCTCAAAACAGACTTCTAGAAATTTGTATTTTGTGGTTTAACATTTTCTCCTTAACACATAATTTAGTCAATAAACAAATTCATTTGATTCTTACTTCACCTAAGAATATATTTACACACACACATATATATATATATATGTAAGGCCCCGTTCCCGGAACACTCACAGTTGGATATACATCGCACATGATAATTAAAACATATTACATTTCATAAATCATTGCAGCGGAAAAATTTAACAAAAACCATTTCATGCATTAATATTTGCTATTGCCAAATAATACAATGTTGTTATCATTACAAAACATCGTTTGGTTGCATTACAACACAAAAACATTATTATAACATAAAATGGATGCCATCCAAAAATCTTGCCAAGTAGCTTCACCCCGTGCCATACTCAGCAACCATTACCTGCCAACTGAAAATGCATAAAAGTCAGCGTTGCTGAGTGAGTTCTAGTTTTATAAAAATATTCATATTACCTTCCATTCGTTAAAACTTTTTCATACTTTCGCACATGATCATACATCATACATACATCAAGGTAATATTTAATATCTTCCATCATTGTTCTTTTCGTACTTTTCGCACTTTACATCATCTTTCACTTCTATCTAGATCCTATCATATGCTAAACCCTCCTCTTGGGCACGAAGCCAACTAATCTAGGGTTTAGCGACAAGGATCCCATATCGCACGTATGGAACAGTCACCAAGACTGATTCCCTGTGTGTGAACCCTCATGGGTCAGCCAAAATCGCACGCTGTATAAGCTGACAACTCTCATTGAGTTGTGAACCTCCTTACATTTTGCTTGCAAGACTTTCATTCGTTCATTCATTATGTTCCACTTTCATTATCTTAGATCTTTCGTTTCGTTAAGATAATATTTTACGTTCATTATCATAATCACACCACGTAAAGCCACGTAATAATACATAATAAGGAACATAAAGAAAACAGGCTATATACATGCATAAAATCATCATACGTCACCCCCGGAAACATCCCAAGTCATAACCTAAAAATCTCTTTTCCCAAAATTTCAGAATATTTTCTAAGGCATTAGGCGCATGAGCACTATGCAGGCACTCGAGCACTATACGGGCGCATAAATACTTAGGCGCATGGGCGACTCAGGCGCATGGGCACTATTAGGGCGCACCAGCCTTACTTAGGCGCATGGACAGGTACGGGCGCATGGCCAACACTTGGACAACTTTCTAGGCGCATGGGTACTTAGGCGTTTGGCAGTTGGGCGTATGGGCACACTTAGGCGCCTGGGCATAATTCTAGGCACATGGGCACTATTTGTGCGCATGAACCTTGGGCGCATGAGTACTATTTGGGCGCATGATCTTAGGCGCATGAGCACTTAGGCGCATGGCCAACTGTTTTCTAACTAACATCAGTTTCCGACCCCAAATCATCATTCTAACCTGTTATAGCCTAGTTTCTAGCATACTAAGCATCAAACAAGCATACAACATGAACATGATCAAAATTTTCCCAAATCATAAACCCACCCAATAGGGCACACACATACATATACGGGTACACACCCGACTTTAATAAAAACATTATAACATGCATTTCAGCCCCAAAACAAGTTAAAACATTTAAAAACAAGGATCTAGAACTCACCTCTTGCAACTTTTGAGTGAGACTTCCTTCAAACCCGAATGCTTATGAGTTCAAACATCTAAAAACACCAAAAACACACAACCGAACACATACAAGCACATAAGCACATACCCGAAGGCTGGAAATCAGCCAAGAACACCCCAAAAATCAAAAGACTAACCTGAATTCAGCCTCTTCTTCTTCTTCTCTCTAAAACCCGAGAGAATTCTTTGATTTCTCTCTCTAGAAAATCGACAGAAAAGTGATGTGCAAAGGGGTGGGCGGCCATGCCACCTTTTGAACAAATTAATAATAAAGTTTGCCCCTTGCACACTTTAACCCCTCAACTTGGGTTATCTTGCTATTCTTTCATTTTCTTCACTTTTTCTCTTCTTTTAAAATTTTCGGGTGTTACAATATATATATATATATGCATTGGATACTCAAGAATCATTTCAACTAACTTAGGTTCCATCAATGCTAGTCGGTTACGATCAGTTTATTGCATAATTTTCAAGATTTTTTTATTATAACCAACTAGTATCGTGGAACCTAAATGAGTTGAAAAGGTTATTAGGTACCCATAACATTTATGTGTGCGTAAGTATGTATATAAATGAACCTAAGATTTAAATAATATAGTTTACCGGGTAATTATTCTAGAGAAATAATTGAACCACATAACACTAATTTCAGTCAAAATAATTATACGTGCTATATAGCACCATATATTTCGTATATCACTATCACGTACAACTAGCGGTTGTAGTATGTCTTACACCTATATGCCGCTTATAGGTCCATACAAACTTTCACTATTTGATCACCTACGACGCAAGGTTTCACACATAGCTTGATTTATTAGTAGTTGAGAAAACTAAATTTCAACTGATGGGTCAGCAAAAGCAACGTGTGGCTATCATGTTTTCACGAATTGTGGCTTGCCTTATGCTTGTCGTATGAGCAGCCACAGCCGCATCAGCCGCATGACCAGCCGCTACCACCACATTAGCACCCACATTAGCCATAGTTTTCTTAACACATTTATAGAGATGTGAGGCTGCCTGCAAATATGGAGGCTGCCTGCACATATGAAGGCATTTATGCAGGAGGTTGATGAGAGTTCGCGTCAGCAGGGTCACCGACTCAATCGACAGTGTCAACGGCTCGATCAACTTGAGGATCTTATGGAGTGGCACGTTCAGCTCGAGATTGTGCGAGCATGTGTTGCAGGCATAAATCCTACAAAGTTGCCACCGCCACAACATTATCCGAACTCGTCGTAGTTTTATATTATTATTATTAGAATAGTAACTTTTATTTTGTTATGTATGCAAAAACTCTGTTATATATAAAATCATTTTTATTAATATTTGTACTGTTGTCTCGCTTGTTCAGTTAAATTATGAATGTTAGTATTATTTGTTTTGTCGATTAGTTAAATTACAAAAATAAATAATAACATAAAACCATTTGATGTAAAATTATTTATATATTGATAACAAAAAAGACGTAAAAATAACAAAAAAACAAATTTAAACTCAAACCAATACGTGGCGTAAACCTATACGTGGCGTTTAAACCCATAAGGCCCATATAGGTGTGACATGCGTATAGATAAGTTAGGCAAAAATAAAAAAAGAAGTCTTGCATGATTTATAGTTCTATACGCGGCGTATATCTCCGCCGACCACAATGTGACACCTCGTATGACGGATGATTATTAGAATATGTTTTTGGCCCTATATGCGGCATATGAAGCCATACGCCACATATAGAATCACGAGGTTTTAGATTTAAAGTATTATGGTGTCTAAACATCTTAACATTCTAACATTATAGTTTTATCCTAAAATTAAGGTATTTTGTATATAGATTTTATTAATTAATCTAGAGTTATGTTGATTGAGTTGATGCTTTCAAGTGCCATTTCCTTATTCAAGATCTGCTTTTTTGTTAATATATTCCTCCATTATTTATACTGAGACCGGAAAAGCATCTATTTGTCCACATCTTTGATAACATCCATGATTGCTTTCCATCATGCTATAGAGGTTATAACTTACTTATTTGAACTTTTCCTTTGGTGATTGTACATTATTGACATATTGTAGTACCTTAGAATCTTTTTAACTTTGCCAAAAGTACTTTTGTAGTGGTCTGACTGATTAAATTAATAAGTAATTTCTTTTTATTGAGAGGCAAATTCCTCTCAACACATATTACTTTACACAATATTGTTATCATAATTAAATAATATTTGATTATATTTAACGCTAGTCTAAACATTTCATATTTTAAATAACTATTTACTTACTACATACTCGTTTGACAATATATAAAACATCAATGTCATGTATTTGTATTCTTATATACTAATTGCTCATATAGGAGTCAAGGTTGACGTCTTAATTCATAGACATCAAATTGAGATTGTACGAATCGTATAGCTTGCTTAAGCTATTTTCACATTTTTGATCATTTGTTATAGTTATAATTGATAATGTCTTTTTAAGGTGTGACCTTTGATAGTACCTTAACCTTTAGTTGGAATTCTAAAGGTCTCTTTTTATCAACATAGTTTTTCAGTCTATCTATCGTAGCTTTTGTCGATTGTTAGATTTATATGATCTTGTTTGTGGTTCTTTAAATAATCCCCGGTGCAGCTAATGGACTTCTATGAATCTTAGTCTAACCCGGTGAACGACACTTCCTTCCATAAAATACATCAAATGGATCGGCCTTGATGCTCGAGTTATTTGCAAATTCTATCAAAGGTAAATGATCATCCTAGTTTCCTTCGAAGTTTATTACACATGCCTCATCATGTCTTTCAATATTTGTATGGTTCTTTCACTTTGTCCAACCGTTTGCAGGTGTTATGACTTAGGTTTAATTTCGTTTCCAATCCTTGTTGAAAACTTTACCAAAATCTTGACGTAAAACGACTATCTTTATCATATATCATAGAGATAGGTACGCTATGCTTAGTAACAATTTCATTGACATAAATTCTTGCCAATTTGTCCAAGTCATAGTCTTCTCGTATTGGCAAGAAAGCGACATACTTAATTAGTTAATCGATCTGCTAAAACCCAAATAATATAATGCCCATTCTTAATTTGTGGAAGATTGGTAATAAAAATCCATAGTTATTATCTCTTACTTCAAGTTGTTACAAACATCATGCTAGTTCCTAGTTTTTAATTCTAACTTATAATCAGGTTAGGCACTTATCCACATACATGTTAATAGGTTTTTTCATTTCTGGCCACCAATATTCACTTCGATTATTTTTATACGTCTTTGTATCGTCAGGATGCATGATGTAGTTAGATTTATAAGTTTCTTCCATTATTCTATCTTTTAATAGATATCTTAACCTATTATGAAATTTTAATTTTCCATCTTTCCCTTTGATGTGGAATTTATGTTTTCCTACCATTCTTTCTATATTAATCCGATCGATTGTTACCTTTTATCTTAGTTTAAATGCATATGTCATCAACTATTAACTCTATATGATTTTCATACGACAAGAAATAGTATACATTCCTCCTTTTCCGTTTTCACCAGTAGAGCTTTTCATTTTTGTTTATTAGGCAGGTTGGTGTGCCTTTATATATAGCCCCTACATCACTTTTGTTCATTTTAGAGAGAAAAGGTTGGGAGAGGATGGCCGGAGTTGTTGTCTCCGACATACGTCAGCCCGCGAAGGGTTGGCTTTGTTTGTCGGTCTAGGGTTTCAATTGTCGCCACCTCGGTAAACTGCCTCTTTACATACCGCCTCCATCACTTTTCTTCCATTTCAAGAGAGGGAGAGGGGTTGCTAGAGGATGGCCAGATATATGTTCTTCATATTATATGATTATCAAACAATGAGGAATTGAATACTATACTTTCCACTTTTCTTTTGGACATCCAATCTGTGTAGGCCGATGATAATGATAATGTTGTGTCCATGATGATGAACTTTGGTTTGTCTAAGAATGTTTTAATGTGTACATTAATACCGAGGTTTTTAGAATCCAATATGCTTTGGTCTTTGGTTTCTGTTGTGTGCACCATGAATACTGAATCTACATTCTAATGTTGCCAGTGATAATTTTGGGTCGATGATGGTTACGTTTGGTTGATAGAAGGACGATGTGTCTGTCAATGGAAGGACCTTTTTAGTCTAAGAACATTACTATTTCTCATTGTTTCAAGATCATATAAAGTTAATAGTTAGCTGTTGATTCGATGATGATGAGTGTACCCTCATCTAAAAACATAGTGAGTCCTTATTGTTCTAAGTAAAATGTAAATTTTTGCCCAGTGTTGGTTGTGATGGTGTGACTTCGGTTCATTTGAACCAAGAATTAATAGAATGGAAAGTGAAGATGAAAAAATATTTCTATGAAAGTTCAGTGTTTTGGCGTGTTGATCGAGTTATTCGCGGCCATAGTGAACTATTGTGTTTGAGCCTTTCAATATCCATTATGATCCAAAACCTCCATACATATGTTGTCTATATTCAATGTTAACGATTGTAAATTGTTATATTATTTGGTTTGTCAACACGTGTTTATCACTTGTGTCGGACACCTCTTATGTGGTATCCCTCACCAGCCTTTGTTCATTAACTCTATATATGATTTTTCAAATGATGAGTAGTATCTTTTTCCTCTTCTTCACTTTCATACCTTTAATTAGAAATACTTATAGAGAACACAGGGGCATGGACTTTATCATATAGCATAAATTAGTTATCAATTTAGATGTTAGTAAGACCAACATTACGACTATGATGATGACACACGTATTTATTGTTTTGGCATGGAAGCCATCTTTCATCTGCAACCACAACGGAATATTAATACTGAGCCTTAAACGTACTATCAAAAAAAGATTAACAATGTACTAATTATATTATGCTTGTATATATATCAATTATTGTACTTGTACAAATTTAGTAGTGCTCACATATCATACCACGTTTAGCGTTTACGTTAGTTGTTGCATCTATAGTTTTTATCTAACATCACACAATATGATATTTACGAGCCCATACAAATGGCAAACTGTGGCAAAGCCACAGGGGATACCCCTACTTCATATATTCTATAGAAAAGTAAACGTAAGATACAACCATTAAGTAAATTGATATCAACCAAATGACATGTAGTAAAATGGTACTATGGTGTTGGAATAATGTTTCTCTCAAGTAGTTTAGGGTTCAAGTTTGTTGTAGGCAAGTAATCTAGATTTAGAAAGAGCTTTGGTGCGTGTAAGTTTATCATTAAGAAAATGTGAACTAATGTTCATTCATAATTCGAGTTGAAACACTCGATATCAAACCATTAACTCGTTCAACACGAAACAACTGAAATTTGTCTTATGTAAGCAAAGGGGCAATCTTCTATTCGACTCCATTGAACTCTATGATCGTCTAATTACACTCCATACACGCTCATATTCATCAAACTGAAACCGAAGTCATTTAAACCTGCAACTCAATCGATCGACCCCTTCTGAGTATATTAACTAATAACTGGTCAAGAGCTTCGCATCATCACCTTCTAAGAAAGCTTTACACGCAAGAAATTGGATTATTATCATCATTTACATCAAGAATCTAATTCATTCCTCTCGCGACCATACGTGCTCTTGTTAACATCGAATCAAACGTCAATTTGGGTAATTAAACTCCCATACACTCTCGATTTCTTGTGGGGATCAAAATCCCCATGATTGATTCGATCAACATCATCGATTTGATACTTAATTGTATCAAACCTAATTCAATGGTTTATTTAATTTTGGGGATTTTATTAAATTTTCATTTTTTATAATTTTCAAACCTAGAGAAATCAAGATAAGGGCCTTGGTCCCCGCTGGTTAAGTCACACTAACAATACGCAGGGGACACGGTTTGACCCCGTGCAACCCATGTTATTTTTAAAATTTATTTTCTTAAACATTTTTTAAATCCAGAATTATTATTAAGTTATAAAAATAAAAAATAAGAACTTTATATATTAATATTAACCAAGAAATTATGTACTAATTTTTGAAAATTTATAAAGATAATAAATTTGTATTTCCTTTAATTCTAAAGGTTTAAATGTTTATAAATATTATAAAAATTTATTTATAAAGTTTTAAAATTAATAAGTTATTCTAAACCTAACGAATATTGTTTCATAATTATTTTAAATCAAAAATTTGTTGCAAATACAAGTTACTACATAACTAATTATCAAAATCTATTAATTTTGAAAAATTTAGTAAATAATTAATTATTAAAATCATTTATGTTGCGAACAACATTCAAACTTTATATTATTCGATCAGTATAAATTAAGTATTTTAATAATAATCCAACTTCTTATATTATTAATTATTTTCAAATCCAATTTTATTTCAAAATTACAAATCAATCCTATTATTCTAAACTTATTTTGTTAAAACCCAAATTCCAATTGAAACCCTAGTTTAGTCCTTGAATAATATTATTATTCGAATCTTAGAACACTATTACTTAGGTTATATCGTGAGAAAACTTTTTGGTGTCTACACTTGCATTTTAAGTATTGAAATTACATCCTATTATCAAGAGAGTGTTCATAGCCTATTTTTAAGTTTTATTATTTGGGAATATTATGTGATATTTATTTAATTATTGTTATTTATTGATATTTAATTTAAAAATTAAATTCTTTAGATGCTATGTATTACTTGTAGATTTGTGTTTATAGTAAGATAAAATAGATGGTAACACAATCATTATTCATACTACATTGATAACAATAATAGATCTATTGCTTTGATAAACTCACCCATATGATTATTCGAGTTGTGATTGTAACTGAATTCATTCAATCAATAATAAGATTTCGTCTGAAGACCGAGTCAATTCAATTATTACATTATAAGTTTTGACATTACCATATGAATTGAATTGTTTTAACTTTTAACTATTTTAATCAATCTATATATGTTGCAAAACATGTGGTTACTCACCAGCTAATTCCTTAGTTTACTTATACTTTATCACATGACTACTAGAAAATGCAGTTTAGAAGACTTTTTTATTGCTCACCATAAGACTTGGAATTAGAGTAAATAAAGACAATTAGGAAGTTTTTTGATTTATTTTTTGATTGTTTTGATTAGTTTTATCAATAAATAATGAAATTAATTAGATTTCAATGCATTTGTTACCATGTGCTATGAGCAATCTATTCACATTCGTTCACTCCGATGATTCCACCATCTATTGACGTGTGATAGAACGTAAACTCGAGAAGCCATTATTTCTGAGCTCATCCACAAGTTTAAAGATTTGGTATGTCAAATGACCGAGTTGCAGCACCTAGCAAACCATTGGATTGGTGTTATCTCATAGACAAATAGATCAAAGCATGTTGACCTAAAGCCTGCATGTGCAAATTTATGGGCTAGAGCCTACACGATTAATCCACAATTTACGGGCTAGAACCTACAGGCTTAATCAACAAGTGTTGCTAAAACATAAATGCTTAATCCATAATTTATGGGCTAAAGCCTACAAGCTTAATCAACAAGTTATGGGCTAAAGCCTATAGGTTTAATCCACAATTTAGGGGCTACAGCTACAAGCTTAATCCACAAGTTATAAGCTAAAACTTACTAGTTTAATCCATAATTTATGGTTATGACCTGAAGGCTTAATCCATAAGTTGTAAGCTAAAGCTTATAGGTTTAATGCACAGTTTATAGCTACAACTTACTGGGTAAATCCCCAAGTGAAAGGCTAAAGCCTACATGTTTAATCGACAAATTTTGGGTTACAGCCTACACGTTTTGTCTAATTTTGTAACTTGTCTATTAAGCCTATAGGCTGTAGTCTATAAATTATGAAATAAGCCTGTAGGCTTTAACCCAAAACTTAAGTTTATATACTTTAGCCTATAACTTGTTGATTAATTTTGTATAGTCTAGCCCATATATGAAAATTAAACCTATAGCCACCAACTCATAAATTGTGAATGAAACTTGTAAGCTCTAGCTCATTGAATTGCAAATTAAGCCTAAAAGTGTTGAATCATTAAGTGTTGAATCATTAAGTGATAAATCATTAAGTGTTGAATCATTAAATACTGAACCATTAACTATTCAAAAGCAAAAATGCTTAACAATTCAGAAATCTACTCACAAAACAAACATTATAAACCATTAAATACTGAACCATGAAAATATCTAAATGATTAATAGTCAAACAAACAGCCCTAACAATAGTATATATCTCTCCCCTTGCATCTTTTTCATGTTTTTTTGCTATTTAGCTTGTTTTATAACACTTTGAACATTTTGGTGAAATATTAACTCTAAGGAAATTTAATATGTTTGCATCACCATAAAATATCATGAATCATAACATTATGAGTTCCCATGATTATTTGAACATTATGTGTTTAAATGATTATCAGTTAGGTTTAGGTGGTGGTACAAGGATACATAAGTGGGCAGGTGGCACAATTTTAACCTAAATTAATTGACACAAAATCTAATACTAAAAGCAAAAGTAGAAACATGATAACGAATTCTAATAGTTACAAACATAACTATTATTTGATGACAATAAAGACATAGCATTACCAAAATAACTATATTAGTTTCATGGATTCCTAATCTATTGACTGCGATTGATTTAGATAATATTGTAATTTCCAATTTTGTGAAGTGTGTATCAACTACTACATAAAATTAAAGTCTTTTGTTGAAAGAGTCTATTCAGCAAGAAAACAAACAAATCATAAGAGATTTTGAGAATTTACACTAGAGAATAGATGCATCATAACACACAAATGCACTTTAAATGAAATCTAAATTACAAGAACCAGCACCCTACCAACATTCAAAATAAACCAATAAAGACACCCTTTCAAGAGTGTTTTGTTAGATAACCCAATTTCACAGAGCCAAAATTCCCAAATCCAGAATACTATCACCCCACCTCCCTCATCAAACCACATCTAAACGTACAAAATACTCTGAACTTAAGAATTACTAATCTGGAAAAAGAGTCTTCTTCATCTATCAAGTTAAAACTCAATTAGCTTCAACACCAGTGAGCTCCGGCTGCACCTTGCGTGGCCGTCCTCTCGGACGCCCGGTCTTAGAAGGCGGCGTCAGGACCGACGCCGCCTTCACTTTTTTAGCCGATGGGGGAGCAGTCGGATCCTTCTTAGGTCGCCCTCTCCCCCTCTTGGGTTCAGACCCAGACTGAGCCGATGCAGGTTCCAGTGCCGGGTCCACTTCCGGCAACGGACCCTGAGCATCAGCCTGGGTCTGGGTAACACTCTCAGACCCAACAGGGTCCTTGGGTTTGGGAGGGCGACCACGACCACGCTTGGCCGGTACACTGGTATCCGGCCGAGCATAGTTGTTATTCAACAACACTAGTTCACCATCTTCCACCATTTTTTTCAACTGATCCGCAAGAATATTGGTGTGATCTTCTGGCAAAGACCCACATGTCGATTCGATGTAGGTTGAAATCGATGATTCATTTGCACCTTCTTTTTCTTTTAGAGCATCAATTGCTGCAAAAATCATCTGCAAAAAAACATCAAACAAAATACAAAAACCTCTTCAGTATATTTGGTAAATTGAACATAAGATTTAGTTATGGATATGAACTTGTAGATGAAAGTGTTGTAATATTACCTCTGTGTAAGAGGGAATTGATGGGGGTTGGTTGATTTCTTCATCTGCCATTGAAGGAGGTTGTTGAGAGAGTACACAAAGAGATTGAAAGTGGATGTTAGAATGAAAAACAGTAACAAATTGAGTGCATGTGTGAGGTCTTTTGGAGGTGATTTATGTGGGGAGATTGTGAGTTTATGATTGGGATTGACGGTGGAGATTTTATGGTGGTGATTGGATCAACGGCTATGGTTTGTTTAATGTGAGGAATCACGCGGATTGGTGACATGGCTTTTGGGTTTTTTGAGAAGTGTTTTTGTTGTAGGAGTGAGTTTCGTCTTTTTTTCGTTTTGTTTTTTCTCCTTAGGTTTAAAGTTGGAAAAGGAAATATAATAGCTAAAAGGATTTACTTTTATGCTGTCAAATGAGATGCTAATGGGTAAATTACATGAATCGTCCTTTGGTATTTTATAAATTTTGGCTTTCGGTACTATGTTTGAAAAATTACGGATTTCATCTTTATTGTTTGGTTGAATACTTAGAATGTTTCGTTTTTTTTGCAAAGATGATGTATGTTAAAATAATCATAAATTGGATGTAAAATTACGTCTATAACCATGTTTAAGAAAAAAGAAAATAGATCCTTACCAATACTTCCGAAACTTGTGTGGTGATTCAACGATCATATGAGATTTTTGCAAGTTCTTCAAAAACACTTGTTTTCTTTTCAATCATAAAAAGATCCTAACCAATACTTGCATTTTCCATTATCACGGTGTTTTACATTTATTTATAAAGATCACATTCTTTTTATGAATACTTCACTTTTATTTCGTGCTATTAAAAAGTACATTGAAAGTTATAAAAATCTCTAAATTAACTAAATAGATTTGTTAACATTAGAAATTAAAATAACTAAAACAATAAAAATCTACATGACTAAACAAACATTAGTAAATTAAACATAAATTTAACTAATTAATCTCTGCTAGACCACATCTATACAGCCAAACTGTGACAAAGTCTTGATGAGCTTTCTAATTACGTTAACTTCTTAACATCTTTAGTCATTGTTGAAACCTTCTCGTTTTCCATGTTCATAACTTAGTGGTTCTTCCTTGTGCTCATCACGCAACCATTCAGTTATGACATAACACTCATCCTTTACAATCATGTTATGCAGAATAATACATGCTCACATAATATCGTTTATTATGTTTATGTAACAATTTCTTTGGACCTCGTACAATAACCCATCGAGCTTGAAGGACCCGAAGATTTTCTTGACTTCTTGTAGACTCTAGTCTTTGTCTGCATAACTCATTTTTTCGGTTTGTTAATATGTAGAGTTTTATACTAATGGAGTCCATAGATGTTGATATTTAATCCCGCTAGTCTAAAATAAGCATGTCAAATATAGAGTTCTAGTTATGCAAGTGTCTCTATCACAATGGTTGGATATACATGGTCACCACATGTATATTGATGCTAGTCACTTTTTTCAAGCTCAGTGCATAAGTCGATACTTCTTATCATTTTGGAGAACTCGTGCAAAGATTTTTATGCCTCTAGTAACCATTGGATGTCACTTTGCTTTGCCCTTATTAGAAATGTCTTTGAAAAAACTTCAATAGCACACTTACGAAACTTGTGTGGACAATCAGTACTATACTTTCACCAATGTGTATGTACTCATCACATTGGTCATGTAACACCTAGCACCTCATACCATCAATATTATTTGTTTTACCCACAAGAAGCTCATGGATTTTATTTTAGTTACCCAAGTAAAAGCTTTTAAAGAGGCCACCCATTCGTTGAGTGCTCTCACCCAAGCATGTTTAACTATGGAGTTTTGCTCTTATACATAGCCAGTGCGCCTAAAATGCATTAATGGTATTTGAGGCAGATTATTCCTTTTGAACTCATCATCCCTCGTATACACAACCGATATAAGAATTGCCTAGGGTGTAACAAACCCCCCCCCCCCTTTTAAACTCATCCTTCTTGATGTGCTTGCCCCACCATCCAAAACTTAAAATGTTGAACTTACCTAAGGTGTCCCTTTAAACATCCCTATGGACTCATCATCCCAAACATAATAAAGAATGGCTCTAATACCATTTGTAACAACTTGCTTCACATACCACTAATATTATTTGCTTTATTCATAAGAAGCTCATGGATTTGATTTTGTTTGTCTTAGTGAAAACTTCTAAGGAGACAATCCATCACTAGATTAAAATATGTAAATAATGAAAATACTACAAAAACTATTTTGATTAAATTGCTCAATGTTCAACACTGGGATGTTCAAACTGGTTGCAATGTGTTTCATAAAATCAATTTGGAGTAAAAAATGTGTATTTCGATCCCGCAATTCCAAAACGTATTTTTTAATAACCGCATCCGTCGGAGGATCTGTATTGAAAACTCGTGATATGTTATTCCCATCTTCTTTTAGAATCAAATTATACAAAATAATACAAGTTTACTTGATTTATTTAGCCATTGAAAAATGAAGATTGCATAAGAACATTTATGTCGTTGTTTGAACCGCCAACACCAAAATAAGCTTGATAACACCATAAATCATGTGATGTCATAATTTTGAGCATGATTGTTGGATATTGTTGATCACCTTGGTGATATTGGTCTCGCAAATTCGTTGGGAAATTCCTCCAAACCCAATGCATACAATCGATACTAACGAAACATCCATGGAATCCCATGTCTATATTCATGTGCATCATACAACATTCGATGTTACCGCTAGTTGGTGCACGTAAAAAACTTTATAGTATAGTTGAAGAATTTCATTGCAAAAATATAGTACGTATTCACATGATGTTTTAGCAGTCATAGCCAAATATTTATCAAGAACATTATCCGTTGCGAATTGTGTAATCACCGATGTGCATTTTAGTTATGGTGAGAAACTTTATTTCAACCTCGCGTCAAGCCGTTCTTGAAACAACTCTAAATTAGTCTTCATGTACTCAAGGTTTCTAATAAATAAATCATTTGTCTTCTGAAATCTCGTTTCAAACGTTCTTTCATTATATGCTAGCTCTCTTCGCTAAAATAATCTTTCAGAAGAACCTAGTTAACCTAGTTAGTCTTTTTGAACCTACATTGCCTTCAAGTTCAGTTGAGGCAACGACATCATTCATAAGGAATTAATCCTCAGTTGATTTGGATGAATCAAAAGTCGTTAGTGTTAATGGTGGAAGAATAATAACGTGTCTCATGTTGTTGACTTAGTAAAATGATGTAAGAAACACCCCTCCGACCTTAATTTGGCGATAGTAGTGTCATAATAGTTAGAGATGGTTGTCTATTTTCTCTTCTCGTACACAACAACGTAATTATAATTTTACATACCGTTTGGAATATTGTAGTGATAGTAATTGTTATATATTTTAATGCAATTTGGATTGACTAATCAACAATATGATCATAATATCTATTATACAAGTCAAGAGGTATGGAGTGCATACTTATTTGAGTTTATTGGGATATTTGATATTAAAACCTCCTTAGGGGCGAAGCCCCTAGATAATGGAGGTTTCAAGACGCCCCCTTTGCGGAATCGAGGTGAGCATCCCTCGTAGTGGGGTTCAAGGAGTGACAGTCCCTAGCAGGGTCCAAGGGGTACAGCCCCTGGCTGCTTTACTAAAAATACATGAAAATTTATTTTTTTAAATTTTACATGTGAAACTTGGAGGGTAAAAATACTCATATTGAATACAATAACTGCCTTTGGCAATTCCCCAATCACTGGAAAATTCAAATTTTAAAAACAACTTGGTCAAAATTCCTTCTTCTTTATATTTTAAATTGGTTTACGGATTTTACAATTACAAATCATAAGTTTATAACTCTCTGTTCAAAAGTTTACCCAAGATTACTAAACCACATGCTTAGTTTATCAAAAGTTACATAAAGTTTCACTAAATTACGATAATAAAAAAAGTTTAGCTCATAATGAGCTTGAACATAACAACAAAGATAGAAGATAGTAATGAAATCATCAGTAAATTAGTACAATCAAACCAGTGATCCACTATAGATGATGTTAAACGATCCCGAGCTTCTTCTAAGTGTTGAATGGACCTCCAAAATCTTCTAAGGACTTTCAAAGGCTAGGTTACCGAGAAGGAACACCAACACTTCACCTCCCAAAAGCTTCTCTCAAAGTTGCAAATGAAATCCTATTTATAGACTTTCTGGAGTTTAAGCACGGCCCCGTGATATTACAATGCTTACTAAAGTTGGTCAACTCGTGCTTGTAGAAGTTGTTGGGCATGGCCCCGTGACTAATGGGGCACGGCCCCATGATTGGGGTGGGGCGCGACCCCGTGACTACTTTTGGTAGACCGTACTTTTTGTCCTATCAGATGTACATTCACGGGGGTGTGTTAATTTAAGCACGGGGGCTTGTTTTTGACTGGTCATGGGGGTGTGCCTCATGAGTCATGACCCAATGCTTGGACTTAAAGCTCATTTTCTTTATTTTCTCATTGTTTAAGCTCTTTTTGTTCATCTTGATCATTTCCAAACCTGAAAACACAATTTAAACGATTTAGATATCAATTCATTCCCTCTAGTAAGAGTTTCGGGAATAATTGATGTGCAATTAATATGTTTTATATGTATAATTTGGATCACATCAATGATATGTTCAAACTCAATCGATAATCACATTCAAAATCCAATTGTTTCAACTTATTTTTGATCGAATAAGCAAAATTGTTTAACCCATAATGTTCAGGTGATAATGATGAATTCAAACATACAAATCATTGCTATTAACACCATGTAATTACTATCGAATCATAACCGAAATCCGCGAATCAAACATTGAAATCGTTCGACATGAAACCGCTTCTGTTGTGACTATTTAATTGAGGGCAAACCCTCTACTCAATTCCGTTTGTGCCTAATCTAGCATTTTAGCATTCAAACCACATTCAAAGTGAGTATTTATAGCCTGTTTTCATGTGTTTTTATATTTTAGAGAAATCATGTGATTCAATATTTAATCATTGATATTCACTGTTATTTCCATGTTAGATAAACTTGATATTCAAGCAACAACGGTAACAATGATAAGTCTATTGGTTTGACAAACCCACTCATATGATTATTCGAGTGGTGATAATAGATCTATTGGTTTGACAAATCCACCCCATTTGAATATTCGAGTGGTGAGTGGAACCGAATTCATAGATTTTATCGCAAGGCTTCGTCTGTGAACCGAGTCAATTCAATCATTAGGCTTGATTGTGTATGATTTGTCTTTTATGTTACATTATTACATTATAAGTCTTGACATTTTCATGTAATTTGAATTGTTTTGATAATTTTAATCAATCTATATATGTATGCAAAACATGTGCTTACTCACCGGCTAATGCATTAGATTACTCGTTACTTTTTCACATGATTTCAAGATATGCAACTTAGTTGGATTACATGCATGTTACATCTAGGATTCTGGACTTAGTCAAAATTAAAGACAATTTCATTATTTTTATTTGAATTATTATTTGATTGTAATGTATAGTTTGATTAGTATTATTCGATAAAAATGACATTTAATATTATTTCAACTTCTTTAATTTCACATGCTATGAACAATCGATTTCCCATTCGTACGCCTCGATAAATCCGCAATCGATAGGGGTGTGACACTTAGCTTCTTTTTTTATAAGGATCTTTTTTCTAATCTCCCTCTAACAACTAGACCATCAGCTAATTCATCTATAACATCAAACATTTTCTTTACTTCTTTTGAATTAAGAGTAACAAGGACTTCCTCCATAGAAAGAGTATCCTTTATATACGTCAAAGTATCCATAAACATGTTCAAATGAATGTGAAAGAAATATTAAAAAAATGATAGATTGATACTCATCTTCCAGATCAACAACATCTTCCAAATCAACATTAATAATATTTGTAAGATCAAACACTAATTTGTTAAATTCATCAATATGACCTTTAATTGACTTACTAGACGTCATATTAAAGGTATAAAACCTCTTCTTCAAATAGAGGTGAGTAGCTAATGATCGTGTCATGTATAAACTCTTCATTCAGTTTTGTCTACATTCAGTTTTGGCAATATGTGCCTTTTAAAGAACATCTTTCTTCTCTTTATCATTATGGCAGGACATGATGTTTCTTAGTCGTCCAAAACCACCTTATCACAATACGCTTCCACCAATTTATCCTTACAACAATCTTACATTAAGCGTGTTGTTGATGGTTATATACCCTAACGTAATAATATATGCATTCTATTATAACCTTGATAATTGAGTGGGCATATTTTAACAAGAGTTAATTGTCATTTTTGTCACTGAGGTTTGATGCTTTCTGCCGTTTTCATCCAAAAACTTCATTTTTCCCTTATGTGTCCTTGGCAGTTTAAAATTTTATCATTTTCATCCACTTCCGTTAACTCTGTTTGTTTTACCCGTTAAGTGGACATCAGCTTTGAATATTAAAAGCAATCTAATAATTTTTAAATGCTCGGGAAAATTGAACAATATTTATTTAAGTTTTCTTTTATCCTGATGAGGTGCAAAAATACCTAAATGTCCCTCACATGACGTGCACGTGATGGTTACTTAGTAAGTAAATTAATGAGGTTAACAAAAACGGATGAAAATAGCAAGTTTTTAAAATGTCACGGGCACATAGGAGAAAAATTTTATTTTTGGATGAAAATAACGAAATATACAAAATCTAATGGGTGAAAATGACAATTTACTCTTTTAACAATATAAAGCAACTTCGGTATCTCATCAATTTTGAAAAAGCATTTAGAAAATAAACACCCTAAGGGAAATCACTTTACTAGGCATGTATACCAATCTAATCTAAAAACCTATACATTCCCGGTCAAATAATGGACAATATGCGCAACGTCACACATATATTAAATATTCGATGGTTAACTTCCAACTAAAATACATTTTTTAAAGCAAAGCGGTAAAAGGGTGATACGCAACCTTTGGTCATGTATAACATCAATTTGCGAATACATTACAAAATAAGGCTTAATATGCGAGCAAAAGTATATATCCTTCACTAGGAGCCTGACCCCTTCTTATATCCTACCACCTACCTTGCTCATTGGCCTCATAATGCTCCCCCGCTCGCTATAATAGCTTGCTTCTTAGGTAAGTTGGTTACTTAGAGATACAATGGTATCACCCGAACTATGGGGCAAAATACACCGACTTAGGGTTCCTTTGATAGGAAGTAAAATCATGAATATAAAGTCGTGTGTCAAATAACTATTAATGATATAATTTTCTAAAATAACTACATAAAAGATTGAGTTAAATTCGATTTTGCTCCCTGAGTTTTGATGAAAATAACTATTTTCCTCCAAAAGATTAAAAATATCAATTTACCTCCAAAGGTTTCATAAGTTGTTTCAATTCAATCCAAAAGTTTCATAAGTTGTTTCAACTTGAATACAAAAAAAATAAAACTTTTGGACTGAAATTGATATAAATGATGAAACTTTTGGACTGAAATTGATGTTTTAAAACTTTTGGAGGAACATGGTTACTTTTTTCAAACCTTAGGAAGCAAAATTAAAATTAACTCTAAAAGATTAGAAGAATAGTGCTTTCATCATCTTGTAAAGGAAGACACATACTTGATGAATTGATTTTAGGAGAAAATCAAACCTACCCATTAATATTCATGAGCCACATGTAAATTTAAAGATATTAAATTCATTCTAACATGTTGATTAGCTAAAATAACTCAAAAACATGATCGATTTGAATAACTCAAGAACGTGATTTGGACGAGAAATTGATAGATCATAAATAACTTATGAGAGATATTTAATATAAAATCAATTCTAAGTAACAAATTAAAATAATAATATAAACATTTATACATAGTGTTTCATATGTGATAAGAAAGATGTTTATCATCTATCTATTCGTCTCTCGTTCTCTCCCTTTATATATAACATAAGTGTCTATACAACAAATCTTACAAATCTATACTTAAAATTGGTTCTCACACATCTATACATTAAATTGATTCTTATTTGATAATAAATACATAAATAAAAGTTGTATTCAAGTATTTAGTCCCACGACATAGTGTCCTTTTTCTCTAACTATAATTTGATTCTTATATGATAAATAATGTCCCTTTTCCAAATTTTCGATATTCCAAGTGTTGGACGGACCATGAGGTAGATTTAATGGTAGATTTGTTGGGTGTGTGAGTTACCAAATTTTAAGAAGAAGAAAAAAAAAGAAATAACGATCATTTTAATTCACTTTAAAACATAAAAGTTCTAATTAAATAAAACAAACATATTAATAACAACATGGTCCGAATCAAAGATCTAACAATCAAACAAATCTCGGATAACACTTTGACTAAAATGCCCCTTGGTTATCCACATATCCATACACTTTCACTTTATTCAAATCGAAAAATCCAACAACAAACACAAACCGTTAAAAAAACAGTTAGACCCTCACACTTATAAAACTATCATTAAACCCCCTCTGGTCTTCAAGGACACTTGGGTTTGCCTTCCTTAGTCTTCCAGTTGTTGTAGCATGAACACTTGTGTTTGTTGCCATAAACACCCGGTGGCACACACAAGCATTTCGCACAACACTTTTGGCAGAAGAACATACATGGCTTCTTGTGTGATGTTGCAGAGCATCTATATATGCATCTGGGCTTACATTCTGCAAATCAAAACACACTAGTTTTAATATCAAATTCATGATTTACAATCGATCAACTCCTGTAGTCATGGGCGGACCTAATAAGAAGGTGTACAGGTCAACTAACCCCATATATTTTTTGTTCAATTTGTAAGATATACTAACGGTCCTCGATTAACTCGTGTTTTTTTAACGTCGAACCTCACGAAAAACTATATGAACCCTAAATTAAATTATTTAAAAAGAATCTGTATCCCAGTAAAAATAAAATTAAGAGCCTGTTTTTATTAAAATAATAATAAGCCAAAAATCTAATAATCACTTAAACCCATATATCATTGAGTAGATGAAAACATAGATAACTATGATATAAAATATTATATTTATTACCCGTTTTAGAATGTTATTGTATCTTTTTTATGTGATGTGACACCGACCCGAATTGAAAATTCCAACATGAAGATTCACGGGTTGGGCATCGGCCTAAATCAAGTATTAAAATTCAATTTGAACGAAGATGGTGGAACATCCATACCTCCGGGACGAAGCTTGTTCTTTGCCTGTAAAATTTAAAATAAAAAACACCCAAATTAATATCCATTCAAACTTCATAATGCTTATAATGTTGTTGATATGAAGATCAAAACTTCAAATATTCGAATGTATTAACCTGAGCTACATCTGCGAATGCGATTAGGAAAACCAACAACAGCACCAAAAACAAAGCAGTGTAGGGTCGTCTTCCTGCTGATGCTGCCATTGTTCCTCACTGTAACAAAATAAAAAATGTGATGATAACTGATAGAGTGGTTGAGGGAGAATGTGATGTGTAGAATGCATAAGTGGAGGTGGGTATTTATAGGGAGCATTAGATATTTTGTTGTTGGGAGATGAGATTCACACACACACACACACAGTAGATGGTGTTTTGTGTGTGAGAGAGAGAGGGGGTGGGGGATAGTGGTGGCGACAACGATGGTGGTGGTGGTGGTGGATGCGGAGGTTGAGGCGTGAAAAGAGTATGATCGTGAAAACCGATGGGAATTAAATTCATTCGGCTACAACGCCGGTTTCATGTACTTTATTGGTTCTGTTCTTTAATGGCAACTTTTTTTGGTCTCCATTTGATACTTTGTAAAAATATCTTTATGGTTTGTTAACAACATGCATTTCCAATCTAACTCACATTGTGTTGAGAAAGTGGCATAAACACTTATTGGTAGTAGAAAGCTAAAAGCAAAAACAAGAACTTTGCCCTAACAACATTTTGTAAACTTACATTATTTTGATTAATTAAACACATTTAGGCATTTGAATGCTAATAATAATTATTAATTACTAGTGTGCAACAATTTGGCAAAACTAAATTAAGCAGCTTTAATGAGTGCTATAATGCACATGAGGATATGAGGGGATAACGGCGGCAGTTCGGAAGCAAGTAGCAGCACATGTGAGACCGTGCATCGCATGTGATGTACTTTTAATTCACATCTAAAATTAAAGCTCTTCATAACGTGTAAATAACGGCCAATCATGTTAGCACACTAATGGTGCTCATTTAATAATGCAAATTGTTTGTGCTAGTAGTGAAAATTGCATACATATAAGTTTATAAAACTCAATCATCCTCAACCCAAGGATTCATTATAATAAGTGGAGGTTTTAGATTCAACAAAATTTACATACAATTTGTGTAGACACGTGAAGTGCTTGAAATATGTGATATGAGGCTAGTATAGATTAATGGGTCTTAGACATGATGGCAGTAGAGCGATTGGACTTGGCATGATGTTTTTGTGCCTAGAATGGGATTAAGGACTTCGAAAGCATAAACACACAACGATTTAATTAAAAACGTAACAAAAGCCAAACACAAGTGGATTTTGCCTAAAGTATACTAAATAGACTTTTCCTTTTTTTGATTATGTGATTATGTGCTTGAGGGTATAACTAAGTGCAACATAAAATTACATGTCAAAACTAATGACTTTAAGTCATTACAAGTGTACGACATACTTTGCAATAAGAGTACTCATGTCTTTCCTAAGACAAGTGACTACTTGCATATGGTGTAACAATCTCATGAACTCATTCGGCACAAAATAGTGATTACTTAAAGCTATTGAAACATGAAAAAAAAGGTGTGTAAACTTCATAAGTCACTATATGGGCTTAAACAAGCCCCTAGAATGTGGAATGAAAAACTTTTTAGCGTCTTATTAAAAATAAGGTTCTTCAAAGTAAAAGTGACTATTCTTTGTTTATTAGAATTGTTGGTCCTAATATTGTTGTGTTACTTGTATACGTTGATGACATAATAGTAGCGGGTAATAATGAGTCAGAAATTAACAATATAAAAAAGCTGCTAAAAGATGAATTTTTGATTAATGACCTTGGTGTTTTAAAATATTTTTTGGGAATTGAGGTTTTAAGGTCTGAAAAAGGTGTGTGTCTTTCTCAACGGAAATGTTGTCTAGATTTACTTGCTAAGTTTGGTTTAACCAGTTGTAAACCAGTCAATACTCCAATGGATCAATATCATTTGATATCTATTTTATGTAAACAGAATGAAAATGTCCAGAAAAACATAACTGGTTATCAAAAATTAATTGAAAAGTTAATTTCTCTATCACATAGTAGACCTGATATAGCTTTTTAGCTCAATTCTTAAGCTAGTACATGCATAGCCCAACTGAGTCACATTTAAATCTTGCTTTACGGGTGCTAAGGTATCTAAAACATGCTCCTGGAAAAGGTATTTTATTTAGTAAAAGTGATAATTTGAACCTAACCGCGTTCGCTGATTCTGATTGGGCAAAATGGTTGAGTACAAGAAAATCAGTCACTGGTTATTATATTTTCTTGGGTAATTCTTTGGTTTCTTGGAAATAGTCAACGATGTCAAGATCCTCTATAGAAGCAGAATATAGGTCTATGTGTGTAGCAACTTGTGAGGTGTTGTGGTTATTAAACATTTTAAAAGAGTTGGGAGTCGAAGTTACTTTTCCTATTCAATTGTTTTGTAGATAGTAATGCTGCAATTTCTATTGCTGCTAACCTAGACTTTTATGATCGAACAAAACATTTTGAAATAGATTTGTTTTTTAAGAGAAAAAATCTCATCAAGATTTATTAAAACTGTTTCTACAAAATCAAATGAGCAGCCCCACATATATTTTTACTAAAGGGCTTTTTTATAAATCAGCATAAATATCTTTGTGACAAGTAGAGGTGGGCAAATCGGGTCCGGCCCAATACCCGAAACCGGGTTGGGCCCAACCGGGTTTATTCGTACCCGGGTTTTGGTGAAACCAGGTTCGAACCCGGGTCGGGTTCACCTAATGCAAAACCCTACCCGGCATACCCGGGCAGGGTCGGGTCCAAAACCGGGTTCAAATAGGGTTTAGTTTTTTTTTTTTTTCTTCTTCTTCTTCTTTTCTTTTCTTGTGTGTGTCTCCAATACCGGGTTCAAATCGGGTTCAACCGGGTCGGGTCCAAAACCGGGTTCGGGTCGGGTTCACTAAAAAACTCAAAATCTAAAACCGGTTCCAACTTTACGGGTTTAAACGGGTCCATCCCGGGTACACCTCCCATAGGGTACTACCCGTACCCGGGTCCGGGTCGGGTCCACCGGGTCGGGTTCGGACCCGGTTTTTATGCCCATCTCTAGTGACAAGTTTTATATGTTGGATATTAGTCTCAATTTCTATGGTTGTTTTATGTGTTTAAAAACAATTTACTGGGCTGTTGAATTGTGGGCTAAGGAATGGATTACTGGGCTGCTGTATCATTTGGGCTTAGAAGGAAAATTGTTTGTTGGGCTAGCTGGATGGTCAGGTATTAGAGCTGAAGTTTACTATTTGGTTTATATATATACTAGCTTAAACACTTGTGTTACACAGGTTGAAAAAGTTAAATTTAAAATAAATTAATTTACATGTATGGTCCTTATGTTATATAAAAATTTTAGAAGTATTTAAAGTTTAAAAGTTCTAAATATGATTTACAATATTTTTTTTTTCATCTGTGGTCCCAAGTTTTATTAGTTAATAATTAATAATTTTAAAATTTACGAAATTGACATTTTATCCGTATCGGACCATCAATTTAATTTACCTTTAAAACAATAGTATTATTTTTACTAAGGAAAGCTTTATATTCTTGTTTTTCAAAAGTTTATTAATGTTTAATATTTTTATTATTTCATTATTAATAAATTTATTATATAATAAAATACATTTTAAATACAAGAATAAAATTTTTAAAAATATTTTATATAATGTTTGCTTTTTAACGTGTTTAAGCCATCCATTTTAAAATGTTGTTCTTAATACCGTTTGATATTTTAAATATTTTTATAAAACTATTTGGTTTTCTAAAGTTTTTCTTAAACCATTTATATTTTAAAGCATCCTTAAAAAACAACCACTTTTTTAAACATAGTTTTTAGAAACAATTTTCAAATGGCATTTTTAATATTTTTTTTAAAATATATTAAGAAAATAAACAATTACAAAAATTAAATTTAAAAAACCTAATGGTTTTAAGAAAGAAAATAATTCTTTTAAAAAGTATCTTTAAAAAATTAGTAAGTTTTAAGAGATACATTTAAAAATTTAAAATCTTTAGAGAAACATTTAAAAACCTGAACAATCTAAAAATGATATTTTTAAAAATAATTTTTATTTAAATAAAAAGTAATTTACATTGATGATCTTTGTAGGTAAAATAATCATTTTGAAAAATTTAACATTAGTGACTAAACTTACAGAATAATAACCAATGGTGGATAAATATAATATTTGAGACTATATTTGAAATTTTGAAAGTTTAAGAACCAAATTCAATTTTTTTACCAAACTACAAGAACCATTAATGTAATATACTCTTTAAAATAAATAGAAACATAAACTATCAGTTACTGTTAATAAGTCTTAAATATATACACATGCGAATGTCGATTAAATAAATATGTATACATAATACATGTAAATTAAATGAAAGAATTAAATACATATAAAACAATATTAATGTTTATAAATGTCTAAAAACTTTTTCATAAAATCTTAAATTTAATTGCAGATTGAATTTGAAATTTAAAAATTTAAAGTTTTTAAATTTCTTGTTTCAATTATAAAATTTTAAAATCTAATTTTGAAATGTTGCTTAATTAAACATTAAATATTATTTAAGAATTTTCTTTTAAAATCATATGGCTAATAAAATGACACATGACATTTGTATGTTGTGAATATGTCATGTGACACTGTATTAGCTAAAATCTTACCATGTGGCAAAACCTATTTTCTTTTATTATATACTAGTTTTAGTAAACCCGTGTATTACACGGGTTAAACAAATAAAATATTAAATATAATAAAAATTTATTAAGTATAAAATGATATTTTACGATAAAATTTGATTGAAATTACGTATGAGTAAGAACAATATGTAATAAAATAATTATATCAACTTTTTAAACTTTTGTTATAAAACTTTTTTTTTCAAAAAAAATAAATATTTTGTTTCAAGACAAACCGTATTAAAAAATATAATTTTAGAAAAAATTATTATAATTTTTAATTTTAATTATTTTTTGTTTATAAAAAATTTACTTTTTAAAAGCACTAATTTTAAAAACGTTTGATGATTTATAAAATATCTTATTTTATAAAAATTATTTTTTAGAAATAACATAAATAAGATCTTTTTCTAAATTTATTAAAAAACTATTTTTATTCTAAAAAAAGTTAAATAATACAACTTGTAATTAAGTTAATTATTTAATAGGAGAGAGAGGCAGTAAAATTTTGATGAGGATGAATGTGGTGATTTCATGTGTCACTCCAAGATAATATTTTTTTAGAGTAGAAAGATTTCTAAAGTTTTTGTTGATGAATTATTTGAAGAAAGAAAAAATATATAGTATGATTTAATTTCTAAAAAAAGATGTGCTTTAATTTAGGGTTAAATTTTTAAAATTTTCCTAAATATCTTTTGTATCAGAAGTTTACTTTTAGTCGAATGAACCTATACTAACACTAAGAACAGATACACATTTAGGCGGGAATTAAAAAAAATAAAAGCTTAAGAGAATGACACGTGGCACTAAAGTTATTCTTTTATTAATAAGTATAGATTAAGATATTGGTGGTCAAGGAACAAGAATCTTCATGAAGAATTGTATTTTTTTTTTCTCTGATTCTCTCTTGTTTTTCCCTGAGATATTAGTCTAGGGTTTCTTAGATCTCAATCTCTGAATCTTGTTGTTTGTACTCATTCTTGTTTTCAGATCATCTCATTGATGGTTTGAATTCATTTTTGCATAGTTCTATCAGATTTTATGTTCTTGTGTTTTGGTGATTTGTTGATATCTATTGATTCTGAGTTCTTGTGTTTAAATTTCATACCAGTCATCTTTATGACAGAATCCATAGTCAATCCAATTAGGAGTGATAGGGCTTTTAAGTTAGGAATGTGTTTAGGTTGGGCTCACAAATATTATTTAGTGTGGGTGAGTTATCTTGGTGTAGTTATGTATATACCGTTAGATGGGGGGCAACTACCCCCCACCCAATAGCTTAGGTCCGCCCATGCCTCGGGATGTGCTTGGATCGTAGTATGTAGTCCTTGTGAATGGAATAGTATATGATCCATTCGTTTTAAGTTCTTTGCTTCTATTGGGGTGTGTTTTCTATCCTTTCTTGGAAGGGTTGTTTTATCTATGTGATATACATGTTTAATACAATTTCGTTTCTTTTATTCTTTACGCTGGATGCTCCATGCGGCATTGAAGTCTTTATAGTACCTAATATCCTTCGAGTTTATGTCAAGCTGGTACTGAAGTCTTATTGGTGCTCCTGTACAAAACTTCAAATTAGTAAGAAGAGTTCATTGTTTAGGGGCTCCCTATATATCTACCAATTATGAGAATTGGATGGGCTAAGTATCTCCCAATGGTTCGGTTAGAAAAAAGGATTTCATGAGGTGGCTACATGTTTAATTTTAGTATATGTGGCCTGTGGGTTAGAGTATTGAGCGCATTAGTGCTGCTTTTGTTTTGTTTCTCCCACACTCATTCTTCAAGTCCAAGACCTAAGCACAAGGGCGTATGCATTTGTACAAACACTCATAACAGTTTGTCAGTGGTAGACTAATTATATTGTATATAATACTAATTATCAAATCTTATGTGTATTAATGTTTGTACCTAAGGTTTAGCGGATTTGTATCACTTTTGGTTTTTTATTTATTTTTATTTTATTACTTTTAACCCCCAATACTATTTTATATTTAACAACACGACTCTTATAATTTTTTACTTTCAACTTTGATTTCTTATACTTTTCATCTTTTATAAATTTTTCATTTTATGTTTCAGTTTATATTTTATGAGTTAACACGCCGCAACGTGTGCGCGTGTTTTAACGTATTTACACTTATATTTTTCCCGTTTAACAGCTCCGTCAGAACGCGTGGTTGTTAGATCCACTTAGTTATCACTTTTAATGTTCTACGTTTCACGTGCGGTGTTCAACCGTTCTTACGTCTACTTTTCGTTTGGTTTTATTTTTCCCGTTTTTATTTAAAACATGAGTTGTCAAAATTAATAAATTCAAATATTATTCAACCCAAATCAAAATGTTTCACCCAAAGAAATTAAAACAAGAACATCAACAAAACAAAAGAAAGACTCAAAATTAGAACAATAACAATCTGATCAAAAATACAGTAAACCCTAAAACACAAACGAAGAAGAAGATGATTTTAGAGAGTAGACTGATCAAGATAAGCTTCTGATGAGAACCTAATTCTTAACATGAGACAAGGGATAAAATCCCTAGATAAATTGAAGAAGATGAAGTTTGATCACAAGCTATTATAGCTTGTGATATGAATAGATGAAAACCACACCGGGGATCAAAAATTGAGAAACCCCCAATATACTCCTTGTGCCTCTCCCTTGAATAATAAGTCTGATGGCGTGATATAGAAATCAAAAAGCAATTTTGAAATAAGCACACCAAGCTCATCGAGCTTTATCTATGACATAAAAGCTCCCTCAACTTCCAAATCTTCTAATTTCAACTTGCTTTAAGCTAAGTAGCATAACAACCTCACAAGCATTGCAGACCATCATCACATCATCATGTAAACAAAATAAACAACAAACAATTAGAGAACAATTATATGAATTATATGTTATCTGAATTATATGTTTGGCATTGAATTGACAATAGACAAATATTTCAACATGAGTTTAAACGGTATTAGTGGTCGCTGATGGTGGTGTGAAACTTGTGCTACTTGGCATGGTTTTACGCTCCCCCGCTCAACACGAGGGAATTAATACTAGTTTATATATAAATTGCAAGGAAATGTAGGCTTCCAATGCATGTTGAGTACCTACCAATATGTGTGTTATATGGAGTAGGTGTGGTGATTTAATTTTTTAGTTAGTTTTCTACAAACTTTTTTACTTTTTGTCTAGCTACTTTCTAGATCCATGGGTGCAATTTTTTGGATGGTTTACTTGAAATAAAAGTTACAATGCTTGTTGTTTAAAAAAATATCTACAAATTTTATGCTTCTGGTATTTGGTAATTGTGGATTTGAGATTTTGAGGAACAACCGTACACATCTAGCACAATATATAGATATATAAAAAATTAGGGGTTTTTTTAGGCCTCAAACCCTAGCAGATTAAATAGTTCGTTTTCTTTTTAAAAAAACTGATATTGTATTGAAAAGAATTGCTTTGTTATTTATTGTTTTCAACTTATATGATAATTCATTCAATAAGTCGATGCATCAGACCTTAATCTAGAGTTGCATGTTTATTTTATATGCATTATATGATACATACGACGTAACACATCCAATTGTTCATAACTATTTATTTATTAAATAATGATCGTTTATCTTGTGAGTGCGCAACAATTTGTTATTTCATGACATATGTTTTATGTTTGATTTTAAATAATACTAATACTAACATTCAATATATACATGTTATATTATAAACATTTTTTTTGCGTTGGCATTAGATCTTTTAATCTATCCGAGAATAAGATCACATTATCAACATCTTTTTTTATATAACATTTTATCGTTTATTCAATCTGTGTAGTACACGGGTCACTAAACTAGTATATTATATATTAATAATTATAATAATATTTATATTTATAGCACTCTTGTTTTTATTTTTATCAATTAATATTATCATATGGAAAAGAACATAAACTCCCTTTACAATAAACGTAATCTTAATTAAATTAAAATAATAAAAAAAATAAACATTTAAAGTTTGATTCCCATTTTTTTTCTTTGATTAACACCCGTCCAAATGCACGTCTCGATCATATCCAACAAGTACAGATGCGTAATAAATAAACGAGACTGAAAAAGTGTCGTGTGATTGTTGTGCTCTTCGTGGACTAGCCACAAAAATAATGCTATTTGGGTGGTGTTGGTTGTGTATTCATGTTTTTGGCATGTTACATAAGTTATTTTCGCCACTTTTTCTAAACTTGAGCCCTATGGTTTCACATAGCATATATCACTGGTTTCATATAATAATAGTATTAAACGTAATATGTTTTGGTTCATAGTTTAAATCCAAGAGTGACAGTTATTGACACGACAAGAAAGCGAAACACATAATAATTTACATTTTGGGTTTGACATTCTAGATGGCTTATAAACAGATGATGGGTGAGTTAACATGTATTATTCATTTGATAAGTTGTATTAAACTTGTATTAGGATTAAAAAATGTAGCATTTACGGTTTAAGCTTGTGTTCCTTAAAGATTTCATTTATAACACGTAATTTAAAAAAACACTAAGTGATTTATTAAATATTTTATATTTAAAATTAGAAAAGTGATGTTCGGACTCTTTTGTTATGTTTTTTAATAGTTAACTTACATTATAAATTATTTCTAAGTCTTCGTCAAATAAAGAAGTAATGGACAACCTTTTTCTTTATTATTAATCAGACACACTTCACCTTCTCCGTCTTAAATTGGATTTGTAAAACTCCACGAAAAAGCTCGTTAGAAGGGGTCCAAGGTCGAAGCCTCAGGTGCACCTTTAACACTCAAGTCACTGGATTCCTCATCATTAGTGTATTTACATATGTATAAAATAGCATGTAAGGGAGTCATCTAATTTTTTCGATTTTACACACTATAACATATCAACGGCTTATTATCGTTCTTCTTATTTTTCTCATTTCCCCATTTTTGAAGGGTTACCTTCTTATTTTCCTCATTCTTCTTATATAATCATATGTTCAAGTTTTAATACATATAGAACAAGTCAAAGGATGATGTTCTCGATTTTTACTCGATCAGTGAGGTGATGTTGTTAGAAATAATCCATAATATGTGGCCTACAGATCATTTAAATAAGTTTCAACAAATGACATAATCAGTTCCTAATAGTATAAGGGGGTTATTTGATGAAAATACCCTATAATTATAATTAGGATTTCTCTTTAGATGTTATAAATAGAGGAGTAGGGAGATAACCTAAATACACCAATAAATTTTCTACCCGACTTTTTTCAAACAAAATTTATGTTAAAACGTATACCAACCCAAAACATACATAAAAAATCATATAGCGGCGTCGTTTGCGGCGTGATAAATTATAGATTACAATAGCTCCGACTTGTTCCCAAACTAATTTTACGTCAAAACATAGAGTAACTCGGATTTTTATCGTTGCATTTCCAAGCAAAGCTTAAGTCGAAACGTAGATCAACTCAAAGCTTATATAAAAATAAGCACGAAACGTTTTTTTTATATGTTTTTCCTGACTTATTTCTAAACAAAATTTACGTCAAAACGTAGACGCATGTCGAAATGTAAATCATTTCAAAGTGTATATTAAAATATGCACAAAAACGTTAAATATGAGACCCCACTTGTTTATGAACAAATTACGTCAAATTAGTTTTTTAAAGTAAAAAATATACTGTGTAAACTGGAACTTTTGAAACCTGAGATGGTCTAGCTCAAGAGGTTATTAAGTTTGGCAGTCGGAATAGTTAAATGATATAATAATATAAGCAACAATGAATCTAAAAAGTAATCTCAGTGGTGCAGGTCGAACCATGGACCTGGGTTTTAAAACATATCCGCTTTAAACAAGTGAGCTAGACTTGAACTTGTTTTCCATTTTCAAACAATACTATATAACTTGTATGTAAAAGTAACAAAATAATAGAATCTTTCACCTACCTTTGTTTTTAAGAGTTAGTATATAATGTGTTTAGGTTGGGCTCACAAATATTAATTAGTAAGGGTGAGTTATTTTGGTGTGGTTATGTATATACCGTTAGATGGAGGCATGTACGTTTGGTGTGAGTGGTCCTCGGGTGGCGAACCTAGAAAATTTTTTCATGTGGGGTAAAAATGGGGCGATTGCAAAATTTTCGGAGGGGTGTTAGGGATTTTCACATACATATAACATTCAAAAAAATTTTTTTACGGGACATGCCTCGGGGTGTTCCTGGATCGTAGTATGTAGTCCTTGTGAATGGAATAGTATAAAATCCATTCATTTTAAGTTCTTTGCTTCTATTGGGGTGTGTTTTCTATCCTTTCTTGAAAGGGTTGTTTTATCTATGTGATATACATAGTTTAATACAATTTCGTTTCTTTTATTCTTTAAGCTGGATGGTCCCTGCGGCATTAAAGTCTTTATAGTACTTGATATCCTCCGAGTTAATATCAAGTTGGTACTGAGTCTTCTTGGTGCTCCTGTACAAAACTTCAACTTATCTAGAAGAGTTAATTTTTTAGGGGCTCCCTATATATCTACCAATTATGAGAATTGTCACATCCCGGCGGAAGCGTGAAATGCTTGGGTGTGACTCGTTAGCTCAAAACGCATTGATTATCACAACATATAAATTACAGCAATAACTAAAGATTAATTTCATTAGTTTATAGGATTACATGATACAAAATTTAGTCTAACGTTCTAGACTTATACATTTGTAATCCTAACCAAAACATATCTTCAACACATCACATATCTTCAGCTAGTTGTGAACATGAACGTCCACGTAAAGGCTGAAGTCAAACAAGTCAATAGTCAACCATATACACAGCTTCCCTAGGTAGCCATGCCGATCACTATATATGTTGAAAGAATACACGAGATTATAATACATTTTACTGACATGAAAAAGCATACTCAAAACAGTCAACAAATAGTTGGTGAGAACATAGGTTTAATCAATATAAATTATTTTGAATTGATGCAATATAATCAAACTCACAACCAAACCTACACGCATATGTCAAGTGATTCATAACTGTCAAATACAAATTACACAATCAAATAATATAACACCGTGGCCCTCATATCAGCATGTGCAGGTTGACATTTCCTAAGAAGCTCTACGTATATTATTTGACTGTTTCTCATCCGAATTAATGGTTGTGTCAAAATGACAGTAACAAATCAACTTCTCAAAATATGCATCCAATTCAATCACAAAACAGTATGCTTTTTCCCCCAAAAATTATAAATCAAAAAGGGACTATGTTACTCATATTAGTTCCAGCCAATAAGTCAAATAATTCCTATAAAATAATTATTTGTTAGAATAAATTTAATTTCTTTAAAATTTTCAGCATTTAAATAACAAAAATTGTCAAAATTCTAATTTGATAGTTCCTGTTATTAAAAAATTACCAAAATTTATCAATCTAATCATTCTGAAATCTACATTATCTCATAAAATTTCAGATTAATAACTCATAACAGGTAAATTCCTAGAATTTTTACAATTTTCATATAAATTGGTAGAAATAGTAAACTATTACTAAAAATTCTGAAATTCATACACACTGTTCTATTCTAAATTTCATAATTTATGTAAATTTTTCATAATTTATCTCACTTTTTTTCTATTTCTTTTGATTTTCTATTTACAGAATGTTCTAAAATATAAAACTCGATCAAATATATGAATTAAATCACGAAATTTATTCAGGAATTCCTATAAAATATAAGGGTTATTATAAAATTTTTCCATATTTTTATCAGATTCGGAGCTTCAGTTTAGAATTTTTCTTTTATTTTCTTGAATTAATTATATAAATTAATTTACCCAATTTTATTATACCAAAATTTACAGATTACTATTTCTAATATTTCTCAGCAAGTTACTAATTTTATTCCCATAATCACATTCGTTTAGATATTTAATTCTTGTATTTCTAATATTTTATTATATCATGAGTATCCATGTTTCAACCCTTTAATTCTTGTATTTTTGGTTTAAATCCTTGATTTTCATAAAACCTTCAAACTTTTTATTTTTGAATCCCTTTTCTTACTGATTTTTGATGAAAATCATGTGTTCATGAGTTTTTGTGAATAACATTGATGGTTTAATTTTAAAGGGTTGGTTATATGTGTTAGTTAAACACATATACACATACTTCTTATCTAATGAATTTTGAAATCGAACCTTAGTTGGTGATGAAAGAACTTAAGAAGATTAGCTTGATTGAATCCTTGAGTGTCCGGTTGTGCTTGATAGAACAAAGAGTGGCGATGGAGATGACTTGAAAAACCCGAGAGCGGGAGAGGGGGTGGGAGAGAGGTCGAGAGGTGGTAGTGGCGGTTGTGTGGGTTGCGGTTATGGGGTGTGGTGGCTCCATTGTGGCCGAGAACTTCAAGTTAGTGGAGAAGGTTGCCATCATTAGTTCTAGTCTAGGTGTGATGAGGTGGTGATTATAGGATTGCTTAGTTATGTTAATAGGAATGAGTGGCATGATATGAGGGTGATTAGTGTCAATGGGGTGCTTTGGTGGCGGGTTGGGAGAAGGATTAGTGGCAATAGTTAGCTAGGTGGCGAATTATGGGAAAGGTTAGTGGCTAGGTGGCGGTTTTGGTGCTAATGACTCACTTAGTCATTAAACTAAGGTTAGTTAATGATTTAGGTGCTTAATTAGTTTAGTTAATATCTTAATGAGCTGAGGTTAGAGCTAAGGTTGTGTTTATGTTGGTGTTTAAGTGTTTAGGTTTAGTTAGGTTTAGTGTTGATACAAGATTCTTTAATGTTTAACTTAGTATGGTTGGTTACGTTTCAATTACATGTAAATGAAAGATAGTTATAATTCAAGTAACTAGTCATTTTAATCATACGATTTAGTAACTAAATACATATGATTTGATAATCATAAAATTCACATGAAGGGAATACATGCACACGTAAATATTCATGCATGCATGTACAATTAATCACACAAAAATTCATAAAATAAAATTACCTTAATTATTCCTTATAAAATATAAACATATGCTGTTAATTCAAGAGAAATATTAGATTACTAATCTTGGTTTTAGGGTTGTCACAAGAATTGAATGGGCTAAGTATCTCGCAATAGTTCGGTTAGAAAAAAGAATTTCATGAGGTGGCTACAAGTTTAATTTTAGTATGTGGGTTAGAGTATTGAGCGTATTAGTGCTGCTTTTGTTTTGTTTCTCCCACACTCATTCTTCAAGTCCAAGACCTAAGCACAAGAGCATATGCATTTGTACAAAGACTCATAATAGTTTGTCTGTTATAGACTAATTATATATAATACTAACTATCAAATGATTTGTTCATTAATGTTTGTACCTAAGGTTTAGCAGATTGTAACACTTTTGTTTTTTAATAATTTTTATTTTATTACTTTTAACCTCAATGCTTTACATATTTTACACATGACTCTTATAATTTTTCACTTTCAACTTTGGTTTACTATACTTTTTATCTTTTACAAAATTTTCATTTTACGTTTCGGTTTAAATTTTATGAGTTAACACGCCGCAACGTGCGCCTGTGGTTCAATGTTTTTACACTTATATTTTTCCCGTTAACAGCCTCGTCAGAACACATGGTTGTTAGATCCACTTAGTTATCATTTTAAATGTTTTACGTTCCCCTTAGATCCACTTAGTTATCATTTTAAATGTTTTACATTCCACTTAGATCCGCTTAGTTATCATTCTTACGTCTACTTTCAGTTTGGTTTTTTTTTCCTGTTTTTATTTCTTTTATAATATAAGTTTTAACGGTATTAGTGGTCGCTGATGGTAGTGTGAAACTCGTGCTATTTGGCATGCTTTTACGCTCCCTGCCTCAACACGATGGACTTAATACTAGTTTATATATAAATTGCAAGGAAATTTAGGCTTCCAATGCATGTTGAGTACCCACCAATACGTGTTTTATATGGAGTAGCTGTGGTGATTTTTTAGTTAATTTTCTACGAACTTTTTTACTTCTTGTCTAGCTACTTTCTAGATCCATGGGTGTAATTGTTTGGATGGTTTACTGAAATAAAAGTTACAATGCTTGTTGTTTAAAAAAAAAAATATTTACAAATTTTATGCTTATGGTATTTGGTAATTGTGGATTTGAGATTTTGAGGACCAACAGTACACATCTAGCACAATATATAGATATATAAAGGGTTATTAGATTTTAATAATTCCAAGTTTCATTTATTGGTCAAGATTAATCTCAACTCAGAAAATATTTTTAGACACTCCCAACTTTGAATTTATTTTCCTCCAACGATCTCTTACTAACTGAAAGTTAACCGCCGTTAGTTTTTTTGATAAAATAGGGCAAACATTGAGTCATTTTCAACTACGCCGCCGCCCAATCTCCATCAAGTCCCTTTTTTGGTGTCTAGCCTCCAACGTCACCTGAAATCTACAGGCTAGACACCAAAAAACTACCTCGAACGAGTTAAATGGTTCAAATCAAAAGGTGGAGATTGGAGCGTTTTAGGGTGCGAAAGTTTTAGATTAACGAACCAGATAGTTGATTTCAACTTTCTGCTTAGTGTTTTGGCCATAAAAACAGTCAATGTCATCAAAAAACTAACGGTGTTAACTCTCAGTTAGTTATGGATCGTTGAAAGAAAATAAGCTTAAAGTTGAGAGTGTCTGTAAACATTTCTTGAGTTGGGATTAATCCCGTCCAATAAATGAAAGTTTGAATTATTAAAATTCAATAAAAATTAGGGCTTTTTTTAGGCCCCAAACACTAGCAGATTAAATAGTCCGTAAATTTTTTTTTAAAGAAACTGATATTGTATTGAAAAGAATTGTTCTGTTATTTATTGTTTTCAACATATATGAGATTTCATTCAATAAATCATACCTTAATCTAGAGTTGCAGGTTTATTTTATATACATTACTAGCTTTAGTAAACCCGTGTACTACACGAGTTGAACAAATAAAATATTAAATATAATAAAAGTTTATCAACTATAAACGATATTTTACAATAAAATATAATTGAAATTACCTATAGTAAGAACAATATGTAATAAACAATTATATCAACTTTTTAAACTTTTGGTTTAAAACTATTTTTTCCAAAAAAAATAATAAATATTTTATTTCAAAACAAACAGTATTAAAAAATATCATTTTTAAAAATTTTCTTATTATAAATTGCAATTTTATATATTTTTTGTTAATAAAAAATTAACTTTTTAAAAACACTAATTTTAAAAAAGTTTGATGTTTTGTAAAAATTTCTTATTCTATAAAAATTATTTTTAAAAATAACATTAATAAGAAGATCTTTTTTTATTTATTAAAAAAACAATTCGTATTAAAAAATATCATTTTTAAAAAATTTGTTATTATAAATTGCAATTTTAATTATTTTTTGTTAATAAAAAATTAACTTTTTAAAAACACTAATTTTAAAAAAGTTTGATGTTTTATAAAAATTTCTTATTCTATAAAAATTATTTTTAAAAATAACATTAATAAGAAGATCTTTTTTTTTAATTTATTAAAAACACTATTTTTATTCTAAAAAAGTTAAATAATATTATTGATAAGAGTAAAATATCATTTTCGTCCCTAACGTTTTGTTGAATTTGCGATTTCAATCCAAAAACTTTTTCTTTGTCATTTCAGTCACTGTATTTTACTACATGTTGCCATTTTCATCCACTCCACTAACACCGTTAAAACTCCGTTAAATATCAGGGTATTTTAGTCTTTTTCAACACCCTAATTATCCAATTAAAACAAATTAATCAATTAATATTTAATTAAAACTAAAAAACACATGAAGCGATTCGTGAGACCGGTCGCTTCGATTAATTTTAACACATGTTGTTCGATTAAGGTCTGTTGTGAGATTTCAATTAATCTTCATGTTTTATTTGAGCGTGTATTGTTGTTCGATTGAGATCTACTGTCGTCACATTTCGTTTATTGAGTTTTACTATTGTCACGTTCAAAGAACTCAATCAAATAAAGCATGTCAACAAGAAACCTAAATCCCACAACAGAACTCAATCAAATAACGGTACATGTTCGAACAAAACGGGAAGATTAATTGAAATACCACGACAAACCTCAATCAAACAACATGGGTTAGAGTTAATCAAAGCTTTTAAATCGAAGCGTCTGATCTCACTAGTCGTTTTATGTGTTTTTTAGTTTTAATTAAATATTAATTGATTAATTTGTTTTAATTGGATAATTAGGGTGTTGAAAAAGACTAAAATACCCTCATATTTAATAAAGTTTTAACAGAGTTTTAATGGTGTTAGTGAAGTGATGAAAATGATAACATTTGGTAAACTGCAGTAACTGAAATGACAAAAAAAATATTTTTGGATTGAAATGACAAATTCAACGAAATGTCAGGGACGAAAATAGTATTTTTTTCTCTATTGATAATTAAGGTAATTATTTAATAGGAGAGAGAAGCGGGAAAATTTTGGTGAGAGTGAATGTAGTGCCGCCACGTGTCACCCAAGATACTATTTTATTAGAGTAGAAAAATATAATTCATACAGCATAACACATTCAACTGTTCAAAATTTTTTATTTATTTTATAATGAACGTTTATCTTATGGTTGCACAACAGTTTGTTATTTCATGACATATGTTTTATGTTTGATTTTCATGACATATGTTTTATGTTTGATTTTAGATAATACTAACATTCAATACATACATATTATATTATAATCATTTTTTTGCCTTGACATTAGGTCTTTTATTCTATCCGAGAATTAGATCACATTACCAACATCTTTTTTTATTTAAGATTTTATTTTTTATTCAATCTGTGTAGTACACGAGACACTAAATTAGTATATTATAGATTAATAATTATAATAATATTTATATTTATAGCACTCTTGTTTTTATTTTTATCAATTAATATTATCATATGGAAAAGAACATAAAATGCCTTTGCAGTAAACATAATCTTAATTAAATTTAAAAAAAAATATAAAAAAAATAAACATTTAAAGTTTGATTCCCATTTTTTTTCTTTGATTAACACCCGTCCAAATGCACGTCTCGATCATATCCAACAAGTACAGATGCGTAATAAATAAACGAGACTGAAAAAGTGTCGTGTGATTGTTGTGCTCTTCGTGGACTGGCCACAAAAATAATGCTATTTGGGTGGTGTTGGTTGTGTATTCATGTTTTTGGCATGTTACATAAGTTATTTTCGCCACTTTTTCTAAACTTGAGCCCTATGGTTTCACATAGCATATATCACTGGTTTCATATAATAATAGTATTAAACGTAACATGTTTTTGTTGGTTCATAGTTTAAATCCAAGAGTGACAGTTATTGACACGACAAGAAAGCGAAACACATAATAATTTACATTTTGGGTTTGACATTCTAGATGGCTTATAAACAGATGATGGGTGAGTTAACATGTATTATTCATTTGATAAGTTGTATTAAACTTGTATTAGGATTAAAAAATGTAGCATTTACGGTTTAAGCTTGTGTTCCTTAAAGATTTCATTTATAACACGTAATTTAAAAAAACACTAGGTGATTTATTAAATATTTTATATTTAAAATTAGAAAAGTGATGTTCGGACTCTTTTGTTATGTTTTTTAATAGTTAACTTACATTATAAATTATTTCTAAGTCTTCGTCAAATAAAGAAGTAATGGACAACCTTTTTCTTTATTATTAATCAGACACACTTCACCTTCTCCGTCTTAAATTGGATTTGTAAAACTCCACGAAAAAGCTCGTTAGAAGGGGTCCAAGGTCGAAGCCTCAGGTGCACCTTTAACACTCAAGTCACTGGATTCCTCATCATTAGTGTATTTACATATATATAAAATAGCATGTAAGGGAGTCATCTAATTTTTTCGATTTTACACACTATAACATATCAACGGCTTATTATCGTTCTTCTTATTTTTCTCATTTTCCCATTTTTGAGGGGTTACCTTCTTATTTTCCTCATTCTTATATAATCATATGTTCAAGTTTTAATACATAAAGAACAAGTCAAGAGGGGAGAGGTGGATATGTGATTTTCAGTGAACATTCATTGATTTTTGGTGAAACAAATTCTTCGGAACCAAAGGATGATGTTATCGATTTTAACTCGATCAATGAGGTGATGTCCCAAAACCACTCCATGTCCCCATATAAAAGGAGAAAGATGGGCCATAGTATTGATTGTTAAATTTGTTAGGCCTGACATGTTAGTGGTTCAATTTATTAAGTCTCACATGTTGATGATTCAATTTGTTAAGCCTGGCTTGTTAATTAGGTAAAGCAATGGGTATACTTTGTATGTGTGTGTATATATCATAAACACAATGAAATAAAAATAATAATAATAAAGTAATAAGAAAAAATGACTAAAGGAGAAAAATAAGAAGATATGTTTTAAGTAGTGGTTGAAGGAAAAAAACCATAAATGCATGTAACTATTTATAAGAACACTTATATAAACAAAATAACAATAAAATATTATTATTTCTATTTATAGAAAACTTAAAATTATAATTATAATTAAGATTGGAATTGGAATTTGGTTTCAAAGCTTTTAAATCGGTTTACTTAGGAATTTGACCATTTCAAATTAACTTGGTTCTTGTTTTTGCTATTGTAATTGTGGAGTAAGAGTTTGATTCCGTTTGAGTTAAATACGTTTTTCATCTTTAAGGTTTCATAAAAATTACCATTTAAGTCAAAAGTTTAAGTTTCGTCATTTGCATTCAAATGTTTCACAAAAATTGTCATTTAAATCCAATTAACTACTTCTAATTAGCACCGTTAAGTTTCCTATATTTGAAGTATTTTTGTCAAAACAATTATCAAATAAAAATCAAATATACATGAGGGGTTTCATGCGTGCAGTCTCGTTTGATAATCACCATTACGATTTAAATCCACCTATTAGATAAACTAAAATATAATGATAACCACATACAAGTAACTCATTTCTAACTTTGTATAATATACACCACAAAAAATATATATATAAATAAACAAACAAGTCATACGACACAAAACATTTGAAACATAACTATAAAAGACAAATCATCATAAAAATTCAAGGAAATAATAAACAATATAACATTAACAGTCTAAGAATAATAATCATAAAATATCAATCATCGTAACCATAATTAAACTTTAAACCAAAAACATCTATTATTTAGCAAGATAGTTAAAAGTAACATGACTAATAAATCAAAATACATTAACAAGACAAAACAACAAAAGATTACGATAGAGTCAAATTGTAACTGAAATTATCAAAAGATATTGAACCTATAAAACTTTTCACGTGTGCTGCTTTTTTAGTCAAAACAATTACACAGTTAATATGATTTTTAATTTATATTTTTTGTAGTTTATATTTAATAAAGTTAGAAATGAGTAACTTTTAGGGGGTTAATATTATATTTTATTTTATAATAGATGGATTCGAATTGCAATGGTGATTAAGAAATGAGAATGAACACATAAAACCCCTGATGTAGAGTTGATTTTTTATTTTGTAATTGTTTTAATAAAAATACTTATAATATAGGAAATTTAACAAAAAAAGGTTAATAGTATTAATTAGGATTAGTTAAATTGATTCAAATGATCATTTTTGTCAAACATTTGGATAGGGGTGTTCAAAAAAAACCAATATCCGAAATTATCGGAAATCCGATCCGTATTCGAATCCAAATAAACCGATCCGAATCCTTATTCGGATCGGATTTCATCCAAATCCGAATTCCTTATTCGGATTTCGGATGTAATTAATTTTTTATTCGGATTATTCGGATATCCGATTAATCCAAATAAGAATTTAAGTATATTTCTAGCCCAATACTCATTACCCAATTACATATTATGTTTTAAAATCAATACTCAAGAATCTTGACATATTCTAGTCATCTAATACTAAACAATTATACAATAATCGATTATTGTTCTAAATTAAAGATTTTAACATTCGGGCTCTATATAATTAACTGTTATATTTCAATTTTTGCTCAAGTCAAATTTGTATATTTTTCATTTTATATCTTTTATTGTGATTTTAAACTTTTAAAATGTTAATAAAATAAAAAAATTTGCAAAAAAAGATAGGAACAAAAAAATAGAAAAAAATTATTATTTAGTTTATTCGGATTATGCGGATAATTCGGATTATTCGGATATATCCGAATCCGATCCGAATTGAATTTGGATCGATTCGGATCGGATGGAGATATCCTTATTCGGATCGGATAGGATTTCAGATAGGGTCATGGAATTTTCAAATCCGAATAATCCGATCTGAATAATCCGAATAATCCGTTATCCGTTCCGATGAACACCCCTACATTTGGATGCAAATGACAAAAATTAAAATTTTGGACTCAAACAACAATTTCTATAAAACCTCATGGACGAAAAATCCATTTAACTCATTCAGTTTTGTCCAAAGAAAACCATTAATGGAACCATTTTTGTATATATAGTCCATTGTATCAAGTAATGTTTGTTTTATTTGTTTTGCCATGATAACAATTATTAGATTTGAAGATGTCATTTGTTTTGATATAACATGTTTTTTATATTAGGATTGGCTTGACCTTATCTATTAATTAGGGTAGCTGAGCAAGAAAACAAAATAACCGACTCATAAACGACTTAACCAAAAAAATGAAAACAAAATTAACCGAGACGCGCGAACTCATAACAGATTGTCTAGTTAACCATTTTCTAAAATAATCAATTATCGTAAGTCAGTTTTGGCTATAGATGTGTCATAATCAAATTAACCTAATTGAACTAAATGTGTTCATTAACATATAAATTAATTAATTGTATTAATTAACTAATATTGAACTCATTTGCGAAATAATTCAAACTAGAAATAAAGCTAGCGTGGTGGAACACATTTGCAAACTTCGTTACATACGTTGACAGTGACATTAACGTGATAAAATACATAAAATAAACATATAAAGTCGCGGCGACTCGGTTTCAATGATTGAAGCATAAATAGCAAAAAGTATTATAATTCGCAAGTAGAGGATTACAAATTTAAATAAACAAAAAATCAATTTAAATAGAAAAAAGAAAAGAAAATTAGAAGAAAAAAAAAAACCCAAAAAAAATGTAGCCCGCAAGAATCAAACCAGCGTGACCGTCACAAAGGTTCAAGGTTCAAATCTTGACATTGATGAATATTACTAACTTGGTGATACTAACTACTAACCAGTAACCAGCCGTTCAAAAAAAAAAATTATATTATCACCCACTTTTTTTTTACAATTTAAAATACCCAAAAATTAGATAGTACCAAAGTTGGTGGTTTCCATTGGCCACCCACATTGGTAAATAAGGTATTATAATTGAAATGTAGTAGCTGTTAAAAAAATTTGAAGTGTATTAATTAAATTAATGTAGAAGTTAATGTAATATTATATTCTTTTTCTAATATGTTAATTTACTTTAAATTTATTTAACATTACACTTGTAATGATTTGATGTCTCACCACATTTAATAAAAGCTATCACGCTAGACAGCATTTATGTTTTGTAATCGGATGCAATCATATATTTCTTATACATAACATTTTTAAACGTCAATGTGGGACTAGCCTACTTGGTAGAGGTTTTGTCTTTTAAAGAAGAGGTATTAGGTTCAATCCCAAGCAATGGTGTAATTTGGTATAGTGTAGAAGTATAGTAGATTTACCGTAAAAAAACATAACATTTTAAACCAAACTTATACAACAAAAATCCTTTTATTATTTATTATAACTAGGTTCTCTTAACTCGCGCGTTGCGCGGAAAATTCCGTTGTAATCCTAAACATCAAATTGTGAATGCAACAATATGTCACAACAACGGTCATTCCATCGTAGAACTCTAGTGCTTCAAGAAATGCACAAAAAACACGCCATAACGATTCTTATACTGCCCTAAAACTATAACGCTTACTTTATAAAGTAAGCGTCAGTACACCATAAACACCCAAATTGCACTCCGCCATAAAAGCCGCACTACATCGTAACACAGTGTAGTAAGATATAAACTAACAACCGACCCGACTTGTCTTGGGACTAAATTACATTGAACCATATAGTAACTCGAATTTATATCATTAAAAAGTATTATAATTGGCCTGCTATTTTCAAATAAAATTATGTCGAAACATAGCCCAAGTTAATTCGTACATAAAAAAAACACACACAATACCATCGTCCTGAATTGAATCTGAACTAAATTTACATCGAAACGTAAAATAATTCGGATTTATATCGTCAAATAAGAACATTTTATATATGACCTGACTTCTTTCTTGAATTAACATCAAAATTTAGGCGAACGTTGAAATGTAAATCATCTCAAAGCTTATATAAAAATACGTGCATAAACATTTTATATTTGATCTGACTTCTACTGACACATATGTAAAAGTACGATCGTAAGATTTTAGTTTCTTTTTATAAAATTATACCGGGTAAACAGGAAAATTTATAAACTTAAAATGGACAAAATAACATGTTAAAATTGACCAGTTAGATTTGAATTCAACGAGTAAATATAATTAAATAAACAAATATTAATACTAATTATTATTATATAATTTATTAAACAATTATTATTATTATTATTATTATTGTTGTTATTATTAATTACTTTTTTTTACTGTTCAATCTTGCTTGAATTAATGTAGAGTAATAAAATGGACAAAATAGCATGTTAAAATTGACCAGTTAGATTTGAATTCAACAAATAAATATAATTAAATAAACAAATATTAACATTATTAATTATTATTATATAATTTATTAAAAAATTATTATTATTATTATTGTTATTATTTAATTACTTTTTTACTGTTCAATCTTGCGTGAATTAATATAAAGTAATTACTTTAAAATTATTGCATCATTATTAATATTAATAATAATAATAATAAATCTGTAAGATTTGATGTTTCATAAAGACTATTATTACAACTAATGAAAGGGTAGTTTAACCAATATCATTCAAAATCTTGAGACTCGTAATTTCCGCCTTCCGGATGCATGTCAATCCATTAACAGCATCTGGAAACACACCAACGAAACGTGGCATAACTCCATTCGATTACAGGAATAAAAAGTTATCTTTTTATGTGCTTTTATTTAAATCTTTTTAAATAACATTTGGTCTAAGTCTATGTACACATGTATGTATGCATATGTGTGAGTCATGGTATTTAGTAACATAACGTTGAGAATATGTTTAAAAGATTCAAGTTAAATGGACCAAAATGGAAAAGTTAAACCCATCCACAAAAAATTGGGTGTTATGAAATTATGAAATATTTTGGTGAGGACCATGTGAATATTTCTATTAGATAAAATATTTTGTTCAAATTTTAGCATAAAAGGTGAGGAGTACTTGTATGTATTTTAATGAAAACTGGTAGTAAAATATGGTTCCGTTTAATTATATTTTATTTTGTACTAAAGTATAAGAAGGCTATCAATCTATATATTATTAATGCTATTATTTATACCAAATCTAATTAAAAAACATTTCATGTCTGAAAACTTTCTTTAGGTTTTCGAAAGCTCGACAATTTTGACTTTACAAAATAAAGCACTAAACAATGGTATCCTTGTTTACTTTTATAAATTTAAAGCCATATCATCGTCCGACCAACAATTTCCATTTCCATTGTTGTTAATTAAACTTTTGCTTGAAGACTTTTATGTTATGATTGTTTCCACTTTTTCATTGTTTCAACAAGGTTATTCTCATTCGTGTTTTAGTGTATCAATGCTGACGGTTAGACCCTTGTTATACATTAGGACCTTGTGTTATTCTTGACATAGGTAGGGCGGGTACTGATCGAAAAATTGCTGTGACTTCCATACTTTTGTTAGATATTTTAGTGTAGTTGAATTGACTAATAATCAATAAAATTAAAATATCAATCAAACAATTCAATAGGTGTGGAGTATACATTTATTTGATTTTGTTGTGATGTTCGATTGAAAACTTCCTAAGCCCTTTAAGCAATGGGGTTCCATAGGGGCAACGCCTCCCTTGACGGGGTCCGGGGGCACCGCCCCTGGTAACATGGTCCAAATCATTGAAAGAAAATAAGTTTAAAGTTAGAAGTGTCTGTAAACGTTTTCTGAATTGAAATTAACTTTGACCAATTAATAAAAGTTGAATTTATTAAAATCCAATAACAAAAAGAAACCCATAAAAAATAAGAGTGTGGCCCATAGTGCCACCGACATTAATAAAGGAAGTATATATAGTTTATAATGATAGATAAATATGAGTATATTATAACGGTATAAAAAATTTGCTCAAAATATTTGTATCTTGAACACTATGAGTTTTGAAAAATAAATGGTTGAAATAAAATGATTATATACTTCTAATTGTAAAGCACAATGATAAATAAAATCAAGTTTATATAATATATAAAAAATAATGACAATAATAATAAATTGTGTTATTTTCAACACTATAAGTTTTGGTAAATACATTGATGAAAAGATATTATTTTGCACATTTAATTGTAAAACATAATTATTAATATCAAATTTATATAATTTATGAAAACAATGACAATAATAACACAAAATGATTTAATACGTAAAATAAAATAATAAATACATATAACAAGTGATGTAAAAATATATATCACAATGACGTATATGAAACAATGAACAAATACATTTGATACAATGAGTAAAATACTCTTATGTTTATAATAATAAATTAACACATGTTAAACACACAATCTTTCCTATACTATTTGAAATTAAATATTATTTTTATTGTAATCCTATCAAATTTATTAACATAATATTAACAATTAATGTACTTTTTCCAAAATTAGTAAATACGAACACAAGGCTCATGTAACGCCATGGCCTATGTCATATTGCATTAATACAGCATTTGCTAACGCCACTGCCTATGTCATCTTTCTCCCCTTCACACACTATTTATACCATCAACAAACACCATCATCATCTACAACATTTTTCTCTTCTCCAGAAGCTTCATCAAATCATCAATGGCGAAATCACCTGAATCTGAGCACCCAATGAAGGCCTATGGTTATGCCGCTCGAGACACTTCTGGAGTCCTTTCTCCTCTCACCTTCTCCCGAAGGTACCCTTTTGGTTTTTAATCATATTTTCATGATCATCTTTACAATTCAGTAGATATTGAGAAGAATTAGTGAATTATTTGTTGCTGTTAATGATGGTTTAACAGGGCTACTGGTGATAAAGACGTGAGGTTCAAAGTTCTGTACTGTGGGATTTGTCATTCTGATCTTCATTTCGTTAAGAACGAATGGGGCATGACTACTTACCCTGTGGTTCCTGGGTATGTTTCAATCGATTTCTTTTGATTTTAGGGTTTTTCAACTGATTTCGTGAATACCCATTTGCTGTAATCGCGTATTTGCTTGTGAAGAACTTTGGATTTTGAGGTTTTGATTGTGGTTGTGATGGTATGTGCAATTTAGTTGATAATGGTGATAAGAAGTATAGATTTAGTAGTAGGATTAGAGGGTGTGTGAGTTAGCTGTTTTAAAACGATGCGTATGAAAAGAACTATAGATTTAGCAGTAGGATTAAAGGGTGTGTGAGTTTGCTGTTTTAAAACGATGCGTAGGAAAAGAAGTATAGATTTAGTAGTAGGATTAGAGTTAGCTGTTTTAAAAGGATGCATATGAAAAGAAGCAGAAATTTAGCAGTAGGATTATAGGGTGTGTGAGTTAGCTGTTTTAAAACGATGCGTATGTAAAAAAGTACAGATTTAGCAGTTGATTAGAGGGTGTGTGAGTTAGCTGTTTTAAAGCGATGCGTTTGAACTCGTTGTGGTGATTAATGTAGGCATGAGATTGTTGGTGTGGTGACTGAAGTAGGAAGCAAAGTAGAGAAATTCAAAGTTGGGGACAAAGTAGGGGTTGGATGCTTGGTGGGATCATGCAGATCATGTCAAAGCTGCGCTAACGATCTCGAAAACTACTGCCCGAAGCAGATTCTAACCTACGGTTTCCCGTACCATGATGGCACGCTTACCTACGGTGGGTACTCGGACCACATGGTGGCCGATGAGCATTTCGTGCTCAGCTGGCCCGAGAACTTGCCCCTTGACTCGGGTGCACCGTTGTTATGTGCTGGGATCACAACTTACAGCCCTCTCAGACACTTTGGTCTAGACAAGCCTGGTGTGAAGGTGGGTGTGGTTGGTCTTGGTGGGCTCGGTCATGTTGCGGTCAAGTTCGCTAAGGCGTTTGGGGCCGAGGTTACGGTGTTTAGTACCACTGTGGCTAAGAAGCAAGAGGCACTTGAAGGACTCAAGGCTGACCATTTCATAGTCAGCAAAGACCCTGAACAGATGAAGGTAAGATATTATTATTATATCATCTTGTAATATGATTCAAGATTTGATGGTATAATATTTGGTTTATTGTTGTTGTAACCAGTCTGCAGTAGGTTCATTGGATGGAATAATTGACACCGTCTCTGCGACTCACCCGATCGCGCCATTGCTGAGCGTGCTCAAACCCGATGGGAAGCTTGTTCTTGTGGGCGCGCCCGAGAAGCCGCTTGAGATAGCAGCATTTTCTTTGATTATGGGTTAGTATTCTTCATTACATTGTGCACTTTCTTGAGATAGCTGCATTATATTTATGCTTATAACTTGATTGAATTTACATTTTACAGGGAGGAAGATTCTTGCTGGTAGCGCGATCGGAGGGCTAAAAGAGACTCAAGAAATGCTTGATTTTGCAGCGAAACATGGTGTAACTGCAGATATTGAGCTGATTCCCATAGATTATGTGAACACTGCCATGGACCGAATCTTGAAATCTGATGTTAGATATCGATTTGTCATTGATGTCGCCAATTCGCTCAAAGCTCCATAGGTGAAGTCGGGTTTGAGAATGTGTTACCCTGTTTCGAACATGAGTTAGTTGAAGAGTGTTGTATTGTCTTTACCAGAAACATTTGTTGGTTTTGAATAAAATTTGCTTGAGTTGATTTAGTATCTTAACAACTGTTGTCTTGATTTTTATGAAACTTTTGAGTTTGATTTTACAGAAGCTTGTAGTCAAGTTCTAAATTTGCAAATATATGATTGTTGGACATTTTTTATGTATACATTTGTCATATGGCCTGGGCATCTTTTGGTACAAGGAAAAGAGACTCATGTCTTACGCATCACATCCTATTAGGTTAACAAAATCCTAAAGCTTAATAGTCCATAAAAAAGTAATATTAATTGAAACCTGGAGAATCGAAAACATAAGGAACTCAACCGGTATTCTCTCAAGTCTCAATCATCATCCAAAATCATCATTGAAATCTAGATCTTCATTCGATTTTTGATTCACCATTTGATTCAAAATCACCATCAATTACAACATTGATTTCATCATCTGATTGAGTCTACTCCATATTGCATCATCGATTTAACAAATGATTGAGTCAATGGGAGGCCCGTTATGCGGTCCCATTGACTCAATTTGAGTTAGTTACCATCAATTTCACCTTAATTACGAGTTACAAATCATGATTCTATTATATCATATAAGGGCCACCTGAGGTTAGTTCTATTGTTCAGGTTTGATTCGTCGATTTCACTAGCCTCCAAGGCTTCACGTTGGTTTTTATTCATTGATTTAAAAGTTTGCCCCTGATTTGTTGTTTGCATGTTTCATATGTGTTAATTTAGTTTGAAATTGCTATGATTTGAAATTGGTTTGGCAATTGTTGCTTTGCTTTGAATAATTGATTTAGGAATTGAGTTAGATTCGAACATTTTGGTTGGAATAATTGATTTAGGAATCGATTTAGAAATTAGGATTTGCTTAAATTTGATTGATTGTCACTTTAAGTCTTTGAATTACGTTGAATTGTTGATTAATTGTTACAATTTTATAGGAATTACTTTGATTGAACATGAAGTGATTTAAAAGCATTTGGTTTATCACTACTGGTCACAAACCCGGATAAAGGATAATGGTTTTTAAAAATAAAGTTTAAAATGTCTCAAATTTTATTTTTCTCTTAAAACCTTTAAGCCATCCCAGATATAGGTATGAACGTTATAGTCTTTTCCTTGATTTGTTTGTTAGTATTGTGGTCCGATACACACATTCGATCTGTATGCACCATCATAATTCATCATTCTTGATTTTTCAGCCTGTATACAAAGAATATTTGTATTGTTACTTGAATATGAAAAGAAAAACAACAAGAAATACCATGAAAACCTCCATGAAAGTCAACGATGCCTAAACAAATAGATGAAAGATACGAACACAATCGTTATGATAGATAAATGATACAGACACAAGCGTCACAACGAATAATCCTAGGAAACTTCGTCAAAAATATTTACTTCTATAATATGCCCTAGATCATAGTATATTGCTTTGCAGTAAATTTTAATGTATATTTTTTAGTGGGTAACTTTATAAAATAGTAACCAACTTTTAAAAATGTTTCAATAAAATAACTCAAGTTTAAAATTTTTTCCAATTAGGTCACTCGGCTTTCATGTTTTATTTAAATTAAAAGTTTTAACATATTTTTTAGCACGTTTTTTTTGTTCCAATTAGGAAATATTTTTTTCTTTTTTTTGATACTGATGTGGAACTGTGACGTGAATTTTACGTATTTTTAAATTTTTTTTAAATATAATTAACATGTTTTTTTTATTTTTTATATAATTTCATAAATTGAAAATTTCGACCCCCACATCTTTTTTTTCATTACTTTCATAAGAAAATTCGATAGTGACTCGATTTGATGGTTTAATGGTTCAATTTAGGAAAAATATGCATAAGTGACCAAATTGGAACATTTTTGAAAATTGATTACTATTATGTGACATTTTCACGTTTTTTGAATTAATAATATGCAAACGTATATTGTAGAGTATTTTTATACACTTGAACTATAAATTTTATTTGAGTTCATGGATCCGACTCAAAGCTTTTGTCTTGATTTGATACTAAGAACACGGCTAGGAAAGAATAAGCTAGTTTTAATTTTGTGAAACTTGTGATTTAGCAATGCCTTTTACTTTATTTTTTAAACTTAATTCGTAAAAAGTATGATTTATCAAATAAATAGACAAAAGATAGAAGCATTGTCATTGTATCAAGAAATATCAAATTAATTTTATAATAAACTCAAAACCATTGTTGTCACAACCGGATCGGATCGACCGGCTTGACCGGTCCGACAGGGATTCGGTTGGGCTACCGGTCCGATCCACACCAAATCGTTTCTTTCTTCAAAAACCGCCCGGTTCGAACCGGTTCGGCGGAACCGGGAACCGGTTTGGACCGGATTTTCTATTTTTTATTTATTTTTTTAATATTTTTATTTTAATGGGTTTAACAGGCAGGTCGAATGATGAATTTCAGTGTTGGATGTATAATTATTGTTGAGTTTTATATATATCTATAAAATACACACATAAATTATTGAGTAAATTACATGGACAGTCCCTGGGGTTTGCACATATTGCAACTTTAGTCCCTACTTTTAATAAATTACAAATGAGGGCCTGAACTATGCATGATATGCACACCTGTAGTCCCCGACGCTAACTGAGGTTAAGTTTCTCTGTTAAGTCAACGTAAAATTACCAATATACCCTTAAATTTAAAAAATAATAATTTATAAACAAAACCTAACTTACCCCCACCAATCACATCTCACCCCTTCCCTCCATCTTCTTCTTCCATCTTCATCTTCTTCATCTTCGTCTTCATCTTCATCACCATCAACATCACCACCACCTCTCCACCACCATGGGAGAAATGAAGAATCATTACTGGTCTAAGTCACTTTATCTCTCTCTCTCTCTCCCCCTTCTCTCTCTCTCTCTCTCTCTCTTCTAAGACTTTCTCTCTCTCTTCAAATTCGATGAATCAGCTTGTTATCGTGTTTAGTGGTAGCCACGGGTGGTTGTCTGATTGGTTTGGTGAGTCAAGGGTGCAGGTAGCAACAGTGGTGGTGGGTTGAGGGTGTTACGGCGATGGTAGTGCTGGTTGAGGGTGTTTTAGTATGGTGGTGGTGAGTTGGTGACGATGGTGGTGGGTTGGCGATGGTGGTGGTAGGTTGGTGACGATGGTGGTGGGTTGGCGATGGTGGTGGTGAGTTAAGGGTGATGCGGGGACGGTGGGGGTGGGTTAAGGTGGTGGTGGGTTATGGAGGTGGGTTGAGGGTTTAGGGTAGAAGGTGCAGGCGGTGGTGGGTTGAGAGTGCAGGCGGTGCAGTGGTGGTGGGTTGAGTGTAGAGGCGGCGAAGGCGGTGGTGGGTTGAGGGTAGAGGCGGCGGCGGCAGTGGGTTGAGGGTAGAGGCGGCGGCGGCGACTGGTTGAGGGTAGAGTGGTGGTGGTGGGTGTTGAATGTGAAGAAGAAGATAAACAAGGGTATTTTTGTCTTTTTAAAAACACTAACAAAGAAACTTAACCTTTGTTAGTGTCAGGGACCATCAGCGTGCACTCTTTGCATAGTTCAGGCCCACATCTGTAATTTATTGAAAGTGGGGACTAAAGTTGCAATACATACCACAGGGACCATCTGTGTAATTTACTCTAAATTATTTATATTGAATTATATATATAACTATATATATATATAATATAAATATATATAATTATGACGTCATCCGATTCTTAAATCTGGTCCGGCCACCAAACCAGTAAGGCGTCCGGTTTAACGTCCGATCCGGTTCTATAAATATTGCTCAAAACACTTAAACAAAGATAAAGAGGGCAAGAAAATACATCAACAAATCTAAAAGTTTAATTTCAACGCACGACATAAACTAATCTTTCAAACAAAACAATGCAAAGACATAACAAAATACATCATGATGGTACATCATCAATGCTCATGAATACCAAGGATCGAACCCTGACTAACAGAGTCAGATTGTATGTTTTATAGTTAATGATCAAACCTTGGCTAACACATCAATTTTGTATTCAAACTTTTCAGCGATACACATTTTTTTCAATTTCAACTTTAAAGCTTCCTTATCCTTAAAACAAGTACCTTTTAAAGATTATGACCTTTTTCAAGCGCTTTTAGTTTTATTGAGTGAAATAGTAGGCACTGCATGTGGTATATCTTCTTTAACTGCCTTTGGTATCGAATAAATATTACTACTGAAACCTTTATATAGATTTGAAGCTTTATTAGGTGCCTTGTTAGCGGCTAAGCCTGAAACTACGATACGAGCTAACCCTAGATGTCTTGTTAGCAGCTAAGCTTGAAAGTAAGATACAGGCTACCCTAGTAGAATTGAAACTGACTAAGCCTGAAACTAAGATATGTGCTAAACCTAGTAGTCTTGAAACAGCTAAACCTGAAACTATGATGTTGGATGACCCTAGAAGTCTGCTTAGCTAGCAAGTCGGCACAGGCTACAAGTTAGCTCAATCACGTCTTGTGCGGAGGAAGACCCACAATGGTGCTGGTTAAACAGGTGAGATTTTCACCCGAATAAACCTAGAATCTATCATGTCTTATGGGCTGGTTGACGAGCCATACAGGCTGTGTCAGCCTATAACTTTATATTTGGTGTGTTGTGGGACTGCCATGTGTAGAATTTCATATATTTCTATGTCGAAAGCGCTAGCTTAGCCGTTAGCCTGAAGGCTGAAAATGGGCTAAATGGATGGCTAGGTTGGAAGGATCATCTATGATAAGGGGACTCGTAGCCTAAAAATCATGACCATTTTGGCAAAAAAAAATTTGATCAACCATAACCATTTTGGATAAAATTCCTAAAAAGAAAACCTTTGTGGTCAAAATAAAAACCTCTTAAATATTATTGAAGCTAAAGTTGATCTTTTTATATATAACACTAGCATATAAAACCAAAACTATGTATTTATACCATTGAATAAATAAAATATTTAATAGTTATTAATGAGCATTAAAATAATAAAACAATATAATGAAATAAAATTCGATTGAAATTCCGTATAAGTAAGCGATTCATGTGATAAAAAAGTAATACTTTTTATTAAATTTTCGCATCTGAAAAAATTTATTTTTAAACAATCGTTTTTAAAAAATCTTATTGGAAAATAATTTTTTTATAAAAAACATTTGTTATTTATTTTCATTTTCTTTTTATTTCAATTTTTATTCAAAAATTTATAATGCCGATTTAAAATATTTTGTTGTGCAAAAGTTAATGTTTGAAAAAAAATCATATTTTATAATTGTTTTAGTAAAACATATGGTTTTTAAGTTTTAAAATTTTCTTTTAATAGTCTTGATTTAGAAAATCTAAATAAGAGAGAGAAAAGAGAAAGATATATATGATAATTAATTATATTAAACTAGGTTAGTGTGCCGTGTATTACACGGGTTGAATAAATAAAATACTAAATAATTAGTAATAAAAATTTATAAATTATAAAACTATGTTTGAAGATAAAATATGATTATAATTGCATATGAATAGCTACTTTATGTAAATAAATGATAATATATTTCTCTTAAACTTTTATGTTATAAAAATGTGAGTTTTAAATATTTTATTTTAAGAAAAATAAATTTACTCTAAAAAAAGTTTGTTGTATTCTATATTTTATAAAACTTTTATTTTTAAAAGTGTGGTTTTTAATAAAAAATAAGTTTTAATTTATTAAATTATATAATTTTTAATATGAAAATAGTATGATTACTATTACTAGTATTAAATAATATTAATAATAATAAATAGAAATAAAAAAGTTAGTATAATAAAACTCACAATTGTGTCAAGTCTTATTTTAGATTTTGTTTGTTATAGATAGATAAATATGTAGATAAATAGATAGGATAGAGCCCCATTTATTAAACGGATTATAGTTAGTAATAAAAACGAACAGTTATAGTACGATATTTTAATATAAGATATGATTAAAATTATATATACGTAATAGTTCAAGAAATAAAACAGTTATACTATTTTTTTAACTCACTTATCTAAATAGTTTTATTTTTAAATATTTGTTTTAAGATTTTTTTATAAAAAATGTAGTGTTTATAAAAATCTTGTTTATTAAAAACTTGGGTTTTTAATTATTCTGGTTGTTCTAATAAAACTGCTTTTAAAAAATTTCATAGTTTTTATTTTTTTTAAAAATGACCGATTTAAAATATTTTATTTCGAAAAAATTTGTGTTTTAAAAAATTTTATATTATATAAAAATTTTGTTTTTTTTATTTTTATTTAATAAAAAGAGTGCTTTTTTAATTTTTTTAATAAAATTTATTTTTAAAAACATATCTTGATTTTAAAAAATGCAAATGAGATAGAGAAATATATCAATTAATAAAATTGATTTTTATTAAAATAGAGATATTAGTTTGAGTATTAAATTACCATAGTATACTTTTAGAGGAAAAATAAAATAAAAATATTTAAAAAAATAACAAGTGTCAGAAAGATGATTTATTAGATTCTATATATTTTGATAAGTGAAAATTATGTACATGTTTAAATTACTGTATAACTATATTGGAGTGGAAATTAATATGGGTATTTCTAGAAAGATAGACACGTGATTTTTTCAAACCTCTTTTTTATTATTATATAGTATACATACAGATTAGAATAAAAAAGTTTATATTTTGTATATTTAATTATTTGGTTTATTTATTACTATAACTTATAAAGAAAGATCAGTGGGTTTCTTATCGGCCTTTCTTCCCCTTCTATTTTTGATATTTACATTTTCAGCCCATGTTACTTTTTAAAAACTTTGTAAGATGTCACTTTTACCCCCCTTAAGTTTCTAAAGATTCGAGTTTACCTCTGTGCAATATAAATTCAAGTCCGTTTACGTTTCGACATAATTAGAAACGACTCGGGTTAAATATAAAATGTTTTCAATATACACTCTAAGACTGTCTACGTTTCGACATGCGTCTATGTTTTGACGTAAATTTTGTTCAGAAATAAGTTGGGTCAAATATAAAACGTTTTAGTGCTTATTTTTATTTACGATTTGAGTTGATCTAAGTTTCGACATTGGTTTGTTTGGAAACACGTCGGGTCAATATAATACTTTTTCATTTACTATACGTTTGGACGTAAATTTAATTCGAAAAAGGCCGGAGCGATTGTAAGTCTATGTTTCGACTTTAATTTTGTTTGAAAACGATTCAGGTCAAATATTAAACGTTTTTGTTCAACGGTATAAATTCGAGTTACTCTACATATTGACGTAAAATTAGTTCGGAAATGAGTCGAGTCGATTATAGTCTATACTTTATCACGTCACGTATAATGCCGCGGCAACGAGCGATGGGCAATAAACCTAGTTTATAATTAATTTCCCAGAGTGTCACCTAAAATGTGTCCACATGTAATCATTACAATGAATCTATTATTTTAAATAAAAAATAATCATATCAAACTTTCTAAATTTTTATTTTTATTTTTAGGAATATACGTAAAAAATTAATTATGTCAAAATTTTAAATTGACAAAGTTATAGAAAACGTCCTTTAGGTTTATACAAAATTGCATGTATCATCTTTTATTTTCAAAAAGTACTCTAATCATCCTTTATGTATGTTCACATATCATATAATTTGATATGATAATGATTTTTTAAAAGGAAATTTTAATAATGATTTCTTAAAAATAAATTTTTTAGACCTTAAGATAATGGTTTTTTAATCTTATAAACCTAATTATAAAAGTTTCATATTTATAAAGTATTAAATACAATATTCATTAAAATATAAATTACGTTTAACTAATAAATATATAACACTTCTAAATTTTATAATAGAATTACAAAAACCCATGATTTGTTTCGATATTAATAGTTCAATCAAGTCAAACTTCCCATTTTCATTCAATAATTTTAAATTTTAAATATTCGAATTGTGATTTTCAAATAAAATTCGACTCTGCTAATAAATAATGATTTTTGTTACAATTAATTACTAACTATAATTTTAGTACGTGCGTTGCGGTAGAGGTATGATGTTCAACAAAATATTGGATAACAGGGTGGCCTTTGGAGTTGAATTTACATAAGCTTTTAAAGTTTTTTTGGTTTTACAACTTGTACAAAAGCAATGTTGTTATGCTTGTTGTGGTTGCTTAATTTACGTTTTACGAGTACAAAAGTGTTTAAGTTTGTACGCACATAAGTTGTTAAGGTAGTTTTAGTTGTACAACTTTTACAAAAGTGATGTTGGTCTAGTTATGGTTACTTTCTATACGTCTTGCGAGTACAAAAGTGTTTGTTGGTGCTGTTCCTCATTCATTGGTTCTTTTTGGTCCATGGCTTGTATCTGCAATTAATGAAGCAATTAATTAATGACTAATGAGTAAGATAAAAAAATTCATTGATTTACGATTAATATTTAATAATGAGTGACTTATATTGTGTTGATAGTTTATGTATTATGTTTGTTTGTACCTGGTGATTCGTGTTGGGGCCTCTTGGTTATGTTCGGCTTTGGGTTGGGTGTTGATGGAGGCTGGATGGATGTAGTTGGTTCTAGAGTGGCTGATTGAGCTCTGGATGTTGTTTAGGGCTCTTTTACGTTGCTCACAATACTTTGTCAATTTGCGCAACAACTTTTAATAGTTAGGTGTAGTAATTTCGGTAGACCTATTATGGAGACCATCTGGTGTGGTGGTTTCTTGGAGTATATACAACGTTCCTTCATCACCAAGCCTTCTCAACGGATGTTAAGCAAAGCGGTCATACCTTCGTCAAAGAAAGTGACGTTTGTAGTTCCTGTTGAGTCGCTGATCACTGCATTCACACTGTACCTGTTGTGTTGTTGTAGGCTACATGTGTTTTATTGATAATTATGGATGAAAATGATTATCATAATGTTAATGTTTATTTTTCTAATCACAAAGTTTTTGGTAATGTTGATATGTATGTGATTTTCATTACACTTGCAAATATGAGAATGAAAATATGTACTACTTAAATGAAGCTTGCCACAATGTCGTTTCATCTTTGTAAACAAACTAAAATGGTCCATCTTCTTTAGGGTAGAACTTTTTTGTATATTTTGAGCATAGAACATAATACCAGCCCTTGTGTGCTTGGATTTCTGTGACCTTTGCGTGACATTTCAAGTTTGTGAAACCCTGTTTTCAAGAAATTGTATTAAGCATGGTTTTGTCTTATAATGATGTCCCTAAATCTAATTATAAATATGGTTAAAAATATGCTAGTATGTTATATAAGGTGTGGTAAAAAAAGGAATTTGACATGAAAGTATTGCAAGTGTGCCAATACCTTTAATTTTTTAAATATGGAAGAAAAAGTAAGTGTTAAAATTATAGTCATAAATTGCACATTAATTTATATTAAAATTTTTAATTGTGAATAAACTATCATTAATTGTTTCTTATATATTATCTTTTTTATCAACCGTTTTATCCTTCTATGAGGCCAACTGGTTAAATTTAAAATGTCATACATGTAACTCGCAACAACATAATCTATACCTTGTTATATAGAAGATTGCCTTGTTTTAGTTCATGGATTGCCACTTACCAGCCAATTGTATTTGTTGTTTGCATAGCGGGTAGTGCCGTGAGTCTATAGGTATTAGCAAATGAGTTGGTTATGACAGAAGACACTGATACTTGTATCCAAGAGAATCTCAATATGAAGTGAATCAACAACTTTGTCTTAATGATTAAAGCTTAGGTGTAAAATAAGTAATTAAGTATGTTAAATTTCAATATAATGTAGTCTACACATTAGACTTATCTATTTAGGAAAATTTTAAGGCATGCCTGTTTACATGCTCTGCTGTTTGTGGGAGATCTGGATTGATAGTAATAGTTGTGAGATATGTTAACTCCAGTTGCAATATTTCTATTTAGTGAGATGGTTAGATGCTTGAATTTTAATTTTTGGATTTGTTTCATGGTTCATTTTATATGCAGTAAGACATGTAAGCAATGTGCATGAAAAGTCTTAGAATAGTTGGTGTTTTTTTATTTAACAAAACCTTTATACCAATAGGTATGTGTTTAGGAGCATACTATTAAATTCAGATACTGTTGTTGAGGTGATGGCAACAATGTCCCCTGGGTTCACTTCATCTCCAATTAGGTGCCTAATTTCCGGCCATAGCGTGATTCTATATGTTTTTTCCTACATTAAAATGTTTCTTGTAGTGAGGCAAATATCATAGAGTGTGATGATGGTTATGCTTTTCGTGGTCTTACCATTCATCTTGCAAAAACACCTTCCTTAATGTTTTCCCTTTGCTTGTCGGCCTTAGTGAGTTCTTCTCAACACAATCGATGTAATCTGCAAAAAAAATTTGGAGTTAAGTTTGGCATTGTATATTGTTGTAAAAGTATTTAAGAATTTGTAGTGGAGTTTGTGGCCAAATCTACTAAATTTATATATTTTCTAAACACAATTTAGATCCTATAAAACAGTCAAAAATGTTTTTAAAAAAATAAAGATTGTATATTATAATAGATTGATTGTATTTCATTTATTTATTGTTTTGTGCATTATAATGCATTATTGATTCGTAATGTATGTGTAAGCAATTTGTTTTCTTATTCCATTTCATCACTAAGTCATAGCTTGCGAAAATTGAAATAGACAGCTGCTATGTCTGAGTTGTTTAAAGGAACAAACTTTGATTTCCTTCCGATGATGAGTGATGCTACATGGTCAACAGTTGGCATGTATGATCTTGGTTGGGTGCATATGTAACTAGTAACTTTGTAGCATGAGTATAGTTATATGATTGAGTCAAAGTACTACACATCATCTGCATCTGCTATAGCTTCTATGGCAACACGCTGCAATTGACATGATTTTAGATACATGCATGTATATATGTGGCATTGGCAGATAATTTTTTTTAGATAGAACGAAACTATTAACTTGTAATGGCCCTGGTGTGTTTGTGTAGATAATTCTTTTTTTTTTTTTTTTTTTTTTGTAAAAACAATGCAGGTTTATTTCAAGCTACCAAGCCTATTAAGATGGCAGAAAGATAGCTTATTAGAGTAATATTCTCATTTGTGGATGATATTTCCAACAAAGTAAAACTTTATCTTTAACTAAATATAAACAAAGTAAAGAAATCTAATTATTATATTTTTTTTGTAAACAACGTAAATTATACATGAGTCTAGTAAAGAACTTGGTTTTCAAGATAAATGAAAACATATATGTTCTTACAATGGATGGCACCTGTACCTAGATGTATGAATTTTGAAAGGCACTTTGCATGTGTGGTTATATGAAATAAATTTTGTTCTTGATTGGTTTTGTTAATATGTTATATTGACAATAGTGATACTCATCTGAAAATCGTATGAGCAGAGATGTATGGCTTACATGGATATCAACAAACTAATAGCATAACTCATTATTTTTGCTTTTTAGGTCATTCTTTATGTGTTGGCATCCATTTCTTCGGAACTCGTATTTCAATTGGTTGTGCTTTCTCACGTAGTCGCTTGCATGACATTTGTCTTTTCTTGTTGGTTACTACATAATGGTAGTAGTTAGTTTGTTTATGTAAAACGTATGTAAATATGCATCATTGGTCAAAGAATATGCAAAGAATGTGTGCTAAAAGAATGTTAACTAAAAAAATGTAGAGGACTAATGTTAACTGGGTGAGGCAAATAAACACCAATCTTGACTAGTGACTGGCCTTGACTTTTGTTTATGGTCATTGCGTTGCATAGCCTTATTGGGAATTGTTTTCTTTTGAATTCAAAAGGTAGTTCCTTGCCTTTATGAATTAAGGTTTTCTTTGGTAAGTAAATGCGCTTGCCAATAAAATTTCTAGACATTATTTGTGCGTCAATTATTCTTGGTAACAACTGGGTAATTGTCATTCTTGTGCCATTACATAGGCCGTCCATTGGTTTTAGATTTCTGAGTAGTATGATTGGTGGACCTACCTATAGTTCTAAAGTGTGAAATGGAAGTCTAGTGAAGTTTAAAAGTTTAAGGTACTCAGTTGGGTAAAGAGATTCGATGTCAATGTTTGTACCCGGATTAGGAACAATTGAATCAATGCTGATGTATGTTCTTGTTAAGCCTTGTGTCATGGTAGTTATCTTTGTGTTAATCTCGTCAATTATATCATTTTTGGGGCATACTATTGCTTTAGTTGGGTGTCTCAGTTGATGGTTTTTGTAATGTGTCATTATCATATATAAACTCAATGAGCTCTGTTAATGCGTTTCCTCTGTAGGGTATTAGGTGTTTTGCTTGTATTTGTAGTTTTTTAGTGTCTGCTGGTTCGTTAATGTCATGCACTCCTAATTCACCCTCTCCTATGACTACTAACCATGAGGAGAATGCAGAGATTTGATTTTGTCTTTCTATTGTGAGGTTTGGCCTTCAAAGGCGCATATTCTCTGTCAGTTTGTATACTTTGAAGTGTTTCCACAAATAAGATCTAGGTAATGTGGAAGCTAAAAGAGTGGCTTTTGATGACCTAGGTATTACAGGTAGTGTTTTCCTAAATCTCCACCAAGTAATATTGATTTTCCACCAAAAGAGTGATTTGAATTATTGGTAAGGTCTTTCAACGCTCTGTCTAATGATTCATAGCATCTTCGATCATTCATACGTGCCTCATCCCATATTATAAGTGTTGTTTCATTCAACAACTTGCCTAGATGAGAGTATTTCTTTATATGGCAAATTGATTCATCCATTAGATCCAATGGTATTTGGAATCTTGAATGAGCTGTTCTACCCGATGGTATCAGCAAAGATGCAATGCCAGATGTTACGACAGCTAGCATTACCTTTCCTGCAGAACATAATGCTGCCAAGATTGTTGTCCATAAGAATGTCTTACTTGTTCCCCCATGTCCATATACGAAATAAGAGAGTTTGTTGATTTGATGTTGTAGCTTAAATGACATCCTTGTAAACCAACCTCTGCTAAATATTCAACAGAGCTCGAGAGGATTCATGCTCAGATGCCAACATTTGTCTGACGTAATTCTTTTCCTCCATGAGTAATTTGTTTGTTAAGCGTTGTAGCATACCTTAGTTAAGCATTGGTAGGCCAAACTTTGATAGGGATGATGGGGAAGAACCTAAACGAAGCAACAATTCTAATTTGTATAAAACATATTGCTTGCTATCATCATTTGTTAACCCATAAATTCGTTGTCCATCATCTTCCATCTTACGCTAGTTTTGATTCCACGGTTGTATAGGATTTGAAACCTCACAATATAGAAGCATTTGGATGAACAAAGACCATAGCTCAAAAGTAGTGGCCCAATTTGATGCCTCAATAAATGTATACGACCATTATTTACTGTCCAATAGTAATCCTAATCTCTCACATTCGATGCAAAAAGTTTGGAAAAGTTGTCCATTCACTGTCTGTATGCAAGCATATGATTAACAACCCTTTTGATAACCAAATAGCATAAACAAGTAGAAAGTTTCCCCACATGTTAGATGCACATATATCATCCTTCCTATAGTTGGAGTCTTTATTAATTATCTTTATATCCAACACTTTGATGCTGCATGCCATCAATATTCCTTTAGATAGTGAACATAACGTAAATGGCAACCACTATGATCTTCATAGTTGTTGCACAACCATTCAGTTAAGATAGTGTGCCTATTGTACATGTTTGCTTTCATAGTTTTCAGTTGATCGTTGTCTTTATAAGTAATATGGTGCATGTTTTCTAGGTGTACAACAAGTAACTACACCAGTGGATTTCTTTCATGTATGTAAAAATTAAAAATTCTCCATGCCACCTCATGAGGACATATGAATCTACCATCAAAGAAGTTTTGTATTTCATTACGATAACATGAGATTTTACTTTGGCCAGCATCGATAATGGTACCCGAGGTCATAATTTTATAGTGTATACAATCAGCCCGTTTCGATATGTACTTAAATAAGTACTTTATAAGCATGCTCTACCCACAATACTCCACATTGATATGAGCCATGAATCTATGACATAGAATAGATTGTATGATACTACATACCTGTTGTCTACCCTAACACCATTCTTATTGACACTAAAGCCATTTGCTGGTCTTTTATAATGAACATATCCCTTATTATCAAATGATGTTTGATCATGATATTTCTTTGGAAAATTCTTAGTGTAGGAACTCGAAACCATGCATGGTGAATTTGGCTTCACAAACCCACACAGTCCACGTATCATAAGATCCGTAACAATCCTATATAAATGAGGTTCACAAGTGGGCTCTAGTATTTGTGCGGATATGAAATTACAATTTCACATGCATCTTTTATTTTGTGTGATGGAGTAACCCATAACAACAAATCACAATGAGTAAGGTCTATTTTTTGAAACTCAATTGTGTAAAGGTCTACAACAAAGTGTTTTTGACGTTATGAGCAAGCAATCCAATAATTAATGTTTCACATAAACAAATAAAGGCATACTTGCAGCAAGCTCACTGAAGGATCATGAATTTTTAAAAAGCCTATCATTAACTTAACCTTCATCTAGAACACCCTAGCAATAATGTCAGGCCGGTCTTGGGCTTTTAGTAAAGGGTATTAGGACAAATACCTTTAAATCTCTAGCCATTTAATATTACATGTGAACATACTGAAATACTAAGGATTTCCATGCACTCTACAAATGGCTAAAGTGTCTTGGTAATGTTTGTACATATGCGGTGGACCACCGATAAACAATGATGGTAGGTATGTACGCTTACCAATCTCACGACCTTCAGTATCACCATGTTGAATTGCATCACATATGCCTTGAAGGAACTCAGTACGGAAATCATTTTGATGCTGCCTTATATAGTTAATACGGTCTTCCTCAATACATACATAAGCATCTACGATAAACTGCTGAAATAGTCGACCTCCTCTCAAAAGTAATGTGTATATATTAGAACGATCATGCAACAAAGAGCTATAATACTTGTTGATAGTCATCTTTTCATTTGATCCATCTCTAATACGGAGAAGCAAATTAGATGACCGCCCTTTATCACCATAAGGGAAAAGTAATGGGTACTATAATGCCATATAAAATGGGTGGAGTTGGGTTGTATGTTGTGGGACACCATCCTTTTGTCGAATGATGATGTCAAACTTGCTACATAGTCGATCATCATCGGTAACAATGGCACTGATACACCCACCAGATGGTCTATCATAGTAGAAGCTATGTTGGAAACTGTAAAGACATATGCTAAAGGATGGGGCATCTCCTGATAAGCACATATCTTTAGTCGTTCAAAAAAGCTTGACCAGTTCATTACAACTTTTTTAAAATGTAGAGAATAAAGCTTACTGTTTCAGCCTTTGGAGATGAATGGTTTTTAGCACTGAAAGAGTGAAGCGTGTTGGAGATTTCATTCTTAGTATCATATACATACATCTGCAAAAAGCGAGGTCTTTCATAAGATGGTGGACATAGACTACCAATCCAGTGGTGAACCTAACAAGCAATCTTAAAGACATATGGAGCAGAACGTTGGTTAATAGTATCATCAACCTTAGCCACAAAGGAGGTCATTGAGAACATAGAGTTATATGCCCGAATGTATATAGAAAACATAATGTTAAACCAATGTTCAGATAAGGCACATAACACCATAGAGTATCAGTTTTCAAAAATAAAATCCAAAATTAAAAAGGTAAGAACCTTACATGAATTTATCATGTAAAAAGTCAAATCAAAACTGAAATTCAATAAAATTACCTACACACAGCTAGACATAAAAAGAAATGACTCATGGCCAACCTTTTGATTTCAAACCAAAGAATTATCAACTATAAAAAGGATAACTACTGTGCGTGAAGTCATAAACAATTAAAGAGTTTGAGTTGAAAAATTCAACTTCCACGTGTCAATAGTTAATTGCATATATGTATACACACATATATATAGTCGTGCCATTGTTTATCTTATTAAGAAATCCATTTCCTATCCTAATTATGAACCGACATAAAAGCTCACGATTTTTATTTTCAACGGGACCGATGGTATATGCAAACCTCCATCAAACTACAAATGTGTGAGGCTTACTTCTAAATGACCAATATATATGAATTGTTTGAAAATTGGAAGATATACGAATTGATACTTTGTTATATATGGACTCTAATCTAATAAACATTCATATAGTTGGCTCATTTTTATCACAAATATTTTCAAAAAACAATGCGAATATCTCCTAGGCATTTTAATACAATAAAAATCTAATGACAAAATGAATGCAAATTATAATTGGATAAACGTAATTCACCTTGATTACAAAGAGATTAGCATCACAAATAGCATAGCCTCCAACAACTATTACGCATGAACCTACAAAACGATCAAAACATCACATTTTCAGAGATAATGACATATAAAATACAAAAAATTAAGCTACCTGCATTTAGAACTTGTTTGCATTCGTGTCTTGCAAATAAATAGCTCATGAAATCCTAGGCTATCATGTAACTAAAAACTTATATCTATTTTTGTTGCTAGACAAATAATATTTTGGTTATGGAAGTACGATATATGTTGTTCACCAGACTAAAAGGGGAACAAATTGTTAAATAATCATATAACTAAAAAGAGTATGCAAAGAAAAGTTAGAAGAAATATGAACCTGTTGTGATGCTCGTAAGAAATAATATCTTAGAATCATGACGAGTATATGATTGATACTAGCTACAATAACATGTGTATTACACGTGTTAAACAAATAAAATATTAAATAAAATAAAAATTTATGAATTATAAAATAACATTTTAAGATAAGATATGATTAAAATTATATAAATAAAGATTATAAGTAATAAAACAATAATACCAAATTTTTAAATATTTTTGTTTAAAAAAATCTTAACATCTTGTTTTAAAACTAACCGTTGTAAAAAAAACGTTATTATAACTCCCATTTTAATTTTTTTATTTATAAATATTTTACTTTTAAAAACCATTAATTTTAAAATATTTTGTATTTTTAAAAAGTGTGATGTTTTAGAAAAAAAATTTCTTTTATAAAAAATATTTTTTATAAATAACTTTAATAAAAATAGCTATTATTAATTTATTAAAAGTATTTTTAGTGTATAAAAAAATTAAATAATATTATCAGTAATTATAGTAACTATTAAATAGCAGAGATAAGCAAGAAAAATTCAACGATTAGGAATGTGATGCTGTCACGTGTCCCCCTCATTTATTTTTTTATTAGAGTAGAAAGATAAAGATAGTTATTACTTAATTTATTAAAAGTATTTTTATGTATAAAGAAATTAAATAATATTTATCAGTAATTATGGTAACTTTTAAATAGGAGAGAAAAACGAAAAAAATTTTTGTGAGAAGAAATGTGATGCTGCCACGTGTCCCCCTCAATTACTTTTTTATTAGAGTAGAAATATTATTAGATTTAAAGATAACACAAAGTAAAAAACAGTAATATATGAACACACGCATACAAAAGTCTATTACACTTTTGTTGTGGCATCAAAACCTCAAGTTTTGTTAGGTGAACTAGTGAAGTTCATTTTACCACTTGATATGAACTTTATCATAGCATTTCTAGCAGCGCTTTTTACGGGTGAAGTCACTTCAGAGCATCCCGGATAGAAAGTAAGAACGCATACGTCTCTTGTGCACACACCCCTTCTTCCTCTCTTCTTTTTCTCCATTCTAAGATTCTCACCTTAATACTATAGAACCTTAAGGATGAAGATGAACAATCCCATTGAGATGCTTTTAAGAGTACCAAAAATTCATCTTTTGTTTTGATGTAACTCCTAGAAAACAACTATCTTCTTGATGTTTTTTAATAAGTGACTTGTCCATACTGTGAAGTGTTCGAAAGAAACTTCAAAGTCTTGTTTGTGTTCATCTTCTTGATCCTGTGCTTTTTAATTTTATCATTTTGAATGTGATTTTGTTTCCTATAAACCTACAAAGGTGAATAAATTTTCTTTTTTATAACCCCATGCAACCCAAATGTCTTAATCTAATGCCACCAAGTATCTTAATTCAACACAACCTCATCATTATAAGCTTTAAATATTTGTTCCCTTCAAAAAAAAATCGTTCATGTTCTTGGTGTTTGGTTTTTTATGAAAACCCAATGGAATAGTCAGGTACGTGCCAACTCTATCCATTACTTTGATCCTCAAAGAACCCAATACGAACCCCAAAAATGAAAAGGGACCCTACTTTTATAGCATGATGGGATTTAAATATCATAAAGAGTGGTTAATCAAAAAAGCTTTCTTAGGACACTGTGTAAGCTTTTGCAACCTAACCTTCTTATGTTCATCGCTAAACCAAAAACCTTCATTGCCCTATTCACATAACTCCCATCTAAAACCCTAATCTCAACCAAATCAAGCAAAAGAAAGATCATAGAAATCCTAACCTGAACCCTAACCTGGTTGAAGAAGATAATGAAGAATGCACCTCAGTTTGCAGCAACGTGGATTAACGATCAACTATCAAACGATCGAATTGAGGGCGATGATAAATACTAAGCCATCAAAGCGAGTGAACAGATGCAGGCTGAATTGTGTGATCAAATACCAAACGATCGAAGCTAGCGAACAGATACAGGCAACATATTCCAAACGATCGAAGCGAGCGAATAGATGCAGGCTAAACTGCAAGTTTGAAAAGCTGAGTTTTCTAGATAGTTGTGAAAATAAGAAAACTGTTGAAAATAAGTACACTTTGAAAAAAGATACAAAGCATATGGTACAATCACAATAAGAACAAAAAAGACATGAAGCATGTTGTACAACACCACAATGCACATACAATTTGGTAATTACTATAATTTAAATATTTACAATTTAAATATACTAAATCAATATTAAAAGCATGTAAAACTTATCAAATTTGATAAATATTTCTATATTTTTAATTTTAAAAAAATATCATCTAAATATTTACTAACCAAATTTACACGTATATTTTCATGTCAAATTTTTCTTTATTATTATTATTATCGAATCTAATCAATTTCTAAAATCTTCATATTCATACTTTAACAAAATGATAACTAGGAGGTACATGTGGCAACACCACATTTCTTCTCACCAGTTTCTTTCCGTTTCTCTCTACTATTTAATAATCATATTAATTACTAATAATATTATTTAAGTATTTTTTTTAGATAAAATGGTTTTTTAATAAATTAAGAAAAGGATCTTTTTATTAATGTTATTTCTAAAGAAATAAATTTTCATAAAATAAAAAAAATAAAAAATTAAACTTTTTCTCCATTCTAAGATTCTCACCTTAATACTATAAAACCTTAAGGATGAAGATGAACAATCCAATTGAGATGCTTTTAAGAGTACTAAAAATTCACCTTTTGTTTTGATGTAACTCCTAGAAAACAACTATCTTCTTGATGTTTTTTAATAAATGACTTATGTCCATACTGTGTGTGACAACACTAAAAGCTAAGGTTAGGTAAACTAATATCTTAAGAATTTTTATAGGTTTATACTTATATACTTTATTGAGAAATTATTAAGGTAAGTTTATTTGACTAACTCTTTATGAATCTTATATGTTTAGTTGATTATGCATATGTTACGTGAGCATGCATGCATCCATGCATAAATATTTACGTGCATATGAATCCTTGTGAACCTTGTGATTATTGAACCATGCGTGTTAGTTACCAAATCATAAGATTATGTGATTAGCTACTTGAATAATAGATGTTCTCATCTATCATTTAATAAACTAAGATCAAAACTTATACAAACATTACCAAACAAATTAACCTATGGAAGAAATGATATCAATAACAAAACTAAACTAATCATAAACACTTAAACTAACCTATCAAACTTAACCTAAACTCGGCTCACTTAAGGTGTTAAGACAGAGATTAGCAACTAATTAACACAATTAACCTCAACTTAATGACTAAGATATCATTAGCATGAGAAGTTGACACCTAGCACCTTGGACACTAATCACTCTTCCAAGCTTAACACCTAGCATGCCCAACTAAGCCACCTTAATACTCTAAAAGACCAACTCACAAGTCTAGATTAGAAGTAATGATGGGAGGCCATTAATGGCTTCGGCCGAGGGACACCATAACAACCATCATCACCTTCGAACACAACCCACACAACCGCCACCACCACCTCTCGGCTTTCTCTCCCAACTCTTTATCTCTCGGTTCCCAAGTTACACCCAACACCACCACATTCTACTCCCTCTCTCGGTCACCATAACAACCACATATTATCATCAAAACCCCATATGATCATCATCTCCAAAACTCAATCTACTTGTGATTAAACCTTCAAAGCTCAAGAACAACCACCTCAAGTGAAGCATCAAGAACTTAAGCATCAATCTTCTAAGCTCTTCTCTACTCCAAACCAGGTTTGATTCTCAAAATCCTATGGTTAACAAGTTAAGAAGTATATGTATGTGTTGAACATTCATATATAACCAACCCTTATGAGTTACAAATCATCAAAGTTTTATACAAACAATATGAAAACTTGATTTTCAATCAAAATTAGTAGGAAAGTAGTTTAAAACAGAAAGTTTGATAACTTTTATAAAAACCAAGAATTCAAACAAAAACAAAGGATTTAAAAGGGTTGAAAATGCTTGTTAATTTCATAATTTAGATTGAAAATCTAAATGACTGTGATTGTGGGAATAAAATTTGAAAATTATTAGAAAATATTGGAAGAAATTAGACTGGAAAATATGGAATAATTATATGGGATATATTAATTTATATAATTAAATTATGAAAACAGAAGAAAAATACCAAATAAAAGATCTGAATGTGATAAAATTCTGGAAACATTATATGATGACCCTAGTAATATATCTGAATTATAGAATAAATTTCGTTAATTAACTCCTTAGTATGATAAAGTTTCATATTTTAGAATAATTAAATAGAGAGAAAATTGAAACAGACAGTAAAACAGTAGTAAAATCATAAAAATTTTATATAAAATTTTATATATTGAATAGAACAGAATGTATAAATTTCAAAATTTTTAAAGATATGTACCTATTTCTGCTATTTATTGTAAAATTTATAAAAATCATAAGAAATTACCAAAAAGGAGATATTAATTGGAATTTTTATGAGATAATCTGGATATTATAATCTTACTGCACGTAAAATTTGGTAATTTTTGGGTGACTATAGCTACTGTTTGAGAATTTTGACATTAATTAGTAAATAAGTGCTGAAAATTTTAAAGAAATAAGATTTATTCTAACAAGTAATTATTTTATAGGAAATATTTGACTTGTGCTGGAAATAAGATGAGTAACATGGTCCCTTTTTTATTTATAAATTTTTGGGGGGAAAAGGCATACTGTTATTGAAATTGATGCAATGTTGGAAATTTTGGTATGTTACTGTCATATTGACACAACCAATAATTCGGATGATAAAACGTCAAATAATATAGGTAGCGCTACTTAGGAATAAGTCATCCTACATCTGCCGGATGAGGGTATGAGTGTTATATTATTTGATTCTGTGATTTGTATTTGACAGTTATGAATCATTTGACATATGAGCAGGTTTGGTTGTGAGTTTATTGATGCATCAATTAAAAAAATTTGGTTATTGAATAAACCTATGTTCTCAACAACTTTATGTTGACTATTTTGAGTATGTTTTTTCAGGTTGACAACATGTATTATAATTTAGTGTATACATTCAAACTGTTCAATAGATGGTATGAGTATGTGGGGCAGCTTTGTGTCTAGATCACTTTGGACTTGGTGGACCTCAGCATGCATGTGGACGTTCACGTCCATCACTAGCTGGGAAATTATGTGAAGTGATCGGGACATCTGTTTTTGGGGTTTAGGATTACTGATGTAATAGTCTATTAATAAGACAAATTTTGTAACAATGTTGTAATCCTAAATTATTATATGAAAGTTTGTGTTAACTTAATTTGTTGCAATTGTATGTTTTTGTAATCAATGTGTTTTGAACCGAAAAGTCACTCCCAATCACCTCACGCTTCCGCCGGGATGTGACACTGTGAAGTGTTCGAAAGAAACTTCAAAGTCTTGTTTGTGTTCATCTTCTTGATCCTGTGCTTTTTTAATTTTATCATATTGAATGTGATTTTGTTTCCTAAAAACCTACAAAGGTGAATAAATTTTCTCTTTTATAACCCCATGCAACCCAAATGTCTTAATCTAATGCCACCAATTATCTTAATTCAACACAGCCTCATCATTATAAGCTTTAAAAATTTGTTCCCAAAAAAAAAAAAAAAAAAAAAAAAAAAAATCACTCATGTTCTTGGTGTTTGGTTTTTTATTAAAACCCAATGGAACAGTCAGGTACGTGCCAACTCTATCCATTACTTTGATTCTCAAAGAACCCAATAAGAACCCCAAAAATGAAAAGGGACCCTACTTTTATAGCATGATGGGATTTAAATATCATAAAGAGTGGTTAATCAAAAAATCTTTCTTAGGACACTGTGTAAGCTTTTGCAACCCAACCTTCTTATGTTCATCACTAGACCAAAAACCTCCATTTCCCTATTCACATAACTCCCATCTAAAACCCTAATCTCCACCAAATCAAGCAAAAGAAAGATCATAGAAATCCTAACCTGAAACCCTAACCTGATTGAAGAAGATAATGAAGAACGCACCTCAGTTTGCAGCAACGTGGATTAACGATCAACTATCAAAGGATCGAATTGAGGGCGATGATAAATACCAAGCGATCAAAGCGAGCAAACAGATGCAGGCTGAATTGTGTGATCAAATACCAAACGATCGAAGCTAGTGAACAGATACATGCAACATATTCCAAACGATTGAAGTGAGCGAACAGATGCAGGCTATATTGCAAGGTTGAAATGCTGAGTTTTCTAGATAGTTGTGGAAATAAGAAAGCTGTTGAAAATAAGTACACTTTGAAAAAAGATACAAAGCATATGGTACAATCATAATAAGCACAAAAAAGACATAAAGCATGTTGTACAACACCACAATGCACATACAATTTGGTAATTAGTATAATTTAAATATTTACAATTTAAATATACTAAATCAATATTAAAAGCATGTAAAACTTATCAAATTTGATAAATATTTCTATATTTTTAATTTAAAAAATATCATCTAAATATTTACTAACCAAATTTAAACGTATATTTTTATGTCAATTATTATTATTATTATTATTATCGAATCTCATCAATTTTTAAAATCTTCATATTCATACTTTAACAAAATGGTAACTACGAGGTACATGTGGCAACATCACATTCCTTCTCACCGGTTTCTTCCTGTTTCTCTCTACTATTTAATAATCATATTAATTACAAATAATGTTATTTAAGTATTTTTTTAGATAAAATGGTTTTTTAATAAATTAAGAAAGGGGTCTTTTTATTAATGTTATTTCTAAAGAAATAAATTTTTATAAAATAAAAAAAATAAAACATTAAACTTTTTCTCCATTCTAAGATTCTCACCTTAATACTATAGAACCTTAAGGATGAAGATGAACAATCCCATTGAGATGCTTTTAAGAGTACTAAAAATTCACCTTTTGTTTTGATATAACTCCTAGAAAACAACTATCTTCTTGATGTTTTTTAATAAATGACTTATGTCCAAACTGTGAAGTGTTCAAAAGAAACTTCAAAGTCTTGTTTGTGTTCATCTTCTTGATCCCGTGCTTTTTAATTTTATCATTTTGAATGTGATTTTGTTTCCTAAAAACCTATAAAGGTGAATAAATTTTCTCTTTTATAACCCCATGCAACCCAAATGTCTTAATCTAATGCCACCAAATATCTTAATTCAACACAGCCTCATCATTATAAGCTTTAAATATTTGTTCCCAACAAAAAGAAATCGCTCATGTTCTTGGTGTTTGGTTTTTTATGAAAACCCAATAGAACAGTCAGATACGTGCCAACTCTATCCATTACTTTGATCCTCAAAGAACCCAATAAGAACCCCAAAAATAAAAAGGGACCCTACTTTTATAGCATGATGGGATTTAAATATCATAAAGAGTGGTTAATCAAAAAATCTTTCTTAGGACACTGTGTAAGCTTTTGTAAGCTGTTGACATATGTTTCTTTTTTGCTTCTATATATTACTGATATTAAATATAGTTACATCATATTATGAAAATATTTTATGGCTTGACATTAGACTTTATACCCAAGAATTAGATCATATTATTAATATTTTTATCTAACATTTTATCTTTTATTATAAACGTGTAATATATGGGTTATTAACCTAATATATATATATAAATAATATATATAATAATTCTATCTCAAGCATTTAAACATATACATACACTAAATGAAGTAATAAATGTTATTTATCATTGATAACATTTACTTATCATTTATTGGTATACTTTATATAAAATATTATTATTTCACTTAATACTAACTATCATATACCCATAGAGAGATATATACCCATAGAAAAAGATGCGCTGATGGATCATTTATTGGTTGCTACGCCAACTAGGTCTTGACACCACAATAACACTCCTACTAATTTGGTAGTTAGCTTGTTCTAAAAGTTCATTGTAGCTCTTGACGTCAAGAATCTATGGAGTGAGCGTTGTTACATGTCATTTGCAATTAATAGTTATAAGACAATTTGTAATAGTTAGGTGTTGGTTTTATAGACGTTTGCCAAGTTTGTCTTTTTAAAAAATTTTCTATGATAAATACACTACAACCTGAACTTATATCATGATTTAATCTCCAGCCTTTTAATTATCAAGTGTTTTAACAGGAATTAATCCATCTTCTCTCTAATTTTCTCTTCCTCTTAAACAAACCATACATAATGAAACCATAAGAACATGCCGCTCGGACATTCTAAAGCTATCGAATGATATACTCAACTATTGTAAATAAGAATACATGCAAAGTGGCTTGCAATACTATGTTCTTGAATCATGATCTATCCACAACACTAGCACAGATCAAGCCAACACCCTTTTCTTGTTCTCTCGGTCCTTCAACGCTTGAGTTTGGTTACTTGGTCTAGCATGATGGACCGGTCTCTGAGCTGCTGGTGCTGGTTTGGTCATTTTTGTTGGACTCCTATGGTGTGGTCTAGGTGGATCAGACTTCCTTGACTTGTTCTCATTGTTAACAACATTCTCTAAAGAGTCGTTTATCTTTGCCCCATTATAGCCAGCAGCCGCTTGCTGATTCATTAGATTTGAACTCCTTAAAACATGCTGCTCCACCTCGGTTATAAACTTCTTGTTGTCTCTTGAACCAGACAAATCTGCAATTGTAATGATAGACATTCGCCTTTCTTTCTCTTTAAGCTTTTCCTCTAGCTCCATGATCTGAATATTCACAAATTCTTAGTATGATTAGAAACAAAATTAAATAAATAAATGAAAATAAAAAGGGTTACAAAAAAAACCTGACCTTTAGATGGAGCGAGGTTGAATCCGAATGTTGTTCCTGTTCTTTCAGTTTGCTTTCAAGTTCTTCAATCTAAAAATAATGAAAAGTGTAAATTTTTATTTATATTGTGAAACTTTAACATATATAAAAAAAGCACTTTAATAATTTGAAATTTTTATGACCTTATCTTGAAGGGTCATGGTGTAGGACTTTGAATCTTTCACCTGCTCTTTCAGTTTGTCTTCAAGGTCCCTAACCTGTTTTCAAAGTTTCAAGTTTTAGTAGGAATTTTTAAATCTTGAAAATTAATATTCAGAAAAATAATCCACCTTCTGCTCGTATGCTATAGCTCGCAACTGTTCTTGCTCTGCAAGCTTGTTCTCAAGCTCCTTGACCTTTTGTTACATCATTTAAATATGTTTTCAGTAGGATTGTAATTGCATACATATGATTAAGACTGGTCACTGTTTGGTTCAACTGGTTTTGATGAAAATTATAGGCTGAAGCGACTAAGTATGATTTGAGAAAATGGCTCGGTTTGGTGGTATGAACCAGCTCTTTTATTTATTTATTTTTCAAAATGGTTAGTTTAATTAAAATTTAACAATTTATACAATGATAAAGATGGTTGTACATTTTAAAAAAGAAAAAAATTATAAATAATATATATAAACGGCTAGCTCAGTGAACGAAACCATTAAACCTGGTTTTACAAAACGTAAGTAATGGACCAAAAGGTATGCATCTCAAACCAGCTGATCTTCTTTGGTTTGGACAGTTCAGTTGGTTTCAACAGTTTATGAAAACTCCTACATATGACAATTATATAGAACAAAGATGATGAAAATTACTACCTTTTGTTGGAGCCGGTTGTTGAATTCCTCTTTTGCCCTCAACACATCTGAAAGATGTGAAATTTGTTTTTCTAAATGAGAGTGTAATCCTTTTTTGAACTCAATCTGGCTCTCAAGCTCCTTAGTCTTTTCCATATTGTTTTTATGTATTTGATCTTTACTTTTAATCTTGCCTTCTACATCCTGTAAACTCTCTTCTCTCTTCCTCAATGATTCGTCTTTCAAACGTAGTTCGTGCTTTGCTTTATCAAGCTTCATGGATGGATACCAAATAACCAAAGTCAAATACCACTTCAAGAGAATTTACACACAAAAAAAGCATAATAATGATAACATGTCATGCATACCATCATTTTCATTTTCTGAAGCTCATTTGTATCAATTTGCTTTCTAGCGGGACCCAACTCGACCCCTCTGACTCTTGTTGCAAAGTTTAGTGAACTCAATGTCTCACACAGATCATGTTCCAAGGGACTAATGTGCACAAACATTAATGTTTTCGAGTCACCCCCTAAAAGAACAGCAAAAAGACATACATATATAATTTATTTAACACAAATGGACACCAAGAATTGAATTTACCTAATGAATCTTGGAGTAGATGTGTGAGCTTTGAGTTCCTGTACGGAATGTGGCTGCTTTTATTCGCTAAGGCAGATACTAAATCACCGAGAGCAGAAAGAGATCGGTTAATATTTTGGGCCTCCTTGAGGCGTTCACCTTGAGCATCTGTCTTCGCAAGCCTCTCACTGCCAGCTAAATCCACAAGCCATAGCTTGCTCTTTGTGCACTCGCCATTCAACAAATTCTTTGCTCTAACTATAATACATAGCAAACTAAAAAACATACAAGGAAACAAAAAAAAAACATATAAATAACCATAATAAGGTATTTTATATTATGTGGTAAATGTTGTGAGATTATAACAAGCAGGTGTGGCAGGTTGAGTACGGGTCATAACAGGCTTGGGTTATGAGAGGGTGAGAGGCTGGGTAACAGGTCAAAATGGGTTCAATTCGGTGTTGGGTTGATCCGAGACACCTCTTGTGTTTTTAACTTTTTAGATGAATAATTAGTGCCAAATATGATTACTAAAGTGTTACTACTTCAATGATAATCAACTTTTTTTTGTGAAACTATTTAGGAGGTTCAAAAATACACTTTGAGTGACTTTTGACATATTATTTTTTTTACATATTCATTTAATATACTCATTTGACCTGTTTAAGATAAAACATAACCGAATCCACCCATTTATAAGCAAATGAGTTGAAACTGTCACCTAGGTAAATGCATTACTATCTTTATAATACTATACCTTACATCATATATTGTTAAAAATAGAAAAATTTGTAATAAATTACCAATAAGAGCGGCTGCTATGTTCATTCAAGTTATTTGAACCCAAAGCTCGAGCACTGCTTCCTGCTCGCAACACATTCCAGACGTCTTGTATGTTTTCAACTTTTGCTTCAACTAGCCCAGGAATATTATGAAGCCCTTCAGAAGCTTGTTTTATTTCCAACCTAAATTTCCCAAAAAAATATTATATTGAACATATGAAGCTAGTTATTTTAATTATTTTATACTATATTATATACATCTAGTTCATTGAAGCAAAGTGATAAAGAGATATGTACTTCTTGGCGGATGATGATGGTGTTGTCAGTAAATCCCTTATCTGTTCATTATAAACTTCAAGAACACTAACTGATATGTCATACGTAAAAGTGTCGATTCTTTTTTTTGCAATATTGAACAATTCCTCAAGTGTTCGGTAATTAACCCCTCGGTTTCCCTCTGTACCCTCCATGGTAAATGTCTTTCCCGTCCCAGTTTGTCCGTATGCAAATATGCATACATTGTAGCCATCCAAAACTGAAGTTACCAATGGTGAAGCTTGGGCAAAAACATCAGCTGTGTAAAATAACAAAAAGTTAATGAGATACAAGTTATGCATTTGAATTCAATTACGTGAAGATTAATTAATCGCAAAGGAACCTTGATTGTCATTTGGTGTGAAGACTCTATCAAATCTGAAGGTCTTTTTAATGGAACCACTATTTAAAATCCCGAGTTCACCATTTGATGCTGCATCAAAGTCAACAACCGTTGAGCACCCGGTTGAAGATTCTGCTTCGCTTAGTGGACGACAACGACAAAATACCCTTATATTCCCTGATAATTAGAGCATTAAGAATAAATATGCAACAATAGTGTTTTGCTAATTAATTGTTATGAAAGATAAAATTAGCAGACCTTTTGCATCCTCGACTTGATTATGAAGCTTTCTTCTCTTTGCTTGTTCTTCATAGTACTTCCTTTTAAGATCCTCACTCTGTGCAACTACAAATTGATAATCAAGATAAAATAATATCAACTAAAAGATTTAAAAAAGTGTTCTTGAACAAAAGAAATTTCTTTTTAGAGATTTACCCAATGCGTGAACTGCAGAAACCATATTATTTAGATCAGGAACTGAATCAGCACATTGGTGTGCCTGAAGAGAGAGCTGGGAGTGGTCTTGTTTCAAGATCTAATCAACAGGTCATGTTAAACAAGTATAAAAGGTAATTTGACTATAACTTTTATAATACGTGTGTTAATTACCGTTATTCTATGTGATAATTCCTTGACTGCAGCAACCCATACTTTCTTGTCATGTTCATATCTAGCTGATATGCCCCTCAGCATTTCAGATTGTTTCTCCATCTTTTGGTCTAATAAAGAAATTTAAGGAATATCTATGATAAAATGTTCTCTAAGGGCTGAAGATAAATGTAATGTTTGACATCACAAACTAACCAAGAGAGGATGCCTGGAAAAATTTATTGTCAAGTTCCATGCGTGCCTTCTCCAGTTGCTCACTTGCTGCAGTTAAGGACATCCAAGCTTGATAGCATTCATCAGTCTTGCGTTTACATTGACCGGTCAACTCTTGTATCTTCTTCTCATACTTCTCTACTAATTTCTTTCCCATTACTTTTTTCTTCAATATAAAATAATTCAACAGATATTAAACATGATTCTGGAACATAACTGCATTAATAATAACGATACCTGAACTGAAGGGACTTCTATATCAGCAGCACAGTTTTGACATCTTATAAAATCATGGTTTACATGCTCATCTATGAGTAAATCAACACGTAAGGGAAGTCAAACTCAAATTCAAATTCAAGTCACTTGTCACAACTACAATAATAATTTAGAATCTTAGATTCATATGACAATATAACTACCAAGAAGATTAGGAGCCCTTCTTATGCAGATTCCACTGACCAGAGGGCGACCGATGATCCCTTCAAACCTAACTACAATTGCCTCACCCATCTTGACTTTGACTCTTGAGCCAACTAACTGCAGTGGTCTATTTGCTCCAACCACTGAAAAGATGTCAAAATCCGAAAGAATCTGCTAAATATGAAATTCAAAATTAAAATTTTGTAGTAACTTTTTATATAAAGATTTAAAAGGAAAAGCGCACATGCCTTCTCTTCCTGCAAGTATACATTGAACACTCTCATGCCTTTAGGACCGAATGTGTTTATCATCTCAACAAAATGAAGGTCAACATAGTAATGTCCCTCTGGTAGATTGTCAAACCGATACCGAAAGTTTCCTAGTCTTGTTGTGTGGTAAATGAATGAAACATCACCACCCTCGGTTATAAACTCATTTGTTTGAAACACATCACCCCCTTCATAATACTTATCCGCTACCAAGTTTATGTTCAAATCAGGTTCCACTATGGTTTGGGCTCCAGCATTCACAAACAGGACGACCTCATCTGATGCTAAAAGAAGAAGGAATAATGTCAGTATGTTTACAAAATTACCATTTGCTTGTCACTTATGTTTCCATTGTTTCTAATTTGGGTTGAACATCCAAACAAAATCGAACCTCTACGTAATATGAAGTGCTAAACTAACATGTTCTATGGCAATTGGCAAATATTGCTCTGCAATGACCTCATATGAACACCATAAATGAGCTACAAGCAGACAAACACACAAACATACCTAGTAGATCTCACGCATAGAAACTATTTGTAGGGTCTCAAAGGGGTAGGTTGAGCACAATACTTTACTCTTTCCTAAGGAACTTAGAGGCCACTTCCACCATAAATGAGATAACCATTTTAATTTGGCAATTTGTATTTTTATAATCCAAACTAATATCATTTGCCCGCTAATAATTTATACTAGCAATTCGATTACTGAGACTCCTAACTTTCACTTTCATCTGCCAAGCACGATCCTATTATAGCCTAATCAGCAAATATTTAGCTTGATTTTCACTCAAATTCGCACACAATGATGATTATAAACAAAATAGAAATGCTTACAAGCTAAATCCAATTGAACTTATGTCATTTTGTGCAAATCTAATTGTGAATTTCTATTTCTCTAGGCAACTAAATAGAAAGTTATGGTCATCATTGGTCAAATTGCGGGCTAATTGATCATAGTTTCGATCACTAAAAATTACTTTGCCTATTACTTTAAATTAAAAAAGAACGATGAGAATACAAAATGTGGCTCCTAGGTCTATTTTAAGAGGGTTTTCATCTTGAACTCGATCAATGGTACGGATGAACAGAATATTAAAGTGAAAATCAGTCAAAATTCTAACCTGAACATTTGGATTTCATAAACCCATTTCGGATTAGCCTGGAGTTGGAACCGCAAACCATATAATCGAAGGAAGATTCATCATCTTCATCCGCCATTAAAACCCCACCTGACTTCTTGTCAGAATATGGAACAGCATTCGAGCAACACGGGTCGGTAGCAATTAGGGCTTCTCCGTCTACCTTCATACTGCAATCATGCTGTTGATCCGACGGTTTGTTCCAATTAAAATCACCAATTGGAAAATCTGAGGTCACCTCGAGTGTATTATTCTCCTGATTTGAAGAATTGCTACTCCGATTTTGAACTTCGGACGCCATGGAATGGCCAATTTGTCTTCTAAAGTGTCAAAAGTAGCTGTTATTATGCCTTCAGTTGAAATTGATAACGGATTTGAAGACTGTGAAGATTGATAGGGATTTTGGTAGAGAAGATGATTTGGGTTTGAAAGTTTGGGGGTGAGAATTTCAATCGTGACCTTTAATCAGACGACCGTTGCTCCGTTTGTAAAACCCTTTCATTCTAATATAAATTTTTTTTTTTGTGACGTGAATTTCACACGGTAAGACTTAAACCATCAATTATTTGATTGTTTCGACACTTTGATATCGTTAGCTTTTATATGTCTATCTTTCCATTCTAATATAGACATTTTTATAGAAGGGAATTTTACATATTTACTCTTTCTAATATCATAAATTATATATTTTCATACGTTAAAAAATTAATTATATATTTCTCACTTTTTAAGCATATATATCACATATTTATTCATTTCATTAAACTTTATCTATTAAATAACTAGGTTAAAAACCCATATAACATACGGGTTCAATCCAAAAATATTGTTGATATTTAAAAAAGTTCGTAAGTTATAATGTTGCTGATAATATTTTGTATATCGACTTTTATGTATAATTTTTAACATTAGCTACATCTAATATTAGTAGGTTTTCTCTGTTAATATTTATACGTCTAATGGGCTGTTTGGCAACCTCTTAATTAGGCTCTTAATGGTTCAGATGTTTGAATGATTCAGCATTTAATGGTTTAGACGGTTTGTTTCACGAGCAAATGTCTGAATGGTTCAGACATTTGCCTCTGAATGGTTAAGCATTATACTAATACTTAATGGTTAAGAGGTCTAATGCTGAATGGTTAAGAACTCTTATCTGAATTGGTCAGACATTTGCCTTTAAATAGTTAAGCTATATACTAGCTCTTAATGGTTCAGCACTTAATGGTTCAGACCTTTTATTGGTTCAGCACTTAATCATTCAGATATTACCAAACAGCCCCTAAATAGTGTATAATATGGAATGAAATAAACTTAAAAATAAGAACTTTAAGTAATAAACAAATTAAATTGAACATGAAAAACCATATTTCAAATTCATAAACATCCGAAAATTTATTTGTATACAACATTTGATATTTTGTTGGTGATTTTTTCATCATTATCTAATATTAATAGTTTTAATCTCTGTCTACTTTTAACTCGAGATAATGCAACATAAAGCTGACAATGATCCCTGAAACAAACCAACTTTGGATAGTGATTATCCTTGACTCTTTTTTATTGTCATTGCAAAACATACTATTAATAGGAACTGTCTTCTTTGAAATTTAAAAGAAATCTTTTTGTCTGAAGGTGTCAAAGTCAACCATAGATAAAAGTGTAAGTTTCAATATTACTTCCAGATACATCAAAACAATTTGCACACATATTAAACGAATTCCAATCAAACATAATAATAATATGACAGTACACATAAAAAGAAATAAAGAAGTTTAAAAAGTAGAAGCATGTAATACCTCTTCACATATGGATTGTTAAAGTAGATCATCTTCAAATCAAAAAAATAAAAGTAAAATAATATTAATTCAAAAACACAATTGAATACAATGATAGGTTAAATCATAATCGCAGAGGATGAAAGCTCAAATATAACAAAAAACAAATACATTTTATTGAAGAAAACTTGATGAAACCGAAGCTAAAATGAGAACGTTAATGAAGTCTGTCGAAGACGATATCATCAGACTTTATAAAGACAAATCGCGAGGGTCGTAAAGCTGGGATGGTTGAGAAATATTTTAAAACCGAGTATGATTTCATTTCCAAAAAAAAAAAAAAGATACCCATGAGTTCCTTCAAATTGGAGAGGAGTCGATTAAAAAATCTCGTAACTTTTGTCAAGATTCAAATATAAAACAAGTATTTAATGAAAACACACAATCAATGAATCGATTTCATAGATGAAGAAAATCATAAATGATTTCTACAGTTTTTGTTGATGAATTATTTAAAAAAAAAAGATATATCATGTATGATTTAATTTCCAAAAAAATATATGCTCTAATTTAGGGTTAAATTTTCAAATTTTCCCTAAATATCTCTTGTATCATAAGTTGACTTTAATCAAATAAACCTAGACTAACACTAAGAACATATACATATTTAGACGGGAATTGAAAAAAGTAGATGCTTAAGAGAATGTCACGTGCCACCAAAGTTATTGTTTTATTAATAAGTTTATATTATTTTTATCTTTTTTTACTAAAAGATTTTTACATATTAATGTTTTATTATTATAATTGTTTAACACTTTTGACAATTATATTTTGTATTTGAAGATATAACTTTGATTATTGGTTGTTATTGTTGTTTTGAAATAATGTTTTAAGCGAGATGAAATTTTATTGTTTTTATTTACATAGAAGACTCGAATTTGAGAAATTATGTAATTGATAGCGTTGGAAGTGAAATGTATAAAAAAAATTTAGTGAAAATACAAGTAATATAATCATTCAATAAATAATTTCAATAGAATGAGTAAATATGTAATATGTATGTTTTAGGAATGAAAAATATGTAATTGATTTTTTGATTTGGGTAAATAACTAATTAATGACTTTAGAAATGGGACATATATAAATGCCCCTTTATAATATGGTAGGAAACTTTGGCTGCGTTTGGTTGGAATGGAATGGAATTGAGAAACTAGTATAATTTTCAAGTAAATTATGTTTGAGTGGGTAATGAAATGTAAAACCCAAGAGAATGCTTCACCTCAAATTTCCTTGGTTGTGGGATTTGAAATTCCCTCTCTAGGTGGAAGGATTTTGAAATCCCACAACCGAGGGAATTTGAGGTGAAACATTCCATTGGGTTTACTTTTAATTACTCACTCAAACACAATTTTACTTGAAAATTATACTAGTTTCTCATTTCCATTCCATTCCATTCCATTCCATTCATTCCAACCAAACGCAGCCTTTGGTTTTTTTGAATGTCATGAATTCAATCTCTGACATGGATGAATAATTATTGACCATCAACCTGTCGTTCAAAATAAAAGATATTTTTACTATGCAAGATCAAATTTTGAAAGCATTTCTAACATAATAGATTTTGGGGACCAATGATCCCTAGCCAAACTGATTAAAGTGAGATTGATATGTATATACAAGGAGGTCATGGGTTGTCTTACTCTGAACAAAATGCTCAAGTCAAGCCAAGGGTTTTACTAGTTATGGGATTCCTTTTGCGGGGGTTGGGAGTGTTGTCCCGACTGAAAAATGATAGATGTACCCGATTAAAATAATACCTATTCTTCGAAACAGGGTTGTACATTTGTCATTAAAAAATAGATTTCGGGGTTTTTATAGTTGCATCCTATTTCACTTTCTATTTTCGCCTTAGTCTATTGCATTAAATATATTCATTAATTGTGTTTTTTTCTATCCAATCAAATTATCATACAACTTGGAAGTCAAAGCAAAATTATTATGCCCAACAACTTCAAATTTGAGCAAAATTAATTCGCGTACACAAGTTGAAATTTGAGGGGAAAAAAATCTTTACAATTTTCATAAGATTAAACCATATGATAAGAAACATCTCAGTTGTGGATCAATTTCCTTTTCCTGAAACAAGATTTTGAATGCCAAAATCGATTTCTTCTAAGTGGCAAACCAGACAATCGATTTCTTCTAATTAAATGTTATTTTTATTATAACTTAGTGCTATTTTCAGGCGATAGTTTGGGATGGAGTAACGACCTGTGTATTACACGGGTTGAAAAAAATTAAATTAAAAATAAATACAATTAAAAATGATTAAATATAGATGTTTCATAAAAACTGATTTATGAAAAATATATTGACTCAATTGAAATTTCAATTTTCTAAATATTAGTTAGTTATTTAGAAGCTTGTTTTCAAATCTCCCATCATTCCATTCATTTAAAAAACCCAAATATATTTCATTTGCTTGTAACTACCTAGTTGCAAACCACCTAATGAGATTTAATTTAACTTAGTAATTTTTTATAAATGAATTATAGAAAACCTTTTTGCCTAACTTGAATATTCATTCTATAATATTGGTTGTTTTAAAATTTCATTTTAAATCTCTCTTAGGCCATGTTTGGCAAACCAACTTTTTTGATTAACTTTTGACTTATTAATTTCTGAAAAGTCAATAAGTTAATAAGTATGTTTGGGAAAAATTAAAAAGTTGATTTTAAAGGGTTAATAAGTTACTTTTAAGAAGTTAATACAAGTAACTTTTTGATAAAATAAGGAATCCCAAACATGGCTTAATCTTAAGTTTAGTGTGGAAAATGTTTTAGATCATTGTCATCCCTTTTTTTTTTTATATTACCTTCGTTGTTTTTTTTACTGGTCGCAGGAGTTGAGTTCTTGTTAGTTTCTTTACATGTCCATACCGAAGTTTAAGAGATGTTGACCAATTTACCATGTGACGGTTTGTGTTGATTCACCAACTAAAACTTTGATGATTTAAATTGAGTCTTAATCTTCAACAGACAATTATGCGTCAGGTTCTTGCATTGATTCTTCATATTATACTTTAATATTTACACAGAATCTTGATCTTAAATGAACAAATGCATTATTTTCTCATCACGATATCTTGGCATAATTGATAACTAGATGATACATTCTGACTTGATCTTAGATAAACAAGTATACTTAAATGATATTGAAACAGGTTCTCAAGCTAACATTTACTTATCTATTCTTTCATTATGTTTCATTTTAACGAAGAAGTCTGGTAGAAGCTAACGTATAAAATTCAGGACGACACTTGGTTTATGGGCTGCTCATAGGAACTCCAAAATTAGAGTAATTCTTGGCATCTTGTGAATCAAAAGGTGTTATATAGAACCAAACTCTACATATGTCTTGTTGTTTCACAGGTGAAGAGTGCCCATATTGCAAATTCGATCCATTATGGGTGTATTCCAGATCGGTACTTTCATCTTTTTTCTGTATGTAACAAATACGAACCATTTGTGCTCCTTTTGCTATTAGTGGAGTTGTTGCAAATTGACTGTCGCTTTATAATATTTGGCTGCACTGATCACTCATGTTAGAAGAACTTCATAATTTTGACAACCCCATGCTCTATACGTCTATTTGTGGATTAGAACTATTAGCTGAAGATATTGTTATTAAATCTAATCTAATAAAGCAAAATATATATGTGACACATGTTCACGTTATCGCCACCTAGGATTGTCCATATGTCACCACCATAATAAATTACAATTATGGTAAAAATCTTAAATTCAAAAAAGTTTTCTTAATAACTCTCATTTAATACCATACTAATCAAGATAATTTCTTTACATAATAAATAACATTTTATTAAAAATAGTTTAATAAGACTTAATTTTGTTAAAATATAATTTAATTTGTAGTTAAGCATTGTTAAAACTAAAATACTTCAAAAAGATATATAAAGAGGTTTATGGATATTTATGAATAATAAAATCTTTTTTTCATTTTATACTATTATTTATTACTTAAATATGTTTGTTATATAATAATTTTATTGATATGTTATCTACAACATATATTACATTATACATATATATAATCTACTATATAATTTTTTATTTCAACCCATGTAACACATCGGTATCTAACCTAGTGGTTAAATATATTTAAAATATTATTCAAATATGATTGATATAAATTGTAACCAATTCCCAAAATATGTGGGATATCTTGTATTATTTATAGGAGATTGAATGGAAGATGAGGATATGGTTTTACCTATTCCAACATGGTATCAGAGCTATACCTCTGACAACATGGTATCAGAGCTATACCTCTGATTACCTTCTCAATTTCTTCATTGGCCCTTTTCTGCCTTATCTCAACCCCCTATTTCTTCCCCTCTTCTTCCCCACAATGGAAAATTTACATCCTACCAAGCCCAACCTCACTCCTCGGGCAGCCCAATTCCAAGACCTCCTTGGGCCACACCACACTGTCCATACCCAACAACCACACCTGCTCCCATTCGGCCCACTTCTAATCAAGCCTATGCAGGCATTTTGGGCCCTGCTCCACAGTCTCCTCATGCCGGGTCAGAAACCTCCTATACACCGACGGACATTAATCAAGCCATGTACACCATGTCTCTTAATTCTCCCGATAATAACTAGTACATGGACTCGGGTGCCACGGCTCATATGACCAACTCCACATGTACTCGTCTTATTTTCGTAATAATTCATTAAACTGTATTACCGTTGGCAATGGTTCCCAACTTTCCGTTCAGGGTACCGGTCATACCACCCTACCTACCAATTATTCACCTTTCCAAATTAACAATGTTCTTTACTCACCCAATCTTGTCACAGGCAAACAACCAGATGTGTTTTTGTGGCGTCACGATCCCTCTCATACGTGATATAGAGGCAAGCCAATATCCCTAAAGAAGGATATAAATTTTTATTGACCGAACATACAAGCGTATTTGTACATACAAAATAGGAATTTGTGTAGGATTTGAAATCCTGCAGACGTGTTTGGTTCGCAGGAAACAGAATGGAATTCAATTCCAAGTCCCTCTTTGGTTAGAAAATGTCTTAGGACTTGCAATGAGAATAATTGTATATTTCATAATTGCCCTTGATTAATAAATCACGCAGTAAAAGCATACAATTGTTTCTAAGTTCAACAAATAAGTGATGGTCATGTTTTAATCGTATTATATATTGCCTACTTGAACTAAACACTCAATTATCTCATTGAAAATTTTTTTTACTCTTCAAACTTGTGACTAAGAAGTCTGTTTCAAATCAAGCATATGTTACTAAGATTATTTATTCATCACATTTGCTAATGTTTTTTTTGTGGGCAATTGATTTTATTCAATTTTGAACATAAAGCTAATTAATATATTTGACCTAAACCTGAAGTTTCTATTTTTATGGCAGAAGCATAGATTATGATCAATCAATCTGGGAATCATTAATTAACAATAAAAAGATAAAATTTACCATTGGCAGATAGGCTGCAATATATAAATCTTAGATCCCCATGGAATTGAAAAACCTTTGGTAACATGTCCTTGAGGAGCTCCCAAATGTTCATACATTATGATGTTTGGTTATTGTTGTTTGTCTAATTGGTACCAGGTGTGATTATTTTGCAGTAATTCTCACGAATTACTTTGATCTGTCATTCAATAATATTCTTGATTGGCGTAAATTTGCGGTCATACTAAAGGAGAAAGACATGTATGATCTAAAGCAAATCCTCAAAGACATATCCAATGAACAATTTGTCACCATCCACAACTATTTAGTAAAGGTTAAAATCTCATATTTTTTTTACATGCTACACAAACACACAGACATATATACATATATTGTTTTGCGAGAAAATTACATAAATAGTCATTGTGCTTTGACCAGATTGCATTATTAGTCTCCCAGACTTTGAAAATTAAAAAATTAGTCCAAACTTTTGTGTAGTGATCGTAAATTTGGTCCCCAATAAATAAAAATACTTCATCAATAAATAAAATTTTTTAATCCTTTATATAATCAACTAAGTTATAACACTGTGTATTACACGGATTAAATAAGAAAAATACTAAATATTTATTAGTGAAGAGTTAGAAAGTGTAAAATGTTATTTTGATATAGATATGATTGAAATTATGTATAAGTAAGTATTTTAATTAGTTGATAAAACACTTTTATTATTTCTAAAACATTCGTTTTAAAAAATTATTGCTTTGAAAACTTTTTATTTTTTTTATCAATATTTCATTGTTTAAAAACTCCGCGTTTGTTTGTAAAATATGTTTTATATAAATATTTTATTTTTAAAAAGAATGATTTTAAAATAGTTTCATAATTTAAAAAAGTTTCGTTGTTTTAGAAAAAAAAAAAACATAATTTTAGGAATTTTTTTTTTTTTTTTGAAAAAGTGTAAAATTAATCAAAATACTTAGTTTTATTTAATGAAAAAATGCATTTTAAAAATTATGATTCAAGAATTACTTGAATTTATAATATAGAGAAAGAAAGAGAGAGGTTTAGAAATAATTTATTTGACTTTTACAATAAAATAAATAGTTTAGCGGGGAAACAAATAAAAGAGTATCTGTTAGAATAACATGTGTCAAATTATATAAAAAATATAAAAAATTATTAGGATAGATGAGATATGCAATCACAAATTCTGTAAATTAATTGAATTTATGAGCGACTTTTTATTTTAATCCTTTCAAATACACATACATAAAGGCTGAAAGCAACGGGTCTAAAAGATAACAACTAAATATTAATCATTTTAAAACATAAGAAACCACTTTACTACCATAAGATCTTCTTGATAATTCTGTTACGTGGTCACGTTTTTACAGTTTTTTAATCTAAAAACCACACTATATGTTTACAGATAGAGTATTTTCAGATGGATATAAGTGAACACGGTAATTCACATATGTAAACAAGTTGAACTTGACCTCGTTTAAACTTGAGCTTGACATATGAGTAACTTGTAAACTCGAGTTCAGTTCAAATTTAACTCGTTAAATATTTATTAGTTATTTTATTTATATTCATACATGACTATTTCTCACACAAATTCACAATTCCAGATTTATGTAGTTGTTTTCATTTAATATACTAACATTTATTATATAATTAAGTCGTTAATATAATAATAAAAGTTATTATATTTGTATAAGAATAAACTAACTTATGTTCACGGGTCTAGCAAGCTTAATATGTGAAATCCACGCTAAACCTTTTTTATTAAATAACTAAGCTAGAAGGTTGTGTATTACACGTGTTAAATAAATAATATTATATTTTAATATTAAATAATTAGTAATAAATGTTTAAAAATTAGAAAAGAGAAGCAGAAACAAACTTATTAAGTAGGTGAAAAAAGATAAGTGGGAAAAGTTAATGACAGTAAAAAAGATTTATGAATTAAGAAAATGAACCAAGAAAAAAATTTATTTATTAGATGAAGAAAGAAAAATGACAAATATAAATGACAACTCAACTCATAGAACCGGGTCACGTGGCATCCTCATTACCTCATTTCTTATATATAATTATCCATTACAAGCTCAAGCTCATTTAAATTCAAATTGATTCAAGCTTTTGACAAATAAATCTTGACTGGCTCGCAATCGACTTAGTTTATTTACACCTTTAAAATGAATATGTAAAAGAAATAATAGTGTAGTTAGGTGAACACATATATTCACCGTAATCAAGTGACCCAAAGTGTATTACAAGTATATAATTATGTCTCTTGCATAATAATTTCTCTATTTTCTCTTTTCTTTACAAAACTACAATATTATGAGAATTGTAAGAATCGAATAAAATCATTCATTTCTTATTAAAAATTAAATAAAAATTAGATAGTTATGTCTCTTATTTAATAACTTCTCTAGTTATACGTGTATAGATGTTTATAATATGTGAATATACATTAATTTACAAAAAGTATTGTATATCAATTCAAGTATTTATTCACATAATATTTAACTAAGCATGTTAAATTTCTATATAAGTACACTATTAAATGAATGATTTTGATTGATTTTTTATTTGCAAAAAAAAAAAAAAAAAAAAATGTGTGTATATAAACAAATACGCTCACTCTATCGTAACATACTCTTTCTCTTACTAAGTTGGCGCCCAACCTTAGAAATTTGATTACCAAATCCAGTTAGGAATTCGGAGGTGATGTAATCAAAACTAACTACTAGGAGTCTAGAGTGCATGATCATAGTATTGTTAAAAGGGTGCACTAACTTATTTGTTAAAATATAAAATAAGAGTCTATTAGCTATTACTTAAGTTGCAAGAGCAGTCCATCAACTATTAGTTTCTTTTACCAATATCCTATTTTTAAGTGATTAACGTTCAAGTCTTATCTTAAACAAATAGAATTATTACTATATTAGTAGGTATGTGAGTTTGTTTATAAAAAAACTATTAACATTTCTCCATAGTATAATATATTAGTCTATTATCCGTTACCAATTAGCATCTTCCATTACCCTTGGGTTTTGATTAGTGGACGTGAACTTTAGACGAACTAGTTCCTTCTTGTTGTAAATTGTGAATCTCTAGATCCAAAAACTCAAATATGTCCCTCCAAATTTCTAGTTTCTTTCAAATAACCGGGTTCGTTTAAAGGTCAACTTCATGGTTTGGAGGGCTGAAATTGATCGTCTCCCCACATTAACGTCCTTGGCCCTGAGAAGGGTTAGTGTGTAGTCGGTTAATTTTTTTTTTGTCAACTACAACGAAACAACCGAACACCTTTCTATGCCTTTGATATTAAAGATCTTTTAGCTAATTGAGGAAGTTAAAACTATGGGATATCTATGGGTTAAAACCGTTATCATGTAACCTCTCTATCATGAGATTAATGATGTTCCTTTTATCTTCATTGTATCGAAAGTTAATATTTTTTCTATTTTTTGTTATTTGTGGATGTAAAATTCTATGCTAGCTTCTTAATAAAAATTGTTTTGGCTGTTCAAAACAAATACTGAAATTAATATCTTCAAGTGAGTACTCCTTTCTAAATTTTGTTTTTTAACTAGTAATTTTAGTCAAAATTAAATAGTTCCGAGGTGCATAATTTTTAGACTTTTGTCATTATGTGCAAGTATTAATAAAAAAATACTTCAAAATAAGGTCCAAATGGAATACTGAAAGTATTATAAGGTGTATATCATAAAATAAAGTGTGGGGGGTATTATTGTAAATTACACCCGCATTGACTCTTGAAAGAACGAGAAGGGATTCTGTTAAACTTACTTCTCCAAGTGAGAGATGACATAATCAAAATTGGTGGTGTGGTTGGTGATATATATTTAAAATATATTTTTAGATTTTATAAACGTAAACTATTAACTAATTTGTGTTTTGTGGCATCAAGAAAATTAGTTAAGAGTATGGATGAGTAGTAGGTTTAGTTCACCCACTTGCAATATCATGTTTCAATGCATATGACTTTCTAGTTTCTACTCCTGTAGTGATAATAATTATAATATATAAATAGATATATATTACTAGTGTTAAAATAGTATGAATAATATAATAATATGGTAAATCTATATTTGATTTTTTGAGAAAAGTATAGCATAAACATTAAAAATTACAATAAACATCATAGACCTATAAATAGTGGATGTGAAAATTAAGAAAAATCATGACATTTATAATTTGATGATTAAATTCAACTCAAGAGGTTTAATATAAGTCTTAAATCACATTCATTCTTTTAAATTATATAATTGATTAATACCGAGAAAGGTAGTTTGTATTAGTGTAAGAGTTTATCTTAAACGCTGATACTAACCAAAGATCTTTTAGCATGCACTGAAATACAAGAAAGTTACTTCGGAAGATTTAAGTGTCAAATCTTCCGAATTCAAAGATAGAAATATTTCAAAGCCTGAAGACAAAGTCTTCCGAAGCCTGAAAACTGATTTATTTCGAATACAAATAAGACATGCTTCTCTGACATACTTTTGACAAAAGCAAACCACATTTCGCCGCCTTCTCTGATGACTAACCAACTTATATAAATTGGTGATTATCTTTTACTTTTATCAACTGTTCAGTATGGTGTTTTTGTCTGTAAATTTCTACTCTTTTATTTTTATCATTTTTGTAATACAATAAAATATGAGCTATGATATATCATAGTCACAACTCAAAAGACAATTTGTCTTTTAACTCTACATTGATCTTGTTGTCTAGATTAGTGTCTAGCTAGGCTTCAAAGTATGATCAGCTGTATAATGTATTATAAAGTATCTCGTGTAACTAGTTTTAGTGTTAAGTTTGGTAATAATTGAAAAGCACTTGAGAGCAATATAAATAATCCTTGAAAACTAATTTGTTCTTGAGTGTTTTTACTTGATATTCTTTGTTTCACTGCCTGATTCCCTATTTGATCTAGTAAGTGTGCTTAGTTGATAAGTTCTTAACTGTGAAACTGTTTTGAACCATAACCGGTCCTGCAATTAGTGTTAATATTATATAAAATTTAGACACTCTCATTATTCAAGAGTTCCAATAATGTGTTTTTAATACATTAAAGTTTGGTGTTTTTGATATGTTAAAGTTATGGTGATAATCACGTTAGATTTACACATAAAAAACTGATTGAAACTGCACACAATTCATGTATTTATTTTACAAGATATCAACCCTCTTGTGCATACTTAAGATCCCGTAACTTGAACGTGAATCACTCAACTCGTAATCTGAATGGTCCAAACATGTTGATCGGTTAAAATGAACAGACAAGTTGTAAACCGGATTTGATAAAGCTGTAAACTAGTTAAAAAGGTCATATATAATTACAACTATTGATAACTATTTTATTCTAATTTTGCACAGGTTAGCATGCGGACAAGTTCATGTACAATTTTATTTCAAATTAGGCTTTCCACATGGGCTAAATAAGATTACCACCAATACCCGATGACCAACCCTCCCCCTACTGATGTAGATTTGTCTCTTGTAAAATAATTACAGACATTTTTACGTATTATTTTTTATTATAATAAGAAATTTTCTTTTGGCACATTTTTTTATTATGTGTGTGTGTAGAAAATTATAATATTTTATTCATTAACTTAAGTAAACTAGTTAATGAAGACGTTTGTCGGTAATTTTTCTATAACAGTCCATTGTTCTTTAGTGATTATTCCTTCAGCCATCCATCAATAATACTTTATTTTAATTTATAGTTTATCATAATTACTTGCTTGTACCATCTATATATAGTTAAAATAATTGTAAAGATGCGATAAACGATAGATAACGACCTAAACTCCCAAAACAGACATCACCTCTTCGCCTAATCTATTCTAATTAACTGGATCAAAATAAAATAAATCTTTGAAAAACCATTCGAATGACTAGTCATAGATAATGATTTATTAACAAATGCAAAGATAGATTATATTAGAAAGTATTTGATCTTTAATAAAACGGTTGAACCGGAGCACCAATCTTTGACCACCAAAGCAACATAATAAATGAGAGAACACTAGGAATAGTACATGTATCTTTCTTCAAGCAAGTTTATAAGGAATAAAATATCAGTATATTAAAAGGAAAATAAGTTTACAATTTTTTTACAATGTGACTATTAAATAAAACAACAGAAGAAATTACCTCAATTTTAATTTTAGGTGGTGTTTGTTTTTGAATAGGTAAAATTTCTGCAGTCTGCGGACCAGATCTGCAGACATATGTAGCAGAAGAGGTGGACCAAAACTCTGCAGCCTGTAAGAAAAAGACTGGTTGTTTTTTAACGTCTGTAGATTATTAAAATAAACTAGTGGTGGTGATCGGATGGTGGTGATGGTGGTAGACGGCGTTGGATGGTGGTGGTGGGTGGTGGCGGACGGTGGGTGGTGGTGGTGGTGGGTGGTGGCGGGCGGTAGGTGGTGGCGTAGGTGGACGGTGGTGGCGGCGGACGGTGGTGGTGGCGTAGGTGGACGGTGGTGGCGGCGGACGGTGGTGGTGGCAGACGGTGGCTGGTGGCGGAGGTGCACGGGGGTGGTGGCGGCAGACGGTGGCTGGTGGCGGAGGTGCACGGGGGTGGTGGCGGAGGTGGACGGTGGTGGCGGCCGGTGGTGGTGGTGGTGGGTGGTGGTGTTTAAGAAGAGCTCTGCAGACCTTAGAAGTGGCTGGACCAAGTCTGCACCAAAAAGAGCTCACGCAAACGTTTTTTAATGAAATGTCTTCGAAAAAACAAACAGTTTGCAGATGACAATGTCTGCGCGTGGTCTGCGCGACGCAAACAAAAGAGCCTGCGCAGACATTTTTCAGAAAAACAAACACCCCTTTAGTGTCATCAAACAGACAAAATTGTTATTTTTCTCAAGTCAATTAATCGTTAAAAGTTTTGTTTTTTCTCGTTCAAGTCTGCTAATTTCTCGTAAACCGATTTAATATGTAAATTTAACCCCATTGAGTAATGATATGATAATTTTCTAATATCTTGAGGTATGGAGCTTTTTAGTTATCTGGTTATTATTATTTAAAAAAAAAAAAATATCTAAATCAAAAGAACATGGTTGATAGGGGTGTGAAAAAAAACAAAATAACTGAATTTTAATTGAAGTAACCAATGCAATCAAATCGAAAAAACCAAACCATCGGTTTGGTTTGATTTTTTTTATTTGGTTTTGGTTTTGCTTGTAACAAAAATTGAAAATTGAAAAAACCAAACCAAAACCATATAATTGAACTTTTAAATTTAAAAGTGTAACTTGTAAATTTAAAGATGCATTTATACACTTATGTTATCTAAAAAATATTAAATATTTAGGTTTTAAGAATATTCTCTAAACTGTTTTGTTTGAATTAGTATTTTATATTATTTTATTGAATTTATTATTATTATATTTTATGTATTGCAATTAATTTTAATGTCAAGTAATTTTTAAGTGTATATATTTTTAAAAGATCAACAAAATGATGCAAACCAAGCCCCAAAGTTTTCAGCTCAAATTCATTACTTTGATCTAATTTTTTCTTTAAAAACTTAAACTCCAAATGATAAAACCAAAAAAACAAAAACCGAAACCAAAACCAAAACCAAAACCAAAATCAAAACCAAAGTGAAAATTACAAACCAAAATCGAATGGTTTTAAAATCCCAGAAACCAGAATATCGGTTTTTTTGTTTCGGTTTTACGCTAAAACCAAACAAAACCACCCATGCACACCCCTGACGATTGGTCTGCTTTTCTTCTTGATTTTAATGATTAATAGTAGGTTTATACGTAGTGAAGATGATTAAAGCTTCGCTTACATGTTTATAAATCTATTACATGTCAATTCTTCTTCTGGAAATTAACTTTTAAAATAGACATATAAATAATATCTATATAAGTCAGTAGAGATCATTTTTTTAAAAATTTATCTCTAAGATGGTAGAAATCAGCATCACAATAATCATAAAACAATATTATATTTCATTTAACGTATAAAATATGGTCTTAATATTTAAAACTTTTGATGCATGATGTACAACAGATCTGTTTAATATAAACCCATTTACAATACATAACACAAAAGCTAGTGTTTCATATATGCAAAACTAAGTGTTTTATTCTAACTTTGAGCACTAAATGAAGAATTACAACTTTGATCAGCAATACTCAAATGTTCATTGATTGTACAAAGAATTCATACAAAAACAGTTACGGATTACTAGCGATCAACTACTTTATAGCATACAAAGAACATTTGAGCAAAATACAATTAAGTATACGATATCAAATTATTTATAATTGACAAATGATTTGTACCAAACAACCTTCATTTGTACCAATATTTTCTTGATTCATACTTCAAAAGATTTTCATTTGTATAGCAAGATTTCATCGGTACAAAAGATTTCATTCATGTGTATTAGATGACTTCAATCTTACCAAAAAAAAAAAGAAAAAAAATCTTCATTTGTATCAGAGGACTTGTACTTAAACAAAATGAAAATTTCCTGCTTCTGTTCTTTGTCTTTCATTGAACACTCTTAATTTAAGTGATTTGTGCCTTTGTAGATATTCTCTCTTGAATTTCTTTAAATCTTTGTATTACCATAAAGATAATTGCTGGTTCATTTTTCCTCTCGATTACTACTTCATGATTTAAATTATAATAGATCTGGTAACTAACTCTAATGATTCATGAGTCACATTCCATCTTGCATTTTCTTCCTCACAAGTCTATTCAAAACCTTCAAGGCTTCAAAAACTATATTATTCATAATTCATATTATTTCTCTGGAATTCATTTAAGATTTTGATTGGAAGAATCTTCAAGTAATAATTACCGAGAAATTGTAATTCATGTGCGAAGAACAATCATATATCTTACTTATCCTTTATTTCCAAAACCAACTCCAATGTGTTTAACATCGTAATACAAGCTTAAAAACGGATTACGAACTTGATCGTCATATATCATTCTTTTTGTGGATACCTACTTCAACAAAATTGAGAGGCAAACTCTCATGAATTTGTTCACTCGTATTACCTTTTCAATTTCTCAAACACGAAATACCATTAAAAAGCCCAGTGGTATCTTAGGCACATGAACATGTAGGACTGTGCCCACTATTTCAGTTGTTGTATCTTGAAAGACACATGAGATCTCTTAGGGGAGACTAAAAAATTGTTCTAAGGAGCCCATGCTAAACACTAAACCTCAATCGATGCTATCAATTTAGTTCATTTGTTTCTTGTAGCAGAAGAATCTACCCATTGAAGACTATGGTTCAAATCCGTTTATGTTTATGTTATTCTAATTTATATTCATAGTAATTTGAGTTTTTTATGGTATGGTGTGTAATTTTTCGATAGGAAAAGAGAAAACATGTTCATTATATTTTAATAGAAAAATAACCCATTTTACCTACAAGTTTAGTTCAAATCATTACTTAATTAGTGTGTTGCAACAAATCATGCCAATTACTATAATATCCATGCTTCATAAACTTCTTATTTTTCAGTACATGTGATAGAGTTATAGTAGCCTTTAACAAGGCATTATACAAACCGAAGAAGGATACTACCAAAAATTAAGGCGTCATCATTTTTTTAAACTTTGTTCCTCGTGGAGAAAATATGTTTCTTAGAGTAATGCTAATCATACAACTTTATAGAAGGTTTATACTTTATAGTGGATTTCCGCATCGACATCCGACCTTTCCGTACAACTCTATTTTTATTATTCCTAAATTGTATTTTTATAAATGATAAATAGGATCACATTTTAATTTTATTACTTTCTACATTTCACTATTTATTACTATGGGTAGAGATCAATTATAAACAAACAAAAATTGCGTAAATTTTACGCAAACTTATGAAAACCAGTCAAAAGCAATACAAACATTTATTTTTATTGTAAGAATAACATAATGACACATGTACATTATGTTTTTTTTATATGAGCAAATTTACGTGAATTGAAAAACTAACAAATGTGTAAAATTTTACTTACACACATATTGACACTGTGTAAGTTACACTTTACACATGTTTTGATTTTTTAACAGATAAATTTGCACACGTGCACACACACACACATATATATATATGTATGTATGTATATATAAGACCATAATCTTGTACATGTGTAATAATGTTAATCCTATAAGAATATAATTATTTGACTTGATCTTCATTTGTCTTAAAAAATTTATCTAAAGTTTTCACAAATTTTATTAGTTTGCAACTTTACCCTTATTACCATTATGTAAAGATTCAAAGAATGCAAAAGTATTCATCTAGCAACCTTTATGTGACTCTATATAATTTTTTTTTGTATTTTTCAATTAAATTGACTATAAATGTTTTTCGCTTTAAAGTCTTGCACAATTTTTTTTATTTTAAAAATTGAATAATATAGTTTTTATATTTTTTCTTGTTAGACAAAGCGTATAGTCCATCCATATACATAGACTATAAGACTTGAAAGAAACAACGAAATAAACCCGTTATCTTTATGAAGGAATGGTTGGAGGATGATATGTTACAAATTGTAAGAGTTCTTAATTGTTTCTATTTGGCCTTTAATTGATTTGAAAATAAAAATCAAATTTTTAAGAGATTTCTTAGCTAGGAGACTTTCTAATTGGAAAGCTAACATGCCTTTGTTCTCAGTTGATTGGCATCTATCATATGTCATTATTTCTAATGTCGTTGCAGGTTAAAGAAAAGATTAGAATCTATTTGTTCTAGAATTTTCTATAGAATTTTTTGAAATGGAGATGATAATTAAAAAAAAAAAATTGGCTCGGGTTATATGGAACTTAGTTTTGATAGATAAACAGTGTGAGGGCTTATGTATTGGTAGCTTCAACTCTTTTAATCTAGTTCTATATACATGCTATTATAGATGTTTAGTAACGTGAATGCTCTTTGGGTTAAGATTATTAATGTTATCCATTGTGAGTATAGATATGTTTTTTTTTATTTACATCATGTTGGGAAGTGTAATGGAGTATGGAATGTGATTGTCAAATAATAATAACCTTAATGATAAAAATGTTATACATTTTTCTTCTATAAGAAAGAATGTGAGAAACGGAAAGACTATATTTTTAGCATGATGTTTGGTTGGGAAATGAGTCTTAGTCTTGTTTCCTAGAATTTTTAATAAAGATTGTCTTCTTATGAATATTTGAAAATTCATTCATAAGAACATCTAGGGAATAAAAATATTTTTTCAATAATTACCCTTAACATTTTGTTGTTTTCTTAAGTTTAGTAATTTTTTAGTACACGGTAACTATAAAACAATAAAAATGTTTTTTCGTAGTGGATGTTGGTTTAGTACTAGTAGTATATTAGATTGTTGTTATAAATCTAAGGGTTATTAGATTTAAATAAACTCAAATTTCATTAATTTGTTGGTATTAATCACAATTCAACGAATGTTTAGAGATGTTCAGTAACATGAATGCTCTTTTGGTTAAGGCTATTAATCCTATCCATTGTCGGTATAGATACGTTTCTTTTTATTTACACCAAGTTTGAAAATGTAATGGAGTATGAAACATGATTGTAATATCAATAATAACCTTAATGATAAAGAGGTTATTCATTTTTCTTCTATAAGAAAGAATGTAACGGGGAGACTACATTTTTAGCATGATATTTGGTTGGGGAATGAGTCTCAGTCTTGTTTCCTAGAATTTTTAATAAAGATTGTCTTCCAAAAGATCAATGGGAATTGAAATTAGCATAGGAATCCGTGGGTGTGTGAAAGAATTTTAATAATTTGAGCTTAATTTAGTATGATCTTCTTAGTTATTCTTGGTTTGATGATTTGGAATATTGTTGAGTTTGGGATTTAGATGCAAAATGGGTTTAATGTTAAGGATGCTAGGAAGTATATTGATCATTTTTTCCTTTCGAAAGCTAGTTAATCATGGAATCGGTTTATTCCTAGAAAAGTCAATATTCTGGTGTGGTGTTTGTATTTGGATCCTCTTCCCAGTGATAAAATTTGATTAGGGTATGGATATACCGAACACTTTGTGACCTATTTGTTTTAACTATGGGGAGTCAGTGGATCATGTGTTTGGTGAGTGCTTTGTTGTGGTTATAACTTTCAATGCTTTATCTAGATGCATCATCAACATAAACATATGGGAAAGAAATAATCTATTATTCCCAACAGTACGAGCTCACCGAATCAAGCCGACTTCAACAAAAATCTTTAATAGGTACACACAAACCTTTAATAACCAAAATAAAAATTAATTGATATTAGGAATCACTCTATCTTAAACCTCTCTCCAACTGAAAGTTAAAAGTCGAATTGCCATTTACTTACATCAAAACCCAAACTTTTAGTTATACTTATTTATAAATAAAAAAGTAAAAAACATGAAACATTTATTTAATAAATAAAAGATTAGTTTTTTTCTTCCAAAAAGATGGATCCAAGTACGTGACTAAGATTATCACATTCATATGTATAACGTGTATTATATATTTCTAACTTTTGTCTCATTTTTAGTTTGTATTTATTCGCCATTTTTCTTGTCATTTCTTGTAGTCAATTATGTTCTTTGCATGAATACAACGATATGACCTCAGTCACGTCCATAATCATGATTTTATAATTAAAATAGAGGAAAATCGAGTGGACTGTTTCATGTTTTCTACATAAGTTTATTATTATGCGTGGGTAACCAAATATCAACTTTGTCTAATACAAACTTTTAACAAATCAATATATATAGGGGCTGGTTACTATATAAAATGTAATTTTCGTGCAAAGCGTATGAAGTTATCAGAGTGTGACATGTGTTTTTTAGCGTAGGGGTTAGTTTCGTCCGCGCTACAATTACGCATAAAAGTTACATAATTACGCAACTTATATTTATAATTACGCAAGTTATATCTATTATTACGCAAAGAAAAATTACTCATTTATAAAAAATAATCACGCAAGTTATATTGATAATTACGCAAGTTATACGATAATTACGCAAGTTATGTTGATAATTACGCAGTGAATAATCACGCAAGTTATACGCACAGCACATAGATATTTTCTTAAAAAAATGTTGTTTCTTTACAAAAAAGTATAGCAATACTATACTCATATTAAAAAGGATAATATGCTTGTTTTTATGGTGTATTTTCTTAAAAAAAAATAATGTCATATGAAAAAGTTATATGTATTTAAAAAAACAGGAGGAAGTTAAAAAAAAATCAACAATTGTAGGATATTACCAATTCTACCCCTCCAGTAACATTTCTTGCGTGATTATTTCATCTTAAATCTGAACTATTCATCTCTTAGATCGATGGTGATTGTTGCTTTATACCATTCGCACGAAAACAACACTTTGTACTGTAAACTTTCCTAATATATATATATATATATATAAGGTTTGGTTCAAATGATAACCCAACTTTTTTGTGGGAACCCTTTAACTCAACACCAACCGTGAATCAAGAAATCAATGTACTAGATTTTTCTATTCTTTTTTTAATACAAAAGAGCAAAATAGTCATTTTATCCATTCCTTAAAATTCAGCTTTTAACAATAATATGACATATGTTCTTTCCTATTTCCCCTGATTTTTTTTATTTAAAATTTCTACCCCTTTATTTTTATAGCATTTATAACTTTTTCATACATTTTTAATTTTTTATAAAAATTATATCATTAAACTCGTCTCATTATTCTCTTTAATTCTAATATAGTCTCGAAATTTTTTTAAAATATTTTCTCTACGTTACATATTACAGTGAATTACATCATGTTCTTGAACATGATATAAAATTATTCTTTTTAATTCTATTTCCTCCAAACGTACATTATTGTTACACCACTGTAAAGAAGCTTTTTACACCATTATAACTAACAGTAACATTCAACAATCTAAGCATCAGACGACATTAAACCATGTAACTACACTATATATATGTACTAGGTTAGTACCCGTGTAGTACACGGGTTTAATATATAAAATACTAAATAATTGGTAATAAAATTTTATGAATTATAAAATTATGTTTGAAGATAAAATATGATTATAATTGCATATAAATAACTAATTTAAGTAAATAAACAATAATATTTTTTTCTTAAACTTTTATTTTATTAAAAAATGTTGGTTTTAAATATTTTTTTAAGAGAAATGAATTTATTTTAATTTTTTTTTTGTATTCCTTATTTATAAAACTTTTATTTTAAAAAAGTGTGTTTTTAATAAAAAAAGGTTTTAATTTATTAAATTATATAATTTTTAATTTGAAAATGATATGAGTAATATTATTAGTATTCAATATCTATCTATAATTATATAGTTGAAACCGATTTTGGTGAGTCAAAGGTTTCATAAAATAAAAATCTACTAAATTAAATGAGTTTATTTTAGAAATCAATTTTGAATTAACATATGGTTAAATGGAATTTTTATGACATAGAATATATATGATTAAATGAAAGGTATAAATTGTAATTTAAATCAGTATGTGAGTAGTGGTGTACAAACCGGGTTTTTTTAAAAACCGGTTTGTGTTCCAAACCGGAACCGGTTTGGTCAACCGTGGTCAAAACTGGTTTGGCCTCAAACCGGTTTGGATTCAAAAAAACCCAAACCTATAAAACCGGTTTGGGTCGGTTTGAAAACCGGTTTGGTTTTTTTTTTTTTTTTTTTTTTTTTTTTAGTTAGTTATAAATCAAATAAATAATTAATTGTAAAAATTAAATAAACTTGTAAGATGAGTGTTACATATTAATTGTATAATTAAATAAACCTATAAGATGCATTTACATATTTTTATTTGTAAAAATTAAAACATATAAAATTAAATACATTACATAATTGTTTTTAAAAACAAAGTACAAAATTTCAAATTAAGTACACAATTTAAAATCAAAGTAAAATATATAAAATATAAAACATAGAAACAATTCAAACGATATAAAATTATAAATAATTGATTGAAAACCGGTTTGAAAACCGGTTTGAAACCGGTTTGGGTACCGGTTTAAGAACCGGTTTGAAACCGGACCGGGTTGGAAACCGGTTTGAAAGAGAAAACCTACAAACCGAACCAAAACCGCCGGGTTGGGTCAGTTTGAAACCGGTTTGGGCCCCAAACCGGTTTCGGTTTTTTTTCTCGAACCGGTTGACAAACCGGTTTTTTTGAACACCTCTATATGTGAGTATGGTAATATATTTAAGTAAAATGTCTATTAGTATAGTATTTAATATATTAAAAAAAACTGAAATAAATTACAGTATGGTCAAGTTTTAAGCGGGAATTGAAAATGAAGATGGTGTAAGAGTGTACCACGTGTCAAATTAGTGGTTTAAGAGAATGACATGTGACTTCAAAAACATTGCTTTATTAGAGTCTATAGATAGGATTGGGTTCAAATAAAAACCAAGAAAAATTGTGTAAACCAATAAACCAAATCTCCAACTTTGATTTATAAAGATCAATGACTAATATTTTTTTGAATAAAATAATAAAAAGTTGTACTTTTATTGGAACACGTATACAAAAAGTCAAACAAATATAAGTCATTGATCTCGTAAATCAAAGGTGGAGATTTGATTTATAAGTTTACATAATTTCTTCTCTTGGTTTACATTTGAACCATCCCCTATATATATATATATATATAACAATCTTCAATTAAGATTCAATTAACTTTGATTATATAGATATCTTACATCTTTTTATGATTTTATTTAATAACCAATAACTAAAAGTATCATAGGTTATAATCTTATATTTCTGCTTGATTTTTTTTAGGGTTATTGGATTTTAATAATTTAAAGTTTCATTTATTGCCCAGGATTAATCTCAACTTAGTGTTAACTTATAACTTTAAGCTTATTTTGCTACAATGATCTCTTACTAACTAAGAGTTAACCCCCGTTAGTCTTTTTGATGCAATAGTGCCAATTTTGAGCCAGTTTTCAACTCCGTCGTCGCCCAGCATTCATCATGTCCATTTTTCAATGTTTTATCGTCACCTGAAATCTAACTCTAATGAGTCAAGTGATTCAGATCAAGAGGCCAAGAATGACAGGTTTTAAAGTGCAGAAGTTTTTTAGAAATTCATTCGTAAGAACATCTAGGGGATAAAAAGATTTCTTCAATAAAATGTTGATTTCTTATCTTATGTTTAGTTATTTTCTAAAGTACACAGTAACTATAAAACATGAAAATGTTTTTTCATAGTGGACATTAGTTTATTACTAGTTGTATGTTAGATTGTTGTTAAAAATCTAAACAAGCAACTTCAGATTGTACGTAAATCTTAACTTTTTTTATATAGTCATTTTCTATAAAGTTATTTAGGTAAAAGTTTTTTAAACTTGATTGTAATTCTAATAAAATTAAATTATATGTTACACTAGTTAGTAACAACTGTAACAATTTCAGGTTTGAGAGTACGATATTTTAATTGTATAAATGGTAAGTAAACAACTCATACGATTTAATATCTTTCTATTATAATAAAATAATATCTAGAGACACATGACAATACCATATTCCTATTTACTAAATTTTATCTGTTTCACTCTTTTATTAAATAATCATATTAATTACTGATAATATTATTTAATTATTCTATATATTAAATTTTTTTTTCATAAATCAAGAAAAAAATCTTTTTATTAATATTATTTCTAAATAACAAAATTTTATAATATAGAGATTTTTCTATAACATTAAACTTTTTAAAGAACTGAATATTACTAAAATTTATGTTTTTACAAAGTAAAATTTTTATAAACAAAAAATAATTAAGATTAAAAGTTATATAAGAAAGTTTTACAAATGACATTTTCTAAAACTTTCATTTGAAATAAAATTTCTATTTTATTTATAATAAGAAAGATTTCAATAATATCATATATTTAAATATCATATCATAATTAATAAACTTTTATTGTATTTGATATTTTATTTATTCAACCCGTGTAATACACGAGTTAACTAAAGATAATATATTATAAACGTAAAATATAAGAGGCCAAATATCATCACAAAAACAATATAATTGTACGTAGTTTTGGTAGATGTTTGTTTTGGGGGGGGGGGGGGGGGGGGACGAGAGGCGCCACCGCATGGCAACATGGCCGCCTGTCCCTCACGCCGCGTTTCCCCACCATTCACGGCATGGATACGCCGGCTATATACTAGCCATTGGCAATCCCTCCCCCTCCCCCCGCCCCCAAACGGCTATATTTAATTTAAAAAAAAAAATCTTACAACACAAATACTAACTAATAACTTAAATTTTTTTACATCATTCTCAAACATTTCTATCTACTCTTTCAAAAATATACATTATGTATTTCAAAAATAATAGATTAAAAAGAACTAATCTATTGAGAAAATTCATGTAGAAGTATGTTATTTGACCAAAATAATTGAGAGATCCATTAACTAAAATTCTAGAGGAACTTTGCTTAAGAAAAAAAAATGGTATGACATGTTCTAAACCAATGTTTTCACCATCGGATCGGACCGGCCGGTCCAACCGGTCCGACCGGGATTCGGTGTTGCAGGGCGTCCGATCCACCCTTGTTCGTTTTGTCTTTAAGAAACCAGCCGATTGGAAGCGATTTTGCGGTTGAACCAGGATTCGATGAACCGGTTGGCTCGGATCTGAACATGAAAGGTCGGAGACTAGCGTCGAAGATCTGAACGGAAAAGGCTCGAGCTTCAACAATGGCGGACGCCGAAGCTGCTGCAAGCCTGCAACAATGACAAAAATCGGGGCTGCTAAAAACTTCAATGAAGACTTTTCCGTGAAGATTTGAAACAGGGGCGGTTGTTTTATTCTTGCTCGGAGGAGAGGATGGAGAAGAATCAAAGATGGTGGAGATGGTAAGAAGATGATATTAGAGCATTCAAAGTGGAATTCTTAAAAATATGTGAGTGTGTTTGGTATATTATATGTAATGGTTTTGAGTGATTGTGAGTGAAATAGAGAAAAAATGTTATTGTTGATTGGTATATTTAAAGAATCACTATTCAATCCCTATAAGTTTTTTAATATTCTTGAAAGTGATTGTGAGTGGATGAGGGAGAAAAAGTAATGATAAAAATACAAAAATATTATTTAATTAAAAAAAATAAAGAAAAAATAGTGATTTTTAATGTAATTACATGAATAAATATACGAAATACATTGTAAATGCTCTTAAAATTATGAATGAGAAAAATTGAATGCTATAATTACTCTTTCATATTTTACAGCTAGCTAGTAGCTAGTATACTTTATTCAATGATGGTTTTAAAATAATATATAAATATTTTATTTGCCTATATATCTATAACATCTAATAAAACAAGATTTCTTTTGCCACTTGTCATTCTCTTAAGCCAATTTTTTGCCACTTGTTATTTTTTTAGACCTACACACATCAATTTTCCCTCCAAAAAGGTATTGTAGTAATTTAAGTACTCATACAAGTTTTTCTCTCTTATTAAAAATGAATTTTATTAATTGCTATATTTCTCTCTCTTATCTAATTTTTTTTTTAAATCAAACTATCTTTTCATCTTTTAATTAAAATCTAAATAACAAAGAACTAAAGTTTTATATAATATGAAATTTATTAAAACACTAAACAATTTTTAAACAAAATATTTTAAATTGTTTTGTTTTGGAAAAAAATTATAAACAGGTGAAATATTTTAAAATATTCTTATTAAAACAACCAAAACAATTACAAACCAGAGTTAAAAAAAACAATATTTTTATAAAAAAATAATTTTTATAAAAAATCTTAAAAAGAATGTTTAAAAATAAAACTATTTAGATAAGAGAGTTAAAAAATAGTATAATTATTTTATTTTTGAACTATTACGTATATATAATTTTAATTATATTTTACATTAAATATTATATTGTAACTATTAGTGTTTATTTTACATATATATTTTATGTTGGGGAAGGATCAGGTCTTTTCGAGAGCTTTAAAATTCCATTCGCCTATTATGAGTTGGGTGTTTTAACCATTCAACCATGGATGCTTAGCGGGTCATTTCAAGTAATTGTAGTAAAACCTGACCTGTTGACCCCTTTGCCTTTCCGGCGATACGAACGTATTTAAGTAATTATCGTTCTGTAAGACCATAATGAAAATGCAATTTTGTTTTTCTTCTAGACGAATATGATAAACTAAAATAAGCATGAAACAATTGTAAAACTCATTATACTTACTTTCTTATTTCTCTATATTATTAATAATAATATTAAATACTAATAATATTACTAATACTATTTTCAAATTAAAAAATACATAATTTAATAAATTAAAAACCTACTTTTTATAAAAAAACACACTTTTTAAAAACAAAAATTTTATAAAATACAGAATACAACAAAATTAAAAAACATTTTTATTAAAACAATATATTTAAAAATCAAAACTTTTTTATAAAACAAAAGTTTAAGAAAAATATATTATTGTTTATTTACTTAGTTATTTATATGTAATTATAATCATATTTTATATTCAAGCATGATTTTATAAAGCATAAATTTTTATTATTAATTATTTAATATTTTATTTATTCAACCGTGTATTACACGGGGACTAACCTAGTACACATATATTTTAAACTTTTGGTTAAAAAAAAATAACATTTAATGGCTTTGAGAATATATACTTTAAAGCTCTGTATATATTTTATTCAATTTGTTAGATCACAATTATACTTTTTAAACTTAAGCTTTTATATTTTTGAAAACTTAAAGTTGATTATGCACTCATCCGGTTCATAAATCCGGTCCGACCGGTACAACCAGCAAACCAGTAAGACGTCTGATTCGACATACGGTCCAGTTCTAAGAACATTGTTCTAAACTATCGCGTCAAGTGAAAATTTTCTTAAAGATTTTCATTTCAATAAAAACTTGAATGGTTTTGTAGTATTTTATATGGTAATCTAGTAAGAGTATATAATTATATAAATTTGTTATAGCGTGATCATTTGTAATTTTCTAACAAACTTCATTAATTCTTTTCTTGGATCCGTCTTGACTCTTTAATTGTCGTTTGCCTCTAACTCTAAATGTTGGGATGATTATATTCGATTAGACCATGTGTCAAACTGTCAACCGTGAAGCTACTACGTTGTCTTTTTGTTCTTGATCATTTGAATGTATTTTTATACATAGGACATAAAATCAATACTTTATTAACATATGCTCATTTTAGTGAGCATTTAATTAATTGATTTACATGTTCGTAGTTTTACTAACATCAAAGATTTGTATTTTGACTTGAGTGATACTAGAAAAACAAATTAAAATTTTTATAATCCAAACTATTATGCATTGATCAATTATAATTCATACAATCAATTTAATCAGTGACACTTTCAACTTCTATTTTTGTCATTAATAATAGTTTTAATAACATAATCATTAAATATTTATGCTTGATTTACACTATATTTCAGTACTCTCAATAATGATTACAAACGAAATAATATAACATACAAACGAAACTTAACATACAATAAATTAAAACCAACTATGAATATATAATAACTATGTTACTAGTATTGTTATTGGTAATAAAATTAAAAATTAAGATTGTCATTGGTCCGATTAAAAATGTGGATTCTTATTCCTCAATGAGTTTTAGTTTGAACTATTAAAATTTAATTTGTATTTATAAAATAGTGGGTATTCATGTAGGTGTATTTTCTTTATATATTATTATTTGATTGGCACTACTTTTATTGATTTTATTTTATCTAATATATGTTTGTGTGTGTGTATACTTGTATGTGTGCAAGTATAAAGGTTTCTCGTTCATGAGAACAAACACTAAAACAAATACATTTATTTACAAAATCAAATATAAGTATGAATCAAACATAACAACAAACCCTAAACTTCAAAAACACAATATAGAAGATTGTATTCTCAAGTCATCACACATTGATTAACATAATCTTTCTACTCTAATAAAAGGATAACTAAAAGTGCCACATGTCAACACCACATTCATTCTCATCAAAATTTTATCGCTTCTCTCTCCTATTAAATAACTACATTAATTATTATATTTTAGCTCAATAATAGTTTTTTAATAAATTAAGAAATAGATCTTTTTATTAATGTTATTTCTATATAAACAAACTTTTACAAAAGAAAATTTTCCAAAATATCAAACTTTTTTAAAAAATACTAAATACTTTAAAATTAATTTTTAAAAAGTAAAATTTTTATAAAAAAAATAACTAAAACTGGGAGTTATAGTAAGAAAATTTTTAAAAATGATATTTTTTTAAAATAGTTTATTTTGAAACAAAATGTTTAATTTATAAATTTTTGTTATATTTAATATTTTATTTATTCAACCCGTGTAATACACGAGTTTACTAAAACTAGTAGACTATATGTACCGTAAACAAAAAAGAGAACAAAACCTACAACAGTTAGTTTCCGTTCGTATGAACATTCAAGAAGATCTTCAGAGAATAATAGTAACAACCCTTTTACTTCTATCCAAATAGCAATACCTTTTATATCCAGCTAAGAATTATAGAATAATTGTAACAACCCTTTTACTTCTATTTTCTTTCATCAACAGTCCTCTAACTTAGCAACTCAGACAATTCTTGCACAGTTATATAAACACTTATTTAAACAAAATAAACAAAGAAAAAATGAAACAAAAAACAAATTTTTCCACTTGGTTTGAACTTTATAAACTTAACACCCCTCCTTAATTGAAATCCGGAAAATATCCATTAATTTTAATTTTCTGCATAAAAAATTCATGTTGACTTATGCCTAAACCTTTTGTAATTACATCTATAGGGCTGTTCAGATGTATTTATTTTTAAATTTTTAAAACTTCAGCAACAATCTTTTCTCATAAAAGATAAATTTCTAAATGTTTGGTGGGTCATGGAAAAATAGATTTGATGAAATTCACATCGTCGCTTTGTTGTCAACAAAAAAAAATTTGCCAGAAACATTTGTTTTATTTTTAAATTATCCATAATTTTTAGCAACCGTATTTTTGAACAGCTAACTAAGACCATTGCCTTATACGTACTCAACTTCTCCTAAAGAACATGACACAATTAACTATTTTTTTACTCTTTATGATATTAAAGAAGAAAAACACAGAACCCAGAAATACACCGACATGTTGCTAAATAATTACCTTAATTAAACTTAACATATTTCTTAAAATAAAATGTTATTTTCGTCCCTAGTGTTTCAAAAAATTTATCACTACAATCCAAAAACTTTTTTTTTTTGTCATTTCAATCATTAAAGTTTATCAAATGTTACTATTTTCATCCACTTTATTAACTCTGTTAAGACCCCTGTTAAATATTAGGATATTTTATTCTTTTTCAATACTCTAATTATTCAATTAAAACAAATTAACCAATTAATATTTAATAAAACCTAAAATACACATGAAACGACTAGTGAGATCGGTCGCTTCGATTTAAAGGCTTTAATTAACTCTAACCCATGATGTTCGATTGAGGTCTGCTATGGGATTTCAATTAATCTTCACGTTTTGCTCGAACGTGTACCGTTGTTCGATTGAGGTCTACTGTTGTCACATTTTGTTTGATTGAGATCTGCTGTTGTCACGTTCGAACAAACATGACAATAACAATCAAACAAAATATGACAACAACAAACCTCAATCCCACAACAGAACTCAATCGAACAACGGTATACGTTCAAACAAAACGTGAAGATTAATTGAAATCCAGAGCAGACCTCAATTAAACAATATGAGTTACAGTTAATCGAATCTTTTAAATCGAAGCGTCTAGTCTCACTAGTCGCTTAATGTTTTTTAGTTTTAATTGAATAGTAATTGATTAATTTGTTTTAATTGGATAATTAAGATGTTGTAAAAGACTAAAATACCCTTATATTTAACGGGTTTTAACAACGTTGTTGGAATGAATGAAAACATTCGGTAAACTATAGTGACTGAAATGACAAAAAAAGTTTTTGAATTGAAATGACAAATTTAATAAAACGTTAGTGACGAAAATAACATTTCACTTTATAATAATACAATGTCAAAACATTTTTTAGTGGTCAAGGTGGTAGCTAGAAGGCCGATGGGATGGCTAGTGATGGTGGTTTCGGCCGAGGGGCAGGGGGTAATGGAGACACTATATCCTCTGGTAAATGTGATTACGTGATGGCATTCGATTGACGTTCGATTTTTAATGTTTTCTGCCCTGAAACAGTAACACTTTAACGCTAGTGTCTTCACTATTTTATGCCCTAAAACGCAGGAGCATTAATACCGCTTAACGTATAAAGTGCATGTTTGGTAAATCAACTTTTTAACCAATTTGAAAAATTAATAAGTAAATATATATGTTTGGGAAACATTTAATAAGAAGTTAATAAGTAAATTTTAAAAAATCAAAAAATAGATTTTAAAAAGATAAATGAAATTAATTTTAAAAAGTTACTTTTCAAAAATAACTTTTTAATAAATAAACAATCCAAAAAAAACCCCCAAAATATGTTTGGTATTTAATATATAAATGCCAAATCATCTTTTAGATGGTAATAAAATAACCCTTAAAAAAGAAACAACATTACTCACTCCATCTAACGTTGAACTTGTTGAAATTGGCGCCGGGAAAGGCAATTGCAGAAGGTGTATAAATACAAACACCATCTTCCATCCTCCCCAAAAATCTCCTCTTCCTTCAAACCACACTTTCATCTCAACTCATATTATTCTAGAGTCTTCCACCATAGATAGCCAATGGTTCAAAATATGTACCACACTCGTAGTTAAACCTCTTTATCTTCATGTTTGTAGAAACTGATAGTTCTGAATTGTAAATTTCATTCATAGGAACCCTACTTCAAGTCCCGATGAACGGTGATTTTAGCTTTTATTGTTTTAATTTTGATGTTTATGATTTCGTTTTGGTTTTCGAGAGGATTTGATATTGTGATTCGATCTGATTTCGTTTTTCGATTTTGATTGTAGAAGAAGCAGCAAAAGGTCACAAGGATCCACCGATCGGAGATGGTGAATCGTCTCCTCGAGGCGTATTGGAGATCCCTGTGTCCGGTACGGATTCCGATTACCAGAGCAGGAGTTTGAGCAGCGGCTGTTCGTCGTTCAATGAAAAGTTGCCGGAGGTTGACGGAGACGACGACTCTGCAACCGATAGTGGTGGCGGAGATGAGGAGGAGGAGGAGGGCGGGAGGGCGTTGCGGTGGAGGAACGTGGTTCGTGATTTGAAGATGAAGTCGTTGAAGATGTTGTGGAGGAGGAGTTTGATGAAGAGATTAGGGGTGAATTGTAGGAATGAGGAGGCGGTTGACGACGGCGATTGGGCGGTTTCGAAACCGTCGTGGCGGAATTTCACGTTTGAAGAACTTGCTGCTGCCACCGATAACTTCAACACCGGTATGATTCTTTTCCAAAATTTCAATAAAATAGATTTAGGTATTCGATTCAAGTTTAAGTTTTATATTAGACAAAGAAAAATAACGGGGCGGTTTTAGGATGAGTTTATCGAGTTTTCTTACTTATGATGGGTTTTCTTTTGATGGTGGTATTAGGTTCGGAACTAAGCTTCCGTACTTGATTAATGAAGATGAACTGGTGGGTCAATGGCTCGTCAATATACAATTAGTCGTTAAAAAAATTAGTTTGCATTCACTAATCAGACATTCTACGTACTTTACATATCTTATCTTATCTTACTACTCTAATAAAAAAGTAACTTGAGATGCCACATGGCAGCACCACAATCATTCTCACTAAAATTTTCCCGCCTCTCTCTACTCTTAAATAATTACCTTAATTACTAACAATATTATTTAACCTTCTTTCACATTTAATAAATTTAAAAAGAGATCTATTTATTAATGTTATTCTTAAAAAAACAATTTTTTTATAAAATAATAAATTTTTCTAAACCATAAAACTTTTTTAAAAATACGAAATATTTTATAATTGGTATTTTTAAAAATTCAATTTTTTTAAAACCAAAAATAGTTAGATTTGGGAGTTATAATAAGGAAATTTTTAAAAATGACATTTTTATATGGTTTGTTTTAGAAGAAAATGTTTATTTTTTTTTTTGGAAAAATGGTTAAAAATAAAATTTTAAAAAGTTGATATCGCTGTTTTATTAGTTATAATCATTTCTTATACGTAATTTCAGTCATATCATATTTTAGAATATTGTTTTATAATTAATAAATATTATTATATTAATATTTTATTTATCTAACCCGTGTAATACACGGATTTACTATAGCTAGTTGTAAATAGTTGTGTACTAGTTTACACTAGTTTATAGCCTTTCAAATTGTATTTTACTTTAGTGGCAGAACCTGAATAAATATATAGAATAGATTGAAAGTTATAAGAACTCATAAATATTTTTCCTATTACCATATTAGAGGCGAGACTCAATGCGTATAAAATATTCGAGCAAAATACGCATAAATTTTACATTTATGAGTGAAAAAATAGGGGGTCATAAAATTCATTAATCAAATTTTGTATGGAGCTAATTATATGTTAACAATATTTCATATGTTATTTAGATTAGATTTGTAGTTAGTTTTTTGTTCCTAATTTCAGCTGAAAATATACAGAACGAGGAAAAGATTGAAAAAGTATATTATTTTATCGGTCTAAGCAAGAAAAAGAAGTTAAATATTTGAGTGGCAAGTAAACTTATGTTATATTTGGTACCAAGCTTTTTATAATATATATCTTATAATATATAAAATGATATTTATGTATAAAAAAATGTTAAATGGTAATTGATTTACTAGTTTTCTTTAATATAAACACGGCACTTATACATAAAATGTTAAATAATAATCTGATATGTTACAAAACATGGCGCCAAAGATTGCTGTCAAATATTTTAAGATCCCTTGGAAAAGAATATCGTATTGCGAGGTCTGATAAGTCAAATAATGGGATTATGAACGTTGACTGAAAAGTTGTCAAGTAAAAACAGAGATCTTTAAGTTTCTCCTTTTATTAATGATCCTTCGGTTTATTTTTTGACGTGGGCTTTAGGTATTTTAGTTCTCAAATACTCAACATCATTAAGTTTTAACAACATAAATCTAATTAGCTATGTAATAAACTTCTCCTATTTATTTTACGTTCACGATTTGTTATGATTTTTGTTCTAAATACATTCGAATGATTCATTAAAAAAAGCAAGACTGGATTTCTTCATTCTTTCTTTTCTATTTGAGGACCATGTTTTATATATCAGAAGCCGTTATTGACGAATCATGAAATTAAAGTATACACATGAAATTGTTATACGACTTTTACAATTGTAGGCGGTTATGTAATTTCAAGAGGAAACTTTTTTATGATTTTCATGACTTAATGACTTATAGAGGTAAAAGAATTGTCAAAATGGACGCTAGTGTACAAATATACTAGATATATATGCATACATATGTGTGTGTGATTTTCTCTTTTAGGAAACTTAATATTTGTTTTACTTTTTTTATTTCTATATATTAGAGTAATTAATTAGGTATGTAGTTCAACTAACAGAAGTAATAAATAACCAAACAAAGTATAAGGTATTTTACCAGAATTGTCACAAATAAGTTAGTTTTTGGCCATGTTCATTTATTGTCTTCAATTTTTATACCTCAACAAATTTTTTATACCTCAACAAATGGTTTGATCTTTTCTTTCATTAGAATAATATTCTCATTAAATTAATTGCAAACTGATCGAATTTTCTCATTTCATAAAGTTTAAATAAGTTATTATGGCAAAATAATTGTTATCTGTATTAAGTAAGGTTTATTAAGCAAAACTACGATGGTTTTCACATAATCATGACCAAAATGTTTGTAAAATACTACACCGTGCTAATGACGTCACATAAATATCGAATTTGATAGTTATTAACTGAAGGATTGGTTTACCTATAATCTAGTGTACCAGGATAGCGACCTTGACATCATAGTCAAATCTTTAATGCAAGTTGTTGACTTTAGTGTGGTCAATGGGACCTGTCTGCTTCAAGATTTGTTTTCTCATATTTTCCTTCGTAAACTAATTATTTTTAATTATAGCAAACGATTGTAAATTTTTTATTTTATTTACATAAATACAATGAATAGGATTTTTAGTTTGTGATAGCCGCAGTTAATTCAGCGTTGAAATCATCATAAGGTCTCTTTCTCTACCGATTACAACCAAGGGTCCCAACTCCCAACCCATGTTTTTCTTTGAAAAATTAGCTTTTATGTATAAAAAATGACAAATTCTGGTGACTGGGTGATTTTCTTGACCCGCCCTGAGTAAATTCTAATTGCATATGCTCACTCGTTCCTTAACACCTCTTGGCTTCAATTTATGATTGACATAGATAATTTGGTTGGACGAGGAGGGCACGCAGAAGTGTACAAAGGATGCTTACCCGATGGCCAAATTGTGGCGGTGAAGAAAATAACCAAAAAGGAGAAGAAAGATGAAGATCGAGTTAGGGATTTCTTATCTGAGCTTGGGATCATAGCTCATATTAACCATCCCAATGCAGCCCGCTTGATTGGTTTCAGCTCTGATACTGATTTGCACCTTGTCCTCCAATTCGCTCCTCATGGCAGCCTTGCTACTTTACTATATAGTATGCTTACTGTATATATTCCACATGAGACCCACAAATAGAGGTGTAAGCGAGCTGATCTGAGCCTGAGCTCGATTTAGCCCAAAAATCGAGTAGCTCGCAACTGGTTCGGCTCGTTTACACATCTGACCAGATTCATATGATCCAAACTATGACACTCTATTGATCCATTTGTTTGTGTACAGATGGTGAAGAAAAATTAGAATGGGCGTTGCGGTTGAAGGTGGCGATTGGCATAGCAGAAGGGTTGCAGTATCTCCATTGTGAATGTCACAGACGAATAATTCACCGAGATATCACAGCTTCTAATATTTTGTTGATGGAAGACTATCAACCGCAGGTCAGTTTAATGTCTATACAATCGTCTAGTCCTTAGATGCCTCACTAAAATTGCTCAATATTGTCACGTTTGTGCAGATATCTGATTTTGGGTTAGCAAAATGGCTACCGGAGAAATGGGTTCAACATATAGTTTCCCCCATTGAAGGGACTTTTGGGTACATGGCACCTGAATATTTCATGCATGGAATCGTTCATGAAAAGATTGACGTGTTCTCTTTTGGAGTTCTTTTGCTTGAGCTTATTACAGGTCGGCGTGCTGTTGATTCAAGTCGACAGAGTCTTGTAATCTGGGTATGTTTATAAGAATCAATCTTTCGATTTTTGGAAAGTTACTCTAATTGGTGTGCTTTGTATAGGCAAAACCACTTCTAGACCAGAGTAAAATCGAAGAGCTCATAGACCCACGTTTAGAAAACAATTATGAGATAACCGAAGTAACGCGTGCCATGTCAGCAGCTTCAGCATGCATTCATCACTTGCCACACATGCGCCCGGACATGAAAAGGGTACACAACTCCATCCACCTATAGCGTTAAAGAATTGAACTCACAACTTAAAGGTTATAGTTCTGTTGCAAGTATCTTCATTGTTGGCTAATTTATAATATACTCTAATGCAGGTTATACAGATACTAAAGGGTGAGAGCTTGACAACGGAACCAAAACAGAAAACAGGTGGTGGGCGAGCATTACTCTTAGACGCGTGTGATGTGGATGATTACACGTCCACCACATACCTAAAAGACCTCAATCGACACATGGAACTCGTCATGGTTGATCAACACTAAAGAGATGGCGTGCGAGTAGAGGCTTGAGTTTTTGTTTTGTATGTGACGATTTCAGGTGTGGAGGTGTGTGTATATTGTTTGTTGAGAGTGACAGAGGGTGGCGGGCCTACAAGAAACTCCTTTTAGAAGTTTTAGGGGCACTTTTTGTTTTTAGTTGTGGGTTTAAATGGGGTGGAAAGTTGTAATCGTTTCAGAAGATATACGTTGATAGACCATACATCTTAAACACGTTAAAGAAAGAAAGAACAAACAACAGCACCTAAAGGATATTTTCACATGTCATGCATGCAGCTCCATCTGAATCAAAGAAAGTTGAATAATGTCTTGTTTCTTTTTTACAATGGATGCTATTTATTGTGAGATAGTGACCTCCTATTTCTATATAGTAACTAACTTAAAATGAAGTAACTACATAAACCTATGATAGGAGCCGATTCAAGAATTTACAGATTCGTATGAGCAGTCTTTGTGATTAAAATCTTTCCTGAAAAGAACAGAGGTAGTTAACTACATGAGAAAATTTACAATTTATTCATCTATCTCATCTTTGATTAATATGCAGTCCCAAACACCCCCTGTGTGTAGTTTTTATAGGCATTGGATCTCGGTTAAGTGAAAAAGCATGAAACAGGGGCGTATCGAGAAGGATTTAGACATCAAAAGAGAATAACTCACTGAAAAGATAATCAGACTTAGAGTAGAATAAAAGTACATTAGGATTCAACACTTGAACTCCAGAGGGAATTGTCGAAGCAAAACAAGCAACTATGTTAGGTATAATACCAATCATAGCACTCATACTAGAGCTATTAATAGAGTCTAGGTAGCAAGTGATAAGGGCAAACTTTACCTCTGTCTCAGGGGATAGAGAGACTACTCAGCTGACACCCCCGGCTCCCCAAGAGGGAATTGTCAAACAAACTTAAGTCAGCTACATTGGCTAATTCACAATCTGAAGAACAGAAGGAGAAAATCCACAAAAGGGGTGGCATGATATTGAAACTTTGAGGAAACAAAATGATGTTATGCAGAGAAGAATAGAGTTTTGCGAGATACACATGCAATCAAAATGGTTACAAGATTGAACAATTTGAGCTTATCTTTCTAACGGTTTATCAGTGGCGACATCAGAGCTCGAATACACCATATCATAGTTGCTGTCATGTCATATGACTCTGGGATCAAACATGTTTCAGATGAAAACTTTGATAGTAAGTTAAATATATTTCATGCTTGATAACTAGAGGTGGCAATTTCATCCTGTGTTGAATGAAACCACATAAGTTCAGGTTATATTTTATTTACAAAACGGTCAAATATAGAAAATTAACTAAAAATAAATAGGTTAGATAGGTTGAACGGGCCAAAATTCAAACGTGCATTCAAATTATTATAGTTTTCTATGTCGTTTTATTGTAAACATACTCGCAACCTTAATTAATTTACAAAAATACAAACGATAAAAAGCTTTGACGGGTGGATACAAAAACCAACCAAGATTGGCACAGTAAAAATCAGTTACCAGCTAACATAAACCATATATGTAACTAGACAATGTGTTCACTATAGGGATCCAAAAACAGATAAATGGAGTTTCTTGATGCTCTATATAGAAATATCAAGCCGCAAACTCAATCATAATCATTTCTATAATTCTATTCTATCAAAGAATAAGCCTACTACCATCACAAGCAACTGTAAACAAACTTACAAATGGTGTATACATGTATCCACCCGTTTAAGATGTAGGTTGCCGCTGAAGTGGCATAGGCAAAAATGACTGTTGACTTTTACAGTAAGGTCATGCGTCTAAACATTTTGCCCATCTGAAAACTCGGGAAACTTTCTTTGGTAATTTATAGTCATCAAGAGAAGATGGATCGGAGGATAGGTCCTCAGAAGTTGACCAACGGTACACGCCTCGTTCTTGTTGACTGCCTGGTACTGTGTTGTCTAGTACTATTGCCACCAAGAGAGTAACCACCATGTTCATTGATAGAAGCGCGTTCATTATGAAATCAAACTGACAACAAATCATTACATGAAAACAGATGTTAGATATCCACAACGGTCTACATTCCAAACGCCCGGATAAGAACTACATCCTAAAAATTGAGATATGTTGACTTGGTCAAACATGTAATCTTCATAATCAGATAATGAAATAAAATGAACATACTTGTTTATTTCCGGAGTGAATTGGCCCATCTGAAGCAGCTGAGTAAGGAATGAAGTAACCGGGCAGAATTAAGGCGGTTTGTGGTTGATACTGTTGAAAATATGTTGGTAACGATAAACCTATAAACAGAGATACACCAACGATCATCGTATTTCTGAAGCTTGATGTATGAGTATACCGCAATGTTAAGAGCCCTAATGCGACAATTAGGGCCCACACAAAGCACAACAACGAAGCGGCCAATGCTTGTGGTATAGAAGCAAGAATTGCCCCCACTTTACCTGAAATCATATCTCATTACTGAATCGATTTAATTCATGAAAACTTTAAAAAATGTCACTAAAAGATTAAGAGAAGTTTGATATACCTACAAAAGAGAAGATGATTAGGATAACCGCTCCTACCTCCACAGCCCTTCTACTAGCTATCTTTGTGATGGTAACAGTGTGCGTGTTTTCAGTCAAAGTCGTTGACCCGCCCCCCGTGCCCCATAGCCCAGCCAGTACACTACAAAAGCCTTCCAAACCAATTCCTCTACTTACAATGCCCCGTGTAGGAGGCTTCCCGTTGATATGCATTGATGCTGAGTAATATGTTCCAACCTTCCAATATACAGAAACAACATAAGAATTATAGCCAATCTACAAACATATAGCTACTTGTTCAAGTATCATACAGGGCAAATTGCACAAAAAGTAACAAACTTTCATGAGTTCTTATCTAAGGTAACTAATTTTTACACACACACACACACAAAAAAAAAAAAAAAAAAAAAAAAAAAAACAATTTTGTGTGATAAATATTAAATTGTCTTCCGGTTTAAGGTAAGCAGGTAAAATTTCCAATTTTGCGAGAGTGGGTGTGCATGTCTGCTTCATTGTGCAATGTACTACTTACACATGTTAAGTTTTCTATTTACAACCTCCAAAAGGGTGGCGCAGTGGTAAGCGCTTGAGTCTCTATCATTAACCTTGTTGAAGGTCACCTGCCCAATGTAAGCTGCATTTTACCTGATCCCATTGGTTAACATGTTATTGGTGGGATCCCTTGAGTTTTCCGGTAACAGGTTCTCACGGTTACCAAAAAAAGTTTTCAAATAACCCAAAATAGAATATATTGAAAACCCCCTACCCTTTTAAGAGAAAGACATTATTGTTACCAAAGATAAGAATTTTATGAAAGTTGGTTACCCTTTATATGCTATTAGCCCTTTTATATTAGTTTTATTTTAAGTTACCGAGTCAACTGATGCCACCAAAGACACAATGATCATGATGATGGAGGTTCTTAGATGAAATATGGGGATACCCCATTGAAAAGGATAAGGTATCCTAATCCAATCAGCAGTTTCCCATGCATTCGATGCATCAGTCCTGCAATTCTTCATTGTATATGCATGTTTAATACAGGAATCGTTTAACATATTGGAGACGGGTATGTCTGGACTACATCCTTTGTAGTTGTATGCACCACCAGCTGTCAAGAAAAACGCGTACACCCATACAATTACAATGCTCAAAGGGACCTGTAGAAAGATTAATGTTGTTGACAGCAAGATTATCTACTTATTTGTTTGATATTAAAACAATGAGCAAAAAGGAAAACAAGAAAATTTATGATACAAGCATACGTCTTTAAGTAGTGTACACGTACCGCGTATATTTGAAACACCCGATTTCCAAGAATAGATACTCCGCGAAGGTGCTACAGAAAAGAAGCAAGACTATGACTTGTCACATTAAAATTCAACAAAATTATGCACCATTAAGGCATATGAGTGATAATAATTTATATATTATTATAAATTAAACATAAAATGTGATACATCTGTTGCTCACCAGAGAAAAAATAAGCACCAATATTATCTGAGGAACACTGATCTCAACACAACTACCAGCTTGAGGGAAACCATAACTGAAAAATGCCAAGCCCACTGCTACAACAGTAGGCGCAACCACAACAGGATTTATCAACCTGCAGTGAAGTAATTTACTTAAGGGTCTATTTTTATTTCAAATTATAAAGATATTGACAACTTATGCAAATGCATAACATGAAGATCATTTATTTACAAAGACGACTTTTGATGCGAGTATATGATCATGAAAGTATTTACCTTAGAAACAAGGACATTATACCACTAAATCCAATGATGCATTGAAAAACTGAACTAACAATTATGGCCCCTTGTAGTTCCCTCATTATGTGTCTAAATTTCTGCATTATGGAAGATGATTTAAGATGAAAAAGGAAAGGAATAAAGAACTGTGAGATGTTAACAAACTTGCATTTTCAGTAAGATTTCGGTACTCATGAGAATTGATGACAACTAAAGCTGGAGCCAAAAAGACAAAGGAACTCCCTTGAACCAATGGTAACCGTGTCCCAAAGTATGAGTGCAATATTGTGGTTAAACCAGAAACTAGCATTATCGTTGAAATTACAGTGGCTTTGTCCTTCTGTTAAAAACAAAGTAGAAGATGTGTTAGGATGGTTAACAATGAAATATCCCTCCAATAACTGAGGTTAAATTGGAGAACTCAAAGGATCAGTGGCTCACATCGGTGCCACCCATGGCAGGGACAATGATCAAAGGGATGAAGATTAGCGAACCGGCAAGTGAGAGGTAGTGCTGCAAACCATAATACACGAGTGGGACTGCATTTTATGAGACGATGCATGTAGTTTAGCAATACCATATGATGGAACATAAAAAGAAATTAAAATTTTATAACTAAATGCATTTGTTCGATTGCACAAGACTTAACAGTTGATCAAACTGAAGCGTAAACTAACAACTCTCAGGCATCACAACGAAGCAATCGATATGTTTATGAGAATCTACAAATGTGGTAGATAATATGCTAGCTAAAGTATGCAAGTTTGAATGCCATGAAAGTGAGTAATTCCTATTCAAATTACCATAGCTTAGAAGATACTTCCTTAAAGATCACAATTACCAAATACTCAAATACCTCATTATCTTATTATTAGAAACAATGAACTGATCTGTCATTCATCATCACATCACAAAAATAATAAAAAAACCATCAAGAAAACAAACCTAAACCAGGATTATCTCTGATTCCACACTTCATCTCTGGTTGATTTTGTTCTCCATCAGCAGATTCACCTCCAGGATACTTAACATCAATCATCTCTTTGTTAATATACTCATCATCTTTCTTATTATGCTCCATAACCACAGCACCACCATTACTTGCAGAAACTCCACCATTTCTCCTACCATCTTCCTCTCTCTCTGATAAAATGGGTTCAGCCTCATTTTCACCCCTATTCCGGTTCAACTCCGGTCCGATTTCTCTCTCCGGCGACACTGAACCGCCTCCTCTTCTCTCACCACCACCACCGCCGCCACCGCCACCGCCGCCGCCACCGCCACCGCCGCCGCCTCCGCCTCTCTCCAAATCAACCCCATGTCGATTCGTATCAGTATTACTCCTATCATTTTGTCGACTGAAGCTCGAACTCCCAACTTCACCGGAAAAAATGGAGACAAAACCGGTCCTTTTAGCCCAAGATCTCAAATCTCTGGCATTGTGGTCGCCTTTCGGTACAAAAGGCTCGATTTTTGACCCCAATTTTTTACCCTTTTGTTTGTTTGATGATTCTGAGCTCGACCCACGTTCCATTTCAGCTGTTTTCTTCAAGAAATTTGCAGAAAACCCCAATTGGAAGATAAACCCAGAATGGATCACAAGTTTGGTGGAGATTCAGTGATGGGGGCACCTCCAATTTGAGTTCTTGTGTTGACCGTTAGGGGAAAGAGAGAGAGAAAATGGGTTGAAATGGGTAATGTGGTTGGCTGTCAGTGTCAACTGGTTTTCCTTCGACTTCAAGTTTTTCACTTTTCATGTAATTATGGATCTCTTGATTATCTTTTTTTTTTTCTTGAATATCTTTTCAAGGTTCACGTCATCTTTTTCTTAAACATATTGCACTTTTTGTTAGTGATTCGTTTAGTTTTGGGTTATTTGGTTTGAAAGACTTTTGGGTTGAAACTCTGATAATACAGAAAGAATTCCGGTAGTTTAATTCGAACCAAACTCAGATTCGGTTTGGTTTTTGGAGTCAATTGAATAAACCGAATTAAGTTTATTGAGTCATTGGTTAAGTATAAGATGATGTTTATTTGGCTTATTAGGCTATATATAAAAAGTTAAATACTAACGGGTGAAATCCATACGCTACGAATAGGATGTTAAGTTTTGTATGTCTTGATTTTAGCAACTTGTAAATTATTATTTATCTTATGAAATATCATATTGTAAATGTTGTAAAACGAAAACAAAAAAATTGTAAAGAAAACGAAACCTTGAATGAACGATGAACTTTTACGATGTACATTTGTGCTTTGATAATTTATACATTATCACACAACTCGGTTTTGAATAAAGTTTACAGCAGCATAGATAAAAATAAGTATGTCGGAATGGTATATTTATAATTTTTTGAAACCACATAATTTAAAAGTTATAACAATGTATAAAAGCAAAAGAAAAAGTTAAAAGTGGAGAGTGTGCCAAAATTTGGTTTGCCAAGAAAAAAGTAAGAGGAAAACAACAGAAAAAATATATGGTTTAAATTATAAGTCAACATAAAATGGATGATACTTGCCTATAGTTAACTGAAAAACGTTTTCTTTTCTTTTCCTTTTTTTTTTTTTTTTTTTTTTGCTGCTTGGCTAGTACCTTGAGTTGTTTAATATATATTTTACTCTAAAGTCTTTACGTTTTTCAGCATGGTTTAGGGTTTTTTGTTTGTGCCTGTTGCTTGGTTTTGAATCTCTCTATTGCTTTTCTACTTTTTCTATTTTGTTTTTGTAGGGGACACGTGTTTTTTTGGTTATTTTTGTATTGACGTGTTGTCCATCATCTTGGTATTTTTTCTTTTGTCTTTGGTTTTTCCCGCTAGTTTCGAGTCTCTCCTCATAGTTCCTCTCCGTCTAGTGTCCATAGGTTTTTTTTTTTTTTTTGGCGTGTGTTTGGTAACCTCGGTTCAGGTATGGCTTCTGGTTTTTGGATTTGGTTACTCTCAAGGTTTAGTTATGTTTGTTATGATTCCTTTTTCCATTTGTATTTCTGGTTAATCGGCCATCGCATGTACCCATGTCTGGTTCTATTATTGTTTTAGCGTTAGGGTTTGGAGTATGTAACTTAGTCATGTATAAACTAGGTTATAAGGATTGTTGTATGGTCTTTGTAAATCCCTTACTACTTTAAACTTCGATCGATAATCAACACCTACACTCAATAGGTCAGACATGCAGAATTCAAATGACATAGTTATCAAGAAAACAAGTTGAGAGCAGATTTACTGAAAATACTTTGTATTTTGTACACAAACGTACACACTGTGCAAGTATCAAAACATTACAGAGAGAAAACACTAAGTCGCAAACTTGTAAACGGTAGTAAATTATTCTAAGTTACGGTTTATATATGATTACAAAATAAATCCAAAAGTTCACAATTACTAAGCCCACCCAAGTACTTATATAAGCTTAGCCGAAATCTAGTACTCATGGGCATCAACCGAGTACTAAGTTCTCGATTGAGCACTCTATTTTAATCTTCAAACGAACATCTCGAACAACTGTCTTTATTAATACATTAGCTTATTAGGTCAGGTCTCTACAATCTCCCATTAGGTTGATGCTATTAATGTATCTTTAAAGTTTATAGTTTTCGAGTGTGAACCACTACCAACAAACAACTTCTTGTTTAATATTTCTATCACAACACTTGTGAAAACCTCTGCTTGTTCTTCAAAAAAGTATTTCACATATGATCTGATTTCTTTTCTAGTTTGTAAATATCCGCTTCCTTAAATTTTGCCAAATTAATCAGATAAAAAATAGTATAGGAGATATTATTTTCACATTCAATCACGGCCTCACCACAACCTTGATTGTACCACTAGTGATCAAAATCTCTAAGAATATTGGCTGGCAACATTTTGAGCACTAGAATCAGTTTCTGCTTGCGTGTAGGTGGCCAGATCACATTTAGAATAGTCTTCAACGTGTAAGAATCTTTTACTCTTTTAGCCTTCTTCACAGTCGTCTCTGCAGTCTTCATGCTCGAAAATCCAAAACATAATTGTTTATATAAATACTCTTTGAAGTAATATGCTTTGGCTAACATAACCTCTATTGATCTTCGATCTTAATCAGATCAACTTTGGTCCACGAGCTAAAGTCCATCTCATTCTTGTAGTACTCAATTCGAGCACTCATTCTTTTTACTACCCACATATCCTTCTCTTTATCAAAATAAATCAATCCTTATGCGATCACCCTTAGTGTCATAAAAGTCATCACTCAAACCAACAAAATGATGTTGTTATGGTAGTCTTGGTATTCCAAACCATGATTGGCGATCGGATATATCATGTGAGTTCTTTTCTTTAGGTGCTGGAGTGGATGATGTCTCAGAAACTTTTTTTATTTTAATTGTCTGGTTATTCTCCAAACGATGCACATCATCATCAATATTCGCGACAAGTAGATCAAGAACAGGCTTGTTTGCTTTAGTTGTAGCTTCATTTGGGTGGGAGTCTAGAATATCTTCAATACTTCCTCCGATTTCTCCCTCAAACTTGAAGTTGAGTTGTTCAAAAGACTTGGTTCCAACCTCACTACTCGATCTAGCTTTGTCTTAATGTGATTTCAGTTAATCAGTTGGAGGATCCGTAGACTCATTCACTTTTCTAGACTTCCACTTTTTTTAGCCACGAAACTATTTCCAACATCACCATTACCTACTTGATCATTATCATTGCATCATTCCCCCTTGACTTGGACTATACTTTTTGCCTCAAGCTATGTAACAAAGCAATTACATTGCCCAAGTTTGCCTCTAATCTCATCATTTTAAAGTTGCTGATAATCTGAGTAGTCATCAACTCCTTAATCTTCTTATCTTTTGCAACCATCTCTTGTTCTAGACTAAATACATGTTGCTATAACTGATGTATATTAACAGCAGCAGGCTGACTAGGGTTGATAGATATTTTCCTTTATCCTTTTCAACTCTATGCTTAGGTGGAGTAACAATGAACTGATTAGCAAAATATCTGTTTATATGAAAGGATGATGGAGTTTGTCTGCAACCCAAAACGTAAGAAGATTTTTTTGGAACAATAATGCTTGGGTTAGATTGTACATGTTGCTATTATTGTGGTTGTGGTTGTTGTTCAGACTGTTGCTGTATTTGTGGCTTTGTAATTCTTGTTGTCTCTGTTTCGATTACAGTCACCCTCAACCTTGGGTCATGTTTGGTTCTCTTCCTGGAAATTAAATCCACAGTGGGATCATAATCAACATCCTTTGATTATAAGGAAGAAGTCAAGAGAGGAGGCTTCTCTACGACATTCCTCTTCCTTATTATTTCTCGCTCGTACGCATTCACTCTACATACTCTGACAAACTTTTAGTTTCAGAAGAATTACCAATTTTAAGATTTTCAATTACTGGCTCACTTTGTTGATGAAGTGGGGGAACATTGTGTTCCTCGGCTACCATTGCATTGCTTACTGTTGGTTGACTCTAAACATCATTGTTTCAAAAAATCTACCAAACTTCTGTAGAGGATACAATCATTGAAAGCTCACTTTGAATGAACTTTTGTTCATAGCCATGTACGAAAAATCTAAAGCTTCATAATTTTGAAGTTGAAGGTATCCATAATGGCAACAAGATCCGGATGATTCTTGTTATTGGTCATTTGAATAAACCTGGGAAACATTAAATATTTCTTATTATTTGCTCCCTTTAGATTTTCTTTGAACTCTATAAACACCATTTTACAATTGTTACAGTTCCAATCCATAATCAGAGAGGTGAAAGCTAAAGAGACCATCACATTTAGTCAGTCAAAACATCTCTTTCGACCAGTTAAGGACAACATGAAGACGTGTGCCAAATATCTCCAGTATGGGTGTAACAGCTTCTTTTCCAATGGAGGATAGGATCCTTCATAGCTTAGTCTTGGAAGCACTTCGATTATCCTCTCCTTACTATTCTAAATTTGATAAATTGATTGATCGCTGAAGTTCAGCACTTGTTTCAACAATGACTCTGAAATAATTACCCTTTTACCTTGTACTGTTCCAACAATCTGCTCTTCTTTATTAGTAGTGGTTTCTAGCTGTGCACTATGCTAGGAATCTCTAACAAAATGTACACGTATAATTGCATTCTCCATGATTGCATAATTCATGGTCGATGCATGTAGACCATCAATCAGTAACTTGAAGTATGACTGTTCATTTGGAGGATCAGATAAGTATGGAGGAACATTATCAAAGAAAACACAACATGACTAAAGAATGTTGTGGTGGATTCTTCACAATTTGAGACAAAGGTAAACAACACATCTGATTATCATAAACTAATATTTTAAGATCATTTTATTAAGGTGGTGATAATTTAAATTTAAAATTAAGTCGATGAAAGTAATCATCCATTGATAATAGGTTTCAAAAAACAATCGTCGACAACTTAAAGGTGTTAATTAGCACAGGTACCGAGGGAAGTGACTTAAGAGTGGTACCCATATTTACCATCAAGTACCATAGACATTTAGAAAAACTATTAAACATAATTTAATTAAAATGAAAATACATTCAACTAAAACTAAATAGTCAATTAAATGGTTGGTCACTATGGTATCCCATATTGCATGATTAGTCTCAATTTTTAAAAAATTATATTATTAGTTCTAACTGTTTGCCAAATCATAACACTCATAGTACCTGAAGTGGATGGTCATTTAGTTTTATATTTAAGTATGTTTGTAGTGTCTTTTTTACCCCTAACCAAAATGAAAAAATAACTCTTTGCCACCTGCTCCTCCTAATTCGACCACCACCACTACAACCAGATCTTCAACAGCAAAAGTTGATGATAGTGGTTGTTGGATTTGATAGGCAATGAAGTTGGGGAATAGATCTACAAAATGTGATGGCTATGGTGGTTGGTGATGGTGAATGGTTGTGATGGGTCAGACCATGGGCGATGGCTATGGTGGTTAGTGATGGTGCATGGTGATGATTATGTTTCATCAGTGACTCCATTGTCATCTTCTTCATCCTTTGTTTAACCCAATTTTATCTCTAGTTGTCGATTCAATTTTAATTTTAGTTTAAACAGGACTAGAATAATGTTACTTTGTTTGATTTGAGTTGCGTTAAAAGGAAACTCACTTGAGAATCTTGAAGTAGTGATTGTGGTTAAGTGATGATGATAGCGGTGGTGGTTAAGTAGTTGTGGTGAAGTGATGATGATGGTGATGGTGGTGGTGGTGGTTAAGAAATGGTGATGGTGGTGGTGGTGATGGTGGTGGTCGTGGTTAAGTGATGGAGATAATAATAATAATAATAACAATGATAATGATAATAATATTAATAATATAAGGGTATAATGGTCATTTTAGTAAAATTAACTAGTAAAAGCCACACACAAAACCATATTTTGTTGTTATGTCTCGTTTACGTTTAAGGAAGACTTTCAAGAACAATCTGATGATATGGTCAAGTGGCTCCATAAACGTCTTTAGGTCACGGTCCGGATGTTCATGCTGGAAAGACTCTCGTTGTTCTTCATCATGACCGTTGCCAAAATTACTCTTTTGTAATCTTGTTTCGGCTAGTTGAGATCGAAGCAATATTTTCTCTTCTTTTTATTTCTCCTTCATTGTCATGTAGTTACAAACAACGTCTGATAAACATTCTTTTCCCTTGCTTTGATGACCCGACAACATCCTTCCCTTTAGTGTCGGCCTAGAGGGTGCAAGTCTTCATTTTATTCGAGGATTTTGCTTGTGAAATCGTCGTATGAGCTTGTACAACTGCTCGTCTCTGAAGTTTTTGTTCTTTTTTGGGAGCCACAATAAACTCCATGTGCATCAACGAAGCCTCTTGCCACTTCACATGAGGTCTTACAATCTCCTATGCTTTCAAACGTGAGAAACTTTTGCTAGAAGCCTTAATATATTTGAATGGAGTGTCAACTAGTCCAACCAGGAATTTATATATTTGTAAAAGTAAAAAATTAATATCTAAAAAGGGTTAAAAAAATTACAATTAAAATTAATACAACTAATACTTTTTGGATGTAGAGTGCGTTGAAATTATTCATGTAAAATACTTGAAATCAAACTTGAATAATCTGAGAGTCGTGAATATCACTTTCAGATCGAAATTATTCGGTCGTTCACCCGAATAAATCAATCGGATATAATTCAGACGAGATCAAGAATTAGTATGATTTTGTGTGATATTCGATCCCAGCCAAGGGCTCTACCCCTTGGACCCCACCAGGGGCTGCCGCCCCTTGGACCCCGCTTCCAGTGGCGCTGCCCCCGGACCCCCGCCATGGGGGCGTTGCCCCCTTGGAACTCCCATCAGTTAGGGGCTTCGCCCCTAATAAGGTTTTTAATTTCAAAGATTACAATAAACTCAAACAAGTGTACACTTCCCCCACCGCCTGACTTGTTTATGGATATTATGATAAAATTGGTCGTTAGTCAATTCAATTACACTAAAATATCTAACAATTTATCTTTGCATTCATTTCTTTCCATTTTGAGTTTAGTTGGTGGGCATATCATTCACTTCCTTCAGGCTTAATTTTACTATGGTGAGTGTGTGAATCATTGTATATGTTCCAAGGGTCAAATAAAGTTTCTTTAGGGTAGGTACAAATGACCAAATACAACTTGAATGGGCATCCTATGTGTTGGGTAGTATTGGGGATATTGAAACGATTGGTTTAATTCGGTTGTCATTGAGTTGAACCACGTCTTGGTTTCGTTTGAACATGCATTTTTCCTTGGGTCCATTTTTAACGTAAAAAGTGGGAGCATGGATGTAGTCTTTTGTTTTGGATGTAGTTGGTTCTATGTGCGATAGGTGTTTTCATATAGTTTTATGTTACTTGTTACTTTTTTACAGAGGTAAATATTATAGTACTGGCAAACTTACCCGCGTGTTGCTGTGGGGCATTCGTATACGTACACAAGCTGTCAGCATTTCACGTGTTATAGATGATCAAACCAACACGTTCTATGATGTGCAAATATAATCTCGCAACCATATGAGCAAGATTAACCAAAGATTGATGATTGGCAAAGGATTTCAAATTCACCTTTTTATCTGCAGTATGCGTCTCTCTATCTTGTAACACAATAATATTTCTTAAATCTAACATCTTACATCCTCATGCATGAGCAAGAAGACTGCAACGGAGTAGTGAACTGTGAACTGTAATATAAATTATAGTTGAAACATTAGCTATTTATAAGAATGATCGTTTTATAATTCATTTAATTAATGAACATAAACTTCAGTTTTAAATAAATTAAAATAAGCTAACTGGTTTATATCTATAGCTGCACATAAATTACTAAAACACTCACAATTATAGTTGTGATTGAAAATAAAATGAATTTGATTTTTTAAGATGAACAGACCATATATACTAAGTAGTAGGAGTACTCAACAAAGTAAAACGTTGTATCCAACCATGAAACTGTAACAGTTTAAGACATTAAGAGATATAAACTGTGAGACTCAAAATTTAAAGTTGTGATTGAACATAAGTGGCTTTAAGTTTTGAAGTTAAACCAATCATGTCTACGCTCGCCCAACGCTTTCTTGAACATACGTAGGGTAATTAGCAAAAGGAGGATCTATCATCTTGGCGATACGTTTGAAATCTGAGATCATAAATCCCTGCAAAACATCTAATAAAATATATAAACCTTGAACGTTTCAAGCCAAAACGTATATAACAAAATGCTACAAATTTACACCAACGGAAACGTGTTCTTGATACTTAGAAAACATGAAATAATAGTCAATCTTCTATCTAAAATTAAGAAACTATAAATGCTCCATCTTTCCCGGATGAGATTAAAGCTTGCATAAAACCTTTGTATAGATGAGAGCCAAACAACAAACCGATCACACATGAAGTTGCATAAAAGCTTTCATATGATAATGATAAAACTTCAATACCTATACATCAATGTTAGAAAGTAATCTTGATGTTTAAGGGTGTATACGGGTAAATTAAGAAAGAAGAGGGTGGAATTAGTTTACAAGTAGAAAATGTTAGTTAAGGTAAATATTAGGAAAGTGTTGAATGTTTTGACTGTGAATGGGTTGTCATTCCAACTATGTTTGAGCTATTATTTCATAGCAATTAAGGTTAGAAGTAGTATAAAAGAAGCTCATTGTATAGAATTTAAGGTGCGGTTTTTTGTTATTCATATTAATAAAAAGAGTACCGAGTGTTATATTTGTTTTCCTGGGCCAACATTCTAACAATATCAGAGCGAGAGTAACGATTAAGAAAGAATATTGAGCATGTAAAGATGAGGAGAAAGATGATCGAGCTGTGAAGAAGAACGAGACCAACCGATTGAATCTGTGAGAGATTAATTGTAGCCCAAACCTGTGATGGGTTCAAACAAGTCCATTGAGGAGATCCAAAGGGAGGAACAGTTGTGTTATCCAACTGCAGAAAAAAAAAATCTGAGAGATTCAGATTGCGGAAAATCTGTGCGATGCAGGTTGGGTTCTGTGTGAAGCCGAATGTAAGGTTGTGTGAAGCTGCGATCAGATCGAAGTGAAGAAAACTTGAGCGATTCAGGTGACCACCGAGAAGATATAATCTATGAGGGATTATTCAAATATGGGACAATCTGTTTGACTCAGGTCGTGAGGAGAAGAACTCAGCAAGCAAAAGGCAAAAAGAGCTTGTTACTGTTTGCAATTAAAGAAAACAATTGGAAAGTGATTTGCTGGGAAGTGACATTGTTGGGCTGCTATGATAGCAGGTTTGGAAGGCTGCACGAAAGGATGAAAATAGAACAGAAGCTGTATGAGACATTAAAGAAGCTGCGTGAAGTAGATTTAAAGACCAATGATTGACCAAACTGGGAAGAAACGTGATTCTAGTGATTGGAATTGGTCTACTTGAGACAAGGTGATCTGAGATGAGTGTAATCAGCCAGTAGGGACTGATTTCTATTAAAAGAAAACATCAAACTAGTGATTCAGTGTAGGAGCAAAGTAGTGTGTGAAGCACTAGAGATCGGATCTTTGTGATTTAGATTAGTTTAGAAAAAGAAGAGGTTTGCTGTGTGAGGTGAAAAAGAAGAGGTTTGCTGTGTGAGGTGGCAAAGGAAAATTAGGATAGAAGTAGAGGAATTTACAGTTTGTGTGATGCAAACAATGTCGAGAAAAATATAATCTAACTTGAAGTAAAAGTTGTGATACGTTCTGGAATTAAAAGAGAAGGCATGGTCAAAGTAGAAGATATATAGATCATAATTTTAATAATTGTGATGGTGATGATAGGATGCAGGGAGGTGATATCCATCCCTAAAAATGAAGATCAAGGAACCTGGGAAAGATCTTGCAGGTTCAAAAGGAGAGATGATATTCAGACATGAAAGGGGTCCAAGAATTACAGTGAATCAACAACGGGTGTGACTCGAAATTCAAGACCAAGATGTTACAACATCAAGATTAAGGTGAGAATGTTAGAAAGTAATCTTGATGTTCAAGGGTGTATACGGGTAAACCAAGAAAGAAGATGGTGGAATTAGTTTACATGTAGAAAATGTTAGTCAAAATAAATATTAGGAAAGTATTGAATATTTTGGCTGTGAATGAGCTGTCATTCCAGCTACCTATAGCTCATGCCTATAATTTTTTATATGGTTTTACAAACCAAGAATGAGAAATAATGAAGTTTATCCTCCTAATTTAAATTATTTTTAAAAATATTAAAAAATAAATAATATATTTTTATTAAACTAGTTTAATCATATAATAAACATGTCAGGAATTGACCCCTAATTTTACCTGATATTTTAAGCTTTGCTTGATGGATATAGATGGAATAAAAATTGAAGAAATATAAGATTTAGGTCGAGACAATGGATGTCTTTAAATATGACTACAATTACCATATTATCTTTCTTTCATGCTTAGTATAATAATATAAATTAATCTATAAACTAGTAATGAGACACTCTTGTTACGATGGGGGCGTAAAATTGTGAAAAAATAACCAACGTCAAGATGTTACCCCTAACTCGCACTTTGAAGGAGACATTGATAACAACGTAACCTTATGCAAGAAAAATAAAATCCTTACGTTGTTATTAACATTAAAAAGTTTATATGAAAACAACGAACCACCACATTGTGGTTGTAAAACATGAAAAAAGCAATGCTGAAATGTTGTCGAGAACTTGTGAATTGAAAAGGGTTGATAACATAAGTAACTTTATATTAGAAAAAACAAAACTTGAGAAGTACTAATAACATCTGAAACTCTAACAGAAAAACATAACTGTTGCAAATTAGTGCATTTCAGTTATGCCGTTGGTAATAGTTGAAATTTTATCTAAAGAAAAGATGTGTCGTTAAAAAATTCACGCCAAAATATCGGTAGAAATAAGCATATCATAAATAAAAAACACTAATAAAAATAAGCATATCATAAATAAAAAACACTAATAAAAATAAGCATGTACAAATTTGAATTTTATAAAATATCAATTTTAAAAGTTATGGGAAGAAAAGGAAAAGAATTTATTAAAAGAACTAAACTTAAATCTATTTTTACAACTTGTATGCTAATAATTTTTATAATTTTTATATTGTAATGTACAACTTCGACTGAATATAATCTATACAGAAATGTCGATAAACATAAGCACGTCGTAGTGATGTATATAAAAACAAATAGATAAGTATATGATATAAAATATATCTATAGCTAAACTTGAGTGGGCTAAAAATTAATACATGCAATTACAATTTGAGAAAGGACCCCAAACTTATACAAATTACCATAATGCTATTGCATTGGAACTTATACTATATGCATAAGAGGTGTGTATTATTATAAATGTATGTATATGTACATACAATATTATTGGAGGAAAAGTAGAGAGAAAAACCGCTTCACGATAGTGTATGAAATATGTACTCTTTTCACTTTAGTGATTAACCCGAACAAGCAAAAAATTTCATGTTTAGCTTCTACTCATATGGATTAAAATACTATATCGATGGTTATACACGCCCTAAGACTGTGTGTAATGGTTTATATTAACTTTTTAATTAAAATGACAACTAGATGCCATGTCAGCATAATTAATTTTACTAAAGCATTTTTTAAATCAAATGTAGTGGTTTTAATTAATTGCAATGATTACTCAATTATTTTTATTTAATATTCAATAAACGTAATCATTTTAATTAAATAAAATCACGTAATAAAATACTATAACATTTTAATAAAATAAAAATTATTAGAATATATAAATAGTTTATGATTCATACAGAAAACGACATCGGAAGGTAACTTGATCATACAAAGGTCTTTCTATAAAATAGTCTTGCATCGGTTGGTTCCTCACAACCCCGTTCTAGTGGTGGTCGTCGTCTGCGCAGTTTCGATCGTAACGTTTGAAAGTGCTCGACTAAAAGTTTTACCCCCACTCGAACACCCTCAATAATTACCACCTCATCCACCTTTCAAGCATCTAAATCGTTTGGTAGTCGATTCATATTTAGAAAAAGATAGGAAAATTATATAGTAAATTATTAAAGAGTATAATTAAAAATATTAAAAGGTTTAAAATACATAAATATATATACATACATACATATATATGCATACATACATATATAAAGTATGGAATGTGATCAAAATGGAGCAATTATAAAATAAATTTAAAGGGACTGAGGAAATGTACAGATTAGAGATTGGTATTATTATTATTATTATTTATTATCTTTCTACTCTAATAAAAGAGTAACTATGATGGACACATGGCACCACCACAATTCACCTCACCAAAATTTTCCCGCTTCTCTCTCCAATTAATATCACATTAGTTACAAATAATAAATTAAGATATATATCTTTTTGTTAATTTCTAATATTGTTTCGAAAGAAATAAATATTTATAAATTAAGAAACTTTTAAAACATCAAACTTTTTTAAAAATTTTAAATATTCTAACATTGATGTTTTAGGTAAAATTTTTATGAACAAAAATTAACTAAATTAAGAGTTATAATAAAAAAAGTTTTAAAAAATTATATTTTTTAAAATGTGTTTTTTTGAAACAAAGTTTTTAATTTAAAAAAAAAGTTTAAAAACAAAAGATTAAAAAGTTTATATCATTATTTTATTATTTATAGTCCTTACTTATACATAATTTTAATCATATTTTATCTTAAAATATCATTTTATAACTATTAAAATTTTATTATATTTAGTGTTTTATTTATTCAACCCGTGTAATACACGGGTTTACTAAAACTAGTATATACATATATAAGGAACACAATTGTGAAGTTGTAGCGCCGTTACCACAATGGCGTAAATGTAAATAGCACTCACTCAGTCACTCTTAACAAATATGTAGTGGGCTTGGCGCCCCCTAGCCCAACCACATCACCATTTTAACGCCTCCCCTTCAAACCACTATGTTAAGTCTAATGATAGTATCCTTCTATTTTTGGAAAGTTATGCAAACACAAACACACAAGTGTAAAACATGCATACAACTAACAACATATAATATACTTGAATAAATAACAATGTTTTGGTGATTTTTATTGATTTTTATGAAATGATGATACATAAAAGTGAATTTAAGCATCTAATTACTTATTCAAAAAGGAAAAATAATGTAACGGCGTATTAAGAGTGGGTTACGAATTTGAAACTAGACATTGAAAGTTGCCTAATTAATAATAGCAAAGATGCATCAATAAAAATTCATAATATTGTTCTTGGTTTTGCTATTCCACAAAAAAAGTTGTAATTAGCAAATGGAAAGCTTATCTTAGTACTCAAGTAAAAGGTGGAAAGATTAGGTGTGATGATTATAAATTGAACACAAGTGACGTGGCTAACAAAAGCTAGTTTTCTTTTAATAATTGATGTTTTTAGTACAAAATCATACCTTGCATGTCTCTTCAATCTATAATCAAACCTTTTTTTTTATGCGTGACATGCGAAGCCCTAAAGCCCACATGATTATTTGTATATATATTTTATTTTAAAAGGTATCTAAGATTGAGTTTTCAATTTTTAAGTCAAAGCATTACAAAAAGCAAGTAATTGTTCATGCTCGAGATTAGTTATCCGTCTAGGCATGACTTGCAAGCTAGATATCATAAACTATCAGCAACTTACATTATGTTGGATGATTGTTTTATATTATAAAATTATCTTGTAATTAACACCATACGGATGGTGCTTCAACTTTTAGTACGTAAAGGAAAACATTAATATTACGAGAAAAGAGTCAACCACATCAAATGTATCATACCTATAACCAACTATAATTTATTTTGTATACTGAACTTCAAAACTTCTCTCTATCTCTCTCTCTCTCTCTCTCTTGAGTTTTTTGAAGCGGGCAAAACTTCGTTTTTTAATTTACGACATTTTAAAACTTATATCTTTTTATACTCAGTTGCATATACAACACAAACTGGCTTTTGGACTTTTACAATATTCATTTCTTATGTGAAAGCCACAAGCCACCACGTCATTAGCTTTTGTCGTATCATGATATATTAATTAGTACGTAGGTTATAACTCTGTGTATTACATAGGTTAAATAAGAAAAAAAAACTAAATTTTATTAATAAAAAGTTAAGAACTGTAAAACATTAAATATAAAGGTTCTTTGATTAGATTATAAAACATTTTTACTATTCTTAAAAGCTTTCGTTTTAAAAAGTTATTGCTTTGAAATAAATTTATTTTGTTTATCAATATCTCATTATTTAAAAACTATAGGTTTGTTTTGTAAATATATTTTTATATACAACTTTTATTTTTTAAAAAGATTGATTTTAAAATATTTCATAATCTAAAAAAGTTACGTTATTTTAAAAAAATTCATCGTTTTAGGCGATTTTGATTTTAAAAAATTATATTTTTAATCAAAATACTTAGTTTTTATTTAATGAAAAAATATCTTTTAAAAAGTTAGTGATTAAAAAAGGACTTGATGAAGATGTAGAATAGGTTGGACTCACCTTAGATGAGCTTTAGTTTATGTTTAAATGTAATTGGTTAAATGTTAGTTTACTTTTGTAAGTATGTTAGTTATTTGTGTTTTGATGCCCAGCGAAACTATGAGCGAAACTGTAGTTTCGCTCATAGTCAACAGTCAATTTCACCCGGCGAAACTGTGTTTCTCAGCCGGGCGAAACTAGGCTTGGGCACGATAGTTTCGCTGACAGCGAAACTGTCAGCGAAACTATCAACTCTATATATAGAATTTGTTTCTTTCATTGTAATCTAACCTTGCAAAACCCTAATTCGTCCGATCATTGTTGCAAGTGCATTTTGTAAGCTGGAATTACTTTGAAATATTATTGAGCTTTGTTCTATTAATTGTATTGGCTTTGATTTGTTTATTTTTGAATACTTTTGGTCAATTCTTCATCATCAAATGTTTCTATTGTGTATGTATTAGTGATATTGAACAATTCACTCAATCAATTGTACTGTGATTCGATCTATTTGGACCAACAAAATGGTATCAGAGCCTTTGTGCTCTTGATTGTTTGGTTTTTTGGTTGGTTGAGTTCAATATCACTATTTCATCAATTCCAGATCAAATTTGAGTGTATTTGATATGGAATTTGATTGAAATTGATTAGTTCTTGGTTGAGAAAGCTTTGGTAATCATCAGATCTCAAGTTCATTGAGATTTGAGGGATTTTGGATTGATTTCGTGCTGAAAAAGTTTTTCAGATTCATCCAGCGAAATTACATTTCAATCAGCGAAACTGTGAGCTTTAGCCAGCGAAACTACAAGTGTTTTGCTTATTGTGATTGTTTCAGCAAACTCTGCGAAAGTACCATTATTGAACGAAAGTTCAACAGTGCTTTTGATCCATCATCAAGCGAAACTGCTGTCGAAATTACCAGCGAAAGTAGCAGCGAAACTACTGCAATCCAGCGAAACTACTGATTATTCTGCGAATTTATCATGTCTAAGATGACAACTCTCACCCTTGCTGATTTGGAGAGTGTGGCACCTAATAGACCCCCGAGACTGATCAATGGAGATAATTTTGAGGATTGGAAGAGATGCCTGAAAGCATTCTTTTACTACACGGATCATAATCAGTGGGAATCAATCATCTCTGGTCCACACATTCCGACTGTTACTGTTGGAGATGCCGTCTCTCAAAACAAGGACCCAGCCACGTTTACTGAAAAGGATCTGAAGTTGATTGATAGGGATCAGAAAGCATTTGGAGCTTTAACTTTGTGTCTTGCACCAGATATTTACAACCGTTTTGCTGAGCACAAGAATGCCAAGTCTCTTTATGATGCATTGTGTGAATTTTATGACGGGAATGATGAGTTAGTGAAGGACAAAGGTAGTCAGGCTGAGAAAGAGTTCAACTCATTTGTGGGTTACAAGAATGAGAGTCTTACTGATCTGACAAATCGTTTTCTGACTGTATCGAGCACATTAAAAAAGTATGATGAAAAACTCTCAAATAGTGAACAAGTGAATAGGTTGTTGGATTCACTCCCACCGCAATGGAGCCTACAGGTGAGGATGCTAAAACAAGAGAGAGGATTCACAGATTACAAGCTTATGGATATCATCAACAAGCTTAAATCATTTGAATTAGACATGAAGAGAAGAGAGTTTAATCAGTCCATCATGCCATCATCTGGTTTTCCACAGAATGCTGCATTACTTACTTCCGCTGCAAGCTCATCAATGCAAGCATCAAGACAAGGAGGAGTGAATACAAGTGTCTCATGTGGTCAAATTGATGGTGGTGTTAATTCTGTCAGAGATCAAGCTAATTCAAAAACTACTTCTGGAACGTCAATCCCATCTGAGACAAAGGCTTTGTTTGGAATGTTTGTGCAAAGCTACGAGGCATTGGTGGCTGGCGAATTAAAGGGAGGAGGGATGACTATGGAAGACATGTATCAGGTCGATCCGGATGATTTGGAAGAAACTGATATTCAGTGGCAAATGGTGATGTTGACTCTCAGAGCAAGAACGTTTATGGAAAGAACAGGAAGGAAGAACTTTGGAGGTCAAAATTCTAACTCTAAGTTAGGTTTTGATAAATCCAAATTGAGATGTTTTAACTGCAAACAGTTAGGACATTTCAAAAGAGAATGTCCATTACCAATTGTCACAGATCCAAGCAACTCTGGAGTTCCTAGACTAGTTTCGAGTGGAGAAAAAGAAGAAAGTAAACAGAAGAAAGAGACAGCTTGTATATCAAGCTTTGACTGGAGTGCAGAAGCTGAGGAAACTAAAGAAGAAATCAATCAAGCTCTTGTTGCTGAGGTTATAGAAGAGGAGGAGAATGTGGAAGAGTTTGATCTGTTCAAGGAATTCAGAAGTGAAGCTGAAGTATCTCAGGGTGTTAAGAATGAGAAGAAGAAGTGTGTTAAGAAGAATGAGACTGGTAATTTGATGGCTGATGATTTGAAAGAAGATGAAGATGAGAAGGTAAAGTTCGCAGAACCAGACAGAAAAGAAGAGCAAAGAGAAGAATGATGCTGCAACCACTGTTGAGGAAAACGTGAAGAGTACTCCAGTGTGTCAATGTGAAAAGGCTCTGGCAGCTGAGAAAGTGGTGATGGGCCTCCCTTATGAGGTAATACAAGACGTGTTCTTCTGCTTGCAAGATAATGTTATTTGGTGTGTATAAAGCAAATCGTTTGTTGCTTGACAATGAAAAGGATTTAAAACGAGTTAATGAAGAGCTTAAACTAAACGAGTCAAAATATTTTGTTAAATTAAATGAAGCTTTAAAAAAATGAACATTTAAAAAGAATTGTTTTAGAAAGAAATGTTGAAATAAATACTTTGACCGAAAGAGTTGCACTTGCTGAGTTTGAAACAAGTAAACTTCAGTCAAAACTTGATAAATGGATAATTTCTGGAATGAAACATGACGATTTGTGTAAATCACAACGGGGGGCTAGGATTAAAACGGGTTTGGGTTATGAAAATGCTTCGGTTTATCCTCCTCCTACTACTTATTGTTATTCACCTATGCCTGTTCCACACCCTTCAAATGATTTGATTCAAACAGATACTAACAGTCTGTCTGCAGGTTTAGAAGGTGTGAATTCTAAGGAGGTGCGTGAGGAGTACGGTTATGGACCGACTAGTGGGCTTGGATGCAATAGTTTTAGTACACTAAACCTCAACGTTCTGTTTTAGATCATAGCTCTAGTTTAAGTTCAGTTTTTGTTTCCCAAAAATCTGTCCTAGATATTGATTCTGTGTGTTCTAGTGATGTTTCCACATCTTCATTGAATGATTTCAGATGTAATGTTGATGCTTCTAATACTTGTGTGAATGATGTTGTGAATGACTCTGTTATCGAGAGTAAAGATAAAATTAAAAGTAATTGTTTTGAAAAATTCTTTTCTCGTCCCATTCCATCATTTACCCCAATTAAAATTTCACAATCTAATGAAAGGGTAATGTCATCTTCTTGTGCAAGCACAAGTGGTACAAGTACCACATGTACTTCAGATGATAATGCATCAACATTTGTAAATAACTATTCTTTAAAAGACAAAATTAGAACTAGAGATATGTATGAGACTTACAGTGATGTTGATTCTAGATTGTCTGAATGCGATGAGGAAATATGCATAGATAAAATTCCTGAGTTGAGGCATAATAGACCTAGATTAAAATCTCATTGTTTTAAATGTGGTAAAGATGATCATGTAGTTAAAAACTGTCCTGAGCTTCATCACAGACATGTTCATAAAAACTCTTTTGGCAGTAGATTAACTCATCTAGTTAATAATTTCTTTAGCAAAAGATCATTTGCACCAAAGCCCAAAGTTGTTCAAACATGGGTTCCTGTTTCAGCCGGTTAATCTATTCATTCTATTTGTGTAGGAGTCATCCACTAGAGCTGTAAATAGTGTTTGGCATGTTGATAGTGGATGCTCCAGACACATGACAGGGCTGAAGGACTTGCTGACGAATTATCGTATCATCAATGGAGGATATGTTGCATTTGCTGGCGACAACAAAGGTGGTAAAATGATAGGTCAAGGGGAGGAATCTAATGGATCTCTTACATTGGAGAAAGTCAATTTTGTGCCAGAGCTCGCATTCAATCTTTTGAGCGTCTCACAGATTTGTGATAAAGACATCCCGGTTCTTTTCCTCTCCAATGAATGTCTATTTCTGAAACCCGGGTTTGCTGTTCCTATGGAGATGGTGCTCATGCGAGCTCCGAGAAAGAATGATACATATCTTCTTGACATGGGATCTAAAAAATCAATGTCCACTATCACCAGTCTTCTATCTAAAACTTCAACCTCTGAATCTTTCTTGTGGCATCGTAGATTGGGCCTTGTTAATTTCAAAAATGTTAACAAATTAGTTAAAAACAATCTTGTTAGGGGATTACCATTAAAAGACTTTTCTGTTATTGAGAAATGCATGGCCTGTGCTAAAGGAAAACAACATAAGAAACCACATAAACCAAAACTTGAAAATAGCATTTCTAATCCCCTCGAGTTGTTACATACTGATTTGTTTGGCCCAATTAGCGCTAAATCCATTGCTAAGAAATCTTTTTGCCTTGTTGTTACAGATGACTTTTCAAGGTATTCATGGGTGAGATATCTAGCACATAAAGGAGAAGTTGCTGAAGAGCTGCAGAAGTTAATTCTTTCAATCGAAATGATAAGCAAGAGGAAGGTAATGGCTATTCGAAGTGACAATGGTATCGAGTTTAGAAATCACATTTTTTATTCCTTCTGTGCAAGTAAAGGTATTTTGAGACAGTTCAGTGCTGCCAGAACACCTCAGCAAAACAGTGTTGCTGAGAGAAAGAATCGCACTCTTATAGAAGCCGCTCGCACTATGCTGATCGAATCCGCTTTACCAATTATTTTCTGGGCTGAGGCGGTGAATTGTGCTTCGTATGCTCTTAACCGGATGTTGATTGTAAAAGACAAAATGAAGACTCCTTATGAATTGTTTCATAAAAGGAAGCCATTGATTGATTTCTTTTGTCCATTTGGATGCTTGTGTACCTTGTTGAACACTCATGCACAGAAGACGAAATTTGGAGCAGTGTCAGATGAGTGTTACTTCGTTGGTTATTCATCCTCTCAGAAAGCTTATAGGGTGTATAACAAGAGAACACGTATTGTGCAGGAGTCATTTTATGTTGATTGGCAAGAATCTAATCCTTCTGATGTTCAGACTGAACCTGCATGGTTCTTTGATTCCAATACGGTCTTCAACTCCTTCAATCTTCCAGGTTTTGATGATGATGCATCCTTCTCTAATGTTCAAACAAACATTATTCCTCCAGATCCATTGCCTTTTGTACCTCCTGTTCCTCAAGCCCCTTCAATTCATCATCTAAAAATGTCACATCTGTTGACATTCCATCTTCTTCTTCATCATTTGACATTCCACCCCCACCTGTTTCAGCATCTACTCCTTCGAAACCAACCTCTACATCATCTCAAACTTTTCCATCGCCCTCACTTGTTGAACCTGTTCAACAATCTTCTTCTCCATTATCTACACAACCTCAATCAATTAGCACACTTCAACCTAATCCATTACCCTTAACCACTGTCTTTAAAACATTAAAAGACCACCCTCATGATAACATAATTGGATCAATCATTGATGGTGTTAGGACGCGGAGTCAATCTGGTTTGATAAACGTGTGCTTATTCTCTTGTTTTATATCCCAAATCGTTCCAAAGAATGTTCATGCAGCTCTTCAGGATCCATGTTGGGTTGAGTCCATGCAATTGGAGCTACAATAGTTTAGGAAACTCAAGGTGTGGACACTGGTTGATCTTCCTCCAAACAAATGCCCAATTGGCACAAAATGGGTGTTCAAGAACAAACCCAATGATCGTGGCATTGTGGTGAGGAATAAATCCCGTTTGGTGGTTCAAGGATTTGCTCAGGAAGAAGGGATTGATTACACGGAAGTCTTTGCTCCCGTAGCTCGTCTTGAAGCAATTAGGATCTTTCTGGCTCATGCCGCACATAAGCAATTCAAAGTCTATCAGATGGATGTTAAATGTGCCTTTCTCTATGGAGACATTGATGAAGAGATATATGTGTGTCAACCACCAGGGTTTGAGGATCCAGATTTTCCTGACAAAGTATACAAACTTGATAAATCTCTCTATGGTCTACATCAAGCCCCTCGCATCTGGTACGAGACTCTAACACAGTATCTTATGAGCAATGGTTTCTCTCGTGGCACCATCGATATGACTTTATTCAAAAAGGAGGTGGATGGTGAGATGCTAATTGTGCAAGTCTACGTTGACGATATCATTTTTGGCTCCACCAATCCAAAGCTATGTCGAGAATTTAAGGAGGTTATGCGAAGTCGCTTTGAGATGAGCATGATGGGGGAGATGTGTTTTTTCTTGGGTCTGCAAGTTGAGCAAAAGCCTGAAGGAATTCTTATTCACCAGGAGAAGTATGTCAAGGAGATTCTGAAGAACTTCAAGATGGATAAAGCTTCTTCTGAATTAACTGCATTCACAGCTCAAACATGCCTCACTCCAGATGAGAACGAAAAATCTGTTGATCCTTATCTGTACAGATCTATGATCGTTTTCCTTATGTATCTTACAGCAAGTCGTCCCGACATCACCTTTGCTGTAGGATATTGTGCTCGATACCAATCTAATCCTAAGGAGTCTCATGAGAAGGCAGTCGAACGGATCTTTTGTTATCTTAAAGGCTCCTCTCGTTTAGATCTTTGGTATCCTTATGGTGGAAATTTTGACTTGCATGCTTATTCTGATAGTGATTCTAATGGTTGCAAGTTAAACAGAAAATCTGTCACTGGAGGCTGTCAATATCTGGGCAATTGTCTGGTATCATGGCAAAGCAAGAAACAGACTACCGTGTCTTTTTCCACGGGGGATGCAGAGTATATTGCCGCTTCAAGCTGTTGCTCACAAGTGCTGTGGATACAACATCAGATGATTGACTATGGAATCAACTTTCTCCATACTCCATTATTCTGTGACAATGAAGCAACCATTAGGGTTTAGGGTTTATGACTTGAGTTATAATAAGTTGGAAATATAACTCAAGCCTGAAAATGTTTATGATAAAGAGGAGAGGAGGAAGGATTTCGTATTTACATAAAAGGAAGGCGTTCAAGACCTTGCCTAGATGGGATCTCAGGAGGCTAGCAGAGATTCCCTTGATTGACTCACAGAAGAGTGAACAAGCAAAACTGTTGGAAGAAGAGATAAAACAGGGGCTAAACGACAATTTTGTGACTTTTGGATTCATGAAGGCTGAAAGGAAAAGGTCAAAGAAGGACAAGGACTAGGAGACTGGAAAGGGGAGGATAGTGCTAAGGGTGAAGCCTCTGAAGACGGTGAGTAGGGTGAGGTTACCTAATCCCCTTCCCCAAAGGCTTCAGAGGTTTGAAAAATGGTTCAACTACAACAACACGGGGGAGGCGGTGATTGGGATAAAGGACGGAGCTGAATTTAGACTTTTTGATCCAATGGAAGTATTTTCATTATGTGATGAGGACTTACTGGTTTTATGTGAAAACCATATCAAGGCTGGGGCAGGAGCAGAAACGAGAAAAGAGGCAAGCCTGTTCATGGAGGTTGCCAATAAGGCCCGAGGAGTTAGAGCTGAGGTAAGAGAGCTGGCTGAGAAAATTCGTTAGGCTGATGAAGTGAGGATGGACGTGCAGGACCTTACACGATAATTTGAACGAGCTAGTGCACATGGTGAAGATGTGACTACAGCAGGAGCTAAAGCAGAAGGCAGATCTACGGCTAGAGAAGAAACTAGAGCTGGTGCTACTAACGAAGATGATCCAGTCGGTGAGGTCCAACCTAGGGGGAGTATTGAAGATGTAGAATAGGTTGGACTCACCTTAGATTAGCTTTAGTTTATGTTTAAATGTAATAGGTTAAATGTTAGTTTACTTTTGTAAGTATGTTAGTTATTTGTGTTTTGCTGCCCAGCCAAACTATGAGCGAAACTGTAGTTTCGCTTATAGTCAACAGTCTGTTTCACCCGGCGAAACTGTGTTTCTCAGCCGGGTGAAACTAGGCTTGGGCATGATAGTTTCACTGATAGCGAAACTGTCAGCGAAACTATCAACTCTATATATAGAATTTGTTTCTTTCATTGTAATCTAATCTTGTAAAACCCTAATTCGTCTGATCATTGTTGCAAGTGCATTTTGTAAGCTGGAATTACTTTGAAATATTATTGAGCTTTGTTCTATTAATTGTATTGGCTTTGATTTGTTTATTTTTGAATACTTTTGGTCAATTCTTCATCATCAAATGTTTCAATATTGTGTATTGATCTATTTGGACCAACACTTGATATTAGAGAAGGAGAAACTTCGTAAAATTAGTTATTTGACCTTTTAAAATGGAATAAATTGTATAAACGGAAAAACTAAGATGAGAGCGCTTATAAAAATATCATGTGGCATCACATGTAAAGAATTATTAGTTAGATTATATCATTGATAAAAATTGTCATACTTATGATTATATTATCATTGAAACATTTTTGTGTAATTTACATTTCTCTAGTCAATGAAAGTGTCAAATTTATGGTATAAATCCAAGGAATCAATACCCAAAAGACATAGTTCTTACACAAATTGAATCAATTAACGATCCAAGAGTATTACAATCAAATAAGAAAAAGGCTGCAGAACAAAGTTGCTAGTCTTCTTAAATTGTAGAAGATAAAATAATAATTAAGCCACAAACTTGATTCCTTGGATGGAACCCTTCCTGGACTTGTATGCGTACGACAGGAATGAAGGAGAAAATTTAGATTATTCTTGTGGCTCACTTTTTCTTATGGAGGATCCTTGATTAAATAGGAATGACAAAGATCAACAGCAAGTCAACAGCTAAGCAGCAGCTCATCACCAACCCTTGAACATTATGAAAATATACTCCAAGCCCCTCAACATTTATTTAAAGAAAAACCTCACAAAATTAGGAAACAAATAAAAGACACAAATTATAATAAATTAAATGTATATAATTTAACAGAAACACATCGGATCAAGCTTTGTCATCACAATTGTCAACTTTGATATAGCACCATCATCATCTCCGACTAACGAAAAGTGTTTCATCATAATCTTTGATCTCACTTCATCTCTACGTTTATCATCACAACCATCATAAGGATATGTCTAGCAAGTTCTCAAAACTTGAAAATTTTAAGGGGCAAGACTTTAGAAGTTGGAAGAAAAAAAATGCATTTTCTCTTAACAACTTTAAAAGTTGTGTATGTCTTGATCACTCCAATGCCTGAGGTAACTGAATAGGAAACTCTTGATCAACAAAGAAGGCGATTGAAGTGGGAAAATGATGACTACATATGTCATGGGCATATTTTAAATGGGATGTGCGATGCACACTTTGATGTATATCAAAATGTCGAGTCTGCCAAGGATTTGTGGGATTCTTTGAAAACCAAATATATGGCAGAAGATGCATCTAGTAAAAAGTTTCTTGTAAGTAACTTCAATTCTTACAAGATGACTGATAATAGGCCAATTATGGATCAATTTAATGAGCTGCAACATATTCTTGGCCAATTTGAACAACACAAGATGCACATGGATGAGTCAATTGTAGTCTCTAGCATCATTGATAAATTGCCCCCATTATGGAAGGACTTTAAGCATATCTTGAAACATCAAAAAGAGGAGTTAAGTTTGGTTCAATTGGGTAGCCATATTAGGATTGAAGAATCTCTTAGAATTCAAAAATATGGGAAATTGAAAGGGAAAATTGAAATGGGTCAAAACTCGGTTAACTTGGTTGAAAAAGATGGTAAGTTCAATAACGGAAATCAATTCAATGAAAAAAAAAAAGAAGGCAAAAGGTGGCTATCAAAAACCAAATAAGAAGCTTAATGAAGGATGTTGGTGATGTGGTAAGATGGGTCACAAGAAGAAGGATTGTCGCGTGAAGCTACCGGGTGGAAACAAGGGTTCAAGTGGAGTCGGTCCAACTGGGTTGAAGGATCCACCGCCTCAACAAGGTAAGTTGTCTAATTCATCTTTAGATTCGACGAATTTGATTGAATGTGAGTCTAATAATCCAACTCAAACACACCAAAAGGTGAATATGTTACAAACTAATTTTTTCAAAAAAATGGGTTAGAAAGTAATAAAGGTGAAGTAATGTTTGGGGTCCAAGCAACTCAGACCCAAGTGCCTTCGGTTCTAATTGAGTCAAAGGATGTTGGGCTTAAGTCTATTATTGATAGCATTAAGGCTATTGCTGAATCATTGAAGGTGAAAGTTAATAATTCAAAAAGGTGTTCAAATATTAAATTGAATAAAGTTGAACACATTTCACTAATTGCTAAATCATTCTATGTACAGGATGATTTGACAGCTTGGTGGGTAGACTTGGGTGCTACTAGCCATGTTTGCAAGGATTCAAAATGGTTCGTAGAATTGGAATTAATTGAAGTTGGATCCGTGCTAAGGATGGGGAATGTATCAACCGAGCCTATCAAAGGGATTGAAAAAGTCAAACTTTTATTTACTTCTGGAAAACAATTAATGTTAGATAATGTGTTATATGTACAGGGGATTCGAAAGAAACTTATATCCGAAATTGTGTTAAATAGTCATGGGTTTAGACAAGTAATAGAGTCGGATAAGTTTGTGTTGTCAAAAAATAGTGTGTTTGTTGGATTTGGTTATCTATCTAGTGGTATGTTTAAACTTAATATTCATGTATCATTTGATAATGAATATATTTACATGACATCTTCATTTAATAATAAAGTAGATTCTATACCTAATTTGTGGCATGCTAGATTAGGACATGTTAACTATTCTAGAATGCAAGACATGGCAAAAATGAGTCTAATACCCGGTTTTGATATGAAAAATAATAAATGTCATACTTGTCAGTTAACAAAAATAACAAGAAAACCTTTTAAAGATGTAAAAAGGGACTCTCGGGTATTGGATCTCATCCATTCTGATTTATGTGATTTTCATAGCATGCCATCATTAGGAAATATGTAATCATATTTATCGATGATGCAACTAGATATTGTTATGTCTACTTATTGCATGCAAAAGATGAGGCTCTTGATAAATTTAAATTTTATAAACAAGAGGTTGAACTGTTTCATGGTGATCTGATTAAGACCTCCAGAACAGATCGAGGAGGGGAGTATTATGATCCGGTGTATTTCCAGTCTACTGGAATCATACATCAAACCACAGCACCATATACACCTCAACAAAATAGTGTGGCAGAAAGAAAGAATAGAACTTTAAAAGAAATGCTTAATTCTTTGTTATCTTATTCTGGTTTGAGTGATGGGTTTTGGGGAGATGCTATGCTAACTGCATGTTATTTATTAAATAGAACTCCTAATAAGAAAAGCCAAATAACTTCGTATGAGTTATGGAAGAAAATATCTCCAAATCTACATTATCCTAAAAGGAAGAATCTAGGTGAGAAAGGCATAGATTGCATCTTTATTGGATATGCTAAGAACTCAAAAGCATATATAGGTTCTATGTAATAGAACTAAATGATTCATTGTCTATTAATACTGTTATTGAATCTAGAGATGCTATCTTTGATGAGGAAAGATTTACATCAGTGCCTAAACCTATTTATGTGGGTCAATTCTCACGAAGTAGGATTAGTAATTCTACTGATTATACAGTTCTTCCTCTCGAGTCTAGAAGAAGTACTAGAACTAGAAAGGCAAAGTCATTTGGAGATGGCTTTAAACTATATTTAGTAGAAGGTTCAAGAGATGAAATCAGAAATCAGTATCAATACTGTTTCATAGTAGAGGAAGATCCAAAGACTTTTGGTGAAGCTATGGCTTCAAGGGATGCAAATTTTTGGAAGGAAGCAGTACAATGTGAAATTGATTCCATCATGCACAATAAAACTTGGAAACTTACTGATTTGCCTCCAGGGTGTAAACCTTTAGGGTGTAAATGGATTTTCAAGAAGAAGGTAAAAGTAGATGGGAGTATAGATAAATATAAAGCCCGTTTGGTCATACAAGGCTTTAGACAAAAAGAAAGGATAGAATTCTTTGACACTTATGCTCCAGTTGCAAGAATATCTACTATAAGATTATTATTAGCTCTAGCAGCTATACATAATCTTATAATACATCAAATGGATGTTAAAACTGCTTTCTCAAATGGTGAATTAGATGAAGAAATATATATGAAACAACCTGAAGGTTTTGTTATGCCTGGACAAGAGCATAAAGCCTGTAAGCTAATTAAGTCTTTTTGTGGCTTAAAACAAGCTCCTAAACAATGGCATCAAAAGTTTGATAAGGTAGTCCTATCAGATGGTTTTATCCTAAACCAAGTTGATAAGTGTGTTTACTGTAAATTCGATTCTTCTGGAAAAGGAGTCATAATTTGTTTGTATGTTGATGACATGTTGATCTTTGGTATAGATCAAGGACAAGTTGATAAAACTAAGGAAATTTTATCATCAAAATTTACCATGAAAGATATGGGGGAGGCGGAAGTAATTCTTGGAATAAGAATAACCCGAGGTAGCAATGGAATCACTATCTCTCCATCACATTACATTGAGAAGATATTAAATAAATTCAATTGCTTGAATTCCTCACCTGTTGGAACTCCTATAGATCCTACTATTAAGCTTATGCCAAATCAAGGAAATCCTATTGCTCAGTTGGATTATGCCAAGGCAATAGGATGTTTGATGTATGCTATGGTTAGTACAAGACCTGATATAGCATATGCAGTGGGGAGATTGAGCAGGTATACAAGTAATCCAAGCTCACATCACTGGCAAGCAATTAATAGACTGTTTAAGTACCTAAAGGGAATCATGAACTATGGTTTATATTATTCAGGGTCACCTTTTATTTTGCAAGGGTTTTTAGATGCAAGTTGGATAATAAACTTAGAAGATCATTCGTCTACTAGTGGATGGGTATTTCTACTAGGTGGAGGTGTAATTTCTTGGGCTTCTAAAAAGCAAACTTGCATTACAAACTCTACAATGGAGTCTGAGTTTGTAGCATTAGCTTCAGCCGGAAAAGAAACTGCATGGTTAAGGAATTTATTATATAAAATTCCATTATGGCCTAAACCTATATCACCTATTTCGATAAGGTGTGGTAGTGCTGCTACACTGGCTAAGGCATATAGTCAAGTGTATAATGGAAAGTCTAGACAATTAGGTGTAAAACATAGCATTGTTAGGGAATTAATCATGAATGGAATAATATCTGTTGAGTTTATAAAATCTCAACACAACATGGCTGATCATTTAACCAAAGGGTTAGGAAGAGATATCGTGAATAAATCAGCCATAGGGATAGGTCTGAAGTCCATTTCTTAGTATTTCATGTTAAGATACCCAATTCCCATTTAATACAACGTTACATGCTGAATTCAATGTGGAAGGCTTGTCATGAGATATTGGAACACAATATAGCATCCCAAGGTATGTGTTCAGACTGCAAGATAAAGTAGGTTGGAACATAGTTTCTTAATAGTTCTTTGGTAAATTGCATTTGCAGGTGCAAGATGAGAACTACCTATAAGGGTATGAAGTTTAGCTGCTTCAAGAAGTTTGGACTTGGCTTTGATATACTCTTTGAAGGATGGGACATAGGCTAGTAAAACATTATGTCAAGTTAGAACTATAGAATTGTGAATTTATGTGCGTATTACCTTCAAGTATTCAGATGAATAAAACAGGTTCAAACATTACGACACCTTGATATTCGAATATATGGATCGTGTAATATACTAGTAAGAAATTCAATCCGTAGGACATTTCATATATGCATAAGTTTGATTATGGTGAAGTTTGCTTAAGTTGATCATGAATATTACTAAAATGGGGGAGGATTGTTGGAATTTTAGTAATATTGGCTTGTATATAAATATACATATTCATGTTATACTATTTTATGAATTAAACCTATTAGTTAAACTTTAGGCTAATTATGAAACATGAAATAAACTCAAAGGGTATAAAGTGAATAAGTATATTTGTTTAATTCTTTTGATCGACAGTTTGTGTAAAATGAGAAATCAATTCGCATAATCAATCTACATAGGAATAGAAAACTCTCAAGGCACAGAAACTTCTCCAATTCAATTCAGGTTCTTGTTTCTACTTCTTGATCTTTTCCGATTAAATCAATTGTAAGCTCACAAATGGTTTAATCTGAAAGAGTAATCGATTTCAAGAACACCGTTTTTAATCACAACGTCTTCATATTCGCCATTGATGAAAAATCACCCTTATCAAAGAACTCTTTATAGGGCATACCCCTCATAACTGTGCCATCACCCTTGACACTTAACTCTTAGAACTTGTTGTGAACTTACCCCATATTAAAGAACACATTTAAATAACTAGTGAAATCATCCCTTTTCAAAGAATCGCATGCGATGCAAGTACATAGAAGATAGGTTATAAAAAGTCTTGAAATCCATGTATGGCATATGGACATTACAAAATATCTAGACATACTAATAGAAACTCAAAGATTAGAAAAGATTACTGACAAAGGTCGGACAAGCTTATAAGGTAATGTTTCTTGGTTGTTACCTAATGATCAAATACGTACGATACTAGCTCAAACAGCTCGTGAAGATGTGAATCATCATCAGATTGACTTAGCGTTTGCATGATACGATCTTAAGATCATCCCTATACCATCGGATACTAGCATCATTCAAATAATGAGAAAATGCAAAGAAAAAACAAAGATAATAGAAGAAACCATTAAATGCTACAAGACAAGATGAGCAAATGCATACACTAACAACATAATGGTTATATGTTGTATCAAATACTAGTATTAGGAACCCCGTTGCACTGGAGGCGTAAATACGAAAAATAACTAACGTCAAAAAGTTGTCCTACATCCGCACGTTGAAGGTAAGAAAATGAAACCTCAACATCGTCGATTTCATTCAAAACTTTATGTATAAAAAACTAGAATGTCATAATCCTATGCGTTGTGACGAGACTGTTGATAATTTTTGAAACTTTACATATAAAAAGAAATCATTAAAAAAATCACATCAAAACTTAAATAAAAATAGGCATGTAGCCCCGGAATAGACGAAACATTTAAAAATATTAACGTTAATAATAAAGACGTACAAAATTCTAATTTTATAAAAAATACATAAAAAGTTGGAGGGAAAAAAGCTATAAAAAATTCAAAACCTTGAATTAGATTTAACAACTTGTAAATTTATGTGTGTCAGTGACTTGTATATCATGACTTATAATTCCGTTTTAAATGAAATTTATGTCGAAACATAAAATAAAAATAATTGCTTTACAATGGTATATTCAAACCATTTTGAATAATTTAGACCGAATAAGTTATTGAATTTTAGAATTCATATGAGAGTAACAAAATAATGAGTACAATAAAAAACAAATACACATTATAAAGTGTAAATTGTATATATAATTAAACTTAACCAAAAATGTAATATCATCAATTGTAAAAATATAAATTAATAAAAATTTAAGATGCCCTAATAAAATGGTCTCACATTTAATTAGATTTACAATAATGTGATCATGCATGGATTCTTGTACTAAATGCTTAAACACTTTGGTAATTGACTTTTAATATATAGTAAACAATAACACAACAAAAAAAATGAGTATATTACTTGTTCAGATGAAATATAAATAGTAAACGCAATTAATATTAAACTATTGACTATATATCCTTTTGCCAACTCAAATGTATGTATTGACTGCTCATATTTACTTTGACACTTATTCTCAATACAAAACACTTACCCTCGCGCTAGAATCAAGTCAGATTTGGGTCACGTGCATATTCCCATGGTAAAACTAATGGTGTTATTAATTTATTTTCAAGTACTTTGGATTAGGTTAGTTCATACAAAGATATGATATGAATGCCGAAGGGAAAAGGTGTGTTGGTGCAAACATGTTTGTTTATAATTCATCTACCTAATGTCCTAAACATAATGTACAAATGAGTTATATACAATCTATATCTTATCACATGCTCACAATTCAAATTTTAAATCCACCAAATACCTCACAAATAATATTGCAAAATTCAAGCATAGACTTCATGATCAATATCAGGTTAAAATGTAGATCGATCGCCTATATTAGTAATCAAAATTCAAAGAATTTTGTTGAGCAAGAACCATGGTAGGTACTATAGCCAATTCATGTATTAATTGTCAAAAAAAAAGTAGTAACAAACAGAAGAACAATAGTCGAAGAACTAATCAAGCATGATTTGACCGTCTAACAATTAGATAGACTTTTAAAAACAAAACATAAAATTCAAATCAACTTAAACATTGTTGGGATATTAAAAGAATGAAGCTACCGAAAACACTTAATCAAAACTGCATTCTAGCTTCTGATAAAACAGTCCAAGTGCTAAAAATATAAATCTTCCTACTGAAGACTTTATCTAATGAGTAACTATGTATCAGTTGATAAACCACATCTGTTGATCAGCAATTATATCTAGTAATATTCAGTGTTTTTATACAAACAATATTAGTGTTGAAGAGTAGTGGTGTCCCCATGACCCTATAACTGCTAAAGATGTGCTCTACTAATTTGTTTGTTTGTTTTTGTATGATTCATATAACCAATTGGAATGCACATTTGTGGTATGCCATAATGAATGGTTGTAGCTTTCCATTCATCTGAAATCTAGAATAAACGATTGTGACACCCTCACCAAGGTGGAAACGCGAGTGAGAGAAGAAAAGTTGTATCTTTAGAACACATGAAATACTAAACGTAATACATTCAAAAGATATTGGTTCTACATTATTATCTTAGGTTACAAAATAAAGATTATACATATGGACTTAAATCATAAATCTATATTAAGCAATCTTGTATTGTAGCATAGATGCATAAAAGATTGATTCCAAGGCTAGCCTACTTAGTTGTCACTTGAAAAACACGCTAAAATGGGTCACCTAAAAGCTTGTGAGCTCGTAGAGTTTGAGACTCAATAAACAGTTGTTATAATAGTAAACAGTTGTAAGTAAATATGAATCATGCCATTATATATGAATGTAAATACGAGATATAAAGCCATGAGCCCACAAACAAAAATATAGCTATAAGAAAGACTAAAAACCATAGACGTCCATGATCCAATCACCTCATGGTATTTGATTTAAGCAATCGTATCTTCAATCGCTCATATGTTTTTGGAAAGAAAATAAATTAAATGAGCTAACTTTAATCAAATTTCCTAGGTATAACATCATAGATATTGCAAGTATATCTCTTATCAATCCTACAGATGATGTGAATAGAAGAATAATTGAATCTCAAAAGATTGAGTGAGCTATACAAGTAGAAGTTATGGTAGCATCACCCTAGTAAAAATTGTTGGGATATTAAAGGGATAAAGCTATCACAAAAACTTAATTAAGAATGCATGCTAGCTCCTTTTAAAACAGTGCAAGAGTTGAAAGTATAAATCAATCTGCTGAAGACTTTATATGTTGAGTAACCATGTATCAGCTGATAAACTACAATTGTTGATCAGCACTTGCATCTATTGATACATTTCCATTTCGTATAAACAATTTCAGTGTGGAAGAGTAGCGGTGTCACCATGACCTTGCAACTGTTGAAGATATACTCTACTGATTTGTTTGTCTGTTCTTGTACATTTCATGAAACCAATCAGAATGCACATTCATGGTATGGGATGATGTGTAGATCAATAGCTATAGCTTTCCTTTGATTCTAAACCTACAATATACAATCATAATTGATTCTAGTGTTTAACTTTTGTAATATAAATGATCATACTTATATAGTTTAGAGGTTTTTGGTTTTATCAACTTGATTTATTGTTACATGCTTGTGGGTGTGCAATATATTAAGTAAAAAATATTTTGAAAGACTTCCACTACTCGTTTATATTTCAAGTATTTGTGTGTTTGATTATAGCAATTAATAGAGATTTTGCAAATGCTATTTGTTGATTTAAAGAAGTTCTTGTTCTAACCGATCCAACAAACAACGATTGGCAGATACCTACAAGCTTCGACAAAGTTGAAGAACATCTTAAAAGATAATCATCACTATCAAAATGAGTCGAATAGAAATCTTAAAGGAATTTTCTTGAAAAAGGTTTTTCAAATTCAAAATCTTATAATTAAGATGGTTTGATTAATCGGAGATATGATAAGGTATTTTGAAATTAAAAGATACTTTTTCTTTTTTGAAAAAATATGTCTTATAGTTTCAAGCGAATGTGATCCTTCTCGGTCAAATCAAATTGCACACTTAACAATTTATATTCCATGGTATTTTATATAAAGTTTTGAAACATGTTTTGACCTAATACAACATTTAAAAATATGTTAAGCATGAATGTCCTAGACTAAGAATGATTGGATTGTGGCATAAACCAAAACAAACAAAATATTAATTTTATCTCTTTCTACATTAATTTGGCTTAATTCTTAAACTTAAAAGAAAACTCTAAATTCCTTCTAAAGTAATCACAATATCACAAATCAATTGAAGATCAAGTTAGTCTTGAAAGAACACTCATTGAGTGATCACTTCTTTGATAACAGTAAACTAATGGCACCCTATTCATCTTGTAACAGGGAGATATTATGATGATCTCTTATGTAACACAATAATTGGTAATAATACTAAATAACATATTAATCAGAAATAACTTGGTAGTTCTATTCATTAGCATTGATAATCATAAATAACAATTTAACTGGTTATATAATTCTATAAAAAAAGGATACAAAAGCTGTTATGGGCAACGAAGCCTAGCTTTATCACTGCTACAGCCGTTCATTTTTCAGCCTGTCCAATTTGTTACCTCTAATAAAATCAAGTTTAGATATAACCTATCCAATTTGTTTTTCAAAACTAAAATTGTTACAGCCAAAATCATCATAATCTAGATTCAGCATCAATCATACTAGAATTACGAAGCACATAAAGATTTAACAGCAAAAGAATGGAATTAAAAGAAGCATATATGTCCACAAGAAAAAGACATGCATGGCCAAGATTTGAGGCATTTTAACATAATTGACAACATCAACACAAATTACAAAATTCTTGAAATTAATAGACCAAATCCAAATTTTGGGGATTCTTAACTTCAAGAAACCATAATATTATTATATCTTGATTGCTCATATTTTCAACAACCCATCAAAATATATCCAATCAAGAAAGACAAATAAGATGTGAAATGCAGGCACCCATTAAATGAAAAAGAAATTACCTTTCACACAAGATGAAGATTAGAATGACAAGAATTAATAGCCAGAATAATGCATTACCCCTATCCACCTGGTTCATCCTTGAAACATATAGCTTCACAATTCCTAAATGTTTAAAAATAAAGCAACCTGAATAATATCTTCATTGTCCAATAAACCATACCAAATTGATGTTGGTAATTTTATTAATTATCAATATAGATTTCGTAATATTGAATTAACTTGGATTGAGTAAACATTATTAGTTACTAAACTTGGATTGAGTAAACATTATTAGTTACTAACAAGTTAGGAATCGTTTAGGCTAATATTGTTGCACGGCTTATGTTATATATAAATATATATTTGTTATCAATATATACACATATATATATTGTTATATAAATATGTGGGTGTGTGTGAATGTGTTTATATTATAATATATAAACTTTAATTATGTGTTGGGGTTGCACCAGTACATCCAAACGAGTAAATAAAGTCTCATAATTGGCCTTACATTTTCATTATGGGATAGTCAATTTTGTCCAATTATTGTTTTCATTAATTGGACCGTAGCTATTTGGATCCGAATAGAAGTTATGAAATAGTTTATTGAATATCAAAACAAGTGTGTTATATGCTCAATTTCTTTCTCTTTCCTTGGGTAGGCACATATTCATCTTCTTCCGCTCTCTCAAATTCATCTCTGCAATTATTTTAGTGGCTGTTTGATTTGCTTCTTACCTGGTCAAAATGTCTGACCCACTGACCCGGTCAAACATTTTGGCCGGTCAGCGTGTTTGATTTGCACTCTTTCGCGTCTGACCCGGTCCGACACCACTGACCCGGTCCGACACCACTGACCCATGCCTATTTTTCCACTTACCCGGTCAGTTTTGGAACAATCTCTAACCCGGTCACCACCTTCTGACTGGGTAATATATATCAAATAGCCCCTTAGTTTTATCCGATAAAACGATTCGGAGTACTTCAAATTGATTTTATCTGAGAGTGTTTTCACACGACTCTAAGATAATCCAAGACTTCAAATCATAATTTATTTTCTTGTTCTTCACGAAACCGATTCAAAATATCAACAATTGACACACCCAAATCAGCTCTAAGAAATTTCATCTCGAAACCGCTCACCAACGGCAACATACTACCTTTTAAACCTATTCGAAGTCGCAAATTGAAACTCTATCAAAATATAAATTAATGAAACTTGAATTAAATAGGATTTGAAGAAAACAATTCAAGAAAATTTAATCGAAAATTATAATCTTGAATCACCATCTACGAACAAAACAATGATCTCGTGGAAAATAAAAATATAAGAAAGTGGATCTGGGGATGTCAAAAATAAACAAACAAAGGAAGGTAAAATTGAAGAATCAGTCTAAGTTTTGATAAGGACCAACCTGTTAATCAGCAAGAGGGCGTTAATCAGAAATAAGGCTTTTGGTTTTTTAATTTGTAACTATGGAGAATGGTGTTATAGAGATAATTAGGTGATGTTTGGGATTGCTTATTTAGATGAAAAAAAACTTTTGAAAGAAAGACTTATTAACTTATAAATTTTCAAAATGACTTTTTAAAAGTGTTTGGATTAGTTTATAAATTAAAAAGTTGTAAGATGACAAAAAAATATAATTTTAAAAATTAGGAAGAGCTAATAAAAGTTAGTAGATGGGTATAATAAAAAATTATACTAAAAACAGATTTTAAAAGTTAATAAGTCACTATCTTTTTACTTTTTAAAAACTACTTTTTATCTTATATGAAAAGTTAATTTGAAAAAAACTTTTGAGATTGTCAAACACTTTTTTGACTTATTAGCTTCTCAAAAGTTAATAAGTCAAAAGTAGCTTAAAAATAAATAATCCAAACACCCACTTAATCGGGTGTTGAAAGGTGTTAGAAATCGCAAGATAAAGCAGGAATAGACAAAGCATATGGTTGTACAAATCAAAGACTACCAAAGCAGCGGATCTGAAAGACAAATGCTTTATGGTAGGGCTGGTAATTTCTGACACGAACTTGTTAACACAACACGACACGTAGTTAACAGGATTCGTGTTTGAGCTTAACAGGTTTCGTGTCGTTAACAGGTCGACACGTTAAAGACACGATAAAAATCGTGTCTTAACAGATCAAACACCAGTTAACCTGTTAACGCACATGTAAGACCTGTTTATATTTTCAGCTTATTAAAATACTTAATATATATATATATATATATATATATATATATATATATATTTATGATATATGTCATTATTTTTCAAGTTTAATTTTAAAACCTTATCCCTTACCCAATCGCTTCAATCGAATACGACTATCATAGTACCGCCGACCGAGTCTCCCGCCTCCGTCTGAGCCCTCTTCGTACTCCGTATATTACCTTATTAAACTATGTTATCGGTTAAAATAGACTATTTTATTGACTTTTGTTTCAAAAATGTCAGGATTATCATGCTAAAAATTATGGTATATTCAAAATTTTGATGGATTTCAGTCAATTTTTGTTTCACTAAACGTGTGATTTTTATCGTGTCTTTTAACAGATCTTATCGTGTAACCTGTTTCTAAACAGGTTCGTGTTCGTGTCTGGAAAAAATGACACGATTAGTTATCGTGTGTGTTCGTGTTAGCACTTATCGTGTTCGTATCTTATCGCGTCGTGTTTGATTTGTTATGTCAGCCCTACTTTATGGTTTCACGTTGCTAGTAGATAGAGAAAGTGGACATGGAGATTTTTCATGTTTGAATGGGGTGACGGGTTGGAACAAAAAATAGGTCAAATTAAAAAGGGTCCTCGTGTAATTTTTTACCCATATAGTCTAAGCGGGGAAAGTCAATTGTAGAGGGTCTAGAATGATACCAAATATTCCTAAAAATCTTGTTTTATTATAATAGATTATTTTTTTGTTTTCATTCAGTATATATGATATTTTTTAAGTTACAAGAGTATATATGAAATTATCTTTTTATTTTATTTATCAATTAAATTATTTAAATAGTTGTATATTGGTTCCCAACGTAAGAATAAATTATTACACTTAGTTCAGAATGTAATTATACGAATAAAAACTTGTATCAAGATAAAAAACAATGTACAAGAAATATTCTCTATTATTTAATATATAAAGAGTCAGATTGTGAAACGTCTTTTTGGAATTCGAATATCTTTTATAATATTAAAACATTAGGAGTCTACTTGTTATTGATGGGTTATGGCTTCTTTGTGGTTTGAGAAAATATGATAATGACCCTACACTAATAGCATATTTTTCTTAAAACAACTTACACTCATTTAATTTTCTCCTAATATACACAATAATTAATTTATATCGCTCTATCATAAACAGTACTTAAACTCTTAATCTCAAAGAGCGTATCACCCCTTAACTCTAATAACTTTATCATTGGATCCAACCTCCCACCCTTAAACTAAAAACACATGATGTATGTAAATTATTAGGACTTACAAAGTGAATTATGTTCTCCCGTCTTTAAACACGCCCTTATGAACTTCATGTTGAACTTCCTAAAAAGCATTTCATGTTGAGGTACCAAGTGTTAAATTAACTCCATAGAACGCATCAAATTCTTTATTTACATATATGAACTTCTTCATTCTTTTTGTTGTGTTTTCAATGCCCTAATATTGTTGATCTTGAGATGGGAATGTAGGTTTTGAAATTCAAATCCCGGATATTTTTTTATCGTATAAAGTTCACCATCAAGTTGAAATAGTTAAAAGTTCAATTGGATAATTTACGAAGAACTCAAGATCATCTATGTAACCGTGTTATCAAAATAGGGTACCGCATTCAGGCAAAAGATCATTCTTATATAATAAGGGAACCAGAAGAACTATTTGTTGAGTCGTTGTAACTTTTCATGAAAGATGTCAATCAATGGTTATGATTATTGATTGTTATGTATTTACATGATATGAACAACGTCATTGTAGCAACTTAGCAATAATTGCTAAGTGGTACCACTGCTCAAGTTACAAAAATACAAGACTTCAGACTATTAGTCATTTGGCATCATACTGTTGGAATGATACTTTAATTTAATAAAATCAGACTAAATTGTAATGGGCCTAAAATTTTAATTGAACAAAAACGAACAATATGAACGAACGTAAACGAATGAAGTTAAATGAATGTTTACAAACATAAATGAACACACACAACATCTGCTCATATCGTTCTTTTAAAGAGAACTATTTTTTTCGTTAAGATTCATTTGTTTATTAAATAAGCGAACATAAATGAAATTCTCATTGAACGGTTTGATGAATGTTTGTTTATTTACATTCTCATGGTTAAGTGCCCATTTATAATGGTGTCCTTAAACTAGTTACAACATTATGTTAAACAATGATTACATTTTCATGATCATAATTGCCTAGAGCCTTCATTTTAGCTCTTAATTTACAGATTTCAACGACAAGTTATCCTTATTCATTTGATACTACTTGACCTGAACCAAAAGTCTAAATGTCAAGCTAACAAAATATCAAAAAATCAAAATAACTGACCTGGTGAAAGAACCCATTTCCATCATTAATCGTCTCCTAATGCACATTTTACATTTAAGATCCTCGTACATTTTGCATGTAAAATCACTTTATATACATGCACACACATGTCTAAGGGGCTGTTTGAAACGCGTCTGACTGGGTCGGACCGCTGACTCGGTCAGCCGGTCAGCGCTTTTTAGGTATCGCGGTTGGCCACTGACCCGGTCTAGCCGGTCTGACCGAAACCTGTGAATTAAAATCACTGACCGAGACATTCTTCACGGATTCCCCATCTTCGGCCGTCGCGTCCCCCCCCCCCCCCCCCCTCGCAGCAAGCACGTCTTCGCGGCCGCCCTCCTGGTCGCCGCTTCTCTCTTCGCCGCCGCCCTCTTCGCCGCCGCCCTCTTCGCCGCCTCCCTTTTCGCCGCCGCTTCGCTATTCTTCGCTTTTAAAATTTGGCTATTTTTATTGATTACACAACACCAGTTAAATGTAGACTCATCAGAACTTCGGGGCAATATGGTTTTTATAATCATTCAGCAGAGTCAGTCAGATGCTGAATCAAACAGCCAAGTTTCAGTCAGATGCAAATTCAGTCAGAACTTCTAACTGGGTCAGCTTCTGACTCAATCAGATCTTAGTGGGTCAACAGTAATCAAACAGCCCCTAAGCATAAAAGAAAACAAATAAAAGAGAAGGAGCATTGGGAACATTTTACAAATCTTCTGGGCCAAAATGTGAAATAAATCCCTTTGACCATTGACAGCAATCCAAAATAGATAGAATATATTATTATATTGGGTAGGAATCTAACAAGCTACAAACATTTGATCCTTTTGAAGGGGCATATATTGGTAAATAAATCCATACACAATATAGATTTATATTATATATATTGTGTGTGTGTTTGTGCGTGTGTTGAATCTGAATAATTTGAGTTGAAAATTGGCACCTGTGATGGGTGAAATGGTGTCGGAAACTGCGATGGATCTGGTGAAAATCGAGCTTCCGGTGGATGATGAGTCGGTGATGTTAACAGGTGATGTCCCTATCGGTCTTGTCCTCGTCGATATCGTTAATGGCTTCTGTACCGTTGGTGCTGGTAATCTGGTATAACTTCTTACTTTCGTTTACTTTCGCTATCGATTGCTTGTTCATCTGTGGCTCGAGGTTATGAATTGCAGTAGTAGTATGTTATCGTATATGATCAATTGCAGTCGATCTTACGTTTTCGAATTTGTACGCTATTAAGTGTTGATGATTAGGTGTTGATGATTGCTTTAGGTCGATTGGTATGTTTGGAGATCTGAATCGAATAGTTGTGGGACGTGTGATCGTGTTTGTATTATATGTGTGTTATAGCATGTTCATGAATTTGGTTCTACAGGTACAGGGTTCAATGATCCAAATAGTTTTTGGTTTGAGATTATCAGAAGGTGTTACTGTGGATACTGGATTCCTTTTGTTGTTATCACTCATGGTAAAAAGTTGTTTGGGTACTTCTTTAGATTTCTGAAAGAGGTGATAATCTTGTGTTTTAGCTAGTTTTAGCTTTTAAGATGGTTACCGCTCGAAGTGTGAATCATTCGAGTGAACTTAACGAGTGAGGAAGAGAGTATTTTCTGCTTGATGCTTGTGTTTTCAGAAACTGGTAAGCGCGTTGGTTAATTTCTGAGATTAAATGAGTTGATTTTGAACTTAAATTAAGAACTATTGAAGGAACTGACCCTGCAAGATGAATGCTGATGGAAGGAGTATTTATCAAAGAACATGATGGCCTTCTAAAACAATACTTTATTGTCAAACTGATCTTTGTTTTGACTTAATAATAGTAGGAGTCATGTGGAATTGTGAAACTTTAGCAACGTACTAGGAAGCTGAAAATAGTGGTAAAACTTGCCAATTTTTCTTATTGATGAAAAATGAAATATTTGTGTAACAAAAGCTCACTGCTCACTATCAACTTTTTTTCTGTATTGGTCCTTCCATTCTTTTTATTGAATATACTGCATGTAACTTGGTGAAAAATTATGCAAGTTCTTTGACACTTTATCTAACTTTAGATCTGTACTTTTATATGCTAGCATTATCTTCATTGTGATCTCCACACTGGATTGTTAGACACCTGCCATCTTTTCATCTTGACTAGTTTGATTTTGTGAAGAAACATACAAAAGTATAGGTGATGCACCAGAATAAGTTTACAGCCTCGAAACATTTTATATCTAGATCATATTTTGATATTCAAGCAATGTGTGGCATGGGTTTTTTGGGACCACTAGGCATTTTTCATTGTATATTTCTGTTTAACCCGTGCTGTTAATCTGTATAAAAGGTGCTTGTAACTTCGTTTTGATGTAATGTCACTAATGGGCAGGCTCCAAAAGTACCTGATAAACAAATATCTAGAATGGTTGACGAATCGGCAGAACTTGCTAAAATGTTTTGTGAAAAGAAATGGCCTGTGTTTGCTTTCCTTGATAGTCATCGTCCAGATGTCCCTGAGCCCCCATATCCTCCTCATTGTATAGCTGGGACAGATGAAGCCAACCTGGTTCCTGGTAGAGTATTATGATATAGCTGAAAATGGAACTGTTGGATTCCTTTTTTTTTTTTTTTTTTTTTTTTAAATTTGTGCTGCCTTTTGTGTTCTGATTTTGAATTCACATATGTTTGTTAGCTCTGCAATGGTTGGAACACGAATCAAATGTGACACTTCGACGGAAAGACTGCATTGATGGATTTCTTGGTTCTTTTGAAAAAGACGGATCCAATGTCTTTGTAGACTGGGTGAAAAAATACCAGATCGAAACTGTAAGTATTGTGCATATTTATTTATCAACCGGTAAAATTAAAGAAATTGATATCCTCTCTTCTTCTCAGATATTGGTTGTTGGCATATGTACGGATGTATGTGTATTGGACCTTGTGTGTTCTACATTATCTGCAAGAAATCGTGGTCATGTTCCGCCCCTTAGGGATGTGATCGTATATTCTGGTGGGTGTGCAACTTTTGATCTTCCACTTCATGTTGCCAGAAACATCCCTGGTGCTCTTGGTCACCCTCAGGTACACTCGTTTTTTTGCGTACATTATCCTAATCACAACTGTGTTTAACATTGACATTAGTAGCAAACATGAAAATAGAACCGCACAGATTAAATTAAAGTATCTATTAGGACATAAAGCTCGCTATATGATAGTGTGTTCATAAACTGTTCAATCCCATCCAAACCGAAGTAAGTCGGCAGGTTTGAGATTTAAACGTTTTGTTTTACAGTTTGGTTTTAATGGGTTGGCACTTGATTTGGCCATTTAAACTAAACAGGCCGTTAGGCCGTTTAACCTTTTCTATTTATTTGTTTTTTTTTTTTTTTTTTGGGAATATGCAATTATCTGGGTATTATATTCATGAAGAATCTTTATTATTTTAATTTTTTTATTACTAACGATTTTTTAAAAAGTAAAAAATTAGTTCGAACTGGATCGTTCAGTTTGCGTTTCTTGAAACATAGTGGTTCAGTTCAATTTTTTTGACAAGACCGAACTTGCTATGAACACGCATACTAGTGCATGATATATTTTTCATAAGATATTTTGATATATGATTATTCTAGTCCATTACATCATTGATGGAACCAACAAACCACATTGCATCATATAGTTTTACAGGGGCCTGTTTAGTTTAGAACCGTCAGGAACACATAAAACTTGTACTTTGTGCTAAAGATGTAAATAGTGGATGAGGGAAAGAGAGGCGGCTAGGTGGTTAAACAACCACCTTATGTATGTTATTTAAAGCAACAGGTAGAGGCGTTTCTGTGATACTCGCTGTTCTATACTTCAATTAGTTAGGTCCTTAACAACCCTCTAGTTTTATATTCATGCATGCACATGTTTATCTGCCAAACATGAATTTATTTGGTAGAAAGGGCAACATAGCTATAATAATATCTTAGTTGAGAGGTTTAACTTCTCCTTAATAAATAATTGTTTTACAAAATCATCAACTTATATTTACCACTAAACATTGAATCCTGCAACAACAGGAACTCATGCACCATGTTGGCCTTTACATGGCAAAGAGTAGGGGAGCTAAGGTGGTGTCAAAAGTGTCATTTGCAGCATCAAAAAACACATGACTTCAGTGACGTGCCCATCCTTATGATATCTGAAAATCTATCAGATTTACCAATATCGTGTAGTTTGTCTGCAACGCGTATATATGATGTTGACCGCAGTAATTGTGATTGCATATGTGTAGAAACTTGAATATGTTGTTTGGTTGAAGAACATAGTACATGTAAATCTACAGTTTTCTAGCTTGATCATATCCTATGCCAATGTTAGATGATGTTTACGTAAACAACTCCAGATCTGATAAGAATTACACAGGATTCAACCACAGATGAAGCAAGACACAAAAAGCATTGCTGGATTAAACTAGAAACTATACAATAAAATACTCTCAAGATATAAACTTCTTCAATAGGATGAAGAACTTACAAAAACTCTCAAGATCAACCAGTGGAACACCCACAGATCGAAAACTAAATAATAAGTTTTATTTATTTGTTGTTTTTTATTTGTGTCTTTTTTATTTAACATCTATATTAGTTTTTCATTATTGATCTATAATATTAATGCTTAAGACAAATTTGAATATATTGTTTGTCTAGTTTTTCCTTATCTCTATTTTGATAAAAATTTTATTACAAGCATAACGAAGACCGAAGATAATAAGCATGACAAAGTCTTCATCTCTGATCCCATCACTATTGGAGGCAAGAGCGTTGCCGTATTCTTGAGCACAATTGAGGTAAGCACATGGAGTTTCATCACCTTTCATCTCAATCTAGTGAAAGTGTCTTAAGTGTATATTCTTTGGAAGAGGTGTGAGGAGCATAGGACCATTCTAGGACAATCTAGAGATCACGAGAAGTTGTACCTTGAACGTGTCGAAAATAGGTTAGTAAAATATAGTACCATTCTAGGACAATCTTAAGTGATATTGTTCCATCCACGTATCCAAATAAGTTAGTAATAACATAACTAATCTAATACCTAAAATATATAATATCCATCTATAGTGTTATATGTCAGATATTTGAGTCCTTGGATGTCATATTTGAGATTAAAACTTCTCCCAACTATCTAGTTTTCATTTCTATTTATACTAAAATCATTATTTTGGTTCTAAAGTGGTGTTAGAACTTAGAAGTGCCATTTGCAGCATCAAAGAAGGGGTGGTCTTGATTGGTTTTCTATATTTATACTTGTGTTTTCTGTAACTTCTTCCTTTAAAATTCGAATGAAGAACAAGTCTCGTTTCAAGATGATTATTTGCAATCAACTAAGCCCGTGCCCAGTGCCCTGCTTTCTTCATCTATACTTGAGACAATTACGTCTATGAGATTCAAGCTGACGATTGGTTTTATGTTAATGATTAGATCATCGACCTCACGACTCTTTAGTTGCTCTGTTAAGTTACAAGAGTCATTCTAATTAGAAGCTAGTATAAGATAAAGTAACCGATAGCACGAAATGGGAAGTTGCCTTGTTATCTTATACTTGCATGCTTTTGACCAAAACACCCAGTTCCTCAAATTATGAACAAAAGGGAAATAGCACTTCCATTGTGAACATGTCGATATTATTTATACGACCAGACCATAGAAAGACTTACATACATCTATCTTTACATGCTGCGGGTTCTTTGATGATGGCCTAAGCATGAAAAGAAGGAGAACTTTTGCTTCTTTGATTTACTCCCAAAAATCAATGATCTCAAGGTTAGCGATCGCTTTGATGACCTTCTCTTATGCGGTTGATTCTGATCGGTTAAATCACCAAACTCCTTTTCTAGTCTTTCTAGAGTCTGCTCTATTTCATGTTTTAGGACAATGGCATGATCCAAACCTGCTTCAAGTTGCTCATTAACTTTGTTGTTTTCTTGTTTCATGTTCCATATTTCACCTTTGAACTTCGCAGCGTCATGTGTACTGAACTCCGCAGCATCATATGTTATTTCCTCCTGGATGTTGGACAAACACGAGTCTATCGTCTCGAGTTCATCATTCAGCGTCGTGCTTTCATGTAACCAAGCTGTAAGTTTAGTGTTTATCTCCCTAAGATGCTTGTATATGGGCTTGATATCCGATATCAAATCTGTGGGAAGCGTAGATGTGCTTGATTCCCCTGATAGTCTCTTGGCTTTGATTCTTTTAACCGCTTGCTGCAGATCTTTGACTTGTGTCTTGAATTTATGCACTTGACGAAACATATTGCTGAATCGCAACCAGAGGTCAAGGTTTTGATCAAGAATTGCATCAATATCCATTCTTAGTTTCTCTTCACTTGCTGATATAAGTTGAGGTTGATCAATGTAGTCTATCGATGGTATGTCTACCTTATCTTCACCTAAACTTTCTTGAAGACCCTGCAACTTTTCTATCAGCAACTGAATCGTGTTATCCCTCTTAACAATGGCGGATTTCATCGACGAAAGGGTTCCTTGGTTTCTTTTCTCTTCTTCACTTAGCTTCTTCTTGGTATCCTTGTAGCATTTCAAGATTGCTATATACTCTTCAAGAAGAATATCATCTTTGTTTTCATAGCCATTCAACAGCATTTGCAGCCAACTCTTTTCATTATTATTTCCCACTTTCGATTCAGGGTTAGCGACGTTTTTCTGGTACATCAAAGCAGCTTTCTCGGCTTGCAGGTTCTGAATTTGTTTCTGTAGATCATCGTTTTCTTTTCTTAGCGTGTCGGTAAGAGCAGTTTGTGATGTAACAGATGTCTCTAAGCTCATCATCTTGTTCACGAGCTTGTCGATCGTCCCTCCCAATTCACCATCGTTGTTTTCTTCATCGTTTTTAACTTGGTCGAGGTTAAATTTGTGTTTGAGGGACTCAAGTTTCGCCTTAGCCTCATCAAACTGTTGTTGCACTACCTTAGCATCCTCACTCAACAACAACTGATCTTGATCATCTTTATTCAAAGGGTTTGCTTTGACATTTGTCTTTGAAGTATTGTTGAGGGCACCCTTAGCAGGAGGCTTAGGGGCTTTGGGGATTTTGGTTGCTCTTTTAGGGGCTTTTTTGGGTAACTTTGAAGGACCAATGGTGTAGTCGTCGTCATCGTCATACGTTACCTTTTCGGGGCATATTGAAGCAATGGTCGTGTTGGCTTTTTGCAACTCGGTTGATAGTTTATCGTACCGTTCTGCTAAAGATCGATAACCACGGACGGTTTCCTCCACGAAGTTTATGACCTCCGGCCGGTGTTTATAGTACATTTCCGCCCTTCGAGCAAAAGAATCGCCATCTTTTTGTATCAAGTTCAGAACATGCTCGACCTTGTCTTCCATATCTACAAACAATCAAACAAAACCACATTGCATTAGAAGTTTAAAATGATAAAAACGCGTATATTTTTAAAAAGATTAACTCACACAGCCTTCAATCCTACTTTTAAATCGATATGTTGGTTCATCAACTAGAATCTTGAATCACTTGAAGGGTATGTACAAATCAAGGGCTTGAGATTGCATGTGCAAATTGTTATATGATGATCAAATTATCCAATTATAGTAAAATTATAAGAATAGTTTTTTATATTTATTTCTTAAAAAACAATTACAATATCAAATAAAAGTTACAACAGTCACATAATCAATATCAAAATGCACTATAGACTATCAAGATATTCAATGGACATGATAAAACAAAGTCTAGTTAATTAACCTTGAAGATTTTGTTCGAGCCATTTAGACTGCTTGGTTCGAATGTGACTAGCCCACCACCACGAATACCCGTTGCCTGTTGCTCTTTCGGTCATCTCCAATCAAACCCGCTGATCTTCTTTCCTTCCTCTCTCTCTCCCGCTTGCTTTTACCTCGATCTTACACGGGAGAATGTAAGAGAGGGAGGGGGAGGTGATGAAACCTTAGGTTCAAAGGAAGAAAAGTTGGAGTGTAAATGTGTAGCAAACAAAACAAAGAGCACAAGGGTAATGGAATTAATTAACAACAACTAATAACTAATACTTAATTTTCTTGAGGCAAATTAGGAAAGATTGGAGGTTGATGGGGCAACTTATAAAGGGAACTAGTTTCTCAATATAGAAAGTATAAATATGTGTATATAAAGGTTGAGAGGGAATTTAGGACTCAGAAATCTTTGCACAACCTACGAATATATAGTGGATGGGGAATGCTATTTTTATATCTTTTATTTGATGCATTTTTAGAATAGTTTCAATGATGTTTTAGAATTTACTATGTGGCATTTATTTATAATCTGCTTCTTTGCTATTTGTCTATTAAATTGTAGTAATATTTTGTTAGATATGTTTTTGTTCTTTCTTATATATTTTCTACAAAAATTATTTTATTTTCAGGGAAAAAAAATAGTGTGGATATGTTATACCTTTATAGTCATACTAGAAAACAATTACAGATATAATCATGAGATACGTAAATCCATGTTGGTGTATTTACTTTCCCTCATGTATGCAACTGCATACCCATTAACGTCGACTAAAAATTATGTCGTACAAGAATAGCCACTATTGTAACAGATTTTACCTGTGTATCATCAATAAACTTGTGACCAACTCACCAAATTTAATACATATAATATTCACTTTATTCACCCATTTGTTATAAAACAAAGGGTTATCAACGACAAGCAAATCCATTACAAACCCTTCAGCAAAAATGGTTGCCATCAATGATCCTTCTAAAAAAACAGCATTGGTAAATAATTTACCAAGTGATGGACGAGTAGTATGACCTACAGATTGCTAATAGAAATTGAATGCAAGTTCACATGTCAACATTACTAAAGAAACAGTAACGGGTTACTCACTGATACATTACTGATGAAACTATACCATACTAAATTTATACCAAAATACAACAAAAATATAATACTTTAAAGGACTAACGGGCGAGTGAATATAAGATTACCACCCATTTGTAAAAAAAGGGTCCTACTATAGGGACACCCCTTCTGATAAATCGACACCCACCTATACGCCGCGTATGGGTCCATACGCGGCGTATATATCCCTCCCATAAATGCCAAACATTCCCCATCACATCAGAAGTTGTCGTGGAGCCTATATGCGTCGTATAGGTCCATATGCCACGTATAGCCTTTCAGACGACGAAACTGGCAAAGTCAAATCAGTCATTCAGATAGGCTATACTACGCGTATAGGCCCATACGCGGCGTATAGCCCTGGGTCGTATGGGTGTGGGGTGTAGGTCCACCAACACCTATACGCTGCGTATAGGCCCATACGCGGCGTATAGGTGTCGGTAGACCTACACCCCATACCCATACGACCCAGGGCTATACGCCGCGTATGGGCCCATACGCGGCGTATAGCCTATCTGAATAACTGATTTGACTTTGCCAGTTTTGTCGTCTGAAAAGGCTATACGCGGCGTATGGTCCTATACGACGCGTATAGCTTTGATTTCGAATTCTTTTGACGTGACTTAAGATTCCTATCGTTAATATATAAACGCAGCGGATATCAAACGAATGCGCTCGTATTCAAAATTTATTTGTTTGTTTCGGAGGAAACGTTTGATACTTTAACGTTTAATCTTATCGGAGGAAATTAGTGTTATGTGGTTCAACATTTGCTTCTGTCACATAATTACTCGGTAAACATTTGATTCTTATTTCATTAAGTATTTACATACATATATACATATATTTGAACTGGATACTTAAAAAGCGTTTCAACGAACTCGGGTTCCATCGGTGCTAGTCGGTTACGGTAAACTTAAATAATTTTCAAGATTTTTTTATCATAACCGACTAGTATCATAGAACCTGAGTTAGTTGAAATGATTATTAAGTAATCAAGACATTTATGTGTATGTAAGTATGTATATAAAAGAAATAAGAGTTATAGTTTAACTGAAAAATTATTTTGAAGAAATAGTTGAACCACAAAACCCTATTTTCTTTAAAAAAAATCACACTTGTCGTATAGTACAATACGCTACGTGAAAGGTTGCTTTAAAGTACGACTGACAGCTATACGCAGCGTATTGGTCCATACGGCGCATATAAGTGTCAGCTAACAACCTATACGGGGCGTATAGTACCATACGCTACGTATAGGGGTCAGACGTACTATAAAAGCGTTTTGTACACGCTACGAATGTACGCAGCGTATGTGACCATACGCCACTTGCGTGGCAAAGCTATACGTGGCGTATGGGTCCATACGCCGCGTATAGGTGACAACTAACCACCTATACGTGGCGTTTGGGTCCATATGCCACGTATAGGTACAATTGAATTCAAAATGACACAAGATTCGTTTTCAAATGTATAAGAACGCATTCGATATCTTTCTAAATTGTGAAAATCTCAAACGTATGTTTCTCACAAAATATTACAGTTTTTTATTCGTTCGTTATGTCGTTTTGGGATGATAACTATTTGTTTGGTGAATATTCAAGCGTTTCGTACGTGGCAGATAGTAATCAAGATGATTCGTACGTTCAATCTGCTTACGAAAGATGATTGCCAGATTTAAACCAATCTTCTGTCCCCAATGATGAATTCGAGTTTTGTCGAGAATCAAGTTACGACCCGCAACAAAGTAATATAAACTATCGCTCGAGTGATGAAAATCAGAACACGAAAGTATCGTTTGAAACGTCTCAAGAATTTTTATTACTCGATGAGCTAGTCTGTTGGGCTGTTAATAGGGGACGTGATAATAGTTACGTTATTATTACACGAAGATCAAAGAAAAAAGAAGGTCAGGTCGTAAAGGTGTGGCTTATCTGTGATCGTGGTGGTGAACACAAAAGTAAAGCAACAGTTAGACGATCTGGTAGAAAAAAATCGGATGTCCTTTTAAATTAGTAGGGATATACGACAACAAACGTCGTTCGTGGAAATTAGAGGTGAGAAGTGACGAACATAACCATGATCCCGCTCAACAAATGGATGGGCACCCATTTGTAAGAAGGTTTTCTCAAAACGAATACAATTTGGTGGAGCAACTTACCGATCAGAACATGGAGCCTCGTAGCATCTTATCAGCTTTAAAAAAGCAAAATCCTAATAACGCATCCATAACCAGAGACGTATACAACGCTCAATATAAGATAAGAAGTGAAAAGAAAGTCGGTGAAACAACAATGCAAGTTTTAGAAAATCTTTTATCTTCTAAAAGGTACGTTTATTACACCCGAGAAGATCCCGATACAAATACCGTAGAAGATGTATTTTTTTGTCATCCAAAATCATACGACACTTGGCGTGCATTCCCGCACGTGCTGATGATAGACGCTACATATAAAACAAACATGTACAAACTTTCGTTTGTTCAGATTGTTGGTGTGACCTCGACACACAAGACATTTTGTGTTGCTCATGCGTTTATTAGTAAAGAACGAGAAGATAATTTTGAGTGGGTGCTTAATAGATTGAAAGATACGTTAAACAGGTGTATGGAGCCGCGCGTCATAATAACAGACAGAGATCTTGCTTTAATGAACGCATGTGTTAAAGTATTTCCGAATGCTTCGAAATATTTATGCAGGTGGCATATTGATGAAAATATCGCGAAACACTGTAAAACAAGTTTTACGAAAGATGACTGGCGAAAGTTTAAATATGCATGGGCACGTTTGTGTGAGTCTCCCACGCCGGAGATTTACGAGTATAACTATAACCTTCTTTACGAACGACTAGTTGAAGCAAAGCGAGAAAGTAAGTTTTTCATTACATACATACATACAATACTGTTAAATATAGATACTTAATTTAATTATGTTTTATTATATTTTCAGAAGTATTGTCATATATAAACAAAAACTGGTTAAAGAGTTGCAAAGAAATGTTTGTATCAGCCTGGACTAACTCAAACCGCAATTTTGGCCAACACACAACAAACAGAGTCGAGAGTCAGCATGCAAATTTAAAAAGATATCTTAAATTAACAAATAGCTCACTGGATAGACTTGTGGAGTTTGTAGATCAATTGGTAAACGCACAAGAGGTAAATTTAAAAGAAAGCTTTGAGACAAGCAAAATTAAAATAATGAATCATCATAAACTCCCGCTCATCAAATGCAACGTTTCACGCAAAGCTCTTGATTTATTAGTTGCCGAAAACACTAAATTGCATATGATGCTCTCAGCAAATGCAATGTGTGGTTGTCATCTTTTCACTAGTTGTGGCTTGCCTTGTGCTTGTCAGCTGGAAAAATATGAATATTCTGGTAATAGTCGTTCCATCTTTATCATTTTTCTGTTACAGTAATGAATTATATATTAATTTATAATTTATAATGCAGGCACTAAAATTCCATTAGATGCAATTGACGCATTTTGGACGAAGCTTGATAAAATTAAACCATCATTTATGGTGGATGAAAAAGTCGATGTTGAAGAAGAGATGGAACGCGTGAAACAACAAATAATGACATGCCCACCGCTGTAAAATTTAGTTTGGTGGAAAAAATAAAAAAAATTATGTATCCATGAAAAAATAACAAAAAAGCGCCTGTTGTTCAAACAGATATTCGCGGTCGTCCAACGTTAAAGGTTCAACAGCAAAAGCAAGACACTCAACATAGTACGTGTGACATGCCAAGACATAGCTCATTTACCGGAAGAACAACTTCAGTAGTAAAGCCTCAAAAGCCCGTCATACAACGTAGTCGTTCCACATCTTCTAAAGTGTCACAAAGTACTAATGAGTTTTCATCGATTGTCGGAGATCAGCAATTAAACAATATAAATAGGTTAAAAAATTGGATTCTGTCCATCTTTCATCAGTATATTTCACGTATACGAGATGTTCGACCCGATGGGAATTGTGGTTTTCGATCTATAGCTTTAGGGTTAGGGTTTAACGAAAATAAGTGGATGTATGTGCGGCAACAACTTTTAGAGGAGTTGGACAAATATGAATTGGAATACAGAGAAGTTTTCGATACTTTCTACCTCGGACAGTATAACGACTTGCGTCACACAATAGATTGGCAACGTGTGGAACCTGCGCCAGAAGAACATTGGATGATAATGCCGTATATGGGAATAGTGATTTCTCAAAAGTTTGGTGTTATTCTTCATCTATTAAGCAATAACGGTTGTCAAACATTTTTCCCCTTATGGGCTAATCCGAACAGTATGATGCCTCATCATGTCGTGTCGATTGTTCATGTCAACAATAATCATTTCGTCCACGTTAAATTAGATGGAGATTATCCGATGCCTACATTAAGTAATCTTTGGATTCTTAACCGAAACGTACGTGCTGCAGAATGGGAGATTATGTATTAGATTCGTATCTCAGAATACAACGCAATAATAGAAAATAACCGAGAAACTCTAGCTTATATAAATTTATTTTAATTAATACGTTTGTATTATATTTTATTATTATTGTATTCGTATCTCTTGAATATTCAAATATTAAAATAGTTTAAATTTAAATTTTCAAAAGTTTAGTGAATATAAAAAATTAAAATTTAATGTTAAAATTCAAAATATATTTTCACAAAATACAATTCAAAATTCAAAATTCAAAAGTTCAAAATAAAAAATTCAAAATTCAAAATTCAAAATATATATAAAAAATCTAAAAATTAATTAAAAAAATAATAAATGCAGCTATACGCCGCGTATGGAGCCATACGCGGCGTATAGCTCTTCCGACCAGCTATGTATTTTGGACTTTTCTCATTTTTGACCCTACCACACACTTTCAAAACCAAAAACTCTCTCGTATAGGCCGATACTACACGTATTGTTCGTCGATTTTTCTACCAAGTATGTATTATTGTTCTTACATCTTTATTATGTTAATCGTTGACTAATTTAAACGTTAAAGTAGTGTTTTATGTGTTATAATCGTTGATTTAAAAATTGCTTATATGAACTATACGCGGCTTTGTACCCTCGTATAGGGCTATACGCAGCGTATAGTTCAAATATTGAGGAACTATACGCGGCATATAACTCTATACGCAGGCTCTGGGTCGCGTATAGCTCATAGGTTGAAGACGTGGGTAATGCACCATACGCCTAAACACTATACGCGGCGTATAGGGCTATACGCGTCGTATAGGGGGGTGGGTGGGCTATACGTGGGTAATGCACCATACGCCTAAACTCTATACGCGGCGTATAGGGCTATACGCGGCGTATAGGGTGGGGGTGAGTCGTTTTCGTTTTAAAACCGCTGTATTTATATTCGTTTTCTTATGCAGATATGTCTTCCGATTCTGATATTGAGGCTGACGTTGACGTTATTGCCGATCATCCTTGGCTACAGTTTGAGCCCGGGTCCATTGAGCATGCGAAGTGCTCAAAATTCGTTCGTATGAAGATCGGTCATCAAAAGGCAGTCGATTGGGAGGTGATGGCCGAGCTCGGAGAGCGCGATACACTTGCTGGTATTATCGAAGATGATACGCCATGGAGTCGTTTATTTGAGATCGCGTTCTTACCTTCTTACCGGGAGCTGACGGTGGAGTTTTTATCCACCTTTACTTATATTCGCCCTAATGAGACGGAGGAGGACGATCAGCGTTCCGAGATTTCGTTTATGCTATGTGGACGTTCACATCAGATGTCCATTGAGCAGTTTGCCGTTATCTCGGGACTTTATTTTGAGCCGAAGACTGTTACCCCTCTATTCAACCAGGGTATTACTGAGATTGAGGAGACTTGATTGAGAGATTGGTGGCCTCAGATTGCCGGAGGTCCGTTTCAGAGGACTAAGGGCAAGGTCACTGGCATTAGAGATCCTCTCATTCGTTACTTGAATCACATGATCGCCACATCTATCACGGGACGTGGCAAGAGTCGGGAGTGGTGTACCATTCCCAACTTATTTTACTTATATTGTTTGCTTACGGGGACCATGTGCAACCTGGCGAGATGTTTGGCGGAGTATTTTGCTTCGTATTATCATCGCCGGGAGCGGGAGCGGGAGCGGTGTACGGCGGCGCGTACATCACGGTGATTGCACGTTCTCTTGGTTATCTTCCTCGCTATCTTGCTGACATATCTCCTCCGATCGAGCCGGTGAGATTAGATCATCGTACGTTATTCGGCATGCGTATTATACGCCAGTTTTCGGGTGGCATACGATTCTCTCTTCGACCCGGTCAGATCCGGCAGCAGGCACCTGTTCAGCAGCTCGGCGTTGATGATCCACAGCAGCAGCAGGAGCATATTGCGCATGATCAGCCGCCACACGACCAGCAACCGCATGACCAGCCGCCACCTCAGCCACAGTTCCCTCGACATATTTATAGAGATGTGAGGCTGCCTGCACGTATGGAGACATTTATGCAGGAGATTTCTATGAGTTTACGGGACCAGAGTCGTCGGCTCGATCGAGTTGAGGATCTTATGGATTGGCACGTTCAGCTTGAGATTGCGCGAGCCCGTGCTGCTGGTATTGATCCTCCAGACTTGCCACCGCCTCGACATCACCCAGATTCACCGTAGTTTTTATATTATTAATTGTAACTTTTATTTTGTTATGTATTTAACAACTTCGTTATTTATATTATAATTTTATGTTTGTCTTATATGTTTTATTGTTTAATTGAGATTTAAAATTGTCGGTTAATAAGTTACAAAACATAACCTCTACGCAAAATCTCAAGCTTAACGTGCAAATATAGTCAACACATAAAAAAAATGTATGTAAAAATAACACAATAAACTATACGCCGCGTATGGGTCCATACGCGGCGTATAGCTTCATCATGCTACTCATCCAACTTAAAAAAAAGAATTTGAAAGCTATACACGGCGTATGGTACCATACGCCGCGTATAGCCACCGTCCACCGTCTGACATTCAATCAACACCCATGTACCCTATACACGGTGTATGGGTACATACGCAACGTATAGGGTGGATCGTCAGGGAATGATTTCATTCCCTGTACGCGGCGTATGGACCCATACGCCGCGTACAGAGAATGAAATCATTCCCTGACGATCCACCCTATACGCTGCGTATGGACCCATACGCGACGTATAAGATACATGGGTGTTTATTTAAAATTTTGGGGTGTCTATTTAACCGATCCATAAAAAAAAACATACTACGAATGATTAAATTACTTCCCTTTTTGTCGTTGCAAAAGGTAGAAAAAGAGAAATAACGCAAAACGACGCCGTACAGAGTAGAACGGTAACTTGTTGGGACCATTTTAAAATAAGTGTGTGATTCAGTTACAACGGCTACCTGCAAACCACGTTTACTCCTCAAATCCCCCAACTCAAACTCTATCGTCTCCCAAAATTCTTCAACATATCTCATCACATTCAACAATCAATCGATCAACAATCTATCGATTAATCATCTGTTAATGGAATAATCTTAAACTCCGATCATCAGGTACATTATTCTTTCACCTTCTTTCGGTTTTCGCCATGAGGTATTCGAAACCCTAAGCCAATAACTTGTTTGCATTCGTTATATGATGTCTGTTGTTGATTAATGCTGATAATTCACTGTTTCTACATGTTTTCTGAGTTTTCTCTGTGATTGTTCATGAACGTTAGTAGATTCGAATCCCCTGTTTCTGAATCTCGTTTTCGGCCTAGGGTTTATAAGTTCGTCGTGTAATCGTATGATGCAGTATTGTAGGGTTTTATTAGATAATGAAACGATTCTTGTGAGTTTTTAAAGCTGAGAAGGAGTAATTTGGCTTTAAGATAAGTGGGAGACCAGTAATTTATCTGTGATGTTAGCTTGAGGAAGGTGCTTTTGAACTAGGTGAAGAAATTTGGTACATAACTGTTGAAATTTTAATTCTTTTTTGGTCCTTTTTTAGTTATATAGAGGTTGGTTTGAACTTGGAGGTTAAATATATCTCTGAAAATGGGTTTATTCTTTGAATATGTTATAAACAAGAGGATATTGTTTGTGAATTCGTTATATTGTTTTCTGTTGTTGATTATTATTGATTGATGTTGTTAATCCACTCTTGCTACATGGTTTTTTCTGGAGTTTTCTCTGTGATTCTGCATGAGCATTACAAAAATCAAATCCCTGTTTTCGAAATTCGTTTTTGACATAGGATTTATAACTATATCTAGTAATCATGTCATATTGCAGTTTGTTATTCTTTCAAGTTTTTAAAGCTGTGAAATCTGCCACTCAGAAGTCAACTTTTGACTTTGATGTGAGGGAGTAAGAATTACAATTTGACTTTTAAACAAGATGAAGATCAACAATATATCTATTATATTAACTCGAGGAAGGTGCATTTGAACTTGTTGAAGAAATGTGGTACATAACTGTTGAAATTTTAGTTCTTTTTTGGTCAATTTTAGTCAGATATAGGTTGGTTTGAACTTGGAAGTCAAATATATCTCCCAAATTGGATTTATTCATTGAATCTGTGATGAACAAGAGGATATTATTGTCTTTATAATGTCTGCTAGCTTAGTGTTTATGGCAAATATGTGGAATATTTAACAGTTCATATTGCTAATGATACTAGGTTGTCACAGGTTGTTAAAGAAGTGAACATGACTGAAAAAGTTTATGAAGAGCTAGATGATGCCAAAGCTGAAATCGAAAAGCTGAAATCGGAAAATCTTGTGAAGGTCAATCTCTGTGAAAACTTAAAGAGATTAAATAATGATCAACTTAAAAGAATCCAAGAACTCAATTTGAAACTCGAAAAACAAGCTCAGGAGGTAGATGCAAAGGCTGATGAAGCTTATGCTGCAAAACAGTCAATTGAAGAACTTGAGTGTAAATTTAGAGAAAAAGAGAAAATCATTAAAAGTTTAACTTCTGCTAATGATAAACTTCGTGTTGATTTTAATTCAAAGCTTCGGGAATGTGAAGCTGAGAAAGAAAAGCTTGTTTCCTCACTAGAGGAGGCAAATGCACAGATTTTGAATCTCGAGGACCAAAATCGTGCTTTTATGGACAAGATTGAGGTCCTGAAAGAGGGGATTTTATCAGTTTCACAGAAGAAGTGTGCTAGTGAAAGCAAAATGGCTAAGGCTTCCAAACAAATGAGAGAAAGAGGTGATATGTTTGAAAAGTTGGAAGAAGAAAAAGTAAAGCTTGAAGAACAGCTTAAATGGAAGAATGAACAATTCAAGCACTTGGAAGAAGCCCATGAAAAGCTTAAAAATAATCTTAGGACAAAGGAAAAAGAGTGGGATATAGAGAAATCTACATTTTTTGATGATATATCCGCATTGGAAACAAAGTTAGATTCTCAGATTACTCTTTCAGAAGATCTTAAAAACCGATTAGAGTTGTGTAAACAAGCTCTGGCTCATGAAGAGAACCGAAGAAAGTGCCTAGAGATTCAGCTTTCAGAATCCAATTCATCCGTTGTAGACACAAAGTCCAAACTTGAAAGCTTGACGATTGAGAAAGAGTGTGTTCGTAAGGAGATGGAACATAAGATTCAAGAAATGGAGGAAGAAAATCAAGAACTGGTTCTCTCTCTCAAGAAACTTAAAGAATCCCAGATTCGAGAAGCAAGTTACTCTTCTTCTATCGTAAATCTTCAAAACAAGATTAAAACTTTGGAGGAGATAAATAATGCCAGAGAAGCAGAATGGGCCTCTCGATTTGAAAAAACTGTTGCAGAATTGAATTGTTGCAGACTCGAGTTAGAAAGTAAAGAGACTCGTTTGAAGGAGATTACAGCAGAGGTGGATGATTATAAATCTCTGGTTTTACAGTTAACAATGGAGAAAGAGGAACTTGCACTAATGTTAGTGGTATTGAAATCCACACTTTTGGAGGCCAGATCAAAGTTCGATGAGGAGAAGCTTTTGTTGCATAAGCAGATAGAGAGTTTTGAAGATCAACTTGTGCAAAAAAAGAGTGAGCTGATGAATGTATGTGAAATGAAGGAGATTACAACACAGTTGGAAGATTATAACTCTCTGGTGTTACAGTTAACAATGGAGAAAGAGGAATATGCACTTATGACGGTGGCATTGAAATCCACACTTTTGGAAACCAGATCAAAGATTGATGATGAGAAGCTTTTGTTGCATAATCAACTTGTGCAAACAAAGAGTGAGCTGATGAATGTATATGAGTTGTTAGATACGGCAAATGAAGAATTGGATCAGATGTATTCTGAGGTAAACGAGGTCGAATTTGAACTACAAATATGGAAGTCGGTTGCTGAAAAGTTAGAAGTCGATTTGGAAGCTAACCAACATACGAGAAGGGAGGTTGAAGCTTCTCTTTTGGCTCAAGTGGCCACTGAAGTCACCCTCAAAGAAGATTTAAAACAAAAGGAAAGAAGAATCAATGAACTTGAACAAGATATAAAAGAATTGAAGGAATACAACACCCTTTGGAGGAAGAAAGAGATGGAAGAGTGGGAGAAAGAATGGGTGGCAAAAGAACTTGAAGCTGCGATTCTTGCACAGTTAGAATCTGATCGAATTCATGAACATGAAAAGCAAAGCCTTAATCAGCTTGTAGAAGAGAAAGATCAAAGAATTAATAACCTGCAGCAGATCATGAGTTCTTTAGAGAAAGAATTCGATGATTCAACCGCTTCTTTCTCTTCACAACTAGCAAAAATGCAAGCAGAGATGAATCTGTTCCATGAAGCTTGGGAGAAGATGAGAACAACTCTGGTTCTCAAGGAGATTGAAGTCCAAGAAAAGGGTTTGATGATCATAGAACTGGAAAAAGATTTAGAAACCCGAGTCCAGTTTGTGAAGAAATGTTTGTCAAGTGTCAAGAAACTATCATCTGAAAATGAAAAGTTGATGAGTATCATTGACAGCGCGTCCGAATGGATAAATAAGTTATCGAGAGAAGACGGGCAAGTGATGGGAGCTTTGAGGAGTATAATGTCGGGTTTTGATGAGAATCGCGATGACGGAAATCGGTGTTTGGAGTTGAGAGACCGGTTTGATCCTGTGAAAGAAAACAAGAATGTTTATCAGTCTTCTCCCAAAAGGAACATGGTAGAAAATAGTGTTGATGAACGGTCCCCATTAAGAACTATTAATGGATAGATAAATGTTTTCTGTATTTTTTTTTATCAGTATCATTGGAATACGATTTGTTGAAATAACATAACCAAAGATTTATCTGTTCAAGGTCTTTTAGGTACCTTCAGATTTCTCTTCTCTATGGTCTGTTTTTGTACATGGTTGTTTTTAATGAATATTTCTTCTAAACTTGTACTTTTCGATGGTGAATACTTGAAAATTAAACTTGTTTATGTTTGATTATTCAAACATTAAATTCTCATATATATTCTTAAATTATTGATACTGATTATGATGTGACCAGGTATTTTAGTCCGGTCCAAATGATCTAACTAGTGAACAAGCAAAGCAACCGGTTTGATAATAACATGTGTTGTTCTTGTAACGTTGCTAATTTTCATATATTTTTATACATATATACTTTACTTATTACAAGAACAACCATACCTAGTATATAGTTTAACTTATTAATTTTATACAACCTCTATCTCACACCAAACGTAATCGTTTCTAAGGAACAAATGGTAAACAAACTGTTCGACCTTACCTATTGCGACTACAAACCAATATTGGTTGCCATGCCAAAACAACGAGTAACCAAAATTTTTTAATATCATCACAACCTTTGAATTAGAATGGAAAACACATCCATTCAACAATTCATTTTGTTGCTGCAAATAACAATGTTACCTAGTCAAAACAACAAATACAACAAATGCTTTTTCAATATCATCAAATTGCTCGTGGTCACAGCCTTCCAGCATCATGCTCCAAATCTTATCAGGTGAGCAAGTGCTCATCATCATCGGGTTCCTATCAAAACTGGATAACAATGAGAATGTCTCAGACGGTCTCATTACAATCAAAAAGTTGCTTGTATGGGAAATGAATACAATGAGAATGTTTTCTTTAAGTATTCAGTTAGTGTTACCCTATTACAAACATACTTTATCTAATTATAGGCATGACTAAATTAAGAATGACCATGACAATAATGCCCTCATGATTACAATTTTTCTCCAAGTCTAAATTAAAAAGTCTTCACCCGCACTTGAATGATTGCACTCGTATCTTGTTCTTGTTCATCCGCATGTGCTTCGGCTTTACCCATATGTTAAATAAGCATGTTTCAAACACATATACTTGAATAATCAATACAATCGAATCTGCATCATGTTTCTCATATGTTGAATGCATAATGTTTAATTCCACTCATTCATCTTCATATCCACTCCTTCATTTCTAGCGACCACCACCGCAAAAGGTTTCACCATCAGAAAGAACCCAAACCTAAAAGGCAATGGTTGATGCTGATGACGATGATCACAACCGCGCACACCACTATCACAGCCGTTACAACAACCACCACAGGTTAGGGTTTCATGATTTGGTTGTTTTTTTGATGATTTTGCACCTATTGGCGGGTTCAAACGAAGCTGAAGGAGATTGTGGCGATGATGATGGTGGTTGTATGACGGTATAGGTGCCGGCATAGGTGGCAACATGATAGATTAGGGTTTTGACATTTGCTGCTTGAAACATGTGGCTGAGAGTGGTGAAAGTCGAAGGTGGCGGTGGTTGGCGGTGGGTGGTGAAGGTTGAAGGTGGAGGTGGTCGGTGGTGGCTGGTGAAGTTTGTAGGTGGTGGTGTGTTGAATAGAAAGAGTTGTGTGAAAGGGTATAAAGGTCATTAACACATACTTAACAGAAAAAGTTAACGTCCATCCAAACTTGAGACAATTTTGTTATAATTTAGCATATTTAGGTATTAAACTTGAAAATCAACATTATCAAAGGGACCATTTATATAACTAACTCATTTAGTTATAAATTTATGAGCATGGTGTAAGGGTATCATCTATATATAGATAGAAAGATGGGGGCCAACTACTATACAAAGTGTAATTTTAATGCGAAGCGCACAAAGTCACCAGGGTGTGACATGTGTTTTTTTGTGGATGGTAGTTTCGTCCGTGTCACAATTACGCATATAAAGTACATTATTTAAGAAGTTATATGTATAATTACGCAAGTTATATCTATTATTACGCAAGTTATGTTTATTATTACGCAAAGTAAAATTAACTCAAGTTATAAAAAATTATTACGCAAGTTATATTTATAATTACTCAAATTATATTTATAATTATGCAAGTTATATGATAATTACATAAGTTATGTTCATAATTACGTAGGTTATACGCACAACATATATATGTTTTTAAAAAAAAAATATAGCAATACTATACTCATATGAAAGAGAATAAAATACTCGAGCTTATGGTGTATTTTTTTTTTTAAATAATATCGTATAAAAAAGTTATATGTGTTTAAAAAAACGAATGGTGGAATTGAAAAAAAGTCAACAATTGTAGGCTGTTTTCAAATATATCCGTCCAAACACATTTTTACGTGATTATTTCATCTTAAATCTGAACCGTTCATCTCTTCGATAAATAGTTGTTGATTCGTACACTTTGCACAAGTTTATTATTTTGTACCGTAAACTTTCTTTCTCTCTTTCTCTCTCTCTCTTTCACTCTCACTCTCTCTCTCTATAAGGGATGGATCAAATAAAAACTTGTTTTTTTTTGTGACAACTCTAGAAACCAATGTGATCCAATAGTTTTTAATTGCAAAATGGTAATTAACAAAAACATAATAAAAAAATTATAAAACGAAAAATAACATAAAAAAACAAAAAAACAAAAATGTTTCTCTAGCTTCCCTCTTTTATAAAAAAAAAAGAAATTTATAAATTTTACGAAATTCGTTTTGCACATGTGTAATACTGGATTTACACATGCGTAAATTCGGTATTACACATGGGTATAACCAGATTTATACATATATAAATAACGAGTGGATGATTTTTTTAAAAAAGTATATCAATATGATAAGCATTGGAAAGATAAAAAATAATAAAATTTATGGTGAATTTTTGTTGAAAATAATGTCGTGAAAAAAAGTTATGAACGTTTAAAAAAAATATAAGAAAATGACATGTGAATTGCATGTGATAAGAAATGTGTGACTAACATTGGTTTCTAGAGTTCTCACAAAAAATGGTGTTTCTCAAGATAACCCTACATATACATATACATATACATACATACATACATACATACATACATACATACATACATATATATATATATATAGGGTGCAGAATGAATGTTAACCTTTCTTTATTGCGATAACCGTGTTAACTTCATCAAGATTAATCAAAAAAATTTTTTTTTGTTGGAATAACATTATTACACATATATAATGTTATGTTTTTTTATGTATATATGTAAATATTTTACATCTATTTGACTAAATAATCTATCGTCTATTTATGTCAAGGACTAGCATATTATGATTTTACAAAAAAATTGAAACCATAGTTGTAATTTTGTTGTAGTTTGGGACCGTAGATGCAATATGAAAATTTCTCAGGGACCAATCATATAATTAACTCAAAAATACTGAAAACATGCATCACATATTTGTACCAAACGCTTCAAGTATTGTACCTCGTGATCCTCACTGTTCACGCCAACCACGTATTTTACTATTTTGTACAATATCTAAGAAACGATTCTAAACTAAGTTTTTTAATAACATGAATACTTTTTTCAACTTTTTGTATAGTTTATGTAATTTAATCTAAACTAGGATTCGAACCCCGCGCGTTGCTGCAGGGTTCTTTTATAACATAATGAGTCTTTTTTGTTCAAGATTCTGATTTTCCTTTAGTCGCCACCGCCACTTACCATCACCACCACCGTTGCAGCGCACAACATCACCGCAACAGCCACCGATTACGTAGCGTCGCCGCTCACCATCACCACCACCGCTCACTAAGCACTGTTAACTAGCTCAACACCACCGATGCCGCTCACCAAACGTCCCTCACCACTATACTCGCCGGCCACTAATCGCCACTCAGGGCTCACCACCTCTCGTGTTCGTCCATCGACCGTTAGTGTCTACCTTGTGGTGCTGATGGTTAACAGATCTAAAGAGAGAGACAGAGACAGGAGATAGACTTGAGTAGGGAAATGTTATTTTGTAAATTTTAAGAACTTAGTGGCAAATTTCTAAATTACTAAAACTATCTTGTAACAACCGCCATATCAAAATAATAGTATACAAGCGATATTTCATTAAATAATACTATAGATAAAACCCATTTTGTTTTCTCATAACCTTTTTGGGTTAATGGAGTTTTGAGGGTTTTTAATGGTCAATTTACAAAACCATCAAAACTATTGTTGCCAATATATGAAGTTACTATACTAAACTATACAAACCGACATATACAAATAATATACAGTAATAATATATAACTTTATATCTTAATTCTTATTGTCTACTTTTATTTGAAAGATAAAAGTAATATTTTAAGAAGTTGTGTCACGTGTAACATAGAACCTAATTTATGATACCAGCGAATAAACTTCCGGTTGAAACTAAACCAAAAAGACGAACGCTTGATCTTCCGGAATAACGACGATTCTTCATCGGCACGTCAATTTTGCTCCCATTTCTTGCCAAATAGGTTATTAATTTGTTCTTAAGATTGTATAATTCTTCCAATTTTTAAAATTCCGTATCTGTAGTTTCTCAATTTGCTTGTTGTTCACCTAATTCTGCAAGTATATGTGGATGCTATTAGCAATTACTTATTTTGCATCATCATGAACTTTTGTGATTGTTTGCTGGAAGAAAGTAATCCTGAAAATCTATAAAATAATTGTTCTAGGGTTTAGAACGGTTCATGTCTGTATTATGGTGATTTTACTTTTGTTGGATCCCAAAACTATGCCTTTTTTTTAGATAGACATTCAGCCTGCAATAATCTATCATATAGAACTATTGGTGAGTTGCTCACTTTCAATTTTAGCATGAGTTGCAAGATGAGGTGGTGTTTGGGATTGCTTATTTTTCTATTATTTTTTATTTATTAACTTTTGAAAAATTAATAAGTTAAAAAAAGTGTTTGGTAAACTCAAAAAGATTTTCAAACTGACTTTTCATATAGGGTAAAAGGATGTTTTGAAAAGTAAGTTGGGGGTTATTTATTAACATTTGAAAACTCCTTTTAGTCTAAATTCTTATTATACCTCTCTACTACCTCCTATTAACTCCTCTCGTTTTTAAAAATATGTCCTTTTTGGTTATTTTATAACATTTTAAGTTATAAGCTAATCCAAACACTTTTTTAAAAACTATTTTTGAAAAGTTATAAGTTAATAAGTTTTTTTTGTCAAAAGTTCTTTTCAACCAAAATAAGCATCCCAAACATGCCCAATTGGTTAATAGGGTATTCATGAGTCTTTCGTTTGAAAAAAAAAAACCTGTGGCTTAGCAGCATAGTAGTATTGGTGATTGCGCCCATCAATGAAGAAATTGTTGATTAAAAGAAAAAGCAAACCAGAAAAGAAAAAAAGACACTTTTAGCTGATTTGTATAATCTTTTGGTGTGCCAGTAGCAGAGGCAAGGCTGTCAAACAAAAATCTTGTCATCACCCATTTGTTCTGGAATTCTAGGTGGAAGCCGAAGTAATGTTGCTGGGTTGCGTATCTTATGCTGAATGTTTATAATTGCATTCTTGTTGGATGATGGCTATGACTGGTTCTTTGAATTTTTCTCCCGAATGGAGAATTTACAAGAATAAGCAGTGCAACAAGCAGTTCGAGGTATAAATATGTTGCTCCTTGTTTGTAATAATTTATTTTATGTGAGCTTGCACTAATATGTTTTATAGAATGTCATTTGTACTCGACAGCGCTTGATTGAAAGTAACAAATTACATTTGTTACCTGCCAGTCTCTCATCAGTTGCTTCTGTATGTTTCTCTCCGGCTTAAATCTTTGGAGCAAATCATCCATTGTTAATGTTTATGTTATTTGTTGTCTAAATTATATATCTGAAATTCTTGCAGCGACAAGATTCCTTGAGTATCAATCTTTCTGTTCAATTGCATCAGCCATTGGGCACTGCTCGTAATCGAATTAATCTACTTAAGTGCAGTTGCTCACTTAATCCAGTTCAAGCTTTTGGGACTTCTGCTGTGAAGAATGTTGCTTTTGCCTTATCAAGGTAATCAGTAGTCAATCTTGTTTAAAAGACATTTTTCAATAAATTTGACTGAAGATATATTATACCTGCTTAATAATTGTTTTAAAACTTACTGCAGTGGGTTTAAAGGTAGACCTATAATACTGAAGCTACTTCCAGCAGTGGGTCTTGTTGTGTTTGCAGTGTGGGGTCTTGGGCCACTAATGCGTCAAACCAGAAACATTTTTCTTCATGTTTGTGCCGTTTCCCATCCCCATCTAAATTTTTTAGTTTCTATGTTAAGTTTTCTTTGTCCTTCTGCTTAAAGTTTAATTGGACATTTTTTTCAGAAGAGTGATGGGAGTTGGGGAAAGAGTAATACGCATTATGTTATGACTTCTTACCTTCAGCCTTTGCTGCTATGGACAGGAGCAATACTTATCTGCAGGTGGGTTCTCTAAGAAATTTTCAGGGAAGATATGGAAGTCAATACTTTCAATTGTTGCACTGATGTCATCTATACATTGTGCAGAGCTTTGGATCCAGTTGTCCTGCCATCAGAAGCTAGTCAGATTGTTAAGAATCGGCTTTTAACTTTTGTGAAATCATTATCGACGGTGCTTGCACTTGCTTACTGTTTATCCAGGTGAATTCCCTATTTCTTTCTATTTCTAATAGCAGTTGGTTATCTTGATTTGTTACTTATTGCAAGTTTTGTTGTTATAACTACTTTTTTTGTTTAAATCTAAAATGCAGTGTGCTTCAACAAACACAGGGCTTTTTCACGGAGACCAGTGATGGTACCAATACAAGAAATGTACTTTCCTGAACAATGATTTGTGTGAGATTAATAGGTTTTGTATATTAATATTTTAGTATTTGTTGTTCCGTTGGCAGATGGGATTCCAATTTGCTGGCAAAGCTGTATATACTGCAGTATGGGTTGCTGCTGTATCACTTTTCATGGAGTTGCTAGGTTTTTCTACCCAGAGATGGGTAACGGCAGGCGGTTTTGGGACAGTCTTGTTGACGCTTGCTGGCCGTGAGGTGAATATCACAATACATATGCATATATATGCACTTATACATATATGTGCATATATGTATATATCATGCATACCATATCATGCAACCTTACATTACAATCCTGTTTCATGTTCTATCATTTACGAAGATTTATTCATTAAATTATCTCTGAATGTAGATATTCACAAACTTTCTCTCAAGTGCTATGATTCATGCAACTCGTCCATTTGTTGTCAATGAGTGGATCAAAGCAAAAATAGGAGGCTATGACGTTTCTGGAACTGTAGAGGTTTGTTCTTTCTTGGCGGCATTTAAAGCAATCATTATGCAATTTAACAAGATTTTACAAGATAAAATTGCATATATTTCTATATTGGTCAACATGATTTGTTCCCAAACGTTTCCTTGATGTCGATCCCCTTGTTTTCATGTCTAGCATGTTGGATGGTGGTCACCTACGGTTATAAGAGGTGAAGATCGTGAAGCCATTCATATTCCAAACCACAAGTTTACTATGAATATAGTGAGAAATATGACCCAGAAGACTCATTGGCGTATTAAAACTCATCTAGCTATCAGTCATTTAGACGTCAATAAGATCAATGTAAGTACATGTAGGGGTGACAATTCCTCACAAGACTTGAAACATGACGCAAAAATAATCAGGTTTTGAGTTGTCATATATAACCTGTTTACCGGGCCGTGTTTGGGTTGAGCTATTTAATTAAACAAGTCGTGTTTAACCCATTTAGTTAAACAATGCGCCAACCCATTTAATTAAGTAGGTCGATCCGCCAATCTGTTTACAACCCTTTAACCCCTATTGCAGGTTTACCGCTTGATTACAACTTGTTAACAACCTGCCAACACGTCAACCTGTTTGACTCCTTTACATCAATGGGTTAAACTGGTTTTGTTTGAGTTACACGATTTTAAGTGTGTCTAGGTTAGGGTTGATGTCATTGACATAAATAAATATATGGATTTGTTTGGGTTCAATGATTCAACCCAACATGACATCCTCACACATGATTCATCATTTGGTATGCCATTTTTTTTTTTTTTGCTTAACTCTATGGCTTGTTACTTGTACAGATTATTGTAGCTGATATGCGGAAAGTATTGGCAAAAAATCCTCAAGTAGAACAACAGAGATTGCATAGGAGGGTCTTCCTTGAAAACGTTGACCCTGAAAATCAGTCCCTTCTGGTTGGTGTTATTTCTATTCTCTACAAAGTATCGTAATATCAAATATACCCACTTTCAAATTTATGACATAAATACTATTCCATAATTGAAGGAATTAGGTTACCAAACTTTGAAGAGTAAGGATACCAAGAACGGTATAATTTGCATTTAACGAAATGGGTAGATATGAAATTTTATGTGTTCTGAATGGGTATAAATGATATCAATGCTTTGCTGGCTATATATGATATTATGCAAGTTTTGAGGGGCATATTTGAATCGTGGTTTTACGGCTTCAAGTGATAATCGTCTCCTTATATGTCATGCAACTTATTAGTTTTCAGTTATTGTAACTTCTGTTATGCAGATTCTGGTGTCTTGCTTTGTAAAAACTTCTCATTTTGAAGAGTACTTATGTGTAAAGGTAAGATAATTTTTGTAACTTGAGCTCATATATTTTTTCTTTCTTTCTCTTTATGTGTTTTTGAACCTTTTTTTTAATACTTTTTACTTTTTTTGTATGAAAGCAGGAAGCTATCTTGTTGGATCTTCTGAGAGTGATTAGTCATCACCGAGCTCGACTCGCAACACCAATCCGCACAGTTCAGAAGATCTACAACGACTCCGATTTGGACAGCTACCCTTTTGCAGATTCAGTCTTCAATCGTGGCAGAGCGCCTTCAAATCGCCCCTTGCTATTAATCGAACCCAATTACAAAGTCAACGGAGAGGAAAAGTCAAAAGGTCAAAACAACAAGTCTTCAATAAAGTCAAACAACAAATCAGAAGGGAAGAGTGGAGGCGCTCCATCCGACTCTAAAACCAAAGATAGGTCAACTCCTGATGTCAAAACCGCTGATAATAAAGTAACTGCTGATCCAAAAGATAAAATGCCACCAGATCTCGGGACCAGCAGAAGAGATGAAGATGTGGATGATGGAAAACTGAATAACAAAGCGGTTGAAACTGATGGTGTAACAGAACAAAAGGCGTCATGCGCTGCAGTGGAAGAAAATATTGTTCTTGGTGTTGCTTTGGATGGTTCAAAGAGAACTCTTCCGATTGAAGATGGAATAGGTACTGCTTCAGCTCAAGTAAAGGAACTGAGTAATAGCGCGATCGCGAAAGGATCAACTTCATCAGAGAAGGATAAGAAAGATGGAAATACGCGTGGCTCAACGACTGCCGATAAGAAGTAAAGTAGTTACTTTGTAGTCGGGAAAGATCTGTTTCCGGTTGATATTTCATGTTTCCTGTTTATCCCTGGTACATAGAACAGAGGATATAGTACAATATGATTAGTTATTGTTGGGTGTAAGTGTAATTGTATGAAACAACAATGTTAATATAACATATAAACAAATATAATTCTTTTATATCGTTGTACTTGTATCAATCCATGTTGGTTGGTGGTGGTCTTTATGTGCAGTGGGTGAGCAGTAGTACCAAACTATATTGGAGCCGAACAACCAGGTGCGCCGACACGTTCAAAGTCGTAAAGCTTGTTTCAACTTTTCAATTAGCAGGACACAAGTAAGGTTCTTTTTTTTAATAATTGATTTTAACTGATATACGAATAGATCAATATATGAAAAGAATGACGACAAATATCCTAATTTATACGTATGTCTGTGGACATTCAAACACCGTTAACATCAAATATGCTACCAGATGGTGGGTTTAACGTTGCATTCGTCATATTTAACTTCTGAAACCACGGAATCCAACTAAAATGCATACTATATATTGGTATTTAACAAAAAATATACACGGGAGCAATACATTTAATTGCAAAAAAAATATAGGTGAACTTTAAAACCTATTTATAAATATAATTTCTGAGAAACAATTTGCTGGAAATCTTTTTAGGAAAATGACCAGAAATCTTTTCTAAGATATCATTCTTTGATGAATAAATATTTTGGATTAATGATTTTTTTCTATAGTCCTCTTTAAACCCTTTATTTTTTAATTATTTTTTTTATCATGATAATAGTTTTTGACTAATCTTTAGCCACACATTTTAAACACACTCAAAAGCATTGTTTTTAGGAACGAATCGAGAACTGCATATACCGAATGTCTAATTAAGCACTAGAGTCACTTTTATTTTGGCCGCCTATGAAGGGTCAGCTTAATATTTTTAGGGGCCCTAATCGAACTAAAAAAATAAGGTTCTTATTGAAATCCTTCTCCTTTATCCAAACTTAGGACTGAAAATAATAAACTAATACGTTTATAGTTGGTGATGATTTTTTTTTAATTTATATATTGTGTATGATAAATTTTTAGATATTATTATTTTACTAGCTTTATACAATGCAAATTCATTGGATTGTAAACTCAACTAAATTAAATTAACAAAGTATACATTTTCGTAGAATAGTACGTTTTCATTGGATTGAAAATCCAACTAAATTAATAAAATGTTTAGCTGATCCAAGTTTCTTACACATAAAAACCTATTTTAAAAATTTGAAGGCTTTTTAAAATTGAAGCCTAAAGCCCTAGTTTTACTAGCTTTGGGCTTGGGTCGGCCTGCCCATGGTGAGTATTAACCGGCATGCCATGAACCACAATCAGATCAAAAATTGTTTTTTTTTTTTTTCCATTTTTACGGAATGCCCAAAAAACGTCCATCGCCATACTCCCAATTGACAATAGGCATTTGCCGACCAGTAATTGCTTGTCGGTTTGTGGCCTCAATTCTCAGACTTCCTATGTGAGTATTGAACTAAGATCTAAAACAGAGTTTCCTTGCACTTATTCATTTTTTTTTATCTTAAATAAACGCGAAACATGATTGATAAAGAATTTCTCTACTTCATCTTTTTGTTTTAAATAGACAGACACATGTTTGATAACACGATCCAATAACCCATAACCCCATCACGTTGGTAAACTAAAATCATAAATTACATGAAGGTGGACCAATAACACCTAGATGTTGGATCCATCTACTCACCTATATCCATTTATTGTCGATCATATCGTTCAACAAACTTCTTCACGCCATTCGATACCCATTTTCTTCCATTAATCATTCAATTTCAACTGCTATAATTAACTCCGTCACTCTCAATCTCACTTCAAGCAAACAAACTCAACAATGGCGGGAGTTTCATCTCTTCTTCGACGATTATATCTCACCGCTTACAATTGGATCGTCTTCGCCGGATGGTAACTTCAGATTCACACTCTAATCACAATTCTTTTTCGTTTTGTAATCGTTGTTTGATTCATGTTATCTTTGTTCATCTGTTTTGTTGTGTTTTAGGTTTCAAGTGTTATTTTTGGCTTTGATGACTCTAAAGGAATCAGGGTATGAGCATGTTTACAGTAACGTGCAGAAGCTCCTTTTGTTTGCTCAATCAGCTGCTGTTTTAGAGGTATTGAAAAACCCTTAAAGGATTTGAGGTTTTTTGTTGAATTCGTGGGAGATTGTGTTGAAATTGTTCCTTTTTTAGAAGGTGACTTGATGCGGTATAGTGGGAAATTTGAATTTTGAAGCATGGTGACAACTTTGTTTAAGTGTATGCTTGTGCTTTCTAATAATAGAAATCTTTACAAAACAAGAAATATGATCATGGTTATCAAAATATTGACCAGACCAGCTCTCTTTCCCCTTTTCTATCGATTGGGTCGGTATGGTTCTTTTGAGTGATTTGGTGTGAGGCTAATTTTTCTCATTTGTTTCATATGAGTTAACCAAAGTAGTTTTGGTATATGGTCTGATTAAGGGTCAGAATGCATTTCATGTAGTATTACTTCATAGTTCATATAATGACATCAAGGAGTCATTGTAATCATCGCAACATAGATCCCTTAAAGTCAACTGAACTTTCGAAAACTCAATTAGAATGCCTCTATATCATGATATTAGGTAATGAAGTTAGGCCTATCAAATAAACATGTGCCGAATTGTGCATAAAGTTATCAGCAAAAATTTTGAGTCTTCAAAGATGGTTGTAACTTATGATTTCACCATGGTTGAATTTTGACTTGACTTCCTTTTCTTTCTTGTTTGCTTACCTTTGGAACAGATTCTACATGGTCTTTTAGGTGAGTTTTTGTCTCATTGATAAGCTATTCTTATACTTGTATAACTTTTTATTCAATAAACGAGCGTTTCTTGTTTTTTTTGGTATCAAAAGGTTTGGTTAGATCCCCGATTTCAGCAACGCTGCCTCAAATAGGTTCAAGATTGTATTTGGTGTGGGGAATCCTCTATAGTTTTCCTGAGGTTAGAAAGCCACCTACTTTATTGTTTGTTATCCTTTAACTTCCATACAATTATATTCAGAAACTTAGTTTGATGGTAATAGGTTCAAACACATCCTCTAATTAGCTCTTTGGTCATCAGTTGGGGTATCACTGAGGTGAGTGTTGTATGCTTGCTAATTTTCTGTTTTATATGCAAGAAACTTGTGTCTACCTTTTAGGGTTTAATGATTAACAATTTGGTATTATTATTTTATGTATATAAATTAGAGATTCATTAGGAACAGTTCAACATGTTCTAAACATATGTTTATGGGCTTGATGATTAGATTATTCGGTACTCTTTCTTTGGCACAAAGGAGGCGTTCGGTTCGGCTCCATACTGGCTGTTATGGCTCAGGTTTGCCTTCATCTCTTTGGTCATTCAAGTTAATATTTTTATTTTCCATTGTCAATTTGTAGTTTTCATGTCCTATGAAAACTGAAACATTTGACCATAGATTAGTGTAAATAAAGTGTTATTAAGACATTTTAGGTTTGTGTGGACTTAATGTTTACAATCTTTTATGGCCTTGGGCCCAATATTTTGTTTGTGGACTTAATTTTTCAACCCGTGTAATACACGGGTTTACTAAAACTAATTATGTTATATAAGAGTTGCAGCCTGCAAGTGGTGGTATCTTTAGTAATCTTTTATGGTTACAACTTACAAGTGCAGGTATAGCACTTTCATGGTGTTGTATCCATCCGGCATTGCTAGTGAAATCGGTTTGATCTATAATGCATTGCCTTATATGAAGGTAACATGTCTATATCCCTATTATTCATAATCTACATGTAGGGAAATGGTAAAATAAAAAGAGCGAAATTCTTGAGAAGGGTAAAAATTGATCAAGACAAATCAATGGCTACGACTAGGCATTGATAGTGTTGTAATAAAATGGAAGTTAATTAAGATTGGGAGGGCAATATAGAAATAGTCAGTTAACCTTTTATCTAGTTTCAATAATTATTAGTATTTATTATCTTTAATTCAAGTACAATATCGTTGTAAATTTATTAAAATCTTTTTTCAAAAGTATTGATGAAGTGGTGCATACAACTATGTGTTAAAATGGCGTGCCTATGTGGAGGCTTAAGGCCTCTATGTCTTTGTTGTCGAAATTGTACTTTTATATTCAAAACACATTTACCCATAATCTCATGATTACACGTAGCTTCTCATGCTTTTCTCATTTGCCACGAATTTTAGTATAACAAATAGCCAAAAGTAAATAAAGAAATATGAGATTCATAGAAATATAGAATAAAGTGAATGGGATTTTAACTCTGAATTTGGCTCTTTATTCAGGAATGTGGATTGTATTCAGTAAGGATGCCTAACAAATGGAACTTTTCATTTGACTACTTTTATGCTGCAATTGTGGTGCTTGCAATTTATGTACCAGGTAAGGTTATGACAAATCAATTGATACCTACATAACTCATAGTTTGTGGGTTCTTGACCTTTTTATGTATTTTTATTTATTTACCATATACCAACATTTATGCAGGAGTTCCGCACTTGTATGGCTACATGCTTGGACAAAGAAAGAAAACGCTTTCCAAACCGAAAAAAGAGTGATTTTTTGAACGTTTAAATGTACATTAAAAGTCGTTATAATGTATAAGAGGTCACTCGGTTATTCAGTATCTTTCATTAGTGTCACCCTACTATTAAAACTAGTGTGCATGCCTCCTGAACATGTATTCGGTTTCATTTATGCCAAATCCAACGAAAAACAATAGATGGGGTTAAACTCCGAAAACAAAATACCCATAGTTGCTTTTTTATGTTTAGTAAAGTGAAAAACTCATCAAATGATTAAAAATGTGAGGGAAGTTTATCATTCAACATGTTTTTGCTTGGATTTGGCATAAGTAAAACACGATACCTATTTAGGTGGCCTAGAAAATAGTTGTAAATTTGATATAGTTGGGTGACCTTAACCAAAAGAAAAAAAAACATGAATAGATGGGTAGCCTTCTAGACTACCTGTTGATGTATCTTTGTGTGAGCCATACATAAAGCCTAAATTCTTTTGTTAAGTGGAATGCCACCAACACTTTGGAGAAAAGAATAGAATAAATTACACAAATTGTCATTTATAAATATATGAAACTGCACGGTTTGTTTTTAGACTTCAATACGGACACACGATGTCTTTTTTTTTTTTTTTGAAAACTTTGCACACTTACTATCCTTTGCACTAACGTCCATTCAATTTAGGGGTTAAGTCGGGTCATGTTCCTCTCATGTGAGGGGTGTTAATGCATTTTTACCATAGGCCGTCACAATTAACCTCCTCCAACACTTGTCGTAACAAGCACCCTCCACCCTTGGTTATCTCCTCCCCATCGACCATCTCTGACCACTACCTTCTTATCAAAACCCTCATCTCACCTGGTAACAGGATAAATAATACCCACTCAATTAGAGAAGATGATGATGATGGAATCACCTTGAAATCGTCCATCTTGATGGAGCCAAGGGATGATGAAGGCTGCGGGTCTTCTTGTTGGACTGAGATCTTGACTAAACCCAATCTTGATGAATGTTGCAGATTTTAACACTAATAATATGTGACACACACGCTTTTAACGAGATTTATCAGGACAAACGTTTTTATTTTTTCGTGACAAATGTTAATTTATTTGGTTATACTTTATACGTTAACCCTCGCGCAATTATCGTTTAAGCGATAACATTGATGCACACACTATGAACACTGCATTCATAATTTACGATTGATCATTTGGATAAAGTTTCTAAGTGAACATTAATGGAGTTATTAATATTCCATTTCCGTGACACTCGACGTGTCGTGATTTTGATAAAAAAATAAATAATTTCTCGTGTTAATCGTTTATCAGTTTGAACATTCGTTCGTAAGTTTGCAACGATTGACTTACAACTTGCTTAGCTTGATAGCTATCGATTGAGCTTAGGATTACCAAATCAAGCTCCAAATGGACCTTATTGGGCCTTATATATTCGTTTAAGTTCTAGGTTATACCTGTTTTTAGCCTAGATGTTTCCAATCCAGAAGGTTCCTATGCTTTGCTTTGTGTGTCGCCAAAAGTTTCATTAAAACGTTTGGATCTTTAAAACATGTTCGATTTTAGGGTTGTCACGGTGTCTTGCACTTCGCCTAATGATAAAGAAACCAGCATCGTAATAAAAATTTAAAGTTACGCTTAAACGTATTTGTATCTTCCAGCTCTGAGTTTGATGAGTCGTAAGTTGGAAAATCCAATGGATTCATATTGCTTTAATTAGTAGATAATTTATAGAATAGAGAAAAGTAGAAGTAAGGGGTTCAAAAAATATGTTTGAATGTTATTTATACTGTTTACGTTTAAAATTTTTTTAATGGGTAACTGTCTCTTGACCATTTTGCAACGATCACAAGAACAAAGATGAAGCTACTGGTGCCAAGCAAGTTTTCAGTAGAAATTATGGGATTTAAGTATGATTGGGTTTGGAGGGGGGGTTTCAGGGGCTGGGTTTGTCCCACTTAATTAACTTAATGTGTCCATAGGCAGTAGGCTCAATACTAGAAACCTAATATGATATAAATTCCAACACGCGGCTGTAATCGGAGCAGAGGAAAATCAAAAACTAATACCGGAAAATGAACAAGAACAATATTGAGTACTAAAAACACAATTTTAATTCGTCTTTGAAATTTAAGTCGAAAAATCTGTCAAAGTTCAATAATCTTAAGATCTTAGATCGATAATCTAGTACTAGAAAAAAAATTTGATACAACAAAATTTTATCGTGTGTCACACATGTTATTATAATAACAATCTAATCGTTTAACTAAATACCAAAACTCAAATTTAATATTAGCATTACCTGTGCTAGTCACTTACACTCATTTATTTCTCCTCTTTTAAAAGAAATCCCAATTTTATATTTTAAACCCTCATAATTTTTGCAATGGATGCTGAAACACTTGCATCTCATCAAAAGCGGTGTGCCAAAATTAAGGAAAATTATAACCTATAGAACTGGTTTATCTTATTTGTAATCTTTAACTTATGCAACAATTTAAAGTTTAAATTTGTAACATTTTCAAAATTAAAATTCAAATTTTAAATCCCATCATTTGTAGTATTTAAATATATGTTATTATATTAAAGTATTTAAATATATGTTATTATATTAAGCTATGTGATATTAGAAAATAAAGAGTTTATTATAATACATTATTTGCTTATGAAAAATTAGTGTAAATAATGCCGAATTGATGATAAAGTTTAAATGTAAGGATGTTTGTGAATGATAAATTATTAAAGATAAAAGATTGTTTTTAAAGAATCCATGTATTTTAATATAAATAGATGACTAGGTGTTATTTTAGCCTTTTCCACCGGGGCAATTCGGTATGTGACCCTTTAGTATCATATGCGAAGACCAACGTTGTCAATATATACGTTCTATGTTGCACCTAGATGTCCAACACTATTTAAGTTTGGTAATATTAAGCCTTTTCAAATTATTTCCAAGCTACTAAACCTTATAAACATCCTAGTAGGATATTTTCCATTAAAAACAAAAACATATACTCCCTATTTCATGATGAGTTTTGTCCTCTTAACTTATGTACCCTCATATTCAATTTGAATGTATAGAGTTTCTACAAAATCCCATGACAAAAGTGCATCTCTGAATAAAGTGATATACAGCGTGCATGTTTTTTAAAATCTATAATCATCAATAGCTTAACTAAGTGCAACATTACTTAATCTAGTGTTCATCTTGAGAGTCTAACTTCTAGTTTGGCAAAACTAAATCTCAAATGTTAAATTCAATATAAAAGTGTTTGTAATAAGTACACTTCGAAGACTATATATAAAGAGTAAAAGCGTACCTGATACTTGACTTAGCTCCCGCTTTACACAGGATCTGGGGAAGAGTGCGATCTGGTACCTCAGGGTCATAAACTATGAATCTTATCGGTTACTCCAAATACCAACCTCTAGGAAAGAGAAGAGTAAGCTTAATATTTCAATCCAACCATTATAAAGTGATTAAACATAAACCACCCTCAAAGTTGCAAAGCAATAGCATTCATAACATATAATCCAAACACAAAAAACCAACATCTTAGGAAAAACATAGAGAACACAAAAGATCCAAGTACCCAACACAAAAGCATAACTAATCTGGTTCTAAAACACAAATTCAAAGCAAAACACAAGTCACAACATTTAGTCCATAACTAAAAAGTTCCTTCATATCTTTAGGAATGATTGTTGCCTGATCGCCTACATCTCGCCACCGCTGGGAGTTTCTTGATCAACATCCATTGCATCCAACTCTTCCTCATCAATCTCAGGTAAGACATTCAAGTCAAAGAGTAGACCCCTGGACTGTGAACCTGAAACATTGTTTAGGTTTTGATCGTCTTCAGCGCCATTGCCACTCGCGTTCATTTGGGCGTCTCTGTTGGGACTTTCAGGCTCTTCTCGCACAGCGTTAGAAGTTCCAGCGTGACCACTCGCTGATTGGTTCGGTAGATTTTGCATGGGTTCGCTAGCAGGTGCCATGCAAGCTTTGCACATGCATATGGTTCGATGACGGGGGTGCTTCTTGATCCATCTAGGTGGCACCACTAATGTGACCGCATTTTCGGCCTCAGTTTCCATTGGTTCGGATGGTTCGGACTCAACATTCCTTATCACTACACCTGAGTTCCTTGTGGTTGATTTGGTCTTGCATTTTCGCATGGACTTACTAGTACTTGTTCTTAGAATGCCCTGCAAAAAAGAGTTGAGTTTGCTAAAATAGATAAAAAAAAAACATTAATAAAGTCATTGTCTTTAAAATTCTTTTTATCCCAATCATGCATATTTATAATCTTTTGGTAGCTAGGTAATATGACTTTAAACAGATTATCAAGAGATTATCAACACACACTAGTGAGATAATTTATGACAAATTATAAAATATAATAAAATATATTTTTTCTACTCTAGTCTGGATTTTATGGGATACATCGCCAATTATGATATTGTTGTTGGTGATACTTAATTTTCTAGTAGTGTTAAAAAATTTGCTCACTTTTACTGCTTTCAAACTTGTAGAATTGAGTACCTTGCCCTGTCTTCTTTTAAACCCTTGTTCCGCCGTGTCAGAAGGAACATTACTACCACGAGGTAAGTCTAACTGTCCGGGAGCTCTTTCGACTACTTCAAGCCTCTTTTTCTGCTTGTTAGCAATTTTTCTCGTCAACCTGACTTTAGAAGTCTTTCTCCTCGCCCCAACACCACCTTCGGCTATGACTATGCCTGGTTGAGCCCTTTTCACAACATTGGGCTTCCTTGTCCTCTTGTCCTTCGAAACATGTTTACTTGTAGATGCGGTATTGTTGCCCTATAGATCACAAAAATTTAAAGGCTGAGAAGCTAATTACTAGTTCACAATTTGCTTGTTAAAAACTCTTTGCATATCTGCCTTCAGTTGGCAAACAAGTTGTATGTGCTTGAAATAAGAGCCAAAATGAAAAGGAAAAGGGGTAGTAGAAAATTATTTACGAAATAAGTGTTATTGAAAACTTATTTATCTAGGTATTTTCTTTAATTAGTTGTTTTATTATTTCTTTTATTTCCAATCACCAGTTTTAAAAATCATTTGTTTTCTTAAATGTTTTTTCAACACTGTTTGTTTTATTTACGTTTTTTTAACACTATTAATTTTTTTCAAAATGTTTTTTTTGTTGAATGTTCGTTGTTTTATTTAACGTTTTTTTAACACCATTAGTTTCTTTCAAAGCGTTTTTTTTGTTGAATGTTCGTTGTTTAAAACTCTTTTTGTATGACAGTTCGTTTTTTATAAAAAAATCCCTAGATTATTAAATGCCATTTCAAACAAATGTTCATCTTTTAGCACCGTTTATAATATAGTTTGGTTTCCTTAAACATTCATTTTGAAATGGATGCTTAGAAACACCGAACAATTCTTAAAAGGGCATAAAAGAAACAAACAGTTTTAAAACATTTTAAAAAATCAAATGCTTTGCAAATTAGTGTTTAGAAAACCAACGGTTTTAGAAATGATGTTTAAAAACCAAACGGTTTTAAAAATGTCATTTGAAACCATTCTTTCGCTTTCAAAATGGATGTTTATGAAGGCCGTTTTAAGAACATGTATGACAAAAAAAGACTTTTGAAAAAGCCAAACGATTTTAAAATGAATTTTTAGAAAACAAACGACTTTACAAATGATGCTAACAATAAACGTTTCAAAAAGTATGTTTTAAGAAATAGAGATATGTTTAGAAAAACAAACAGCCATAGAAATAATGTTTAAATAAAAAGACATTTACAAAAAGCGAACGGTGTTAGAAAATGCAAAGAACGTTAAAATATATTATTTTAAAAAAGAAACGATTTATAATGTAATTTAAAAATAAAAAAGATAATAGATTAGTTACAAATGAAGAAATAAATAAAAAAACACTCATTTTAATAAATAAATTCTTACTACACCTATCTTATAAACATTTTTCCCACCCAATTGGCAAATATTTTTACCACCTATAAATATTTTTGGAAAAATACTTGTCAAAATATTACTCTTTTAGCCTTTTGTAATAAACCAACCTGGTTAGAAGAGGAATATTGACCCTTTCGGTATCCAATTACAAGCTTCCCATCCGGAATCAACCTGCAAAAGGTAACTGAAAAAAGACGGTATAAATCATTACATATACAATATACTATAAATTATATATAATACTTTAAAGTAGAATATTCATGTAGCTTACTAGTAAGAGTTCATGCTTTGTCGTTTGTATTCTTTGACTTGAAACCAAGAGTTGGTTCTTTTTATTTTGTTTTGCATTTTGTATACCTTTTTATAAGTTTTTGGTTAGGTTTTTCTTTGTCTACGAGTGTGATTTTTTCATGATTGGTGTGTTTTGGTTTTGTTTTCTGAAACCCTTAACTTTTTAAGCCTTTGATTTTGTTTATTTGATGAACAACAAGTGACCGTGTTTTGAAAATTGAAATAAGGAAACAAGAAGTCATTTAAATATGAATGCAAGGATTAATGCTTTGAAGAAAATCAAAGATATAACGAAATAGATAACTAGCAACACTCGGTCCATTGCAATTGTCGATCAGAAAAGGCGCATGTTTTCAATTTTGTCAAAACTTAAACAAAATCAGTTTGATACTTAAGGATTGTCAATTAACAATTGCTATAAACTAAAATAAAAAAAGGAACATCAATTGGTTGTTCTTGAAATAGTCAAGAAGTTAGCAATCAGAATTAGAAGTAGGATCTAAATTAGAAAAACAATCAATATTCAAACAAGTGTTCTTGTTTACTACATAAAATTCTAATAAAAGCATCAAGTTAGGAGCCCCAAAACAACTAAAAGAGAAAGTAGTAAGATCAAAACCTTGTTTTGTACTTACAATCAAGAAAGAGATAAAAAACAAAAATAAAAATACAAGACAAGTAGAGACTGAAAGCAAGTCATAACCAAATATCAACAACTATTGTAACGAGTAGGAAGATAGAACTATTGTGGTTCAAATAGCAAGCAATATAGCAAGAATCAAGACCTGCATGATGCGAGCAAGAAGCAAGACTTGTGTGATACGATTAGACTTGTGTGGTTCGATCAGTAAAGAAGCAAGTAAGCATGAAAAGCAAGTTAGCAAGAAGGAAGTAAGTAAGATGTGACCCCTTGGTCTTATGGATGAATAGTATGTGAGAAAAAGGAACGAGTTAGTACTTTAAAGGATCAAAAGCAAGATAATTCCATAAAAAAATCATCTTCAAGCCATAGTGGAATGCTATGAGGTATCAAGGATAGCCATAATGGTTCATCAAAGAAAGGAGTAGAGGTCAGGAGATGAGGGTTTCAAAGCAGACCTCCAGGAGTAAGAATAATGGTTCGCTAATGGTATATTGGACCGCCAAGGATGAGCATAATGGTCTATGAGGAATATTCCATTTTAATATGTGAATATTCTGTTTAAAAGATGTGAATATTCTTTTTTTATGTTGGTACCAAACCGCCAAGACTGGCTTCACGGTTCACGAAGGTGCCCAGGAAAATTCAGTTTAAAAGCCTAAAAAACTCGAGTTTATTTCGTTTTCCACCTTAACTCTTAGTTCTCTCTCTCTCTAAATGAAATACCTTCTTTTTAGGATTTTAACCTGACTAGAAGGCTTGGGGTGTCGGGGAAGGCACACAAAGGCTATATTTGGATTCTACAATGTCTTGTTGCTACTCGGCAACTTCTAATTTCATTAGTGCTTTGCTGCCTTCTACATATGAATTACTACTATAGATGAGCAAAAATGTGAGGTGTGAAACTCCATTAGAGTGTTATACCACTTAGTATTGGATTCGTTGCTGTCAAAGATTGGCTGTGTGCTTAGATCTCTTGTGGTAATGTTCTAAACCCCATATTATGCATCATATAGATTATTGGGATAAACTAAGGTTTTTGGTAAGTACCAAACTGATAATTGGTTGCTAGCATGCTTACTATTGAAATGTTGGAGGAAAAACATCCATAGTTTAATAAACAGATTTGTCACGAGGCAAAGTCAGGTCTTGAATTTGTAATGGGTAATATGAAGTTATGTCATAACCATGATGTGCCATGAGAATGCACACAAAATAGATTTTGTGTTGGGGTGACTAAAGTCCATCTAGTCATTATGTTAGGTGTGTATGTGAATCCTAACTCCCTGTGTTATTCAACATGAGCTGTAATGTGAAATGATGACCAGGCGGTACGTGGTGGAAGTATTTCTTCTTATTTGTTCTTTTATTTCTCTTATGTATCAATCTTTTTATTAATTTATTACTTTTTGAATTTTTAATTGAATTTTTAAGTTTTAGTCAATTTTTAAGTTTTAGTCTTTCATGGAGACCCTACCATGAGGTCTTTGACATGACTAGAACCGGTAATATAAATTAACTTGGGTGGGAAATCCCAAGGGGTTTCACGTATGAAGATATAACAACTTCACGTGTATGTCTATATGTTACAGGGGTTAAATACGCTCGCCACCGGTGTTTGGACACTTAAGAGAAAGCTCATCGCTTTAAGTCTAACCGTTACCCTTTTTCTTAAATGTTTTGAGGTTGCATTCGAGCTGTATAAATGATTTGATGAAAATGTTTTAATTGTGTGCGGTGAAGTAAAACAACCCTGAGATCTAGGTAGCCTTGGTTTTAGGTATGTCAAGACCGATGGTGGGCTCTAGACACAAACAAATTATTAAGATAAAGAAAGGATTACTAGTGGTAATGCTTGGCTCAATATATGTGAGCTTAATCAGATCCGATCTAGGTAGGGAAGCCACACTTTTTGGTTAGATACTCAATCTAACGCCATAACATAGATTGTGGATATGATTGGACATGTTCAAGGCCACAATAGAGACTTTAGATGGCACTAGGGGATAATGATAGTTTAAGGCTATAGCGGTGATAGATAGAACTAGGACTAGTGTAAGGCACCAATGGAGACTGTCGATAAGGCTGAGCTGGATTGATGACGTGGAATTTAGTCGGCCATTGTGCATTTAACCTACCTTCTATGTTTTTAATAAAAAATAAAGTGGCACTTATGTGGTCAAAACTGCTGCTTGTTAGAGTATGTAGGGGTTGAACCTACAGGCTCGGGAAATCAAATCAAGATGAAGATCAAGATTAAAGGCACGCAAGAACTAAAGTTACAGTGCGAAAACTTGCTTCTCGCGCGACAACATCAAGTCACGTGAGAACAAGTTAACTCACGTGAGAACTTCTAGTTTAGTATAAATAGAAGTTTTGTAATGTAATTAGTAAGCTTTTGTCATTTCCTGATTTCACTTTCATTGTAATTCATTCAAATCAGAGAGCAATATACTTCAACGTTTATTTACAATTGTGTTGGTATGATTCATCTACTATACAATCTTATTCCATGATGTTAACATTCTGCATTTTCATCATGAGATCGATCTATGTTTATTGTTGATTCTTAAAATTGGTATCAGAGCTTGACATGCTCTTGATCGATTGGATGCAGATTTTGGTATATTTGATGATTTAGAAGGGGCCATAGACTACACAGATATATTTGGAAACAGTCTCAAGGAATTTTTTTCTAATACTTTGATTGAAGAAGGAGAGATCATTAGAGAGTCAAGCAATCATCAAACGATTGATAAGACTACTAGTGTTGCTGATCAAAGTGCTGTCCGTCAGGTCGGGAATCTTACATTTGCTGCTCCTCCTCCACCAGCAGCATATATTCATACGCTGAGACATTCCAAACCTTTCACAAGGTACAGGAACTCAGAACCTATCATTAGCTGGGCATACGATGCAAAAAAGAAGTTATATGTGATCAAGAGAAGGGGTGGTGCTATAGAATATGATTAAGACGAACACGATTTCCATACACTCAAAGCATCAGATTTATATGCAATGGATCGTGTTCCATTCATTAACCCGAGTAATTATGGAAAGAGAAATTGGATTAGAAATATGATCTGGACACACAGTAAAATCAACTTCTAGGATTTCAAGATAGGCAAATCAAAGGTTATTGAAGATGAGACCTGAATTGATCCTAACACAAACAAACCAATGAAGATAAGGGTTTATAAGCATCCAAGATATGTGAGAAAGATTCCTATACATACTCCAGTACGTGTTAACAGCTTGTCAAAGCTTATGTGGTGGAGATGTGAAAAGGAGACAGGTCATGCTTTGATACATTGCACGGATAAAGAATACCATATCATTGACCCTGTGGATTTGCTAAAATTTGAAAAAGAAGATTTGATGAAGTTGCAGGCTTGTCCAATTGCAGCTGATGAATCAATTCAGTTTATAGCAACACAGTTTGGTTGGTTGATTACAAAGGCCCTGGATAACAAGATGTATGCTTATGGGGGTAGTTACAAGGTTGCAGACGTGGACTTCTAAAATCATTGATTTACCGAGCCTAGGGGGAGATTATAGGGGTTGCACCTAGAGGATCGGGAAATCAAATCAAGATGAAGATCAAGATCAAAGGCACGCGAGAATCTAAAGTTACCGCGTGAAAACTTGCTTCTCGCACGACAACATCAAGTCGCGTGAGAACAAGTTAACTCGCGCAAGAACTTCTAGTTTAGTATAAATAGAAGTTTTGTAATATAATTTAGTAAGCGTTTGTCATTTCCTGATTTCCCTTTCATTGTAATTCATTCAAATCAGAGAGCAATATACTTCAACGTTTATTTACAATTGTGTTGGTGTGATTCATCTACTATACAGTCTTATTCCATGATGTTAACATTTCGCATTTTCACCCTGAGATCGATCTATGTTTATTGTTGATCCTTACAAGTATGACTTCAGTATAGATTTGATTTGTTGACATTTACTTACACACTTCTTCATGTTGTCTAACGACTTTAGAGTCATTGCTTATGATTTACCAACAACATTGCTGTTGACATGTTTTAGCTTGTGATGCAGGTTTAGGATGTGTCGGGAGCACTAGCTAGGTCAAGGAGACTCAATAGTTAAATTGAATAAAACCTTAATGTAAAAGATGTTGATTGGGTTAAGCCTGCCTTGGGCAATGTATTTGTATCATGTTTTGTAATTTAAACGCCATGGATGCGTGGTTGGTTCTAAGTACTATTAATCTTTTAATTCAGTTTATTTTTTATGGTATTGAATGATAATCTGCACTTCCATTGTATTATATTATGTTTTGTTATGCTACATGTCATGACTGGTGGAGGGGTGTGACATAATATAAGCAATTTAGCAAGAAATAAGTAAGGAAGCTAGCAAAACAACAAGAAAGCAAGAAAGTTAAAGACGAAAACAAGAATGTAAAAAGAGCATGTGTGAAAAATAAGGGAAGCACATAAGAAAACATAGCAAGCGAAGAAAGCAGAAAGTAGAAAACATATCAACACCAACTAGTGAGCAAGGGATGTATTACTTTAATGCCTTAAAGTTGACTAATTCAAACTTAGTCATATGGACATTGTTTCATAGAAACAATGTTGAAGGCTATGGTCCTTGAAAAATAGTTGATGCTAAAGAAATAGTAGATGAAATAAAAATACATACGACAAAAGCAATGATCTTCCAAAAATCATGAGAATACATTGTGATGCAAGTTGTAGAATACTCAGATGCAAAGGAAATATAGGATTCAATTAGAATTCGATACCTTGGAGCCGATCTAGTTTAAAAAACATGTCTACAAACCTTGAGGAGCGGACTAAAGATATTAGAGATGAAAAAGAATGAAATAGGAAGTGCCATTTTAAGTAGTAGTAGGAAGAATAGTAGCATTTGAAGAATGTCTCAAAAGTCAAGACGAACCATAGAACAATATCACTGTATGCTCCGACAAGTTAAATAATCATTTTGAATATTGGAACATGAGAGACAAATGTGGTAATGAAAGACGCGATTGAGGCCATGGTAGCGACTTTGGCAAAGGTGAAAGAGGACGTGGCAAAGTATGACTCGAGGAATAAAGACAAGATAGAACAAATTGAAGTGCTACGAATATGAGGAATTTGGTCACTTGCATACGAATGCACTAAATTTAAGGATAAGGAGAAAGGAAATGAGCAAGAATCTCATCTCATGTACGATGTAGAACCAATGTTGTTGTAAAGAAAAATAAAAAAATTAATGATTTTCAAGGTAGTTTAAGGGGGAGAATGAAACTATAAGCTAAACATGTTTTAGTTTGGGTAAAATAAATAAATATTAGAAAGTCTAGTTTGTAATCAAAAAAAAGTTTTTATTGTTTTGATCTTCAATTGTATCCCTGATTAGATTACGGTTTGTTGGCATTTTTAATTTACATTTTTAATGAAGGCATACCAATAGAAATTTTCTTGAATACATTAGATTCACAAGTTTAAATTATTATTTTTTAGTTACACTTGGCTCTTGTCTATAAATAGATAAGTTGGTATGATGACATGCTAGAGTGGTTGAACCGAAAAGTTTATAAGTTGAAATGATTCTAATGTGAAAGTTGATGTTATATTAGTAAGTCTAAAAGTTCGGAGATATATGTTAATATTAGTTTATTAATATTTTGGTTGAGTTTATATTGAACTAGAATTATTTTTATTATTTATCTGCTTATTTAATAGTGCTTAAGTTGTATTAGAATTAATGTAAGTGTATTATGAATAGAGGATTATGATCATTGTACTTAGTGTGATTTTGTTTATAATAATATTCCTAGAGCCAAGATGGGATGCCTTCACATTTTTGGTGTGTTCTTGTGTTGATATAATGATTCTGTGTCAAAAATTTGTATCATAGCTAATGAGTAACTCATACTTAAGAAGGAAGGCATGAATCAAAGACTTAAGGTGTAATCAAGATCAAGAATTTAATACTAAAGATGACGAACAAGAGACTCGAAAACAAACCACCGATTGTATTCGGGAGGGAGCAATCAAAAGTAGTGAAAGAAGAACTTTTTTTAGAATCTTGCAAAGTCGATCAAGGTAAGATCGATTCTGTCACAAAAGTCGAAAGGTCATGAGCAAATCTGTCTTCCTAGCCAAGAAAAGAAGGGATTGACAGGCGACTAGTTATTTGATAGAAGTATTCTCACACGTAGCACTGGAAACGAAAACAACAAGTTGAAGGATTTTTCCTTTAGTAGTTGGGTAAAAATAGATAAACAAAGGGGCTAGTTTTTTTGGTCAAAGGCCAATAAGCAGGTGGCTTAAACTGCAAGAAGTAGAAATTCAAATGAGCGGGTTTGATTCGAGATGATTGTTGTTGATAGGTCTAGAAGTCAAACTAAAAAAATTATGGGCCTTACTTGGAATTCAAAACCTTGGAGATGTAAATCGTGATTAAGGTGGATAATGAACGTTTATTCTTGACATAAGGGCTAGAATGGTTGAACAGAGAAGTCGAAGGTTGAAATGGTTCTCATTTGAAAGTTTTGTATTAACCGAGTCAAAAAGATAGATGATATTTAATAATATTAGTTTATTACTATTTTGGGGTGAGTTTGTATTAGACTAAATTTGTGTTTGTTATTTATTCTCATATAATAGTGTTTAATTGTATTAGAAATAGTACGACTGTTGTATAAACATGGGATTATGATAATTGTGTTTGCTGTAGTTTTGTTCATAATAATATTCTTAAAGTGAAGCCGGGTTGTCTTTAAATTTTCGGTGTGCTCTTGCTTTACTATAGTGGTTATGGGCCAACATATGTGACATATATGGTGTTTGACTTAATACCTTTGCGTAGTTCATTCATAAAAAGAAAGATAAGTCAAACACTGATATACCCCATATAAATTTCTTCTTAATAGTTTACATCTCAAATAGAGACCTAAATTAAGTAGAAACTCAAAACCTTTTTTATTTGTTTTGAACCTAGATAATAATTGAACCGTCCCACAACTAAGGTTGATCATAAAGACATTTTTTTGTTTACTTACCTGTGTCACCTTCAACCAATTTCTTCGATCTAACATAAGGCTCGAAGCCTTCTAGGACGTACATTTTGCTGTTATTGTTCGGCCACATTCTCAATCTGAACTTCCAATCTTTCCCTTCGAAATCTTGAATTTCAACATGATGGCATTGAGAATCATCAACAGAAGGAAAGAATTCCTGTATGATATCAATATAAACATCAAAACCTCTAGTATTCATACAACAAAAACATGATTATTGCAATATTATTAATTTGTATGCATACTAACCTCTGCACATCTCTTAGGCAGCACAAGGCGCCCACTCTTACCAGTGTCGCTAGCAGTTAAAACTTTTTCAAACAAAGGGGTTACTTCCACGTTTGAGCTGTCAAAGAATCAAGAACGACAACGAATGATCATTTAACATATACACAAACTCTTAATTGTTTCAATTTATTCATGCTAAGTACTAATGTTTTAAAGATTTGAAATGATACCCTTTAAAGATCTCTTGTAGCTCTTCATTTGTCATTCTAGGTGTGTAACGATATAGATCATGCTTCCTACTTGTTCCTAAGCTAGGCTCTTCGGTACGTGCTTGAGCTTGAGCCACTGGTGGAGACGTTGATCGCTGTGCTTCGTGAGAATCTTCATCGTCAATAATGATGATCAGTTCATTATTTTCCACCTGTGTTTGTGGGACTGAAGCAAGAGGGGTGGGTGGGCTGGTAGATTCTTGCATATTTTCTTGAGAATATGGTTCCTGAAAAAGGTATAAGTTAATGACAAGTGAAATTTATATCAGACTTTTGCAACAGTTGATCATACTTACTAAGGTTGCATCTTGTGGCGCACATCCTTTACATTCGATTCCTCCATCTTCCAATGTTGTGTACCAATCGAGTGATACTATGCACGCACGATGTATTTTCTGTAGCCGAATATAAACATGCGACTTTAGTTGTAAGAAAATAAGGATGCTTAAGGATCAATATGTTCGAAATAACCCGTAATATGTGGCCTACGGATCATTTAAATAAGTTTTACCAAATGACATAATTAGTCCCTGAAAGTATAAGTGAGTTATTTGATAGAAATACCCTATAATTACAAATTAGGGTTTCCCGTTAGATGTTATAAATAGAGGTTTAAGGGAAATAACAAAATAAACCAATTACTTTTCTTTCAAGATCATACATCGATCTCTTTAAATATCATAACGGGAACGTATTAATTAATCATGTCATCATCATCCTCGTCAAAGATCTCTATACCCACAAGTAAGGTTTATTGTTTTGATATTTAATTTATATTTGTAATTGAATAAACATGATTAGGGTTTCATGTTTTGATCTATGTTTCAAGATATAATCAATACGATCATCTAACCTTGTTACAGAATCTGCAGAAGCTCCAACCGGTAGAATTCTTGTGATAAATATTACAGAATTGTTTCGTCATATATGCAATACTGCAGCCGAATTTAACATGTTCGAATGAGTAATATTCAACTCCTTAGCAATTATAAGAAACATAAACAAAATATGATCTTGAAATTTTAAATGGATAATGAAGAACTCACAAACATGCAAGGTACAGATTTTTGTTGAGAAAAATTACAAAGAAAGAAAGGATACAAGCTACATTAGTAAATTGCATATTCTAAGCTTAGATTAGATTAAAGAAAATGCTGCAACACTGATGAAACATTACTTATAATGCAAGTAACATCAACACCATCAAATTTTCTAACAAAATTATTTTAATTAAGGTCATAAAAGGAGCTTACTAGCATTGATTGCAAAGCTCTACTTCCCAATCAAGAAATCTCCATCCTGGTCTTGGGACGCGTATACCTCGTTTACATATTGTGTTTGCGCAAGGGTTGTGTTGGGCGCCAGACGACGAAGCCATAGTCTCCTTATCAAAATCCTACGAAAATGACGATAAAGGAAACACTTTCATAACAAAAACTGATGTTGAAAACGACACGCATTTCACAAGATAAGGGGTCTAAGTCTTGTTTTTCATAAGAATGTTGAAAACATGATGATACTAGCAATAAGATTAAATAATTTCTCTGTGAATTACATCTAAACTTAATAAGGGGTCTGAGTCTTGTTTTTCATAAGAAAAATTTAGTTCTCGTATAAAAAACAACAAATTATGATATAAACCTCTTGCCGCTCCCTTGGTTACGCCCCTATGAGTATTTATTTTTATTTAGTTCATGAGTGAGGTGCTGTAAGCCCGGATATTAAGCAAGTTAAAAACGTTTATAATGGTTTCATCAAATTTATTTTGCAGCTATACATAAGTTTTTTTGAGGATAATATGGAGATGAAAACAAATGACATTATTACTAATATAATCAATATAGAGGGGTGGTGGAATACTTTTCGAGATGAAAAATAAAGAGAAACAACGTGTTGAGTTACATTGAATTTAATGTATTCTAAAAATAGATTTTCTTGAACTTTTTTATATCTATACTAGCTTTAATAAACCCGTGTATTACATGGGTTAAATAAAAAATATTAAATATAATAAAAATTTTTTAATTATGAATTGATATTGTAATAAATAAAAAAAAATTATTTCAAGACAAACGTTTTAAAAAATTTCACACTTCAAAAATTTCTTATTATAACTCTCAATTTTAATTATTTTTTGTTTATAAAAAATTTACTTTTTAAAAACACCAATTATAAAATATTTTGTATTTTTAAAAAAGTTTGATGTTCTAAAAATTATTTTAATTTTATGAAAAATTATTTCCTTAGAAATAACATTAGTAAAAAGATTTATTTCTTAATTTATTAAAAAACTATTTTAATTTAAAAATATAAATAATATTATTAGTAATTAATATGGTTATTAAATAAAAGAGAGAAGCGGAAAAAAATCGGTAAGAAGAAATATGGTATTGACACGTGTCACTTCTAGATATCATTTTATTAGAGTAGAGATATATTTAAAGATTATTAAATTATGCATTTTGGAGGTTTAAGGTTCTTAAATATAGACATTTACCTTTCTCCTGACTTGATGTTAATTAGGTATTTTCATAAACATATAGAATAAATCAAGTAAAAAAATTTGAAATTAAATGCTCTCGATATCGTATGCAACTAAGCTCTTGTTAATTATTTAATTCAAGTCTCCGAATATACCACTAAATTAAATTGGCATTTTATCTCTTAGTTATTAATTATGTATTCTCTAACTAATAATCCAAATTCCACCTAAGCTTCTCTCATATAGAAAGTAGACTAGCTGATTTTGTATAAAGTTTCTTATACATAATATACACGTACTAAAATTTAAAATTTCATTTGTTTATTATTAAAAATAAGATATTGATATATGAAAATATCAAAAAATGTATAATATATTATATATATTGAGGTTACTCTGTTATATACACTATAGAAATAGAAATATTAATTACTACGCATCACAGTAATATAATGTAATAATTTTAATCAATGTTGAAAAAAATATTATATGAGTTACGCTAGAACTTTGAGTATTATAAATTGAGTTATAGAAATAAAATATAAAATTCACTGATTTTAAAATTAAGAAAATGTATTTCATATTTACCTGATAAAATTTATTCAACAAGAACATATATTACAAATAATTAACATCCTATATCCATCTTAGGTTCATCTGAAAAATACATATAAGATATTTATAACTGAATCCTTATTTTCCATGATATGTATGTGGTATTTATATAAACTATTAATTAAAAATATGACAACAACACATAGTATAATTACATAACTTCAAAGAGTTAAAATGAAAATAATTTAATTCTATATGAAATTTTCATGTGTGTTGTGAAACTACAAGTGGATTTCAATCAAGTAGATATCATACCACATATAATATATTAACAGAAATAAAAATGAGAGTAAGCTTGGCTTTTGTGTCATGTAGCAAATAACGATTTTAATAGTTTTCAAAATCATGTATTTATGTTTTATAGTTTTCAATTCGTCTCAATAAAATTCAACCCACTAACACCGTTACTTTTTTCAATTAATTGTAAGGACATTTTAGGGATTTTTTTTTTCATATTAGTTGTGTAATTTATGAAAAGTGTGTGTTACACAATTAGTTTTCACATGCAAAAAGACTAAAATGCCCTTACGTAATAGAAAAATTAATGGTATTAATGGGTTGAGTTTATTAAGACAAACTGAAAAACCTAATAAGTAAAAATACGATTTTGTAAAATTTTTATGAAAACTAATATTTATATCAAATCACCGAAAGAAAAAAATTTAGTCTAAAGATAGTAATACAGCACACGATACATATTTTCAAATAATCATGTCTTCATTCTGTAACATATAAGAAACCCTAAAATTTAATTACCAAAGTTAACTAAATACATAATTAATTCTATAAACCAAATAGGAAACAAAAATTTTGTTAAATCAATTTTTTTTTTTGAACCTACCGTAAAACAAAATCTCAATTCAACAAATATAATCGACAATTGCGTGGTTAAACCAAAATATTTAAAGAAAAGTAATACTAGAAGTAAATGTTTATAGGAAACTCTAAAAATTTGTATAAGATTTGTAGAACTTGTAAGAGATCGTTTATCTAAGAAGAGATCTGATTACAAGAACACGTCAATCGATATGAAAAAAAAGTTGTACCAAAATCTTTAATGTAAATTAACATTAAGAGTAAATTTTTGTCGGAAACTCACAGAATTTATAAAAGATCGCTTGATCTAAGAAGAGACTTGCATACGAGGACATGTGAAATGATATGAAAGAAAAAGTTAAATCAATGTAAAGTAAAATAAGATTAAGAGTATACATATGTAAGAAACTCATAGAAATTGTAAGAAATCGCTTGATGTAGGAAGAGATTTGATTACCAGAACTTGTGAAACGATGTGAAAGAACTTGTTTTTAGGTTAAGCCTTTGATCGACCTTCTATGTCGATATCATTCTATAGGAACAACGGAGGCGAGATTTTTAGAGTGAAAAAAGGTAGAAGAGGGAATGAGTAGGATGGGCGGAGATACCTAGAGGGGCAAGGGGCTTATATATACAATAAATGTGAAACGCGTGTTTAATTTTTGGGAGCTTTAAATTTAAGGTGAGCGGGAGCAATTTTGCGATTTTGTAAATCTTTTGTTCTTTCATGGGGTTTCCTTTAATATATTAATGTTAATTTCATTATGTATAGTTTACCTCTCTTAGATATTCACTTTGATATCTCATACCCTAGATATATAAATTATACTAAACACTATAGGAATAATGTTGGGTTTTTCAAAAGTCACCACAAGTGAATTATGCACTACTAGCCACTATATATGCATACATTAGTCCCAAAGTGGTCCAAAACCTCCATACGCACAAGCACGAAAGTCTTGTCGGGTTTTCCTTTTGACCTCTATATATATTGTTACACGGAGGTTATATACAAAGAAAGTCAATCAAATATGATATCACGTTTACAGGAGAGATAATTATAACAAACTAAATAATTTATCAAAATTTAAAATTATTTCTAATACCCATCAAGTGAATTGGTGCGGACACAACTAGTTTCGTGCATAAGTAATCAAAGAGAGGTCCTTGAAGATGTTCACTAAAAGTGGATACCACTTGAAGCTTGGTATGAATGAACTAAATGAGTAATCGCTTTAAAGAAAAGAAGATGCAAGACATGACTTTAGGAAGAGGACTGGCTGCTGTCACACCTCAAAATCAGAGCATACGACTTAGGTTATATTTATTTATTACGCACAATGAAAGATCTTAAACACCACACATTACATAGTTTATGTTACATGATCACATTTTAAAGTATAACACACATAGAATACAATTGTAAATTCTAGGATTTTTACAATAAGATCGATCTTGTATAACAAACGCATAATGAGTATCATAAGGATATATTGAATAAGAAGTAAGATCAAGATGAACACAGGATCGATGTAAATTACTTTGATATATTTCGGACAAAATATGATATACAATTAAGAATTATGACAAGTGTTCTACTAAATTACTTCACAAAATGTCTATATACACTAAATAAAAATCTTCTCGCGCGAGAACTTCTTCTTGCACGAAAGCTTTTACAAAAGTTCGATTTTGATTTCCCAAGCCTCTAAGTTTGATCCTTACAATCTCCCCTAGGCTCGATGAATCAAATTGTCAAAAGTCCACGTTTGTAACTTTGTAACTATCTCCATAAGCATACATCTTGTTAGCCAAGGTCTTCGTAATCAAGCAACCTAACTGAGCAACTACAATGTAAACTGATTTATCAGCTTAAATTGGATAAGACTAAAGCTTTATTAATTCATCTCATCCAAACTTAAGCAAATCAATTGGGTCGATCATAAGATATTCTTTATCAACACAGTAGCTCACAGTATGCCTAGTTTCTTTCTCACAAATCCATCTGATTAACTTGGAGATGATGTTTAGAGGTCCATGAGCATAGATTGGAATCTTTCTCGTATATCTGGGATGTCTAAACACTTGGATCTTTATTGGAGCATTAGTGTTTAGATCTATCCGTGTCTCATCTTTAATCATTTTGGATTTGGCTGTCTTGAAATATTTGAAGTTGGTTTTACTTTGTCACCGGATCATATTTCTTCTCTAATTGGCTTTGCTATAATTGCTTGGGTTAATGAAAGGCACTCTCCCATAGCATAAAAATCTAAAGCTCTCAGAGTGTGAAAATCATACTCATCTTGATAATACTCTATAGCTCCGGCTATTCTCTTAATTATATACATTTTCTTCTCTTTATCATAAGCCCACTATAAATAGGTTCACTAATTCCATACCTCCTAAACAATTTAGAATGTCTCAATATATGAACTTCAACACGTGCTAGAGGAGGAGATAAATGTTGCTGACTTGTCTCACAGCTCGCTTCATTGTTATATTTGAAGTTGCAGTTGGAACAGTCGTTTGCTCACCACTCTATTTAAATGGAATTTCACCTTCAAGTAATATATCAGAAAATAGACTTTGCAGACTATTTTCAAATACATCAGTGTAATCTACAGGTTCATCCAAATCATCAAATGATCCTATATGCTCATCATTAGAATCTTCACCTAACATTTGTTATTGAAAAGTATAGAATTTCTTTTCATACAAATGTCCTATTGCTAGGCCAAGTAGTTGATAATCCTCTTGAACATAGGACTAGGTCTAGAGACATTTTTAGACCATGATTTACTAGAAGGACCTACAGAAGTTCCCACATCACCTCCTTGATCATCATCATCATCAGCCTTCTTCTTTCCCTTTTAGTTACCTTTACTTCATCACCATCATCATCATCATCATCATCATCATCATCATCACCTTATCATCATCATCATCACCTTATCATCATCATCATCACCTTATCATCATCATCATCACCTTATCATCATCATCATCATCATCATCATCATCATCATCTTTTTTATCACTTAAATCAAAATCGACTTTATCCAAACGATCATCTTCTTCTTCCACAGTCATTTCAACCACATGCTCAAGAGTTACAATAATATTCTCTATTATAGCCTAAGAAACCTGCTCTGTAGATTTCTCTTCAATAACATTAACTATATTGGTCTTAACCAGATTAACAACTTTAATAATAGGCTCTGGTTCAACAGGTTGTTGTTCACCTAGTTCTCCATGACTAGTAATTCTAACTTGCTTAGACTGAGTATGTTGAGAAGTAGATTGTGCTGTGAATGCCTTGAATTGATTATCCATAACTTAAACATAATCATATAAGAATTGCATCTGATGTTCAAGGGTCTTTATGCATGCTTCTTTTAGATGAGAATGCATCTACAACATCTCTATCAACTTTGTATTTTCAAACATCTCTCTTTCCACTGAACTATCTCTTTATTCTAGAGTAATTAAAGTGATGTATGGAGATTCTTAAGAAGTTCCAGCAGTTTTTTTATGTTTTGGAGGAGTGTGAATCAGTTGTTCAATATCAAAAGTTAAACCTTAATCATGACTTCTAGGTGGAGTAAATTGTATACTGGCAGCAAATTTAATAGGAGTCTTAGTTAATGTAGTAGCTTCAATTGTAGTAACAGGAATCTCCTGAGTCACAGTCTGACTTACTCTTACCTTTTTTTCAATAATAGGAATATATCTAACAGGAGAAACACTAATTGTTTGAGTTCGAGGTCTCCTGAAAGAAATATCTTTCCTTCTTCCTCTACCATGTCCATAAATTTCAGATATGACCTTCTTTCTTGCCATTGTGTTTCTCCTTTTGATGGTGTTTGAGGATTCTTTAGGAATGTTTGGTTGATGAAGATTCCATCTATGGTTTGTTGTACATACAATCCCAAGAAGAAAGTGAGTTCAACCCTCAACACTCATTTGGAACTTGGAATGCATGAGTTCTTGAAATTCTTTGAAAAGTTATTTGTTTATTGAGCTGAATATGATATCATGCACATATATCTGAACAAGAAACAATTCATGCCCTTTTTTCTTTCAGAACAGAGGTTGATCAATCTTCCCTCTTTCATAACCATGTTGAAAGAGAAAAGATGATAATATCTCATTTCACTTTTGAGGGCCTTGATGTAGACCATACAAAACTTTGTCAAACCTATATACTCTATGAGGGAAATATGGGTCTTCAAAGTTTGGTGGTTGACTAACACAGACTTTTTCGCTATTTTTCCATACAGAAAGGCACACTTGATATCCATTTTGTACATGGTGATATGAAAGGAAAAGTCACATAGCTTCCAGTCAAGCTACTAGTGCAAACACTTCATCATAATCAATTCATTCTACTTATGTATAGCCTTGGGCAATCAGCTAAATTTTGTTACTAATTAAAGTTCCTTTGTCATCTTTTTTGTTTCTATATAGCCACCTAGTTCCTATAGGATACTATCCTTCGTGAAGGTTAATTAGTTGTCATACTTCTTATTTGTTAAATTGAAGCAACTCTTCCTGCATTGCCTCTATCTTGTTGTTATCACAAAGAGCTTCCTTCATATTCTTTGGGACAATCAAACATAGAAAGGTTGAGAAAAGGCTAATGTTTGCAAAACCTAATTACCCACTCATCCAAATTACCAATAATATTTGACACTTGATGATCTCTATGTATCTGTGATGTAGGTATAACATTAGCTTGAATGGATACATCAAGATTGGAGACATTCATGTTTGCTTAATGTGAAGCATCATTTGGGCCGAAGCACATGGGAGAATCATGAAAATAGTCATAAGCTTCTTCATGCTGACCATCTAAGTAAGAAGCATTATGATAAGTCTTATCTGCTTGATTCACGATAGTATCAACAGTTGCTGGAGTAGAAGCATGTTGTTGAACTTGTGGAGAAGTATCTGGAGAAGTTGTTTGCTGTGTGCTTGGCTTGTTATAGTTGATTCACTTTTAATATTATTTGTGTGAGTGGATTAGCTAATAATAGAACATCAAAGGATTAAAGAGAAGAATATGGTGGTGGTATTAATGGAAAGTCATCTTTCTCAACTTCAAGTGTGCCAGATGATCCACTAGCCTGATTAACATCTGCATTGGACAAAATAGATTGATTAATCGATTTGGTGAGAGAGTTAATATCAAACAACCAGTCATGACTGTTTGATGATTTAGGAAATGAATGTTCATTGAATTCAATAGTTATGGATTCATTAATTAAGTTTAATTATGGATTAAACACTCTAAATGCTTTTGAGACTGAAGAATATCCTACAAAGAAACCTTCATCTAATTTTGGAGCACACTCTCCGAAATGATCGCTGGTGTTTAAAACCAAGACATGACAACCAAATGACTTAAGGAAACATATGAAAGGTATTTAGTGAAATAACAGTTCATAAGGTGTTCTATTGCTTTTTTTTACAAACAATGTTCTATTTTGTACATAACAAAATGTGTTTATTGCTTTGGCCCAAAAGGTGATTGGCAATTTACTATTAGCAAACATGGTTCTTGCTTGCTTCAATTAGTGTTTTTTTCTTCTTTCAGCTAGTCTTTTTTGTTGAAGAGTTCTAGCTGGAAGTAACTGATGAGTAATGCCATTATAAGTATAAAATGAACTCAGATGATCATTTTGAAATTTAGTCCCATTATCACTTCTAACTGATTTTACTTTAAAATCCAATTGATTTTCAATCTTTGATGATTTGTGATGATTCATTTTTATGAAGTATGAAAAACACCCACGTAACCTATCCATGATTACCCAACAATATTTCTTTTTGCCTATGCTCATGATATAAGATGGGCTAAAAAGATTCATATGAAGAAGCTTCAAAGGATTATTGTTTGAATTCACGAGCTTAGGCGTGTGGGAAGTTTTATGTTGCTTCCCTTTGAGACATGCTCAACAGTGGTCAATTGAATGAAATTCTTTCTAAGGTAAACCAATGACATGGTTACCCTTAACCAATTTGTTCATATTTTTTAATGTTTATATGTCTCAAATGCCTATGGCACAGTTATAACTAATCAATTGATGTTTTAAAAAGTAAACATGTTTTGTTCATTTGGTTAGACAAAATTAAGGTTTAGAACATATGCGTTATTCTTCTTTGGAGTTTTCATGACAACCCACTCTTTAGGATTGTGATATCCTAGTTTCAAGATGTAACAATAAGTGTTTGTGGAATGAGTAGAATACTTTTTATCATAAATTTAATACATGCTCAGCAAGTTGAACTATAACTATTCAGAGTAGGTTACTTTGCCAAAACTACCTAGCCATTCATCATTGTTCCTTCACCACTTACTCTTCTACCTTGAGAATCTCCCCCAAACACAACTATAGTTCCTTGAATATGCTTAAAACCATGTAGAAGGGAATTATCTCTTGTCATGTGTCAGGAACACGTGTTTTCAATATACCAAATATTATTGGACCTTGTCGGATGACCCTACAAGCATAAAAAAAGCAGTTAGAATGTGGAACCCCAGCTGTGATGGTCTTGGGTTTTCCATTTCTATCAATCACTATGACTTTTTGGTAGATTCCTTTAAATTTGGCTTTGATTTATGATTTAGATTCATCAAAACTAGACTTTGAAAATCATGCTTAAAGTTCATTAGCAAAGGACCTCCCCTTTTTGTTTTTGATAAATCTTGATGATGATGGTTTTTGTTTGACATACTCAATCTCATCGACACTATCTGAATTGTATTCAAAATGTTGATGTTTATTTTGGTGAAGAAATTTTGCATTTTTTTTATTAACAGGATTAATTTTATTTTGATTCCTACAAGTAGGATTTAAATCTCTTTTGAATTTCACATTTTTTTATTTGATTTTGACAGATCTAGGATGCCATGTGTCATAAAAGTCATCATCTATTTAAAGAATTTAACATGATTTTCAAAAGATGGACTATTATGATTGGCATACTTTGGTGAGTTTGGAAAAACTAGTTTGTTTTATGGTGATCTCAAATCCTTCACATTGAAAAACCATAAACTATGTTCTGATTTATCAAGTTACACAATGCATAATATTTGTTGAAGTAGCATTCTACTGTCAAATGATTATGCGTGTCAGATCATAAACAATACTTGTTAAAGTAGCATTCAATAGTGTGATGATTTTACATATAACATAGTTCATAGTATTTGGTTTGTTTTTTGGTGTTAGATATTGAAGCTTTGGATGAAAAGACCTGTTGTTTATATTCATGTTTGTTCTTTGAATTGGAAGCAACATCAGTTCTTTTAACCTCATTAATTGGTTTTTTAATTCTTTTTGTCCGTGGTTTAGTGATCTGCTTGTGCTTGCCTTTTTGTTTCTTTTAATCCTTCTCATACTTTTCATATTTTGATTTTCAGTAGATGCCAAAACCAACATGTGGTTTTAATTTTGAGTTTGTTTTACTCTTTGGTGATGAGCTTATTTGAGCTTTGCCTTTTGATGATAAGTAAGCTAGAGCTTTGCCTTTAGAGTTTGATGAAACCTTATCAGATTTTATTAAATTTTTATGAGTTTTGAGTTCATTATTAGACCTGCTTTCAGCGTTTTGTTTTACCTCAGGCATCCTCATAATTAACGAAGCATGCAGGTGTGAATTTCACAAAAGAAATGATGGCCTTGACATAATTTTTAGGCTTATGTACATATACTAGTTTATCTTAGTACTCTTTAATTTTAATTGGATGTCCATTTTTTTATCTTTTGGTTATCAGTTTTCATATACACATTAAATTTGTTAAGTGGAGTTGTGGTTTCAGGAAAATTATCAAATTTGGTGTCAATAATTTTATTTTCATTCAAATTTGTTTTCATTAGAGACTCAAGCATGATAGTGTAGATTTCATTGTAAGGAAGGGCACAAGCCGTATATCTTAAGCGAGTCATGTATTTTGGTTCTTTTGGGGAATCAAGCAACTCTTCAAGCTTAGCTGAAGAAAATTAAAACTTTTCAAGTTTCACTTTAGTTGTTGTGTGTTTAGCTTTTGATTTGGTTAACAATTCTATTGAATTTTCAATCTTATCTTCAAGGGTGTACTTTTCACCATGAATTTCTAAATGTATACAATCTTATCTTGAAGACTAAAGATTTAACTTTTACTTCTTTTATCATGTTAGCCAACTTGTGATTGTGTTTTCTATAGCCTTGCATTTCATTGATGCCTTTTTGGCTACATAGATTAGCATATACCTAAGAAGGCATTGGTGTTGGACTGTTGGTTGATATGAGTTATTAGTGCATGATTCCAAAATGTTGGCTTTACCTCTTTTACATAAAGACTATAGTAACACACCATCTTGTATGATGGCACAATAGCATTAGATGATTTTTGAGGTGTTGGTTTAGAGTGGTTAGTGAGTTGAGGTTGGTTATGTAGATATGATGGCTGATTGCTTTAGTGATGATAAAAGCTTTGACTTTATTGACTTGAAGATTGACCATATGTACTTCTAAAGAATTTGTTGTTGTTGTTGTTTTTTCTTGGAGCATTACATTCTTTGGAGAAGTGGCAATTCATACCAAAGTTATAACATTTAAACTTTGTCTTCATAACCTAGTTTGGTGTTCTCATTCAATGCTAGTTTCTTCCTCTCTCTAAAAAACTTCTTGGTTTTCATAGCAATAATGGCAATCTACCACTAAATATCCATCTCTTCTACATCATCAGGACCTATTTCTTCAAGGTCTTCTAGAATCAGATCTGTATAGGTTCTTCTTCCACCCAGATAAACTTCAAAACTAGATATAAGGGAATTGTAAGTTAAATTTTGTTCATCATTTGCATGCTCAGATGCAGCATATGCTTGATTTGTAGCTTAAGGTGAAGAGGATGGCATCTTGGTGGTCTTACTATACCGATTAGACATGAATGCAATTGTTCTTGGACTTTCTTGAGGTGCCACAAAATTATCTTTGTGAGTGATGTAGGCATTTTCAAGTGCCTCAACCTTTATTTGGCCACATGACCAACCCATTTAGCAATCTTCACTAGATCCATAAACCGATGTGCCAATTTTGTCCTCTTGGTAAATTGAACAATGGCTTTCCAAGGTAACACCGCTAATAGTACATGATCAACAAAACTAAAGTCCAAAGTCATCCTTCAATTATAGGTATAACTTTTTTGATGATCTTGGATTGCCTTTAGTCTATCATTGATCTAAAACACCATGTGAGGCTTCACTTGAATAATCATGGGTCCACTCAATTGACTTTCCCCAACATCATCCCAAAACATTGAATATCTAGACATATACCCATAGAGTTCCTTGAATGGTGCACACTTAATACTAGTATGGTAGCTATTGTAATAGGAGAACTCAACCAAAGGTAAGTAAGTGTGTCAATCACACAAACGTTCCACATGTCTTCTAAAGTTTAGATTTTACACTCTCTCTAACCATCGGTCTAAGGATGCTAAGTCATACTCATATCCAAACACATTCCCAACACCTTTTGCAAGTTCTACATGAACCGTGACTTGAAATGACTGTCACCATCTGTGATAAGAAACATATGTAATCCGTTTCTAGTCACAATATCATTAATATAATTCCTTACAAATTTCTCCATCTTATACTCATCACAAATAGCCAAGATGTGAGAAGATTTGGTCATTTGATCCAAAATGGCCCAAATCGAATCGCGCCCCCTACTTGTCCTAGGCAACATGATGATGAAGTGCAATGTAATGTTAGTTTATTTCCATTTGGGAATCTCATTCTGTTGTACGAGAAAACATGGCATCTGATGTTTACCCTTAAACTTTGAACAAGTCAAACACTTGCTAAACATAAACTACAATGTCTCGCTTCATACCCTTCCACCAATAAAATTTCTTGAGGTCATAGTGCATCTATCTAGGATGAACACAGTATTTAGTCATCCTTTTGCACCATTTAAATATTAAGATACCATAACGCTTCATCTTGCATATTCAATTTTTTTTCATTGCCTCACCTAGAGCTATAATGAAATGTGTTAAGATACCCTATTGAAACGCGCACGTGTTTGACTCTAACCTTTCTACTCAATGCGTTGATGACCACATCTGCGTTTTTCATGTTATACGGATCTCAAAATCATAGTCTCCGAAAAACTCAACCCATCTCCTATGTCTTATAGATGTGCTAAAGACTCTAGTGGTTAGTATAGATGACAAACTTTATATCGCATATGTAATGCCTATTGATCCTAACAGTGAAGCCCACTACACCTAACTCCAAGTCATAGCTAGAATGGTTCTTCTATGGGTTCTTGTGTTCTCATGACACATAAGCGATAACCTTATCATTTTGTATCAACACAAGTCCCAAACCTTGGTGTTTGCATCGTAGTAAATCATAAAACCATTTGACTTGCCAGGATGTGTCAAAATTGGTGTGTTACATAACTTTTCCATCAAGGTCAGAAATGTTACCTCTTGCTGAGAACCCGAGTTGAATTTCTATCCTTTTGGGTCAACAATGTAAGAGGTTGAGCAATCTTATAAAAGTTCACGATATATTACATTTAATAACCCGCCAATCCTAAGAATTGATGAATCTCTAAGGGTGTCTTAGGTGCTTCATAGTTCTTGATAGGCTTAAGTTTGTTAGGATTGACATGAATCCAATTCATGTTTGCCATATGGCCAAGGACCGTACCTCTTGTAGTAAAAAATCACAGTTGGAGAACTTTGTAGAGTGTTTCTATTTTCCCAAAAATTCCTGACTCATCCATAAATGTTACACATGATCCTCCTTTGTTTGTTACTAGATTAGGATGTCATCAATAAAAATTGTGACGAACTTGTCCAGATATGACTTGCACACATGACTCATCAAATGCATTAACACTGTAGGTGCATGATTCAATTGTAAAGGTATAAATAGGAACTCGTAATGCCCATAGCAATTAATAAGTTCTGTCTTCGCTATGTCACCCACAAGTACTTTGAGCTGATGGTATCGCGATCAAACAAGTCAATTAATCTTAGAAAATGATAAGGATTCTTGATTATTAGCTTGTTTAACTCTCGACAATCTGCTCACATCCGGAAGGATCCATCTTTATTCATGTAAAATAGCACATGGTGAGTGACTAGGCTATATAAAACCTTTATCCATTAATTCCTGAAGTTTGTTGGACAACACTTGCATGTTAGAAGGTGTTAAGTGGTAAGGAGCCTTTATACCAGGCACAACATCAGGTAATTCAGTCAATATTAAAATCCACCTATGTGGAGGGGTAGTTCCACCAAGACGTCCGGAAACATCTCAGGAAGGCTCGCATGGCAAATATGTCCACAATCTTCTTCTCATCCACTTTCATACCAAGGTTCCATTCTTATCTTGTAAAGTCTTTATATCAATTGAATCCGCAAAATATTGCACTTGATAATCAAGCTAAGATGGATGTATGTGCGTGTGATATCAACTAATTTTAGACAAACTTAATAGGATATTTTTAACCATACAATTACCATACCAAAGAAGTTTATGTCGTTTATGCTCGATCCACCCGAGGTGGACTCCTCAAGGGTGGCCAATCACGCAACCCTCTACTTTCTCACCCTTAGAGCAACTTTACAAAAGAAACACACATACTAAATTATAGAGCAAAAAAATTACGTATAGAAAGCATCTACCATACAAAAACAATGTAAATGTTTTCATATGCTTCAAGTTTTCGCATGGAAACTTCATGAGCCATCTTGAAGTTCTTACTTTCTTGTAAATAGTAGAAGAAACTACGCATCATATGACACAAAGAACATGCATAACAAATTACCAATTGTCTTTAGTACTCATCCTCTTCTACATTACATGTTTTTAGTCATTCAACTCTAAGAATCCTCCGACTATATTCAGTGAAATTAGGTCTGGCTAGATGTCTTTGCCCAAATGAAGGATCATTTGCAAGCATCAAAACAACTTCTGACATGGTGGGTCTTGATGAAGCCGGTGATTGGGTACATAACAAAGCAATCTCAGTGATCTTCATTATATGTTTTTCTTCCTCACGATTAACATCCATCGTCTCATCACTTAGCTTCATAAGGTTTTTATTTTCATATAACTTCCACGCCTGTCACAAATAGTAGCATGAGATTTAAGAACTCAAAACACTTCACCAAAAAATAAAAAGATATAACCAGCTAGATTATAAACTCATGCTTCATATAACATGATGAATAATACCTTTGCTCATACCATCAACCCAGTGTTAAATTGTGTGTGTATGTAAGTTATCACGCACATATTATATACATGCATACTTATATATATATATATATATATATATATATATATATATATATATATAGGGTTGGGTTCATATATAAACCAAGAGAAATTGTTGTTTATTGGTTTACACAATTTCTTTTGGTTTTCATTTGAACCCAATCCTATATATATATATATATATATATGCAAACACACACACACACACACACACACACACATATATATATATATATATATATATGTACATGTGCGATGAGCATGTGTGTCTATAGAGGAATGTTAAACTAATACATACATATATACGTACATAGGCACATACGTACATATGCATATACGTACATACACATACATGCATACATACGTACGTACATACGTACATACGTACGTACATACCTACGCACACACGTACGCACATGCGCACACGCGTACCTGCGTACCAACGTACCAACGTACCTACGTACCAACGTACCTACGTACCAACGTACCTACGTACATACGTACGTACAAAAATAGATACGTACGCACATAAATACATACATACATATGCGTGAGAGATGCAATATCATATATATCAAAACAATAGTATAAGAAGCATCTAGTAAGATGGCTACTCTTCCTTTTTTGTTCGTGCTATTTCTTAATTTATTTTAATGAAATATCAAGAAAGCTGTAAATTTGTATCTTACATATTCGAGGAGGCAATCTATTGATGGTCCATCAAAGTTTCGGTAGGTACACTTTCGACCACTAATTATTTCAAGGATCACGATACCAAAGCTGAATGTGTCAACCTTATCCGATAAAATGCCATATAGTAGATATTCAGGTGCTGTATAGCCCCTAGTATTATAATACAAAAATGTGATTAAATGGAATATGAGGATTGGTAAATTCATGTATGGTAAATCAATCTTACAATGTCCTAGCAAAATTGGTGATAACATGACTTTGATCCTCCGGTTGAAACCTTGCCAATCCAAAATCTGCTATTTTAGGTTGAAAATCATCATCAAGGAGAATGTTGCTTGATTTAATATCTCTATGAACGATACTGACATGAAATTCCTTATGCAGATGAGTAAGACCCCTAGCTATCCCTAAGATAATATCATATCGTCTTTTCCAACTTAGGGTTCCTCTTTTTTCACCTATAATAAGTATATTAAGGATATCAAATGTTTGAGAAAAAAAGATTTTAACCCATCAAATTATTAGAGAAAACATACCCCATAGGAACCTGTCAAGGCTTCCATTTGGCATATATTCCACGACAAGTAGTAGATTAGATTCTTCACTAGACCATCCTAGAAGACATAGAAGATTTCGATGGTGAATGCGACCGATAAGTAAGATTTCATTTTCGAATCCTACTTTTGCTTTGCCATATCCAACTTTAAGCTTCTTTACCGCCACAACCTCTCCATGATCAAGAATTGCCTATTAAACCATAATGAAGTCTATTAGTCACAAGACATGATAGGCATATTTAAGGTTGTGGTTACTTGAAATTAAAATAACTTTGCAATTACTTGTTAGTTTTTCTACCTATCCACAATTTTACTACCGAATACTAATTCACTAATGCTGCAGCATTTTGTATTAAAGTGCATGTACAACTTAAGATGATCTTACAATGTTGATGTAGTCATATCTTTAGTTTCTATTTTCTTTTTATGTAATTTACCTTTTTTATTTTTAGTTTATTAGTTGCCATCGACCGAGATTTCCAATCCTAGAATCACCTGAACACCATTAGTATGCATAATTCATTTCAATCTACTTCTTGTAACCTCTCATAGTTTCAAATTTGGAACTGACTGAATCAATATACATGTGGGGTTGAGTGAGAAATTCATTGGTGTTCTTAGTGTTCATTACTATTGTTTATCATCTGTTCTTACATCACTATTCGTAATTGTAATTGAATTGAGTGTGAGAGAGTTTTAGATTGTTTCCACCAATCTAAAATGTAAGAAGAACCTTCTTATTAAGTATTTAGTATTTGATCCTAACAAGACCTGTTGTACTTCTAAAATAGTTACATGAATTTCAGAATTATGTGGTTTTGAAAATTTGAGATGTTTCACAAATAATAAGCAATTTTAATATGTATATTTAAGGATTATTACTATTATTATTGTCGTTTTGAAAGGATCATATTTTTTGTTATAATCTTCATCCCACTAAAACCACATTTTTGCTGGTTGTTGATTTGCGTCAATTGACCTATCGGAAAAGGTATCTTTGGTTGGTGGGAGAAGTTTACTTGTAAGATTTTATGAGAAGAAATGTTTTAATGTTTATTAAATAAGACAAAGTTTGTGAGAGGAAATTCACAATTCATTCCCACTTATCTTTTTCCATCATTTAATATTCTAATCAACTATTGTTAAGAAACCTTATTATTTTTTTTAATAACAAGCTATCAACTTTTATTTTGGTCAAATTATTAGATAAAATCACATTTAATATTTCTTCGAAAAGATAACATATCATCTTCAGTTTTCATGTAAAACATAACTATTAAAAGAAATTATAATTACATGTATATTAGACAAATTTAGTGACTTTATTATTATTTTTATTAGTTGAGAGACTTTACAAAGAAAATTAGTCAGCTAACGTCCTTATATATCTATTATTTATACTACCAAGCCTACTACATTTGTTATTTTATTTAGGCAAGAAATGACAAATTTGGTGGGATGTGTGCGCATTCATGAACCGAACCAAACCAAATAATTGTGTGCTCGAACTCAGTTTGTTAATAAACTGAGCCACTCGGTTCGGCTTGAATATAAGAAAAGAAGTAGGATGTTTACAGCGGCGGTGCTTGAACTATATCGTAGGGGGGGCGGGGGCGAAATTAATTTTTTTTAGAGGGGGCGAACTTGATATTTATATAAAAATTTACACTACGTGGCCAAAAATTTACACTATCGGACTAAAATTTAACACTACTGGCGAAAAAACAGGGGGGCGGCGGCCCCCCCGGCCCTAATGAAGCTTCGCCTATGGATGTTTATGCATAAACTCGGTTCGTTCTCAAATTAAGTATTCGGTTTTGCTCGATGTGACTCGATTAAAACTAAATCTAATACAAAACTTCACGTTATCATTCATTTAACTTTTGAAGAGTTATAATTCTTACCTAAGAGTTTAATATAATTACATACAAAATAGGTTTAATTAAATAAAATTTTAAGGCATGATTAAGATTTATCTCATAATCAAATAAACTATGGTGACGGTGATTTGAAAGTTTGGGAAACTATGAAATTTGAACGGTTTACGACTTTATGGTTTAGAGTAATTTAATAAATCACAAAGGAACAAAGGTACAATGCTCAAGGATAGACGTATTAAGGAAAAATGTCAAATAAATAAATAAATAAATGTATCAATGTAATATATATATATATATATATATATATATATAGATTAGGGTTATCTTGAAAACCACCCTATTTTATGAGAACTATAGAAAACAATCTCAGCCACACAAATTAAATCACATGCAACTCACATACCATTTCCATCTTTTTTTTTTTAAAACAATCATAACTTTTTTTCACGACATTATTTTTTCAAAAGAATTACACCATAAAATTCAATATTTTTTTATCTTTCCAACGCCTACCATATTGATATATTTTTTTGAAAAAAATCACATACCTGTTATTTACACATGTCTAAATCCTGTTATGCATATGTGTGAATCTGGTTTGACACATGTGTAAATCTCGTTTTACACATATGTAAAACGAATTTCGGAAAAAAAAAACGAGTGTTTTTTTATTTTTTTTTTATTTTTTTTAAATTTTTTTTATTTTTTTTATGAAAGAGGGAATCGAGAGAAACATTTTTATGTATCTATTTTTTTCATTTTCATCTTATTTTTTGTTTTATAATTTTTTATATTTTGTTTATATTATTTATAATTTTGCCATTGAAAACTAGTGGCTCACATTGGTTCATAGAGTTCTCGCAAAAAAAGGGAGTTCTCATTTGATCATTTCCCTGTATATATATATATATATATATATATATATATATATATATATATATATATATATATATATATATATATAAATTCAATAACTAAAAAATAATTTGACTGAAATGTGCGTGCAACGAGCAAGCGTACGTTTGCTCATGTCCGGTTCATCTAAAGTGAGCCGCTCGACTTGTTTACAACCGACCAAAATTGAACATGCGAATTTCCGAGCAATTTTGATCGAGTTTCGCGTCGAGCAATTTGGACAGCCCTAGGGGGATGCGTTGTATGCATGGTTGTTTCCTTATTGTCTGGATGCGTACTCGTGTCAACTCCTACTAATGCCAACAACTTTACTGATGTGTGTTTATTTATGTACTATTAGTACTCGATTATTGGTTAATTATGTAATGGAATATATAAATGATATAGTGGGTGAAGCACGCGTGATGCGACGGGGGTATAAATATTTTATGATTGTGTATTTATCTAATTCTTCTTTATTGTGCTAACTCTTATTTTGTTTTTTTATTTGTAAATAAACAAATTTATAAATAACAAGTTGTTTATTCATAATCATTTGTACCAAATGTAACAAAATTGTTATTAAGTGTCTTAAAAATAAATTAAAATTAAAATGTTATCCAAAAAATTGTATTATATAATAGTATAGATATAGATAGATTAAGATAACTTTAAATATAATACTTTTACTTTAAACTTAATTAGAAAATAGTAGAGTACAAGTATTTACAGCTTAAAATAGGTATAATAGAAGTAAATTTTATAACATTACACATTAAAGCTTGCAACTCTTCATATGCTATATTAAAATTGATGTAAAATTACAAATCTAATTAATCATAGTTTCTCTATTATATAGTAGTATAGATATAAATAATTATTACCATGAGAATTTGAGGTATTTTTATTAGGATAGGATTCTTGTAAAAATGATGTTTAATGTAAAAAATTTAGAATGATTGTGAGCTTGACATGTGTCTTTTTATTGTTTTAAAAGGAGTGCATTTTGGTTATTGTGTCAAATACGTCAGCTTATTATATCTTATACTACCTTTAATAAACCCGTGTATTACACGGATTGAATAGATAAAATATTAAATATAATTAAAAATTTAATAGTTATAAGATGATATTTTAAGATAAAATATGATTAAAATTATGTATAAGTAATTACTATAAATAATAAAATAATGATATAAACTTTTTAATCTTTTGTTTTTAAACTTTTCTTTTATTTTTTTTAAAAACATTAAAAATTTTGTTTCAAAACAAACATTTTAAAAAATATAATTTTTTAAAACATTTTTATTATAACTCCTAATTTTAATTAATTTTTGTTTATAAAAATTTTGCCTAAAATATCAATGTTAGAATATTTAAAATTTTAAAAAAAGTTTGATGTTTTAAATTTTCTTAATTTATAAATATTTATTGTTTTAGAAACAATATTAATAAAAAGATATATTTCTTAATTTATTATGGTAATTAATGTGATATTAATAGGAGAGAGAAACGAGAAAATTTTAGTAAGATAAAATGTGGTGGTGCCAAATATCCACCATAGTTACTCTTTTATTAGAGTAGGAAAATATTTATTATATCAAATATCAATTCATTGTGTTCTATATTTTGCATCATTTGTTATACGTATTAATCATTGTGTATTACGTTTTAAATTATTTTGTGTTATTTTTGTTATTGTTTTTATAGACTATATAAATTTCTATCATTGTGTCTTACAATTAGAATAACACAATTATATATTTTAAGCAATGTATTTTTCAAAACTTATAGTGTTAAATATAACATAATTTGTTATTCATATCATTGTTTTATATAGATTATATAAACATGATGTCATCTATCATTTTGTTTACGATTACAAGTACACACTTATGATATTTTAACAATTTATTTTTCAAAACTTATAACGTTCAAGATACCACAATAATGATAAAAAATATAACATGACATTGAGTTATTATGTTAGTGTTTTTTATATATTAAATTAATTAGTTGTTAATTTAATATTGTGTTTTACATATTAGAGATACAAAACAATGATATTATATCATTATATTTGATTAAAACTTATCATTTTAGATATAGACAATAGTATTTAGAAAAATACAATAAATAACAAAAATACACAATAAACTACACTAAAAACAAAATTAAGAGATATGAGCTTTACAACGTAATTTTTTTAATCTTTTTATGTATCAATACTGTACTTATTTTAAAGATAAAAAAAACGTTTGTTTTTATGGTGTAATTTTTATAAAAAATATCGTACATAAAAGTTATAAACATTTAAAAAAATGATAAAATTTGCAAAATGTCAACAAAAGTGATTATTAATAAAGTAACTCTCTAACAAATTTTTTCCTACAATTTGATTTAACTTGATTAAAAAAATTATAAAGTAACCCTCTAACAAATTTTTTCCTACAATTTGATTTAACTTGATTAAAAAAATTAATGTTTAATGTTACTTTTTAAAATTTTTAGTTTTAGAAGCTTTTGTATTTTAACATTTCCCTTTTGTTGAGCGCTTACATTCTTAGCTTTCATTTATAGGATATAGGCACATTGAGTTCCTTCTAAGGTATACATGCTATATTCTCTAGTATGTACATGATGTTTAGCGCTCTTAGTCAGTGCCAGACATGAACAATTTCTCGATCTCTTCCCTGAACGACAACACTCCTTGTTTTACTATCTTCATATGGATGATCCTTTGCTTTATTTGAAAACTATTGTAGCTTTATAACCTCTTTCCTCAGGGTATGCCAAACTTTCATATTCTTTTATTAATCTTACATAAATTTTTGAGCTTTAATATTTGCAAGTCTATTATTTTTGTTGTTCTCATGCATATTCTGATGATACTGATTGAACTAGATGTTCAAATTCTCTATAGCATTACTAGTTACTTTGATATCCTTTTAGGTCCAACTTTACATCATTAGTTGGAGTTTTAGAAAGAAACATACACTTAATCCGTTACTATCACTTTTTTTTCTAGTACATTCATTCACTGATCATTGTTCTACTCACCATAGGCTGAATGTGATTATTTTGCATTTTGGAAAACAATTAGGTATATATTTGGTTGATTTGCTTAACGGAATTAATCGACTTGCGCTTTAATAAACGGTATGTAAACTGGAGTTTTTTCCTAAAATGGTGTAATTACAAAAATTATTTATAAAATAGGTGTAGTTTGAAAAATATTTACTAAAATGGTGTTTTAGTTATGAAATTCATAGATAATCTCACTTGTTTGTTTCTCACTCCTCATTTAATTGGATAGCCTTAATATTATATAATGATTAAATGATATTTGCCCAATGTTAACCATTCTCATCAGTGTTGTAGAAATATTATTTAAGTATTCATAACCTTTTACCATAAAAATTTTAATCAAGTTAACGTAGTATAATATAATAGTTTATTTAATTTGATATTCAAAATTCGATGTTGAGGTATTATATAGAGAGGATATTGCAAATAACAAAATTTATTAAAAAATTGCATTTAGGATATTAGCAGTTTTCCTTTGTTGTATGTTATACATAAAAAAGAACACAAGTTAAAGGTGAATTGAAGAGATGAGTACCTTGTAGACAGCACCAAACCCTCCTTCTCCGAGCTTATTTTCGTCCGTAAAATCTTGTGTCGCTTTCTTGAGATCATTATAGCTGTAATCCTTTGGACCAGCTTGTAACTCAGTTACATCATATAAGATACCTTAAGGTTGAAGATAATATCAGCTAATCTATTTAATAGTCTAGTTTACTTCACTTGACTTGCATTTTTATAGAGCTTACCTCCTGGAGTCGTTCTTTTAAATCGTCTATACCTCACAAGACCTACTATTACCAAGATGATTATACCACCTATACCTCCAACCACACCACCGCCGACAACGGCTCCCTTATTGCTTTTGCTTGAAGTTTCTGGGAGAATATGATAAGAGAGCATGATTTTAGACACTAGATACAATAACATACAGATTCTGTGTGTGATGTGCACTGTCACATTCTAAATACAAGAATCAAGCCTTTAGATTGCATTTGTCTATACTTTTTTTCTTATAGTTTTAGGTGGTTTACTGATACTATTTGGATTCTTAGGTAGTTTCCAATAACATTTAGAAAAGAAAAACAATAATTTTCTTATTGTTAGTAATATTTCATTTTATATGTAATTTGATTTATCTCACATAACTTATAATATTACTATAAAAAACTCAAGTATACATATACAAGTTTGTGTAGTCTTTTTTTTTTTTTTTTTTTTTTTTTTTTTTTTTTTTTTTTTTTTTTTTTTACGTTTCGATATAATTTATTATAAAAGGAGTTGCATGCGACAAAGTATTTATTTTATATATACATATATATTATATGACCAATAAAATACTTTATTTTGAATACGAACCGATTTTCAGTCAGATACATATCATGGCGTAGAAATAATTAACAAAACTATATATTTAGATTTGTTGAAAAATATTTTCAATACAAGTTATAATAAAATAATAAAATTATATATTTAAAATATGAAAACATAAAAATAAATAAATTATAAATTCTTTGTGAAAGTTCGCACCCATATTGTGAATTTGGTGAAATTCCCTACGGAAATGCGAAAAATCTTTTTTTTTTTCCTCTAACAACAAATGTATAAATTTATTTTGAAAGACAAATTTTTATCTTAATGTAACCCACTTATTCGTTTTCTAACCGCAACCACACCTCCAACTTTTTTTTATACCTCACCGAGCAAAATTTAAAACCAATTAAGACCACCCCAATATTTTTCAATTCTTTTATACCTCACCTTCACCATTTAGGTGAGCATCATTGGTAACAAAACCGCCTATACATCGATGTGGTGTTACTAAACCATCTAGAAATACAAAAAAAGTTTCTTTGTCTATATTCATTTTTTTTATTGTTTTTAGTTAGATGAAAGTACCTCTACTCCAGTTTTGGTCGTCCCATCATAAGGACATTAAAAAATAATTTTGTTAAAGTATAAAACACAAAAATGGGTTGTCTCGTCATGCAAGGTTGATCCTTGGAAGCGATGTGCACATGTATAATGTATGTCTTCAAGCCAAAAGGGGTCTAAAAAGTTCAACTACTAAAAGATAAACTACTTCTTGAAGTGTCCTAAATTTAATGTAAATTGTTCTTAATAAAGGAAATTAGCATAGGGATGCTAGAAGTCTCACCTTCTCGTAGAAATGGTGCGAGGTCAGTAGTTTGATTGTTCATAAAAAATGCAATGTCAGAGTACCTCATAAAACACCCTGAATCAACAGCCCTCCCATCAATAAAATCACTGATACAAATCCTTATATCAACATATGTCACCTGCAAGCAACTTTTGCATTCATCTTGCGTTAAGGTCTCAACACATTGCGCTATAGCATAAGCAGCACTTGTATTGGCACCAACAATGGGCGCTGTCGTTGCAGCATAGAAACCATTTATTTTTGGGGTTGCGATAGAAAGACTGAACAATAATCCATCTACCACTGTTTCAAAAATGCTTTGTTGTGATGATGTACGATTACCACATAAGCCCGGATTGCCTGGCAGCAATGTTTCATTATAAAATGGCGCACTCTCGTACCTTCACAAAAAATCAAAACCATTACTCTCATTGTTCTAATGGATGTTATATTGACTAGTTGCTACAAAGAATTCAAGGGTACAAATCATTGAAATTAAAAACATTTACATATATTTTGCACATAAGTTATAATGTGTCATTATAGGATACCATCAAACAATCATATAACTACAGATATATGAAGCCCTTCAAACACTATAACCAAAGAAGACTCTCACCTTAAATTTCATCTATATAATATTGCAAAGTGTTTATGGTATCTCAATACGTCATGTCCAACTATTAAAACAAACTTTCCTTATATAAGGAGGATACAAGGATAATTACAACCTCCTAATACAAGTCTAATTATGGAGGAGATACATACAAATAAATATTACTAATAATAAGATAATAACGTATCCTCTAACATTCTCCTATAGTTTTAATGGGAATTGGCCGAATGCTAAGAGAAATGTCTTAAAAGTCTTTTCAAGTAATCCTTTGGTGAAGATATCGACATACTGAAGAAAAGATCAAACATGGAGAACCCTAACATGACTTAGGACGAACCTTCTCATGAACAAAATGAATGTCAATCTCAACGTTTTTGCTACGTTGATATTGAACCGGGTTCTTAGGTAGATAGACTACATTAATATTATCATAGTAAATAAAGGTTTCCTTGTGCAAAGAAACATAGAGATCAAAATCTAAATTGCGTAACCAAGTACTTTAAGCAACCACGTTACCAACATCGTAGAATTCTGCTTCAATGTTAGTCTGAGAGATAGTTGGTTGTCATTTAGTCAACCAAAAGATTAGGTTGTCGCCCATCAAGACATAATAACCAAACCTAGAATGTCAAGAATAGGACAACCACCCTAATCTACATCAGAATAAGTTTAACCATAAGGTGTAACCCATAATCAATGGTATAAATTAAATACCGGACAATATGCTTCATAAACTACAAATGTGTATCACATGAAGCATGCACTAATAATCATAATTTTTGAATCGTATATGTAATATTTGGTCATGTAAAAATTAGATAGTGCACCTACAAGGGCTCGATAAAGAGATAATTCCAAAAGTAGCTTGGCGACATTGGTGATAAGCATAGTGGATGTGATCAAAGGTTAGCGCACGGTTTGCATGAAGTCCTTCTAGTGTGATGTAGAATGTCTCAAGTGTAGGAAGCTTGAGATAAGAAAAGACCATCTGTATCATGTGTAAACATGATACCCCAAAAAAAAAAAGATGAAGCTTGCCCAAGCTAGTCATGGAAAATTCCTATAAAATGGTATTAATAATAATGGTAAGAACTAAGAGTCTAATATAGTGAGGATAATATCATTTACATATAATAGGAAATAGGTGGCATTTCCCCGTGTTTATATGTAAATAAAGACCTATCCCATGTATGCTAGCAAAAACCATGAGATTAATGCATGTAGAAACTATATGTACAATGCTCAAGGTGCATGTTTTAGGGGATACAAAGATCTCTTGAGACAATGAACATCATTAGGTTCTCTTGGATAAAAAAGACAATGTTAGGGTTGATGCATGTAAATGGCTCCTATAGGTCAACATGAAAGAATGAATTATTAACATCCAATTGATGTATCCCCCAAGAATTAGATACAGCCAACCAAAAAACAGTCTAGATTGTTGGGGGGGGGGTGTTTAATATTGGACTAAATGTATTAGCACAATCAACACGTACCATTTGTTATTTACCATTCACAACCAAACATGCTTTCTATCGGTCAAGAGTTTCATTTGGGAAAAACTTTTGGCGAAAAAACCAAATGCAACAGATGATGGCTTGTCCATTAGATGGGATATAAGTTCCCACATATCATTTGTCTAAAAGGCTATATATATTCATTGTTCATAGCACTCTACCAACTAGGATTGGTATTGGTGGGTGGTTGTAGACAACTAATGGGTGTGAGGGAGCGAGAGCGGGCTGTGAAGGTAGTGAAGGGGCAGGTGGTGCGGGTTGAGTGGATGAGATGTCAATGTAGTGGGGGCTGTGTTAGGGGCATTAGTATGGGCTGGAATGTAGGTATTATGGGGTTTATTGGTGGTGGGAGGGTGTGTGGAGGTAGGTGGTGGCATAATAGTTGGCTCAATCAGTGTCCATCTATTAGAGCAGTTTTATAAAGCTTTAAAAGTTTCTTTCATAATGAATAAGTAACTTTTGTCCCATCCAAAGTGAAAATGTTATTGTTGATGTTTGTAACTGGGTAAGCCATGAAATCCTGGTGATCAGTTCTCACTACTTTCTCCTTCCGTTGCTTCGGCCATGGCTCAATCAATGAAGAGGACACAATCAAATGATACAGTAGGTGAGGGTTTGAGTTGAGAGGCTATGATATCATAAAAGTGTTTATAGCATCTTAATATTTCATGTGCTTCTATTAAAACAAACTATCCATATATAAGAAGGATACAGGGATAGTTATAACACAACTCTAAATATGGAGGAGATACATACAAATCAAAATAAAATATAATAAGATAATTATATTTACTTTATAATACTATAATCATATTTTTAAGTTCATAGATTATATTCTAACTAGATGTGTAGATAACCATGTTTATTCTGTCAATTTATGGAAATCAAATAAAATCATATCATCCATTGATATATTCATTTTAGGTACTTTATATTTTAGTCTTATAGAATTATCAGATAATTTTAATAAAAGCATCAAAAATTATGTTTTTACTACTCTAAATGAAAAATATCATTGTTGAAATATATTGATAAAGATAAACATAAAATTAACCAGTTGATGATTGGTATTGAGATATATCAACATAATGATATATTTGTATCCACTATGATGGTCAATAGTAAGTAGGTCTATCGGTAGAAACTAGTGTTGTTAGTAGGAAGTAATTTAGGTGATGATGGTTAACATGAAGTAAATGATATTAATGGAATGATAAGAACTAACTGAGAGTTAGTATTGATTGGAGTTCTATCAATCCCATGACAAGCTAGTACTCACAAAAGTTGAGCTGGAATCGATGCCAATTACAACGTATGGGGTTAAAATATTTCATTTGCTTTTTGTAAGGGAGGATGGCTCTTCATATCACTTGAAACTTAGTAAAATAACAGGGGAACGTCCTTCCAAGTGGAGCTACACCTCCTTACCTCACTATACTTGGATATAATTCCCAAATGAAGACTCTTCCTATGAAGTTACTCCTCTATAACTCCTCACGCCTAGGTAAAGTTCAAAGCAAAGGCCCTATAACTAAACTTACTCATCCATGACAAAAGTTATACCTTAATGACTACATTGAAATTTCCTCAACTAATCTTTCCCTTCCTATAACCACATGCTTAGCCCAAATTTCTATGTAATTAATGCCTCGTAAGTAACTATGCCTTAGCAAATAAAGTTATCATGGTATAACTGACCTAACTTATGCTTAGGTAAAGTAAAAGCATAGAATGAAATATTGTAGAAGGTATAACATGAAGTACAAAGTCTATGTAATGACAGAGATAGTATAAAGCTAAAGAATGTTATAGATAAAGAGTTAAAGAGTTAAAACAAAGCATAAGAGATAAAGAATAACATAGCTGATAATAGTGAAAGTAAGGAAAGAAAAAGATAAAGTCTGTTGACTTTTTATTTCAAGTCCTCTCACTTTTTTATATATTCATAATTTTTATTTATGATATTAATTTTTCTAAAAATTACATGATAAAAACAAGTGTTGTTATTTTTAAAAAGAGTAGTTTCATTATACACAACAAAAAAATTACGTTCTCAACTCATTATGATTTCTTCTCGTCATTGTGTCTTATATACTTGTTATTGTGTATTTCTGTTGGTCACTGCCCTTTTCTTAACGGCATTGTGTTTTTCTAAAATAATGAGTTTTGAAAAACACCATGTTGAAACAACACCACTTTATACTTTATAGTATGAAAATTAAAATGATAAAATAACAACTCACTTATTTAATACATTATTAACAATGACAAAATAATACAAAATAATATAAAACGTAAAACACAATAAACAATAAGTCATTATGTTTTTCAAATTGTTATTGCCGAACAATATTTTACTATTTCTGAAATGATGAGTAAATATAAAATACAATAATTAATACATATAACAATTATTGAAAAATATTTGACATAATAAACTGAAATAGTTTACATAATAATCTGACGTATTTAACATAATAGTCAAAATTTCCTCCTCTTTAAAACTATAAACGGACACATTTTAAGCACAAAATCATTCGTAGTATTTTTAAATAAAATATTTCGTTTTACTATAAGCCTACTCTATATGTATTTGCACACGTACGTGTATGTATGTATGTATACAAGATCGAGGGATGAGTTGTAAAATATCTAAATATTTTAGATTTAGGTCATACATGAAAGAGATGCTAGTGGTCCTCATTAAAATCTTCTTTACTATTGGTGTATGTTAAGGTTGTATGAAGGGCTTGCATGAAGGCTAACGTGAATCGTACGTGGTCAACATTTGAACACCACGCTATGGTCTATTGGTCTACGAGTGAGGAAGTCGTACCTGTCAACGTTTGTGTGAGAATTCTTATGCTCTTTGAAGTTTTGTTTTGTTTCTTGTTTATATTAATAACAATTTCATTTAGTGATTAATTTATTTTTCTTTAATATCGTTTAATCTTTTTACAAAATCTCTTAATGCGCAGTGTGTCTAAATTTTTATAAACATTCCAATATAATTTTTTTCTTTGAAAACTGAGTTGGTTTTGAAACAAGAGAGTTTATTTTCATTTTATACAATATTTTGAAAAATTAACAACAATCGTTTATTTTTATTGTATTTTAGTACTATTTTTAATTATCTATGTTGTTTTTCTACAAAATTAATTAATACTATTTTACATTTTTTTATAAAAAAATATCATAAAATAGTAATCATGTTTTGAAAGGGCTCTAATTTGTTTACTGATTCATATTTTCCCAAATTGGAGCACTAAACCATTAAATTGAGTTATCATCGAACTTTCTTATACCAAAAAGTAATGGAGCAGAAGACGTGGGGTTGGATTTTTCAAATATATAAAATTATATAAAAAATAAAAAAAAATGTTTACTATTTAAAGAAATAAAAAATATCTATAATTCACATCATCGTTCCACATTAGTATTCAAAAAAGAATTTTTTTTCCTTCTAATTGTAACAAAAATGAAAACATGCTAAAAACATTTTAAAATTTATAATTTAAATAAAACACGAAAGCTGAGTTAATTAATTTTAATAATTTTTAAATTTAAATTATCTGATTGGAATACTTTAAAAAAAATTTATTTTAGAAAGTTAAAATTAGTTATATTCGAAAATGTTATCTAAAGGTTGAGTAAGATAAGCTAGAACACCGCTATGTAATAAATAAGTAAATAGTATGCTGATATATCTTATTTGGCTTTTAATTTTTAAACTTGTAGTCCTACTAGCCCCACGTTGCGTCAAAGAAAATTCATTGACTAAGCTGGTTTAACCCTAAAAGCATTCTCATCTCATCTCATGTTTACATTCCACGTCCTCATAGTTTGCAAAAATAAAAAATAAAAATCATGATAGTCACTACAATAAATTTCTTATCTCTGTACCTCATTCTTATAATTAAAAGAAAATGATAATCTCGTGTCTCAAAAAATAAATATTCATTATTCACATATATTTTAATATATTTTATTAATAGATATAAGTGAAAGAGAGAAAAATAATTTAAAAAAAATAGATAGGTATTATTTAATTGAGATAGAGAAAAATATGAAAAATACGATGTGAGATATTTTAAAAAATATAGGTAAATATAGAAAATAGTATATTTTTAGGAAATACAATGTGAAATGTCGATCCTCTAACACATTCTTTTTCCAAACATTTCTATAGGAGGTGCACAACATCCCTTGTAGATCCGTTTCACTTTAACAAAACCTGTTTAACCCCAATCTTTCTTCTTAAACAGGATTTTAACATCAACACTTGGTTTGTTAAACCCGTTTTTGGCAGGTAAGATTGAATAGGGGGCTCTGCAGCGTTGCCAGCCGGTCTAGTCCAGTTGTGAAAACTAGTTTTTTATTCGAAAAAGAAATAAATTGTTGAGTTCATTGATCATTTAGCAAAGAGACTAACCAAAGAGGCAATGACTATTATTTTTGCATGTAAAGTCTATGAACGCAATAAATAACTTGTATGGGTAACAACTACACATAGATTAATCTTAAAAACAAAGTGCAAGTGTTCACCTGAGAAAACAACCATCAAGTACTGATCGGGCACCGTTTGCATCGCCACAGCTACGTATTGAACTCGCTGCAAAGTCGAAACAACCAAGGCAGTCGCGTATCGACATATACTTCCTGCACTGAGCCATGGCATAAATGGGCTGCGTGTTTCTACTAAGCTCTGAGGTCGCAAAGTAGGTGTTAGTGGTAGATAGTTGTCTACGGATGTCTCTTAAAGTTTCATTAAGATTGGCGAAGAAACTTTGGACGTTGCCGGGGCTGATTGGGCTGCAAGCTTGGATTAGTAGGTTTGTTTGGGACTGTGATGTCGCGGGGTATGTGAGAAAGACCAAGAACACGACGACAACCAACACCATCCGCCACCCGAAGGAACACCTCATAGTCATGGCTCCTCTTATGTTTCTTGCGTCTAAGTGGATTTTAACCTTGAGAATGTGTGGTGGGTACGGTTCTAAACACATATACAATTTTTTTGAACAGGATACCAACAATATATAGAAGCGAAACTATACCAAGCGATGAGATCTTTTCATTTATTCGATAGTAATAACAATAACAACAAAGATAATATGTAATTCTCCCTATCAATATATACTAATAATAACAAAAGTAATTATAATAATACTAATAGTAAATATAATAACAATTATTAAAACCTAGTTGGGTGAACATGCTCTTTTTGATATTTTAAAATTATTGAAAAATATTTGGTTAGAGTATATGTTTTTTTAATGAAGGTAACAAAAAGATTCTTTCTTGTTTTAAGATTTCTAATGTTATGAGTCTAATGCAAGATAAATAAGTACATATCGGTGAATTTTTTTTAAAGTGGATATTTTCGGGAAGATGTGATGGTTTATGGGTTAATTTTTGAGTTTTTTTGAAAAATAAGTGTTCCGTGGTTAGTGTTTACGAAATCAAGTTTGAACGCATGTCGTTTACCACCGTGAGTTGAATCCGTAAATTGCGTTTACAGAAATTAATTTTAATGTGAATCCGTAAATTGTGTTTACGGAAATAAATTTTAATATGAAATATATATATATATATATATATATATATATATATATATATATATATATATATATATATATATATATATATATGAATTCGTAATTTGTGTTTACGGATTCTCAATTTTAAAATATAAATATTCTAATATAATAATAAAATATGATATAAATTTTAATTTTTAAATATATGAATCCGTAATTTTGGTTTACGGATACTCTATTTTAGAAAAAATATATTTTAATTTAATAATAAAATATTATATATATATATATATATTTAATTTTAATGAAGGAACATATATATGATTTATATATATTTTCAATTTCCATATATTTAGTCATTTTCAATAATAAATATAAAGTTCAAATAGAAAACATACAATATTAAAAATATAACCACAGAAAAGACATTTAAAACAAAATCTAAAACAAAAAGATACGATATTTATAAAAACTACAAATAATCATATCATGTCCTGTTATTATATGGTTGTGTAAATTGTTCATTTTGGGAAGGAGGTTTGTACTCTATATTATGACTCATTTGAAGATTTAAATCTAACTCTAGCGGTGACAAAGAATGATGTTCTGATCTTTGATTATCACCTAAACCAGACAACGGGGTGTAAAAATTTTGTGTTTCAAAAATGTGACATCCGGTAATTTTCCGTTACCAAACTCCGTTAGTTCCGTTAGGTCTTGCATACACGTGTCGTGAGCACACACTAGTTGTCGTTGAACGTTGGTGACTTAATAACAATTATCTATGGTAAACAAATGATAACCTAGTGAATAATGTTGATTATTAGTTGTGGTTATGTGATTCATGCATTTTAAGTTATTGTTTGTGAATTTTACTTGATAACGTGACAATGTGTAACTATGATCTCATATGTTTTGTTATTAGTTGAAAATGTATGTGATTATTATTGTTGATTAGTAATGTTTATATTTTGTAGTTGAAACCTATTAAAAAGTGTTGAAAAGATTAGTTTTTATAAAATATAAACAATGGGGTTTATTTTGTAATTGGATTGAAATAAAAAGTTACCATATTTAAACAAAATTAAACCCAACCCTAGCCCCAAACCCCCATTGCGGCCGTAACCCCCCTCCCAACACCTTCATCTTGCGATTTTGATCCAAGAACAAGTGCACAAGTCAAATTCCAAGTGGTTTCAAGTATTACAAGTTGTTTTCAAGTGTTAATCATCATCTAAGCACACCTAAAGGTTAGTTTTGATTAGTTTTTCATGGTTTTTGATTCTTGAAGAACCCTAATTCGAAATTGGTGATGAAAAAGTGAAATTGATGATTGTTAGATGTTAATTTGATGTTGGTTAGATTGTATGAATGTTAGATTATGTTGATTATGCAAGAATTCCATGGTTTGATCACATTGTTCACACATTGCCTTTAGAGGAAACTTTTTGTTCTTGGAATTCATGATTTGATGATTGTATGATGTTGGATACATTGCTTGGATGTTGGTTTATATGAATTGTGCAAGAAAAGTCATGAAATCTAGGGTTTGTTCATACCTTACTATAAGTGGAAACTTTTATGCATGATGATTGGGAATTTTGATGAATTAGTGATGATTATCATGTTAGGATGAATGTTATGGACTTGATTAGGTATAAAATTGATGAAATTATAAAGGAATTGGATGTTAGATTGCTTTTGGGTGTTACCTTCTAAAAAGGGAAACTTTATTTTTGAAGATCATTGGATATGATGATGTGAGCATGTTTATGTTGTAAGGGTCATGTTAAAATGCTTATGGATGATGTCTAATGTGGTGGAATGTGTTACTTGGGTTGTATGGTTGCTTGATTGATCATTTAAGGAATGTAGGTTCTTGGTGATTATACATGATGATGAATTATGGCTAGTGATTAGGAAATCATGTTTGGGATTGGAATTGATCATTATTGTGTTTGTTAGTTGGAATGAATCTTGTTGATTTATGTTATTATGATTGTCATACACGCGTGCGAATCTGAGGCCCCTACTTAGTAGGATTGGCAGGGTTTAGGGTGTGAAGTCGTGAGTGGCTTCACATGGCATGTTGTGCATGATTAGACTTCATGAATGAATTATTAGTTGTGATATATTTATGATTGTGTTGAGCATGTTGATTGTTTGAGATTCGCATAAGTTGTATGATGATCTAGGTTGAACTTGGGTTGATGATGTGATATGCGTGAATACTTTGTTTGATAATCATGTATGATAAGTTGATACATTTGATTAAACGAGATTTCAATTAATATGTCACCAACGGGTCAAACGGGTCAACTAGGTTAGAGGGAGTCTTGTTTTCCAAAGCCTTGGGTCAATGTGTTTATTGAACACTTAGGGTTGTTAAGTTTTCTGTGCACATGTACTTATGTACTTACGTGTTCTAGGTAACCTTTGAAGGGTTGTCTTTCCATCCATCATCAGTTCTCTCTTGTCATTATCCTTGCACATCAGGTGAGTTCATGCCCCACTATTTTATAAACTCTCTTCTGGGGGAGGTAGCATACTTGTTCACAAACGCTATATTATTATTATAAGTTGTGTATGTTTTAACATGGTGTATAATATCTTGAAAGTCCTCATACTTTCGGATCGTTAATAATGGTAACTAGCGGGAAATCTTGGGTAGTACTACTGGGTTTGACAAGCCCCACCTGTTCGACTCGAGGTCAAACGGATGCAATATTGTCCTAAACACAAACATCGTTACGATCTGGTAAGTCGTGACGGGAGGCAACAAACGCAACACAGTCAGCTTCGATCGCGAAATCACTATTGTTATTACTTATGAATATAGACTAGCTATCTATTTCAATGCACTTCTTATGTTATGCAAATTATTGTTGTTTATGTTAAATGCAAACTCTTGAACTCACCAACCATTGTGTTGACATTTTTAGTATGCTATTCTCAGGTCGTTGATTCAGTTTGCCATTAGGAGCACAACACGGGTCCAGCATGCATTCTAAGACTTCATCTTAAGTCATGACATTTGAATTTTATTTATGAGATTTGAATAATGGGTTGGCGCGTGTTTTGCCAAATTTTATATTTACATACTTTGGGTTTGTCTTATTTACAAAACGCTTCCGCATGGTTTTAAAACTTGAGCTTTGATTGGTTTATTTTTAAATATGGCATATAGTGTCGTTCTGAGTAACTAGTGACTGTGATCCTGGTTTGTTCACACGCCTCGCGGTAAAACTCCGCACGTGGATTTTGAGGGTGTGACAAAAAATGCCGGTGAATGACATATATGAGCGATAGTCATAAAGTGAGTGCACAGGAGAGCTAAACATGTTTGGGTGTAAACATTTGTGGTGTTTGTGATGTTCCCTCTTAAATATTTGATGGACCCGCTTCAAAGTTCGAAGGACTGGTTGAAAATTTACTTGTTCGGTTTGTCTTTTGTTATTTTGTCGTCCACGACTCTGACCAACCCTTCTTTCCCGTCGTGGTACCTTTTGTGGTATTGTGTTATCCATTGTGAAGTGGACCGGCTCCGTTTGAAGATATTATGTTTGATACAAACGGTCAGATTCATTAACCATTCCCAAGATATTAGCAGTCGTGTCTCGAACCGACTGTAAATTTTGAGATTAGTGTTCTGGACCCATATCCATATATCTTGCAGTCTGTTGATAAATCGGTTAATGCCGTCCACCTAAAAAACGAACGCATATAATAAATTACCCGTGAAAAAAACATAATAGAAATTATATATAATAATAGTGATTTATGTAGTTTCTAACTGGAAATTATTTGATCCATACAACTACTATGTTCATAACTGGGAATTATTTGATACCATTTTACATGAATTTGACTCATATAGTTTCAAACTTTTTTAGATAGATGATAGATCATCTTCATACCCGCATCTCCTTTAGTATATGACATTTCTGAAATGCCTTGAAATGTATACAACAGTTTCAGTTCTAAACGAATTGATTCTCTATCAATTTCAACATAACTACATATAAGATCAGCAAAATCTAAAAAACATATTTTAAAAGTCATAATAAACAAACATGATTTTGTTAATTCACCACTCATAACAACCTCATGTTGGTATGAAACCTCACCATCCCAATATAATTTTACTAGAAACGGTATAAATGATAAAGAAGAAGACATGTTGATATTTATGACCACTATTTTACACTATTTTGAAAGATATATAGAGAAACAGTATTCCATCCATTTCCGTAATTGAGATTTGAATAATCAAATTTTATTATTACATTAAAAATATATATATATATATATAAACCAATAGAGTATCCGCAAACATTATTTAAGGATTCATATATATACTCCTTTATTACAATAAAATTAAAAATATATATAATATTTTGTTATTATATTTTAATTGAGTATCCGTAAACCAAAATTACGGATTTATATATTTAAAAATTAAAAATTTATATCATATTTTATAACATTAAAATATATATTTTTTAAAATTGAGAAACGTAAACATAAATTACGTATATATACATACATACATATATATATATATGTATGTATATATATCTTTTTCACATTAAATTTTATTTCCGTAAACACAATTTATGGATTCAACTCATGGTGGTTAACGGCATGGGTTTAAACTTGATTTCGTAAACACCAACCACGAAACACCTATTTTTCAGAACATCTCAAAAATCAACCCATAAACCATTACATCTTCCCAAAAATACCCACTTTAAAAAAAAATTCACATATCGGTTGGGACAAATGTTAGCAAACTCATCTTTCGTCTTTTGCTTGTCATTCGTCGAGTATCTATTTAGGTTATAAAACTTCTAATTTGGAAAATAATGATCACCTTTACAAACAAACACTTTTCTTTTTAATGTTTTCTTAAATCTTGAGGATAGGATAAAATTGATATAGTCACTCATAAACTTAGATAATATTTCTATTTTGAATGTGTAATTAATATGTTAAAACTAACGTGAGTTAGATGCTTAATATCCAAGAGGGGAAAGACAATAAAAAAATATCAAAAAGGCCGGGCAGTCGATGATATGTTAGATTGTGCATCGACTTGATTGCACTACTCATCTTTTGTTTTGTCTTTTAAAATTTGATCCTTCGTGAATGGTCAAAAAACTAGATTTTCTTTGTATTCAATTAGGACTTTCATTTAGGTGTGTGAAAAAAACTGAAATAACCGAATCGTAACCAAAATAACCGAGTCAATCGAACCGAGAAAATCGAAACCGCTAAGAAACCTGTGGTTTGGTTTCATGATTTTTTAAAAATCAAATTTTTCGGTTTGGTTTTGATTTTGCTTGTAACAAAAACTGAAAAACCAACCGAAACCATACAACCAAACTTGTAAATTTAGTGGTGTAATGATATACTTATAAAAATTATTAACCTATTAGTTACTTAGTTAACTTATCTATATCTATACTACTATATAATATATATTAAAAGTATAACATTGTAATTTATTTCAAAGAGTAAGACATCTATATAATATTTTAAGCATAAAGTACAAGTGTTTTATGTAATAGTTTCACTTTTATCCTCATTTAATTAACTTATTCTAATTATTGTATTATTTAATACACATTATTAATAATAATAATATGATGTTATTTAATTCACTTAATTAAATTTTATTTTATTTATAATAATATAAATTGATATTTAAATTAATATTTACTATTTTATTTTTATAACTAAATACTACTTAAATCAGGTATTATTTTATTTAAATATTTAAGTCTATAACTTATAGGAATGAGTTCAATTGTAAACCATTACAAATTGTGTAAACCATTAAACCGGATTTCAGCAATTGATTAAATTAAGAACAATGATCCAGATTTTTTGAAATAAAATAATAGAATTTCGTACTTTTATTGGGATCTACATACAAAAAGACAAAAAAGGGGTGTATTGGATATTTTCCTATAATTTGAATCTAACTTTTTTTTAAACAAATTACAATGACCCACCTAACTCATCATTTCTACCACACCCACTCTCTCTCACTCTCTCTCTAAATGTATCTTTGTTTCTCTCTCTCTCTCTCTCTCTCTATACGACCATCGATAGAAGTAGGCGACGGTAACGGTGGCGACAGTAGCAATGGTAGTAGTGGAGCGAAGATGGAGACGGTGGCTAACCACCATCTACGGAAGCAACTGCAATTACGACATTGGCAATAGCATCTCCGACGACAGGCGGGTGGTAATCTCTCACTCATTTTCTCTCTCTAAAAAACTACAGTAGTAAGGTGACGGTGGCTAACCACCATCTACAACTGCGATGGTAGCGATGACGGCTATGATAGTGGTGACCACATCTATGACAAGGTTATTTCTAGGTTGTTTGTTGTTTTAGAAACCTTTTTTTGGAGCTCAACTTTAAATCTGAGTTTTTCTTGTTGGTTATATTTTTCTAGATCTGGGTTGCACATGTGCGATGGTGGCGACGACATCTTCGACGACAGACCGATAATTTTTTGTTCGTGTTTAAGGTTACATCAGGGTTTTTGTTGTTTTAAAGCATTTTGTTGGTGTTCAAGTGTAAATCTGAATTTTTCTTGTTGGTTATATTTTTCTAGATTTGAGTTACATATTTTTCTAGATCTAAGTTTTTCTTGATTGTTTATCATAATTTAACTTCGTGTTTCAGATGGTTTACAAAACAGTTTGTACATCCAGCTGTTGTGTCCATTTATGATTATTTTTACACATGTTTATATATATTTTTTATGAGATCTATTTTTACTATATTTTTTGAATATAAATACTGGTATTTTTTTATATATATATGTGTGAGTTTTACACATGTGTAAAGTGAGTTTTACACATGTGTAAACTGTGTTTTACACATATGTAACCAAACACACAAACATGTAAACTGAATATACACATATATAAACTTATTTTTTTCTTCAGATTCATATTTCTATACTTTAATTAGTTGCTGATTAATGTTGCATATTGTTTTTCTTTTTCAGAACATGTTGAATTGTCTAGATTTGAGATGTGAACAAAACATAATCAATAAAGAAGCATGCAAATTCTTTTTCTAATTTTGTAAATATTTTTTTGGTTTTAGATGTAGATTTTTTTCTGATTTTATAAATATTTCATTCATGCTAAATATTTATAGCTATCTTTTACACATATGTTAAAGCATTGAGAAACATGTCTTAAAGTATTAGATTATCTTGTTAAATTATTGAGAAATATATGTTAAATTACTAGACTATCTTGTTAAAGTATTTACTTAGTTTAATTCACTGAGTTATATCAAATCTTCCGAAATAACTTTCTTGTACTTCACATGTGCATGCTGAGAGCTCTTTCGTTGCATTAGCCTCTAAGTGTGATCATTACACACTCTCCTATATATATATATATATATATATATATATATTTATATATATATATATAGGGATCGGGTTGAGGTCAAATGTAAAACAAGAGAAATTGTGTAAACCAATAAATCAAATCTCCACCTTTGATTTACGAGATCAATGGCTCATATTTGTTTGACTTTTTGTACACGTGTTCCAATAAAAATACAACTTTTTATTATTTTATTCAAAACAATATGAGCCATTGATATTTATAAATCAAAGGTGGAGATTTGATTTATTGGTTTACATAATTTTTCTTGGTTTTCATTTGAATCCAATCCTATAAGGATCCATTCAAATAAGAACTAATTTTTTGTTAAAAACTAAAATAACCAATCTACACCATAAATTAAATGATCAAGGGCTAGAGTTAGCATGGGTATAAAAGTAATTTTCTCCATTTTAGTTAATCATAAGAATCAATTAAAAGGGCATAACCGTAAATTTCATTACCCCACTTTCTTCTTTTTAAACTTCTCACCACTTTCCTATTTTCTTTGAAATCAACGTAAACAAAATTCCTAACATCTATTATGTATTAAAAAATCTTTTTAACAAGGAGTGAGAGAAATTAAGATTAAAATTATTAAATTTTAAAATTATTTTTTGCTACACAACATTAATTAATACGTATAAAATCTATATCTCTTTGCAATAATTTTAAAAAAAATTTAGTTTACAAACTAAACAAAATTTGACAAATTCTAGTTAGATCGGATTTTATGTGGAAGCTCATGAATGTGAATATTTAAGTAATCTTTAGTTTTTTTCTTGATTAAACTTTTTTTACATTCTTAGATATTTACACCTGCACTTATAAATATCATTAAAAAACAACCGCATTTCCATTCACTATAAAACCTTTTAAATTTAATACGTGTAAAGTATATATGCACATACACATATAGATCTTCAAGACTATTCCTACTTAGTATTTCTCATTTCATTCAACAAGAAACAAAATAGATAATTAAACATGGGGTTGTCGGAAAACAATCTGTTTAACCCGAAAAGTTCTATAGGATTGATGGCAAACAACATGTTTAATCACTTCTACTAATCGTCCTTGTTCTCTGTCTTTGATGCTTGCCACCGGAATCTACCACTGAAAGTCACTATTTAGTCTTTGTTTCTCATTAGTTTAACTCCTTCGTTAGTCATCCTTAAACGTTATCATCTTAAATTGTTGAGCATCAATGACTAACCACTAAAGTTGTTAGTCAAGACTATCATCGACCATCATTTGACAACCAATATTACCACAACAAGTTTGCCAGCAAATCACTCTTTTTATTTCATATACATATCTGCATTCAATAACTTAAATGACTAAAGCATTGGATTAATAAATATACACACCTTTTAGAAGTCATTTTTAAAGAATATGTGTCTTTTTAGGGAAATAAGTTAAGTGAAAAAATAACTAAGATATATATGAAACTACAAAATGTTTTATAAAATGGGTTATTGGATTTTAATAATCCCAACTTTCATTTATTGGCTAGAAATAATCCCAACTTAGAAAATATTTATATACACTTCCAACTATAAATTTATTTTCCTTCAACGATCCCTAACTAATTTAGAGTTAACACCGTTAGTTTTTCGATGACGTGGACAGTTTATATGACCAAAACACTAATCAGAAAGTTAAAATCAATCATCTAGTCCGTCAATCTGAAACTTTTGCATCTTAAAACCCGTCAATTTTCATCTTCTGATCTAAACTACTTAACTTATTCGAGTTAGATTTCAGATGACGTTGGAGACTTGACATCGAAAAACAAACTTGATAAAGGTTGGGCGGCGACATAGTTGAAAAATGTCTCAATGTTAGCCCCATTTCATCCAAAAAAAAAAAAAAAAAAAAACTAACGAATGTTAACTCTCAGTTAGTAAGAGATCGTTGGATGAGAATAAATTCAAAGTTGTGAGTGTCAACAAACATTTCCTAAGTTGGGATTAATCTCGGCCAATAAATGAAACTTGTGATTATTAAAATCCAATAACCCTTATTAAATTAAAGAGTTGAATCTTTAAAGAAATAATAACCTCCGATTTAGTTTTTGATTGTTAAAAAGCATCGAGATTAGGTTGAATTGTGGTCGTCACTTTGAATGACAATATGTACAACCGAATCAAAAATCATGCATATATGCATACGAAAAAATATGCACATATGCATATGTATAAAATATGCACATATGCATATAAATGTTTCCTTTTCATTGAAGGAGCTAGCTTTTATGAAAAAAACAATATTAATACAAGTCTCAACCCCTTGGCATCATTATTTTCTATGCCATGACAAGAAACACACCCTGATCGATATGATTTGAATTAACCACACTTGTAACTTGATGTTTACTAGATGTGGCAATATGAATGAGTCAAATGGTTGAGTAACACATCAAAAGAGTTTCAAGTTCAAATGTGTTATTTTTAGCATGGTAAATATAAATGGAGTTTGTTAATTAGAAACATGCTTTACAATACAAAATGTCTGCAATAAATCTTTTTGAACAAAATGTAGTGATATGTCCACAATACCATGTTCTACTTTACCTGAGAAGATTGGATATTCATAAAGAACGTCAAACAAAGTGGTTTGAAATGTTAACATCTATATTTCCTTCTTGAATTTATATCTCCTTTTGTATAAATGAGTCTCTTGTAACCTTTTTCTTTTTCACTCTTACATGGAGTGACTAGTGATCATGTCAAATTTAGAGATAAATGTGAAAATACGTAAAAATTTTATGGTTTTTGAGCATAATGGAATTCTACATTTTGTTTGCACATTATTATTAATATATAGTAAATAAATAGGACGAAAGAATATACAATTGGAGGAAGCTCTTATAGGAGGACCAGTAATGTCTAAGAAATCAACTTCAAAAAATATGGTCCAATTGCAAAATATTCCAGTAAGCTGGATGTAGTTAGGAGTGATTAAGGCCATTCTAAAAATAAAAAAATAAAAAATCTCAGGGGTTAGCTTCCAGCAAAAAACAACATTTTTACGAGTTTGAACACCCTGATATCATTACCTATTGAACAATTACACGAATCAAACGGTTTATTTTAAATTGACCATTGACTCTCATTACTATATGTTATATCATTTTCTAATTGACCCTTTGGAAAATTAGTAAAATAAAAATATTATAATATTTAAAAAAATTTGATTGGATGGTTTTAGTTCTTTTGGTTCTTTATAAAACTTTAGTTCTTATTTGAATGCTAATATATATATATATTTAGAGAAAGAGAGAGAGAGATCAAATAAGAACTCACTTATTTTGGTGGATCTTTAGTTACCAATATGAGTCGTATATTTTTATGAACAAAAATGGTAAATAATGATAACATAATAAAAAAATAATAGAACAAAAAATAACATAAATATAAAAAAAATAAAATAAAAAATGTTTCCCTTGTTTCCCTCTTTGATAAAAAAATAAAAAAAATTTCTAAGAAAAAACTCGTTTTCTTTACGAACATCATTTTACACATATGTAATACATGGAATTACACATGTGTAAAACAGAATTTACACATGTGTATAACAACATTTACACATGTGTAATAACTAATTTACACATGTGTGAATAATGACTAGACGATCTTTTTTAAAACAGTATATCAATATGTATGCGTTGGAAAGATAAAAAATATTGTAACTAATGGTGACTTAAATAATGTCATAAAAAAATTATAAACATTATAAAAAAAGGTGAAAATGGCATGTGACTTAAATGTTTAGCTCATATTGGTTGCTAGAGTTTTCACGAAAAAGGATGGATCTCAAGATAACCCTACCCTATATATATGCGTATATGTATATGTATATATATGTACATCTATATGTATATATATAAGGATGCATTCAAATGAGAAACAAAAATTTGTAAAGAACTAAAAGAATCATTTTTAGTCACTCATTTTTTATTTCTATTTTCAAGATTTTTTATTTTTAAGGGTATTATGATAATTTTGTGATATTAATTTAGTTACCTTTTTACGGGAAAATCCACAAGAAATAAATTTTTTAATAATTTGAATATCGTGCGTGTTCGTAAGTGAAAAAAATATGCATATATACATATGTGCATCTATGCATATATGTGTATGTGCATCTATGCATATAATTGAATACAAAACAAACTTTGAAGTGTATTTTTCAAATACAAAACAACCTTAATAAGGAAGCAAAAAAACATAAATGGACAATCTCATAATGGGAATCAAAACCTGAATGGTGTATAAGGCTTTTGATTTAAAATAATTGGTTACTTTACGGGCAAAGAAATATTATAAACAAATGGGCTTTGAGGAAACTAATCGATTTACAACAAAACTTCAGAATAATAACAATTATTAACGATAGTTCTTATGACCATAATCGATGACTCAATGATAAGATTCACATACCTTTGTTGTTTAGTTAATTGAGGTTGTTTTCACCGAATTATGGCTTTCTAGTGTCTTTCTTTGGTAGAGGGTGTCAAGGTGGAACAAAATCAAAGGTTGGTGGCGATGATGAAATCGAGATTGGAAGAGGTAGGCAAGTATGTTTTCATTTACTAATATTAGCATCTAAAATTTCCATTTTGTGATGCATTTTATTGAGTCCTATATACATGAATTGGGGCAATACGATCATACAAAAATATACTAGTTGGTCCTTTTATTTAATAAGTTCGTTTGTAACATCGATCTCAATTGAAATAAATTCGTTTGTAACAACGATGATGGATATGTTATTCATGATGTATGTTTCACAAACTTTGGGTGTCCCAAACAAATTCAAACACTAAAATATAGAATTATCAACATTAATTTTATTAATAAAAAAAATCTAATACAAACATCTAAAGTATAATCAAATAATATGAAAAAATATCTTATTTTATTTTCTTAAAGCATTGAGGTTAAAAACATATATAAGTGTATGATAAAATACAAAAATACCCCTCATAATTTCATACACTTTTATAAAATAAAAAAAAAAAACAAAAATACGAATAAGTGGCTAAATATGGTTCTTTTGGTTCTTTACAAAAAGTTGGTTCATTTTTTAAAAATAAAAATAAGAATATGTGACTACAAATGGTTCTTTTGATTTTTCCAATATTTTGGTTCTCAATTGAAAGCCCATATATATATATATATATATAGAAGGGAACGAATGCTAACCATCGTTTATTGCGAAAACCGTGTTAACTTTTGAAGATCAATCAAAATCATTATTTTTTTGTGAAATAACACCATTATACGTATACAAATACATGTTCTTTTATGTATATGTGTAAATTCATAAGCGTAAAAAAGTTACGACTAGTGTAAGTTACTTATACCTGTGTAAATATTTACCTGGTGTAAGTAACTTACACTAGTCTTAACTTTTTTACGCTTATAAATTTACACATATACATAAAAGAACATGTATTTGTATACGTATAATGATGTTATTCCAACAAAAAAAATATTGATTTTGATTGATCCTGATGAAGTTAACGCGGTTATCGCAATAAAGGAGGTTTAACATTCGTTCCGCACCCTATATATATATATATATATATAGAGAGAGAGAGAGAGAGGAGGAATCAAAGGAAAACCATTCTTATAATTGAAAAACATAAAAACCACCACTACCCAATCATATAATTGATCATTGATTTAACATTTTAATTATTTAAAATATATTTGATTAAACTTCACTCTCATCTTTTGAGGTCATTATATATTTTTTAGTTTAAACTTCAAGAAACGATAATGATGACGAGACAACTTATGTATATGTAACTTGTATGAGTTACATATACGCAACTCGTAGTTTTACACTTGCATTCGCATTTGAAACACCGTAAAGCTCTTTCCCTAACCCTAATCATCCTCTGTCGTCAACTTTACCACTGTGTGCAACTCCGGCAACCTTTTCCCCTCTCAGGACAGCTTCTCCCTCCCTCTTGACAGCCTCCAGTCGCAACCATATCTATAGGCGGTTCCCTCTTCCGACGTTGCATCCGGTGATAGAACATCTCCAACCATCTACTTAACGACGATCGTCACCGATAAGATCTTCCATTGTGAACCGCCCTTCCGGCAGCCCCGTTTAGTATGAATTCTACTTTACTTTATTCATGTTCGTTACATTACGATTGCAGACTACGGTTTTGCGTACGTTCGTGTGTGCGGGTTCAAGGGTCGTGGCAGTCGGGTTATGTAAGGGTCGTCACACTAATCAGATCGATCTCGTAATTGTTAATGCGGAATGTAAACAATTACGGATTGAGAAGTAGAAGAATAGAAATGAAGATCACAATGTAAATAACTTCTCTTTAATTGCTCTCTGAATATGAAAGATTACACAGAAGATACAAATTCAGGAAATGAACAAAAGCTTACTAAATACAAAGCAAACTAAGTATTTATACTAAACTATAATGTTCTGGCGCGAGAAGCTAGTTCTCACGCGACAAGTAAGTTGTCGCGCGGCTTCTTTTACTTTTCGCTTATCTTTATCTTGATCTTCACTTTGATTTGATTTCCTGAGCCTCTAGGTTCAACCCCTACAATCTCCCCCTAGGCTCGGTAAATCAATGTTCTTTAGAAGTCCACGTCATCCACGTTGTAACTGCCCCATATGCATACATCTTTTTATCCAGGGCCTTCGTAATCAACCAACCAAACTGTGCTGCTAGTAAATGAACAGATTCATCAGCTGTAATAGGACATTCCTGCAACTTCATCAAATCTTCTTTTCCAAATTTTAGCAAATCCACAGGATCGATGATACGGCGTTCTTTATTTGCACATTTGATCAACGCATGATCCGTCTCCTTTTCACAACTCCACCCGATAAGCTTTGACAAGCTGTTAATTGGCACTGGAGCGTGTATAGGGATCTTCCTCACATATCTTGGATGTCTATAAACTCTTATCTTCATTGGTTTCTGCGTGTTTGGATCGATACAGTTCTCATCTTCAATGACCTTTGATTTGGCTGTCTTAAAGTCTTTGAAGTTGGCCTTGCTCTGTCTCCAAATCATATTTCTAATCCAATTGCCCTTTCCATAGTTACTTGGATTAATGAATGGAACACGACCCATAGCATACAAGTCTGATGCTTTAAGAGTATGAAAGTCGTGTTCATCTTGAAAGTATTCGATTGCTCCAGCCTTTCTCTTAATCACATATAACTTCTTTTCTTCATCATATGCCCAACTGATAATTGGCTCTGAATTTTCGTACCTTGTGAAAGGTTTGGAATGCTGAAGAGTATGAACATAAGCTGGCGGTGGAGGTGTAGCAACGGTAATATTACCAACCTGACGAACAGCCATTTGACCAGTTTGGTCTAATGTCTTGTTAGTGGCTTCTAAAGTACTAGGCTCACCAACAATCTCCCCTTCTTCTAACACATTCTCAGAAATAAATCTTTCAAACTGTTTCCAAAAATGTCAGTATATTCTACATCTTCTTCTAAATCATCAAAAGTTCCAAAATCTGCATTTTCTTCCTCCTCTAATATATTTTGCTGAAATGAATATAATTCCTTTTCATACTCAGCTTCAGTGGTAGGATCCAATGGTGTATAATCAACTGTATCATCAGGACTTAGTCCAGAGACATTAGCAGTTCCTGACGACCCAAAAGTACCAGTAGCAGCACCCGTATCTCCCCCTTGATCATCATCATCATTTCCACCATCATCATCATCACCATTACCACCATTATCATCATCACCATCATCCTCATCATCATTTTCATCATCATCCTCATCATCACCCTCATCACTATAATCATAATCAACCATATCCAAGTCATCATCATCATTGACGGGATTAAGGATAGGCATTATGTGTTCAGGTTCCATAGAAGCTTCTCCAACATAAAATACAAGTTGATCCTTAGTAGCCTGATTAGACACACCTGGACTTGGCTCTTGATCAACAACAACATTGTTTGTTGTCCCTTCTGTAGCAACAGGATCAATAACATGTTCTGTATCATGAACTTGCTCAACACTCTGATTAGGACCAGCAGTCTGCTGTCTACTAGATTCTCCAACTTCTGTGGTATGATTTTGTGTAAACGAAGAAGATACATGAGAAGTAAGATCTCTCAGATTTTGCTCCATAATCTGAACATATGCAAGCATAAATTGCTGCTGACTTTCCAAGCTCTTTATTCTTTCATCTCTATCATTCACTCTTCTATATAGGTCATCAATAACTTGAGTTTTGTCCAGCATCTCCCTTTTAAGTGTACTAACTTTTTGCTCCAAGGTAACCCTGGTTGGAGAAAGAGTAGATGTTTGTGGATGAGTTCTGGGTTCTGGAGTAGTGTTTATGAAGTCTGTATCTCCAAATAAATCATCATGAAAAGATTGTCTGGGAGGAGTTGTCAAAATGTCATCAGTACCAACAGTAGCAGGCATAGAAGTAGATGTCACAGTTGTAGATTCTGTGACTATCATTGGAGTAACGGCCTCACTAACTGTGACTGGAATATCAGTACTCCCAACATCAATAGTCATCACAGTGGTCATCGGAGTCTGACGCTTTCTCAACACACCACGTCCTCTACCCCCACCCACGAGAACTCTCACCTGTCACCCTAGCCATCCTCTTCCTTCAACCTCGGGTTTAAACAAAAATCTCTATAGGAACATAATCAGAATCACGTTCGTCAGCAGTACATTTTGATGATGTTTCTCGTACTCTGGGATGTTCTTGTAGCACATATGGAACATTCCCTATCTGATCACTGTCTGTTTCACTATCATCTTCTTCATTTCTCAATTCTTCTCCCACTCCTTCTTCCTCTCTCAATTCTTTATTTCTTAACCATTCATCAACCTTTTCTTCAACAGATTTTTCACCAGTACGAGAACTCTCAGGTGCTTCTTGTGTAGCACTAGAAGATGTACCAATTGTATCATCTCTATGTACCTGAGCAGTCTCAGTCTGTGCTTTAATTAATGATCCGTATATTGTAACTGGTAAATTTGCTATCAATGGTTGTTTTGCCTCTGTTCTGTTTGATTCTAGTGCTGATAGCAGTTTCATTTCGCATAAGTTCAGTCGATTACTTGATGTTAACTCTACAGCCTTAGACACGAAGTATACAGTGGAAATAGCTAACGGTAAGATCATAGAGTCTTCCTATATATACCAAGGTTGTAAGATAAGTTTGTGTGGGCATGATTTTTATATTGATCTTCTATCTATTACGCTCGGTGGCTTCGATGTTGTTGTTGGCATGGATTGGTTGTGTAGGAACCAAGCCAAAATCATTTGTCGCCATAAGCTCATCTGACTACCTTTTCCTGATGGAGAGATACTCACAGTGGAAGGTGATAAAAGTGGTGCTATGGTCAACATCATCTCTTACATGAAGGCTTAGAAGTGTCTAAGAAAAGGGCATTCAACGATTTTACCCTTAGTTACTGAGAAGACCACGGAAGAGAAGCGACTTGAAGACATTCCCGTTATTAGAGATTTGCCTGAGGTATTTCCCGAGGACTTGCCTGGCCTTCCTCCACATAGGCAAGTAGAGTTTTAGATTGAGCTGACACCAGGAGCTGCCCCTATCACTCCGGCGTTGTATCGTTTGGCACAGAACGAACTTCAAGAATAGACAAAGGTTTCATACGTCCAAGTTCTTCACCTTGGGGAGCACCTGTGCTATTTGTGAAGAAAAAAGATGGAACTTTTCGCATGTACATTGACTATCGAGAATTTTGAATAAGCTTACCATAAATAATCATTACCCTCTTTCACCTATCAACAACCTATTTGACCAACTGCAAGTATCGAGCAATTACTCAAAGATTGATTTGAGGTCTGGGCATTATTAGCTTAGGGTTCTAGAAGAAGACATATCCAAGACAGTTTTTAGAACTCGATATGGGCACTTTGAGTTCGTAGGCATGCCATTTGGTTTGACAAATGCTCCTGCAGTCTTCATGGATCTCATGAACCGTGTTTTTAAACCCTATTTAGACAAGTTTTTAATCGTCTTCATTGATGACATACTCATTTATTTCAAAAATAGGGAGGAACATGAGGAACACTTAAGGACTATTCTAGAGCTTCTGAAAACAAAGCAGCTATATGCCAAGTTTTCCAAATGTGACTTTTAAATGAGAGAAGTACAATTCTTAGGGCATGTAGTTAATGAGAATGGCATTCATGTTGACCTGTCTAAGATTGAGGCAATCAAGAATTGGCCTGCGTCGACGACGCCTACTGAGGTGCGCCAATTTCTTGGTTTAGCGGGTCATTATCGGCGTTTCATCGAAGGTTTCTTGAAACTTGCACTTCCTTGAACTACCCTAACTCACAAAGGAACCGTTTACAAGTGGGGTAGTAAGGAAGAAGCGGCTTTTCAAGTGCTTAAGGACAAACTGTGTAGTACATCGATCTTGGCATTGCAAGAGGAAATAGATGACTTGGTGGTGGATTGTGACGCGTCAATCCAGAGTTTGGGTTGCGTGTTCATGCAAAGCGAGAAAGTGATAGCTTATGCAATGAGATAGCTTAAGGTGCAAGAGAAGAGCTATACAACTCATGACTTAGAGTTGGGAGCTGTGGTATTTGCACTCAAGAACATGAGGCATTACCTTTATAGAACTAAGTGCACGATCTTCACTGACCGCAAAAGCCTTCAACACATCTACGAATAGAAGGAACTGAACATGAGACATCGACGATGGTTGGAATTACTGAATGATTATGACTGTGCCATCAAGTACCACCCGGGAAAGGCTAATGTGGTAGCTGACGTCCTTAGTCATAACGAAACCCTAAAACCTCGTCGTGTCTATGCGTTACAGCTAACCATTCATTCCGATCTACCATCACAGATTAAGAATGCCAAGGTTGAGGCATTACAGGAACAGAACATTAAGTAAGAGTCTCTCAGGAGAGGTGAGAAATTATTACAGGAGAAGGCAGATGGTCTTCGTTACTATGAAGACCGGGTATGGATTCCTTTGTTCGGGAATCTCAAGGAATTGGTGATAAATGAAGCTCACAAGTCCCGTTATTCAATACAACCTGGGTCTGACAAGATGTACCAAGATTTGAAGATCATTTACCGGTGGCCTAACATGAAAGCTGAAATTGCCACTTATGCGTCCAAGTGTTTGACTTGCTCTATGGTCGAAGTGGAATATCAGAAACCGTCGGGTTTGCTTCAACAACCAGAGATCCCAATATGGAAGTGGGAGAACATATCTATGAATTTCGTTACTAAGCTACCACGCTCACAAGCTGGAAACGATACCATCTGGGTAATAGTGGATTCTTTGACCAAATCAACGCATTTCTTGGCCATTCGTGAGAACTACAAGATGGACAAACTACCATAGATTTACTTGAGAGAAATTGTGTCATGGAATGGCGAGCCACTCTCAATCATCTCCGATCGTGACGCGCGATTCACATCGCACTTCTTGCTTGCAGTCACTACAGAAGTCACTAGGCACTCGTTTGGATATGAGCATGGCTTATCATCCATAGACGGACAGTCAGACAGAACGCACAATTCAAACCCTAGAAGATATGCTTAGGGTGTGCGTTATTGATTTTGGAAATAGTTGGCAAACCCAACTGCCTTTGGTTGAATTCTCTTACAATAACAGCTACCATACGAGTATCAAAGCTGCACCATTTGAAGCACTTTATGGCCGAAAGTGTAAATCACCTCTCTACTGGATTGAAGTCAGTTATAGTCAATTAACTGTTCCTAAACTTATCCATGAAACCACAGAGAAGATTGTTCAGATTCGTAACCGTATGGCGGTGATCACGTGCCAATAATTCAGTGTTTAATTAATTTAAATATGTGATTTTACATCATGAATAGTGTGGAACAAGTTCAAGTTGTATGTGTTTTGAATTATAGGTGTTTGGAGCTAAAGGAGGCTTATTTTGGATGAAACAAAGCAAAACACAAAACTACAAGGACTGAAGATGTAAATATCAAAAGTTACAAGAAAAGGCACAAATTTGGTGTACCGACGCATAATACGCCAAGTATGGGCGTATAATACGTCGGACGGCGTATTGGCAGCGTATTTGTGGGCGTATCTGATCAAAATTTCAGAAAGTGGGCGTATGGAAGCTGACGGGAGCGTATGATACACCCATGGCAGCGTATCATACGCTGGTTGGCTGAACAACTCCCGAATTTTGTGGATTTACAAGTTATTTAAACACATCCAACCCTAATTCGAAGAACAACTTTTCCCAGCCGAAAATAGGTGATTTCAAGGAGATTTTGAGTGCTTTCAAGCTTCCCAACATCATCCAAATCATCATTGATCATCATCAAATCAAGATTGAAGATTTACCAAAGATGATGTGTGGCTAGGCCTTTCGTGATTGCTTTCGGGAGTATAATTCTTGTCAAGTGAGATGTTTGGTATGTTTGATTAGGTTTTTGTAATGAACATGAATCTGTTGAAGGAAACATTATGTTTTGGTTGATTTAAACGATTGGCTTATAAATAAAGTTGTTTGCTTGATTATTAGTTTTCGGTTTTCTTGCATCGTGAGCTCATTAAGAAAAGTTTGCAACGTGATATAAGTGAATTGGTAACATTGTGAATGAACGAGTCTTAAAAGATTGTTCCTTTTTTATCACTTTAATCAAAAGCTAAGATATTAAAGTATTGTTCTTCAAAACCCTAATTTCAAATTACCAAATGTTGATCTTGCAGAATTGGAAACCCGAAAATGATTGTTACTTAATATTTGATTACCGTTAATTTTAAAGTTTATTGCTTTTTACAATATTATTCTACAAATCATTCAAAGTTTTGATTTTTATTTTTAAAGTTTGTGTCTTTAAGTTAATCGAGTCATATTTGATTAAACATTTTCCACCCATTCCTTGTGGAGACGACCTTACTTACCCTTACACAATAAAGGTAGCTAAGACCAATATATGAACTTGTTTTTGATCGAGTCTCGACAACCAGATCAGGCGGCAACTCGTGATCGTCAGAAAAGCTACATCGATAAGAGGAGAAAACCTTTGGAATTTCAACTCGGTGACAATGTCTTGTTAAAGGTTTCACCCTGGAAGGGTGTGATACGCTTTGGGAAGCGTGGAAAGCTGAACCCTAGATACGTTGGACTGTTTGAGATTGTCAAAAGGATTGGTACAGTAGCTTATCAGCTAGACTTACCTGAGGAACTCGATGGTGTTCACAACGTGTTCCATGTTTCAAACCTGAAAAAAGTGGGTCTACCCGATGAATCACTTGTTGTCCCATTAGAGGAACTGTAGAATGATGAATAACTTCATTTCATTGAGAAAACAGTCGAGGTTATGGATCGAGAAGTTAAGACTTTAAAGCGTAGCAAGATTCCCATTGTACGTGTTAAATGGAATTCTCGTGGACGAGAGTTTGCCACCTGGGAACGCGAAGATAAGATGAGAAAAAAATACCCACAATTGTTCATGGATCAGGCATCCACTTCTTAAGGTATCTTTTCTTAAGATATCTTTCCTTTAAATTTCGAGACGAAATTCCCTTCAACAAGGGGATGATGTCGCAACTCTCGCAAAACCTAATAGTTTTTTCTTTCTTTTGGGTTTGTTTCAAGTTTGCTCAGAAAACCCTATTCTATATACATAGCAGATCATTCAATTCGATGTTTTTAATTGAAGCTGATGTTCATTCGGTGTTCTTCATTGAACCTGATGTTCTAATTTTCGGGACGAAAATTCCTTCAACAAGGGGATGATGTGGCACCCCGTGTTTTTCAGGTTAATATTGTTTCGGTTAACTAATTAATTTTCGTAAATGAAACTAAATAGCATTAGTTATCATTATAAAACGTAAATCATATAAGAGGAAGGGCTAGCATGTCTTTTTGGCAAACTTGTTAACGTGGATATGATTTAACCCAACCCCTCACCCATGGTTCCCCTTGCATTCGCATTTGAACCACCGTAAAGCTCTTTCCTTAACCCTAATCATCCTCTGCCGTCAACGTTACCACCGTGTGCAACTCCGACAACCTTTTCCTCCCGCATGACAGTTTCTCCCTCCCTCTCGACAGCCTCCAGTCGCAACCATATCTATAGGTGGTTCCCTCTTCCAACGTTGCATCCGGCGATAGAACCTCTCCAACCATCTACGTGACGACGATCGTCACCGATAGGATCTTCCGTTGCAAACCGCATCTTCGGCAGTCCCATTTGGTATGAATTCTACTTTACTTTATTCATGTTTGTTACATTAAGATTGCGGGCTGCGGTTTTGACTACGTTCGTGTGTACGGGTTCAAGGATCGTGGCAGTCGGGTTATGTGTGTATGCGCTTGAACGTGTGTATGTATATTTGTTCGTGCATGTATATGCATCTATGTGTGTGCGGATATATATATATATATATATATATGTCAGCTCTGGTGTGTGTGTTTTTCTGTCGTATGGGTGAGTGTGTTTCGAAGGAAGTTTTAGTTGTGATGTATGTAAACTTTGATGCATGAAGGTGATGTGTACATGGTTATATGTATGTATGTGATGTTGTATATGTGTGTGTGTTTGTGTTGAGTTTGATTGGAGGGTTGGGGGGGGGGGGGCTCACATGGGCTATGCATGTGTATATGCTAGAGTATTTATATTATGCATGTGGTGGCATGATTTGGTGTGTATATATATATATATATATATATATATATATATATATATATATATATATTTGTGGGCATTTGGAAGTGGACGAGTCAACTTTGAGCATTACATAATATATGGATGGATGTGGTTGTGCAATGCATAGGTTAATTATTTGTATTCAATGCTTTGGGTGTGTACTCGTACGCGAGTGTTATGAGTACGAATTCTAGTGCGTGTCTACAGGTTGATATGCATGCATGTGTAGGTGATCTCATATATATGGGTGCGGTATATATGGTATATGTGAGTGTTGTATATACATACAATATATATATTTATATGTAGGTGTTGCATATAGGTCGTTTCCATTATGCGTGATTGGATTGTGTGTGTTTGGGTTTGCTCATTCTTAGGGGGGGATTTTGTAACCGAACCTAGTGCGCAAAACCGTATAGTTCAAAAGTTAATATTACATATTAATTAGACACAAAATGTGTATTCAGGTTGTTCGTTAACGTAACTGCTTGTGCTTGCATTGTTGAACAACTGTGCATTCAAGGTGAGTTTACATCCCCATACTCTTTTTGGGGAAAAGAAACATGTTCTTTTTAAATATTCTTTAGTTAGATTAGTATTACTGTATTATCACATGTTTACTAGTGTTGTACCAATTTAAGTACTCACTTTTGAACAGTTAATTTATTTACTTTAGCGAGGTAATTCTGAGTAAATCTACTTGGTTTGACAAACCCCACCAGTGTTAGTCATGCTAGCACAACCACATGTCAAACGGGTGTTAGCACAACCGCATGTCAAACGGGTGTTTAATTAGCCTAATTCTATTGATGTGTTCTGGTAACCATATCCGAGGCATTCATTACTTGTCAGCTTCGGTTGCGAACTTCATACAATATGTAACTTGCTTTGTAGACTAGCTATCTACTTGATATACTTTGTTTACTTGATCTGTTTACTGATTTCGTTACTATTTACTAAAATTGTGAACTCACCAACTCTGTATTGATACTTTAGCATGTTTTTTTCAGGTTCTTAAGGTGCGCACGATTAGGAGCATTACATCACTTCAAGCATTTCTGATTGTTTTAACAATTAAACAATGTTTTCTTTAAATTATAACTATTTGGTTTGCGTATATTTTGAGCTGTTTGAAATATTAATTGTTAACTGATTTCACTTTTGCAATCTTTTTGAGTAACTAAATATTAAGTTATGATTTTGAGAATTATTCGATAAATACAAATATTATGTTTTGTAATTAATGTGTTGTTGAATGTAACTATCGGCTAAGATCCTAGTATGTCATGCGCCTAACGGTGAAACCCCGTTTGTGGAAACTGAGGGTGTGACAAATATTCCCATTATTAATTACGATATAACTATAAATTTCTTACAAAAAGGAACAGATCTAAATTTTGACTTTTTTAATTAGTGCTAAATCCATCTGACTTTTAAAAATAAAATTAATTTGGTAGATGTTTTGTATTTATTAAAAATATGTTAGAAAATTAATCATTTTTTAATTTTTAGTATTTTTATACTATTCTTATATTTTATTTTTTTTAATGACGTCTTTTAAAGAAGTTCATAAAAATATGTTGTACAATTGTGCTATTAAAAAATAACATAGTGTTATTATTCTTTAGTTTTACATACTAAAAATTTCATAGTGGTATTATAAAAATTACCTAGTGTTTTTATAATTTTTTTTATGATGAGCAACTTTAAAAAACATACAAAACTAGCTTCGATCAAATATGAAAGTGCCATTACAAAATACAAATGATAGTTTTTTTACTTTTTTATTATCGGACAATCATACAATAAAAGCAACACCAAAAAATGTTGACCGACTACAAAAGTGCTAATTTTAAGAAAAAAGCATGATAATTGCGATATAACGGTGCTATTATACATTATGTAGAGTGTTGTTATCATGTTTACTAAAACTATTAAGTTAGGAAAATAGCACTTCATAAATGAAAAAACAATATTTAATAATACCAAAACAACACTCATTAAAAATAAATAAAATAATTATTAAGTCCCAAAAAAGCACTTAATAAAAATAGCACATTATAAACGTGAAAACATCACTTTATAATGCCAAAAAACAATTGATAAACATTATGCTTGCGATGTGCTATTTTCTATATATGTTGTGCTACTTTAAACATATGTGAGGCTATTTTGGCCAAAATTAATGTGCTATTATGTGAAGATACGTATATGAATCATGTTATGTTTTGGACTAGTATATTTGATATTATATTTTATATAAATATATATCAAACGTCTTTATGTTTCAACTTCAATATATTATAAATAAATATATAATTTGAGTAATCAACGTTTAAAAATTAATATAATAAATGGTTACATAGTTTTAGGAAATTCCAAAAATAGCATAATTTGCATATGACAATAATGCCCCTAATGAGTAATTATTACTTATGACATGTGGCACAATGATGTTGGTTCTTACAATTTTTAGGCTACAATGTATTTCTATCTGATCCTTCTCCTATATATGTGTGTATATATATATATAGGGTAAGTAACGGTTATTAACCCACCTTTATTGCGATAACCCGTTAACACTAATGTAACATTAAATAGATCATTTTAATAACTTTAATTCAAGTATAGTCTTGTTATATTTTAAAAAAACAAAAAAATTTAACGTTAATTGTGTACCACTAGTTTACCACTGTAACTCTAACTTACAGTGATGACGTGGCCTGCTGTGGACCACTAGTTTAGTTAATGGGGAGGCATCTATCCTATATATATATATATATATATATATATATATGTATAGGGGAGGGATCTAATGAGAACTCACTTTTTTGTGAGAACTGTAGAAACCAATTTAAGACACTAGTTTTTAATGGAAAAATGATAATTAACAAAAACATAATAAAAAAATGAAAAAATGAAAAATAACATAAAAATAAAAACAATAAAAACACAAAAATGTATCTCTCATTTCTCTCTTTCATAAAAAAAATTAAAAAAAATTATAAAAAATAAAAAAAATCATATTTTTTTATAAAATTCGTTTTACATATGTGTAATAACAGATTTACACATGTGTAAATCTAGTATTATACATGTTTAAAACTAGATTTACACATATGTAAATAACGGGTGGAAAATTTAAAAAAAAAAGTATATTAATATGATAAGTGTTGGAAAGATAAAAAAATACTTAAATTAATGGTGAATCTTTTTTGAAAAAATAATATCGTGAAAAAAATTTATGAATATTTAAAAAAAATGTGAAAATAACATGTGCCTTGCATGTGACTAAAATGTGTGGCTAGTTCTTACAATTCTCACAAAAAGTTTGGTTCTTAAGATAACTCTATCCTGTATATACGTATACTAGGTTAGTCCCCGTGTATTACACGAATTGACTAAATAAAATATCAAATAATTAGTACTAAAAATTTATGCATTATAAAATCATGCTTGAAGATAAAATATGATTATAGTTGTGTACAAATAGCTAGTTTAAGTAAATAAATAATTATGTATTTTTTTTAAACTTCTGTTTTATCAAATTATGATTTCTAAATATTTTGTTTTAAGAAAAATGATAAAAAAATCGTATTTTATAAAATCCTGCTTTTAAAAAGTATGTTTTTAATAAAAAATAGGTTTTTAATTTATTAAATTATACATTTTTAATTTGAATACTATACGAGTAATATTATTAGTATTCAATATTATTATTAACAATATAGAGAAATAAGAAAGTAAGTATAATAAGTCTTACAATTGTTTTACGCTTATTTTATTTTTTTATAGATAGATGGATAGTCTAAAAACCATTAATTAAACGTATTATAGTTAATCATAAACACGAAATGTTACCGTATAATATTTTAATATAAAATATAATTAAAGATATATATACATAATAGTTCAAGAAATAAAATAATTATACTATTTTTAACTCTCTTATCTAAATAGTTTCACTTTTAAACATTCGCTTTAATGTTTTTTTATAAATTTTTTTACAAAAATATAGTTTTTTAAAAACGATTGTTTGTAGTGATTTTGGTTGTTTCAATAAGACAGTTTTTAACAAATTTCACCACTTTATAACGCTTTCTAAAAACAAAATGATTTAAAATATTTTATTTAAAAATGTTTAATGTTTGAGATAATTTCATATTATATAATATTTTAGTTTTTTTTATTATTTATATTTTAATTAAAAGATTTGATTTCTAATTTCTTTAATAAATTCTATTAAAAAAATAGTTTGATTTAAAAAAAATTTAGATAAGAGAGATAAATATAACAATTAATAACATTTATTTTTAATAAGAGAGAGAAATTTGTATGAGAATTTAAATTACTATAATACCCTTTTGGAGGGAAAATTGATATGTGAGTGTTTAGAAGAATTACAAGTGGCAAAATAGTGGGATAGGAGAAAGACAAGTGGCAAAGAAAACCTTGTTTTATTAGATACTATAGATAATGCCACTATTAATATAAGCCATTGAATAAATGTGATCAACGGTTAAATATTGGTGTTCATGGTTTTCAATTATAATGTGGTTTTAAGGGATCCCTATATATATATATATATATATATATATAGGGGAGGGTTCCTAAGAAAACCAACAGTTATGTGAAAACCAAATAAAACCACATAAACTAATAACATAATTCATAATTTTTTTGTTATTTTAATTGTAAAAATGTTATTTAATTGTTTGGTACATATATGTTGAGCATACATACGAGAATAAAGAGTTTTACGTATACGTAACACTATATCTAGTGAAAAATGGTTACGTATACGTAACCTATGTGTCACGTACATGTAAAACCATGCTACGGTTTTCATTTGATTCATAATCTTATTTATATATACTCACACATATATATAGTGGGTAGTGATAAAAAGTTTTATATATTATGTGACCATTTTCATTGGTTTTTCTAGTTTTCTCATAACTTTGTGATTTTCTTAGGATCCCTCCTGTGTGTGTATATATATATATATATATATATATATATATATATATATATATATATATATATATATATATTGCAGAACCGTTAGAAGGGGTGCAACTCAGTTTTCACAATGAGGAGAGACTTAGAACACTTAACAGATCAAATAGGGAACTAGCAGGATAAGATGATACTAGGATAACACAATTAAGCAAGAGACAGAAAGCTTAAAAACAAGATAATTGGTTTTCAAGGAAGATGTATATTACTCTCAAGTTCTATTACAAGTGTTGCAAAGCATACATAAAATACAAGAACCTGAGATACTTTATACTACATGCTACAGCCGGTCATACTTTGAAAGCCAGCTAGAATCAGTAATCTAGACAACAAGATCAATTATAAGTCAAAAGGCAGATTGCCTTTTGACATGTGACTATGACATGCCATAGCTCACATCCTATTGTAATACAAAAAGAATAAAAGTACATAAAGTAGAAAGTTACAAACTCAAGACCTTAATCTACAGCTTTCTAAAGCATGGACCTTTTCACCAACTTGTGTAAAGTTGGTAAGCCTGTAAAGTGGCAGTGGAAAGTTGGTCAGCTTCTGAAAAGTTGTTGATCACAGAGAGCATGTCTTCTCTGTCTTTGGAAGAAATCAGTCTTCTATCTTTGAGGCTTCGGAAGACTTTGTCTTCTAAGCTTCGGAAGACTTCATCTTTGGCTTCAGAAGATTTTACACTTGTGTTATTTTCTTGTAGAGTGTAAAACTTCCGAAGTAACTTTTACCATGCACAAGGTGCATGCATGCAGGATACGCCCTGACTGTTTTGAGTGCATCAGCCTCTTTTATAATCCTTACAAACTCCCCCTAGGCCGATGCTACCAAAACAGAAAAGTTCTATAGCAGTTGATAGTCCTCATTAGGATCAGAAGCATTCCCTTCTTCATCAGTTGATCTGGATCCTTCAGACTCTCATAGAACCTTCTCATGTCAAAGAGATCATGCAGAGGTAAATCAAGCATGTCCTGCCAGAGATAGACATCTTGACCACCTTGATCTCTGACTACATACCATCTGTCTGGATTTGCAGCAAAAGTCCAGGACAAAATGGGTCTTCCTGATGCAAGAGGCTCAACCTGAATTGAAGTTGATTGGTCAGCTTCTTGTTGCCCATCCTCAGGATGTTTTGACTCATCCTGAGGTGGTGAGGTGGATGCCTTGGACTTCTTTTTTTTTCTTCTGTCCCTTCTGATGGCCATCCTCTTCCTGACTCTATACTTCAACTGAGGAGCTTGGCCTGCAGCACCAGATTGACCTTTTGTGCTCTCCTCAGTTACATCCTTATTCCCCATTTGATCAGTAAGAGGGGACTTAGAAACCTGCTGTGAGTCAGAAGATGAAGTTGGCTTAGTTGTAGCTTTAGGTTCAGGCTGTGTTGTCTCTTCAACCTTAACCTCAACTTCTGGTGCAACTAGACTTGGTGGAGAATGCAAGTCCACAAGCTGACCTTCTTTGATCTTCTGCTTGATCCTTCTGATGTGCTCATCCATTGTGGATAGAGACATAGGACCAAGTCTCCTTCCGGAGAACCCATACAGCTTCAAGAAGCTCACCATCTTTAGTCTATCAGCAGACTTCTTCTCTTGGGCTCTAATGGTGGCTCTTGTTTTAGCAGCTTCCTCTCTCATTTTTCTTTTCATAGCTTTTCTTTGAGTTTGAGCCTCTTGTTCAAGCTGTTTTTGATACTCAAACTCAATGTATTCAAATAAGAGGGGATTGAGAGCTGCTGCCTGATAGAGTCCTGTGGCACTCAGATAAGCAATCATCTTTTGTCTTTCTTGTTCTCTGCTTATCTGAGTTTCTTCCTCTTCAACAACCACAGACTCTTTCTCAGGACTTTCACGAACTGGAGAGAGGACAGGAGCTTTTTGTAGTCTTTTTCTTTTTTTCTCTTCTTTGATTTTAAGGATCAGTTCTGCTGCCTCAGCCTCCTTCCTCTCTTTATACAGCTCCCTATCTGCCAGTTCATCTAGTTCTGCCAAGGGGAGAGAAATGATTTCATCAATGTTATAGTTCCTAAGTCCTAGATAATTCAATCTGGCTGCCCTTAACTCATCATTCTGAGTATCAGGCCTATGGGCAGCCTTGATTGCAGCTTGCATGAAGCTTGGGACTTCTCCTGATCTTTCTCCCCTGGCCTTCCTCTTCCTCTCTCTCTTCTCCTCCTCAATTTCCTCAGGAGTCATCTTCCTTTTTCCTTTGTCAATTATGGGCCCGTATGACTCAGCGTGGAGAGAGCTTTGGCCTGCAGATGGTTGTGATGAGCTTGAGCTCTGGCCAGAGAAAGGTTGTGAGACACCTTCACCAGCGGGTGTGTCACTAAGGATACTGGGTGTAGAGGGTGAGCCTATCTCAAGGTTCACAGGTTCTTCTGCTGGGCCTTCAACTGAGGTTCCCCCTTCAAAGCTAATCTTAGGGTCTACCTTAATATCCAGTTGACCAATAGTTTTCTCTGCTAGCCTCTATCTATATATAATTGCTCGTTGTCTGAATTCCCTCATAACCCATTCTTGGATCACCTCAGCTAGCCTACCAGCCTGTCTGTTTTGGCTTGGATTGATGAAAGACAGACTAACCAAGTTCATACCATCATGGAAACTCAGGGTCTGAAAGTTGAAGAGTTCATGTTGCCCCTGAGCCCTTGATAGCACCAATGCCATTCTTGAAGAGTCATACCACCATCCCATTATTGGATTTTCAACTAGATGGGATGGGGCAGGCATGGACATTGGAATTCCTTCCTCAAATAGTTGTTGAAGTAAGGCCTCCACATCAGTGTGAGCCTGAGAAAGTTGTTGAGTCTTGACAACTGCAAGTGAGGGTGGTGAATCCTCATTGTCCATACTCATGACAGAACTCCCAGGTTCTGTGGTTGTAGGGACTTTCTCCCCCTTTTTGGTAGCATCACCCACTTGCATAGGTGAGCTGGAGGTCAAGTCCACTACTTCCACAGGTTCTTCTGGACCTGGTTGAGCTTGTCTTAATGGTCTCTCAGCTAGCTTGCCCTTGAGATCGGTGATCTCAAGTTGCTGGTCATTGACCTTCTTCTGTAAGGCAGTCACTTGAGATTCCAAGTGACTAACCTTTGAGACCAAAGAGGTGCACATGTTTTCTAGTTGTTGCACCTTTAGTTTCAGACTCCCCTCATCTTCAGATGAAGAATCATGGGGGGATAAGAGAGTTGGACTGATGTTTTCTCCCTCATCACCAGCATAGAATTCTTGGCTGCTGGATTTCCTCTGCTCACTAACAACTTCAAATGAAGTGTCAATGGGCTGAGTTGCCATGGTTGAGATCTTAATGATGTAATCACTAGCAGTAGTGAGAGCCTCTTCCATATGGACCTCCTGAAATTGTTCAAGGAGATCCACCTCAGTTTGGGGTGGATGATGTGGGCTAGATATGGAGGTGGCAGGAGCACTCATCTCTCCTTGAGCAAGGGTGGAGAAGAGAGACTCATGGTACTCACTGAATCCTATATCTTCATCATAGAATTCAAGGTTTGGGATTGGTTGGTTGAGATCTACAGGCTGGGGATGTCCCCTGAAGGTTGATCACTAGAGTTTTGAGACTCTGAGTGAAGGCTTGAGGCTGCTTGGGTTATGAGCTCATCAAGCTGAGCATGAGGAACCTCAGCACTGATAGTATGAGAGATAGGAGTGGTTTTCTCCTCAAGAGAAGTGGGAGCTCCAGCGTCCACTTCTTCTTGCATGGCTGGTGAGATGGGGGCCTGCTCAGATTGAATAGCTTGAGCAGGGGTTCGTTTGAGTTTTCTAGAGTAGGTAATGGTTATTTTAGGTTGATGGGGTGGATGAGAAACAGCAGGTGTGGGTTCAACACTAGCTGGTGCTGCTAGGTTGTCACTTGAGCAATGAGCTCTAACATTTTTGGAACAAGGGCTGTTTCTACCCCAGAGAATCCCAAAGTTGGTTTTCTCATTATTTTAAAGATGTTGGGCTTCATCTGTCCCAATTTAAGAGTTTTACATGTTCCCCTCAACTGTGAGCCCAGTTCACAGTTGAGAATGTGCTGGACATATCTAGGGAACATGTAATACTCCAAGGAGTCCAAGTTAGACAGTAGATTAAGGTAAACAAAGTGAGAATACCTGAACTTGACCCCATGAACCAGTACATAGATTATGAAGGACAGATCCTCAGGAATCTGGTCCCATCCTCCATGCTTGTTGGACGAGCTGTGTATGATAACATGGAGGAGGTACTTCCACTGGAAAGGGAACTTCCCTTTCTAGAAGGTTCTAACTGAGAAGTCTCCTTCATATCCCATCTGCGTAAAAGATTGATTTACAGTAGATTTGGGAAAGGACAAATCACCTTCTGCATCATCCAGCTGAAGATGGTTGTTGATGATTGCAGGAGTAATGAAGATTGTACTCCCCTGCACTGTGGCAGACAGTGACTTCTCCCCATCCATGGTGACCTCTTGGCAGGTCCGTCAGAAGTCTAACAACTGTTCCTCATAGAGAGGAGGATCAATGGTGAGGGAGGTGAAGTAGTTTGACAAAGAAAGAAAACGGCAAATCTCTGAGCAAGAAGGATCTTTCTCAGAGTTCAGCAGAGCAACCTGATTGTGTTGCATGGAGAAATTGGGTTGCTTTCTGCGGTTAAGATTGGCCATTTGAGAGAGCTTCGTCAAGAAGGAAAGTAAGAACAAGGTCGGTTTCTGGATGAATTTAGGTTAGGAAAAGTGTTTCAGATGATGAGAGAAAAGTGAAAGAGGGGGAAACCGTTGGGTATATATATATGAAATGGATTTGAGACAACGTTAATGCGAAAGTATAAACTTTGAAATCTCCCACCTCTGAAAAAGTGCCCAAAAGTAGTTTTCTTGGAAGTCGAAATCTTCCAAAGGTAATTTGGCTTCGGAAGTTTTGATAAAAGCTTCCGAGTCCAATTTGGCTTCGGAAGATATTTCTAAGAGTTTTGAAAATTTTGCTTCGGAAGAAAAGTACTTAGAGAATTCTTCTCTTTTCAGAGATAAGTACTTTCAGAAGATAATTGTCCCTTAATATCATTTAAATACTTAAGAAGAATTTTTGGCTTCGGAAGATATTTAGAAAATTTCTTCCGAAGGTAAATTGTCAAAAGTAGTTAGTTGATATTAAAGACATAATTTTCTTCCGAAGGTAACTTAGTTTCTTTCGAAGAAAAAGAAGTTCAAAATTCTGAAAAATCTAAGAAATATTTTCTTAAACAATTTTCTTCCAAGTTAGTTAGGGGCTTATGAAGGTGATAAAATAAACAACTAAGGACACATAGATTTTACAAATAATATTGATTTTAAGAAAAAGCTACTCAAAGTTGATCATCCCAATAGCTGATATAAGATACTTAAATCTTTGTTCATCAAAAGCTTTGGTGAACAGATCAGCATATTGTTCATTTGTGTAAACTTTGACTAGTTTGATTAACCCTTTTTCAAAATTATCTCTAATTAAATGATACCTGTTGTTGATATGCTTGGTCCTTGAGTGCTGCACAGGATTCTCTGTAATAGAGATAGCACTATTATTGTCTATGTGGATGGGTGTCTCTTTGAAGTTGAATCCATAGTCTAGCATCTGATTCTGAATCCAAAGCACTTGAGCACAGCAGCTTGCAGCAGTCATGTATTCAGCTTCAGTAGTTGATGCAGATACACAGGATTGTTTCTTGCATTGCCATGAGACTATCCTTCCACCAAGAAATTGACATCCCCCTGATGTAGGCTTTGCAGTCATATTGCAGCCACCATAGTCACTATCTGTATATGTATACAGATTGAAGTCAGAATTCTTTAGATGCCAAAGGCCAAATAATGGAGCACCTTTGAGGTATCTTGAAATTCTCTTAACAGCAACTAGGTGTGACATCCTGGGGTTGGCTTGATATCTAGCACAGATACATGTGGCAAACATGATATCAGGCCTGCTCTGTAGAGATGCTCATCTACACAATCCCCCTTAAGGTCAGGTCCAAGGGAGTGGTTTCTTGCTATGGGAGTCTTTGCAACCTTGCAGTCAGTCATGATGAATCTTGTAAGTATGTCCTGAACATACTTTGGCTGACTTATGAAGATGCCATTGTCAACCTGCTTCACTTGGATTCCTAGAAAGAAATTGAGTTCCCCCATGGCACTCATTTCAAATCTATTCTTCATCAGCTTCTCAAAGTCTTTGCAGAGCCTTGGATTAGTTGACCCAAAGATAATGTCATCTACATTCACTTGAACCAGCATCAAGTCATTTCCTATTCCTTTGATGAAGAGAGTTCCATCTATAGTACCCCTTCTGTAACCATGCTGACACAAATACTAAGATAGAGTCTCATACCACTTCCTTGGAGCTTGGTGCAACCCATATAGAGCTTTATCAAGCTTGCAGACATAATCAGGATGATCAGGATCTGCAAAACCAGGTGGTTGTTTGACATACACCTCTTCATCAATCACCCCATATAAGAAAGCACACTTGACATCAAGTTGGTAGACCTTGAAATTCTTGGATGCAGCAAAGGCTAGGAATATTGTAACAACTTCAAGTCTTGCTACTGGAGCAAAGAAATCAGTGTAATCAATTCCTTCTTCCTGAGTATACCCTTGAACAACTAGTCTTGCCTTGTTCTTGATGATAAGTCCACTATCATCCTTCTTGTTCCTGAACACCCATTTGGTTCCTATAGTAGTCTTCCCAAGAGGAAGAGGACATAGGTTCCAAACCTTCTGTCTTTTGAATTGAAGCAGTTCCTCCTGCATTGCTTCAACCCAACTTCCATCTTTCAGAGCCTCCTCAACTTTCTTTGGCTCTACTTGGGATAGAAAACAAGAGTAGATATAAACATTTTTGTCATGGGTTTGTCCTTTTGTTCTTACCCTCTTGTCAACTTCACCAATGATGTTTGTGGTAGGGTGAGACATGTGGATCCTTAGTTGAGGGATCACAGCAAGTTGGTTGGAGAGATCCAAATTTGAAAAAATTTGATCAGGCAAAGCAGATTCACCCACCACATCAGCACACTTATCAAGAGAAGATTGATCCAATGAGTGTGTGACATCAATGATGTTATCTTCCATGGAGTCAGCATCAAGAAATTCTTGATCACTATCACCATTTCCACTTTCTTCTACATTTGGAACTCCTTCACTTTGGTTTTATGCCTCTGAGCTGGAATTTGTAGGCACTTCAGATGTATCAGCAGGATTTGTCATTGTTGTGATGATAAGAGCTCCATCTGCAGAATTAGTTACCACTAAAGCTGAAGTAGATTGACTTGAAGGTCTTCTCAGCTCAAATCTTGGATCAGGATCTTCTGTTGATGAGTTACCTGTAGATCCTAAAACATTCTCACAAGACTTGTTAAAACAGTTAGTAACTAAATCAAGATCAAAGAGCCAATCAGGACGAGAACCTCTCACACAAAGAGTGTGTTCATTGAAAGTCACATTGGCTAACTCATCAACAATTTTGGTTCTGAGATTGTACACTCTATAAGCCTTAGCTTGAGAAGAGTATCCAATGAAGTATCCATAATCTGATTTCTCATCAAATTTGGCTATCTGATCTCTGGTATTCAAGATTGTGCAAGGACATTCAAATGATCTGAGGAAACCAATGAAAGGTCTCCTTTTGTGCCACAGTTCATAAGGAGTCTTACCATGAGTCCTAACTACTAAAACTCTATTCTACACATAGCAAGCAGTGTTTACTGCTTCTGCCCAAAAGGTGATAGGCAGTTTAGAGTCAGACAACATAGTTCTTGCAGCATCAATTAGTGTCCTGTTTCTCCTCTCAGCAACACCATTTTGCTGAGGAGTCCTGGCAGCACTATATTGTCTTAAAATACCCTTTTCATCACAAAATGTATCAAGGATTTGGTTCTTAAATTCAGTTCCTTGATCACATCTTATGATCTTGACCTTGTGATCAGATTGATTCTCAATCTTTAGAATGAAATTTTTCAATATCTCAGGAGTCTCGTCCTTAGTTCTAAGGATAAAGACCCAAATGAATATAGTAAAATCATCTGTGATCACCAAACAGTATGAGGTCCTTTCTAAACTTATTACACTGGTGGGGCCAAAAAGATCCATATGTAACAAGTGTAGGGGAGTAGTGATGGAGTTTCTTTCTTTTGGCTTGTGAGACATTTTATGCTGCTTCCCTTTCAGGCATGCAACACAATGATCATCACTTGTAAAATCTTTCTTTGGCATTCCAGTTACCAAATCATTCTTAATTAATTTATTCATGTTTTTAAAGTTTACATGGCACAATATTTTATGCCAGAGAAAAGACTCATCACTATTTGCTTTAGATTGAAAGCAAGACACTTCTCCTGAGGGAGAAGTTTCATGCAAATCCATCTTGTACATGTTCCCTTTCCTGGGGGCTCTAAGCCGAATGTGCTCTTGAGGAATGACCACCCCTGGCTTGAGAACAATGCACTCATGCTCAGTAAAGAGCATGTTATGCTTTTGATCACAAAATTAGGATACACTCAGTAGATTGTACCCAAGCTCCTTGACAAAGTTTACCTTCTCAATGCAAAACTTACCATTTGTGACCATGCCCCTTCCTATAATGTAACCTCCTACATCTCCTCCAAAAGCAACAGGCCCTCCATCAATCTTTTCAAAATTTTAGAGTAGAGAGCCATTACCTGTCATGTGCCTGGAAGAGCCACTATCAATGATCCACACATTCATGTTGGTCTTTAGCTGTTCCTACACAAAAGGAGATGATTAGTTACATTTGGAAACCCAAGCCTTGCTGGTCTTGATATCAATAGAAGACAATGCAACAGTAATTGATCCTATGTTCAAGCTTTGAGGATCAGCAGCTGTTGTTGATGAAGAACTTTCAGTCACATGGCCTTTCTTTGTCTTCCACACCACCTTTGGAAGCTTAGACTTGACCTTCAACACTTCGAAAGTTTTGTCAACTTTGGAAGTTTTGGAGACTGGACCTTCAGAAGATCTTGCTTTCACTTCAGCAGGCTTCGGTACTTCGGAAGCATTCCTTTCTTCCGAGACCAATTTTTCTTCCGAAGGCAAGTTTTCACTTGTCTTCTTCTTCACTTTGGAACTTCCGAGAGGAAAAGCCTTTCCTTTAGAAGTTGGCTTCTTCTTGATCTTTTCAGAAGATTTCTTCTTGATCATGTGGATAGTGCCTTTAGGATTGTAGATGCAATCCTTAGCTAAATGAGAAGTACTGCCACACATGACACAGTCAATCTGCATTCTTCTAGAAGCCTTTTTTTGAGAGCAAGACTGATCTTGATCACTTTCCACTTCCTTCTTCTTCTACACAGATGAAGTAGCAAGTCTTTTAGGGAGAGACTTGCTGCTGGATGTGGATGGTTCAGATTGTGCAGTAGTGGTACACAACAAATCGGCCTTTTTCTTGTTGTTGTTGGGTTGAAATTGACAAGAACTAGAACCGCTGGTACTAGGATTCATAGTTGAGTCTTCAGCTTTTACCACCTCAAATCCTGCAGAGATGAATACTTATTTCTGCTTAGAATCAAAGGTAGCCTTGATCTTTTGAGCTTTCTAGGACTTTCTCTTTGCTCTTCTGATCAAGTTCTTCCTCTTGGATTTTGATAACCCAATAGAATTCCTCTCCTCAGGAGAATAGTGACCCTTTTTAGGATGATCTTCTTCACTCTTCTCAGATCCATCCTTCACTATCTCCTCTTCATCCTCTTCACTCATAGGGTCTATGAGAGGAAGCTCATTTTCACAAGTTCCACACCTTGGAGATCTTACAGATAGTAAGGAGTGTGGAGGAGCTATCTCAATAGATTCTAGTCCCTGCTTATTCTGATAACATACTTTGGAATGCAGAGATGAGGATATCATGTTCTTGAAGGTCTCTTCTTCAAGAACACATTTTTCTGCCCTGGCTTTGCTGATCATAAGCTCAGCCTGGCATTCAGTTAACTTAGTGATGAGATCTTTGATCTGAGTCCTGTAGTTGGTGTGTTCATGTTTGAGAGTTGAAATGGTTTTCTTTAAATCTTCTATTTTTAGTTTATATCCATTTTCAGCTCTTTTGAAATCAGATTTTAAGATATTTAAGGACTCAAGATCAGATCTCATTTCTAAGTTATAGGACCAGTATCTATTAACTTTAGCAATACATTCAGGAGTACAAAGATGTTCCAATACCTTGGCTTCATCATGATCAGCCATCAGTGCTTGATTTGGAGATTCATCTTCAACTTGAAAGCTCGAGTCAAAGCCTCCTTCTTCAACAGCAACTGCAGCTTGCTGCTTTGGCTTCTCATTTTGTTTCACTCCTTCAGTATAGTTTGGTCTGGCTTGTGCTTGGCCACCATTTGTCCTAGGTGCCTTGCACTCCCTGGCAAAGTGTCCCATTTGGTTGCAGTTGAAACACTTCACCTTACTTTTGTCTAGTCCAAACTTTCCACTGGCTGCATTGCTAGAAAACTTCCTCACTGTCAGCTTGTAGAACTTCTTGGCTCTGTGACACTCCAGATCATCTGGATGGATACAGTCCAGGTCTTCCCGGGTGAAGAGAAAGTTGCATGAACTCTCATCAGCAGACACAAAAGCATGAGAAGAGCTTGTCTCTTGGAATGGACTTCCTTGGATGTAGCTCTCCCTTGGTGTCTCAGGGAAGGTGATGAAAGGACCCTTTTGTGAGTTGTCAGGGTAGCAGATAAGATGATGTTGTGGTTCTCTTCAATCCCTTTCAACCACATGAAGGGCTGAATCCTGCTGATTGCTGGAGTTACCACATGGATTTTGCATGTTCATCTCCATCTAGTAGCCACTGAGGATACCATACAACTCTGTAAGAGTGAGAGTCTTGAGGTTCTCAGTGCTCTTGATGACCACACAGTAGTGAGTCCACTGTCTGGGAAGAGAGGACATGAACTTCCTCACAATGTCCCTGTTCTTAAGAGTTACTCCAACATCCATTAGAGTATCCACAATCTCAACATACCTGAAGTATTGCTGAGTCATGGTTTCACCTGTCTTGTAGGTAAAATTCTCAAATTGCTGCTTCAAGAGGTCCTTTTTGTTCTTCTTGGCTTCAGAGGACCCCTCATACATTAGCTTTAGTGCATCCCATAACTGCTTGGCAGTTTTTCACTTCTTGAAGCCCCTGTAGATAGAGTGGGAAGAGCAGTTTGGAGGGCAGTCATGGCTTTCTGATCTATATCTATCTTCTTCAGAAGAGTCACCCACCTCCTTTGGGATCATGCCACCTCCAGCAACAGCTAAAGAGGTGCATGGAATGTAAGATCCAGAGACAACAGATTTCCACATCCTGGAGTCTTGAGACTTGATAAAGCCTTCCATTCTTTGACACCAAGTATCAAAGTCTTCAGGAGTGATCAGTGGGGACTTTGTTGTAGTGCCAGTTTCCATATCAGCCTTTGAAAGAGCTGTCATTTGAGTTGTTAAGTATTTTGTGAAAAACTAAGAGATCTAAGATGGTGAGATCTTACAATCAAGAGCCTGGAATGCCCTAACACCAATTGCAGGACCGTTAGAAGGGGTGCAACTCGATTTTCACAATGAGAAGAGACTTAGAACACTTAACAGATCAAATAGGGAACTGGCAAGATAAGATGATACTAGGATAACACAAGTAAGCAAGAGACAAAAAGCTTAAGAACAAGATAATTGGTTTTCAAGGAAGATGTATATTGCTCTCAAGTTCTATTACAACTGTTACAAAGCATACATAAAATACAAGAACCTGAGATACTTTATACTATATCCTACAGCCGGCCATACTTTGAAAGCCAGGTGGAATCACTAATCTAGACAACAAGATCAAAGAAAAGTCAAAAGGCAGATTGCCTTTTGACATGTGACTATGACATGCCATAGCTCACATCCTATTGTAATACAAAAAGGATAAAAGTACATAAAGTAGAAAGTTACAGACTCAAGACCTTAATCTACAGCTTCCTAAAGCATGGACCTTTTCATCAACTTGTGTAAAGTTGGTGAGCCTGCAGATTGGCAGCAGAAAGTTGTTCAGCTTTTCTAAAAAGTTGTTGATCATAGAGAGCATGTATTTTCTGTATTCGGAAGAAATCAGTCTTCTATCTTTGAGGCTTCGGAAGACTTTGTCTTCTAAGCTTCGGAAGTCTTCATCTTTGGCTTTGGAAGAAAAGGTCTTTTGGCTTCAGAAGATTTTACACTTGTGTAATTTTCTTGTAGAGTGTAAAACTTCCGAAGTAACTTCTACCATGCACAAGGTGCATGCATGCAGGAGACACCCTGACTGTTTTGAGTGCATCAGCCTCTTGTATGATCCTTATATATATATATATATATATATATATATATATATATATAGGGGAAGGATCAAATGAAAACTACCATTTTTGTAGAAAACCAAGAAAACTACATTCAACCAATCATATAATTTTTCCCAATTTAATTAATTATTTAAAAGGATGTTATGGTAACTTTACACATAAACTAATTATAGTAATTATTAAGTGTTGACTAAATCTCACGTTGATCTCCTTAGGATTTAAATTATTTATCAATTAACTTCTTTAATATTATCGAATCTTTTTCAACAAAACAAGAACAACAGAAAAATGTCTGGATCATTTTTAATACCACCAAATCAAAGAAATTAGAAGTAATTGTTTCAGAAATCTTCTCTGAATCATAGCGACAAAATTCCAATGACATCTTAAAAGGTATGTTTATTCATTGGATAATTAATTTCTTCTTTTTTGCTTTCCTTTTCTGTGGGGTTTTCGAATGATGAAGCAACGTTGTAGACGATGTGTATGCATTGTGTATATTTGATGTAAAAATCATCAAATAATAGAATTTGAGGTTTCAAGAGTTAAAGATCGATCATTATTTACGGCCTACTCTTCTTTCACTTTTTCATGATTTAGTTCTTTTTGCAACTAAAGTTACGTATATGTAAATGGGTCATGTGGTTGTTCTTACTCAAATTTAAGATAATCGTAACCGTAATTACGTATACGTATATGTAACTGGTCATCAAGTTGTTCTTATATTTAAGTTTACTATTATTCAAGTTAAGTATATGTAATTGATCGATGTCGAAGTACCAACCAAATAAAATGTAAAATGTGTTCCTATTCACCTTAACTAGTTAGGATAAGTAGGGTTGTCGATTCTCGTGGAATTAGTGGTCGGTGTGTCGTACTTTGATTTGTAAGAAAATGGATTAGATTAATAATTACTAACTATTGTCTCTTCCCTGTGAAAGATGAATTTTGTAATGATTACCAATTAAACTATGAAAACAAATTGCAATTGATTAAAATTAATTAAGAAGATAATTATGAGAATAAGTAATCCACCCTGTGATCAAGGTTTGGTTTTCAGGAATTGCTTTGTTCAACTTAGTGAAAAATCCTTAACAGGGATTCTATACGTGTAATGATTAAGTGATAAAGATAGCCAAGACTTAACGAGTCTTAGTACACTATACCAATTGAATTAACAACCAAAATCTTGCAATCATATCACTTGCGCAAAATCATATGACATTCAAATCAAGATTTACTAAAACAATCGATTAAACAATTAAGACACAAATCAAACTCAAATAAGAACTTAATGGGTTCCAAAGTTTAATCCCAACACAAATTGAACAATGGCAAAAACCTAATAACGCGAAACCGATTACCCGAGATAGATCACGAGAAGTTTAGCCTTGCATCTTCATGAATTCGCTAACAAAATCGGATTGGAACATGGATTGATGGATTAGAATGAGTTGGAGGAGTGGAAGAATCTTTAAGAATGGCCAAAGTTTGTTCCTTTTTGCTCCCAATGCGAATTAGTGTTTTTAGAATTGATAACCCACCTTAAATATGGTCAAAATCCGAAGAATTACACCAAAATTAAGTAAACAATGTAAGTTACGTCCTTAGGGACGTAAGTTACGTCCTCCCCCTAAAATACGTGGTCAGCTTCTGTCTTACGTCCCAAAAACTGCTCTTTTTAAAAAATGACGTAGCTTACTTCCTTTAGGACATAAGTTACGTCCTAGGCCCATTCTGCATCAATTTTTTTATTTTCTTCATCTCTTTTCATCAATATATCATCCAATCTTCATGCAACCCTTGAATACATCATTTAAGCTCACTAAACCTGCGATTCAAATATAACACAAAGTGACTACGCTCGATAGGAAAATAATGTTAAAAGTATACATTTAAATGCTTAAAACACATACAAAACATGAACGCATCACATCCCCACACTTATCATTTGCTTGCCCCCAAGCAAACTTGCTCATAACACTACAACTATCATTAGACAAATACAATCCATCCATGTATTCACCTTCTGATAGCTAAGGTCCCAAGTCATGCTCAACTCATAATTTCATATATCAAGCTTTGTAATCAAAGATATTACTCTTTGAAATATGATCTATCTAACCAAGCCTAACAAGCTTTCTAATCTTCCCTATGCATGTAGTCACACATTTCACAAGTTTCACTCCTCTCGATTTAGTATCTGGTCTAGCAAAAGATGTGCTAGTATATCAGTGTAGTACTCTCAACCAATAACAACTCATAATTACCATAAGCTTACATAATTATCGAAACTCCACCAACTAACACAAACCATGCACACATCAAAAGGTCTTGAGAGGTTGTAATGTAAGGCTTAAGGTTTGCATGCGGATAAGGGATTTGAAATCTTTATTACCACTAAAACAATGCATTGACATTATGGTCATTTTGACCCATTATTTACTCTTTATATTATTTTTTTCTCTCTTTTTTTTAATGCTAATATCTAAACACTTCACTACTTCTAGCAATATTATATCAAAATTTCAACCAACACTTATCAGATTTCACCACACAGGTTTAGAAAGTAAAAAGATTTGAAAGGCTAATGGGTTGATTCAGGTTTAAACAAATAAAAAGGTTGGGGCTCAAAGTGGCGGCTAGGGGATCATGTTAAGGTAGAATAATACAATTGAAAAAGGCTAGTACAAAGGTTCATCCTAATGCCTTAATCGTTTATGTTCAATAGTTTGGTTCATGATCTCGAAACGCATCAATTATGTAAGTTCTAGAATAATGCAATTGTTCTGGTAAACACACATGAAAGGAAAAATGAGCAATTAACCTATTGATATTCTAAGCTCATATATGGGCTCAATTCTAACAAAAAATGGGTGAATGGGTTAACGATATGAAAACATGCATAAAAGTCCATTATCTAGCTTGTTACCCTCGGTTAGACATCTCTACCAGTTATCAGGAATTACTATTTTTCAAGTGAGCTAACCATGACTAAGAACCACTGCTTGTGCATAGGTTAGACATACTTTCACGCTTTATCTTAAAAAGAAATTAAGCTTTAGGGGCGTGTAGATTTCAATCTTTCCCTCATCCCCACACTTAAACCATACATTGCCCTCAATGTATCTTGTAACGTATCATCGTGAAAGCGTAAGGTTGTTGCACTAGAACCCATGTAACCCACGGCTAACATCCCCTACTATGACCCACCATTACAAAATCCTATTTTAAACACATTCCCTTGACATAACATTGAGCACACCACCAAATACAAAACAGCAAATAAGTGTTCCTAGATTACCACACACATCACTCAAACTACTACCCAACTGAAAACATAATACATAGTTCTACATTATTATTAAGTAGGAAAGAGCACATGGACCTGATCATAGGATCAGCAAGTGCATCAATAACCACTAGATGGTGGCCCTGGGTATGGTTGCCCAAAGATGCTCTCGAAGAACTCTCTTCTGACATCTCCCATGTCGAATGCATCTCCCCGATTAGAACTCGATCCACTTGTGTCGTCTGTTGGTGGCGTGGTGACTGGCAACCACACAGATGGTGTGGATTGCGGGTAAAATGGTGCCTGCTGGGTATGACTAAAAGGCATGAGATCAGGTGACTGCCAATCCATTGTAGGGGTGTCTCCATGTAAGGCCGTCCATGCATGTAATCCTCTCGATGACTGATTTCCTCTCCGTACATGTAGTCTTGGTTGTAGTAGAATTCCTGCGAATACATAATATGCTGCATGTACAACCTGTTTCTTTCTATCTCCTCTGGGTGAGCTTGAGCAACTGCAACTCTCATCCTGCGCTGATATGGATCACCATCTTCCACTTATTCATTCACCGGAGTCTGTCTCTGCCTTCCTTCTTCCCTTAGAGTGTCACCTTCTCTTATACCTGATATTCCCTCTATCACCTCAAGATATCGCCCACTTTTCCTATCAACTAACTTGTGTATCTCTCCCGCTCTCTCATATGACCAACCCGATGGTAGATTACTTATTTTGAATGGAACATGGACCACCTTCTTTTTAGCGGCTCGACTTGGTAACACATGTTGCTTTTTGAAAAACTTGGCTAAATACCCCAACCGACAATGCGGGATAGATTTCCGGTCAGATTTCTCTCGCGATTCCCAAATACCCCAAAGGATCAAATGCCTTGCAGATAAGGCTGGCTTTCCGGTGACTAATGCATGTAGTACCATTACCTCATATAGTCTCACCTTAGCCTTGTCACCTAACCTAGGTAACACATTTTGGTTCAGAAAACTCAACAACAGCTTTGGAAGTGGTTTCAAGTTTGCCCGATCGAGTGACCATCTTGCAACATTTGTTCCTTCATGAACTTGAAACATCTCATGAATCATGTTTCGCCACACTTATTTTTTAGCTACCTTACACGCTAGCATTGCATCAGATGGGTATGTGTATGGCGTTCCATCAGCTATCCCTGTGTCAAACTTTGCAATTCGATTCAAGTTAAAGAATGACAAGCTCACTGTTTTTCTATTTACCTTCCTGATAAGTTGGGTGGTAGATGGAGGAGAATTCCCAGGCTCCTTTTTTAAAGTTGACATCCATTCCAAGATTACATTCACATAAATGTCCTCAACCCCATCATTGTTGAAGCTTAACTATTGCTCCCGTCCAAGTCGTGTGAAACATTCTACTACTCCAAACCTTTCAAAGTCGGGTTGATAAATTTGACGCTCACAGATCATTAGCTTGTCAGTGGATACTTGGCTCTTTTTCATTTTCTTTAAATACATTTATTCTTGTCTTATTGCAAGTGAGACCGTTGAAAGTTATAAATGGCTTCTAGAATCTTTTCTTAAAGTACATTTTCAACAACTGCAACTCGTTTTAACTGATCAAGACCCAGCTCTTAGGATTGCTGTGGCATCTGTTTTCCACAAATCACATCATCACCTCTGTATGTGGCATATAATAAAAAAACTACCCGCGAAGGTAATATATAACCCAAAGTTTTTACCAATTACACTGATGTAATTGTTTATATCAATGGTTTTACCATATTACATTAGTGTAATTTTACCATAACACTAATGTAATTTGCTGAACTATTTTTCTTAATAGATATCAGCCGAGTTGTTTCAAAATTCAAACATAAGGTCTTCTATCCACAAGCTGGTTTGGAATATTTATCTAAAACCATCTAGTTTTGAGGAGCGCTTGTATAGAATGCTAAATGAATTTAAGCTAACCAATCATGTTTGGTTGAGGGAGATGTTTGCAATCCGAACTCTTTGGGTCCGTGCTTATTTTCGTGAAATTTCCATGTGTTGTTTGATGAAGACAACTTCGCGTTGTGAAAGCTCTAATGCATTTTTTAAAATCACAGCTAGCTCTGCCAACGCACTTGTTCAGTTCCTAATCTGTTATGACAGTGCTATAGATCATCAGAGGTACAATCAAAGAATTCTGGAATTCACTACCAACTCTACGAGCCCTAAATTGAAAAGTGGTTTAGACATTAAGGAAAATGCGGCCAAAATTTACACTCAGTGTGTCTTTAAACAAGTACAAAAAGAAATCCTAAAAGGTATGTGGAACTGTTTTATAACTAACTATGATGTTGTTGATCATTGCAAGGTTTACACTGTATCTCATATGGACAAGAAGTCTGACTATGTCAACGAGTTTACGGTAACTTATCAAACTTCTCATAAGATTATACATTAATGTAACATATGTTACTACATTAATTTACCAATAGTCAATGTCATCATTAGTGTAATATTACATCGACATTATATATTGTCAATTTTAAATTTTTAGTTTTTATAATTAACCTTTATTCATTTAAACTTTTCTAGGTGTCGTATCATCTTATTCAAAACTCTTATGATTGTTCGTGCATGGGGTATACTCGTATCGGCTACCTTTGTCATCACATATTTTGTGTCTTTAGGTTACACCAAGTGAAAGAAATCCCTGCACGCTATGTTGCCAAACGTTGGAGGCGTGAAATCCTTCCTTCTCGTGTTTATAGTATTTATAACCGTCTTAGTGCTGACAACAGCCCGCATGCTGTTCTGAAAAACGAAGTTATGGATTCTATGAACATTTGTGTTGATCGGTTAAACGGGGATGTTGATGGCCTAAGTCTATTTGCTGAAAAGATTAGGGACATTAAGAAAGGTATAGTGGACAACTACCAACCTGCTTCAAATTCTAATTCAAGGAATTCTGTGATTATGGATTCTATGGTTTGTTCCCCCCCAAAGGAATACGAAACAAAGAATGTGGTACGAATCGAAGACTAATTGGTCCACGGGAGAAATCAGTTGAGAAGGCAAAGAAGAAAGCTCGGTTATGTCGTTTGTGCGGCGAATGGGGTTACCATGATTCTTGTAACTGCCCTCTAAAAGAAGCTGATGATTACAACGGATCCACCTTCGAAGGGTAGTTGTATTTTTACTTTACTTTGCCATGGCCTGTTATTAAGAATGCCCCCTTTTGGTTGATGTATCTTTTGCTTACTGCTCAAGTATTTTTTTTTTTTTTTTTTTTTTGCAAGGCATGGCAAACGTTTAATGTATGCAGTTGTTGTAATGTTTATGTCTATGTACTAGTTGTTCTGTATGTAGGTCCCTAACTTATTTATCTACATCATCGTATTTTCTAGATTTTTTTAACTGTTTAACTAATCTTGTTCGTTAAACAGATATTGATTATAAATCTTCTTACTTTAAAAACTTTTCCCAATGTCTAAACCACATTGTATTAGAGGTTCATATTTTATATTATATATTTAAATGTAACTTTTTTAATCTGTGTATGTTTTTAATCACAAATATGTATCTTTTTTGATTTTTACATCCCCAACCGATCCACAAATGAAGTTTAACACAAGTAACATAATATTGGCATTATTATTTACATTGATATAAATTTACATCAAAGTAATATTACACTAACGTTATATCATACCGGCCATAAATCAATATCAACTGAGATATGAATCTTTCAGAATTATAATCCTATAAATTAGTAATAATATTAAACATTAATTCTAGTCAATCCCCAAAGACACAATATCCAACATCATTGTAACATCTAACAATAGCATTCCTTCCTAATCAAAACATATAAAACAAAATCACAGAAAACGAACTTTCTTGTTTTTTTCCAAGACAAATACTGGAAATAGGAATCTTTTTCATTCCTTCACAAACAAAACGCATCAAACTTATATCTTCAATCCTGCATGCTTTAATACCTTTTCTCTTTGAATGTTAATATCCGATAGCAAAATCTTTGATGCATACCGCTTCCTTAGAGTTATGATCCACTTTTTTATTTTTGACTCTTCTTTTGCAAACCCGCAATCAAAACCTTTTACATGACTCCCCATGAACATTTCCATATGCCTCATGGCAAATATGCCGCAGTCTTTTACATTACCTTTTGTAGCCCAATTTATCATAACTCGACTTACACTTGTTGATTCTATTCTTTCCGCTTTTGCATTCCCCCACATCCTCAAGTAATTCTTAAAGATTTCTTTCTACAAGATTAAGTAATAATATTAGTAATCAATCTTTAAATTTACATTTTACATCAATATTATCAGTACCAATCATTTATATTTGAGTAATATGCACATTTGTAAATGCTCATAATGACTATTAATACAAGCTCTTACCATTTTATACGGTGTGTCCTTTTTGAAGTAGTATACATCATCATTCAAACAAACCACCGACTCGTTCTCATGCATGTTGTCAAGTAGATAAATCCTTGGGTTTTTCAATTCAAAAACTACAACATAAAAATGTTTGAATTCCAGTATCAGGAAAAATATGAGGTCAAATGTTTTTAAATCCCTCAACTCTTTCACCCTTCCCAAAGTTTCAAACATTCTTTTACTGAATGCATCCAACCTCTGCGCCTCATCTATTTTTTTATTACTGAACATCCACTGCAACTGTAAAATCATTTTCAAAAGTATACATTACATATTCTCAAGAAATCTCCAAAATATACATTACATATTTTCATTAATATACTTTAATATACGTTAAAAAACTTACAAATACTTGCTGACCACAGAACAGACGTTTTGGTGAATCTTGGCTTCTATTTTTTTCCTCATCATTTAAAACTGCCGCCCAACAATATATTATGTTTCCATAAATCTCACTATCAACTGCTAAAGATTTTAGAATGTAAATTTCTGACCGCGGACCAACAATTGTATCGAAAACCTCCATTCTGTGTTTTTTAGATGCAATCAAATGATAAATTAGTTATTATACCTCCATCCACATATTATTATCAGCATTTTAGTCCAACTTACTTTTCTTTTTCTCTGAATATGAATTCCCAAACGGCCTCTTCTCTTTTGGTGACACGATTTGTAATGCTTACTTCTCTTTAAATATACGGTGACTTGCAATCTGTTGACGGAAGTTTAACTCTTTCTGGATATTTCCTTGTTTTTATTTCCCTCTCTTTTATTATCCCTACACATCTCAATTATACACTTAATATTAATTACTTATTGTTAATTTAACTAAGATTTCAAAACTTATTAAAATTATAAAAAACTTACTAACCTGAGTTTTCGATCTGCACGTCTTTCTGAGTTTCTTCCCTTTTTTGATCTTTTGATTTTCCCAACCTCTCCTCATCAATTAATATTTTGTCTGTTTCTTTTGATATAAAAGTCATTATCATCTTTTGACACATTGTCTATATAAAAAAAAGGTAGAAAATATGCAACTAAAATAACACCATTGTTATTCCTATCAATTTAATTTTTTTACATTGATGTTACCTCTGTTCAAATATTTTTAACATACCTCCATGTATAACCTTATCATCTTTCATAGTTTCAAGCACATCCTTTGATTATGTCTCATTCGTAATTTTGTGTTTTGTTCTTCTTTTAGATCCATAACCTGTTACCATTAAATAGTTTTTACATCAAATTGTTTACTCCCAATAACATTTATCAATTATATACCATTTTACTCACCAAGTTTAATGAAAGCGCTACCATATTAAAAGCTGGCCTTTCCTTGGATTCCTTTGATTTATCAGATTCCACTTTTTTATCACATTCATCAATGTCTTTTTCAATCTCATTATCTGTAAAGGGGTAAAAGTTTAAAGTTTTTACACTTATAATCTGTAATAATTACAATATAAACTTAAGGGAATATTTATTCTGAACCTTTATTTAATTCATTGTTCATCTCCTTCTCCAACTGCGTCAATCCCACACTAAAACTTGGCCCCCCTAAATCCTCTATTGTAAGACCTTTCACACTTTCTTGTAATTCCTCCTCTAATTGTGTCAACCCAATACTGTAACTAGGTCCATCAAATAAATTTTTCCCAAATTCCTTTACACACTCCCCTTCATTCCCTGTGGACCAATTAAGAAAAATGAACCCAGAGAAGTTATTTTAAACTACTGTTATAATATCATAATAACCTTACACTGATGTAAATCACTAAAATTTTAATTTAAATATAAAGTAACATTACCTTTAGTTTTTTTCTTATTAACTTCACATATTCTTCCAATGGTTCTCCAATTTCAGTATTTTTATTTTCTTTTACAGCCAAATGCCCGACCCCTTCATCATCCATACATTCTTCACCTAAAATACAATGTAAATAACTTATTGATAATTTAAACCAGCATATTATATAATATTTGTTTATTATTCAATACAATTTTCACTGAATAATTTTATTAATAAGATCATACCTCTACATTCTTCTATCATATTCCCCTTTTCTACATCTTCATCTCTTACATCACTGTAACACCCACCTGATGCAATATATAATTGAACAATATTTTTAGAAAATAGTATGAATAGTCCCTGTCTGTATTTTTACTAAAACAAAAGAAGTTTTCTTACCAATTTCAGCATCCAAACTTTTGATGTTCCCTTCATCCTCTTCGTCTTCACTCTCTATCAAACATTGCCAACTCCTGTTAATTTCCATGCATATGTCCATAACCATCTCCCCAACATCACCTTTTCTTTTTCCATCTACCTCTCTGTCAGGCAATGCACCTTTTTCTGATGTAACTGGCTTACTACATTCACCTTCTTTTGCATTTCCTACTCTAACCTTCTCTTTATATATACTCTCAAATAAAGCCAATTGAATTTGAAACTTTTCATTACCAAACAGAAACTCAAGTTTTGTTTTGGTTTGTGCTGACAGCTGCAACAGTTTCTCTATTTTCATTTCGTTACTCTGTTTAAAAAAAATTGCTTTAACTTCATTACGAAATAAATTACTATTTAAAACATACAGTTATTATGTAACATTACCTTCCTTAATTCATTGTTTGTTTCATCATTTGCTTCTGTCCTTTGCTCATCTCCCCCTATGTTTTCTTCTAACAATTCAACCATCTCTCCCTTTCCAAATCCCCCGTTTTGAATATCCAGCATTTCTCTCTGCTTTAGTCGCTCAACATTCCAAAACTCCAATGGTGTTATTATACGATCAATTACCATTCCAACACTATCAACGTACAACAGCTGTTCATAATTCACAATATATATGTTAACAATATTTTAATTTTTTCTTATAAAAAAACTAATAAAATAAAAATCAAGAAATTACCGTTAGTATAGGTAAAGCTCCTTTGAAAGGAGTATTGGTATTCCTGTACCAGCCCCTCTTGTAATTTTTTATGCATTTCAGTACGTGGCTACACCAATTCACATTACTTAAGTCGTTTTCGTCCGTGTAGTAATATAATACATCGAGCTTGCACTTACCATGAGAATAGCATTCAACCATAGTGGAAAGAAATAAAACCAAGAAATCTATTTCGAAATGTGATGACAGTTCATCCTGACTATTTATCATCTTGCTTACTATCTCTGATGGTGATACATACTCATTTTTATAATGATTTCTCCACTCTACCATTTTGGGATGAAGCTTTTTATTTGGAACCATTGTTTCTAGGTCAATTCCCTTGTTTGGTATCCCCAGCAACTTATGAATTTTCTGTTCATTAACTTTTATTACACCCCCTTGGACATTGATCTCCATTCTACTCTGATCAAAACTATCCACAACAAAATGTCCTATTTTCTGCGGGATGCCTTCAACTTGCATATCAAGTATCTTTCCAAACTCCATTTTTTCAACTATATCTTTTTGTTTCCTTGTCAATCTCCTTACTACGCTGAACAATTGATTCGGTGAACACCTATTCTTGATTGGGTACCAACTTTTTTATTTTTCTTCATTATATATTTTCTTCTTCAAATCCCCCAGATGTATTTACCTCGATACTTGTTGGCTTTTCTTTAGCTAACCCAAATGGTACACCTATTAATTGTTACACTTAATATATGAATTTCGGTACAATACAATAACTAACATTATTCTTGTAATAGTATATAGTGTCAATAATCTAATATACAGAAAATAACAACCCACATTTTAAATTACCTTTTCATGTTCCGGAATTAAACTTCTTCTTTGCTTTCCATAATTTCCCATCTGTAGTCGAATCCACTGTACTAAAAGTTGTACAGATTATGACTTTATTGTATGGAACAATGAAAGCAATTAATTTTTTTTTATCATAACTTACACCTAACACTTACTTATTTCCTTCGCCTTCCTTTGATTCTTGTAATTACAGTTTGATCTTTCAATATCTGAATCCACAACCACTGTCTCAAACATCCACCAATATTATATTAAGCATCTATATCCACTTGATAACCACATTCACTACAAATTAATCTACATACCTGGGTTTACAGCACATTTCTTTCTTTTTGTAACAGTTAATTGCATTTCAGAACCTGCAAATTTATCAATAAAAGTAGTTAACTGTTTTATCTATAGTGTTGTAAATTCATCCAATAGATTACTTAAACATTTTATACCAATTGTTGGCACATGATTCCTGTAATTGTTGTTCCTTTCCTTCTTCTTTTTAGATTCCTCCTCACTACTTATGTCATATTCGTCGATTTCTTTTACAGTATCATCTTCACTGTCTACATGTACTAAACTTTTGGCGGTGTTTTTAAACCTACCAAATGATTTTTAGCAATAGGTTCACTTGATCTCTCTGTGAAACATATCACTTTTCGTTTAACATATAGTTAAAATAAAACAAACCATTACTACATTATTTATATTATATACCGATGGAGAAATCCTTACTTCTTTTCATTAGAATATTTTCAGCAACATGTACTTTTTTTCCATTGTCAAGTATCTTTTGTTTGCAGCCTACAACAATTAAGCAAAGCATTACACTTCTTTAACATCAAATAACAATAACCCTTATATTTACACTACTGTAATTTAAGATTTTAACAACACAATGATGCCATAATCTGCACCTTCAATCAAAACATATATTTTACTCACATCTTAAATATTAACCAACTATACAAAATTACAATTTTCTTAACAAATTCCGACCCAAATTTATGTTAATCTGAAGTAATTTATTATAAGTACACTTATTTAACACCGAAGAACAGTAGCCCTAATTTCACTCAAACAACCTAACACTAAGAACCCTTATTCCGACCGAAAGTTATGTTTCACTGATGTAATGTATTATCACTTACACTTATTTAACACTGAAGAACAATAGTCCTAATATGTAATCTTCTCATCCTTATCAGACATTTTTAATCACAAACCACACATGCAACCTCAACATTATTTTTTTAGATAGCTAACAAAAGTTTTTTACAGTAACACAAATAATCCTAAGATATTCAAAATCTATATAAAGTTGTTAAATTTTTTACCCCTTTTCCGCTTTAAAGAATCTCTGTTCTTTAGAAACTCTATTCGTCGTTCCCAATTTGCCAAACGATTACCGTCGACCGGATAAAATCCCGAACGAACTTCAACCTATGTTCAAAATTCGGAGGAAAGAACAAAGCTGATGAACGAATCAAAGCCGATGAAGAACGAATTTCAACTGACCCTCAATTTGAAACAAGGATTTAAATTGTATCTTCAAATCCTGATGCAATCTTGCCATATCTTATTTTTTTGCCTTTTCTGCAGTTTACAATTGATTAGACGGGGGGGAGGACAAAATGTCATTTTACCATTATGCCCTTTCTGTTATATAAATATAATAAACTAATTCATTTATATTGAGGATTGATAACAACCGTTGGATCTTCTTTTGACTTTTCTTATTGTGACAACCTCAACTTTTGGGCCCGGAAAAATTTTTTTAGAAACCTTAATGGGCCATACTTAGGGAGCCCTTGAATTGGGCTCAATAACCTTGGACTTAGGCCCACATTAATACACATGCCTACATGGGCTTTGGCCCATCAAACCCTAACTAGGCCATTGGGCCATAATACTTAATGGGCTTTGGTTAGCAAAACCAATATGGGCCCGTGGGCCGCACACAATTACCGGAGATGCTGAACCGACCAAATGGGCTTCGAGCCCAATAAGCTTAGAAGACAAAAGAATTAAGTAAACCTTAGATAATAAATCCGATTAATGAAGCCTTACCAACTAACTAAACTTTAAAACCATAAAGATCAACCCATTCAAACAAAAGACTAATAAACAAAACCTTAACGTCTGTTACAACCTAGAAGAATCAACTAGCTAACATAATTTTAAAAATTGGAAAAAAAAATAAAATATCAAATAACAAAAGGTGAACCCTTAAGATTTAAAAGACCATAACTATGAAGAACAAAAGACTCGCATTTTATAACAACATAAAAATAGTTTGCAATAAAATTATTAAATAATAAGTTCCAAATTCCAAGTGCATAAAAATAATGACTAAAACCTCTAACAGCAAAAATATGGCATATTACTAAATGAGACTTTACTTAACTCTCTAAATAAAAAGCCAATGCATTTATATACATTATTACCCCAACTAATTTAAATAATTATGAAAGACATCTATGCATACATTAAAAATAGCTCAATTTCATAAGCATATATGCATGTAAATGACACACACACCCACATTATATATATATATATATACATACAAACGGCACATATATGCATACATACGTATGCATGCGGCACACATACACATATATATATAAATGCACATCAAACACACACACATAATACACATATACATGCGTACGGGTGCATGCACCCGATCAATACACCCTCTCGACACACACACCCGTATATATGCATATGGGTATGCATATATCACGGCTCACACATACATGGACCCACACCCTCAAACTTCACAACCATGACTAGTCTAGTCACCACCCAAAACCACCCAATCCACACAAAGCCTTCCATGCATATGGTAACTTGCAAACCACACCCAAGTCAAATCCAAGGCCATGCAAGATCTTGAGTTAACCAAGAATTGGACCCACTTGTCCCTCCCTTCTCTCCTTTCTCGGCCGATAACACCCTCACCACCCCTCCACACTTCATTTGCAATTAAAACATCACACTTAAACACTCCTCAAATCCTCTCTATTGATTTTTCTACCCCTTGTGCTCAAGACTTCTAGTTCCAGCCTTATTACAAGTCAAAATTGGGTCAAGAGTGAAGCCTCATTCCACCATCAACATCAAGGTAATGTCACACTAACACACACATCTTCAAGTTCACATCTTCATTTCTTGGATCTTATGGCCTGCACTAACCCACCATTTTGAACAGCCTTCTCTCACTTTCTCAAGCTCATTCAACAGCCCACACATCCATCTCAACTCCTCTCTCGACTAGGTATCTAGTTACTACCCGAAAACACGCGAAACATCGCGTATCGTCATGAAAGTGACATAACAAACCTCATGACACCCCCAACATCTTATGAACCCTCTAAACACTCTGTTTTTCAGAAATTAAAAGATACAAAATCATTTTCAAAACTTCCTTTGGTTACAAACACGGGTTTAGCTAAAATAGCCTACCCGAAAAACTCGGTTTTTCAAGAAAAATGAAAATATATTGCAAGAGCCCAAAAGCTATGATCTAAATACTTCTGAAAGTTTAAAGGGATCATATCATATCATAAATAAAGTTTCATAACTTAAACATATGGATTTCATGTTTTATGAATAAAACAATATATTAAAAATATGTATTTTAAGAAAAATAAAGAAATAAGTTGGGAAAAACTAAGTTACTGAAATTATAGTGTTAATTAGATTTACTTATGATATTAAAATATTTATTAGAGGAAAAATCAGAATAAAACACTTAGAAATTCAAAACCGAGACTTAACCGGGACTTAACGAGACTAACCGAGCCAGGTAACGGAAATGGTGAAACTACAAAATTTTGGTTGTACAAAAATTCCAGTAGAATTAAAATAATGACAAAATCCTAGAAATCAAATTTCATAATTTTTAGAATTTATTTCATTGGTCAACAAAAATACAAAGAATAATCACTTTAAAATAGAGAAAATTGTTAAAAAAGGGATTAAGGGCAATTCTAGTGAAGAATACAGGACATAAAGATGATTATAAGTATTCTAAAGACTTAGATGGCAAAAGTTTGACCAAAGTCAACCAAAACCGAAAACCCGTTAAAAACCAAACCCGAGCGTTAAAATATCAAAAATCAGTAAAGTACCTCAAAATAATGAATATACAGTGACTAATGGCTTAATAATGATAAAAATAAGTTAAAAACCAAATATTACCATTTATGAAATTTTATAGAAATTTTTATAAATTTTTAACGATAACACAAGTAGTTAACTACCCGTTAGAAGGAAAAAGAATAATAATATATCTAAATCCTTAAACTAAGATAATCAACATTTTACAGTAAACCATGATCCTCAAACTCAAAAAGAATCAAAAAATACAATAAAACCAATGAACTTAAAACTACAACACGTAACGCACCCGAAACGCGAACCGATACGTGTTTTAACACCCGATACCCAAATCACCAACCCCATGAGCAAGACCAAAACATTTCAGGGACTAAGTAACACCCTAGATAAGTTATAACCAAAGATAAAACATCATTTGGATAACTTAATCACCTAATTTATGATAACCCTAAATTTCTATTTCCCAAAACACCTACCCAGAAAACAAGCCATTGAACCCATAAAGAAAAACCCAAAAGACACATAAATGAATTTATTACAGTAACCTAAATCTATTGAAATAACAAAAGTCAACAAAATTGATTTAAGAGTCAAATTCTAAACTTTAGGGTTAAAAATGCCAATTTAGCAAAGATGAGGGACCAAACTCGCCAACCAATGAAACCTTGCTGCTTTGGGAATCTATCACACTTATAGAACTAATGATAATCTGGATTTATGAGATACTAGATTTAACTTAAACATCACATAAAGTCGTAAATACAAAACCCTAGACTTAAAACAAATTTTCGCACGCAAATTGGAAATTATCAAGCCATTTATGACAAATGAAAACATGAAGGTTTTGACTTGATTAATTACTTAATAAGGTGCTAATTCACTTGAAACAAACATAGGAACCCTACCGGTCGGTAGCATCCAAACATTCAAGCAACCCCTCAATCAATCTTCAGGTGAGTCTCATGACCTCCTTTTTACTTTAAAACTTTTGGGGTGAAATGCATACCCGTTGTTTATTATTATATTATTGTGGTGCAATACTACCGGCTATTGTCCCCGAACGGAGCACAATCATTAACTCCATTAGGAGCCCCGTGATTTGTGGATAGTACTACTTGGGGAATCCCCCACACACAATGGTCACTTTATGCAGGGAAACCCCCCATTGAGATTCAATAATTGTTTTGTCACAAATTAGTGCTGTTTAACCGTGCTTAGCAGGGCACAATTAAACCCAACAATCTTGTAGTAATGGGTTAGGGGATATATTTTAGCACTCGGGCGGGTAAGTCCGGGTGAGGCTTGATTGTGATACATTCTTTTGTGCACCTTGTATATTATGTCATCATTGTAACAATCAGATTTATGCTTATTATGAAAAGTGATAAACTCATGGGCTTACCAACATAATGTTGACGTATTTTGGAATGTGTATTTCAGGTGAAGTTAACTGACAGATGTCGAAAAGATAGGTGCCACCTTAGATGGACCCATTGGAGAATTAGCCATAGCCCTATCCCTTTTATTTATCCAAGAACAATTAAATCTTATGTTTTATATTTGGATGTTAGACAACTTAATTTTGAATATTTTAATTAATGTAATGATTTAGTTTGACTGCCTTTAATTTTCGCTGCATTGTGATGATATCAGTCAGTCTAGGATTTGGTTATTGAGTTAACAAATTTATAATGGGTTAACAATAGATCCTTTCCCTATATATATATATAGGGTAGGAATCAAATGAAAACCAAAATTTTAAGAAAAAACGATGAAAACCAATTTCCACCAATCATATAATTTCTAATATATTTTTTACTTTTATTGTTAAAAGGGTATACTTGTAAAATTGACACACTATTATTTTTGGTAATTATTTATATTAATTCAAATCTTTTATTTTCTTTTTAAATCAATATACATATATCAAATCTCAATTCATATAATTTTCAAGGTCTTGTTTTTCCAACCATTCATCATCATCATCATCATCTTCATTGTCATCATCATCACAACCATCATCATCATCATCCAAGTCGAGCTTAACATAAAAAAGCTTAATCAAAACCATGTTTAATTTCTCCATCTGTAATCTAAACTTGTTCTATTTCAATCAACATCACAACTAAGGTATGCATTATGATATAATCAATCTTAACCTCGACAACTTTTATAGATTTTAAAATTTTAATATTCAATGGTTTCATTGCTACATGGTCAAGGTTTGATTATGTCCTTTGATGGATTTTGAATCTAGGTTATTCGTCTTTTTGTAGTGATTACGCACTAAAGTTGATGAACTCATAATGAAATGGATGATGAACTCTAAGATGACGACAACGATGATGGATCGAAGATTATAAAGCATCAAACACAATGATTGGTCGAGCAATTAGCAAATCATATGATTTAAAACATGAAGAAGATGGCAAACGCAAAGAACAAAATGAACACGTAATAGTATTATTATATATAAGTAATACTGCTGCGAAACTAATGTTGCATTTAACTAGCGAGACTGTTACGTATACGTATCACTGTTTTTATGTATGTCTAATGTTGTTGTTATGTATATTTAATGTTGTTACGCATACGTACAACAATTAAAAATGTGTTGTATTAGCGAAAGTAATGTTGCATTTAACTAGCGAAACTGTTACGTATACGTATCACTGTGTTGTATTACATTGTATATGTGTTGCATACACATAAATGATTTTGTTCATGCTTACATATATGTATCGAATATGTTTTCAAGTGCTTGTTAGTTGATGATTTTATTAGTAATCTTCCTCCTTTAATATTTTTGAAATTATAACAATAAAATATGCAATTAGTGTTGTATTAATTAGATTATGTGAGAAATAAAGTAATAATAAATATTCAAAGACAACCACATAGATTTATTAGTTAAATAATGAAGATATCTAGTTTGGATGAAAAAATGGTTTCAAACGTCGGGTTTGATAATTTAATTAGCTTGTTTGTGTTTTCTAAAGTTTTGCTCAAATACATCATATACTATTATATACGAAACCAATATTAGAAATCAAACTTATGTGTACATATACAAAAAAGCCGCGGGTATGTGAAGTTTAATAAGCACCAACTCTTAATTGCCGATTATTATGTAAATTTGAATAAACAATAATGTGAAGTTCTAAAGTTGGGCACCAAGAATGATAGTTAAAAAGAGAGAAAATCACAAAATAATTTTTTACGTATGCATATTTGATAACAAGATTAGAATCAGATATTTTCTTGAGTCTTGAGCGACATGTAAAGCCACATATAAAGTAAAACTAAAAATCCATTGGAACAACATGCAAATAAAAAGCCGGTTGGAAAAAGAACAAAAGAAAATGACCTGAGCAAATGAAAATTTTCGTGGTATGAATAGATTAAAGTGACCTCATTCGTATTTCGTAATAATCTAAATTGAATTTGAGTTATAAATCCATTAAAATTCTCTGAAGATTCATTCACTTCTAGTCTTGACGATCCAAATTTATTTGAGTTTGACCAAACTCCATTGTTTTCCACACCATTCTCATCTTCCCTAGTGAACTCGATTAAAAAACTCCATCTCTGATTTGGATGAAAGCCATTAAAACTAAGGAAAAATACAAACAAAATATAGAAACTATTTACCACAGGAAGGTTTGAAATCTAATATTTTGATTTCCTAAGTTGCTCTTCCTTTAATTGTATATATACACATTTGCAAAGGTCGGTGGGGTTTCCACCGGCCTTGCCACGTGTCACCACCTGATTGGGCCGAAACTTTTTTTATTTTTTTTTGCATTTTTCGAAGTGAGTTAACAACATATATTTTTTCTTTGAAATAAAACTCAGTTGTTTCGTTGGTGCAGTGGCCAAAATGTGCGCTCATAAAGTTCTAAGTCACAGCAGGTCGCGGGTTCAAGACCTACCTGCTCCAATTTTTTTTTTTTTTTTTTTTTTTTGCTTTCTTTCAGTATTCTTACATTATTTACATTTAAATTATCTTTCCTACTTTTACTTTCTAATATTTATTTCATTTAGATTACTTTTTCTAATTATTATGCCGAACGAGCGTAACGTAGATCACATACGTGTCGCAAACGTGCCTTTAAATCGTACTATAATGCCGCAACACGCTTGCCTTATATTTAAATATACTTTTTCAAATCGGGCTTTTTATGTACGTTTCGAGTTGGTCTACGTTTCAATGTAAATTTTGTTCGGAAACGAGTTGGGTCAAATAAAATAGACATCATTAACGTAATAATACCACGCCACATACGGCCCCGCCGCAACGCGCGACGGGTAAAGGTACTAGTTAATATTAACATTAAAACTTCTAAAGTATTACCATAATTCCACTTTGTTTGTTAACCATTGATCAAATGATTTAACGGTTGAGATGAGTTCCTACGGTTCTGAAGATATTTAAGAGTTTTGAAATGATACTCACCTTATATATATATATATATATATTAGCTTTAGTAAACACGTGTATTACAGGGTTGATCAAATAAAATATTTTACAGAATAATAATTTATTAGATATAAAACAATATTCTAATATAAGATATAGTTAAGGACTATAAGTAATAAAACAAATATATTAACTTTTTAAACCTTTATTTTAAAACTTTTATTTGTTTTTTCCCAAATATAAATTAGATATTTTGTTTCAAAACAAACTATTATAAAAAAATATATTTTTTGCGTTTTTAAAAAGTTTCTTATTTTATAAAATTTATTTTCTTATAAATAACACTAATAAAAAGATCTACTTCATAATTTACTTATAAATCTAATTTAGATCTAAAATTATTAATTAATATTATTAGTAATTAATGTAAATATTTAATATAAAAGATAAGCGTGAAAATTTTGATAAAAATTAATGTGGTGATAATAAGTGTCCCATTATATATCTTTTTATTATAGTAATAAGATATATATATATATATATATATATATATAGGATAGAGAACGAATGTTAACCAATGTTTATTGCAATAACCCGTTAACCAAACTAGTAGTCCACAACAGGCCACGTCATCACTGTAACTTAGAGTTACAGTGGTAAACTAGCGGTCCACAATTAACGTTAAAAATTTTTTTAAAAAAATATAGCATTACTATACTCAAATTAAAGATATTAAAATAATCTATTTAATGGTGTAATTTATATAAAAAAATAATATCATACAAGAAAAGTTAAGACGATTTTAAAAAAATGATGAAACTTTTTAAAAAATGGAGGGAAAATTGTTACATCAGTGGTGTAACGCGATTTAAAATTACTTACACTACATAATCATAGTGTACGTGTTTGTTACATTAGTGTTAACGGGTTATCGTAATAAAGGTGGGTTAACCGTTCCTTACCCTATATATATATATATATATATATATATATATATATATATATATATATATTCAAAAGTCAAAACAATACAAGAAAATAGGAACTCCTGTAGCAAGTGGCATCTTCACGTCTAGAAAAATGGTAACAACCCACAACTTGTTGAATAACCTTCTTTGACTCCGTCCAGTCTGCATCTCCAGTTCTAGATCGTTCATACGACCCGATTCACACATTAAATAACATATGTTCTGTAAATATTTATAATTAGCTCGTAGATAACCTCGATGCACGACGGGTTGATTTTACATAAAAATAAGCATGTTTCTGAAGCGTATTTGGAATTTATGAAAATGATGTTATATTGTTATGAAAAAAAGATGTTGACTGACACGGAAGCTAAATTTAAAACAAAAACTATCGCAAGCTACTCTAAAAAATCTATTTAGATAAGTATAAGAGTAATTGAAAACGTAAAATATTTAAAAACTTGAAGGTAAGCAAATAAAATATAAAAATTCACAACTAAAACATATCAGTATTCAGTAAAGAACAAAATATTCACCGTTCACAACTAAAATATAAACAATAATATATTTTTTTTAACTTTTATTTTATAAAAGATATGTGGGTTATAAATAACTTTTTTTAAAAATGAATTTATTTTAAAAAAGTTTGTTGTATTTTATTTTTATAAAACTTTAGTTTTAAAAAAGTGTGTTTTTAATAAAAAAATAGGTTTTAATTATTAAATTATATAATTTTTAATTTAAAAATGGTATGAGTAAAATTAGTATTCAATATTATTAATTAATAATAAAGTAAAATTAGAAAGTTAGTATGATAAAACTTATAATTATATCAAGTTTTATTTCAAGTTTTTTTTTTGTTATAAATAGATAGATATATAGATAAACAGATAGGGTAGAATCCATTTATTAAAACGGATTATAGTTGGTAATAAATACGAATAGTTACAGTATGATGTTTTAATATAAGATATGATTAAAATTATATATATACATAATAGTTTAAGAAAATAAAACAATTATACTATTTTTTTAACTCTCTTATCTAAATAGCTTCATTTTTAAACATTCGTTTTTAGATTTTTTATAAAAAAATTATTATTTATAAAAATCTTATTTATTTGAAACTCGGGTTTCTAATTATTTTGTTTGTTTTAATAAAACTGCTTTTAGAAATTTTTATAATTTAATAATTTTTTTAAAAAAGGACGATTTAAAATATTTTGTTTCAAAAAGGTTTAGTGTTTTAGAAAATTTTATATTATATAAAATTTTGTTTTTTTATTATTTTTATTTTAATAAAAAGATGTGATTTTTAATTTTCTTAATAAAATTTATTCTTTAAAACATAGTTTGATTTTAAAAAATATAGATGAGAGAGAGAAATGTATCAATTAATAAAATTAATTTTTATTATGAGAGAAAAAATAGTTTGAATGTTTAAATTACTATAATAATAATTTGGATGGAAAAAAAAAGTGAGAATGTTTAAAAGAATGACAAGTGTTAAAAAGATGTTTTAAAAGAATAACAAATGATAAAAAAATATTATTTTATTAGATACTATAGATGTTCAAGATTTAAGAAAACGTTCTGCTGTAAATATAATTATTAATGGTTAGAGCTGACTCGGAGGTTTTATTTATGTTCAAGATTTAAGAAAACGTTCTGCTATATATATAATTATTATTAAGGGTGTGGTCTCAACTGAAAAACAGATAATTAGACCTGATTAACATAACATCTATCATTCGAATCAGGATCACACATTTACCGTTCAACGAAATTTTAAATTACAATAGAAATGGGAATGAGAACAATATAATTTTTGAGTTATTATTTGAATTTGTTATTTTTAATATTTTCAGAATTAACTAATTAATGATAGTTTGCGGGTAACTTCATTAATACGGTGAAATGGATTCATTGGTATATTTATGTCATTGTTTATTAAAGTGTTCACATGCAAAAGAAAATGCATTTCAATAAATTGCACTAATTCAAAGCCGTTCAAAAAGAAAAATGGAATTGCATTAATTTTGTTGTAATCTTCTAATCTCTAAACCACAACCATTTAATGTAAACCTTTGAAGTGGAAAACTAAAAGAAAGGAAGGAAAAAAAAAAAAACTAATTCTATGCTACCATATGGCAACTTCTTGTTCCTCAGAGCTGCTGAACCACAATTAAATGGCATGCTTTAATTTGATGTGAACACATGTATTAGACAGTTGTAACATTTGCTCAAATACTTGTATTTTACTGTAGATCAAGGTTAATAATTGTAAGTATGTAAATTACTAAGTTAAGAATACATACTTCATGACTCTTTTAGAGCATTTCATTTTATTTGATAGTTCATAGATAATTGATCAAAATGCAATATCATTAAGTGCATAAGTACACTTAAGCCATTTAACATTGCTGGTTCAAAAAAGTATAGAAAGTGAGCATCATAAATCTTATTGAACATGCAGAAAAACACAGCCAACACGTTAATTTCTATACTCATCCCGGCCTTCTCCAATATATCTACATGATCATCTATTCATCTGATCTATACTTGTCTGGCTACTCTTCAATTATTTTGGCATATCGGAAGCATTAAAGTGCATTAGAATTCTATGAAGATCCTGTTTGAATCCTCCAATCATGATCGATGAAATTAGGTCTGGTTAGTTCTCTTTTCCGCAGTGATGGATCATTTAGAAGCATCAAAACAACTTCAGACATGGTCGGTCGTTTAGAAACTGGCGATTGGGTGCACAACAAAGCAATCTCAATGATATTCATCACATTTTCGTCATTGCTTTGACTCACATCCATGGTCTCATCTACTAACTTCATAAGGTTTTGTGCTTCATACAACTTCCATGTCTGTAACCAATCGCATGAAAATTAAAGATTTAAATACTCAAATAATTCTTAAAAAACGGGAAGGTAAAATAAACTCATATATATTTGAGGGAAGCCAAAGGTGTAAATTGTGTATCTTACATATTCGAGAAGGCAATCGATTGATGATTCATCAAAGTTCCTATAAGTACACTTTCGGCCACTAAGTATTTCAAGGATCACAATACCAAAGCTGAAAGTGTCTACCTTATCCGATAAATGGCCATAAAGTATATATTCTGGCGCCGTATAGCCCCTAGTATTGTGATATATTGTAATAAATTATTCAAGAATGTGACTAGATGCAATATGAGAAATGAAGGGTACTTGTTTTATAAATCAAACTTACAACGTCCCAGCAAACTTGGTGGTAACATGACTTTGATCCTCAGGTTGAAACCTTGCCAATCCAAAATCTGCTATTTTGGGTTGAAAATCATCATCAAGAAGAATATTGCTTGATTTTATATCTCTATGAACAATTCTCACATGGAATTCTTTGTGTAGATGAGCGAGACCTCGAGCTATCCCTAAGATAATTTCATATCGTTTTTTCCAGGTCAAGGTCCCCCTTTTTGCTCCTGTAATCAACATATAATGTATACCAAATGTCATTATGATTCTCTTGTGAATCCAAATTAAATAGTTAAAAGAAACTTACCCCATAGGAACTTATCAAGGCTTCCATTTAGCATATATTCCATGACGAGAAGTAGATTGGGTCCTTCACTAGACCATCCAAGGAGTCTCAGAAGATTTCGATGACGAATTTGACTTATTAGTAAGATTTCATTTTTGAATCCTTCTTTTGCTCCAACAAATCCAATCCTAAGCTTCTTCACAGCCACAACATTCTTATCATCAAGAATTGCCTATAAACCATAACCAAAACTAATACTCATAAGAATCACTCAACTACTATAGCAATTACACCATCCAAACTTCACTGATCTAATAGTCTGTGTAATCCATACTTATAGTTATTTTTTATTACCTTGAATACCTCACCAAAGCCACCTTTCCCTATGATGTTCTCCTCACTGAAATTATCAGTTGCCAACTCTAGTTGTTTATAGTTGTAGCAAATTACCCCCTCCAATTCTCGTGCATCTGAGGTTACATCATCCAAGATTTACATCTTCCAAAGTAAACATCATCCAAGATTGAATAATAAGATGTAATCGAAATCATGAAATTAGAATTGTATATAACAGTTTAATTTCCGAAATTAGTATTTTTGATGTAGCTTAAATATATACCTCCAAATGCATAAGCTTGTTAGCTAAATGGTACATATATTCTATAGCTAATAATCTTTGTGTTTACCTTTTTGTATTCTACCCGTGTTATTCCATCTGCGCCGCCATACGAAAATTGCAATTACAAGCAACAAAAAACTTACACCTCCAACAACTACCATGATTATGTATCTCTTCTTGCTTGAATCTCCTACAAAGCATAAACATGCAAAATATAAATGAACAAACAAGTAAACATAGAATATATCATTTATAGAAAAGTAGAGGTCTCACCAACCCAAAGGAGAGAGTCAATATCAGTTGCTTGGTTTTGTCTAAAAAATGGAGTCCTGTCATACCTCATGAAGCATTCGATGTCCATAATTGCTCGCCCAGAAGTAGAAGGAAGACAATCATTTAGAGATCGGGATCTCAAAGTTAAGCATTTTAAGCAAACACTTTGGCTTATGTTTAGAGTACATTGAGCAATGCCATACACAGTAACATTATCAATAGCAACTTCCCTTGTTGAAGCTGCGTAGAAGTTTGTTGTTCTAGGTGTAGCAATTTGAAGATCTAACAATAACCTTTGTGCTACCTTTTGGAACTCTTTTGATTGAGATGTTGTTTTGTTGTCACATACTACGAAACCCATATTATTAGTCCCAGTGAAAAAGTTAAAGTTCTCATACCTGAATCAAAACAACTCTAGTTAGCATGAACCATTTATCATAATATAGTAGGATTCTTTTTATCCATGTGTATTTGGCTTGTACTCTAATGCTATAATCCTCTTGTGCTCTCCAAACATTATAACTTTATAAACCATACATGTTAAGTTAGATTGAATTTTAGATATCATTTTTAATTTCCTTTTTTACAAGGAAAAAATGTTTTTTTTCTTGGTATTTTTGAAAAATGCCATGACAACACTATTAACCACCCTCAACCACCATCACAAGCACCATCAACACCAAGACAAGCCATCAACAATATCATCAATGAATAAGAAAATGTACACATAAACACATACACACTTGCATGTCCTAATTCATATTTGTTTCAATACACACCAAATAGATACATACAACGTTGGAATATATTATTGTTGGTTCACGTGTGAAGCGTAAATTTGGATGACAAAGGGGTCACGAGTCTATCGAATAGGTCATGGGTCTGTCAGTATTTAGTATGAATTGGTTTATCTTTAGTATGGATTCTTGTTATGTTTAGTATTGTTTTGTTTATGGTATAGTTTTCATATTTGGCAAGTTTATTTTAAAGGTACATTATTGAAGGATAAGTTAGAGTTGAGTTATAGTCTATTTAAAAGTTTTCAAGGCATGCAATCAATAAGAGCTTATTCAATCTAATTTAATAGCCAATCAGTGTAGTTTTTTTAGGGGTAACTTTATAAAATATTAACTAACTTTCAAAAGTATTCCAATTAGGTAACTTAAGTTTTTATATTTTATATAAATTAAAAGTCTTAACATGTTTTTTAGCATGTTATACTTTTGGCTTTAATTAAAAAATATTTTTTCCTATCTTTTAATGCTGATATTGAGTGTTGACGTAAATTTTAGAACCTTTTTTTTATTTTTTTTCATAATTAACATGTTTTTTTTTGTTTTTTAATATAATTTCATATATTGAAAATTCTGACCATCGTGACTTCTTCGGTGTTACTTCTTGACATAAGAAAATTTAATGATGACTCGATTTGATCGTTTGGTGGTCCAATTTGAGAGAATTATGCATGAGTGACTAAATTATAACATTTTTAAAACTTGATTACTATTGTGTGATATTTTCCCTTTTTTTTATATCAAAATCAACTTTCTTTATGGTGTCAATCTAAAAATAGCACAAAATAGAATTAAAAAATATGAATTAAAGCAGTAGAAAGTTGAATATTTTGTTGTGTGTTTCATTGTATAATTTTATAAAATTAAAACTAAAATAACTGTGTGGGTTTAAACTCACATCTGAGCAATAATTGGTGTTAGAGCACATCATGCTAGTTACTAGATAAGGAGGAGCAATCCTAGAAAGCAGCAAGCTACAACAGCAACAACAAAAGAAAGAATGTTTTTCTGTTTAGTCTAATGAAGCGAATAAGGTTTCAGCATGAAATTGGCAAGTGTAACAAGAAGTTAGCAAGATCAAGAAACTGATTTTTGATTAGCACAATAAGCAAGAAAATAACAAGTTCAACAAGAAGTTAGCAAGTTCAGCAAGATCAAGAATCTTTTGATTTGCAACAAGAGCAAAAAAATACAATCTTTTTCATCAAGACCATAAGCAAAAAACTCATCTTTTGATCAACAACAAAAGCAATCTAACACCCATGTTTTTTATTTATTATTTTTATCGAAAAATTTCAGAGTTACCTGCGGAACCTATGGTATTTTAAAGCATTTCTTTTATTACCTTTACAAAATATATACAGTGTATATCATTTGATATTTTACTTGAATATGTGTTAGACCCATTATGCTAGAGACATGATTCCTATTAGCCCTCATTTATTGGTTGTTTCTAGGGTGGTGGCAGACCACTATGGATTTACATCAAATTTTACCACCCAATTTTTGGTTAGTTGTGAAATCAGTGTCGCTAGCGGACTGCTACACAACCAATGACTGTCCGCCATGAAATTTTTTGCCTTCTTCTCATCAAGATACTCGAATTTTATATATTATGGATTTATTAACTCCATTTTTAGCTCAAGTTATACTCAAGGGTGTTTTATACCTTCCTTTTCCTCTTAATTAGTTAATTTTTTTAGGTTTACAAGCAAGAAATTAATATCTGATCAGCAGCAAGAACTAGTAAATTTGATCCTTTGATCAGCAACAAGAGCAAGAAAATCTAATCTTTTGTTCGGGGACAAGTGTAAAAACATCAGAATCTTTAATTAAAAAGAAAGAAAGCAAGAAGCATGAATCAATAAGCAAGATAGGAAATTTAAAGCATCTTTAGCAAGATAAATAACAAGATCAACAAGATGAGCAAGCAAGAAAGAAAGACCAACAGTAAGAAAGAAAGTTTAGCAAGATTAAAGGAAGAAAACATAGCAACAAACCAAGAATACAACAAGAACTTAGCAAGTACTCAGCAAAAGCATCAAGTAGTAAGATCAAAGTAAGCTTAGAAGAAAGAAAGAAAGAACGATAGAAAACACAGGAGCAATAACAGTTCATGAGCAAGTTAACAAGTCATTACAAAGCCCAAAGTTGACTGAAACAATCTATACTGCATGGGCAATCATAGTTGAGACAGTAGATGAGAAGAAAAACTACACCACAAAAGAATTGATCTATCAAACCTTTCAAGAAGACATTTAATCGCAAGTTGCAAAGCACAAATACGAAAATGATGTATAGGAATTAATTCAAGTTTGTTATCTTGGAGCTGATCGAGTTCAGAAAGCAAAAACTTCAAGGAAGGAGTTGGAGATCTATAGATGAAAAAGAATGAGACAATCAAATACTTTCCAAGCAGGTTAAGTGGCATAGTAGCAAAGTATAAATGTCTTGGTTCAAGCCTTGAGGAGTAAGTAGTAATACGCAAGTTAATCAATTCAGTTCCAAAAAAATTTCTACGTATCATGCCATATATAGAGCATACTAAGAATTAGATACAATATCTTTGGAGGAAGCAAGAGGAAGAATCAAAGCATATGAAGAACAACTAAAAATTCATGATTAACTGGAGGAGAATGATCATGATAAGCTTCTACTAGCAAGTTCTTGTAATCAAAGGGTTGATGATACTAAAACTTGGCACCTTAGAAAGGGAAGACAAGAAGAAAATAAAAGTTGTGCTAGACGTCAAGGAAGAGGATTTGGAACATGAGAAAGAGGACATGTAAGAGGTCGAGGAAAAAAAAGACAAGAGTGAGTTTAGGCATTTTTAATGTGGTGAATTTAGTCACTTTATGTATGAGTGAACAAAGTGGAAAGATAAGAAGGAAGAACTCACCTTATTCAAGATGATAACAGACCAGCACTGTTATGGAGGAAGAATATGAACAAATAACGATTAGAGTGTGATGTCAGAACGAATCTTTGTTGGTTCACATATGAAGCATAAGTTTAGATGTCAAACGGGTCATAAGTTAGCCGAACATGAAGGAGTCATAGGTCAATAAGCTTTTAGTATGAGTCAGTTTAGTTTTAATATAAATTTTTAATATGTTTAATATTATTTGTATTTACGATGTAGTTTTAATATATGCTAAATCTATTTTACTAGCGTGTTCAACTTGACGGTTAGGTTAGGGTTATGTTCTAGTCTATTTAAAAGGTTGCAAGGCATATTACTTGTAAGAGGTTATTTAATTTAATAAAAGATTCGATCAATGTAGTTTTTTTATCAAAATGATCTTTCTACTAGGTGTTGATCCAAAAACAACTCTGAATAGTAAACAACACATGAATCGAAGGACCAAAGGTTCGAAGATCTTATTATGTGGGTACGTTGACTAACTAAATAGAACAAGAACTGAATAATTTTGTGTTGGTTCAGCCCCAAGATCACATAAAAAACACACAAGAACATTAAGTTTACTACTTTAACTTACTCACATCCATACATAGTAGGTTTCTTAATTACTACATGTATTCTTTTGGACATTCATTTTCTTTGTTAGTTTATGGTAAATTAGACTAATGGGTTAGTTAAACTTTTAATAGTTAATGGTGTTATCAGTTAATTTCTGGTAAGGCTATAAATAGCCATTAGTGTTTTCTATTTTTTGTTTAAGAATGTAAATAATGCCAAAATTGTCTCAAATATTTTCTCTTTACTAATCAAGAGATTGATCATCTCAAATTGATCTCTAACAAATGTATGGGCCATGCATTAGCATAAAGGAGGAGGGTGAATGAAGGTGGTTGCTTGCTATGGTTAACTATTGAGTAGCAATAGCTTTAGAATGTTATTTCCCAATTGTTAATAAGTTGAGAATGTTATTTGCCAATTAAATAATTTGATAAATTTATTTCGCCACAAGTTAATAATTTGAGCCCTATATATTAAAATTGTGTGGTTGTATGGAACATTGATCGTTTTGTAAACGCTTATAATTGTTGCATGTGAATAAAAAGTAAAAGGGGAGAATATGTGGTAATTGTAGTTTGATGTGTGGATTATGTGCAACATTTGGATAGCATAGTCATATGAGTAGCACACTTATTAAATACTTTAGTAATTCTTTCTCAATAATCACTATTAGATAAATGATACTAATGCAATCTTTTTTCGAGATCTAATGTAAAACATTACAAGAGTTGTATTATTTTTAGAGTAAATTACTATTTTCGTCCCAGAGTGTTGACGAAAATCACGGTTTCAGTCCAATAGTTTATTTATTACACTCACGGTCCAATAGTTTCAAGTTTTGTTTCAATTTCACCCAAATTACTAACACCTCTGTTAAACAATATAAAAAGACTTTTTTGGCCCTGGTTGATTAAATACCCCTCCCCCCTTCCACACCTCATCTCTTTCTTCTCTCTCTCTTTCTCTCTCTCTCTCTCTCTCTCTCTTTTACACACACACACTTTTCTATTTTCTCTCAAGATTCCCGCACCACCATCGCCTCAGATGAACACAACCACCACCATCGCTCACTGCCACCACCTGAAACCCGTCGGCCACCACCAAATCCGGCCACACCTCCCTTAACCTATCTCTCCCTCCCCTTCTCTCCCTTCCTATTCGACCACAACCACAACCATCGCTCACCACCACCATCTAAAACCGCCGGTCACCTAAATTTGGCCACTGAGCTTAGACACTTCAGCATCTCTCGTTATTGTTCTTATTTATCAACCCGTGGAAGGGGGTATTGACACCATAACCGATCTCAGATAGGCTTTTATGGTGGTTGTTTTTGTAGCTTCTGAAAACATATCGATGGTGATGATGAACGGTGATGGGGCAAATCTGGTGGTGGTGTTGCCAAAATTACAGTGGTGGAGGGGGGATCTGGTAATAGAGAGAGAAAAAGGGGGTGGAGGTCGGAGTGGTGGCATGAGGTGGCAGTCGGAGTGGCCTGGAGGCGGAGGTGGCGATGTTGGTCGGAGGTGGCCTAGGGGTTGGGGTGTCGGCCGGTGGTTCTTGATTTTTAGATGAGAGACAAAGATGGGTTGGGGTGGGGGGTCTTGAACCATGATGTTGGTGGTCTTGTTGGGAATGATAATGGTGGTGGGTGGTGGTCGTGGGTGGTAGTGGACTTGTTGGGAATGAAAATGATGGTGGTGGTGGAGGATGAGGTATGGTTTAGGTTTAGATGATGAAGATGGCAAGATGATGATGATGATGGCTATTTGATAAAGGTTTTTTTATTATTTTATATTTAATCATAAGAGTAATATTGTAAATTTACACTAACTTAACAGAAATATTATAACGGTGTTAGTGAATTGGGTGAAATTGAAACAAAACTTGAAACTATTTGACCGTCAATGTAATAAATAAACTATTAGACCGAAAGCGTAATTTTTGTCAAACCTCAGGGACGAAAATAGTAATTTACTCTTATTTTTATTTTGTTACAGTGACTTATTGAATAATGCATAATTTTTTTGTGTTTATATCATCTCAAAACCTTATTATTACTCTTAGTTTCACCAGTTACAAAAGGTTATCATTATTTATATGACATGGCTAGACCTGATTCGACAATTTGAACACTGACTTAAGAAACATTCAAGCACCAAAAAACCGACCTTGATAGTAAGAAAAATCTTGGTTCTATAACTTCATATAACTTCTTAACTATCAAGCTAGCAAGTGACTCAGCATCAAAAAATAACAACTATTAATTTACTACATAAACAATGAGTTATTATCTGTTCATATTCCTATATTAATTATTGTCCATTCATGTTGTTCTATAACTTCTTTATATTTGTTTCTTGGTATTTTGTAGCATTATTCATTGAATAGATAAATGACTCATTATTCTTATATGGTATCATACGCCACATCGATCCCTCTCCCATTCTTCTGACTTTATCCCATCTTCCTCCTTCAATCTTTACCCCCTGCTCCCCAATCTTTCTCACATCTCCTATGGCTACCTCTTCATCAACAAACCCAGATGGCACCCTAAATCTAAATACCGTATTCCACATGGTCACCATTAAATTAACTCCCTCAAATTATTTATTATAGAAAAATCAGATGCTCACTTTGCTTTCATTCCAGAAGTTGTTACCACATGTAGATGGGTCTTTGGTTCCCCCGGCAATGGAGATCACTCAAGACGACAAATCTGTTCCTAACCCTCTTTATGCATCGTGGCTTGCTGATGATCAAAAGGCCATTCTCATCCTCCATGGTTCTCTTTCTGAAGATGTTGTCGCCGAAATCCTCGGGCTCTCCTCCGTCCGACATATTTGGCTTGCCCTTGAAAACGCTTACAGTAACACATCCATTCTCATCCTCCACAAAGGCTCACCCAACAAGAACCCATGATTACACATCACACATGATTATGCCTTTTTTTTATTAGTTATTTTCTCATGGTTTTGTTAAAAAAATGGCTCGCATATCAATACTAATAAAGTAAAATATATAAAATTCACATTTTATTTTCTTACACTATCTATCTAGGCTCCCACCTATAATTTAAACACATGTCATTACTATAATTAAAGCTAACTATTTAATCTATACTAATAAATCAAAATATTTAGAACGCACATGTTATTTTTCTAATCCGTACACCTAGGCTCCATTTAGGATTTGAAAACATGTTTCATTAGAAATTATATTAATTAATTCTGTTAAAATTGAATTTAATTTCTAGCTAATCATTATTAAAATTAAAATACTTTAAATATCATATTATTTTAAGCAAACGTTTTTAAAATATCAAGATTCACACAATTATAGTTAACGATTACTCACTATAAAATAATATCTCTACTTCTGTACATCATGGTTCAATATTCTCAAATCAAGGTATGTTTTACTATCTAAAAACATCATATTCACAATTTCATGTTTACTATTTCAAACCCTTATAACAAATGGGTATATAAACCAGTGATATATTAAATGCAAATAATTATTTATATACTTTTCAAATTATAAAACAGATTTTTTTGATAAATCAAAAACATGATTCTTATTATTATAGAACATATTTTCAATGAAAATTTTTTTGTAAAATATAAAGTATTTATATAAAAAGATGTTTAAAAAAAGACATAATTATAAAAAAAGTGACTTTCAAAAAAATTGGAGTGTTTAAAAAAACAACTTTTTTAAAGCAAAAGTTTTTAGTAAAGACTAAAGTTTGGAAAGATATTGTTATTGTTTTATTACTTAAATTAGTTATTATGTGTAATTTTATTTGTATTTTCCTCAAAAAATTATATTATAATTTCTAAATATTAAAAAATAATTATTAATTTAATATATTCATTTAACCCGTACATACGGATTTCTAAACTAGTATAGATATACGGCAAAAGAGCATAACTTTTGAACTTTAAATAAAGAATTTTAGCAACTAAAGTTAACTAAATCCATGCATAAACAAGCAAAAAGATATGTGTGCGCACCTGACACCGCAGTCGCTGTAAATAGCATGCGCACCAATGTCAATCCCACATGGTTTTAGCTGATCAACAGCATAGTCGAAACAATCCAGACAATTTGGAACCGAAAGATAACCCATGCACCAAGCATGGCCCCACACCGTCGCACCATTAAGCAAAGTATGTGCTTTAGCGTCGCGGCTGGCCGTTAACTGCCAACGTAGGCTGGAAAAGGTGGTGTTAAGGTTGCTCAAGAAAAACTGTAGATTCATACCTTTCCATCCATTACAATAGTATGCCATCAGAGTGCTATTTCTATCCGTCGGCTGCGACGTCACCTCCTCCGCCATGGTTACGAGCCATGCCCCCGCCGCCACCACCACGAGCCAGCGGGCAAACCACCGGCCCTCCACTTGTTTCATGTTTTGCTTTTTGTTTTTGTTCTGTGTCCTGGTGGCCTTGCTGTTTAAGTTTTATCTATGTTTATGTTTTAGCAACAAGATGATAACGTATTATATAATTTAGTGGACAAAGAGAGCCCATGTAGAGAATACATAAAATTACAAGCAAAATATGAAGACTATTATTAAAAGCTTTATTGCATACTTCCAAAACTAATATATTATATAAAATTGACCTGAGACGCCTAGTTTGACCATTTAAAAATTTTAAAATCTCTTTATATTAACTAACGTGTTTTGAACACCGCGTGTAGCTCGTTCACATGGTTCATAGCATGTTTACAAGCATCATTACTTATGTTGTGACATTAATATTAATGTGTTTAATTACATAAAAGAAAAATATAAAGTTACCGAATGCCAATTTTGGAGATTTGGAACTTAACGTAACACAAATACAAAACAATATCATATATCGTCCGTTACAGTCAAATAATGTAAAAGAGGTGATTTAAACTAAAACATACAAGAAAAGGGAAAGTAAAAAAGAAAAACTCACAAATAAAAAATACTGATGTGGGCAAGATTCAACCCCACGACCCATAAAACTTAAATAAAGTACAGTTCCAACTCTAAAAAGAAATTATATACTAATAAATTATGTATAAAGCAAAACCAAAAAAAAAGAAAAAAAAACAAAATAATAGGCAAATGAGAACATGACATGACATGCCGATGTAGAACCTCACCGACACTTGTAAATGTGAATATTTACAATTAGAAATAGAAGGAAAACACGAATTGAACAAGAAAACTATAAAGTCAACTGTTCAAATGAGGTTAATGTATAAAAAGCGTAGCGAATAATCTTGGCCTTTAATTAAACTAATTTAATGGTTGAAATTGACACATTACAATTTTATAATAAGTTAAACTATAATTATGGTTACAATGGGTAAAATAAAGAAGAGAGTGGTTAAATATACACCCCAAAATTTTAAATCAACACCCATGTCCCTATACGTCGCGTATGGGTCCATACGCAACGTATAGGGTGGATCGTCAGGGAATGATTTCATTCCCTGTACCATACGCCGCGTACAGGGAATGAAATCATTCCCTGACGATCCACCCTATACGCTGCGTATGGACCCATACGCGGCGTATCGGGTACATGGGTGTTGATTGAATGTCAGACAGTGGACGCTGGCTATACGCGGTGTATGGTACCATACGGCGCGTATAGCTTCCAAATTCTTTTTTTTAAGTTGGATGAGTAGCATGATGAAGCTATACGCCGCGTATGGACCCATACGCGGCGTATAGTTTATTGTGTTATTTTTACATACATTTTTTATGTGTTGACTATATTTGCACGTTAAGCTTGAGATTTTGCGTATAAGTTATGTTTTGTAACTTATTAACCGACAATTTTAAATCTCAATTAAACAATAAAACATATAAGACAAACATAAAATTATAATATAAATAACGAAGTTGTTAAATACATAACAAAATAAAAGTTACAATTAATAATATAAAAACTACGGTGAATCTGGGTAATGTTGAGGCGGTGGCAAGTCTGGAGGATCAATACCAGCAGCACGGGCTCGCGCAATCTCAAGCTGAACGTGCCAATCCATAAGATCCTCAACTCGATCGAGCCGACGACTCTGGTCCCGTAAACTCGTAGAAATCTCCTGCATAAATGTCTCCACAGCCTCACATCTCTATAAATATGTCGACGGAACTGTGGCTGAGGTGGCGGCTGGTCATGTGGCTGCTGGTCGTGTGGCGGCTGATCATGCGGAATATGCTCCTGCTGCTGCTGTGGATCGTCAACGCCGAGCTGCTGAACAGGTGCTGGCTGCCAGATCTGACCGGGTCGAAGAGAGAATCGTATGCCACCCGAAAACTGGCGTATAATACGCATGCCGAATAACGTACGACGATCTAATCTCACCGGCTCGATCGGAGGAGATATGTCAACAAGATAGCGAGGAAGATAACCAAGAAAACGTGCAATCACCGTGATGTACGCGCCACCGTACACCACTCCTCGCTCCTGGCGATGATAATACGAAGCAAAATACTCCGCCAAACATCTCGCCAGGTTGCACCTGGTCCCCTTAAGCAAACAATATAAGTAAAATAAGTCGGGAATGTTACACCACTCCCGACTCTTGCCACGTCCCGTGATAGATGTGGCGATCATGCGATGCAAGTAACGAATGAGAGGATCTCTAATGCCAGTGACCCTGCCCTTAGTCCTCTGAAACGGACCTCCGGCAATATGAGGCCACCAATCTCTCAATCGAGTCTCCTCAATCTCAATAATACCCTCGGCGAATAGAGGGGTAACAGTCTCCGGCTCAAAATAAAGTCCTGAGATAACGGCAAACTGCTCAATGGACATCTGATGTTAACGTCCACATAGCATAAACGAAATCTCGGAACCCTGATCATCCTCCTCCATCTCATTAGAACGAATATAAGTAAAGGTGGATAAAAACTCCACCATCACTATCCAGTGAGCTATTTGTTGATTTAAGATATCTTTTTAAATTTGCATGCTGACTCTCGACTCTGTTTGTTGTGTGTTGGCCAAAATTGCGTTTTGAGTTAGTCCAGGCTGATACAAACATTTCTTTGTAACTCTCTAACCAGTTTTTGTTTATATATGACAATACTTCTGAAAATATAATAAAACATAATTAAATTAAGTGTCTATATTTAACAGTATTGTATGTATGTATGTAATGAAAAACTTACTTTCTCGCTTCGCTTCAACTAGTCGTTCGTAAAGAAGGTTATAGTTATACTTGTAAATCTCCGGCGTGGGAGACTCACACAAACGTGCCCATGCATATTTAAACTTTCGCCAGTCATATTTCGTAAAACCTGCTTTACAGTGTTTCGTGATATTTTCTTCAATATGCCACCTGCATAAATACTTCGAAGCATTCGGAAATACTTTAACACATGCATTCATTAAAGCAAGATCTCTGTCTGTTATTATGACGCGCGGCTCCATACACCTGTTTAACGTATCTTTCAATCTATTAAGCACCCACTCAAAATTATCTTCCCTTTCTTTACTAATAAACGCATGAGCAACACAAAATGTCTTGTGTGTCGAGGTCACACCAACAATCTAAACAAACGGAAGTTTGTACATGTTTGTTTTATATGTAGCGTCTATCATCAGCACGTGCGGGAATGCACGCCAAGTGTCGTATGATTTTGGATGACAAAAAAATACATCTTCTACGGTATTTGTATCGGGATCTTCTCAGGTGTAATAAACGTACCTTTTAGAAGATAAAAGATTTTCTAAAACTTGCATTGGTGTTTCAGCGACTTTCTTCTCACTTCTTATCTTATATTGAGCATTGTATACGTCTCTGGTTATGGATGCGTTATTAGGATTTTGCTTTTTTAAAGCTGATAAGATGCTACGAGGCTCCATGTTCTGATCAGTAAGTTGATCCACCAAATTGTATTCGTTTTGAGAAAACCTTCTTACAAATGGGTGCCCCTCCATATGTTGGGCGGGATCATGGTTATGTTCGTCACTTCTCATCTCTAATTTCCACGAACGACGTTTGTTGTCGTATATCCCTACTAGTTTAAAAGGACATCCGATTTTTTTGCCACCAGATCGTTTAACTGTTGCTTTACTTTTGTGTTCACCACCACGATCACAGATAAGCCACACCTTTACGACCTGACTTTCTTTTTTCTTTGATCTTCGTGTAATAATAACGTAACCATTATCACGTCCCCTATTAACAGCCCAACAGACTAGATCATCGAGTGATAAAAATTCTTGAGACGTTTTAAATGATACTTTCGTGTTCTGATTTTCATCACTCGAGAGATAGTTTATATTACTTTGTTGCGGGTCGTAACTTGATTCTCGGCAAAACTCGAATTCATCATCGGGGACATAAGATTGGTTTAAATCTAGCAATCGTCTTTCGTAAGCAGATTGAACGTACGAATCATCTTGATTACTATCTGCCACGAACGAAACGCTTGAATATTCACCAAACAAATAGTTACCATCCCAAAACGACATAACGAACGAATAAAAAACTGTAATATTTTGCGAGACACATACGTTTGAGATTTTCACAATTTAGAAAGATATCGAATGTGTTCTTATATATTTGAAAACGAATCTTGTGTCATTTTGAATTCAATTGTACCTATACGTGGCGTATGGACCCATACGCCACGTATAGGTGGTTAGTTGTCGGCGTATAGACCCATACGCGACATATAGGTGGGTGTCGATTTATCAGAAGGGGTGTCCCTATAGTAGGACCCATAAAGAATTAACTATCTTTTGTTTACTAAATTAAATACTAGTTATTTATATACAATTGATTATCAACTTAGTTGTTATGGTTTGTACCTTATGTTTTGTAGATTGTATCTTACTTGCCTTTTCTTTTTCTTGATTTTTAAGTTTAACCCTTAGTTTTTATTTTTTACATTTAACCCTAACAGATTTTTTTTTATTTTTTTTTCAACTTTAATCACATATACTTTTCATCTTTTACAAATTTTTCCCTTTACTTCTCGTTCTCAATTTTTTGAGTTAACATACTGTCATATGCATATTTGGTTCAATGTTTTTACATCTATTTTTTTTCTGTTTAACGAACGCGTTGTGTAATACGATTCGTTCTAATTTATACACATTAACACGCCGCAACACACATGTATGGTTTAAAGTTTTTACGTCTATCATTTGTTTGGTTTTATTTCTTTTGTTTTACGAGGTTTTCTAGCGTAATATTGATGCTCTTTGGCATGGTTTTACCCCCTCCCCCAAGGAATTTTCTATGCATAAAGTACAACCATCTAATTCTTTTATTTTTTTTAATTTTAAAAACAATACTATTATATTTTTTACAATAAAACCTTTGCAATTTTTCACTTTTAACTTTGGTGCCCTGTAATTGTCATCTCTTACAATTTTTTTCATTTTACATCTTGCTCTAAATTTTGAAAGTTAACACATCGTAAAATGTGCGTGTAGTTCAACGTTGTTACGCCTATTTTTTCTCGTTTAATGGCTTGTCACAACATGCGCGTCTTAGATTGACTTATTTATTGTTTTTAATGTTTTACGTTTCACTTGCGTAATTCAACATTTTTACATCTAATTTATGTTCGGTTTTCCTTTTTCGTTTTATTTGTTTTTAATACGAGATTTTCCGATTTTGTTAATTGCTGACGGTGGTGTGAAATTGGTGTTTGGCATGGTTTTACGCCCATTGCCACAACGTGAGGGGCTTGATACTAGTTCTACCTATTTCTTAAGAATCTAATAATTTTTTAGAGAATTTCATATATATCCCTTTAAACTTGTTAGATATCATATATATCCAAACACAACTTTGATATTAAATATATCCCTCCCTAATATTAAAATGAAAATAGAATTTTAATATTTCAAACTATTAACTATTGGTCAATGTTAATATCAACTAACAATTTGACCATTATTTATCACAACTTTTAATTTTATTACTATTAAAAGTCTAGTCTAACTATTCGTTAACTCTGTTAGTTTTTTATAACGTATCATGAAGTGGCTCGTGACGAGGCATAATATATAGTACTACAGACCAATTTTTGTGATACGTGAAATTGTTAGTTGGAAACATTCTTGGGTTTTAAAATAGAAAATATATCGATTTTAATATTTGTCTGTCATAATAAAAATTAATATTTTAGATAGACACTTGACATAATTGTAGACCACCTAATTTTAATTTTTTTTGTTTGTCTCTCCTGTTAAATAATTATGTTAACTACTAATGATATTAATTTAATAAATTAAAAAGAGATTTTTTATAAATGTAATTTCTAAATAAACAAGTTTTTTAAAAATATTTTTTTCTAAAACTTCAATATTTTTAAAAATATGAAATATTTTAAAATCGATGTTTTGTTTTTAAAAAAAGTAACCGCATTAATTAACAATCGGAGTTATAATTAGAAAATTTTTCTAAAAATGACATTTATTTTATAACAATTTGTTTAAGAACAAAATGTTTTAGCTTAAAAAAAAACAAAAAAAGTTTAAAAAAAAAATTTTTTTAAATGATATCAATGCTTTATTACTTTTAATCCTTACTCATACTCATAGCTTATTTTAAAATATCGCTTTATACTAAATAAATTTTCATTATGTACAATTTAATATTTTATTTATTTAATATTAGACCAATTCTTCTGAAACCAAAAAAGATGAAGCATTTCGAATCTTCAAGGCAAAGTCTTCCGAAACTAAGAGATTGATTTCTTCCGAAGGTAGAGTCACAGAGAAGACATGCCTTCCCTGACATGATTTTGACAAAAGCTGAACCACTTTTCACTGTAATATCTGAATACTCACCAACTTATACAAGTTGGTGAAAAGTCCATACTTTTTTTAACTGTCGATTGAGGTCTTAGAGTCTATAACTTTCTACATTTGTACTTTTATCCTTTTTGTAATAGATAAAGATGTTAGATATGGCATGTCATAGTCAATAGTTAAAAGGCAATCTGCATTTTGACTTTACATTGATCTTGTTGTCTAGATTAGTGTTCCAGCTAGCTTTCAAAGTATGGCCAACTTGTAGAATGTAGTATAAAGTATCTCAAGTACTAGTCATTAGAACCAAGCTTGGTTATATTTGTAAAAACACTTGAGAGCAATATACATCATTCTTGAAAACCATATGACTTGTGTTCTTGTTGTGTTCTTTACTTGTGTTCATTGTTTTATTTAGTCGGTTCTCTATTTGATCTGTTAAATGTTTTAAGTCTCTCCAATCTTGTGAAACTGTTAAATTGCTCTCCTTCACGGGGTCCTGCACAAAGTATCAAGAAAGAGTTCAAGATCTCATCACTCACGTATGTATGTATGCATTTTATATCCACAATTATCAAATCCACTAAAAATTGTGGTGTGTGTATATGATGTAAATAAAAAGGGTAGGTTGTAAAAACTTTAAATTGGTACTGTTTTTTGTTGTTTACTGTTGTTGTTTGTTATTGTGATTTGTGTGAACATGCATGATCCACCAAAAAACATTTGTGACACTAGTAATGATAGTGGTTCCTTGGATGTACAACTATCATTACCATTTGTGACAATGGTAAAATAGTTGTTTGCCGAGTTAACAAATTAACAAAGGATTTGTATTTGGATTTTTGTATGTTGTATTTGGAATAATTTCTATGATGTTTTGTATTTTTTTATAGTTATTTATCATTTAATGTAGTCATATATATATATATATATATATATATATATATATATAACCAAACAGATACATTTCATTTAGCATAAAATATTTCAGATGGGTAAAATAATCATTTTGTACAGATATTCAGAGATTCAACCAAACAGCCCTTATTGATTCAGCATTTATTGATTCAGATGGGGAATGTTTGGCATTTATGGGGGGGATCTATACGCCGCATATGGACCCATACGCGACATATAGGTGGGTGTCGATTTATCAGAAGGGGTGTCCCTATAGTAGGACCCATAAAGAATTAACTATCTTTTGTTTACTAAATTAAATACTAGTTATTTATATACAATTGATTATCAACTTAGTTGTTATGGTTTGTACCTTATGTTTTGTAGATTGTATCTTACTTGCCTTTTCTTTTTCTTGATTTTTAAGTTTAACCCTTAGTTTTTATTTTTTACATTTAACCCTAACAGATTTTTTTTTATTTTTTTTCAACTTTAATCACATATACTTTTCATCTTTTACAAATTTTTCCCTTTACTTCTCGTTCTCAATTTTTTGAGTTAACATACTGTCATATGCATATTTGGTTCAATGTTTTTACATCTATTTTTTTCTGTTTAACGAACGCGTTGTGTAATACGATTCGTTCTAATTTATACACATTAACACGCCGCAACACACATGTATGGTTTAAAGTTTTTACGTCTATCATTTCTTTGGTTTTATTTCTTTTGTTTTACGAGGTTTTCTAGCGTAATATTGATGCTCTTTGGCATGGTTTTACCCCCTCCCCCAAGGAATTTTCTATGCATAAAGTACAACCATCTAATTCTTTTATTTTTTTTAATTTTAAAAACAATACTATTATATTTTTTACAGTAAAACCTTTGCAATTTTTCACTTTTAACTTTGGTGCCCTGTAATTGTCATCTCTTACAATTTTTTTCATTTTACATCTTGCTCTAAATTTTGAAAGTTAACACATCGTAAAATGTGCGTGTAGTTCAACGTTGTTACGCCTATTTTTTCTCGTTTAATGGCTTGTCACAACATGCGCGTCTTAGATTGACTTATTTATTGTTTTTAATGTTTTACGTTTCACTTGGGTAATTCAACATTTTTACATCTAATTTATGTTCGGTTTTCCTTTTTCGTTTTATTTGTTTTTAATACGAGATTTTCCGATTTTGTTAATTGCTGACGGTGGTGTGACATTGGTGTTTGGCATGGTTTTACGCCCATTGCCACAACGTGAGGGGCTTGATACTAGTTCTACCTATTTCTTAAGAATCTAATAATTTTTTAGAGAATTTCATATATATCCCTTTAAACTTGTTAGATATCATATATATCCAAACACAACTTTGATATTAAATATATCCCTCCCTAATATTAAAATGAAAATAGAATTTTAATATTTCAAACTATTAACTATTGGTCAATGTTAATATCAACTAACAATTTGACCATTATTTATCACAACTTTTAATTTTGTTACTATTAAAAGTCTAGTCTAACTATTCGTTAACTCTGTTAGTTTTTTATAACGTATCATGAAGTGGCTCGTGACGAGGCATAATATATAGTACTACAGACCAATTTTTGTGATACGTGAAATTGTTAGTTGGAAACATTCTTGGGTTTTAAAATAGAAAATATATCGATTTTAATATTTGTCTGTCATAATAAAAATTAATATTTTAGATAGACACTTGACATAATTGTAGACCACCTAATTTTAATTTTTTTTTGTTTGTCTCTCCTGTTAAATAATTATGTTAACTACTAATGATATTAATTTAATAAATTAAAAGAGATTTTTTATAAATGTAATTTCTAAATAAACAAGTTTTTTAAAAATATTTTTTTCTAAAACTTCAATATTTTTAAAAATATGAAATATTTTAAAATCGATGTTTTGTTTTTAAAAAAAGTAACCGCATTAATTAACAATCGGAGTTATAATTAGAAAATTTTTCTAAAAATGACATTTATTTTATAACAATTTGTTTAAGAACAAAATGTTTTAGCTTAAAAAAAAAACAAAAAAAGTTTAAAAAAAAAAATTTTTTAAATGATATCAATGCTTTATTACTTTTAATCCTTACTCATACTCATAGCTTATTTTAAAATATCGCTTTATACTAAATAAATTTTCATTATGTACAATTTAATATTTTATTTATTTAATATTAGACCAATTCTTCTGAAACCAAAAAAGATGAAGCATTTCGAATCTTCAAGGCAAAGTCTTCCGAAACTAAGAGATTGATTTCTTCCGAAGGTAGAGTCACAGAGAAGACATGCCTTCCCTGACATGATTTTGACAAAAGCTGAACCACTTTTCACTGTAATATCTGAATACTCACCAACTTATACAAGTTGGTGAAAAGTCCATACTTTTTTTAACTGTCGATTGAGGTCTTAGAGTCTATAACTTTCTACATTTGTACTTTTATCCTTTTTGTAATAGATAAAGATGTTAGATATGGCATGTCATAGTCAATAGTTAAAAGGCAATCTGCATTTTGACTTTACATTGATCTTGTTGTCTAGATTAGTGTTCCAGCTAGCTTTCAAAGTATGGCCAACTTGTAGAATGTAGTATAAAGTATCTCAAGTACTAGTCATTAGAACCAAGCTTGGTTATATTTGTAAAAACACTTGAGAGCAATATACATCATTCTTGAAAACCATATGACTTGTGTTCTTGTTGTGTTCTTTACTTGTGTTCATTGTTTTATTTAGTCGGTTCTCTATTTGATCTGTTAAATGTTTTAAGTCTCTCCAATCTTGTGAAACTGTTAAATTGCTCTCCTTCACGGGGTCCTGCACAAAGTATCAAGAAAGAGTTCAAGATCTCATCACTCACGTATGTATGTATGCATTTTATATCCACAATTATCAAATCCACTAAAAATTGTGGTGTGTGTATATGATGTAAATAAAAAGGGTAGGTTGTAAAAACTTTAAATTGGTACTGTTTTTTGTTGTTTACTGTTGTTGTTTGTTATTGTGATTTGTGTGAACATGCATGATCCACCAAAAAACATTTGTGACACTAGTAATGATAGTGGTTCCTTGGATGTACAACTATCATTACCATTTGTGACAATGGTAAAATAGTTGTTTGCCGAGTTAACAAATTAACAAAGGATTTGTATTTGGATTTTTGTATGTTGTATTTGGAATAATTTCTATGATGTTTTGTATTTTTTTATAGTTATTTATCATTTAATGTAGTCATATATATATATATATATATATATATATATATATATATATAACCAAACAGATACATTTCATTTAGAATAAAATATTTTAGATGGGTAAAATAATCATTTTGTACAGATATTCAGAGATTCAACCAAACAGCCCTTATTGATTCAGCATTTATTGATTCAGATGGGGAATGTTTGGCATTTATGGGGGGGATCTATACGCCGCATATGGACCCATACGCGACATATAGGTGGGTGTCGATTTATCAGAAGGGGTGTCCCTATAGTAGGACCCATAAAGAATTAACTATCTTTTGTTTACTAAATTAAATACTAGTTATTTATATACAATTGATTATCAACTTAGTTGTTATGGTTTGTACCTTATGTTTTGTAGATTGTATCTTACTTGCCTTTTCTTTTTCTTGATTTTTAAGTTTAACCCTTAGTTTTTAGTTTTTACATTTAACCCTAACAGATTTTTTTTTATTTTTTTTTCAACTTTAATCACATATACTTTTCATCTTTTACAAATTTTTCCCTTTACTTCTCGTTCTCAATTTTTTGAGTTAACATACTGTCATATGCATATTTGGTTCAATGTTTTTACATCTATTTTTTTTCTGTTTAACGAACGCGTTGTGTAATACGATTCGTTCTAATTTATACACATTAACACGCCGCAACACACATGTATGGTTTAAAGTTTTTACGTCTATCATTTGTTTGGTTTTATTTCTTTTGTTTTACGAGGTTTTCTAGCTAATATTGATGCTCTTTGGCATGGTTTTACCCCCTCCCCCAAGGAATTTTCTATGCATAAAGTACAACCATCTAATTCTTTTATTTTTTTTAATTTTAAAAACAATACTATTATATTTTTTACAGTAAAACCTTTGCAATTTTTCACTTTTAACTTTGGTGCCCTGTAATTGTCATCTCTTACAATTTTTTTCATTTTACATCTTGCTCTAAATTTTGAAAGTTAACACATCGTAAAATGTGCGTGTAGTTCAACGTTGTTACGCCTATTTTTTCTCGTTTAATGGCTTGTCACAACATGCGCGTCTTAGATTGACTTATTTATTGTTTTTAATGTTTTACGTTTCACTTGCGTAATTCAACATTTTTACATCTAATTTATGTTCGGTTTTCCTTTTTCGTTTTATTTGTTTTTAATACGAGATTTTCCGATTTTGTTAATTGCTGACGGTGGTGTGACATTGGTGTTTGGCATGGTTTTACGCCCATTGCCACAACGTGAGGGGCTTGATACTAGTTCTACCTATTTCTTAAGAATCTAATAATTTTTTAGAGAATTTCATATATATCCCTTTAAACTTGTTAGATATCATATATATCCAAACACAACTTTGATATTAAATATATCCCTCCCTAATATTAAAATGAAAATAGAATTTTAATATTTCAAACTATTAACTATTGGTCAATGTTAATATCAACTAACAATTTGACCATTATTTATCACAACTTTTAATTTTGTTACTATTAAAAGTCTAGTCTAACTATTCGTTAACTCTGTTAGTTTTTTATAACGTATCATGAAGTGGCTCGTGACGAGGCATAATATATAGTACTACAGACCAATTTTTGTGATACGTGAAATTGTTAGTTGGAAACATTCTTGGGTTTTAAAATAGAAAATATATCGATTTTAATATTTGTCTGTCATAATAAAAATTAATATTTTAGATAGACACTTGACATAATTGTAGACCACCTAATTTTAATTTTTTTTGTTTGTCTCTCCTGTTAAATAATTATGTTAACTACTAATGATATTAATTTAATAAATTAAAAAGAGATTTTTTATAAATGTAATTTCTAAATAAACAAGTTTTTTAAAAATATTTTTTTCTAAAACTTCAATATTTTTAAAAATATGAAATATTTTAAAATCGATGTTTTGTTTTTAAAAAAAGTAACCGCATTAATTAACAATCGGATTATAATTAGAAAATTTTTCTAAAAATGACATTTATTTTATAACAATTTGTTTAAGAACAAAATGTTTTAGCTTAAAAAAAAAACAAAAAAAGTTTAAAAAAAAAATTTTTTAAATGATATCAATGCTTTATTACTTTTAATCCTTACTCATACTCATAGCTTATTTTAAAATATCGCTTTATACTAAATAAATTTTCATTATGTACAATTTAATATTTTATTTATTTAATATTAGACCAATTCTTCTGAAACCAAAAAAGATGAAGCATTTCGAATCTTCAAGGCAAAGTCTTCCGAAACTAAGAGATTGATTTCTTCCGAAGGTAGAGTCACAGAGAAGACATGCCTTCCCTGACATGATTTTGACAAAAGCTGAACCACTTTTCACTGTAATATCTGAATACTCACCAACTTATACAAGTTGGTGAAAAGTCCATACTTTTTTTAACTGTCGATTGAGGTCTTAGAGTCTATAACTTTCTACATTTGTACTTTTATCCTTTTTGTAATAGATAAAGATGTTAGATATGGCATGTCATAGTCAATAGTTAAAAGGCAATCTGCATTTTGACTTTACATTGATCTTGTTGTCTAGATTAGTGTTCCAGCTAGCTTTCAAAGTATGGCCAACTTGTAGAATGTAGTATAAAGTATCTCAAGTACTAGTCATTAGAACCAAGCTTGGTTATATTTGTAAAAACACTTGAGAGCAATATACATCATTCTTGAAAACCATATGACTTGTGTTCTTGTTGTGTTCTTTACTTGTGTTCATTGTTTTATTTAGTCGGTTCTCTATTTGATCTGTTAAATGTTTTAAGTCTCTCCAATCTTGTGAAACTGTTAAATTGCTCTCCTTCACGGGGTCCTGCACAAAGTATCAAGAAAGAGTTCAAGATCTCATCACTCACGTATGTATGTATGCATTTTATATCCACAATTATCAAATCCACTAAAAATTGTGGTGTGTGTATATGATGTAAATAAAAAGGGTAGGTTGTAAAAACTTTAAATTGGTACTGTTTTTTGTTGTTTACTGTTGTTGTTTGTTATTGTGATTTGTGTGAACATGCATGATCCACCAAAAAACATTTGTGACACTAGTAATGATAGTGGTTCCTTGGATGTACAACTATCATTACCATTTGTGACAATGGTAAAATAGTTGTTTGCCGAGTTAACAAATTAACAAAGGATTTGTATTTGGATTTTTGTATGTTGTATTTGGAATAATTTCTATGATGTTTTGTATTTTTTTATAGTTATTTATCATTTAATGTAGTCATATATATATATATATATATATATATATATATATATATATATATATATAACCAAACAGATACATTTCATTTAGCATAAAATATTTTAGATGGGTAAAATAATCATTTTGTACAGATATTCAGAGATTCAACCAAACAGCCCTTATTGATTCAGCATTTATTGATTCAGATGGGGAATGTTTGGCATTTATGGGGGGGATCTATACGCCGCATATGGACCCATACGCGACATATAGGTGGGTGTCGATTTATCAGAAGGGGTGTCCCTATAGTAGGACCCATAAAGAATTAACTATCTTTTGTTTACTAAATTAAATACTAGTTATTTATATACAATTGATTATCAACTTAGTTGTTATGGTTTGTACCTTATGTTTTGTAGATTGTATCTTACTTGCCTTTTCTTTTTCTTGATTTTTAAGTTTAACCCTTAGTTTTTATTTTTTACATTTAACCCTAACAGATTTTTTTTTATTTTTTTTTCAACTTTAATCACATATACTTTTCATCTTTTACAAATTTTTCCCTTTACTTCTCGTTCTCAATTTTTTGAGTTAACATACTGTCATATGCATATTTGGTTCAATGTTTTTACATCTATTTTTTTTCTGTTTAACGAACGCGTTGTGTAATACGATTCGTTCTAATTTATACACATTAACACGCCGCAACACACATGTATGGTTTAAAGTTTTTACGTCTATCATTTGTTTGGTTTTATTTCTTTTGTTTTACGAGGTTTTCTAGCTAATATTGATGCTCTTTGGCATGGTTTTACCCCCTCCCCCAAGGAATTTTCTATGCATAAAGTACAACCATCTAATTCTTTTATTTTTTTTAATTTTAAAAACAATACTATTATATTTTTTACAGTAAAACCTTTGCAATTTTTCACTTTTAACTTTGGTGCCCTGTAATTGTCATCTCTTACAATTTTTTTCATTTTACATCTTGCTCTAAATTTTGAAAGTTAACACATCGTAAAATGTGCGTGTAGTTCAACGTTGTTACGCCTATTTTTTCTCGTTTAATGGCTTGTCACAACATGCGCGTCTTAGATTGACTTATTTATTGTTTTTAATGTTTTACGTTTCACTTGCGTAATTCAACATTTTTACATCTAATTTATGTTCGGTTTTCCTTTTTCGTTTTATTTGTTTTTAATACGAGATTTTCCGATTTTGTTAATTGCTGACGGTGGTGTGACATTGGTGTTTGGCATGGTTTTACGCCCATTGCCACAACGTGAGGGGCTTGATACTAGTTCTACCTATTTCTTAAGAATCTAATAATTTTTTAGAGAATTTCATATATATCCCTTTAAACTTGTTAGATATCATATATATCCAAACACAACTTTGATATTAAATATATCCCTCCCTAATATTAAAATGAAAATAGAATTTTAATATTTCAAACTATTAACTATTGGTCAATGTTAATATCAACTAACAATTTGACCATTATTTATCACAACTTTTAATTTTGTTACTATTAAAAGTCTAGTCTAACTATTCGTTAACTCTGTTAGTTTTTTATAACGTATCATGAAGTGGCTCGTGACGAGGCATAATATATAGTACTACAGACCAATTTTTGTGATACGTGAAATTGTTAGTTGGAAACATTCTTGGGTTTTAAAATAGAAAATATATCGATTTTAATATTTGTCTGTCATAATAAAAATTAATATTTTAGATAGACACTTGACATAATTGTAGACCACCTAATTTTAATTTTTTTTGTTTGTCTCTCCTGTTAAATAATTATGTTAACTACTAATGATATTAATTTAATAAATTAAAAAGAGATTTTTTATAAATGTAATTTCTAAATAAACAAGTTTTTTAAAAATATTTTTTTCTAAAACTTCAATATTTTTAAAAATATGAAATATTTTAAATTCGATGTTTTGTTTTTAAAAAAAGTAACCGCATTAATTAACAATCGGAGTTATAATTAGAAAATTTTTCTAAAAATGACATTTATTTTATAACAATTTGTTTAAGAACAAAATGTTTTAGCTCAAAAAAAAAACAAAAAAAGTTTAAAAAAAAAATTTTTTTAAATGATATCAATGCTTTATTACTTTTAATCCTTACTCATACTCATAGCTTATTTTAAAATATCGCTTTATACTAAATAAATTTTCATTATGTACAATTTAATATTTTATTTATTTAATATTAGACCAATTCTTCTGAAACCAAAAAAGATGAAGCATTTCGAATCTTCAAGGCAAAGTCTTCCGAAACTAAGAGATTGATTTCTTCCGAAGGTAGAGTCACAGAGAAGACATGCCTTCCCTGACATGATTTTGACAAAAGCTGAACCACTTTTCACTGTAATATCTGAATACTCACCAACTTATACAAGTTGGTGAAAAGTCCATACTTTTTTTAACTGTCGATTGAGGTCTTAGAGTCTATAACTTTCTACATTTGTACTTTTATCCTTTTTGTAATAGATAAAGATGTTAGATATGGCATGTCATAGTCAATAGTTAAAAGGCAATCAGCATTTTGACTTTACATTGATCTTGTTGTCTAGATTAGTGTTCCAGCTAGCTTTCAAAGTATGGCCAACTTGTAGAATGTAGTATAAAGTATCTCAAGTACTAGTCATTAGAACCAAGCTTGGTTATATTTGTAAAAACACTTGAGAGCAATATACATCATTCTTGAAAACCATATGACTTGTGTTCTTGTTGTGTTCTTTACTTGTGTTCATTGTTTTATTTAGTCGGTTCTCTATTTGATCTGTTAAATGTTTTAAGTCTCTCCAATCTTGTGAAACTGTTAAATTGCTCTCCTTCACGGGGTCCTGCACAAAGTATCAAGAAAGAGTTCAAGATCTCATCACTCACGTATGTATGTATGCATTTTATATCCACAATTATCAAATCCACTAAAAATTGTGGTGTGTGTATATGATGTAAATAAAAAGGGTAGGTTGTAAAAACTTTAAATTGGTACTGTTTTTTGTTGTTTACTGTTGTTGTTTGTTATTGTGATTTGTGTGAACATGCATGATCCACCAAAAAACATTTGTGACACTAGTAATGATAGTGGTTCCTTGGATGTACAACTATCATTACCATTTGTGACAATGGTAAAATAGTTGTTTGCCGAGTTAACAAATTAACAAAGGATTTGTATTTGGATTTTTGTATGTTGTATTTGGAATAATTTCTATGATGTTTTGTATTTTTTTATAGTTATTTATCATTTAATGTAGTCATATATATATATATATATATATATATATATATATATATATATATATATATATATATATATATATATATAACCAAACAGATACATTTCATTTAGCATAAAATATTTCAGATGGGTAAAATAATCATTTTGTACAGATATTCAGAGATTCAACCAAACAGCCCTTATTGATTCAGCATTTATTGATTCAGATGGGGAATGTTTGGCATTTATGGGGGGGATCTATACGCCGCATATGGACCCATACGCGACATATAGGTGGGTGTCGATTTATCAGAAGGGGTGTCCCTATAGTAGGACCCATAAAGAATTAACTATCTTTTGTTTACTAAATTAAATACTAGTTATTTATATACAATTGATTATCAACTTAGTTGTTATGGTTTGTACCTTATGTTTTGTAGATTGTATCTTACTTGCCTTTTCTTTTTCTTGATTTTTAAGTTTAACCCTTAGTTTTTATTTTTTACATTTAACCCTAACAGATTTTTTTTATTTTTTTTTCAACTTTAATCACATATACTTTTCATCTTTTACAAATTTTTCCCTTTACTTCTCGTTCTCAATTTTTTGAGTTAACATACTGTCATATGCATATTTGGTTCAATGTTTTTACATCTATTTTTTTTCTGTTTAACGAACGCGTTGTGTAATACGATTCGTTCTAATTTATACACATTAACACGCCGCAACACACATGTATGGTTTAAAGTTTTTACGTCTATCATTTGTTTGGTTTTATTTCTTTTGTTTTACGAGGTTTTCTAGCTAATATTGATGCTCTTTGGCATGGTTTTACCCCCTCCCCCAAGGAATTTTCTATGCATAAAGTACAACCATCTAATTCTTTTATTTTTTTTAATTTTAAAAACAATACTATTATATTTTTTACAGTAAAACCTTTGCAATTTTTCACTTTTAACTTTGGTGCCCTGTAATTGTCATCTCTTACAATTTTTTTCATTTTACATCTTGCTCTAAATTTTGAAAGTTAACACATCGTAAAATGTGCGTGTAGTTCAACGTTGTTACGCCTATTTTTTCTCGTTTAATGGCTTGTCACAACATGCGCGTCTTAGATTGACTTATTTATTGTTTTTAATGTTTTACGTTTCACTTGCGTAATTCAACATTTTTACATCTAATTTATGTTCGGTTTTCCTTTTTCGTTTTATTTGTTTTTAATACGAGATTTTCCGATTTTGTTAATTGCTGACGGTGGTGTGACATTGGTGTTTGGCATGGTTTTACGCCCATTGCCACAACGTGAGGGGCTTGATACTAGTTCTACCTATTTCTTAAGAATCTAATAATTTTTTAGAGAATTTCATATATATCCCTTTAAACTTGTTAGATATCATATATATCCAAACACAACTTTGATATTAAATATATCCCTCCCTAATATTAAAATGAAAATAGAATTTTAATATTTCAAACTATTAACTATTGGTCAATGTTAATATCAACTAACAATTTGACCATTATTTATCACAACTTTTAATTTTGTTACTATTAAAAGTCTAGTCTAACTATTCGTTAACTCTGTTAGTTTTTTATAACGTATCATGAAGTGGCTCGTGACGAGGCATAATATATAGTACTACAGACCAATTTTTGTGATACGTGAAATTGTTAGTTGGAAACATTCTTGGGTTTTAAAATAGAAAATATATCGATTTTAATATTTGTCTGTCATAATAAAAATTAATATTTTAGATAGACACTTGACATAATTGTAGACCACCTAATTTTAATTTTTTTTGTTTGTCTCTCCTGTTAAATAATTATGTTAACTACTAATGATATTAATTTAATAAATTAAAAAGAGATTTTTTATAAATGTAATTTCTAAATAAACAAGTTTTTTAAAAATATTTTTTTCTAAAACTTCAATATTTTTAAAAATATGAAATATTTTAAAATCGATGTTTTGTTTTTAAAAAAAGTAACCGCATTAATTAACAATCGGAGTTATAATTAGAAAATTTTTCTAAAAATGACATTTATTTTATAACAATTTGTTTAAGAACAAAATGTTTTAGCTTAAAAAAAAACAAAAAAAGTTTAAAAAAAAAAATTTTTTTAATGATATCAATGCTTTATTACTTTTAATCCTTACTCATACTCATAGCTTATTTTAAAATATCGCTTTATACTAAATAAATTTTCATTATGTACAATTTAATATTTTATTTATTTAATATTAGACCAATTCTTCTGAAACCAAAAAAGATGAAGTATTTCGAATCTTCAAGGCAAAGTCTTCCGAAACTAAGAGATTGATTTCTTTCGAAGGTAGAGTCACAGAGAAGACATGCCTTCTCTGACATGATTTTGACAAAAGGTGAACCACTTTTCACTGCAATATCTGAATACTCACCAACTTATACAAGTTGGTGAAAAGTCCATACTTTTTTTAACTGTCGATTGAGGTCTTAGAGTCTATAACTTTCTACATTTGTACTTTTATCCTTTTTGTAATAGATAAAGATGTTAGATATGGCATGTCATAGTCAATAGTTAAAAGGCAATCTGCATTTTGACTTTACATTGATCTTGTTGTCTAGATTAGTGTTCCAGCTAGCTTTCAAAGTATGGCCAACTTGTAGAATGTAGTATAAAGTATCTCAAGTACTAGTCATTAGAACCAAGCTTGGTTATATTTGTAAAAACACTTGAGAGCAATATACATCATTCTTGAAAACCATATGACTTGTGTTCTTGTTGTGTTCTTTACTTGTGTTCATTGTTTTATTTAGTCGGTTCTCTATTTGATCTGTTAAATGTTTTAAGTCTCTCCAATCTTGTGAAACTGTTAAATTGCTCTCCTTCACGGGTCCTGCACAAAGTATCAAGAAAGAGTTCAAGATCTCATCACTCACGTATGTATGTATGCATTTTATATCCACAATTATCAAATCCACTAAAAATTGTGGTGTGTGTATATGATGTAAATAAAAAGGGTAGGTTGTAAAAACTTTAAATTGGTACTGTTTTTTGTTGTTTACTGTTGTTGTTTGTTATTGTGATTTGTGTGAACATGCATGATCCACCAAAAAACATTTGTGACACTAGTAAAGATAGTGGTTCCTTGGATGTACAACTATCATTACCATTTGTGACAATGGTAAAATAGTTGTTTGCCGAGTTAACAAATTAACAAAGGATTTGTATTTGGATTTTTGTATGTTGTATTTGGAATAATTTCTATGATGTTTTGTATTTTTTTATAGTTATTTATCATTTAATGTAGTCATATATATATATATATATATATATATATATATATATATATATATATATATATATATATATAACCAAACAGATACATTTCATTTAGCATAAAATATTTCAGATGGGTAAAATAATCATTTTGTACAGATATTCAGAGATTCAACCAAACAGCCCTTATTGATTCAGCATTTATTGATTCAGAGTCTTTTAATCATTCAGATCTTTTACTAATTTAGCAATTATCGATTCAGATTCAACCAACACAGCCCCTAAGTTTCATACAAACTATTTAATAAAATGCCTCAAAGTGAATAAGCATAAGATTTTTAAGCCAAACTATATGATTCAAGTTTTTTTATTTTTATTTTTTTTTATTTTTATTTTTTTTTATTTTGAGGTTCTAAGCAATGGGTTATCTCATTGCCTCAGTGAAGATATGTTGTGAGTAAATTTTATATTTGATTGTTTCTTGATTCATACGTTTAATTTGTAATGGTATTCGAAATTGTTTGGTTGCTGTTTTGATTTTACAAATTAAATATTGTAATTCTATTAATTTGGGATAGTTGGTTCCACTTAACGATACTTTGTAATGGACCTATTAAAAGCCCAACCTACATTTGCAACCACAAAACTCTTTTGAAAACTGCATTTTAAAAAGGGCTAGTACAGGTATGGCCGTATGGATAGTTCATTAGTTCAAATGCAACTAATGTAACAAATGAATCAGTTAGAATAGTGGAAGGTTAAACCAGACTTCTAATTAGATAATCACAATTTTTTTATAACCACTTAATATAAACTTAAATAAAATTTCAACCTGGTTCAAGGTCATCAACAATGTTGACAGCGATTAAACACATTACAGTCAATAAAATATATGATTTAAACAACAAATTGTCAATAGAAAATATATTTACTATTTTTCATGAAGACGTAGGATTAATGTTAATGACTTTTAGGGGAGACATGCACACTTAGATGTTCTTTAGCGTACTTGATACTTGGGTATACATCAGTTTGCCTTAATATGTCCTGCCTTAGTGCGGCTATAAGCTTACGTACTTCTATGGGAGCCTGGGACATATCCATATAAGTGTGTTTTATCGGACCTGTTGTTTATGTAATCATTGCTTTGCTTGGTATACCTAGCTTTGGATTGTTTGTACACTTTTATTCTCTTTAGGTCTATGTTGATTACCTTGCATGTATACTTTTATTTCACTTAGTTTAGCTGGGGATTTTCTTGTCCATACATTTTGTCCCAATTATTTTTGACGTACGTGTACCTTTATATATTATCATATTATATGCTATGTATGTGTACGCTACATCATTATGGTTACCTTATAGTTGCCCTATTATGTGTTGTATATTTGAATGCTATATAGTACTTGATATACTTGTCACTATTATTGTCAAAATGTTTGGAGCCAGTTGTCTTATCGAAATCCATCTCTCTATATCTTATAATTAAGAGAAAATTGTATAAATGGTCCTTATAGTTTGACCAGATTGCATGATTGATCCCCATATTTTAAAAATTGCAAAGTTAGTCCAAACTTTTGTGTAATCATTGCAAATTTGGTCCCCAAATTTTATAAAAATGCAAAGTTAGTCCAAACTTTTATTTGGGCGTTGCACTTTTGGTCCCTAAAATTAAATTTAAAAGTTAGTTTAAGTTTTATAAAATGCATAAAAAAATAAATTAATTTAGAGCTAAGGACCAAACATGCAATGATTACACAAAAATTTAAACTATCTTTGTAATTTTTAAAGTTTGGGAGCTAAACACGTAATTTGGTTAAACCATAGAGACCATTTATGTAATTTTCTCTAGAATTAATGAAAGTTTTGTTTTTTTCTTACCTCTTTTAGACACTACAACAAATAGTCTAAGTGACTATGTCTGAAATATAATGGGTATAATTGTTGTCGTTATTGTTTATTTTCTTAAACAAACGGATAAGTATTTTTAATCAAATATAAAATTTAAGTTATAAATAAAAGTGTAAAATGTTATTTTCGTTCCTGACGTTTTGTTAAATTTGTCATTTCAATCAAAAAACTATTTTTTTTTTTGTCATTTCAGTCACTATAGTTTACCAAATATTACCATTTTCATCCACTAACACTGTTAAAACTCCGTTAAATATGAGGGTATTTTAGTCTTTTTGAACAACCTAATTATCCAATTAAAACAAATTAATTAATTAATATTCAATTAAAACTAAAAAACACATGAAACGACTAGTGAGACCCGACGCTTCGATTTAAAAGCTTTAATTAACACTAACCTATGTTATTCGATTGAGGTTTGCCGTGTGATTTCAATTAATCTTCACGTTTTGTTCGAATGTGTACCGTTATTTGATTGAGAACTGTTGTGGGATTGAGGTTTGTTATTGACATGCTTTATTTGATTAAGCTATTTGAACGTAACAATAGCAGACCTCAATAAAACAAAGCGTGACAACAGTAGACTTCAATCGAACAACAGTACACGTTCAAACAAAACGTGAATATTAATTGAAATCTCACAGTAAATCTTAATCGAACAACATGTGTTAGAATTAATCGAAGCGACCGGTCTCACGAGTCGCTTCATGTATTTTTTAGTTTTAATTGAATATTAATTGATTAATTTGTTTTAATTAGATAATTAGGATGTTGAAAAAAACTAAAATACCCTTATATTTAATGGAGTTTTAACAGAGTTTTAACGGTGTTAGTGAAGGGGATGAAAATGACAACATTTAGTAAACTAAAGTAACTGAAATAATTAAAAAAAAAAACTTTTTGATTAAAATTTAAAATTCAAAATAACGTCAGAGACAAAAATGATATTTTACTCTAAATAAAATACAATATCCCCAAAACCACTTGTTCCTTTGTGTTTAAGTTATTCCGTGAACCTATTCAAAAAGCTTGGGAATTCCTAATTCCCAAATCTCACTCTATTCAACCATCACTTGATCTGCCCCGTCACTCCGGCGTATGGCGAACCCCAATCAGCAGCAAACCTCCATTCAGCCATGGATCCTTCAAGTTCTCCCCTTCATCGTCGTCCTCCTCATAGCTGCTCACGTCATCGCTTTGGTACCCCCATTTCTCCTCTTCTAATCACACCATCACAGCTTTCCAATAACACTAATTATTATTATTATTATTTTCATTTTGGACAAAAGGTTTACTGGATATACAGATTAGCAACGGAGAAGCTCCCTGGGCGACGAAAGAAGCACTAGAACTTTCAACTTTAGTTCAACAAAGGTGTAGTGATCTCAAATTTGGTGTTTTAGTTTGTTAATCTTTTAGTCTCTGTATGAAATGGAATATGGATGGATGCGCGAAATGTATTAGATGCGTTAATTTCTATGCATGAATTTAGATCATTGATTTGAGTTTATGCCAAAGAGATTGCCTATGTTTATTGATTTAAGGTGTGACCTTTTAAGCAAATCATTATTCAACAAAGATATTGTGTCTGGAAGTAAAGATACACACTAACAACTAGTTTCAATTCATAGATTCTTCGGTATGTGATAGAAGTAGATGAGACGTGAGGTCGAACGTAGGGGCCGATTGATTCTGTTACTGCTACTCGTCACCCGCAGCACTTGCAGCACTTAGATCCACACTTAGGTCGAGAGTCTGTGACATAGGACCATCAAATACATTAATCAATTGTTCTTTCCATGAATGTGTGATCATACTAGTCAAAGTCACAAGGTGCTAAGGGCTTACCTGTCATCTAGACTATATATATGTGGATGTATTAGAATGAGAACTACTAAATATTTAAGATCCTTAAGGAACCATTTGAAAATAGTTTGGAATTATGTTGTATTCATTAGTGATTCATATCACCAATGAATAAACTGACTCATAAATATTAAGTAGATCTCATTTGAATTCGTCACTATATGTGTGTGTAGATATACATATAAATAATCGGCAAAAAAATTTAAAATAAAATAATTTTAGGTTTTAAAAATTAAGAAACGGCATCGCCTAGAGTCGTCTACATGAGACGCCTTACCTTGCATGAGGGCCTAGGCTGCGCCTTATGTGCTTCGTACTACTATGTGTGTGACATGTAGTTGAGAAAATATATGTGTGATAAGGTTTACCTTTCCGGTTATGCGGCTGTACATGGCAATCACATCTTGTACTGTGGACTCAAAATGCGTTGTTGCATCATAACTCTGTGGGAGACATGAGAATTAATCGAAGTGGAATTGAAACTTTATTTATCTTACGTGTAAAATTGATATACTCACAGTAGATATGTAACAGTTATCTTCTTCACCCTGGTTAATGGGTTCATATCTATCATAAGTATCAAAGAAGATCTGGTCCACGGGTCCAAGTAAATCTATCCCAGGCTTCAGTTCTGTCTCAGGATTATCTGTCTCTGCTTCGGTGGTGACAAAAGCTATGTATTTACCTTTCGGGGCTACATTGTGAGAATACGAGCAACAGAAGAGATACCTGGAAGAATGGCATTAGGGTAATTTTCCATATCCATTGAAGGTTAAAACTGTAAACTGGGAATACATACATGTCAGATTTACGTCCTAGCTGTTTCTGGGGTAGGATAACTTGGGCCGAATGAGCATCATTAGTGTTTGGGATGGGATGACTCATGATGCATATAGCACGAGCTACTTTACCTACGGTCTTTACCTATTGCAATACAAACGAATATAGTATTACACTGGTTCATAGTGGACGAGGCGATTAAATAAATAGCTTATGGTTTACCTTGTCAGGCAAATACGAGGGGTCACATACTACTTTTTTGCACTTCGCAGTTTCTCCTTCTGATGTCACACCGACTACTTTCCCATCTTCAAACTCTACCTGTCATATATCGCAGTATCTCTAATCATATGCTCTATGCTTTCTTTTTCTGTAACCAGTTTACTTACCTTCAAATTTTAAGGTTCTTAGTGGATTACCTTGCATTCTGGTTTGTTGAGCATATAGGTGCCACCATAGACTGCACTCAGGCGAGCAAATGCCTGGTAAATAATTACTAGATTCAGTTCAATATATAAGGTGCAGAGTAAATGATTATCCCAATGGTATTGTACCTGAGGTAATTCTCCTAATCCATAGAGTGGGTAAATGTACGGTGAACCTCCTTGAAATCGCGCTAATGACTCTGCATAAAGCTATTGAAGACAGAAGTTGGAAAATTATGACAGAAGTTGCAGGTATCAAACTGATTTGTTTTCTGTTTCATGCATTCAAGTTAGATTTCTGACCTTAACTCTCTTGATAAAATCTATGGCTGGCTGGTCCAAATAACTGTCGTCCCTGTGGAGTGCCAGTGCATGCCCGATAAAATCAACTGTGTTATCGTCCAGTCCATATTTTTTCCTACATAAAACAAGCATCTATAATTAGTATCTATGATGATAAAAAAGCATGCTTTTGATGATTTAATCAGGTATATATCAATCTATTAATGAAAAAAGGATAGGATAAGATAATACGAAATAAGATCTTTTGCTGGTACTTTTGTGACATCCATCCCTTCATGTGATTTCGGATCATTGTCATCATAATCCTGAACATAAATGAAGAACTTGCGAGCACGACGCTTCTCAAATAATCCCATGAGAGGAGACTTAAGTGCTTCCACATCTGTTGCTGGTACTTTGTGAACCTGAAAGAAAAGAAAAAAAAAAAAAAAAATGTTATAAAACAGAGCTGTGGTAGATGGTAAGAATATGCTTATAAGTCATACCTTTCCTTTGTTGAACACATAGCTTCCATCAACCGCCTTGAAATTAAGGTATTTTGTGACGCTAGTGTGAATTAAAACACGAACTAAGGTACCATTAGCCATCATGTACTGCACAAACGGAAAATAAGACGAGATAAATGTGATGGAATGACATGAGCAGTTTGCAGCATTTATACAAGTGAAAGCAAGAAAACTAGACATGCCTTGGGGACCATATCGACATTGTAGTCTTTGCTCGCACCAAGTTCTTCGGGAGGCGTTTCGCCACCCTTGAATCGCTTCCAGAGCTGGTTTAGGTTTAGTGAAGTCGACTCGCCTCCATAATAATCATTTCTATCCATGTGTAGCACCTTTAACAATAACACATAAACGATGAATGATCATACAAGCGCAGAACACATTAGAACGATACATTTCATGTCCACCGCAATCTATGTTTAAACTTGACTTCCATATCTTTGAAGTTTTTTGCTAAATTCTACAGAAAATTAGAGCACAAACTAAAACTGCAACTAAACCCTAACCATGAACCAGGTTCAATCACAATTCAATCCTAAACTCACGTTCGTTTAATAATGTATCTCTTACAAATCCTCAAAATGTTTATTTCAAAAGCAATTACAATTGAAAATGAGCCAACAGACAAAATGATACTCATACACATGAACGAAAGTACGAAACCACAAACGTGATAAATTTAATCACATTCTAACAAAATCAACAGCGATTGAAAATTAGGATCTAGATAATCCGAATATAAAATTTCAACAGACAGCAGCGAATGATCCAGATTCCATCGTTTCCATCACAAATCAATGAAGATATGCACGTACAACCACTCACATATACGATCCAACAATCCGAATAAAAAAGTTGGACGAAATGCAGTTATCAAACAGATTCGGTGATTTCTATCACAAATCAAACTTCATAAGAAATCGTATACATTATATGATGAATAGATGAGTTAGTGAGGGCATACTTTGAGGCCGTCGACGGAGAGGAGACCACTGAGGATGCATTCCTTGAGGCCGGTGCCGAGAACGATGACGTCGTACTCTTCATCCATAGCGGTAAAATCAGAGCATCAAAGGAATGGGTGATAGTAATCAACAGAAAGTTGAAGATGAAGAAGAAGAGGAAGATATGAGATGGAGTTGGAGATGAAAGAGGTATAATCGGGCATCGTTTTGAAGAACAGGTCTTAAGCAGGAACCTTCGGTTATTAATTCCCCCGCCAAATTTCAAGGATTTCGTATTACGTGTCGGGTTGGGTTGGGGTCTTCATGAATCCTGTTTTATTTCGTAACGTAAACACACAAAAAGAAAATGAAAAGTATTTTTCAGGATTTCTAATTACGAAAAGTTTAAAACAAAGAAAGTTTTAAAACCAATTGTAAAACATAATGATAGATACCAAGTTTATAATATGTATAAAAAACAATGAAAAAAATAACATATTGTATTATTTTTAACACTATGAGTTTTAATAAATAAATTGGTGAAATTATATTATTGTGAACTTCTAATTTGTAAAACATAATTATAAATAATAAGTTTATATAATCTATAAAAACAATGATAATAATAACACAAAATGCTCTAAAAAGTAAAATAAAATAATAAATTCATATAACAAATGATGTAAAATATATAACACAATTATTTGATATATTTGGCACAATAAACAAAATGCTCTTATTTTTAAAACAATAAAATAACATGTGTCAACCCCACAATCCTTTGTAGATTTTTTTGATCAAATACTCTTTTTACTATAACCCCATCATTTTAATTATAACAATAATGACTTTTTAAACTTAATTACATCAATTAATTTATCTATAAAATCTAATAAAAAAATATTTCTTTTGCCACTTGTCATTTTCTTAAATCATATTTTTGACACTTGTTATTGCTTAAAATATTTTCAATTCATTTTCCCTGCAAAAGGTTATTATAATAATTTAAACACTCAAACTAATTTCTCTCTTTTAATAAAAATCAATTTTATTAATTTATACATTTCTCTATCTCATCTAGAATTTTTAAAATCAAGCTATGTTTTTAAAAATTAACTTTATTAAAGAAATTAAAAATCATATCTTTTTATTAAAATTAAAATAATAAAAAAACAAAATTTTTATATAATATAATTTTTTTTTTAAACAGTAAACCTTTTGAAACAAAATATATTAAATCGGTTTTTTCTTAGAAAAATTATAAAAATATGAAATTTTCTAAAAACAGTTATATTAAAACAACCAGAATAATTAGAAAATCAAGTTTTTAATAAACAAGATTTTTAATATTGATTTATTCAACCCGTGTAATATACGGGGTACTAACCTAGTCTTACATATACTCATCTTCCTACTTTAATATAAGATTAACTAAAGGGGACACATAGCAACATTATATTTATTTTTATCAAAGTTTCATATATTTCTCTCCTATTTAATAATTACATTAATTACTAACTACTAATAATTAATAATAATACTATATAATTTCTTTTTAAACTAACATACTTTTTTAAAGAAAGGATATTTTTATTAGTGTTATTATTAAAGAAATAAATTTTTATAAAATAAAGTTTTTTTTCTAAAACACTTTCCTTTTTAAAAATACGAAATATTTTAAAATTGATGTTTTCAAAAGTAAAATTTTTATAAACCAAAAATAATTAAAGTTGGGAGTTACAATAATGATTATTTTTTTTTTAAACGGTTTGTTTGAAATAAAATGCTTAGTTTTTTTCAAACAAAATAAAGTTTAAGTAGAAAAGTATAAAAAGTTGATATCATTGTTTTATTACTTTTAGCTTTTATTTATATGTTATTTCACCATATCTTATTTTAAAATATTATTTTATAATTAATAAATTATCATTATATTTAATATTTTATTTATTTAACTCGTGTAATACACGGTTTACTAAACCTAATTTTTTATAAAGAGAAAATTGCATAAATGGTCCCTATGGTTTAACCAAATTGCATGTTTAGTCCCCAAACTTTAAAAATTGCAAAGATAGTCCAATCTTTTGTGTAATCATTGCATGTTTGGTCCCTAGCACTAAATTAATTTATTTTTTATGCATTTTATAAAATTTAAACTAACTTTTAAATTTAATTTTAGGGACCAAAAGTGCAGCACCCACATAAAAGTTTGGACTAACTTTGCACTTTTATAAAATTTGGGACCAAATTTGCAATGACTACACAAAAGTTTGGACCAACTTTGTAATTTTTAAAATCTGGGGACCAATCGTGCAATTTGGTCAAACCATAGGGACTATTTATATAATTTTCTCTTCTTATAAATATATGAGTATAAACTGTAAAGCTACTCAAAAGTCAAAACGGTTCCGGCCCAAGCCCGCATTTTGGTTTTCTGCGCCGGTTTAAGTAAGAGTAAACACTAAATGATGGAAAAAGGTTATATTCGGTTTGGGATTGGTTCGGCTACAAAACCGTATTGAATAAATACATCAAATAAACAACATAAATTCAACTTTCATTTTTTTTTTTTAATTTCAAAATAAAAAATGGAAAACCACTACAAAACATAATATTAGGAATTATAATATTAACTAGGTGTTATACCTAGATGAGCGTTGCGCATCGTAAGGACAGTGTAAATCGAGGCTCAGATAAACCATCATCACAGCCACAACTTAACCGTTGCATCAAATCGCTAACCTACTACTTAAGACAGGAAACAATGTAACCGTCAAAACTCGGCTCAGAACGGTTGCGGTTGCACACCAAAAACGGTTTCCAAGCCTAGACAACCGACCAAAATTTTAGGGTCTCATCATAGCCATGGGAGAATAACAAATTAAACGACATTTTGTAATCAAATACCTTTTTACCGACCACCAACAACATTCCATAAAGCTCTTCGAAGGCTCAGCTTGATAGCCAAGGGCGGATGCAAGCGGTAAAGCCGCCGCTGGCTCTCCCCCTTTCTCACATCCGGTTTTCCTTCTCTCTCTCCATTTCCCCTTTTCAACTTGTAAAGGAACGCACCAGTATATACACACATGAACAGTTGTACAATATTACTATTCATCAAGTTGCAAAATTAACATTATATAATATAATAATGCTACTGTTTATTCTTTGCCGATGCAAACCGATGCATCGTATATGAGCTCTTAGTCATACAAGGGAGAAGCCATTTTAGTTCTTGTGTCTTCCTTGTGTATTCCTTCTTCAACTTGTTTTTCATCTTCAGGACTTGTTTTGAGGACTTGTTTTGAGGACTTGTTTTGTGTTGTATACAATCTAGTAGTGTCCAAATGATCATTTCAACAAATACACATCTTTACTGCTGTCGAACTGAATCTTGTTTTATTTGAATGCGTGTTAGAGTTTATCCACTGAATCTTGTTTTATTTGAATGCCTGTTAGAGTTTATCCTGTGATTTCATCACACACATGCTATTCTCTTAAAGGTGGCAAAATGGGCGGGTTGGATTGGGTTGGTTGTTAGGTTAGAATGGATTTGGGTCAGAATGGGTTTGGGTTAGGATGGGTCATTTAAAAAAAAGGTCAAGATGGGTTTAGGTTAGTATGGGTTTGGGTCAGGATGGGTTCGGATAAGTATGGATCATTTTTAAAAAAAAGTCAATACTATTTTACTAGTTTTTTACAATCCAACAACACATATAGACATATGCATATACGAGCTCAAACAGATACATGTACGACTTCATCTATAAAGGGTCGGGACCTTCAATAAATTGATGATGATGGTGCGATGGTGAAGCGGAGGCCCGACTGTAGGTGTGGTAGTGGTGAGCGATGAAACTCAATGGAGGAGGAGACTGATGCGGAGCGCGACTGTAGGTGCGGTGGTGGTGTGCGATGAAACTTGATGGAGGTGGGAGGCTGTAGGTGCGGTGGTGGTGCGGTGACGTGGTGGACCGATGACGACGAAGTGGACCTGTGGTGATGCGGTGGTGGTGTGGTGGTCGTGCGGTGGTAGTGCGGTGGTCGTGCGGTGGTAGTGCGGTGGTGGTTCGATGGTGTTTCGGTGGTGGTGCGGTGGTGGTGCGCGATGAAACTCGACGGAGGTGGGACGCTGTAGGTGTGGTTGTGGTGTGGTTGTGGTGTGGTGGACCGGTGATGATGCGGTGGTGCCTTGTGCGATGGGGGCGATCAATTTGAGTGAAAGAAACTTTGATTTATTGTGACTTGTAGACTAATTTTGAAAACTCATTTTGACCTATATTTCTTTTTTGTCTAAAAAGCTTTTAACCCATCTTGACCCACTTGTGTTTCTTATTTAATTCATTCTAACCCATCTTTATTTTTAAAACACCCATTATGACCCAAAATCACATACTTGGACTTCTTTTGCCACCTCTATATTCTCTAGAACAAACAATCGATTGCATTTTAGGATTTCGTCAACGAAGTGTTTACATGTAAGAAATGTTTGACTAACTCTTTGCATCCACTTTTTTTGAACTTTTTAGGATTGCAACATATTTCACTTATTTTCTCACATTAGAGAAGTGTTAACATGAATCTAAAGATTTGTTTACAAAATTTATATACTACACTTTACTTTACACACAAGCTATTAATTGCAAGGGGGTGTTTGATATGTGCTGACCACGGCTGACCGCTGACTGGCTGACTAGCCGGTCAGCGTGTTTGATTTGTGCGGAAACCATCGACTGACCCGGTCGCTAGGTCTGTCCCAGACCCTAAATTCGGGTTCACTAACGGAGACAACAACACCAGCTGCACCGCCCCCTCTTCTCTGAAGTCCCTCCGCCGTGACTCCCTCCGCGCGACCCCTCCGCCGTGACTGGACCATCCCTCCACGCACAGTCCTCCCTTCGCGCACCGCCCTCCCTCTGCCGTGACTCCCTTCACCGGCGCCTTCCCTCCCTTCCTTCTCCGCGGTCACCGTTGCCGCGACTGGGACGTCGTCTCCATGGTTGTTTTCTTTCTTCAAGGTGGTGGTTGCAGATGCTAGGTTTTACAAGGGTTTTTGTTCTACAGTTTCACAAATACACAAGTATACAACCCTAATCTGAGAGGGAAAGTCTTTAAAGTAGAATCAATTAATATTATTTAGTGTGAGACCTTAACTCGTAAGAACTTCGGGGCAATATGGTTATTTTTATCATTCAATAGAGTCAGTCAGATACTGAATTAAATAGCCAAGTTTCAGTCAGATGCAGACTCAGTCAGAACTTCTAACTGGGTCAGCTTCTAACTCAGTCAGATCTTACTGAGTCAGTGGTAATCAAACAACCCCTAACTCTATAAGCAAAGATTTAGTCATTGAAATATTACATAATTTACTCATTATATTCCCTCAATTCTTCCCTTTTAACTTTCCTTTCTTTTAGCTATATACTTTATCATTTCCTTGCTTGAGGATTTTGGTATTGTATTTATTTTGGATTGTATATGTGTATCATTATGAGAAAAACATCAACATACAAAATATCCTTTGGTACTATCATTGTTTAGATGATATTAGAGCGGAAACACAAACTTTCCTATCAAGAAAAACCCTAGCATGCATTAGGCACATATAGTCAGTCACCGTGACAGGTGACACACAAACACATATAGTCCCGATACTAATTCACTCTATTCTCTTCATCCTTCCGACTATGCAAGACAGTTACATGTTAATGACGTTATGTCCGATAAAAACTATGTAGAGTAGCTATATGAAGTGGGTAATTTCTTGTTTGCCAAGAAAAAATTTGGTTTTTGTTGATGGAACCATCAAAAAGCTGGAGAAAACTTTAGAAGATCACATGACATGGATGCAATGTGATACTATGATTAATGGGTGGCTTACTAGCGACAAATACACTAACACTTCATCAAAAAATGGTTAGACCTTCACAAAAAGTTCAGAAAGGAAAGTGCTCAGAAAGCATACAAATTAAAGAATCAGATCGCTATCACTCATCAAGACGTAACTATGGTTTTGGCTTGCTACACAAAACTTAGAGGCATATGGATGAAATTCAATCGGTCTTACCTACTCCTTTATGCACTTGCAAAAGGTGTACTTGTGGTGTTGGGTCGTTGAATATTAAAAAAAAAGGTTATAAGAATTCCTAATGGGTCTCAATAGTAATTTAACTATCATAAAAACACAAGTTCTGGCTATAACACCGTTTTCGACCTTGGGATTAGCATATCACCTTGTTGCCGAGGACGAACGATAAAGAGCAGTCATCTTAAAGCCTCTTCTATATGGTATTTCTTCTTCCACGTTTACTAACAATGGGATTGGTTGTTATCAGAGATAAAAGAAAGTGTGGGTCAAAGAATCCCATTCATTTATAGGATTTTGATTGATAATCTGTCTCTAGTTAATATACAAGATTTCCTGATGTTGAATGAAGAGTGAAAATGATGCCAATAAAGAATGGACAGAAGGCAAAGCTTCTTGAATCAATATATTGGAGTTCATCTTCTCTTATTGTTATTGACGGGAAAGGGATCTTCAAAAGCAAATACAGATGTTACGTTCAATTCTATGAATGAAACAATCAAGAAATAAAACAAGTTCAAATCTATGCTAGTACGGGCGGACCGAGAAAGAAAAAAGGAGGTTCACCACCAGTCAAGAAAAAAATTGGTTTAGTATGGCAAGCGTAACCTCTCGCCTAGATCGAGATCCTTGGACAGAAGACCTTAATGCGACCTCTTTGTTACCTTACCAAAGCTGTTTTCCACTATTTTCCCGGGTGGAGCTTCTTTAAACACAACAGGCCCCGTGAGTGAAGAGAGTTGGAAGATCATTTCGTAAACTGAGCTAGGCTTGTTGCTAAAACGTCAAAAGAAGCAGAGAAAGAAATTGCTTTGCTACTTTCACTTTATATACAAAGAGTAATTCATGTGCGCATACAATAGGCAAGGAAAGAGAGATCCTTCATTACGCATCCCCTTACTTTAACTATTCTTCCTCCACCCCTCGTAGGTTGACTGTTCATAAAGCTGATACATAAAGAGAGACTGCTTGCTAACCCTAAGGAATAGAGGGAATTCTTAGATCCTCCCTCGAGGATGAGCTTGCCAAAAGGAAGGAAGAATTTTTTTCAAGTTAAATTGTAAGTGGATACCAAACCTGCTTTCAACAGCCTGAAAAAGCTTCTTCAAAGACTACTTCTAAATGGCTAATGGAAAACCGGTGGGGGATCAAAGCAGAGTTGACCCACCCTCGAGCTTGGGAATTAATGGTGTTTTTTCCGAGGGTGATATTACATCATGATGTATTACTTATTTATAGATGATTTACAACCTTTAAAACTATTTTTTTTGAAATTTTACTAAGTTTTCTTAATTTATTGTAATTAAAATTTTATTTTTATGATATTTAAGAATTTTTAAAGGTGAATAAGTTTATTAATTTTAAATAAACTCTTGATTCTATACGGACCCTCATAACTATTAAGTTTTTAGGAATAAATATAAAATAAAGATTGCCAAGTATGAAATAAGTTTTAAGAAAATAATAATTAGATAGACATATGTTTAATTTAGTTAATAAAAATATGATATTTTATTTTATAATAAAAAGTATATATATATATATGATATTATAAATTTGGTTTGGGCATATATGATATTTGAAAAGTTTTGCAAGGGTATATATGATATTTAGGAAGTTTGTAGGGATATATATGATACTAGGTTTAGTAAAACCACATATTGCACGGTATGAATAAATAAAATATTAAATACAATTAAAATTTATTAATAATGATGTTTTAATATAAGATATGATTGAAATCTTCCTTATTATAAAAAGAATAAAATATTTTTGTTTTAAAAAGAATATTTTAAAAAATATCATTTATAAAAATTTTCTTATTATAACTCCTAATTTTAATTATTTTATAAAAAAATTTTCTTTTTTAAAAAACACTAATTTTAAATATTTTGAATTTTTAAAAAAGTTTATTTTTTTTAAAAAATTTCTTACTTTATAAAAATTTGTTTTTTTAGAAATAATATTAATAAAAAGATTTTTTTTTCTTAATTTATTTCAAATTATTTTAATATAAAAAAGAATTAAATAATACTATTAATTAATATGAGTATTCAATAGGAGAGAGAGGCGGTAAAAACTTGATGAACATGAATCTGGTGATTTCATGTGTCCTTTCTATTTACGTTTTTATTAAAATAGAAAGATTTTTAATTTGAGTTAGCATATTTCTACTTTAATAAAATGGTAATTAGAAGAGACACGTGGCATCACTGTATTCATCATCATCAAAATTTTCCTATTTTTTTCTCTTATTAACTAATTATCTTAATTACTAATATTATTAGTTAAATTATTTTTAGATTAAATTTTGTTTTTTAATAAATTAAAAAAGAGATCTGTTTATTAAGGTTATTTTTCAAAAACAATTTTTAATATAATAAGAATTTTTTCTAAAACTTCTAACTTTTTTAAAAATATCAAATATTTAAAAAATTTTGTTTTGAAAAAGTAAATCTTTTACAAATATAAAAATAACTAAAACAGGGAGTTATAATAAGAAATTTTTTAAAAAATAAAAATATTTTTTAATACGATTTGTTTGAAACATAATGTTTATTTTTTTGGAAATAAAGTTGAAAAATAAAACTTAAAATGTTGATATCACTGTTTTATTACTTATAATTTTTACTCATGCATAATTTTAATCATATCTTATTTTAAAATATTTTATTGTATTTAATTGTTTTCTTTTTCTAAGTTCAAGTGAAACGAATAGCTCTATATGAACTATTCGTATCTTTTGAATGAATTCTTTCCCCTTCCACGCTCTTACCTGGAAACAGGGAAGAAAGAGAGGCACCAGATTGCTTCTTTCTTCTTGAGGGGCAGTCTAATAGGGGTCGGGAGTGAAAGCAGGGACTTGAAACCTCAACCTCAGTCTGCACATTTCCTCATGATTTGGCTGATGTGGTTGTTCTATCGATTTTATCTATAGGGTTCGAACACATTTTGCGCCACCCTAATCTAGAGCAAAAAAAAAAAAAAAAAAGAGTCCCCAGCAGTACCGACTGTTTTGTCTTTGGCATCGAAAACAGAAGCAGTCATCTCAAAAGGATTGGGTGGGCTCGAAGTCAAATATTTTGTTTATTCTACCCGTATAATACACGGTTTTACTAAATCTAGCATATTATTTTCAAAAGTTTTCCAAGAAGATAAATAATATTAATGACATTTTATAAGAGTATATATGATATTTTAAAAAAAAATTTAGTATATATGATACTAGTTTTAATAAACATGTGTATTACACGGGCTAAACAAATAAAATATTAAATATAATGAAAATTTATTAAGTATAAAACGATATTCTAAGATAAAATATGATTGAAATTATGTATGAGTAAGAAATATAAGTAATAAATCAATTATACCAACTTTATAAATTTTTGTTTTGAAACTTCTTTTTTCAAAAAAATTAAATATTTTATTTCAAAATAAATCCTATTGGTAATGTCATTTATAAAAATTTTCTTATTATGATTTTCAAATTTGATTAATTTTTTGTTTTTAAAAGATTCACTTTTCAAAAACACTAATTTTAAAAAGGTTGGATGTTTTGTAAAGTTTCTAATTTTATAAAAAAAGATTTTGAAATAACATTAAATAAAAGGTTAGTGTATTTTAATGATCTCAAATTTTATTTATTGATCAGGATTAATTTCAAATCAACAAATGTTTACAAACAATTCAAACTTTAAACTTATTTTTCTCCAACGATCCTTACTAACTGAAAGTTAACGACCGTTAGTTTTTTTATAAAATGGGGCAAACATTGAGCTATTATTCAATTCCTCCGCCGCCCAACTTTTGTCAAATCCGTTTTTTGATGTCTAGACTTCATTACCACCTAAAATCTACCTCAAACGAATCAAGTGATTCAAATCAGAATGTAAAATTTGATGGGTTTTAGGATGCATAAATTTCAGATTAACATACTTGATGATTGATTTTAACTTTCTTTTTAGTGTTTGGTTATACAAGTAATTCATGTTATCAAATAACTAACAGTATTAACTTTCAGTTAGTAAAAAATAATTGAAAAAAAAAATAAGTTTAAAGTTACAAGTGACTATAAACATTTTGAGTTATAATTAATCCCGACCAATAAATAAAAGTTATGATTATTAAAATCCAATAACCCTTAATAAATAGATCTTTTTTTTAATCTATAAAAAAACTAATTTTACTTTAAAATATATTAAAAAATATTAAAACATATTATTATTAATTAAAATAAATATTTAATAGGAGTGATAAACGAAAAAATTTTCACATTTCACACCCATATAAAATTTTAAAACTAAAAACAATCTCATATCTAGTCCTATACACAAATAATCATCTCAATACTCATCCCAATCGTCTAGGGTTAGTCCATTGCAATCAGGTTCGTTGGCCATCCCTATGTAAAATATGCCTCACATGACACGTGAAAGAAGAATGTTAATAGTTTGTAACCACTTTCTTATTTTATTTTGCAACATTCTGTAAATGAACATATGATTACTACATCCAACACACGTAATCCCAAATGTCATATGGGGCTTAAACAAATCATTGGTTTAGCATACATGACTTAAATTTACACACTTGATAGTTATAGAAATCCAACAATGCTTTCACCAACCTGAGAAAGGTAACCTGCAACACACAACTCCATGTGATTAATGTGATTATAAAACTTTTCAATCACACGAATAATTGAAAATTTAACATACGAAATACAATGATGCTATCTTCCGGTTTGGTTATTCATACCGATAGAAAGAATAAGGTTCTAATTCCTAATTTATAGTTCAATTACAAACTAAAGTCTACTTGTTTAAAGCAACAAAAACAATGGACAAGATTTACTAAAGAAACTATGTTACAGTTGGCAAATTTAAGCAAGTTTCAACTATTATCATGCGATGGAACTACATGTATCCTAAATAAATTAGCTCACCTCACATGCATTTCATTTCGACAAATATATGTAACTTTGTGACAAACTACATTACTAAAGCAGATTCTTTCATTTGAACCAAGTTTTTTAGTAAACAGAACAATGTGATCTATATCAATATCTATTTTGTTTAGAATAATAAATCAATACCAGAAAATTTGCTCACCCCAACTTAAGGGATGTACCGGAGCTTTCATAATCTTGTGGAGTACCAGCAGAGTTGCAAATATTGGTGGATTCCGATGATTCTCCATCATCGCCAGAAACAAGATCACAAATAATTTGTTTCCGAGCATTAGATATCTTCAAAAGCTGCGTTTCACCATTCAAACGCATGTTAGCAAAAACACGTTTCCAGACTAGAAACAGTAAAACAAAACACCAACAAAAATTTTTTTGGCAACTGTCTTTTTTGTTTTCTTTTTTCATGTTTATAGCATATATAATCGTTGGTTAATATATGGCATAATAATGATTAACAAAGTTAAATAACCCTTTTTGTAAAGTGGGAAGGGTTGGCAAAGAAAAGTATGTTGGTGTTATTTTCTTAATACAATTAGAGGTTAAAACAAAAAGAAAACAAGCTCAAAGTTTAGGGAGATACTTCTTCTTTAAGTTTGTCATTCTCCTCCATGAGTTTCACTTCCTGCATGTTTTACCCACTTAAAGCAAGTTGTTAAGTAGCTACAAAAATGATCTTTTGCAACACTAAAAGGCAGCGATTATGTCCTTTTCGTCATAAATCACTAACATGTACAATTCATGATATACATATATTTTAAAAACAAGCCATAAGCACACGTTGTTTTTATAAGTAAGATATAAATGGAATCACTTGGTTCGAGTTCAGACCTTCTCTTGAAGATGATAAATCTCATTCATAATCACCTCCCCCTGAAAAAGTAGAATTTTAAATAAGCTTATACCTAAAGACTCATTTGCACAAAAGAGGCTCTTGTTTGACGTTTCTCAATCAATCTAGTTTCTTTTGATACTTCTTTTTTAACAATAGGCGTTTAGAATCTTATGTATTTACAAATACAATAGTGTGCTTCACATGGTATTCTTGCATCTTAAAGGAAAACAAATGTAACATAATTGGTGAAAATTGCAGCATCTGAATAGGTACATATATTTAGAGAATGATGTAAAATACCCTTCCATGAGTTTATAAATAAACTAGTTTATTACTCCCCGCGCCTTGCCGTCTAATCGCACGCGACGTGATAATGTATAGACTAAAATTGACTCGACTCGTTTCCGAACTAAATTTATGTCAAATCATAGAGTAACTCGAATCTATACCGTTGAATAAAAACATATCATATTTGACTTGACTCTTTTCCAAACAAATTTACGTCGAAACGTAGACCGACTCAAAACATACATATAAAAGTATAGATTATGACGGTTATAAGTAAAATTCCAAAATTGAGAGGTGAGAGTTGGCTAGTGACAAAGACCACCGACCTTCCTTTTAAGGTAATAAACAAAGTCAAAGAAATTAAAAATAAAATATTTAAAAAAAAATTTAAGCAATGCATTAGAGAAAAGAAGAAAATGGCTGGGCTTAGTAGGATTTGAACCTAGGAACTATTGGTAGAAAGTAAAAAATTTAACCACTAAACCAATCATTCACTCTTGCCTCAAGATTCAACCAAATAGTATATAGCAAAACTTGAGCGGGTGATTGGTCCCACCACCGACCTTTCATTTTAAGTTATCCCCCGGTTGGCCCAACCCGTGCTCTCTGATTCTTATTGAACAAAAATGGTGATATTGTTCCTCCATTGATCAAGAATTTCGATTTTTGGCAAGTCTCATAGTATAATGGTAAATTTAACCTCAAAGCTTTTGAAAAACAAAAATATTTGAAAGTTCCACAAGACAGCATGAAAAATAATAACTAACACAAAGCAACTAAACCTTTTTAGCAGCGACCCGGCTCAATCCAGCTTCAAGCGACTTCTCGAGATGATGCAGCTCTTCAATACTTAAACCCTGCAGCTCCTCCCCTCTTAACCGCCTGCTTTTCATGAAGAATCATACTCATAATCAAACAACATACGTGCTTAACAAAAACACACACATACATAGTTATTTCACATTATACATTCAAATGTGTGTGTGCACAATAATCTGTATGTGTGCATGTGTGTATACATACATTTTGTGTACTAGAATGTACCTTAATTGAAGGGTTCTTTCTGCAACTTCTTTGCTTAAGTTAGCATAATTGGTGTCCTCAACCAGCTGAATGACAAAATGAAATCTTTAAACATAAGTCATATTGGAACAAAATGAAAATTTAAAGCCCTCATTGAGTCCCAAAATCAGGACCATAATCATCATTATGTGATGTATTGCAAAGATAGATATGGACATGAATCTTGATCAACATATTCCATGAGAAGATGAATTGAAATAAAGCAAATAAGGTGGAGGGAATTTTTGTATTAAAGTCTTTTGCTAATATTGAGCAAAGGGTCATTTTTACGGTTCGCGTGACTCAACCATGATCACAACCTTAATAGGTTGCTCCAAACCTCAATAAGAGACAAAGAAGTAAAGAAAACAATTGTAGATTATCTACATAGCAAGAAAGAAAAACTTATTAAAAAACTATGCTCACCTGTAACTCAAGGGAAGGTTGATTTAACTTCTCAATATTTTTTGAGTGCAAGCTACGCCTTTCAAGTACCTCCTCCATACTACAAAAGAAAAACTGCATATTAAAAATACTTATCTGCACACGGGACATTATGCCAACAGAATCATGTGATTATAGTATTTCCATATAAATCATTAGTAGTGCATTATATAGAACCTCTAAAACACAATTAAATTAAAAACATTGTAGATCAATTTATTACATCTTTTATAGGTGGAGGACATGAAGCGTATACTAAATAAGATAGTTGCCTGTGACAAAGTTTAAATACTTGGTTTGCATCAAAGATGAGTTGGCTGATGTACCCAGCCAACGGATGTTTTGTTAGATATTGTAAGCAACTGTTAACAACTAAAGTTGTAACTAAGAAGAACAGTTCTAGTTACAATTCTTAGTTACAAGTTCTAGTTTTTTAGTTGATATAAGCATAAGTTGCAATATTCTTTATTGACCCCCCCCCCCCCCTCTTCCAGCAAAACCTTTTCTTTTTTATTTCTTTTCATTTCAGGAGTGTCATAACAACATTGGGTTATTTCTTATGCGGATCTTTTCAGATTAGCATTACTCCATTACCCCATGCATCCTTTGAATCGACAAATTCCTTTAACGTTCATCTAAGGATGTTCTAAATTTTTGGCTGATCCCACACACTTTTCTTAGACTATGTATCAAATTGAATATTATAATTTTTATGAAATCAGGAATACCAAGTTTGAAAAGTTGACATTTTTTAAGGTTGTTTTTCTAAAACTTTGCACTTGTTTACCATGCTAGGGCCAGGTTTGAGACTTCATAATGTATCTACATAATCTAAAGCTAATTCAACATATATAACACATAAAGAATTCTCCAATATCCATATACTTTTAACCGGAATCCTAATAACCTTCAAATTTCCATACGTATGTCGGTAACAATGTCAATACACTTCAAACACTTCATATATATAAATGCAATCTATCAAAATAAGTAAACATAGCATGTGACCATGTGATGGAATTTGTTTCTTCTACTTCTTTCCTAAGCTAACCTCTTGGAACTACAACTAGAATTTCATTTTTCATTCGTGTGACAAATGGTGATCGATATTGTTTCTTCTCTAATTAGCTAACTTAAATCTATTAGACATCTATCTGAATCCCATCATTCTGTGACCGGCAGATCACGTGTTTGAATCACAAAGCCAGTTTATTTGCAAAACAAAAAGAAAATACCACATTCAAAGAATCCCCACCTCAATTCCTTTAAACACCATTTTTCTCTTTCTGGTTTTTTCATCTGAACTATAGTGCCAGAAAAATATTTTCCAAGAAACCATATGAAAGAAATGAGTTCCCACAAGAACAGCCAGACAACTATACCATAAGTACTACACAAAAAAGTAAGCATGAAGTACAATCCAAGATAATATCAGACCATAAGCAAAACATTAAATTAATCCAATTATACACACAAAAATAGACAAAAAGATGTTGAACCCTGATTAAAGAAATTCAATATCAACCCTACAACACAAATCACAAAAGAAGCATATAAATCGTTATAAGCACCCACATCAAACTATGAATAAGATCACACACTGACACACATAAAAACACACAGATAACCCTAGATACCTTGAACTGCAGTATTGAAAGAGCTTATCATTGGAGGAGAAGAGGATAACAGCAACATCAGCATCACAAAGTACAGAAAGCTCTTCAGCTTTCTTGAATAACCCTCTTCTCCTCTTGGAGAAAGTCACCCTTCTTGCTGTAGCATTATCAATCTTTTTAATCTGTACTCTTTCCTTAACCATCATACACACTTTTTATGGCAAATTTACATCCAAATCCCAGTGAAAGTTATCAAGAAAACAAAGAATAAACCAGCGTTCAAATCAAGGGTTTTCTATGAATAGAAAACATTATATTTTGTTGGTCACAAAAGAGAAAAGAAACAAAAAGACAGCATTTTTTTTACCAAAATTGGGTATATAGAATGATAAATCAGAGGTTTAAATTAGTAACCCTAATTAAATCAACACGACGCAAGAACACGCGTTTACCCGATTCCCTCTTTTACCCGATCTAGATATCAGTGAAGATGATCGGTGAAGGTGGTGATATTATTCAAGAACTTTGAAGAATCTAAAAGAAAATGAAAAACGGATGAAGATGAAATGGATATTTTGCAGAGTAAATAAGGGATTTGAAGTAAATTTGTTTGTTTTTGAGTTGATGTCAGGGATGAAGGGTGAATTGGGGGAAGTGGTCTGGTTCTTGGGGGCTTGAGGAGAGGACTGCTGTATAAAAGGAAACCGAGGAGACATAAGAACGTGTTAGCTTCTGTTATTTACCTTTGTGTAATTTTTTATTGGAAATATATTATCTTTTTCTTTCCCTTTTATAAAATAACTAAGTCACATTTTATATATTTCTGTTTTAATGTCATTATTAACGAGCTATTTATGATGATAAAAAGTATTGTCATGTAAGGATTGACGAATTACATAAAAGAAGGATTTTGTTATAATGATATAGTTTACGATTATTATTTAAGCAGGGTTCTTAGTAAATCTTGATCAGCGAAATACTCTTCCAATCTATTGTATGAAATCACATATGAAGCCGAGAAGTGGAGGAAATCAAAGCTATCAACAATTCACCGTAATCAATAATAGGCTCGACATTCAAAGCCTTTTGATGGTGGATTAGGAAGATCTCATGGTGGTTTGTGAAGTCTACCACAAAGGTTGTCGCAGCATGAGTGATATAGGGTTCCGTGAAGTGAGTGGCGTCAATCTCTTTTCCGGCATTAACCACATCATTCCGACTTCATAACCAATTAGATGCTTAGGATTGTATTTTATGGTGGTTTGCCTCAGGACTCAATTACAAGATAAATTCGAGGCTAAATTTTCAATCTTCCTCAGCTTATACATTTTTTATGCTTTATAGTAGAATTCAACATTAAATTTCCATTCGGTATATTGGTGTTCGATCATTCTTTTTCTTTAGATTATTTGGGTTATTTCTATTCCAACCCTAATGTAGGATTCAGTTTGATAAGGATTATAGTTTTCGAAATGTATAATCTTAGTTAATAAACCATATTAAGTTAAAATTTTTACCTTATGTTTATAGCTGGCAAACCGGTATATCTTATGCCAAACCTCACTAAATCAGATCATTTTGATTTTTCATGTTGACTTTCGCCTTGTTTTTTCTTGACTTGAAATATGATTGTGTGCTTAGGTGTAATGCTAAGTACGGTATACAATTACAAGACAAGACTAATGACTTATAGTCATCATAAGTGTACATTATGCTTTGTATTTCTATAGAAGCTTAAGGGTAGTTATGTCTTCCCTAAATCATATACATATTTACTTTCCTTTTGTAACAACTTAGCAAATCTTCAAGACATAAGATATTGATATTTTAAGGCTATAAAACATGAAAAACTATATTACGAATCCATTAACGTTTAAGAATGAGTGTAAAACATTTTTACCTTTTATTTCAAACATTGCTGGATATTAAATATGTGGAAGGATAATATAAACAACTGTTTTGATGCTAGTTCGAAATTTAATATGATTTTTTAAAAAGTAACCTAAAAGTAACTAGTAAGGATTTAACATAATCCTTTTACGTGAATTTTATCTTGCTACTCTAATAAAAGAATAACTATAGTGTACACATGCCATCACCATGTTTATTAGAGGGAAGGGCCCGGGTTCAAACCCAGACATTGTCACACCCCGAAAATCGCAGCGGAAAGTCAAGCGACGTGGTGGTAACGGAAGTTGGATTATTACCAACGGTTAGAGTCAAACGATGATAAAATATAAACTTGACTACTGTCGATTAGGGTCTTGCAATTACTTGTACAAATTAAAAAGAGATACAAACATAGATAACATTGGACTTTAATTATTTATGGAAACAACAACTTTCATCCAAGAGACCCTAAGACTGGACTTTAATCGACACATTTGACCATCCAAACACATTTCCATTCATTCCCAACCTAGCGTACTTACAAACCTGAAAAGCATGAAAATTTAAATGGTCAGCATGACGTTGGTGAGCATTCGGGGTTTTAAATTTTATAAACATTCGGTTTTCAAAACAATATGATGTAGCGAGATATAATATACTCAACATAGACTAGCTAGGTACTATGATTAATTTATGTTATAAGTCCATAATCAAGCCAATAAACACGTCGTTGCCCCACAACAGTCCAAACATATAAATTCCCTCGCTACAACCTGACCAGTGCGACTGGTCGCGAGAGCGGGCCCTTCTAACCCGATAGATCTACCAATATAGTCTGTGACCTCCCCGAGGTTAATGATTATGGGGGGGGGGGGGGTTTAGGGGCTCAACAATATACACTTATACTATTGACCCAACTTATACCATCATAACATATATTAATCCCGTTCTACCCATCATATATATATAGAAATAAAGTTCGTCATGCTTTTCCCCCAAAACAGTTTAAATAAAACAATATTTAAAATAGGGGCCGAAGAACTCACCTTTGAATGCAATTAAGATACGGTTAATACGTTAGGCTCCGATTTATCAAAACCCTAAATATATATATAACTTGATCAATATTTGATACTTCATGCTTATGAGAATGCTTTTCACCCAACTTATTTAGTCATTTTTTAAAGGTAAAAAATATTTTTATTATTTTAAGGAATTTCGTCGATCTCTCGTAAAAGTTTATTATTTTTCTTAAGAAAATATATGAATTATGATTCATCCGTCTTATAAACTAATGTCTAACCTTAACGTATTCTAGGCATCTAATAATATCACTAGTCCTTACGTTTATTTCTTATGTCAACTATCATTTTTCTTATCTAAATATTTTATGTTATAAAATCATAATTTTTCAAACTTGTATTTATATATATTTTAGTTTGATGTAGATTATTCAAAGCTTAACTAATGATTTTGTAAAATAGTGACTTTTATACGAAATCTCTTATATTTCTTTTATAAAGCCATTCTTTAAAGTTATTGAGATTATACAACATACATTATTTTTATGAAACATATTGGTTTTAAAGTCCGTTAATTTGAGGTTGTTTATTTAATGTATATATATATTCTTTTTATTCATCGTTATTTTCTAAAATATACATATTATTTTATTTTAGCTTTGTATAGTTATAATTTTGTAAAGTCTTGATGTCTCATTGTCGTTTTAGTCAAGTCCTTTCGTCACAACATCCCGTTAGTCTTAAGTACGATCTAAATCACGGTTTCTAGTTCTCAAATTGTTTGTCAACCAACATTTTATCTAAGTGAAACCTTATAACGTGTCCAAGTATAAACTTTATATTAACATTTAATCTTGATCTTTTCTTTTTATGATAAACAATACCATCCATTACTTCAACTTAATCATTTTCTTATGGCATTATATCCAACATTATTCATCCATCCAACATTCCTACTTAGTCATTTCTTATGAGATCATAATCCATCAATCCCTCAACATACATATACATACCTACATACGCGACATATACACACATATACATACATCCACACGAACCCAAATCATACTAGTAACATGATTTCATCAAATTAAAACTATTTCTATCATACATTTCAGATTATAAACATATTTCAAAGCCCAAGTTCATAAAAAAAAAAAAAAAAAACATTAACTTTTATAACATTAAAATGGGTGAAACTAGGGTTCATCAAGATCTTAGTCTTGATCACCCATGCATGAATGAATGTAGATGATCTAATCTAGAAATAAGTATACCTTTAGATTAAACCAACACTTTCTATAGATGATACTTAGATTCCAACTCACGATCACCCCTTCCGAGTTCTAATCAAAGTCTCTACTAGAAACCCTCTTGATGCTTGAAAGAGAAGATGGATGATGGTTTCTAGTGGTGGTGATGGTGTAAGCTTCGGTGTTTGATGGAGGCGGGGGTGGTGCCTGTTGGTGGTGATGGTCGAGACAGGTGGTGGTCACGGCGGCGGACGGTGGTGCTGGCGATGTGGGTGGCGGCAGGTGGTTTTGGTGGTGGTGGTGGGAACCGATGGGGGTGGTGGTGTGGGAGTGGAGAGGGTGAGGAGAATTTGAAAGGGTGAGTGTGTGTGGAGTGTGGAGTGTGTGTGGAGATTTTGTAGAGATTTGGATGACTAGTTGTCATCCATGCAAGTCTTCCACTAATTATTATTATTATTATTATTATTATTATTATTATTATTATTATTATTATTATTATTATTATTATTATTATTAAATAATATTCCTAACAGTTAAACGGTTTCAAGGTTCGTTAGAAACGTTAATGTAGGGTTTTCAATTATTCAGATATGATATTTAATAAATATAACTCTATTATTTAAAATAGTCTCGAGTGTTGACCTGATTTGACCGGGTGTCACAGTCTCCCCTCGTTTAAGAAATTTCGTCCCGAAATTTACGTTGTTGAATCTGTGTCAGGTCTGGATTTGAACAGGTGTGGATACTTTTGTTGCATTTGATCCAGACGCTCCCACGTAAATCCAGGTCCTCTTTTAGAATTTCACCTAACCTTGACCAATTTAATCTGACTTCTTCTAAGTTTCTAGATCTTCCAATCCAAAATTTATATTGGTTCTTCAACAAAATGAAGTTTATCATCGATGCAAACCTCATCTGGAGGAATGACTAGTGATTCATCTGACAAACACTTCTTTAAATTGGACACGTGGAATACATTATGCACATTTCCAAGTTCGCTGGGTAGATCTAGTCGGTACTCAACTTGCCCAATTCGTTCTATAATTTGGAATGGTCCAATGAATCGAGGATTAAGCTTCCCTCGTTTACAAAATCTAACAATACCCTTACAGGGAGATACTTTCAAAAATACTCTGTCAGAATTCCAATGGTTTTCTCCGATTATCCGCATAACTCTTTTGTCGACTATTGGCGGCTTCAAGCCTCTTTTTAATTTGCGCAATTTTGTCAGTTGTTTCTTGGATAATTTCTGGACCTGTTAATTGTCTTTCACCAATGTCTGCCCAACATAAGGGTGAACAACATTTTCTTTCATATAATGCTTCAAATGGAGCAGCTTTAATGCTAGTGTGATAGCTATTATTATATGAAAATTCAGCTAGTGGTAGATGAGTGTCTCAATTTCCACCAAAATCAATCACACACGCTCTCAGCAAATCTTCTAAAGTCTGAATGGTCCTCTCGCTTTGACCATCTGTTTGGAGATAATATGCGGTACTCATATCTAATCGAGTACCCATGGCTTCATGTAAGGACTGCCAGAATCTTGAGGTGAATCGGCTATCTCTATCAGAAATAATTGAGATTGGTACGCCATGGCGAGATACCACCTCTTTGATATATAAGTCAGCCAGCTTATTCATTCTATACGTCTCCTTCATAGGTAGAAAGTGGGCGGATTTTGTCAAACGATCAACTATTACCCAAATTGTATCGTAGCCACTTGTCGTTCGGGGTAATTTTGTCACAAAATCCATGGCAATGCACTCCCATTTCCACTTTGGAATCACCGGCTGTTGTAAAAGTCCAGATGGTTTCTAGTATTCAGCTTTTACTTTAGAGCACGTCATACATTTGCTTATGTATACTGCTATATCACCCTTCATATTAGGCCACCAATACAATTCTTTTACATCATGATATATTTTGTCTGATCCCGGGTGAATTGAGTATCTTGACTTATGGGCTTCATCTAGAATTACTTTGCGTAAGTCTCCGTACTTTGGAACCCATATTCGATTTGCAAAATGCATCAAGTTGTCAGAGTTAGGCTTTAACTCTTTGATCATTCCTCGTAAACCTTCGCTATCTAAATTTTCATCTTTTAATGCTTCAATTTGAGCATCGTGAATCTTAGTAATAATATTTGAGTGTATGATTAATTCCAACGCTCGTACTCGCAGAGGTTTTTCTCTTTGCTTTCTGCTGAGTGCATCTGCAACAACGTTGGCCTTGCCTGGGTGATAACGAATATCACAATCATAATCATTTAATAATTCGACCCAACGCCTTTGTCTCATATTCAAATCCTTTTGATTAAAAATATGTTGCAGGCTCTTGTGGTCGGTGTACACGACACATTTAGTTCCATAGAGGTAATGTCTCCAGATTTTTAGAGCAAAAATCACAGCTCCTAGTTCTAGATCATGAGTGGTGTAGTTCTTCTCATACACTTTTAGTTGTCTGGACGCGTAAGCAATCACTTTATGTTTTTGCATTAACACACACTCCAGACCTAATCGCGAGGCATCACAATACACTACAAATCCATCAGTTCCGTCAGGCAATGACAATATAGGCGCGCTACACAACCTTTGCTTTAATGATTGAAATGCTTTTTCTTGATCAACACCCCACTCGTATTTTCTATCTTTACGAGTCAGCAAGGTCAAAGGTTGAGCTATCTTTGAAAAATTTTCAATAAATCTACGATAGTAACCGGCTAATCCTAAGAATTGTCGCATTTCAGTGCGAGTCTTAGGTGCTTCCCAATTCTTAATTGCTTCGATCTTTGCCGGATCCACATGAATACCCTTCTCGTTTATTACATGGCCGAGAAAATGAACATCCCGAAGCCAAAACTTGCACTTGGAAAATTTAGCATACAACTTTTCTCTCTTTAAAACATTCAAAATGAGTCGAAGGTGCTTCCTAATAGTTAAACGGTTTCAAGGTTCGTTAGAAACGTTAATGTAAGGTTTTTAATTATTCAGATATGATATTTAATAAATATAACTCTATTATTTAAAATAGTCTCGAGTGTTGACTTGATTTGACCGGGTGTCACAGACATGAAGTAACTTAGAAGTAGGAGTAGGATAGATTTGTTGTTCAAAAAAAATATTTCATCACCACATATCATCTTATCAAAAGTTTTCCACTTCTGTCTTCTATTAATATCACACTAATTACTAATAATGAGTTATGAAATATATCTTTTTATTAATATAGATTTTAAATAAATAAATATTTATACCATAAAAAATTTTCTTAAACATCAAACTTTTTTGAAAATATTAAATATTCTAATTTTGTTTTTTTAAATAAAATTTTTATAAACAAAAATTAGTTAAAATTAGGAGATATGGGATAAAAATATTTTTAAGAAATTACATTTTTTTGGAAAAAATAAAGAAGTTTAAAAACAGAAGATTAAAAAGCTGATATTATTATTTTATTATTTATAGTATTTATTTATACATAATTTTAATTATATTTTATCTTACAATATTGTTTTATAACTATTAAATTTTATATTTAATATTTTATTTATTCAGTATGTGTAATGAACGGATTTACTAAAACTAGTTCATAATATATTCTTCTTTTTATTTGAACGGCCTATAATATATCCATCTCATCCTTTAATGTAAAATGACTCTCAATCTCCCTTCAGTTAATTTGTCTACTAAGTACTAAAGGGATTGTGTCTACACGTATATATGTGTGGGGGAAATTTCATATACTATTTTTGAGTTAATTTCAATTTTGTTTTTAAATGTTTGATATAAATAATTATTTTCATTTGAAATATTGAAAACATCAATATAACTCTAAAAATTTCATAAATTATTTTAATCTCAGTCCAAAAGCTTTATTATTTTAAATTTAAGTTAAGATAATTAATGAAATTTTTAGATTGAAATTGAAACAAGTTATAAAACTTTTAAAGATAAATTGATTTTTATATTATTTTAAAGAAAATATATTTATTTTTAACAAACCCGAGAGAGCAAAACCCAACTTAACTCATTATTTTTCAAACTTGTAAAATTAGATTTTTTTCTTAAATCATGATTGAAAAGTGTTATTTTACAAATTTAGATGAGTAATCATGCAAATCCTTCGATATGTGTTGGGAAATACGTCATTTCAATATAGTTGCCCTAGCCCTCTCTATTGGTTAAGCCATATCGCAACTTTCAGTCTCTCTCTCTCAACCCTAGTCTCTCGATTCTTAAAACCAAAAGTGATGGTTCATTAAATATCATACCCAAACCACATGTATTGATATATATTCACTTCTCTTCTTTTGTTTTTCTATATTTAGCTATTTCACTAGAAATTAATTCAAAACTTGCAAAATGTCTTGTTTTCGTTTACCATCCAATAAAATTGGTTTTAATATTATTGATGGTTTCAAATTGGGAAATCATAGAAACAAATTATATTAACAAAATTTGTTTTAATATTATTGATTGATTTAGTTTTTTTTTAAATGTTTTACCTAGGGAAAGTTTGAATCTGTGAGTCTCCTTAAAATCTTTAAGGTGTGATACCCTTGTTATTATGATTATTAATTGATTTAGTTGGAATCTATAAGAAAAAAACGATTTAATCACTTGTATTATCAATTGATCTCTCTTCACCATTTGAATGGGATTTGTATATGTGTGATTATTCGCATAGAATTCATGATTACAACAACGGTAATCAGACCAATGAGTATGGCATGAGTGTGAATACTAATTGTCCCCTAGTTTTGTTGACAACACCTAAAATGACGAGGATCTCCTAGATAATTTAAATGATCACAATTCAAAATTTGAAGCCTTTGAAAAACATCGATATAGTGATTGAATTTTCATAGTTAATTTGAACATTTTGTTATGTGGGTCACCCACAAAAAATGACTATGAATGCAAATTCATTAACGTGATTAAAGGATAAGACGACGAGTGTACTCTAAACCAGTGGCGGAACCAAGAATTTTTTTCTACGGGTCATTAATTAAGACCGAAGTCCTTGAAGATTCTAAACATCCACGAATCCAGAGACACCATTTTGAGGGTGTCAAAAATATGGGTTATGTTTCAATTCTATTGTTAGTGTATGTGCTCTATTATTTATTATTTGTTTGTTTTGTTTTGTAGGTTGTAGCTAGGCTGCTTGTTGCTAGGCTGAAAGTTGAGTGGGCTGCAGGTTGCAGGGCTAGAGATAGCTGGGCTGTTTGGTCGTGGTCTCATTAATTAAAGTTCTGGTTCACGCTTTTGTATTTGTAGCTAATATAAGTGCTTCCTTGTGTATTGTTTTTTTCTAAACATTTACTCGTACACACACTCTTGTTTCTCTCTAAGTTATGTATTATAGCTTCATCTTTGTGTTAAAAAAGCTTTTTGATGTGTGTTCTTTAATATTTTGTACTCTGTTATACCAGTCATTTTCGTGACATGGTATCAGAGCCGTGAATCTCCTTACGAGGTTGCTCTGTTTCTGGGATTTCTCTTTCGCTGGTTATCTTCTTCTAGATTTGTGAGGGTTTGAGGAAAAAACCCTAAACCTCGATCTGGTGTCTTCTGCTGGTTATCTTCTTCTAGATTTGTAAGGGTTTGAGAAAAAGAAAACTCAACTCTAGATCTGGTGATTATCGCAGAGTACGGTATCATTCATTTGGTGTCTTTCAGAAGCTGAATCTGAAACTACATCGGTTGGTGCTCTCTTGGCTTGAGTTCAGGGTAAAACCCCTAGATCTAATCTTCTTGTCTGGTTTTCTTTCCCAACCTTTGTAACCCTAAGTGAAGGTTACAAGGTTGTTGGAACTGCTTTGGAACTCCTTGTAAGGGTACCCCCACTGTGAGAACTATCTTACCCTTATCTTTTTTTTCTTTTTCTGTCAGTCTCGAATATTATTGTCTAGGCATACTTGGGTTGGGCTTGACGGACCAGTATTGGTATTAATTCACAGGGTGAGCCATCCCCTGCGTTGTGTGCTTGCATTTTTTGTGTTGCATTGTATTCAATTCTGTTATTTGTGCATCCTTGTGTGATTATATTTTTTGTGTGCTGCATCAACAGTCCTGCTAACCTTGATCTACCACTTAAGTGGTGTGAAATCCTGGCTTTGGTTGGACTGTTTTATCTGTGTGTGCTTGGGTGATCTCATTTTTAAACTGAATCTTATGGATATTTCTGATTCTAGTGCTGTCGTTACTTTGGTTAGTAAAATTGAACCTAATGATCCATTATATCTACATGCTAGTGATTCAAGTATGCTAACTATAGTGAACATAAAGTTGAAAGGAACAGAAAATTATACTGTTTGGGCAAATTCCATGAAACTTGCTCTTCAAGTCAAGAATAAAACTGGTTTTATTGATGGTAAATGTGCGAGGCCAAGTGATGATAATGTGTTAGCTACTCAATGGGATAGGTGTAACTCAGTTGTCCTTACCTGGATCTTAAACTCAATTACTGAAGAACTATATGTGGGGCAAGTTTATTCCAAACTTGCCTCTGAGGTTTGGCTGGACTTGAAGGAAACATATGACAAGATTGATGGGTCTATAGTATTTGGACTTTTTCAAAAAATAAATTCTGTAACTCAAAATGGGACTACTGTTTCAGATTATTATAATAGGTTAAACATAATGTGGAAACAGTTTGATGCCATGGTTCAACTACCTTCATGTTCCTGCCAAGCCTCAAAAGATTTCAATGATTTTAATCAATTGATTAAGCTAATGCAATTTCTTATGGGTCTTGATGAAGTATATCAACCTGTTAGAAAAAATCTTTTGACCAGAGATCCCCTTCCAACCATTAAAACAGCTTTTTCAGTAATATCTAGGGAAGAATCCCATAGGAATGCAAATGGAATTTCTAAACAGACAACTCAAAATGTAGGGTTTGTGTCTAAGTCTAATCAATTTTTTGATAATAAAAAAAGGTTTAGTAAAGGTCCAAATCCAAACCTCAAGTGTACTCACTGTAATAAAATAGGGCATACAATTGATAGATGTTTTGAAATAGTTGGTTACCCACAAGGACAAAGGACAAAAGGAGGTCAATCTTCTGGTCAAAATCAAAGAACCTCAAATACTACCAATTATATGACAAATAAGCCCACTTCAAGTAATAACTCGAATCTGACAGCCTTAACGGCTGATCAAGTCTCTAAACTGTTAGGGTTGTTAAATGACAAGACTGGTGAATCATCTCAAACTTCTAACATGGGGGGTAACAACTTTCATTCTTTCTTTTCATATTGTTTTACTAGTAATCAGTTTCACACAGATAGTGAAAAATGGATAATAGATTCTGGAGCTAATCAACATATGGTTATGAATGAAAACATTGTTTCTAATAAAATAGATGTTTCTGAGTTCAACATAACCGTCAGACACCCTAATGGCACAAATGCTACTGTAACTAAAATAGGAAACATAAAACTAAATGATCATGTTACCTTAAAAGATGTGTTTGTAGTTCCAGAATACTATGTGAGTCTTATATCTGTGTACAAACTTGCTCGTGATAACAACTTGTCTGTAACTTTTGATGAAAAAAATTGTTATATCCAGGATTCTCTCACAAAGAAAACCCTGGTGACTGGTAATCAAGTTGATGGTTTATATTTTTATGGTGGTTCTTCTCTATCCAATAAGGTTTGTTTTAATAGCATTGATAATGTTAATCTCTGGCATTCTAGACTTGGACATCCGTCCGACCCTGTTTTGCATGTGTTAAAAGACAATCTAGATTTAAATACGTCAAATAAATCTCTACCCTGCGACATATGTCATCGTGCAAAACAGCATAGAGAACCTTTTCCCTTAAGTGATCATTTGTCAAAAAGCCTAGGTGATTTAGTTCATTTAGACATATGGGGTCCTTATAAAGTTCAAAGTAGAGAGGGTTACAAATATTTCTTGACCATTGTAGATGATTACACTAGAGCTGTGTGGGTGTACATGTTGAAATATAAAGATGAGGTTTTAGTTAATATTGAAAGTTTTGTTGCCCTAATTCAAACTCAATTTAATAAATCTATAAAAATCTTTAGAAGTGATAATGGGTTAGAATTTACAAACAAACTTTTTCAAGAATTTCTAAGGAAAAAAGGCATTATGCATCAAACTTCGTGTGCATATACCCCACAGCAAAACGGTGTAGTTGAGAGAAAACATAGACATTTGTTGAATGTGGCTAGGTCATTGTTGTTTCAAGGGGGTTTACCCCTTAGATTCTGGTCTGAGTGTATTCTAACTGCAACATATCTAAGTAACAGGACTCCTTCTTTGGTTTTAAAAGGTAAATCTCCATATGAACTGCTGTTTGATTTTAAACCCTCTCTTAGTCACTTCAGAGTGTTCGATTGCTTGTGCTTTAGTACAAAATTAAATACTTCACATAAGTTTGATAGTAGGGCTGAAAAATGTATTTTTATTGGTTATTCAAACCATAAAAAGGGGTATAAGTTGTGGAGTTTGGATCAAAAACTAGTTATTTTTTCTAGGGATGTGAAATTCTATGAGAATGTGTTTCCGTATAAAAATAAAGGTTTTTCAAATGAACTTGAATCTAATCAAGATCTTTCAGTTAATACCTTAAATTTTTTTGATAGTTATGAAACAAGCAACTGTGAACAGACCTTTAGTGACAGAACTCCCAATGATGAAGAGGGGGATACGAGAGATGAGACACTAGGCAAACAAACTTTCTGTGGTAGTCCTGGTGAGGGGTGTGCTACTGAAATTCAGCAGCCTCCACTCACTGGTGAAGGTAGCACTCAATCTGAGCCAGTTGTCTCAAATGAAAACAGTGATTCTTCTGAGGGTAATGTTGGCTGTAGTCAACCAATAGCAGTTCGGAGGTCAACCAGAAATCCAGTTTTATCTAAAAAATTGCAAGATTTTGTAATCGAAGGGAAAGTCAAATATGGCTTAGAAAAAGTAGTAAACTACTCAAACTTACCTGTAGAAAACCATAGCTTTGTTGCCTGTCTTAATAAAAATGTTGAACCAAAAAACTTCAAGGAAGCAGTCTTAGATATTAACTGGCAGTCTGCTATGAATGAGGAAATGGCTGCGTTAAATAAAAATGACACATGGGAGATTGTAGAATTGCCTAAGAATAGAAAAGCTATAGGATGCAAGTGGGTTTACAAAATTAAGTATAAGTCTACTGGAGAAATAGAAAGATACAAAGCTAGACTTGTAGCCAAAGGGTATAGCCAGAAAGAAGGAATAGATTTTGATGAAACTTTTTCACCCGTAGTAAAAATGGCTACAATTCGTTGCATAATTAGCTTAGCTGTTGAAAATGATTGGGGCTTATATCAATTAGATATAAATAATGCATTTCTGTACGGTCATTTGAATGAAGATGTTTATATGTCTTTACCCGAAGGTTATTTCTCCAAAAATGAATCCAAAGTTTGTAAATTAAAAAAATCATTATATGGATTAAAACAAGCTCCGAGAATGTGGAATGAAAGACTTGTTGGTGTTTTACTTAATATCGGTTTTGAACAAAGTAAAAGTGACTATTCATTGTTTATTAAAAATGTTGATTCGATAATCGTTATTCTCTTAGTTTATGTGGATGATATAGTTGTAACCGGTAATAACCCAACTGAAATAGAAAAAGTTAAACAACTGTTAAAAACAGAATTTTTGATTAAAGACCTAGGTGTGTTAAGATATTTCCTTGGAATAGAGGTTATAAAAACTGGTCGTGGTGTATGTTTATCTCAACGAAAATACTGTCTTGATCTCTTGGCTGAATTTGGATTAACTGCTTGTAAACCTGCGAAGACCCCTCTGGAACAACATCATGTGGTAACAACCTTATGTAAAAAAGATGAAAGTTTACTTGACAACATAACTGGGTATCAAAAACTAATTGGTAAATTAATTTATTTGTCTCAGACTAGACCCGATATCTCTTACTCTGTGCAGTTTCTTAGTCAATTCATGCATAGTCCAACTGTGAGTCATCTCAACCTTGCCTTTCGAGTTCTAAGATATTTAAAGAGGTCCCCTGGTATGGGTATTTTACTCAGCAAAAGTGGGTCTCTAAACTTAACTGTATATGCTGATTCAGACTGGGGAAAGTGTTTAAATACTCGAAAATCAGTTACTGGTTACTGTGTTTTTTTAGGAAAAAATTTAATCTCCTGGAAAAGCAAGAAACAAGTCACTGTGTCTAGGTCTTCTGCTGAAGCAGAGTATAGGTCAATGTGTGCAGCAACATGTGAGGTTCTATGGTTGCAAAATCTTTTGAAAGAATTGCATGTTGTTAGTTCCTTACCAATTCCGCTTTTTTGTGATAATAATGCTGCTATGTCAATTGCAGCTAATCCCGTTTTTCTTGATCGGACGAAACATTTTGAAATAGATCTTTTCTTTTTAAGACAAAAAATATCTATTGGCATTATAAAAACTATTCCAATTAAATCGGAAAATCAGCCAGCAGATTTGTTTACGAAAGGGTTGTTTGTGAATCAGCATGACAGGTTATGTTCTGCATTGCAGATGTTTGACATCTTCCAACAATAGAATTGAGGGGGGGTGTCAAAAATATGGGTTATGTTTCAATTCTATTGTTAGTGTATGTGCTCTATTATTTATTATTTGTTTGTTTTGTTTTGTAGGTTGTAGCTAGGCTGCTTGTTGCTAGGCTGAAAGTTGAGTGGGCTGCAGGTTGCAGGGCTAGAGATAGCTGGGCTGTTTGGTCGTGGTCTCATTAATTAAAGTTCTGGTTCACGCTTTTGTATTTGTAGCTAATATAAGTGCTTCCTTGTGTATTGTTTTTTTCTGAACATTTACTCGTACACACACTCTTGTTTCTCTCTAAGTTATGTATTAGAGCTTCATCTTTGTGTTAAAAAAGCTTTTTGATGTGTGTTCTTTAATATTTTGTACTCTGTTATACCAGTCATTTTCGTGACAGAGGGAAAGATCATTTGCTCTAGAATAGAAATAAGAAAGTTCCAATTTAGGCTGTCAAAAGCCTTTTCAATGTGCATCTTAAAAAATAAAGCATTTTTTTTAGATTTTTTGACCCAAGAGAAAACCTCATTTAAAATAAATGGGCCAACGAGAATGCTTCGACCAGAAATGAAAGCTGTCTGCTGGTCAGATAAAATCGAGGGGAGATGCTTCTTAAGCCTATTGGCAAGCACTTTAGCAGTGACTTTATAAATACTACCAATTAGACTAATTGGCCTGTGGTCATTATAGTACATAGGATCACGAGATTTCAGAATGAGAGTGATAAACGAGGAGTTGCAACCCCTACTAATTGAACCGTTACAAAAGAAAGAATCAAGAACTTCCTCGAAATCTTTCTCAAAAAGATGCCAAAATCTCTTGAAGAAAGCAAAAGAAAATCCATCTGGTCCAGGAGCTTTCTCTGAACCACAATCCCGGACTGTATTTTTTATTTAAGTTATAGAAAAATCAGCCACCAATTCATTACTCTCCAACTTCGAAAGTTTAGGCAGAGAGTGATCAAAATAGATTGGCCTAATTAGTAGACCATTGATCCGATTTGTTGAGATGAGGTGCTTAAGAATACCATGAAAAAAGGATGAATTCTCATCTCCTTCAACACCCCATCTGATCCGAGCTTTTTGCCTTATATCCTGTAACTTAGAGCTTTTCATATCATAAATCAACCTCCTATAAACAGAAAGAGAATGCAGTTCGATCCTCATCCGTTACGATCTATCTATCGCAATCTCCTCAAAGACATTTACTTGGCCTTTAAGCTCCAATAAAACTAATTCTTCCTCTAACTTTTTGATGGATAACCACGCCTTTATCTCCTCCTTAATGCTTTTAAGTTTTAAAGCAAGGATTCTGTCAAGGGGGAAATTAGATTGACCTTACTAATTGCATGTAGAACCTTTTCTTCTAGATGACTCATCTGTTAGGCTATTAAATGAATCATCAGCCAAAGCATCAACATTAAATTCATCATTACCCTTATCACTATTTTAGTTGAGTAGATACGTAGCTCCTTTAGTCTACAAATTCTTCTCTATCAACTATATAGTCTTAGTAATTTCGATCTTATGTCAGCATCTACCTTATCAACCTAATGATCTTCATCAACAACGTAGTCACTATCCCCACTTCATTAGTATTTGATAGTATATGCTTTATAGAATATTCTGATCTATCAAAATCATACTCAAAGCCATGAAAATCGCTAAGATTATCATCTTTATTAGCAGTTACATCACCTCCAACATTAGAATTTGCTTGATTATCCACATGATTAGCATATATTTGATCATCCTCATTAGCACCCACATTACTTATTACATTAACATCGGTTGTCTTATAACCACCTACATTAGCATCTGTTTATTGATCATCACAACAATACCAACTTCTTCTTCATTAGTAGCCCAAACTACCCCATGTTTGTAATAAATTCGATATCAAAGTCTCACTTTAATTCTCATTGAAATCAAATACATATACACGATTAAGAAAGGCTCAAAAGGAAATAATAACAACTATACATAAATACAATGTTCTAAATATGGAGCAATATATGTGATTAAGAGGAAATCACATGATTGATTTCCAATACTCCCCCTCAAGTTGGCGGATGTAAGTTTCGAATGCCCAACTTGACAAGTAGTGTCTGTAGCGAGTTTGAGCCATGAGGTTTGGTAAATAAATCGGCAATTTGTTGTTTTGAGTTAACATTAACATACACGGGCATGATTTCCTTTTGTTTGACATGTTCACAAATAAAGTAACAATCCATTTCAACATGCTTTGTTCGTTCATGAAAAATTGGGTTGTTGGCTATGTGTCTAGCTGCTTGATTATCACAAAACAATGGTGTCGCACCATCAAGAGTGACTTCCAATTCTTTTAGTAGCCATCGAACCCACAAAAAACTCATAGTTGTGGCCATAGCCTGATATTCTGCTTCAGCGGAAGAACATGAGACTATGGGTTGTTTCTTGGATATCCAAGAGATTGGCGCTCCTCCTAATTGGAGCAAATATCCTGTCCTAGACCGCCTAATACATGGACATCCTAGCCAATCGGAGTCACAATACGTAACAAGCTTTATAACACCTTCTTTAGGTAAACGAACTCCTTGCCCGACCGTGGCTTTTAGATAATGAAGGACGCGGGTTACGGCATCTATGTGATTCTTTCTAGAATCTCCAACAAATTGACTCAAGATGTTTACATTGTAGGCTATGACAGGACGTGTAGCTTGCAAATAGAGTAAGCGTTCTATGAGTCTTTAGTATTGATTCGCATCAACCTTTTCTTCCTCCTCTCCTTTGTCAATTTCCAAATTTGGTTTCATCAGAAATGCACTTGGTTTGCATCCTTGTAGCCCACTATCTTTAAGAATGTCAAGTGTGTATTTCCGGTGACTAAGGACGAGACCTTTAGATGTTCTTGCAACTTCGATCCCCAAGAAGTATTTTAAATTACCAAGATCTTTGATGCTAAATTTCTTGTCAAACTGATCTTTTGTTTTCTTTATTTGTTTCGCGTAGTTTCCCACAATGATCACATCGTCGACATATATGAGTGCGGCCACAAACGAACCATCATTTTTATAAATGAATAGAGAGTGATCGGCTTTTGATTGCTTGTAACCGAGACAAATAAGTGATTTGGTGAACTTTTGATACCAATTTCGTGATGCTTGTTTCCAACCGTAAATAGACCTTTTAAGTTTGCATACTCTAGTCTTATTTTTGCTTGAGAATCCTTATGGGATCTTCATATAAACTTCTTTGTGCAAATCTTCATGCAAGAAGGCATTACTAACATCGTTGTTGAATCTCCCATCCTTGTTTAACCACCACAGCAAGAAGAGTTCTTACAGTTACGTGTTTAGCGACAGGAGCAAACATATTATGGTAATCCACACGTTCCATTTGAGTGAAGCCTTTCATCACAAGTCTTGCTTTGTACCTTTCGACCTCTCCGTTTGGTTTAAATTTGACCTTGTACACCCATTTGGAGTCAATGGCTTTCTTCCCTACGGGTAATTTTTCGAGAACCCACGTGTTATTTTGTTCAAATGCTCTAATTTTCATTTTCATTGCTTCCTTCCATCTTTCGTCTTGTGTAGCTTGATGAAAATTTTTGGGCTCATCATTTAAATTGATGGCAGACAAAAGGCTTTGTGATTGTTAGAAAAGTTTGCACATGAAACATAATGAGATAAGGGATGTACCATGGGTGGTTCTTGATTGGAGTCAAGTTGCGTTTGGCCGATTAATGGAGGAAGATTAACTTGATAGTCATCTAAGTGTTTGGGCACTGTTCTATTCTTCTTTTGTCTTCCTTCCTCTGGTTCTTGATGTAATATGGATGGTTATTCATTAATGGTTTCATTATGCAAATGAGTTTCATTTTTGTCACCTTGCATTTCAAGTTTTGTTCCTAAATACGTGTCATGAGATTCTTCATAAGAGGTATTATTTGTGATGGGGTCAAGCCAAGGATTTTTAACTTCTTTATTTTTATTTGCATGCACTCCCCCTGTCTCCTTATTTTGGTTGAATTCATCATGGCACATGCAACTTTAGTATTGATTAATTGGATGCTCGTGTTTGAAAATCTCCGGCTCGTGACTAGAGAACTTCTTTTCTATTTTGGCTAAAGGAAATACATCCTCAATAAACCTCACATCTCTTGTTATCATTATTTTCTTTTATTCAAGTTCATAAACCTTATAACCTTTCTACCATGAGGATAACCCAAAAAAAACTCCTAGTTTTCCTCTTGGCTCGAATTTGTCTCCATTTGTTTCGATGTTTCTATAGTAAGCCAAACAACCAAAAACACGCATGTGATTGTATTCTAGATCTCGACATAATAAGACATCATACGAGGTCTTGTTGTTTATAGCTTTAGATGGCAATCTATTCACCATATACGTGGCGGTTAGAATGCATTCTGTCCAAAAGGTTGTAGGAAGGTTGGCTTCAAACCGTAAGGCCTGTGCGACTTCTAATAGGCACCTATGTTTTCATTCTACCACCCCGTTTTGTTGTGGAGTGTGAGAACAAGTGGTCTCGAGGACTATCCCATGTTTGATGTAAAATTGATTCATATGCTTGGAGACAATCTCACCACCATTGTCACACCTCACTCTTTTTATACTCCTCCCAAATTGCGTTTTGATCATATTGTAAATATCAAATAAATATATACTCGCCTCATATTTATGTTTAAGCATGTAAGTCCACACAACCCTACTATAGTCATCGACTATCGCTAAGAAATAACTAGCCCTCGTGAGAGACGGTGTTTATATTTTCCCCAAACATCACAATGAATCAAAACATTCATTTGTTTTAATTGAACTAACCGGAAAAGGTAAATGAGTAAGCTTTGCTTTGTTGCATGAATCACAAACTTTATATTTGAAATTTAGAAAAACACTTTTAAGAAAGCTAACATGTGATAGTTTTCGTTTGAAGGATGCCCAAGTCGCTTGTGCCATGATTCTACCATCACAACCATCGCCTTCCTCTCATCCTTTACCCCCCATCTTGTAGAGACCTCCACGACAATCACGCGCTCCAATCAAGTTCCCCGTCTTCAATCCCAATATCACAAAGAAATCAGAAAAAATGTTATTGCACAATCAAGGTCTCTTGTCAATTTTCTTACGGGCTGGAGGTTGCAGTTAAAGTTTGGCACAAAAAAGAACTTCTCCGACTTTCAATCTCCCTTTAAACTCAAAATTACCCTTCCCTTTAATGGAAACGGCTTTCCCGTTCGGTATTGTGACGGGTCTATCAAGAGTGTTAGTTTTTAGATTTTTAAGCAAATTCTTTTCATGTGTGATATGTTCGGTCGTTGATGTATGGGTGTTGAAATGACATTATAAATGTTTAAATGTCAAATATTACGTATTATTAGTCGTTTATATGCATGTGATTAAGTTGAATAGGTTAGCTATGCATGGGAAGTGATTTTGTAAGTAAAACAAGCAAGTTGGAAGCTTACATGGTGAAACTATGCATTAGAAGGGTCAGGAAATAAGAATTCAAAGTGCAGCAGAAAGGCTTCCACAGTAGCCTACTGTAGGCACAGTAGGCTATGCCAGCAGCTTAAAACAATCAGCAGAATGAGGCGCAGCGTAGGCTACGCCGGCTGGCGTACGCTACGCTGGGAGGCTTTTTAAAACCCTATAAAAGCGTATTTTACTTATCTTTTAGCCACCACTTGCCCACTATTCGACCTAATACGTTTGGAGACGATTTTTGGGCGTTCTTAGACCACTAAATCACCATTCCAACCTTCACAAACATAATCCAATCATCCGGAATACAAATCAACAACGATTTTGAAGATCATTCAAGAACGATGAGCGGCTAATCTTCTCGTGATCGACTTCGGGTATTAGGTTTTGTGTGATTAGGTTTTTGTCTATGTTTAACTTTGTTGGTATTAAACTTTAGAACCCATTAAGTTTTATAAGTTTAACTTGTGTTTTGATTATTTAAGCAATGATTTTGGTTAACCTTTATTGAATGTCATTTAATTTTTCGGGAATTACATGGTTGCAAGTTTTGGTTTCTAATTGAATTGGTATTGTGTATTAAGACCTATTAAGTCTTGATTATTGATACCACTTAATCATTACGCGTTAAGAATCCCTATTAAGGATTTTCCATCAAGTTAAATTAACCGATTACCGAAAACCAAACCTAGATCCGAAGTTGGTTGCTTTTTCTTATAATTGTTTTCTTAATCAAGTTTGAATCTTTCTAATTTGTTTTCTTAGTTAATTTGATAATCATTTTAAAAATCCAATCTTTACAGCCAAGAGGCACTAGTTTTAAGTAATTTAGTAATTCGGTTATTTGTTTTCATATAAATCGATTCGCAATACACCGACCACTAATTCCACGAGGATCGACAACCCTACTTACCCTAACTAGTTAAGGTGAATAGGAACACATTTTACATTTTATTTGGTTGGTACTTCGACATCGATCAAATTTTGGCGCCGTTGCCGGGGAATCGGTGCGCTTGGTGTTTTGTTATTTGATTTATTTTTTTTGTTTTGTTTAATTGTTCTTGCTTTCTTTTATTATTTCCTTGTTATGCTTGGTGTGTTTTAAGTGTGCAGGTGACAGGATTGCATGCATACCCGAAACTCGGGTAGAAAATCACCACTAGTGTTCGATCCAGAGATAGATAAATCAGAAAGGTACAACCGTGTTTTGCCTCGATCAAGGATACCAACTACATCAATTTCACAAGCTATTGATCAATCAGCCAATAGTTTCTCAAATACGACTCAAATGGAGAATCCAAACATCCAACCACCACCTGCTCAACAACCACCACCCCAACATCCAAACCCTTCTCCACACAACCAAAATCAAAACCAATCCGACAACCAACACCCACCTAACAATCTTGGTAATGAAAATCAAAATCAAAACCAACCGCCTTTTCAAGTTCGTGATAACTTCAACCCAAATCAAAACCGAAGAGGACCACCTAATCTGAATCAAGGTGGTAGGGGTAATTATGAAGACCGTGTGAGTATGCATAGTGTTCATACGGGTAATGACAACGATGAAGATGATTGGGATAACAATGATTATAACCATTACGATGATGGTTATGGTAATTGGGGCGGTAATATGGACGATAATGATGGACATGAGAGGGATGGCAACAACTGGGGTTATGATCAACACGAATGGAATGCATAACCGGCCTTTAATCAATATAGAGGTCGAGGTAATGATAACGTTAATCGTCCAAGAAGACCTAATCAAGCATATGTGAGGAGTGTTGATAGCCACTTTAAGCCTGTTATTTAGGAGAACCCTAATCCAATTGTACCTCCTAATCGAAGAGGGAGAACTTTTGAGGTTCGCCCACAATACCTCACTATTCTTCCACCATTTAGAGGATCTGCATCTAAGGAACCATATGTGCATTTAGCGGAGTTTGATGCCATTTGTAGCACAATTGGAGGTAATCATTTCACTCAAGATGAGGTTAGACTGAGACTTTTCCAATTCACCTTGAAAGATAGAGCGAAGCAGTGATTCCTCACTTTACTTAACAATAGTATTTATACTTGGCAAGAGATGCAAAAGGTTTTCCTTGAAGAATACTACTCTATGGGAAAGACAAGTGATGCAAGAGAGGCCATTCGATCTTTTCAACAACAAGCGGGTGAGCAATTTCATGAGGCATTTACAAGATTCAAGGAGTTGATCCACATATGTCCTCATCATGGTATTGAAGGTTGGGAATTGATTAAGGCATTTTCAGATGGACTAATACCAGAGGAAAGGAAATACTTGTATTCTACAAGTAATGGAACATTCTTATCTAATCATGAAGATATGGATTGGGAATTCCTAGAAAGAATATGCAAGAATTCCAAAGCTCAAGCTTCGGCTAGTAGACGGTCAAAGCCCGTTCCAGCAAGGTCAACCACCACCGATTATGAGGCTAAAGAAAGAATTGCATTTTTGGAAAGACAATTGGCCAAGTTAGGACATGCAAGTGTAGAGTGTCCGTTGCTTTTAGGTCAACATGAAGAGTTGAATCAAGTATATGGAGAGAGAAAACAATTTGATATGAACTCCAATACTTATCACCCCGGTTTGAGGAATCATCCACATTTTCAGTATGGAAATGCTTCAAACCAGATGAACCTTAATTTTCAAGGAAATGATCAAGGAAGTTACAACCATGGGGGCCAACAAGGAAGTCCATCACGAAGTTAGCAATCTAATTCTCAAACTGGAGTAACTGATGGTAAAGAATCTATAAATGCAAAGTTGGATGCTTTGATGAATATGATGAAGGAAAACATGCAAGAGAACAAGAGGGAGAATGAAATAAGAGAAAAAGCTATTGAAGAATTAATCAAACAAGTGGGTCAACTAGCAGAGGATGTGGCTCAAATTAAAAGGAACCTTGGAAAGCTACCGAGTGATACCATGATCAATCCTTAACATCAAGGAACCAACACAGAAAATATGAGAAATATTCACATCAATTCGGTTAGTATCCTTCTTGACTCTGAAATTATTGACAATGACTTTACTTTTTTTTCACAACAAGTTGTAGATAAGGAAGAGAAAGCCGATACAATGGAAGAGGGTGACCTAGGAGCACCCATCATTCCAATCAAAGTAGGCAAGTTGAAGATAAGAAGAACACTTTTAGATTATGGAGCAGCTGTTAGTATCTTGCCAGGTATATTATACGATCAGTATGAGTTTGGTCCTCTAGAAGAAGTTGACAACAAGTTGGTGTTAGCTGACTTGACCCAAAAACGACCACGGGGAATGGTAAAGAATATGATAATCAAGTTGGGAGAATTCTACTATCCAGTAGACTTTATGGTGCTTAATTATGCACCAGTGTGGACAAATGAGCAATCTAAGGTCATATTGGGTCAACCATTTTTAGCAACTGCCAATGCTCAAATAAATTATCGGGGTGGAACAATTGACATGACCTACAAAACCCGTAAGTTACGTTTTGATGTATTTTCCAAGACAATCAATTATTGTGTTAATAGTAATGTTTTTGTGGCAGATATAACTAACGTGTGTGTTCCTACTTGTATTTCACATGTATGTGGGGACATCAATTTTAAGAATGGTTTTAAGTATGACTGGGATAAGCATGTAAACTTGAAGGAAATGGTGGATTTAAAAGATAATAAAGAACCAATTATAAAGGTAGAAGCAAAAGATGAGAAGCCTAAAATTATTAAAAAAGTTGGTGATCCACTTGATCCTATAAATGGCGGTGTTGAGGCATTGATGTTTGGGCAAAAATATGATTTAGTTGAAGACCCACCGGATCATTTGAAGAAAATATATTTACAGAATACCGGGACAAGCATCCTACTCGACCACCATGAGTGGTCGCAGGTACGGTCTTGCTGAATACCTAAAACTTAGCGCTAATCGGGAGGCAACCCGACATTGATTTTTATGCTTTAAGTTTAATGTTTTTTTAAGTAGTTTGTGCTTCTATTTTTGTGGTGTTATTATTATTAATTTTAATGTGTGTTGGGAATGGTTATGTTTTTATGTGGGTCGGTTTAGGTTGGAAAGTCGTTTGAATTGATTAATTGGATAAATTGATTTGTAAAAAATTCAGACACTTAACTTAAATACCATACATTGAGGACAATGTATCTCAAGTGTGGGGATGAGGGAAATTTGAAAATTTTTATTATTTTGAAGCAATTCAATCGAACACGAAAACGACAAGCATACCAATTGATTCTTGCCATGTTTGATGTAGGGGTCCTTAGTCATGGTCTAACTCTAAGATAGCAAAAACAATCATGCTTAGCAAGGTTTTTAGAAAAAGTAAGAATTGCCTAGTTAAGGTTAACAGGCTAGGGGTGTAATAAAAGCATGCACACATCGACAACCTTATTTGCTACTTGGTGAGAGTTGAAGCCTATTAGATTGGTAGTTCACATATAAATTTGTTCAATTGTTGAGTGTAGGTCATATGATTCTTTGTTTCAAAACTTGTGTGATTTGATGCATGCTGAGATGGTAGACTTGATAAATACACATAAATGATAAAGGTAATTTAGGATTTCCTTTTCTGTTAATACCAGTTCTTGCTTTACCACATTACCTGAAATTCACCTTAGTAGCCATTTTGCGAGCCTTAAACCGTTTATTTTGACAAACCCATATTTTTAAAGCCCAAATCAATTTTTGTTTCCAATTTGACTTACCACTGTTGATAACATTAGTATTAATTCAATATTTGTTTTATAGTGTTAGTAAAAAAAAAGAGAGAAAAAGAAAAAGAAAAAGAAAAAAATTGAAAATGCAAATTATGGTTTATGGGTTAAAGGTATACCCATGGTTTGTTTTATTTGAGTAATAAGTTATATCAATAAGAATGTCAACACTGGTATTTTCTTGATTTTTTATATTTCAGCCACATTCACAGCCGAGCATTCCTACCTTACCCTAAGCCCAAAACCCGTAAGTCCTTTTGATTAGTGCATTGTCTATGTGTTACCGTGGAAGTTTGATTGTCACCCAAGCATATGATAGCAAAGTTTCACATATCGACCTCTTGAGTGATATATTGGTGCAATTTTCACCAATCTAGAAATAAACCGAGAGGAGTGAACAATAGTGAGGGGTGTGTTGCATGGCAATAAAAGCCAGATGCTTGTTAGGTTTAAGTAGGCAGATTCCATTTCAAATGAAATGTAACATCCTTTACTTGCTAACCAAACATGATTATTGTAATTCTGGAATGGGCATGACTTGGTACCATAGCTAAGACATAGTTAAGGATTTTGGTTTGTAATGTCCTTAAGTGTTTGAATTAGATTTGCTTGAGGGCAAGCAAAGGTTAAGTGTAGGGATGTGATGTACGGGTGTTGAAATGGCATTATAAATGTTTAAACGTCAAATATTACGTATTATTAGTCATTTATATGCATGTGATTAAGTTGAATAGGTTAGTTATGCATGGGAAGTGATTTTGTAGGTAAAACAAGCACGTTGGAAGCTTACATGGTGAAACTATGCATTAGAAGGATCAGGAAATAAGGATTCAAAGTGCAGCAGAAAGGCTTCCACCGTAGCCTACTGTATCCACCGTAGGCTACGCCAGCAGCTTAAAAAAATCAGCAGAATGAGGCCCAGCGTAGGCTACGCCGTCTGGCGTAGGCTACGCCGGCTGGCGTATGCTACGCTGGGAGGCTTTTTAAAACCCTATAAAAACATATTTTACTTATCTTTTAGCCACCACTTTCCCCCTATTCGACCTAATACGTTTGGAGACGATTTTTGGGCGTTTTTAGACCACTAAATCACCATTCCAACCTTCACAAACATAATCCAATCATCCGAAATGCAAATCAACAACGATTTTGAAGATCATTCAAGAACGATGAGCGGCTAATCTTCTCGTGATCAACTTTGGGTATTAGGTTTTGTGTGATTAGGTTTTTGCCTATGTTTAACTTTGTTGGTATTAAACTTTAGAACGCATTAAGTTCTTTTATAAGTTGAACTTGTGTTTTGATTATTTAAGCAATGATTTTGGTTAACCTTTATTGAATGTCATTTAATTTTTCGGGAATTACATAGTTGCAAGTTTTGGTTTCTAATTGAATTGGTATTGTGTATTAAGACCTATTAAATCTTGATTATTGATACCACTTAATCATTACACGTTAAGAATCCCTATTAAGGATTTTCCATCAAGTTAAATTAAACGATTACCGAAAACCAAACCTAATTCCGAAGTTGGTTGCTTTTTCTTATAATTTTTTTCTTAATCAAGTTTGAATCTTTCTAATTTGTTTTCTTAGTTAATTTGATAATCATTTTAAAAATCCAATCTTTACAGCCAAGAGGCACTAGTTTTAAGTAATTTAGTAATTTGGTTATTTTTTTTTATATAAATCGATTCGCAATACACCGACCACTAATTCCAAGAGGATCGACAATCCTACTTACCCTAACTAGTTAAGGTGAATAGGAACACATTTTACATTTTATTTGGTTGGTACTTCGACATCGATTAGTCGCTCCTGAGTCAACCAGCCATACACTATCGACATCGATTCTACCTGCCATATTTGCCACAGTCGATTCTTCTTGATTCCTAGAAAACAACTTCAAGAAGCTTTGGTAATGCTCGTTGGTCATGCCCGGTATGGGACATGATCCCGTCCGGGATTCTATCTCAACCATGGTAGCCTGGGTCTTCGACTTATCTTTCTTAGCATTTCCCGGCCACCATTCCGGGTATCTGATCCATTTAAAACATTCATTTTGATTATGCCCATCTTTTTCACAAAATATACATCATTCATTTTTATCATTCGAAGGGTTCTTTTCAGCCCTTTGCCATCCTTTCTCTGGTTGCTTGTTACGATTCCCTTCACGTCGCCCCTGATAATTTATCAACAACTTAATTATTTATTAATCAAATTACAAGTAATTGATTATACATCTTTATATATTTTAAGTAAAAAAAGATAACAAATAAATTATTTCATAACAATCTATTTATCCCTCAATCACTATTTTTTATTTATACTATATAACTCCCTAAATAATATTTATATTTGTTGCTGCTCATGATATATTTGGATACTATCTTAATCATTGTATTATTAGATGTCTTCACTTGGGTAAATTAACCTTCTAAGCACTAAGAAAGATGTAGCCAAAATAAAATGTAACATGCACCCCTCCATCATTTCCTTTCTTCTTTTTTTTCCTTTAGTTCCATTTAACATTTGCTTCTTATTGATTCAAGATCACTAGATGAATCATCTACTAGGTAATTAAATGAATCATCAACGAAACCATCAAACATTAAATTCTTCTTTACTTTTATCACTATTTAGTTGAGTAGATATGTTGCTACTTTAGCCAGCAATTCTTCTCTACAAGTCAACAAAATATATCTTAGAAAATGCATATATTCTTCTAGAGAACTTCTAACAGTCTACACATGGTGAACTTTTAAAAGCATATATTAGGCTAACCCATCATTAAGAGAAAAATACACAATAAGAACAAAAGGTATAAACTTCATAGCATTTGTGCAAAAATGAATTTTAAGATAGAAACACCATGTCATAAGCCTCTTCTACATTAACTTCTGTGTTTAAACATCTTATGCACCAAGCCATTATGCTTTCTGCCTTTCTTCAGTGATCACAACATCAAAACACAAATTATTAAAAGTTTTGATCTAGGAGAAGTTCATGGATTGCGGAGAGGAGGGAATTTAATTTTACAATAACTAACAAATAGGAATTATCAATGCGACACACCTGTTAAAAAGCATTTAAACGGACAAAATTGTCCTCATGCGAAGGGCACGTGGAGAGACTTAACATTTAAATCGACGAACATTCAATTTAGAGACCAATGTTGTTGCATTTCATCAAACTATTAGGACCAAGTATACAATTTCCTAATTTTAGGGATCAAATTCAATCAGCACATACCATATGAACGATTTCTTCAACAAATTTAAAAAAGCAACTTAGCTATTAAACATGAATATAAAGGTGATAATGAGAAAATACAAGGATTTTTAAACCATTAAATAGTGTAAAAGTTGATAATAATATGATGCATTTAAATACCCATGGCATTTCAATCTAATCATATTGATATAGTCTCATACAAAATTTTTATGAGTGATTTCTTATAAATGCAAGATGGAATGAAGTAGAATCAAGTAAAATTAAAAGAATTATTGTTAAAAAAATTTAGATTTAAATATGCAAATCCAAACTACAGATGTACAAACCGGTTTTTTTAAACCGGTTCGGTTTCAAACCCCTAAGAATTCTCAAATTGTCTGATTCAATTTGCACCGGTTTTCATTCCAGTTTAACCGCTTTTTTTAATTAAAACAGGTTTACAAATCGGTTTTAGGTGCCAGGCTATCAAACTATTATACAAACCGCCGATTCGAATCGGTTTGTTAACCAATTTGGATTAAACCAATTTTTTATAAAATCGGTTTGAATTTTTTTCTTTTAATTATTTTTCCAACCGGCTTGTGGATATATCTCTAATCACTCCAAACTTTTCATTATCCCATACGCAAATCCAAACCGTACCAAATATCAGACACCTGTACCAGCTTCCGTACGGTGCCATCACACCTTCAACCTCCAAAACCCCTTAATAATCAACCTTCTCCACTCACCATGGACGACGAAAACATCCGAAAACCCGCAAACGACCCACGGGTCCTCCTCCGCCTATCGGAGCACTTCCTCCGGCGCCGGCACCTCGACGATTGCCGGAACTACGCTCGCCAAATCGACCCCAATTTCCCCGGCGTCTCCGAGATCCTCGCCGTTGCCGACGTTTTACTCGCGACCAACCACCGATCGGCCACCGGAATCGTTCGTAACTGGTACGACGTTCTGCAACTCGATCGATTCACTAATGACTCCGATCTCATCGCTCAGCGGTTCAATCGGTTGTACGGTCTGTTAAACCCTAGCGACAACAAGCTCCCGTTTGCTGATGAAGCGTTTGATACTGTTTGTGATGCTTGGTATGTGTTATCGGATCCTGTGAAGAAGTTGGAGTTTGATGATTTGCTTAAGAGAGTGTTGGATGATGAACAATTTGATGATGATTGTGTGTTTTGGACTGCTTGCCCTTATTGTTATTATTTGTATGAGTTTCCTAGGGTTTATGTGGAGCTTTGCTTGAGGTGTCCGAATGAGAAGTGTTGTAAGGCGTTTACTTGTGTTGAGATTGATCGGCCTCCGGTTGAGGTTTTGAAGGAGGGGAAGTATTTGTGTGCTGGTTTTTTGCCATTAGGGTATCAGAGCAGGTGCTGGAATCCGTTCGCGGTATTGAGTGGAAAAAAGGCGCGTTGTGGTGATGGTAATGATAACTTCATTACAATTTCCGATGACGATGATGATGATGATAATGATGGTGGTGACGATGATGAGGTGGAGGAGGATAATGGTGGTGGTGAGGGGGTGAATGGAGATGTAGGGGGTATGAGAATGGAGGTCGATATGCGACCGAAGAAGGCGAGTTTTGGAAGAAAGAAGTCGGTGGTGAAGAATGCGAAGAAGGTAACTGGAGCTGGGAACAGAGTGAGAAAAGAGGCGTTTGTGCAGCCGGAACAAACGGATGGTTGTGAGTTCTTTTGACAATGGAGATGGTGGTTGTGAAGTAGAATGTAGTTGCAAGTATTATGGAGTATCAATTGACTATGGTGACATTTTGGATTTTGTTGGTTAGGTTTGACACATAGTTAGACATATTTGATATGTAACAAATATGTAAAAAGTTAGCATGACTCGCGCTGGTTTATAATGTTCATAGTTTAGATTACGAAAAGGTGCTTACTTGGGCGCAATTTTGTGTTATGAAAAGCATATATGATAACATGTTATGGTGTTCTTGTTTACCTATGGTATTGTTATTTGCCTTGCTTAGCATCAATGCTAAAAGTTTCTGCTTAACCAAATAACTAAGTCGACGTATTGATCAACCAAAAACCTGATTATTTTTACGTCGGGTTATAAGTTGGGTTGCTGGCTGGGTGTATATCATTCAAAAAACCGTATAAATTCGGGTTTTGAGTATAAGTGACTCTATAGAATCTTGATTTGAAATTCGTGTTAGACTAATTATAAGCCATGAATAATGTGGGCCAATACCAGGAGATTTGAAGTTTTGAGCTATTTGAATTACATTTTACGGAGCTTATTTTTTAATGGGGTGTGAACACTTGGGCCTGGAACTAGGTTGGGCCAGGTGGGTAAGCTAGTACGTTCTAAAGCTTTATTATTGGGCTGGTTACTTGGACCCCCATTTGGTTTTATTTAGATACTTTGATCTCATTCTCAACTATTTCAAACTTCGTTGTGTGTGTGAAAAAAAAAAACGAAATAATATGTAACTGGGAAAAAACAAACCTAATCATAAAATGATGTTTTAGTTTTATGTCTTCTAAAAATATTGATTTTTTGGTTCAATTTTGATTTTGTGATCAAGTAAAACCGAAAACGAACCGAAAACCTTGTGAAAACAAAAGAATGAAAACCAGAAAAACCAATATCAAACGGTTTTCAAGAACCAATTTGGTACCCTTTTATTTTAAAATCGAAAGAAACCAATCCATTCACACCACTATAGTGTACAAAACGTGGATTAACGTCTCAACGTATTAAGCTATACTTGATTTGTTCCAACGTATGTTAATATGGTATCTAACTTATACTATTGTATGTTTAGTTTAGATATAAGGGCATATGTTATTTACTTCTTGGTTGAATCGAAGAATAATCTTTTAAGTTGATTAGTCATAAAAATAAGAGATCATGACGTAGTTACAAAACCGGCTATGGATTAACATCTGTCTTGATGAATCGATTCCTTACAGACTGGTTTCATGTGACATTGATAAAAAAAAATTGACTTGTTATACATCAAAATTTTGATAGTTTTGATGTTTTAAAAAACATCTCATTGAATGAGATATAGACCTATCCTAATGATTTTGATTATGAAAAAAAAAATGTAACTCATGTATCAACTTCGCTACTACTATATTGGTTAGTAGTTTTAGTAAACTCGTGTATTACACGGATCGAATAACAAAATATTAAATAGAATAAAAGTTTATTAATTACAAATTAATATTTTAATATAAGATATGACTGAAATCTTTATTATTATAAATAGAATAAATTTTGTTTGGAAAACAAACGTTTTAAGAAAAAATGTTATTTTAAAACTTTTTCTTATTATAAATCCTAATTTTTATTATTTTTTGTTTATAAATATTTTACTTTTTAAAAATAACAATTTTAAAATAATTTGTATTTTATAAAAAAGTTTGATGTTTTAGAAAATTTTTGTATGTAATAAGTTTGCTAATTAAGTTACATTGATGATGATTTTATGAACAATTTTTGTTTATGTTTTGTAGAGAAGAATTACTTGCCATTGTCTTAAAAGAATATCTAATAAGTTTTTTAGAGGATGAAAATTCGTATAGAATCATTTTAAATTATTTTTGTTTATTTTCAATTACATTATACTTTGTTTATTCGTTTTTTAAAAGTAACTTTAAAAATCTAATCTAGTCCTAAAGACATCCTGGTTGTAAAATGTATTCTTTCTATCTAATCCTATCCTGTAAAATTCTAAAGTAAATAAAACGTAAAAAAACTAGTAACTTCTAATTATATATTCATTTTAGATGAAACTTAATTTCACCATTATATATACTACTAATTTTCAACTATGTTATGTATTACTTATCAATTTTATTGTGCATTAGATTATTGTACATCATGCTTATCAACTTTACTATGAAATTATATTTATTTATTATATATTAATTTGTAACATTGGTATGGATCATGAATTGTAACATATGTTTAAGTGAGTTTTACTATTTAATTCTGTTACAAAATGTTAATATAAAAAATATTTAGAGTACATTTTTAAAAATAAGGGATGATAACTGAAATTTTATGTAAACATAAAGGACGCTTTTTATAGCTTTGTCTTTTTTTTAATCTTAACTTTTTTATTTTAAACCGATACTTTTCATATTTTACAATTTTTTTATTTTTACTCTTCATTCTAAATTTTGCGAGTTAACAAGCCGCAACGTGAGTGTGTGATCCAACATTTTTACACTAATTTTCCCCTCGTTTAACAGCAACGTCACAACGTGCTTCTCCTAGATCGACTTACTTAATGTTTTATATTTTTTGCCTGCTTGATTCAACGTTGTTACTTCTATTTTTCTCTTGTTTATTATTTGTTTTATTTCTTTTTTAATACAAATTTTTTTCGGCTTTGTTGGTCACTGGTGGTGATGTGTCATTAGTACTAATTGATACAGTTTTACGTCCTCACTACAACGCGGGGGTTAAATAATAGTTCTATCTAAAATCTAAACCCAACTTCAAAACATAGAAACTATCACAAAACCGATGGATACTTCACATGAATTGTCTTACAAACAGGTATGTTCCATGACATGACAAGACTCCTGGAATCATAAAATATGATACAGAAACAACTAATTAATTTTAAAAGTGAGGTAACAGAAAGTTACTTCACATAATATTAAAACATGGGCGATAAGGTATATATTTGGTTTGTTGATCTCCCAATTCGTTACGCTAATACTTCTCAAAAAGCGAAATATGTTGAAAGGAATCAATCTTGAACGAGGTAGAAAATTATATATATATATATAATTTTATCAAAGGCAACAATAGTTCTTATTTTGTATTGATCTATTTTCTGCTGTTATGTTTTGTCAGCTCTACACAAGTGAAACAAAATTTTAATGTCTTCTAAAAGGAGTTTAAATATAAATGTTTATTTATTTTTCTTTTTTTATTATTGTGAAATATAATCTTAACAAATCTTTGTTTTTTTTTTCACCTGTTTTTACAGCTTCTTTTTCTTTTATTCTTATTTGAATATTTTTATTTTATTTTAATTCTTTGTTTTTTTTTTTCATTTATGTAATTCTTCTACACTGCCACCTTTTTTGAGTTTTTTCTTATTTTACATTTTTAATTAGTTTTTTTTATCTTTATGTTTATTTTGATTTCGGAATTATGAAATCGATCAGTTTTTTTGCTACAAAATTAGCTTTGGTGTTATTTGGTGTTCATTTTCATAGCGAAGTAGGATTTCTTAAATTTTAAATATACATTTGTCATCTTTTATTCTTTTTTTTTTTCCTTCATCTCCTGAACACTTTTTTATTTCTTTTACTTTTTATACCTTTTTTCGTATATTTTTCAAATATTCATCTTAAATTGTTTATAAATTATATGTCCTTATGTTATCTTTGAATTATATTTATCTTGTTATTTTTGTACGTTTTTTTTTATATTGGATCTCGCAAATTATTTTTTCAACATTCACATATACATTTTACTAAGGATTACGAATACCCGTGGTGAAGCGCGGTCCTGTTATACTAGTTAGTAACAATTATCCTATAAAGAAAAAAAAAACAACTTTGAAGCAAGATTATGGTAACTCAACATGAAGAAAAAAAACACAAACTTATAGTAGAAGCATATATAGATTAATTTTAAAGTATACTATGCAGACGACCCTATAATTTTAGCAAGTTGTCAATGAGATCATGCCTAGAGGTTCTTGATGCAATGAAGATGTGAAAACCTACTAAAAACTGTAATTTGAACCGACATGAAATAACATTTTTATTCGTTTTTTTTTTTTTTTTGAACGGCAAATCTACTCTAATTCTATATTACATCAAATTACACAATTGCTTGGGTTTGAACCCAAGACCTCTCCTCTAAGAGGCAAAGCCTCTACCAAGTGGGCTAGTCCCACATTACGTTTTTATTCTAACTTTGTAAGCCAAAGAGAAAGTTTGTTGGATGTCTAGTTAATGACCAAAGGTTACATCAAGGGGGACATAAAATGACTCTTTATTCTTCTTTACCTCTTTCTTTTCTCCCTTATTGATTTTGCAATTCGTTGATGTTGACAAGAAATGGAGACAAAGGGACACTTGAATCCATTTGGTCATATATGTGATGCTTTTCTTTTGTACTCTCTTCATTCAACTTTGCAATTATATGCTTGATTATCTTGTAATACATACTTAAATCTATAACCAGAACTTATATATATTTCACTTAAAATTTCATAAAATATTATACCAGCTTAAACAACATGTTTTAAGTATATATCATATAACATTTTATAAGTCTCGAGGGTATGTATGAGATTGTTCTTTTATTAAAATCATGACAGAGTAGAAATAAATGATGTGATGTCCTATTAATATAGCGTATTAAAGTTTATATAGGACCAACCTACTTTGTTGAAACTCTTACATTTAAGAGAGAGACCACTGGTTTAAATTCAAATATATATGCTAGAGTAGTTTAAAAGTAGAATTTGGGTAGATCCGTAAGATATTAAAATAACATGATATAATACAACTTCAAAAATAATAACAACATAATGTGACATATGAAACCAAATCCTCCAATGGCATTAGGTTTCGGAAAGGTACAAATGTTTTTTTTCCAAAAAGATGTTTTTCACTTTTGACAATTTCTTCATTTGTGGTTTTACTATTATTGTATCGTTTTTGGGTTCTCTTTAGATATTATAGCATTCACATTCCACCCTTTATATATTTATGATTGTGTTTTATATATTATAGAGAATAGTTTTAATTTGTTGTGAGTCGAGTATAAAGAACATGTTATTGTTCATCTATACATTTGATAAAGCACTATTTATCTTTATTAATTTTTTAATATATTTTTAAAGTGGTTGTGAGTAAAGAAAATAGAAAAGGTAATGATAAAAATATTAAAAGTATTATTTAAGTGAAAAGAAGAGAAAAAAAGTAGTGGTTTTAATGTAATTATAGAGATAAAGATGAAGAATGGGATGTGAATACTTTTAGTTTGCATTGCGTAAAAACATATTTCTATATATATAAATCTAGTCCTTTGCCAAAAAGTGTGAACGTCAATAACATTTAGAGATGTCTTCACATACATAAGCTACAGATAAGAACCAAAAGAAAAAAAACGGTGAGCAACCAAAGAAAGAATAAGTAACCGATAAATACAAAGTAAAAGAATTGTGGTTTTTTTATAAATTTTTATTAGATGCTATAAGAACATCGGCAAAGATAGCTCAAGGTGTCCCTTCTCTCCTTTAAGCTGATGTTGCTTGTCGCTACCTTGATGGACACCAACGTCATCGAAAAATTTCTCTCTCACTTTCCTCCTCCCTCTTTCATCACCTCTTACAATCCCTCACGCATGACATCCTTGCTCGCGGGCACACCCATCTTTCTCTCCCATCCTCCACTTCGGGTGCAAGGATGTCACACGTACTAACAAATGGCTCTAAAACATCCATTGGAGATGCTATAAGTAACTTCATATCAAGATGTTAGATTATCTAAATGTTCTTAAGGATCGCAGATTTTTTGTTTCATATTTTTTAAAATAATCGTTATGCGATTCCAGAAAACATAATAAGATAATGGTATTGTGTAGGTTGGTTTTCTCTATAGATAGTTTGAATTAAAATGTGTAACTACGATATAAATGCAATGTGTAACATGTTTTATATATATACATATATATTTAAAACCTATAAATAAAGACAATAAGCATAATGACACAATTACGTACTTTTATTTTGACTGAAAACAAAAAGAAAAGAAAAGATATTGGATACTTTATTCAGAAAGAAAAGTGAAATAATGTGTGGAAGAAAATAATTTAGATATAAAAAAAGGCTGCTTTATTCACATGAGAATTGTAATTTTTATAAGAAAAAAAGAAGACACAAATAATTAATGTCGGTGTAATCAAATGCGCCGGAAAATGATTGCCTGTTCGAAGTGGTGCACTCGTCTCGTCTCTTATCCATTTCCACTTTTCCTCTTTCATTGATTACTAGTAATTGTGTATAGATACGATACCAAAAGGCCTTTATTCTCGGTGTATATGAGAATGTTATTACTGTTTAAATATGACATTCATGATGTTGTTTTGTTTTAGAGTATATAAGAATGTCATTAATAGAGACTATTATGAATTTGTCTAGATATATCCTACATGCATATCCTATTTATTAAGTTCACGAACATAGGTGGTGCGTTTGTTAGTCCAAATTGACATTTTCAGAAATTCATAATGATCATACCTTGTCGAGAATGTAGTTTTAGGTACGTCTTTATCTCGTACATTAAATTGATGATACCCAAATTTTAAATCTATAATTGAAAAATAACTTGTTTCTTAAGTTGATCAAATTTTAAATTGAAGAATATTATTTCATTTCGTCAAAGAATTGCAAGAGTTGAGACAACATAATTTTCACCTGTCACGGGTGCTGCAAGGTCCCACATGCTGTCTAGTGTACCCCTGTGGCCCGACATATGTCGTGTACACATTAACCCTAAATCACACTTTCACTCCCAGTGTCTCACACTCACTTTCACCTGCATATATTAAGCCATTGAGTCTTTGAGTTCATCTCATTACTCACTCACCAACCTTAAAACACTTACTTTGACCAACTGTTTAGATTTCTTCAAGCAAAGAATGATGCAGTATATACCAAGTTATGGGTATGAGTTTAGCAACTGTTCAAGTATTATTAGAAACTTGGTGTATGATCATGGAGGAGGAGATTTATCCGCCAACACGGAGGCGAAGGTGGCGGCAGTGGCGGATGAGAAGGCGGTAGCTGCGTGTACCAGACACAGCGAAGCCGAAAGGAGACGACGGAAGAGGATCAATGGTCACCTTGCCACCCTCCGTAGCCTCCTCCCCAACACTGTCAAAGTACTACTCACCTTCCACATTTGCAAATTTTCCACTAAAATCATATTTTTATTTGTTTTATTTAATGATGTAAGAAAACATAACCGTTTCTAGAAAGTTATTTAAGCCGTTTTGGATAATGAAACGGTTTTGGATAGCGAACTCTAAAAGAATTTGACATGTGGCGAGTGATTATAAGTGCCACCTCAGTGATCAAACATTTTTTAATCAGATTTCTTTAGAGTTCGCTATCCTAAAAACCAGAATACTTTCAACATTTGATAGAAACTATTATGTTTTCCTAGGCCATTTACAAATAGAAAAAAAGTCAAGATTTTGTTCATTGTAATTTTGGTTTGAAACATAATTCATTTGATCTCAAAACTTGTGTTGATTGCAACATATTCTTTTTTGATAGGCCGATAAAGCTTCGTTACTGGCGGAGGTGGTGCGACGTGTTAAGGAGTTGAAGAAGATGACCGCCGAATTGGAAACAATAGGTATGGATCAAGGAGATGACACGATAAAAGGTTGCGAATACTATATGATCCCTAGTGAAAATGATGAACTTGAGTTGACGTACATTGGAGAAGACTCTAGTACCAAAAAGATTATGATTAAGGTGCACATTTGTTGCGATGATAGGCCCGAACTGATAGTGGAGTTAACAAGAGCATTGGGATCGGTATCCGTTAAAGTAGTGCGTTCAGAGATAGGGACACTGGGTGGGAGGATAAAATGTGTGTTATGGGTTCAAGTCCCATCTGTAACAAAAGACCAGGGGCTACATGACCTACGAAGGGCATTAAAGGTGGTTACGGATTGTGCATCGTTCTTGGATCTTCCTAGAAACAAGAGACCGCGTGTCTCGGGTTGTGTCTGATTTTGATCTTTTTGGGGTGTTTATAATGTGAAAGAGGAACAAATTATTCTTGTATTTGTGGCACTTTTGGAGGTGCATTTGTTGAATTCTTTGTACTTTGGTGTTAAACACAAATCGATTGTGATAATGTCAATAAAGTAATGAAAAGCAGCCCCTGGTGTCGGTTTGCTAGATGGTACTTTGGTAGACATTGAAGTGAACCATAATTTTGGATTAAGTTTTGTAATTTAGGTCTCTCTACTTTAATAAAAAGTTATATTAAGGGTACGCGTGGCAGCACCATATACCTGCTCATCAAAATTTTTTCGCCTCTCTCTATTAATTAATAGTTACTATAACTACTGATAATATTATTTATTTTTTGTAGACTAAATTTTTTTGAAATAAATTAAAGAAAAGTTCTTTTTATTAATGTTATTTATAAAGAAATTAATATTTATAAAATAAAAAAATTTTAAAGCATCAAAATATTTTAAAATTGGTTTTTTAAAAAAGTAAATATTCATAAATGAAAAATAACTAAAATTAGGAGTTATAATAATAAATTTTTTTAAAAAGGTTTGTTTTGAAACAACATGTTTAATTTTTTTAAACAAAAAAGTTTAAAAAGTTAATATCATTGTTTTATTACTTATATCCTTACTAATACGTAATTTTAATTATATCTTATCTTAGAATATCGTTTATAATTAATAAAATTTTATTTTATTTAATATTTTATTTATTTAACCCGTGTACTACACGAGTTACTAAAACTAGTATATATATATTTGAATCGGGTAAAAGCTTTTACTATGGTAATTCTAAATAACGACTTGTAATGATTTTGGATGGATTATCGAGCCCTTATTCCAAATGAAATAGTAAAAGATTTAAGAAGTCATTTTTCACCCTATGTTTGTTTTAGGCCATGGGTATATATATACTCTGATGGGTTATCCTGACACCCAATCATGATGTTCATACGACTCGTATGGGCATATACGAGTGTATGGATTGTCACCGAGTCACATCGGTCAGAGATGTTTCCCACGACTCGTATGACTTATGCGGCTAACATCATATGAGTCGTATATATATGCCTATATGGGGGAAAGCATATGGCTTAAATATATAATGCTATACGATTCATATGATTTTTTATTTTTAATTTAGGTTTATTTTTATCATATGATGTGATATAATATCCTTCATATGTATACAAATTATTTGACATGACATAATATTAAAAAAACTATTATATAAACGACCATACGTTTTTTGTATTTCATTATCTCAAAATATATGTAGTCTAATGAGAGAAACCAAAATTGAAAATGCTCTTCTACCAATGTTAACAACAACATTCTTGCAACATGGGGAACCATAATTGAAGAATACTTTGGGTGGTATGAAAATATTAATCAATTTTTCTACAATTGAGATCTCCTTTGGTGTAGGACCATTCATACGGGTATTGCGGGTCTTGACCAAAATTTTGGTGTACCCTTCTAACGTTACGAAAAAAACTATTCATTATGTTCACTTTAGGTTTTTAAAACATATGTGTGGTTTTAATGTATTTGAAATAATGATAATTGCTATTGTCTTTTACAACATCTTCGTGCATGGACAACAAAACTTATGTTTTGACAATTAGATTATACACGAAGAACTGACGAGTTGCTACATTGGACCATTCTCTCGCCTTGGTTTTATGAGTATATATATGTTGGATCATATAATACTCATCAATATGGTGATAGGACGAACTAACTATATCATTTAGTATGGGAGGTTGATACGGTAAATTTGTGCTAGTATTTAACTTTTTATGAAAAACCAAAAAATAACTTTTTTTTTGTTTTCGCATATATATATATACATACATATATATATATGTATATATATATATATATATATGTATATATATATATAACGATATATGATCCCATGGAAAACCGATATCTTTTCTAAAAAGTGTTCAAGGAGACTATCTATTCTTTTCATATGACTGTCATCCAATGTGAAGATTATTCGTTTATTCATCATATTGTTCACCATATGAACTCCACATTCTTTTGAGTCAACACGGTTAAAGGCATAGCAGTTTTGGAAAAGTCTTGGATAAATCTTCGATAGTATCCGGCTAGACCCACAAAGCTTCTAACTTTATTGGGATTCTTAGGGACTTTCCAATTTGTTATTGGTTTTATTTTAGATGGATCTACTGGAATTCTGGCTTTGTTTATCACATGACCAAGAAATTCGAACTTATCTTTTCCAAAAGCCACACTTACAGAACCTTGCTTAGAGTTTCTCTTGGGTCTCGAAAACCTTCCTTTGGTGGTCAACATGATCATAATGAATCGTAGAATAGATTCGATGTCATTAATAAAGATAATGGCAAGTTTTTCTAAGTATGATATGTAGTGGGATTCTTAGGGACTTCTCACTTCATTATTGGTTCTATTTTAAATGGATCTACTTGATTTTGGCTTTGTATATCACGTGACCAAAAATTGAAGTTCTTTTTTCCAAAAGTCACACTAATTGAACTTTGCATAAAGTTTCTCTTGGGTCTCCAAAACCTTCCTCGGGTGATGAGCATAATCATTATGGATCCTAAACTAAATCCGGATGTTATCGATAAAGACAATGATGAATTTTTTTAAGTACCATGTACATACTCTATTCATGAGGTCCATATATGTTGCAGTTGTATTAGCTAGTCTAAGGACCTAACCAAGAATTCGTAATGTTTATATCCAGACCTTAGATCAATCTTGGAAACATAGTTGGCTCCTTGCAGCTTATCAAAAAAATCATTAATCCTTGGTAAAGGATACATATTTTTAATCTCTAACTTATTTAACTCACGATGGCCAATGTACATCCGTATTAAATCGTCCTTTTTCGCAAATAAAATTGGCACACCCATGGGGACGTACTCTGTCTAATGAAGCCTAAGTTAAGCAACTCTTGAATTTGCTTCATTTTTTTCTTGTAATTTGGATGCTGGTTAAGGATAAGGAGCTTTTGCAACAGGCCTTGCATCGGGTATTGAATTCATACAAAATTTGATTTGACCTTTAGAAGGGAGTTCTGGGAAAACATCAGGGCAATCATATAATATTAGGATATTATAAATCTTCTTTTTAGGCTTTGCATCTAAGCCATAGACTATAAAAGTTTCACCTCTTTTCATTAGACATTTATTAGCCTTAATCATAGATATTATCTAAATCTTATTGCCGACACTATCTTCTTGAATTAATATGGTTTCATCATTTGAATTACGTACTTCAACTAACTTTCATTCACAATCAATATTGGCCTAATTAGAAGTTAACTAGTCAATCCCTATGACCACATCATATCGTATTAGATTTATAGGCATAAGGTCAACTAAGAATTCAAAACCTTTCAACTTAAATATACAATCCTTATATATTGTAGTTATTCTATCCTACCCTCCATTAGTAGTTTTCTATCTTATAATCACAATCAAGTACTAGAGGTTTCATTCTTGTGTACGTCACAAAAGAAGTCGACATGAAGCTCTTGTTTTACTCATATCAAATATGCTTCTAGCATAAACGTTAATTAGAGGGAACATACTCGTCACCACATCCTGATTCGCTTCCTGACCACCACCTTTGTTTAAAACAAACACTCGACCCTTTCTGGGTTTTTTTTCCTTTTTGAGGTTTCTGAATCTTAGGATAGCCAATCTTGTAATGCCCCGGCACTTGATAATGAAAAATTTTAATCGTCATACAAAATTTTGCAATATATACTGCTTACTGACGTCAATTGCATTTTTTGTCACAGGATTCCTTCTTGTCATCTTCCTATCTAGGTTACCATTCTCAGTTTTCCTAAACTTTTATCTTTCACAAGAGGAATTTTCCTTCTTCTAGCTTTTTTTTCTTTTCTGATTCCTCCTTGTGCTTCTCTTCACCAATAACTTCATTATATATTATTACACTTAACTCAACTGCCAAGCCAAAAGTCAATGTTGCCGTTGTTTTCACTAAATTTGAATTTTCGGTGAAAGCCCTTGGATATATCACTTCATACAACTTGACTCAATAGTCACTAATAAAGCACCAACCAAGCAATTTCATTAAATTTTGATGTATACTCACAATGCATCATAGTTCTTTCAACTCGAAAGAATTCTAGCTTAATTTTGTCTAGTTCATTTTGAGGACAAAATTTGTTCAGTGCTAAACTCTTGATCTCATTCCATTTGATCCGGATCTTGTCCTTTATTTAGGCAATAGTTTCCCACTAATCTTGCGCTTCATATTTAAATGAATGTGCAACATATTTAACCACCCGATCCACCCTACATTCACTTATTTTGATTACAACCTCTATTGCTGAGATCCAATGTTACTGTGGCTATAACATCATATTTACTATTCAAAGGTATAGTCTCTTAAACCTTTATACACACAACCTTACCTTTGTATAACTCCAATATTTGTGTCTCTATTAGTTCCATGACCTTCGATTTCACCATTGATGGTACTACCATTAGCACCACCATTGTCGGCACCACCACTACCTCCTAGTATACCTTGACCCATGCTCCTTCGGAATACTTAACCTAATATTCCCAGGTAGTGTTATTTAAAAAATCTTGAAACCCCACCAGCAACAACTCTTTAAAACCGAGCCTCAGTCTCATTGATTTCTTTTGTATCATTATCATATTGACCCACATGCTTAGGATTAACATGTCTATTATCCATACTATACCTAGCATTCCTCTTGGTAACATGATTCTTACCATGGCTTTTCCCCTAAAATCCCCTCATCCTCTACCAGCTATTACCAAATCCTACGAAAAGGAATAGGGTATCAGTACTCACATTACGAGCTATGATATAGAATAGTATAATGTTTGTAAATAATAAATAAAAGTAGCCAAGTGTAATTGCTTATTTACCACACTATCTATGTTCTAGTCATTTTCCAACATAGTAATACCAAAAACCCATCCCTTTGATCTTAAGGCATCGACTTATTTACTTGGGCATTCAACTTATCTCATCTCAGTTTAAGTCTAGATACTATTGTTGTACCTAGTTCACTTAAACCTAGCTTTCATAACAACCTTTGTCACAAACCCGTCTCAAGTGTGGCTTATATGTGACACATTGATATCAGGATAATGTAGCGAAAATTTAAAACTTATTATAAACCTTTGTACATAAGTTTCATTACATCATGATGTATTATACAAGACTAGTCAAAATCTAGAAAAATAACTTCAAGACCCATAGTCCTCTATCAGCTCTAGCCTCAATACAAACTTTCTCGAGCCCTGCATCACAAGACACCTATAATGTGTGCCTATAACATTTTAAGGGTTAGTATTACTCTAGTGAGTTCATAAACAACATCTTTCAAAACAGTTAAACTAGCTTCAACAAATAAAAATAAACCAAGTAATACAGTAAACTCAACACCTTTTGCACTTGTATGTACGGGGGGCATATATATATATATATACATATATATATATGTCACCTTTTTCAGAGTTTGCGTAGACCTTCCATTCCAGACAAGTAATATTATATATTTATCATACAGATGCCAGCTAACATTTAAAAACTATAGTTTAAGAACATATTTCCATATTTTAATGTTTTAGAGAAACTTCATAGCCAAAAAAGTAAAATAGTTTAAAACAAGTTTGATGAAACTCATAGTCTAAAATAGTTGTTTAAAACGGTACTAATGGAATATTACTCATCTCAATCAGTAGCTAAACAATCTTACAATCCAGGAAACCTCAGGATGCACCTTTTCTAACCTAGTTACTTAATTTCTAGGTATTATAGCGTTAATCATAGAAGGTTACCGTTTTATAACCGTAACTTGATTTATTTCTTGAGTTAAGTTCTATTACTCTGTTTAATGTCAACTGGCTCAACCTTATGAGTATAATTATACTAACTATAAGAGAAAACAAACCTATCCCGTATGGTTTTCTTACCCACATTATACAAGCATTATAATACTCGATTTTATCCCAGGTGTCTATCATGGTTGCTATAGGAGTTTATCTCACAACTATGCCCTAGGCATGTACTTCATGCCCTTAGTCGACAAGTGGGGATAGAATATTTACCTAACTGTTCGACAATCTTCTACTAGACAAATCCTCATCACATGAGTTTGACTTAAGAAAGCGGGTCAAATGCAACGGGAAACAACAGTTATTCATCCAATTTAGAGAAAGAAAGTAGAGAGGGATGTGAGTAATGAGCTCAAAATTCAAAAATTCTATTTAGATGCATCCCTGACTCACGATATGCCCTATATCATTAGGGCAATGTAGGCCGCATCGGCTCTTAAACCACTTATTTGACACACCCTCACAGATACACCCCACCTTGAAAGCTTATGCGGCCCGCGTCTGCCTAATGTGTTACATGCCACCTTGAAAGCTTATGGCATCAAAACTTTGATCATATCATGAATGACAATTAAATATATATAAATGTGTAAAATATGTATATGTGAAAGGCACTCTGGGAGGTTATGTGATCTTATAACTTTACGTAGATAATATACTTATCATTAGGGGTGATGATAAGATGATTAAATCTACTAAAGTGATGTTGGAAGTAAAGTTTGATATGAAAGACATTAGTTTAGTTGATGTGATTATTGAATAAATGATAACTAAAACCTAAAATAATATTGTGTCAAGTTAAACTTATTAGGTGGACATGATCCTTGAGAAATTCAATGTAGAGGACACGTATATGGCTTAAACTTCATTCATACCACCAAAAATCTTACCAAGAATAGAGGTGATGGTGTGGCTAAGTTAGAATACTTAAGCATCATTGGCAGTCTAATGTATCTTATGACATGTACCAAACCTAACTTCGTTTATGTCATAAGTAGCCTAAGTAGATATACGAGCAATAAAGTGTTGAACATTAGATATGTATGACTTGCTTGATATGGTACTTAAGACACATAATTAATTATAGATTATATTATAATTGATATCCGACAGTGATCAAAGAATACTGTGATGATAACTAGATATAGATATTAAGGGTTCCAAATCAACAATTTGGTATATTTTTGCACTTAGAAGTGTAGCAATAGCTTGGAAGTCATCTAAGAAAACTTTTATAGTTATATCCATGATGTAATCTAAGTTTATTATGTTGGATAAGTCCGAAGAAGAAACATAGTGGATACATCATTTTGTGGAAGATATTCCAAGATGGCCAAAGCCATTGTCGGCTACATGTATACATTATGGCAGCCAAGTAATGAGTAGTAGAGCTCAAAGCTCAATATACAATAGTGACATCCAGTATTTTTCATGTTAACTCTATTAACTTAGGATTTTGATATCTAGTGATTTTTGTTATGTTGTAATGATGAATATAGATTAAATAAATCATATCATTGATGAATTATTGAATAGTTTGATGAATTGTCGATTATTAGATCAAATCCTCCTAATAAGAAAGTTTTTGTAATTATGGTTAAGAAGTTGAATAGTTTGAGCATGCGTGGAATGTTAGGATCATGCTAGAATGGTTATTGGGATTTATGTTGCATGTTTGTTGTGTTAAATGTGTTGGATGTATAAGTTAGATTATGTTGTTGAAACTTGAATAAGATGAATTCAAGAATTGGATATTTGAGTGTACATGTATGCTAGATGAAATTGTGGTGTTGAATTGACTAGAATGATGTTGGTAACTAGGTTTACATGATAGAACCTTATTATGGATATGCATGTGTTTGATCAATGTGGTAAAACTGGAATATCATGTTTGGCATAGGTTATATATTGAATGTTATTATATGATAGTGAATACCATACACACATGCAGATCTGAGTCCTTTGATTAGTAGGATTGGCAGGGTTTAGAATACGAGGTAGCAGGTTTACTTCATATGACATGTGATGAATGGTCTAAACCCTATGTGTATCTAGGTTGCATGATAGTAGTATAGCTAGTTACCACATGGAAATATGATATAACTAGTTAACTTATTATTGAAATGCACAAGTTGGTTATTATTATGGATTCGTATGTGTTGTATGATAAGTTTTGCTAGTATGAAAAACTTGTCACAGTTTAGAACTCATTTATGTGATACATTGACGTATTAGATTAAACTCATGAATATTTGGTTTATTAATTATAAACATATATGATTTCACTTAAAATGTCACCAATAGATCAAACCGCCAGTTGCGTCAAACTGGGTCAACCCTTTTAAAATGCATGAATCAATGGGATTGATTGGACACTTAGGGTTTTGTGAACCAGCCCCTCCTACACATACTTATGTAATCATATAAATATGTGTTGCATGTTACATAGTGTAATTTACCATTAGAAATCCTTACTCTTTCGTATCGTTGATTAAGGTTAATTAGAGGAAAATATTGGGTAGTGCTACTTGGCTTGACAAACCCCACCCATACGAATGGAGGTCAAGCAGGTGCAACATTGCCCTATATAACATATAGATTGTCATGACTTGGTAAGTCGTGATGGAAGATAAACAAACGAACAAAATCAGCTTCGATCACGAAAACACTATGATTTGTGCTTACGTTATAAATAAGCAATCTATTTCATTACACGTTCCTTATGTTATTACAACTTAATTTTAGCTTGTTTAGATACTCATAAACTCACCAACCCCGTGTTGACACTTTAGTATGTCTTTCTTAGGTCGCTAATCACAGGTGTGTTAGGAGCACAATATTGGTCACATGGAATACAAACACTTTCAACTACATAAATTATTAATTGCATTTAAACGTTGGTTTTGGTTGTGTGTTTTGCGCATTTACTTTTCACATTAAATGGTTTTAAACATTTTGACTTATGTTTCCGCAATGTTTCAATTTTTAACTCTAATATTTGTTTTGAAAATGCATATAGTGGTCGTTTAGAGTGACTAATGATGAAGATACTGGTTTGTGTCTCATAGTAAAACTCCGCACATGGATTTTGACGACGTGACAACAATGGTAAATCAAGGCACATTACACGTAGTCATAATATGGCATGACAACTACCCTCAACGAAGGTTATCATAGTTGATTATTTGATGTGACAATATAACATTGCGGATCCCCTTACAAAAAGCAAAAACAAAGAATTATTTTGTTAGTCATTAGAAGGAATGCGATTAAGCCCATGAAGTTAGTTAATTAATACAAAGAAAAACCCAACCTATGAGATTAGAGATCCCAATGTCAAATTTTAACAGAACAACCCATTAAATAAACTATGGTCACTTACCTCAACTATAAAGAGAGTTAACTACTTCATAGTACATTGTTATAATAAAGAGTAAATTACAAATTGTCTCCTTTATTAATATATAGAATTACATGTTATGTCCTTTAGTTATTAATAATTACATAGAATGTTCTTTTTTAAAATAATTTGCACATATGTTGTCCTTTATACTAACCTCCAACCAAATTCATTAGCTAAGTCAAGCATTTACCACTCACATGAATACCATTTATATATTTCACATGCCAATAGTGAGTTAAAAATATTTTTATGGCGCTTCATTCTGTCATCTTCATGTTAGGTTGTTTAAATTCAAATATCTGAAATTTTCGGATAGTAGAAATCACTATCTGCATCCGTATTTGAAACTTTGGATATCTGAAATTTTGGATACGCATTGATTCATGTATCCAAACTTTTTTTTTAAATCATTAGATATATGTTATTATAAGAATAAAGCAACTATATTATACAAACTAAACGAAAATAAAGCAACTATAAACCTAGGTAATTACTTATGTTGCACTAATTTGATTATGTAGTCCATGAACATTAAATGATAGTGATATCAAATTATACTTTAATTATATTTAATCCTTTGGGCGAAGAGGAAGACGATAGATTTAGTGATGTCGAGATGTGTTTTAATTCGGTTGAATCTAAGGGATGGGGAAGACGTTGGACTCAATAATGACGCAAGGTAGTATTGATAATTTCAATTGTTTTCGTCGCTCAATTATAGGATCTACCTTGACGTCGGAGCGTCGTTCTTGCTTCTAGCTTCCTGTGTCGTGATGTGGACTTCTCTGCTTCATTCTATGCTCTCAATTTAGGATTTAGAGTTTATTCTCTATTGCTCGTTCTTAAAAAAGAGGGTATAAGAGTTTGATGATTTATTAAAATCTTAACTACTCCATGCCTTATTATTTAAATTTTGTAAAATTACATAAATGCCCTCATGTGAGGTAGTGTAAATTTGAATGGATGTTAGTGTAAAGGACAAAATGTGTGTAATTTTTTTAAAAAAAGACATGCAATGTAATAATTGAAACTAAAAAACATACGATGTAATTTTATGTATTAATAAAAGACATAATTTGTAATTTACTCTATAATAAATTAATGATATCAAGGAGGTTAGCATATGGCTATAATTGATTTATAAAAATCACCTATGTAAGAAAGAAGCAGCGTCACTTTGAATGAATTTATGTACTTGACAGATCCTAGAGCTCTCAAATAACTAGGTTAGTATTCAATGACCAAAACGGACACGACAAGGAGGGCTTAACTACACAAGAAAGGGTATTGTGTGAAGTGTAATAACATGTACATAAACTGTGATTTGTTCAAGAACATCACGTTTTCTAATCACTAGAATATTAATTATGATTTAGAAACTAGAGTTCAAAGCTAACACCTATATATCTTGCAACGCTTAATCGTTGAAATTGCATTTTCATACTTGTACATATGGATCGATCTCCTTTCAGGTGGGGACTGTTTGAAAAATATTAATAATGAGTTTTTTTTTCCCAACATTGAGAACAGAAATTATATGCAATTGTGTTTTAACGTATATATTTATTTCTGGGTTTGTGTTGTACTTTGTGAGAGGTTCGCAGCGGACCGAATTATATTCAAAACGTAGTTAATATTAATGAGATATCGATGATCAAAATTAGATGTTTGAAACTATTTGAGCTATGCAAACTTGGTACTTAAGACCAAACTTGGTGTCGAAGACCAAAGTTTGTGCCAACAAACAGAGTTAATTAATGCGGATGCATGCTGTTACGAAGCAAAAAAACGAATTTAAGTTTCAATAAGATGAATTAAACTGAATAAATTACAATAAAGACATTCAAAGCAATTTAATTTTTTTCGTTTAATTCTTCATTGAGTTGTTTCAACTATATTTTAATATAAATACTAAAAGGTGAGCCTTAGTGCGAAAACAAAAAAAAAAAAAAAAAACATTCACAAACACTCAAAGCAATTTCTATCCATCTTGTGATCAATCTTGCTTTCTATTTCAAGGAAAATTTGCAGGTGCTAGTATTAACTGTTTCGATGGTCGTCTCCTAGAAAAATTCTATTCAGAGACTTGAAATTTATTTGAACGAACTCATGTTGAATACGAATCCTTGACCACCACTTCCCATTTTACTTACTCTTCATCTTCTTCTTGTTCTATTTGCTTTCTTTCAAGTGTAAGGTATTTTATGCTACTTTATTTAGTATATTGTAACTAAATAAAGACGCTTTATTTATAATTTTATACGAATCAATTTCTATAAATACAAATTGTATGCTTGGTCACAATATTTAGTACATGTATCATGTTTAATATATTTTCCAATCATATACTAAATCAGAGGTAAAAAAACAAAAAAGAAAAAAAGTAGAATTATATAATTACTATATTATATACTTGTATGTTACACGAGTTAAAATAATAAACATTGTATGTACGAATATGAAATTGTGAAGGTGAAATTGTAAGATAGAAAAACATACCTTGATCTAAGAAGATGGAATTGTGATCTACATTGAACTGAAGAGGTTGCTTTATAATAAGAAATGATCATTATAAGGTTTTTGAATTCGTTAATCTTGATATTTTGATAATACCTTCTTAAATAAGTATGATGCTGAAAGTATTTTAATTTTAAAAATAATTAGCTATAAATTAAATTTATTTCAAACAAACTTAACTCTCATTAAAGTATTTTTTATGAAACGTTTTTTTAGAAGGAAGCTAATTTGATTAACATAATAGTAAATGAGTATCTATTAAGAAATCTATTTTTGTATACTAATATATAAGATTAACTAGTTTTAGTAAACCCGTGTATTACACGGGTTGAAATTAACTAGTTTTAGTAAACCCGTGTATTACACGGGTTGAAAAAATAAAATATTAAATATAATAAAAAAATTTATTAAGTATTAAACGATATTTTAAAATAAAATATGATTAAAATTACGTATAAGTGAGAACTATAAATAATAAAATAATGATATCAACTCTTTAAATTTTTGTTTTTAAACTGATTTGTTTTAAAAAAAACATTTTGTTTCAAAATAAACCGTTTTAAAATATATATTTTTTAAAATTCCTTATATAGCTTCAAATTTTAATTAGTTTTAGTTTATAAAAATGTTTCTTTTTAAAATATAAATTTTAAAATATTTCATATTTTTTGATATTTTAATGTTTTAAAAAAAATTTCTTATGTTATAAAAATTTATTTCTCTGAAAATAACATTAAAAAATATCTTTTTTTAATTTATTAAAAAACTATTTTTAATCTAAATAAAAATAAAATAATAGTATTAGTAAATAATGTAATTATTTAATAGGATAGATTAGCGGGAAAATTTTAGTGAAAAATAATATGGTGATAACATATGTCTTTCTTAGTTACTCATTTATTAGAGTAAAAAGATTTTTCTAGAAATAAAATTAATAAAAAGATATATTTTCTAATTTATTAAAAAATTATTTGTAATCTAAAAAAGAATGAAAATTATTTAATCTTTTTTAATTTAGTTAATTATTTAAGAGAAGATAGAGGCAGAAAAAACAAACTTAGGGTGCATAAAAATATAAAGTGTCCCCCAAGTTACTCTTTTAGTATTATATATAGATTGTTGAGAGTATATATGAACAATTTTAAGTGTAGCATAGGTGAAAAGACGTGATTAGACCAATGTTTTGAAAGTCGGATCGGATAGTCCATGTAAGGAATACTTAAAATGCTGATGTAATCAAAGTAGCCAAATAGCTTCCTGCTTGCACACATGTGTATTGCAGAAGTTACTTCAGAAGTTTTACACTTCTTCTAAGAAAAATGTTTAAGTGTAAAATCTTCCGAAGTCAAAGATAAATTCTTCCGAAGCTTAGAAGAAAAAGTCTTCCGAAGCCAACAAGACAGAATACTGATTTTCTTCCGAAGCAAATTAGTCTCGCAATATTTATTCTTGAATAAAACTTCTGATACTTAATGTCTATCAAAACAAACTATACTTCGGAAGTAAACTTTTTTCTAAGAAAATTTCTTCCGAATCAAATTCTTTTAACTCTAATAAATATCTTCCGAAGTCAAAAATTGGCTTCGGAAGTTTTTTAAAACTTCTGAAAACAAAATACCTTCGGAAGATTTTTGACTTTCAAGAAAACTACTGTTTGGAAACTTTTTCAGAGGTGGGACAGACATGCGAATTACAAAGTTTACCCTTAACACATTAACTTTGCTTCAAATCCAATTCATACATATACTCTCAACGGTTCCCTCTTTCCTCATTATTCCCTTCATCTGAAATTTCTCTAACCTAAATTCTCGAAAGACCGACTTTGTTCTTACCTTCCTTCATCACAAAGCTATTTCAAATGGCCAACCTTAACCATAGAAACCAACCTGATTTCTCCATGCATCTTCACAGGTAATATAATCAGGTAGCTTTGTTGCACTCTGAGAAAGATCCTGGCTTCTCAGAGGTTTGTCGCTTCCTATCTCTATCGAACTACTTCACCTCCCTCACTATTGATCCTCCTCTCTATAAGGATGAACTTCTGGAGTTCTTGTGGACCTGTTAAGAGGTCACCATGGATGGGGAGAAGGCACTGTCTGCCACATTGCAGGGTAGGACAATCTTCATCACTCCACCCTCCATAAACACTCATCTTATGCTGGACGATGCAGAAGGTGACTTGTCATTCCCTAAAGCTGCTGTAAATCATTTTTTTGGTCAGATGGGCTATGAGGGGGGCTACTCTGTAAGAACCTTTAGAAAGGGAAAGGTCTCCTCCCAATGGAAATACCTTCTCTATGTGGTTATTCACAACCTATCTAACAAGCATGGAGGGTGGGATCAAATTTCTGAAGACCATTCCTATATAGTCCATGGAATAGTTCAAGGGGTCAAGTTTAGATATTCACAGTTTGTTTATACAAATTTGCTTTCTAATTTGGACTCCTTAGAATATTACATGTTCTCTAGATATGTCCAGCACATTCTTAACTGTGAACTGGGCTCAAAGTTAAGGGGAACATGTAATGTTCTTAAATTAGGACAAATGAAGCCCGACATCTTTAAAATTATGAGAAAACCTACTATGGGATTCTTTGGGGTTGAAACAGCCCTTGTCGCAAAAATGTTAGAGCTCATTGCTCAAGGTGACAACCTAGCAGCACCAGCTAGTGTTGAACCCACACCTGTTATCTCCCAGCAACCCTCTCAACCTCAAATAACCATCACCTACCAGAGAAAATCCAAACAAACCCCTACACAGGCTATTCAGTCTGTGCAGGCCCCCATATCACCACCCATGCAGGAGGAAGTGGACACTAGAGCTCTCACTTCCCCTGAGGAGCAAACAACTCCCATCTCACCAATGATCAGTGCTAAGATTCCTTATGCTTAGCTTGATGAGCTCATCACCCAACAAGCCTTAAGCCTTCGCTCAGAGTATCAAAACTCCAATGAACAACTTTTAGGGGACAGTTACCATCCTCAGCCTTTAGATCTTAACCAACCAATTCGCAACCTTAAATTCTATGATGATGAAGACATGGGATTTAGTGACTACCATGAGTGTCTCTTCTCCACCCTTGCTTAAGTAGAGATGAGTGCTTTTGCCTCTCCCATGTCTAGCCCACATCATCTACCCCAAACTAAGGTGGCTCTCCCTGAACAAGTTCAGGAGATCCATATGGAAGAGGCTCTCACTTTTACAAGTGATTACATCTTTAAGAGCTCAACCATGGCAACCCAGCCCCTTGACACTTCAACTGAAACTATCATGGAGCAGAGGAAATCCAGCAGACAAGAACAATATGCTGGTGATAAGGAAGAAGACCTGGGTCCAATTCTCTCATCCCCCCATGATTCTTACTCTGAAGATGAGGGGAGTCTGCAACTAAAGGTGCAACAACTTCAACAAACATGCACATATTTAGTTTCTAATGTTAGTCACTTGGAATCTCAAGTGACTGTCTTGCAAAAGAGGGTCAATGACCAACACCTTGAGATCATCGATCTCAAGGGCAAGCTAATTGAGAGACCACCAAGACAAACTCAACCAGGTACACAAGAACCTATGAAAGTGATGGACTTAACCTTCAGCTCACCTATGCAAGTGGGTGATGCTACCAAAAAAAGGGAGAAAGTTTCTGCAACCACAGAACTGTTAGTTCTGTCCTGAGTATGGACAATGAGAAGTAGTTGTCCAGACTCAACAACTTACTCAGGCTCACACTAATATGGAAGCCATATTACAAGAACTTTTTGAGGAAGAAATTCCAATGGTCATGTCTGCCCCATCCTACCCTGCTGAAAATCTAATAGTGGGATGGTGGTATGACAATGCAAGAATGGCCTTGGTGCTCTCTAGATCTCAGGGGCAATAGGAGGCCTTTAATTTTCAGACCCTTAGATCCCATGAGAGTATAGATTTAGTTGATCTGCCACTTGTCAACCCAAGCAAAAACAAACAGGCTGGAAGATTAGCTAAAATGATACAAGAGTGGATGTTGCAGGAGTTCAGAAGCAGAGCAAGATTATATAGACAGAGGCTAGCAAGAAAAACTGTTGGTCAACTGGATACTGAGGTAGACCCTAAGATTAGCTTCGAAGGGGAAACCTTGGTTGAAGGCCCAGTAGTGGACCTTGTGAACCTTGAGACAGGCTTATCCTCAGCACCCAGTACCCTTAGTGAAACACCTGCTCGTAAAGGTGTATCACAACCTCTCCCTTGCCAGAGCTCAAGCTCAGTACAATCATTAGAAGGCCAAAGCTCTCTCCACCCTGAGTCATACAGGCCAACAATTAATAAAGGTAAAAGGAAGATGACTCCTGAGGATTGAGTAGGAGAAAAAGGAGAGGAAGAGCAAGGATAGGGGAGAGAAAATAGGAGAGATCCCAAGCTTCATGCAAGTTGCAATCATGGCTGCCCATAGGCCTAACACTCAAGATGATGAGTTAAAGACAGCAATATTGAATTATCTGGGATTAAGAAACTATAATATAGATAAACTTATCTCTCTCCCTTTAGCAAAGTTGAATGAACTAAAAGACACAAAGTTGTCTAAAGAGAGGAAGGAGGCTGAGGCTGCAGAATTGCTCCTCAAAATCAAAGAAGAAAGAAAAAAAAAAAGAAACTTTACAAAGCCACTGCCTTCTCTCCAGTTCAAGAAAGTCCTGAGAAGGAGAATGTGATTGTACAACAGGAACAAACTCAGATAGGCAAAGAATAAGAGAGACAGAAAATGATAGCCTATCTGAGTGTCACAGGTCTCTATTAGGCAGCAGCTCTCAACCCTCTCTCATATGAGTATGTTGAATTTGAATATCTTAAACAGCTAGAAGAAGAAGCTCAAACTCAAAAAAAAGCTGTTAAGAAGAACATGAGAGAGGAGGCTGCTAAGTCAAGAGCCATCATCAGAGCACAAAAGAAATAGTCTGCTGATAGGCTGAAGATGGTGAGCTTCTTGAAGCTGTATGGGTTCTCCGGAATGATACTTGGTCCTATGTCTCTATCCACAATGGATGAGCATATCAGAAGTATCAAGCAGAAGATAAAGGAAGGCCAGCTGGTTGACTTGCATTCTCCACCATGTCAAGTTGTACCTAAAGTTAAGGTGAAGGTTGAACCACAAGAGACAACACAACCTAATCCTAAAGCTACAACTAAGCCAACTTCATCTTCTGACCCATAGCAGGGTTTTGAACCTTCTGCTTCTGAACATGTGGAGAAAAATGACCCAACTGAGGAGAATACAGAAAGATCAACTAGTGTTGCAGGCCACTCTTTTCAGTTAAAGTACAGAAAGAGAAAAAGTACGACCATCAAAAGGGACAAGAAGAAGAAGAAGAAGAAGAAGTCCAAAGCATCTACCTCTGCACCTCAAAATGAGTTAGAACATAATAAGGTTGCTCAAGAAGAGGCTGCTCAACTAACTCCATCTCAAGTAGAGCCTTTTGTAGTTAGAAGACCTATCCTGTCTATCTCTGGCAAGACATGTTTGATCTCCCTCAACTCCATCTCAAGACAGATAGTATGTCATTAGAGATCAAGGAGATCAAGATGTCTATCTCTGGCAAGACATGTTTGATCTCCCTCTACATGATCTCTATGACATGAGAAGATACTTTGAGAGTCTTAGAGATCCTGACCAATTGATGAAGAAAGGCATGGTCTTGATCCTAATGAGGACTGTCAACTTCTGAGTGTCCTTCTTTGTTTTGATAGCATCAGCCTAGGGTGAGTTGGTAATGAATAATTGAAAGGCTAATGCAACCAAAGTAGCCAAAGAGCTTCTTGCTTGCATGCATGTGTATTGCAAAAGTTACTTCAGAAGTTTTACACTTCTTTTAAGAAAAATGTCTAAGTGTAAATCTTCTGAAGCCAAGACTAATATCTTCCGAAGCCAAAGATGATGTCTTCTGAAGCTTAGAAGACAAAGTCTTCCGAAGCCAACAAGACAGAAGACTGATTTCTTTCGAAGACAGAGAAGACATGCTTTCTCTGATCTACTTTTTCAGAAAGCTAACCAACTTTTCTCTGCCACTCTGAAAACTCACCAACTTACATAAGTTGGTGAAAAGTTCCATGCTTTAGTAAACTGTAGATTATGGTCTAGGTGTACTTAACGTTCTATTTTATACTTTTATCCTTTTTGTAATACATTAGGATGTAAGCTATGGCATCTCATAGTCACATGCAAAAAGGTAATCTGACTTTTTGACTTTACATTGATTTTGTTGTCTAGATTAGTGTATCCAGCTGGCATTCAAAGTATGGCCGGCTGTAGGATATAGTATAAAGTATCTCAGGTCTTGTATTTTGAATTATCACTTGTTCATTTTGTGACTTTGTAATGGAACTTGAGAGCAATATACAGCATTTTTGAAAACCATTTATGATTGTGTTCTTTTACTTTAAGTTTTTAGTTTCCATAAAGTCGGTTTCCTATTTGATCTTGTAAGTGTTAATCAAGTTCACTCTCCAAACACCTTGTGAAACTGTTGCATTGACCTCTCCAACCGGTCATGCGGGCCGGTCCGACCGTGAATCGTCGTGTGAGCCGATCCGAGCACCTATTGTTTGTTTTGGTAAGGTTGAGCTGGCCGGTTGATCCCAAGTCGGCGGTTGGACTAGGATTCGACGATCTTGAGGTTGAACCGGTGTGTACTTTTGCAGCTTCCATCGAATGGGTTCTCCAAAAACCAAATCGCAGCCCCTTCTCCAAATTGTAGCCCCTTCTTCAAATCGCAGCTCCACAAACCAAATCGCAGCTTCCATCGATCGGGTCCCAATCGCGACTCCAAACCTACACAAATCGACCCTCCAAATCATGGCTTCTCCACAAATCAACTTCTCAGGGTGCTTTATTTCAAAATATCTATTCTTTAGTTCTTCACTTAAGAGGAAGAATGAAGACTTGAAGATGATTTTTGCTTTATAAAAAAATATAAAACTAAAAACTGAAAAGTAGCTTTATGGAAAACCGAAAAAGTCTCTGAAATGAAAATGACATTTGCTTTTATGTGTATAATTAATATATATGTTATTTAATCATTATTTTTTTATTTTCTTATGATTTCTAACTCTTTTTACTTTAATTTGTTACTATTATTCTATTCTTATACATATACTTTTAAATTAATTATAAGGTTATCCAGTTCTTAAATCCGACCGATTTGACCAGTGAACCAGTAAGTTGTCCGATTCGACGTACGATACGGTTCTGAAAACATTAGATTAGACTAACAAATGATCATGTGACTCATATATACTTTGTTTCATTAGTGAAGATTTAATATGGTGACGAGCTAAGCAATTTTGTTATTACTTGTAAGTGGTTGTTTAAATTTATTTTTTTACTTTGTTTTATCTACAATAACAAACACACATACAATTTAAACTTACATTTTTAAAATTACAAACTCACACATAATTTAAACTTACTGTTAAATCTACTCTGAAATCAATTTACAGTAATTTATTATACACGGACTTAAACACTTGGACATTAAAGAAAGGCGCATCACTCAATCCCCATCGTTTTTTTATTTTGCTTATTTAGGTTTTTTTATTTAGTTTTTCTTATTTGTATTTGTTTTTTCTTTTTTGTATTACAACATTTTTATCGTTTTATTTTATTTATTGGTTTTTTTATATTTATTTAGAATTTCTTAAATTCTTTTGTTTTCTTTTTACTTTTCAATGGTTTTTTTGGATTTCTTTTGTTTTATTTTCTGGTTTCTAAATTTTTTTTATCATGATGAATACAAATATATAAGTTGTTGAAATCATACCATATCTACAATTCAAACCTATCTATAAAACACAAACATGCATGCATAACAACCTGGTCGCAAAACGTAGGTACTTGTTGGTGAAGTAAGCACCAAGTGTTGGTTAGAGGGGTGCTGATGTCAACATCGACTAGCCATTTTTTGTTTTCTTTTTAAATTTTTCCTTGAGCCGCATTATGTTAATATTTTAATTAAAATATAAGAAAAGATAAAATCAAAGTAGCCATTTGCATCTATTTTATAATTAAATTTAGGGTTATTAGATTTTAGTAATCCCAACTTTCATTTATTAGTCGGGATTAATACCAACTCAAAAATTTTTTACAGACACTCTCAACTTTGAGCGTATTTTCTTTCAACGATCCCTAACTAACTGAAAGTTAACACCGTTAGTTTTTTTATTACATTGACTGTTTTTACGACCAAAACACTAAACAAAAAGTTGAAATCAACCATCTGTTCCGTCAATCTGAAACTTCCGCGCCCTAAAACCCATCAAACTCCTCCTTCTGATCTAAACCACTTAACTCATTCGAGATAGATTTCGTGTGACGTTTGAGGCTAGACACCAAAAAACGGATTTGATGAAGGCTGGGTGGTGGCGTAGTTGAAAAATGGCTCAATGTTGACTCCATTTTATTAAAAAAAACTAACGGCGGTTAACTCTCAGTTAGTAAGGTATCGTTGGAGGAAAATAAATTAAAAGTTGGGAGTTTCTGCAAACATTTTCTGAGTTGGGATTAATTCCGGCCAATAAACGAAACTTGGTATTATTAAAATCCAATAACCCTAAAATTAACTAAAGCGAAAATTTAAAATAAACTTTCATTAACTAAAAAATACATCATAGAATAATTTAATTCAAATAAAATAACACCCAACACAAAAATTATCATTCCTAACATTGTGTCTTTTCCCGGTTTCTTTGTAGAAAAACTTCCAACATCGGCTAGGAATACGTCAAGTGGTCTTTTAAGTTGACTTCTAGTTACTTTGTTGTTGATGTTCTTCCAACGCTTACTATTATTGTCACATCAATCCAACAAGAACTTGATATTCCTCTTGCATAATATAAAACTTCTCGTCTCGAAGTCGGGATCTACACCCAGGTTCGGTTTGACTTAAGGTGTTGAAACTCTTGATCTTTGCTAAAAGTTCTTTTTGTGACATCGATGATGCGGCTAATCTCTTGCCTTTTCAAGTCGTTCTCTTGTGTTCTACATTCGCATCATTGTTGAGATTAATGTTGGGAAATTGAGCTTCCGAAGACGTGGTGCAATGTGACCGGATCCATTTGTTATTTTTTTTTAATCTTTTTATCGCTTGTTACTCACATAATCGTTGGGATTAATGTCGGGAAATGGAGCTTCCAAAAAAGTGTGGTGTAGTGATAGGATCCATTTGTTTTTTTTTATATCTTTTTATTGCTTGTGACTCACTACCCATTATAGGAATATTGGTCCATCCTAGGTGAGATCAAACAATCTTCCATGCCTTCATTTGCGAAAAGCTTTTTTTCTTGCAAACCTCATTGTAGTCCAAATTTGCTTGTTGAATCACATCTTCGTCACTATCACCATTAAACCGCAAAGCGCCGGCTCATTTTTTGTTAAAAAAAGAGTTTCGCTTTATTATAGCATGGTTTATATCTCTCCATTTCGAATACAGTTGATCTGGACTTCGGTTATCATTTTTCATTTGAATGTGAAAATGCCCGATAATCTACAAAATTATTAAAAACATTAAAATTTAAACAAATAAAATCTTAAAAATTAGAATTTAAACAAATAAAATAACATTAAACCTTCTTCCAAAAACCATTTCAATTTTGTTCATTGCCGATAATCAAATTTTCCACACCCGACGGAGGAAGTGTTTCATCACTAGAATCGGAGTTCTTAGGAGATTAGTCTTGGAAATTATTTAAGTATAGTTGTGGCATTGGAAAGCATGCCTATTGGTTGTAGTAGGGTGGCGGTTGAAATTGTAGATGATATGTTAGGGTGTTCAATGGGTGAGATTGTTAAGAATGTGATTGTGAGGCTTGAGTTTTTTACGAGGTTTTTGAAATTGTCTTGTTTTTTTGGCCAAGCAGAATGATGCTTCCATGTTGTTTAGAGGAAAAATTAGGGATTGAGTGACATCTTAGAAAATAGATAGGAATAAAAGTAATGTGTAAAAAATGGTGAGATTGAGCTATATTTATAGTGTTTAAGTTATTTCTTTTTTTAAATGAAACACTCAAATGACAGTTGTGTAACGATCTGTAATAATCAGAAAAGAGGGGTGTGATGATCGGTGGTGCCTAGTAAAAATTCATTAGGTCGAAGGTTTATCTATCTCACTAGGTTTGGGTGTGATATTCCCACCCAAGGACACGTATTCTCACCATCCCCCGATCACGACTCCTATTACCTAACATTGGTGGTGCTTCCAAGCATTTAACTCGGGTTTAAGCCTTGTTTTCCCTTTACTATTTTTCTCGTTATAATTACTCTCCCCTTGTTTATTTCTTTTTTATTTATGTTGCTTTTTATTCCTTCCTTTGTTACGGTTTTTATTTGTTTTCTTATATTTACGTTTTTTCAGGATTAAATTTTTTTTCTTGTTTTATTTTTCACATGTGAATTTTTTTTTTTTTTTTTACTTTTTGTTTGTTGTTTTCACATTTAAATTTTTTTCACGGCTACAACATTAATGTAAAAATTAATAAAATTTTAACATTACAATTTTAACAACTCTTACGTTTCGAACAAAGAACGAGCGCCGGGTATAAAAGTATTTATTATATAAACTTGGAATTGAGTCTATTTTATACAACTAAGAAGAAGCTTGCATAATGCATATAGATATCATGAGTTGGACGTATAACTACAAATTGAGTTGAGTAATGTCGATTGACCTTGAATATATAAGTCGTTAAATATTATTATTTAATAGTTATTAATTGTAGTTGCAATTTGAAGCCTTTCTTCTTCCGTTGATATATATATCACTTTCACATTACCTATTCAAATTTCCCGGCCTGAGTTTATATACAAGAAAATTGAATGGGTTAAACGGGACTTGTTCATTCGCTGACTAGTCGAACTTGACTCAAATTTGAAAATTTGATACAAACTTGAATGCAATATTACAAATTTGGAAATCTATGTCAAACATATTAACTCAAACACGATATAAGCTTTCTTAGATTGACATAAACATAATCTGTTAATCTGAAATTCTTTAATTTTTCATTTGTAGATATAAATACCCTGATGATATAAATTAATGAAAATTAATTAGGAATATGAAAATAATAATTTTGGTTAAATTATAAACTAGATGCATTTTTCTCTTGAAATGCAATTATTCGTTATTTTGTTTGAAAATGTGTTATAATTTTGATCATTTGCGTCACTTAAGTAATACTAGATAATTAGTTTCATACATACTTAGGTCTACAATAAGGCCATGGGGGTGTAACTTAACCTAGAGGTGCATAAATTGCATTAAACTTTGAAACTGTGTCGTGTTCAACCCGGGTGGGGTTGTGATCAAAAATATCCAAACCGGGTTTGACCAGGTCCTAGGTTGGATCCACCCCAGATTCAAGAGGGCAAAATGATAAAAGAAATCGGGTTTGAATAAGGTCAGGTTTGAATAAGGTCGGGTATGGGCCGGGTAGGGTAGAACCTAGGTTGAACTCAGGTTGGGGTGTCGAGGGGACAAACCGATTTGAACCCTACAGGTTGAATCGGGTTGGACTGGGGTGTTCATGAGCCAAGCCGAATCGAGCGGACCTTTGCTCGTGCTTGGCTCGTTTTCAAACCGAACCGAGCCGATCAGCTTGTTTACAACCGAGCGGAAAATCAAACAATCATTTTTCGAGCGTTGATTTTTCTAGCAAGCGTTGAGCGAGCGTAAAAGAGTGGCGAACGTTTTGTAAAACCCAACTTTCTAGTGAATCATCTAGTTTATATTGTAATGAGAGACGGTAACAATATTGGATATTAAATTTTAGTGAATCAAAAAGTAGTCTCATTTCATAACATAACATTTTTATAAATGACAATACGTTGTGGCCGACAATAAGACTAATGCTATAGCCAATAAGACTAAGGCTATAGCCAATAAGAAGATTAGCATATTGCAGAGGACGATGACGATGAGAGTGGGAGAGGATCAACTAAAGAAAGAGCGTAGTCAAAGTTTGACTTCTAGCGCGTAGCTTAGGATTTCCCTTTTATGGTTAGTGCTAAAAATATAATTATATATTTGTATATAATGGATCAAATCTAGTAGAGTGCTATGTGTGTGTGTGCATATATGTATAAAAAATATTCAAGCCGATCCGAGCCGAGCGGACCTTTGCTCGTGCTTGGCTCATTTACAAACCGATTCGAGCTGATCGGCACATTTACAACCGAGCAGAAGTTTGAGCGAGCATTTTTCGAACAAATTCTGAATGAGCATCGAGCGCTTTGAACAGCCATAGGTTGGACCCAGGTTGAGGAACTACCAGGTTGAAACCAGGTCGGGTCGGGTTCTAAATCCGGGTTCAATATGCACCTCTACCTTAACCTTCTTGATCATACGTAGGCGTCACATCACTCACTTTACCTCATTTCACTTCATCTCACACCAAAAAATAGTTTAACCTCCTTAACTCCACCTCATACCAATTAAAAAACATATCCACCTTGTATCACCCGTTAATGAGCTCAAAAGGAGGGGTTTAATGCCTTTAGATGCATGGAGAGGGGCGGTGTGCAACACGAATACACCATTAATGCGTCCATGTGGGATAACGTCTCTAGGAGACAGGGTATAGCACAGGGCGTCATATTAGATACCATACGTAGTTGATAAAATATAAGGCATAAAGATGGAATAAGAAATATGAAAGATGCAGTAGAAGAACATATATAGGGTAAAGATGGAAAGCATATACAGGACGCCTAGGCGAGTAGTGTTTACGATGAGAAACGAGTGCATATGTGTACATCATTAGTATGTTTTTTACACATAGCATTAATTTCGTGAGACTAATTATCATGATTCATTTGGTTATCTAAGGTTATGCTTATGGTGTTTTACAAAAAAAAAATGTTGTTTTTTTACTTTTAACCTAAACTTTTTCGTTTTTTGCAATGTAGCCTCACAAAATTTGATTTTTTTCTTTTAACCTAAAACTTTTCATCTATTGCTGTTTAACCTCATAACTTTTTATACTTTCAACTTTGATCCCCTATACTTTTAATCTTTTGTAAATTTTCGTTTTACGTTTCATTCTAAGCTTTTCAAGTTAACACGATGTAACATGCATGCGTGATTCAACATTTTTACGTTTGCTTTAAATTTTGTTCTAAATTTTGTGAGCTAACACAATGTAACGTGCGTGTGTGGTTCAACGTTTTTACATCTATTTATTTTCTGTTTGACCGGTCTATCGCAACATTGATCCTAGATCGAATTAGTTATACTTTTCTATTTTTTACGTTTCAGTTTAATTTCTTCTCATTAACAATCACAACTTTAGTGTTGGTGATAGCTAGCTGGCGGTGATGCGACATTGATGCTATGTGACACGCTTTTAAGCTCTGCCGCAACGCTGGAAGCTTAATTCTAGTTATACGTATAAACTAACTTTTTATTTTGATCCTTAGTAACTTAAAAAATACATGTTTCATATCAGATAAATTTAGAGAAAATATCATATACGCACCTCTAAACAAATAAAGGATTTTTGTTTAAAATAATAATATAATGTTATAATAATTTAACAATTGCCCAAAATGTCAAAATCAATTTATGTAACGGCAAACACCCGTTTTTCTGGTCCTCGTATATAAGTTTCCCATATATACTTGTTCAACTTTCCCAAATAAACTATCACTTCATCCCTCTTTCTTTGTAACACATGTTTTGCAGACCAAACATCACTCACTTTTCCTCCTTTTTAATCACCTAATCTCCACCCACATAAACCCTAATCCATCTAATTAATCCCCATTACTCTTCTCTTCTTCACTTTTTCTAATTTTAATCATGGGATTCAAAGGATTTGTTGAAGGCGGCATCGCGTCGATTGTCGCCGGATGTTCAACGCACCCGCTTGATCTCATCAAGGTCCGGATGCAGCTCCAAGGAGAAAACCCTGCACCGTCCCAGCTGGGTGCCAACATCCACGGCACGGGGCCCCCACGCATGGGCCCCATTGCCGTGGGGATGCGGATCATCCAGCAGGACGGTGCAGCTGCTATGTTCTCTGGGGTGTCTGCCACCGTCCTGCGTCAGACGCTTTATTCTACGACTCGTATGGGTCTATATGACATCATGAAGAAAAAATGGACCGATCCGGAGACCGGAAACATGAAGTTGTGGAAGAAGATCGGGGCCGGGTTGATCGCGGGTGGGATTGGTGCGGCGGTCGGGAACCCAGCTGACGTGGCGATGGTTCGCATGCAGGCTGACGGGAGGCTCCCAGCAGCACAACGTCGCAACTATAAAAGTGTGGTTGATGCTATATCGCAAATGGTTAAAAATGAGGGGGTTGGTAGCCTGTGGCGTGGTTCATCTCTTACTGTGAACCGCGCCATGTTAGTGACTGCATCGCAGTTGGCATCGTATGATCAGATTAAAGAGACGATATTGGAGAATGGTGTGATGGAGGATGGGCTTGGGACCCATGTGACCGCGAGTTTTGCTGCAGGGTTCGTGGCTTCGGTAGTCACGAACCCGATTGATGTCATCAAAACTAGGGTCATGAACATGAAGGTGGAGAATGGAAAGCCTCCACCGTATGCAGGTGCGACGGATTGCGCCTTGCGAACCGTACGAACCGAGGGTCTCATGGCGCTTTACAAAGGGTTTATTCCTACGATATCAAGGCAGGGGCCATTTACTATCGTGCTCTTTGTTACACTGGAACAAGTTCGAAAATTGCTCAAGGATTTGGATTTCTAAATTTAAATGATGATGATCGATGAATACATAGTGTGTTTAGTGATTTATTTAGGAAGAAAAAAGGAAAGAAAATAATTTATTTCGAATATAAATTATATAATTTTTATATATATGATAAAATAAGAATATATTTGAGAATGATAAAACAACTTATTACATGATGAATTTTTAGCGTCATTAGCTACTCTATGCTTTTAGTATTGTTTTAATTCTTTGAATAACAGGTCAATAATAATATTAAGATGTATGAGGTAAATGAAAAATAGTGGTAAGTCTAAGATTCATATATATTTTTGGGCTAATACGAATAAAAATTATATTTTCAGTTTGTTTGATTATCATTATATATTTTATTTTAAAATGAATTAGAAGGACATCTATGCACGTGACAAATACCAGTTGGAATTAAACACGGAAGCTTAAAGGTGGTTTGATTTTTTAAAATAAATAAATTGATTATGGACACTCTGTTTAGACCTTTTTCTAATAAACTATGATTATCATCAAAAGTAAAAGAAAGGGCCCAAAATACGAAATAAACGTGGAAAATAACAGTCAAATTAATGAATTTCCAAACAATTAGTTTGCTTATACTCAATGATTTAAAGATCGGATCGGACCGGCCGGTCGAACCGGTCCGACCGGGATTCGGAGGGGTGGCCGAACCAGTTTAGGCCAGTTCGTTTTGGAGGGGACGGACTGGCCGGTTTGTCCCAAACCGGTGGTTGAATCGGATTTTGAATTTTTTTTTTTTGGATTTTAGTGGTTAAAAACGAGGTTGAATAATCTATGTATACTAATAAAATAAGGTTTTTAGAAGCCACTTGTAACAATTATAGACCGCCTAAATTTATTTTCCCGCTTCTCTCTTCTAATAAATATCACATTAACTATTAATAATTTTATTTAATTTTTTTTCATATCAATTTATTTTAATAAATTAAAAAAAAGATCATTCTACAAATGTAATTTTTAAAGAAATAATATTTATAAAATAAAATTTTTTTTAAAAAAAAACATCAAACTTAAAAAAACAATATATTTTAAAACCTGTGTTTTCTAAAAAAATAAAATTTTTATGAAACAAAAACAATTCAAATTCAAAATTTAAAAAAATTATTAATAACGACACTTTTTTAAAAATAGTTTTTTTTGAAACAGTTTATTTGAAAACAAAACTTTTTGAGAAAAACAAAAAAAATATTAACAAAAATTTAAAAAATGAAGTTGTCATTTTATCAATTGTACGTAATATCAATCATATCTTATATTAAAAGATCGTTTTATGATTTATTAATTTTTATTAATAACTATTAATATTTTATTTATTCAACCCGTGTAATACACGAGGTATTAACCTAGTAAATTAATATGTTGGACATAAAATTATTGTTAAGTTTTATATATAACTATAAAATACACACATAAATTACTTATTTTTGAATTATATATATAATCCGGTCCCACCACCGGACCAGTAAGAAGTTCGGTTTGATAATTTTTCAAATATAAATGCCTATAAATACACACAAATTAAAGATGAATAAATCCCTTAAATTTCTATGTTAAAATAAATCCCTCAAATTTCTATGTTTGTAGCTCTTATTACATCAATCATATATCAATCAAATTCATCATTTTTCTAAAAATTTATTTGAAAAATATGTTGCATATTTTATGTATTTTTACTTTTTATTGTTTTAGTTTTTGGTTTTGTTTCGCTTTAGTATTATTGCCTATAAATACACACACATTAAAGAAAGTATATAACATATATAAAATAGAAATCATAGATACATTAAATAACTTCACATACAAAAAATAACTACATATACAAGAAAATAAAATAAAACTTACATACACCTAGACTATTTTGATAAGAACTTTACAACAAATAAACAAAATTAATAAACAATTTTCAAAAAAAAAGGATGAAAACTTAACTTACTATTATTTTTTTAAGAAATTTGGGTTATAGCTCTAAATAATGTAGGGCAGCAAAACAGTAAGTTAAGTTGAATTAGAGGGAAGACAAGTATAAACAGGTGAATGGGTCACAAATGCAGGACCCTCTTGATTGACCGTTTACCAACCTCATCAATTACACAAAGCAAGTGTCTAAGTCTTATGATCTTTTATGGCTGGATATTTTGAATAAGCTTTTGGAAGATTATTGATGGAACAAAATTACCCAACAGCCCCTCTAGGTCCCAACTTGTGCTCATATTTATTCCACACAAACAAAAACCAAGTCTATTTTATGATGGCGACACGGATGCAAACGTGTCGAACTTCTTAAGAACCAGTCAAGAACTCAAGATAGGATCGATAAAAGTTTCAAATCTAAGAGAGCATGAAAAGCCTTGAACAGAATTCGAGCTTAGATTGAAGCTAGTTTTGCAACCAAGCTTAATCTTGAGGTTAATACATCGAGCTTCATTAGGCTTGTCGGACTATTTATATAAATATTGTAACAATAATATGATATAGAAATGTATAGTTGCAAATAAATAGATTATATACATCTATATTGAAAAATAATATATTCTATATATTATGTTATATATAATCAAATTTATAAATTGAGGAAAATTTAGTACACAAATAAAAAACAGTTAAGTAATATATAAAAAATAAGCCGAGCTCAAGCTTTAGAAAATAGCACTCAAAACAAAGTGAAGTGAAGTCAGGCTCGCTCTAGTTATTTACACTCAACAATTCAGACTTCATTGTTACTGGTTTAGGATTTAAAACTATATCACACTTCCGTTGCAGCAACTAAAAGTTTTAGACTGCATCGGTAATTTGAGAATAATCACAAAAGACAGACTCGAAGTTGGTTTTTATTTACAGATTCATAAGCACATACTACTAGTACCAAAAGCTTTTAAAATGCAATCTAGACTGATATAAAAGGATGATTTCATTGACCTCATATCAATCCTTTGATCCCAGAACATGTTGCTTGATCTCTTCAATCTTCGAGGCCAATTCATCTCTGTTTCTCTGCAAAACGTACCAAAAATCCAGCTTCTAAATAAATTCTTTTTAGAGAAAATCACGAAAGTAGCCATATCCTAGTTTCTTATTATACCTATATAGCCATGTTAGAAAAATATCACCCCTATAAAACGTGTGATATTAGACCCGAGAGTCGCATATATATAATTTTGCTAGCGTATCAATTTATGCCCAATTGCCCATTTATCTACATGTAAACGGGCATATCATATGTAGTAATGTATCACCTTTTCAATCCCATAGCTTCAGAAAGGGAATCATGGTAATACGCGACAAAAATTCGCTTAATATCTGCATTTTCACATATCTTGAAAGGCTAATCAACATCCAAACTATGTAACATGTCTCTTATAACTTTACCATGTAATGAATTTTATGGTCCTCCAATAGACAGTTTGGAAGTGAAAGGGTTATACATGGCCACACATCTAACATGCAAAGTGAGATACAAGAGTAAAAGTAGATACGTGCATAGGGCTCACGTATCACATCGCTAAAGACATGAGTTTTCTCAAGCATGACTGTTTAACACACCTAGGACAATGGCTACATACCTTGAAGAATCAATAAATACATCCAGATCTCTATTTGTGATGTTAACTACTTAATATCCACAGAAGAAGACACAAAGCAATCTCAGTTAGACGGTTAGTTACATACCTTGAAGAGCAAGTAACGAGTGCTGAACCAGATAGTGTAGCCAAGACCCACCACTTCCATCAATTTAGGAAGCTGGTAACAGAAATTGAAAAAAAAAACAAATAAATAGATTAGAAGACAGGTTATGATATGTTAAGATTTTACATTAGCAAGTTCAAAAACTACAAAACACACCACAGGTATTTGATCAATGGCTCCAACTATTGATGCGGTTAACCATAGAGCTGTAATGCCGCCTACACCAAGTAAAGCAATTGAAAAGGAATCTTTAAGATCCAACTACAAAATAAGCACAAGCATGTTGTCAGTATATATATGGTAATTGCTTCTTTGTATGTATTTGATGGCGGTTGAAATATGAAAAAAGCATAGATGTTCTAAAATTATATCCAAAAGCTTTTCCTATAAAAACTTTGGCAAATTTTATTTTGGGATGCCATGAAAATTCCAACGTTTCCATCTATTTTCACACAAAACGTAATGCTGTTTGTCGATCTTGAAGATCATTTTAGATGTTGGCTAAAAGTCAAACATTTTGAGCATACACTTCAAAGAAATAGCCATGAACATAATCACACCTCTACTTTGAGCTTATTTAGAAAATCATATAGAGGGAATTGATCATCCACTGCAGCATCATCGTTGAATAGACCAAATCCTCCAAACCCACTACTCTTGTCAGCTTGACCTTCATTGACCCCCACTACATCATCAGTTTCTTCTTTGGCATACTGATTTACTCCATTTGATGCTTCCTCAGGTGTTGCTTCTATAGATGAGTAGTTGACTACATCTGGTTCATCTTTGACATACTTGTTTGCCCCGCTTGATGTTTCCTCAGACGCGCTTGCCTTTATAGATGAGTAGTTGTAATACCGTAAGCCTGTGAGCAAAAATAAGTAAGACCTTGTTTGTTTCCCATGAAACTACAATCTCCCAGGTCAATCATTTACACAAGGAACATGATTCGTGAGTAAACCTTTACGTGATATTTTTCTTACATCAAGTGTAACACCAGTATTTAGGCTGCACATTCAGGATCACATCAGCCCATTAATACAAAACTTTTTAAAATAACTATCTAGCAAACATATTACTTCCAAGTAGAAGTAAATATTTATGCTAATATGCTTTTGGGAAAGTTTATTTATTAGATGGAATGAAATTCCACCATCCATCCAACCTGATTTTCTATTAGCACTTAACAGGAGTATTAAAGTTCACAATTTTCATGTAGTTTTGCCCCTCTTCGATGACATGATTGGTGATACGAGTTCTTGGATGCGTCGTATAAAGACTAGAAATCTTTAAAGTGGGGTATGCATATGCGGTAGCCGGTATGCCTTAGCTAGGTCTTGGGGCCATAGCTTGTCTTACATTTTTTTTTTTTGGGTTGCCTTTCTTCCTAGGTGTCGGTAATAGTCACTTTCTAGGTGATCCTTGATATCTTATCTCATCTTATTTTCCTTTTTCTGCCTCATCTCCCCTTCCGAGACCCTACTCTTATGAATGGGATATTACTAGGCTTGATTGTTTGTTTGGAAACATATTACTTTACAGCATCAGTATTAAATTTCTCACATCACTTATACCAAAATACATATAGAAGAGAAGCACACTACTTTTCAACAACAGAACTAATAATAATTCTTCACATCAATCATACTAAAATTCATCAATTTCGTATAACAAAAAGGACGAAAACTTTAGCAAGGGAATGCTTACTTCAAATCTAGAGCAAACGAAAGAACTACCAAACAATAATCAACATCAAACATACACAACCAAATTACGAACTACAACCATCAAAGCACACACTTCTACCAGAATTTCATCAAAGAGATTCAATCTCTGAAACTGATAATAAGTTTCAACTCTACTATTCTCCTTTCGCTTTCGGTTGCATCTAATGATTAAATATCAATGAGAACTCGAGGCCGATTCAACAGCATCAAATTCATAACTGAAAGTCGATCGAAATCAAATAGTTAAGAATGGAAATGCACACCTGGATTGTTGATGGCAATGGAGTTCAGTTTGAGATTGAGAGAGAGATCACGTAGCAGGCTACTTCTGTGAGGAGAAGAAGATGTAAGATTTGGGATGCAACGAGCAGAAGAAAGCTCCATTGTTGGTTGGGGTTTTAGGTGGTTCGACTAGGGTTCTATAGTTTGCGATTTGCAAGGGGGTTTTCTTGGCTAAAAATGGCATAAAATATAACTTGAATTATACTCATAGTGTTACTAAATTTACTAAAAAAAAAAAAAAAAAAAAAGAAATGAAAGTTACAAAAGGAAGAAAAGAAACAGGAAAAGTTACAAATAATGATACAATTTTTAATGAAACAATTTTTATTTTATGTTTCAAAGTTTAAAAGAAAAAAAAATGTTAATCACTAAGCAAACATAATTATTTATGTGACCATTTAGATTTGAATCCACGTACATTCACAAACGATGTGAAATACAATGTAATAGACGATGTGAACCCACAATTTTTAAAGCACTAGAAAGAATTAACAGGAGCACTGGCAAAAGCATTAACGTGTTTAAGTATTATATGACTTATATTTTGTGAATTCCAATATTATTAAGTTTTTTAAAAATGATATCCTGCGACTCTAATATGTAGGGAAATTACTCTTATTTTAGACGTCTAGATATCTAGGCATAACAAAAAGTTTTGTAACCTAGGAGAAGGATTTTGTTGCACGATGCATTGTTGCTGAAAATCTAGTAAGTCGAAGGGGAACTCTACCTTGATGGTGTTTCCGTTAGTGCTTCGTGCTCAGAGATTGAGTATGCTACATTATTATATATTAACTGTAACGTCATTTCTTGCAGGTTGGTATGAATTCCTAGCCCTTTTCACTATGAGTATATTCTAATCCAATTCTTACTAAGAATTTAGGTAGTCATATATGATTACTAACCACTTAAACAACGAAACTGTATTTTGTTTGAATTCAAGCTTTTTTGTTTTAGTAGATTTCAAGAATTTTGGTTTGAATTAGTGTTTTCCAAATGAATTTCGTTGGTTTTCTTGGATAGAAACTGAATATATGTTTAAAGGAGTTGATTTCTAATTTTTAAAAGTTTTAGATTAATATAAAGTTTTTAGATTATATTTAACAAAAAAATCTAAATGTTAAAATTTATAGAAATTGAGCCTCAGAAAACCATGATTTCTCTATCCTTAGAATCGTTGTCTTGAATCATCATATACCAAAACACAACCTCCCATGTTTAGGCACAATCGTGCCAATTCTTTGTTCGACGATACTCGAGAATAATGCAGATCGCTAAGTTAAAAAGGCTGACATGCTCGTGTCTAGGGATGGCACATGTTGGATCAAAGAACCTTGCTTAGTCAATAAGCCAAGAATTAACATATGAACTACTAAATATGATTTCTCAAAGGTCTGTTTTTATAGGTAGATTACATCTAAATAATAGGAAGTGACATGCAAGAAAATAGGAATAAAAACAAGAAAACAATAACCATAGCTAGCTAATCTTAACCTTATCAATAAACTTAATAATATGATAAACACCAAGGATTTGAACTATTGTAGACATGATTTGACTCTTTCATATACTCACCATAACGATTGCTTAAGTTCTTTCTTTGTAGCATACTAGTCGCAATCTATACAATGATTCGGTTTATTTCCTTCATATACTCCGTGTTGTTTGGGAGTATATGGAGTATTTAAATCATGTTTTATTTCTTTATTCTCACATAATGTTATGATTTTCTTTTATTGACAATTATTCTCCTTTTAAATTAGATCTTAGTGCTTTCACCTTCTTTTTTTTTCCAAGTCCAACATTAGCTTTAAATAATTAAAAGTTTTAACGACTTCAGATGTTTCTCGTATGAAATAGACCCATATTATTCTACTATAATCATCAATAAATAACACAGAGCAGTTGTTGCCTCCTAGTTTTTGAGTCAACATTGGTTCATATACATCAGTGTGGACTAGTTGTAAAACTTCAAAAGTTTTAGATGTTAATTTCTTTAACATAACAACGTACGTTAACAACTGCAGGAAATAGTTTAAGCAAACTTATGACTGTTCCATGATGAGAACCACATTGTGTGTCTTCGGCTTAAACAAGAAAAACCACTTGGTTTATTTCATTTTCGATCTTAATTTCACATTGAAGAATTTCTTCTTTCACTCTCTCTTTTTTTTTCTTTGTATATCATACATTTTCATTTGAAGAATTTCTTCTTTCACTCTCTTTTTTTTTCTTTCTATATCATACATTTTCATTTGCAAGAAGTAGAAAACGTATTAACAATCATGGAAAGATTATCATAAAAGTTTTAACAATAGGATTCTTTTTGCAACAACCATAATCACTGACAGAAAGGCCATGAGCAAAACAATATGTGTAATGTGAAAATGGATATCTCTCAAAATCAAAACTTTTATGTCAGTAAACTCTCCTCACATGTTCACCATCATAACCTTGAACCTTGACGTGTTTTCACAAAAATAAACTATAAGATAAATTAAATAAATTCAATAAAGTTTACGTAATGAAAGTATGAAACTTACTACTCACTTGATCTCTGCCCAAATGGCTATTTGTTAATTAAAAAAACAATGACTTGTTTAAGAGTTGAAAAAGATGGGCATTTCACATAAACAATTCCAATAAAACTCTCTTAACAACTTTGAGTTTATCAACATATCTCATAACTACAACTATTTGTTCCTTTAAAGATATGTCACTAGACTCATCTATTAACAACCCAAACACATCATGTTTAATTTCTTCGCAAATAATTTTGGTTACTTCTTTCACAAAGCATTTAATAATCGCTTTTTGTATTGTTGGAGATGTCAATTTATTACTCTTTTTTACATTCCCTAATGTGTGCTACTGCTTACTAGTATCCTTGGTTATTATCACTTATAAACTTTAAAACTAAAAGAAAAAACCCTTAGAATGAGATTTTCCCGATTCACCATGACCATGAAATGGTAAAGATTTTCTAACAATAGTCTAGCACTACGAACAGAACCATTTAATCTTAATCGACTGCAATGTATTCTTCTTCACGTAGCTTATCGTATGCCACATTAATGGATAACGTTTGTTTCAAGAGATTGTCACATTTTTAGACTGACTTATTATAATTAATGTCAATTAACCCAACATGATATTTTAAAGCATCCACTTTACTCTGATTATAAAAGCCTAATGTTGTTAAAGTTTCTCTTTCACCTTGATTGCCAATGATCTCTTTAAACAAAATAACAACATAAGCAATATGCCTTGTATACTTTAGTATCATACTCTAACCATGTATATTTATCAAACCATTCAACACCAAAATGTGTCTTCTTACTAGAATAGTCTTTGAATGAAAATTTATGACATTCCTATTGAAAAACCTTTTTAACAAGATAATGCCTTGTTATGTCATCTATTTGACTAGGGTGATCACTAGTAATAGGTGTCCTATAAGAGGGATCCTAATGATGATCATTCTAATTGGTTGCATCTGGTATTAAAGGAATTGATTTCGAAAGAATATTTGGACCAATATCATAATTTTCTTGTACATAATTTGCAATATATGGACTTCCATAAATGTTATCATTCTCTTGAAATTTTCTTTTAGGAATTTGCGAATAATAACCTATTCAAAATGTGGTTCTATCTTTCAAGTTTTAATTTTCTTAATTTTATAACAAACAAAATGTCTATAATTAAATACTTAATAATAACTAAAATTAGAAACCAAATCCTAATCTAAAGTCTAATTTTGTTCCTTTTGTGATAGAGAATACAATTTGCACAATCGCACACGAAATTATAAACCTTAAAAATCTAAAATTAAAAGGAAACAAAATAATAATACCTCCTTTGAGCGGCGGAGGTGGACCGTTGGCAATGTGCAGCGAAAGTGGTGATGTTCTGCTGGTCGATTCTGCCTTTGTCAGATTGGTAGCAGAGACGATGAGCGGACTGGTGTTTGATGGAGTAGCGGAGATTATTATCAATGTAGTCTTAGTTCTCAAATTTAATAATTTTTGGGCTTTTAATAAACTTTGGGCTTTTATTTTAATAAAATTTTGGGCTTTTAATAAAATTTTAGTTTAATGAAATTAACTTGGGCTTTTAACAATATTTTGGTTTAATGAAATTAACTTGGGCTTTTAATAAAATGTTGTGATAAGATGTTGGGCTTTTAAAAAAAATTTGAGGGGTATCTTAATTTTCGCTTAGGGTACATGATACATAAACGGTGAAAAAAAACTTGCGTTTCGAAACGCTAGTTGAAGGGTAGTCTGGACCACCCCTCGCATCTTAGTATGTCTGCCCCTATATGTAACACCTATATAATTCAAACATATAATGGTAAAATTGTCTAGAAAATGAATATAAACAGGCACAAACAACTATATAGCCGTTAGAAAATGACCACGTAACGGTATTAATAACTCGCTATTTCGAGCACCTTTAAACCTCTAATTATTAGAGGAGAGTTTTTGGCAACCTTCCCTAGTGCTTGGACCGTTCAAACTTCAGTCACTCGAAGCTTATCTTATGGCAATCTACCATCGTTTCTTCTTTTGGGCCTTACGGTTTTTGTGAACAAAATCAATTCAGGCCCATATTTTTGTCTACATGGGTTTGATTTTAGTATTTTACATTATACGTTTCATAATTTTTTCCTAAGACATAATATCTGTAAAAATTCTAAATCAAACATTCACAATATACTCAATTATTATTAGCTATATTTAGTAAACACGTTTATTTTACGTGTTGAATAAGAATATATTAAATAAAATAAAAACTTATTAATTATAAAACAATAATTAAATATAAGATATGATTGAAATATTTATTATTATAAATAAAATAACAATTTTGTTTGAAAACAAACCTTTTAATAATATGTCATTTTTAAAAACATAATTACTATAACTCTCATTTTTAATTATTTTTTATTTATAAAAGTTATACTTTTTAAAAACATGAATTTTAAAATATTGTGTATTTTTTGAAAAGTTTGATGTTTTAAAAAATTTTCTTATTTTATAAAAATTTATTTTTTTAGAAATAACATTAATAAAAAGATATCTTTCTTAATAAATAAAAAAATATTTTAATCTAGAAAACAAATTAAATAATATTATTAATAATTAATATGATTATTTAATAAGATAGATAAACGAGAAAAATTTGATGAGAAAATTGTAATTCTGTCATGTGTTCTTTCTATTTATTTTTTATTAGAGTATGAAGAATAGAGTAGAGAGATTAATAAATATAATTTTTAATTGTAGTATGGTAAAGACAAAGTATCTAAATTTTTTTGAGTCCAGTTTTGATTTCTAGTTTTGAAATATTATTGTGAGTTTCCTGGTGGTCAAAGAGTTGACGAAGTTCTTTTTTATCGAAACCAATGTTTTGAGGAACCGATCGGTCGGACCGGATAGCGCACGAACGACCACTGGTTGACGCCGTTGGGTTTTTTTTAACATTTATATTAAAAAGATTTTGAGCTATAAACTTGAATGAGGAAATCTTACTAAATGAGAGCTTTTATCCACTGTTGGAAGGATATTGATCTTCTATCTCTTCAATACAATTACATATAGTCTTTATTTTAAAATTAGGTCCCTTCTACTTTAAAAAGTTTATTCATTATTATCTTTTAATCTATTTCATTTAAAAATGTATATCTTATTTTTTTTACATACAATTTAATATATTATTAATATCTTATGTAATTTTAAATACTTTTCATTAATTATGAGCTCATTCATAGTTACCAATATAGATTCACTTGGCATCATTAATGTTTTTAAGATCAGATCGGAGAGTAAACTACACAACTCAAAGTTTCATACGTTGGAATATTATGACTGGATTTTAAAACCATATGGCATAACAAATTAAATAATATACATATTACAATAAGTATAATTAAAATTAAACTAAATTCAAACAAAATAACTCAAGTTTATATCGTTAATTTATTTAAAGTTGGAAAAACTGAGAAGCCTGATCATACTGTTCCTATAATTCGAGGAAGAAAACTAAAACAATGATTTTCCCTATACTGCCGATCCGTGATCGGAACCAGATAGAAAAACCGGCGAACCGGAAGGACTGACCAGTTAACCGCACCCCAGCTCTACTCCTTTAAATGGACAGGAGATATATACAGTTTGTTTCTGCCTGTAAATTTCAGGATTTTCACAATATGATCGATCTCGAATGATATACGTGGAATGAATATCATAAGGATATATTGAACAAGAAACAAGATCAAGATGAACACGAGATGTAAATAACTTCGATATAATTCAGACAAAATATGATTTACAATTTAGAATTACGACAAGTGTTTTGCTGAATTACATCACAAAACATCTATATATATTAACAAAAGTGTTCTCGCGCGAAAACTTTTTCTCGCGCGAAAACTTTTATTAAAAATCGATTTTAATTTCTCGAGCCTCTAATTTTTATCCTTACACTGCCCTTTATTAATAAGATTGGGCATGATCACAAATACCATGGATAGTAAAGGTTAATCTTATGCATATAGCTGCCTTGCTTGACTTATAATATGAACTCGTGATGAGATACAAACTTAAATTCTGGTCTTCTAATTCCACTTGCATTATTTGTCACAAAACGAATGTAAATTTCAACATCATTTGCTCCCTACCGCACTTTATTTTGACTAAAATCTTCCAAATTCTAATTTCTTCCTTTGAATTTAATATAAAATAAGGGACCAAACATAAAAGAACTTAGTTCTATGATGATAGCTATCTCTATAACTTTCTTAGCGACTTCTTTATTTTCAATACTTGTCATGTTGCGTATCAGATTTATTTGTAAAACATATGAGTGAAGACAAAAGTGATATTGCCTATTTTATTTAAAGATATTTTTAAAATCAAACAATGGCTACAAAATATAATATATAAATTCGTACCATAACTCCAAAATTATTAATATAAAACCAAAAGTCATTTTGTTTATTTGCTATATACATGGCAACTTGGCAAGGACACTTCATAAACAAGCAGATGAACCGCACCGGAAAAGAAACCAGTATGCTACAAACGCGATGGAAACCGTAGGTTTGGGACTGCTTTATACTTTTCTACCATAAAACCGGTTAAACAAGAACCAAACTGGTCAAAATGTGGCCAAAACTATTCAAAGCCATTGAAAACCCGGTCGAACCGAACAAGTTTGAACTAATCCTGGTTTCAGCTTTTCGCAGAGCAAACCAAACCGGCTTTCAACCCGAACCGATTAAAAAAACTAGTTTGTACAACTCTACCCTGTATACCTTACACATAACAAAGTTTCTTGATAGTATCTATTTGGACAGTTTGGGATAAAGACAAACTTATCCTCTTTCTAAGGGGATAGAAAGAGGATAAAGTAACCTCTCCCAGATGACCCGATTCAAATAACCTATATGGTCATAATTAAGTACGAGTCTCGTCGTTACCTTCCAACACTTTCATTTTCGTCGTCACATTAATTTTTCGGACCCATAGTATTCAACCATCCATATATACCATACATGAGGAGCTCAACCATATGGGACCTATAACGTTTGTGAATATAATTGGTCATGCACATGGGGCAACGTGTTCATGTCTAACAATATTATTGATTACCTCTTCGACCCAACCATGTAGCTAGGTCGTGGTTGACTTGAGCCAACCATATATTGGTGGTTGAGAGATTAATTTGGAGATAGGGTTACTAATTAATGATCAAAGGAAAAAATGTGTGATCAATTTAATGACAACAAACATTTTAGTCATTAACATATGAAGTGACAAAATATGTTGTACTATTGTAAGCTCACTATTGTACGTCTTAACCAACTTATCAGCACTCTCATTTTGAGTTCTTAGTTGTAGAAAAGTGTTATTAAAAACTAAAAGATCTTAACAGAAACTGGCAGGAAATAAAACCGATTACATATATGCAACACAAACTTGCAAAGGTGATGTTATGCATAACCCCTTTAAAATTATTTTTACTTGTTATATCTTTCTTTTTAATTTTTAAAATATTTAATATTTTTGTTTATGTTTTTTTTAAATTTATCATATCATTGATTAATATGTTAAACCAAAAACTTTTAAGTTTTATCTATTTATTATTTCTTTTAGTTTACAAAAAGCCAAAAACAGAGAACAACTAAAAGCTTAACTGTATATATAATCGAAAAAACCAAATCAAATCGTGAGGTCAAGTTTCAATTCGGTTAACGGGTAACTAAAAGCCCCACTTTACTATTTATTTACTTTTCTTTTTTACATATAGGTTAATAACGAATAAGATATATGATTGTGTTGCAATTTGAATCAATATATATATATATATTCAAACCAAAATTATTATTCATCTTTCTCCACATGAAGCTTTTGTTATGTTAGTTACCGGATCTCTAGCCAACTACCTCTTTGGTTGTTCTTTGTTGTTGTGTTGATTCTTGACGGCCTTCAGGCAAAGCAACAACAGTTCTTATGACGATGGTTGATCGTATAGTAATAATCTAGTGTTTAATTGATCTAAATGTATGATTTTACATTGTGGTTATGGTGGAATATGTTCAACTTGTTTATGCTTCGATTCATAGTGAGACCCATACCGGCATATGGTACGCCGGGTATGGACGTATCATACGCTAGGCGACGTATGGGTGGCGTATCAGTGGGCGTATTTGAAAAAAATTACAGAAAGTTGGGCGTAGGAACATTATGTGAGCGTATGATACGCCATACGCCGGCCGATAGCCTAACAAACTTCGTATTTTGTAGAACTTTAAGTTTATTTATATCTATCTAAACCCAATTCGAGAGAGAAATTTTTGTAGCCGAAAGTACATGATTTCAAGGGGATTTTTGGGGTTTCCAATCTTCCCAATTCATTTTAAACCAACATCAATCATCTACGGCCAAAAGATTCAAGAATTCGACAATTAGGGTTTAAAAATTTCGGTTATATATGTTTTTAACTTTTAGTTCATAATTACAGATACATGTTTCTAAATTAATATATGAAATAAATAAGTGTTTATATATATATATGTATATATATATATATATATATATATATTTCTAAATTAATTTATAAAGTAAAGTTTCAAATAAATCAAAAGGTACCGGTTAGCATTTAAAGTTTCATATTATATATTTTTGAACTTTTAATTCATAATTTCTCACATACATGTTTCTAAATTAATATATGAAATAAATAAGTGTAAGTGTGTGAATTTATAAGTTTTGAAAACTATAAGGTCAGTTCCAAAGTATGGTATGTTTAAATTACAGATTTGGTCCCTAAGTTTTGAAAACTACAAGGTTAGTTACAAAGTATGCATAAATTTAACAGGATTGGTCCCTAACATGGATTGACAGTTAAATTTTTTAGTTAAAATTATGTGAAATTACCGAAATACCATTACTATTAAAAATAATTATATTAAAATCACCTCCCTCTGTCCTCACACACACATACACACACACACACTCTCTCTCTCTCTCTCTCTCTCTCTCATACATTGACCACCACCACCACAACCACCGATCATCATCATCCTCTTGACCATCCTATATCCACCACCCCCACCCCCACCCCCACCACTACCAATCATCATCATCATCATCATCATCATCATCATCATCCCCTTGACCATCCTTGATCCACCACCCACCGCCACCATAATATCCTGTAAGGCTAAAATTGAAAGGCTAATGAAACAAATGTAACCAAAGAGTTTCCTGATTGCATGCATGTACTCAGTAGAAGTTACTTCGGAAGTTTTACACTCATCACATAAGAAATATTCTAAGTAGGGGTGAGCACGAAACGGGTATTCCCGAAATTTCCCGAGCACCGACCCGAAAAAATACCGATTCCCGAAACCGATATTGCAAAGCAAATAGGTCTTCGGTACCTATAATCTAACAATTTCGGGATCGGTATCGGGATCGGGTAAATCCCGAAAAAACCCGAACATAGATAACCGAACCGAATTGATTTTATTTATATACAACATGCTTGTTATTTATATACAATCATGCTTCTAATTAATCTTCGTTTTAACCTTTAAATAGATTTATGTTTAACCTTTGTGATCAAGAGTTGGTCATCACGTTTCAGCTACTTGCTTCAGTAATCATCTGCTATCTGCTTCATCTAGGTGTTGCAACACAAACTTGGATTTGGAGTGTAAATTGAATCAAAACTCTTAACCAAAAGCTATAACAATTTGATCATCTATTAGGTTTTAATCATCCCTACACCCATGAAAAATCAATCAAATACCTGCCAACAAGAGCGTGAACAAAGGCAACAAGCAGAAACATAATTTTTTAAAAAATCAACCGGTCCTTCCATAATACCGATTCCCGATACCTCATTACCGATCAACACCGACTCCCGAAATGAAATTCTAGGTACGGTACTCGGTTCCATTTGTTTGATTATTTCGGGTATCAGGTCGGTTCCGGGAAGCATGAAAAAGGTCGAGAATACCGACTTGCTCAGCCCTAATTCTAAGTGTAAAATCTTTCGAAGCCAAGACCAAAATCTTCCGAAGCTTAGAAGACAAAGTATTTCGAAGCCAATAAGTTTGAAGACTGATTTCTTCCGAAGACAGAGAAGACATGCTTTCTCTGATCAACTTTTTCAGAAAGCTGGCCAACTGTCTGCTGCCACTCTGAAGACTCACCAACTTATACAAGTTGGTGAAAACGTCCATGCCTTAGTAAACTGTAGATTATGGTCTAGTTTCTGTAACTTTCTACTTTGTACCTTTAATCTTTTTTGTGATACATTAGAATGTGAGCTATGGCATGTTATATTTTGACTGTACATTGATTTTGTTGTCTAGATTAGTGTATCCAGCTGGCTTTCAAAGTATGGTCGGCAATAGTATGTTGTATAAAGTATCTCAGGTCTTGTATTATTATGTATCCTTTGTAACTTTTGAAAAAAAACTTGAGAGCAATATACATCATTCTTGAAAATCATATTCTATTGTTCTTGTGTTCTTTACTTTAAGTTCTTAGTTCTCAAATAGCCGGTTCCTTATTTGATCCTGTAAGTGTTTCGCCAAGTTCACTCTCTAAACAATCTATGAAACTGTCGCATTGACCTCCCCAATCGGCCCTGCAATTGGTATCAGAGCTTTCCAAGCTCTTGATTGTAAGATCTTACTATCTTAAATTTGCTCAGTTTCACAAAGCACTTACTTGCTCAAATGGCAGCTCTCTCCAAAGCTGATATGGAAACCAACACAATGACAAAATATCCATTGATCAATCCTAATGAATTTGATAATTGGTGCCAAAGAATGGAAGGTTTTATCAAGTCTCAAGATAGCAGGATGTGAAGATCTGTTGTATTTAGATCTCATGTTCCATGCACACCTTCAGCAACTGTTGCTGGTGAGATGATCCCAAAGGACGTGGCTGATTATTCTAATGAAGATTGGAAGAGAATAGATGTAGATCAGAAGGCCATGACCGCTCTTTAAAGTACTCTTCCCAACTCTATCTAAAGAGTCTTTAAATAGTGCAAGATTACCAAGCAGCTCTGAGCTGCACTGAAGCTGATGGAGATGAACATGCAAAATCCATCTCACAGCTCATCCAGTACCCACAAAAGTTCCGCCCTTCATGTAGTTGAAAGGGATAGCAGAGAATCTCAACATCATCTACTCAGCTACCTTGACAACTCACAAAAGAGCCTTTTCATCACCTTTCTGGAGACAACAAGGGAGAACTACATCCAAGGAAGTCCATTCCAAGAGACAATCTCTTCTCAAGCCTTTGTCTTTTCTAATGAAAGTTCAGGCAAATTTCTCTTTAGTCTAGAAGACTTGGACTACATTCATCCAGATGATCTGGAATATATGGAGATTGTGTAGCAGATTGCCTATCTCACTCATAGAGCCAAGTACTAATGGTGGCCAAGCACAATCTAGACCAAACTACACTAAAGGAGCTCTAAAAGCTGAGAAGCCCAAGCAACAGGCTGCAGTAGCAGTTGAAGAAGGAGGCTTTGATTGGAGTTTCCAGGTAGAAGATGCTTCTCCAAACCATGCCTTGATGGCTGATCATGAAGAACCTAAGGTAACTGAACATCTTTGTACCCCTGAGTGCATTGCTAAAGTTAGCATGTATAGGTCCTATTACTTGAAAGTATGATCTAATCTTGAGTCTTTGAATATTATAAAAGCTGATTTTAAAATAGCAGAAAATGACTATAAATTTAAAATAGAAAATTTAAAGAAAACAATTTGTACTATTAAACATGAGCACACAAATTACAGGACTCAAATCAAAGATCTCAAAACCAAGTTAACTGAATGCTAGGCTGAGCTTGCAACGCTGAGCTTGTGATCAGCAAAGCCAGGGCAGAAAAGTGTGCTCTTAAAGAGGAAACCTTTAAGAACATCATATTCTCATCTTTACATGCGAAAGTGTCTTATTAAAACAGGCAGGGAGTGGGATCTAGTGAAATAGCTTCTCCACACACTCTATTATCTGTAAGACAACAACGGTGTGTAACTTGTGAAGATGAGATACCTCCAGAAGATCCAGTTTAAGAAAAGGATAATGATGATGATGATGATGATGAAGAGGAGATGGTGAAAGATGAACCTGAACTGAGTAAGAAGGTACAATCTAATAAGGGACACCATTCTCCTGGAGAGAAGAAAAGAACAAAGATGGCCAAGTCTGGCAGAAGAAATTTGATCAGGCCTGCAAAGAGAAAAGCCAAGAAAGCACTGGAGATCAAGCCCATCTTTGACTTGAAACAAACACAAGTATTCATATCTGCTGGGTTTGAGGTGGTGAATACTGCAAACTTAACAATGGATTCTAGTACTAGGAGTCCTAGTTCAAGTTCAAACCTTTTTTATCAAAAGAGGAAGGTTGATAAAAGGTGCACCACTGCTGCACTGCCTGAACCATCTAGTTTCAAGAGCAAGCCTATTCCTAAAAAGCCTGCTACATCATTTGCAAAGGTGAAGAAAGAATTGAAAAGTGATCTAGCTTAACCAGTCTCTCAGAAGCAGCTCAACTACATGCATCATGTGTGGCAGTACTTCTTAATTTTCTAAGGATTGCATCTACAATCCTAAAAGTACTATCAACATGACCAAGAAGGCTTCTAAGATGAAGAAGAAGAAGGCAGTTTTAGAAGGAAATTCACTTTCCCTCGGAAGCTAAAAAATAAAGGCTTAGAAGATAAGTGGAAAAAATCCTTCGAAAGAAATTTTGGTCTCGGAAGAAAGGAGTGCTCCGAAGTACTAAAGTCTGTAGTGGATGCAAAAACTTCCGAAGGTTCAGTCTTTAAAACTTCCGAAGTTGTAAAAACTTCTGAAGCATTGAAGGCCAAGTCTAGTCTTTCCAAGATGGTATGGAAGTTGAAGAAAGGCCTAGTGACTGAAGTTTCTTCATCATCAACAGCTCAAGATCCCCAAAGCTTAAACATAAGATCCATAACTATTGATTTATCTTCTGTTAATATTAATGAACCTAAGACAAGCAAGGCTTGGGTCTCCAAATGTAACTAACCATCTCTTTCTATGCAAGAACAGCTCAAGACCAAAAAGAATGTATGGATCATTGACAGTGGCTGTTCCAGGCACATGACAGGCAATGGCTACTTGCTGCAATACTTTGAGAAGTTTGATGGAGGGCCTGTTGCTTTTGGAAGAGAATCTGGTGGTTGCATCACTGGAAGGGGCAAGGTCACAAATGGTATGCTCAGCATTGAGAAGGTAAACTTTGTCAAAGAGCTTGAGTAAAATCTTCTGAGTGTATCTCAATTTTGTGACACAAAGCATAACATGTTCTTTACTGAACATAAGTGCATTGTTCTCAAGCCCGGGGTGGTCATTACTCAGGGGAATATTCTGCTTAGAGCCCCCAAGAAAAGGAACATGCACAAGATGGATTTGCAAGAGACATCCTTCTGGAGGAGTTTCATGCTTTTTGTCTAAAGCCAATAGTGATGAGTCTTTCCTCTAGCATAAAAGAATGTGCCATGTAAACTTTAAAAACATGAACAAATTAATTAAGAATGATTTGGTAACTGGAATGGCAAAGAAAAAGTTTACTAGTGATGACCATTATGCTGCAAGAACCATGTTATTGATTGTAAACTGCCAATCACCTTCTGGGCAGAGGCAGTTAACACTACCTGCTATGTGCAAAACAGAGTTTTAGTTGTCAAGACTCATGGTAAAACTCCTTATGAGTTGTGGCACAAAAGGAGACCTTTCCTTGGTTTCCTTAGATCATTTGGTTGTTCTTGCACCATCTTGAATACCAAAGATCATCTGGCCAAATTCGTTGAGAAATCAGATGATGAACACTTCATTGGATACTCTTCTCAAGCTAAGGCTTATAGAGTATATAATCTCAGAACTAAAGTAGTTAAGAAGTCAGCCAATGTGACTTTCAATGAACACACACCCAGTATGAAAGGTTCTTGTCCTGATTAGCTATTTGATATTAATTTAGTTACCAACTATTTTAACAAATCTTGTGAAGATGTTTCAGGATCTATGGGTAACTTATCAACAGGAGATCTTGACCCAAGATTTGAGCTGAGAAAACCAAGCATGAATACTACTTCAGCTCCAATGGTAACTAACCCTACAGGTGGAGATCCTATCAGCACAATAATGACAAATTCAGCTGATATATCTGAGGTGTCTACAAATTCTAACTTAGAGGCACAAAACTCAAATGAAGTACCTTCAAATGTAGGAGGAAGTGGAGATGGTGATTTTGACCAAAAATTCCATGATACTGAAGACCTCTCCACTGAAGACAACATCAATGATGTCACACACTCATTGGATCAAGTTAACCTTGATAAGTGTGCTAATGTGGTGGGTGATCATCAATCAGCAGATCTGAATTTCACAAATTTAGATCTGTCAAATCAATTTGCTGTGATTCCTCAGTTGAGAATCCATAAGTCTCACCCCGCCACAAACATCATTGGAGATGTTGAGACAGGAGTGAAGACAAGAGGACAAACCCATGACAAAAATGTTTGTCTACACTCTTGTTTCTTATCTCAGATACATCCTAAGAAGATTGATGAGGCTTTGAAAGATGGAAGTTGGGTTAAACCAATGAAGAAGGAGCTGCTTTAATTCAAAAGACAGAAGGTTTAAAACCTATGTCCTCTTCCTCATGGGAAGACTACTATAGGAATCAAATGGGTTTTTAGGAACAAAAAAGATGATAAAGGACTTGTCATCAAAAACAAGGCTAGATTAGTTGTTCAAGGGTACACTCAAGAAGAAGGGATTGACTACACTGATCTTTTTGTTCAAGTAGCAAAACTAGAAGTTGTTAGGATATTTTTGGATTTTGCTGCATCCAAGGACTTCAAAGTCTACCAACTTGATGTCAAGTGTGCTTTTCTATATGGTGTGATTGAAGAGCAAGTGTATATCAAACAACCAACTGGCTTTGCAGACCCAAATCATCCTAATTATGTTTGCAAGCTTGACAAAGCTCTTTATGGGCTGCATTAGGCTCCAAGAAAATGGTATGAGATACTCTCACAGTATCTTGTCCAACATGGTTTCAAAAGAGGTTCCATTGACAGTACACTTTTTCTTAAAGGAACAGGGAATGACTTGATTCTGGTTCAAGTTTATGTATATGACATCATCTTTGGGTCATCTAATCCAAGTCTTTGCAAAAAGTTTGAGAAGCTGATGAAGAATAGATTTGAAATGAGTGCCATGGGGGAACTCAATTTATTTTTAAGAATTCAAGTGAAGCAGGTGGACAATGATATATTCATAAACCAGTCAAAGTATGTTCAAGACATACTGACCAGATTTCATCTAACTGACTGTAAGGTTGCCAAGACTCGCATAGCAAGAAACCACTCTCTAGGTCCTAACCTTGAGGGGGAGTGTGTTGATTAACACCTTTATTAGGCAAGATTGGGTCTCTCATGTATCTCACAGCTAGTAGGCCTGATATCATGTTTGCCACATGCATCTATGCAAGATATCAAGCCAACCCCAAGATGTCTCACCTAATTGCTATCGAGAGGATACTTAGATATCTCAAATGTGCTCCCAAGCTGGGACTTTGGTATCCAAAGTGTTCTGACTTTAATCTGTATGCATATACAGCTAGTGACTATGGTGGCTGCAACATGACTGTAAAGTCTACATCAGGGGAATGTTAGTTCTTTGGTGGAAGGATAGTCTCATGGCAATGCAAGAAACAATTCTGTGTGTCTGCATCAACTGCTGAAGGTGAATACATGATTACTGCTGCAAGCTGCTGTGCTCAAGTACTTTGGATTCAGAATCAGATGCTAAACTATAGATTTAACTTCAAGGAGACTCCCATCCACATAGACAACAAAAGTGTTATCTCCATTACAGAGAATCCTATGCAGCACTCAAAGATAAAGCACATCAATATTAGGTATCATTTGATAAGAGATAATTTTGAAAATGGCTTGATAAAACTAGTCAAAGTTAACACAAATGAACAATATGCTGATGTGTTCACTAAGTCTTTTGATGAACAGAGATTTAAGTATCTAATATCAGCTATTGGGATGATTAACTTTGAGTAGATTTTTCTTAAATTTTTTTTTAGAATTATTTTATAAAATGTGTCTTTAATTTTGTCTATTTCATCACTCATATAAGCCCAGTTATCTTGAAAGAAAATTTTTCTAATTGATATTTCTTAGATTTATAAGACTTTGAAGTATAATTTTTTTTTGAAAGACATTAAAAAATTAACTTCGGAAGAAATTTATGTCTTCCACTCAAATAAGTGAATTACATTCGGAAAAATTTCAGAAATATCTTCCGAAGCTTAAAACACTTATATTACTTAAACAACAATTTTCTTCCGAAGCTAATTAGTCTCGGAAGATTTATTCTTGAAAAAAACTTCTGGTGTTTAATGTCTCTTAGAACAATATATATTTAGGAAGCAAATTTTCTCTAAGTAAATTTCTTGAGAAGCAAATTTTTATAACTCTAAGAAATATCTTCTGAAGTCAAAATACCTTCGAAAGATTTTTGACTTTCAAGAAAACTACCCTTTTGGGCACCTTTTTAGAGGTGGGACTGACATACGAATTTCAAAGTTTATCCTTCCATATTAACTTTGTTTCAAATCAATTTCACATATATACACTCAACGGTTTCCCTTCGCACATTATCTCCTTCATCTGCAAATTTCTCTAACCTAAATTCTACCAAAACCGACTTTGTTCTTACCTTACTTCAACCCAAAGCTACCTCAAAATGGCCAACCTTGGTCGTAGAAACCAACCCGATTTCTCCATGCATTTACACATGCAACATAATCAAGTTGCTCTGTTAAACTCTGAGAAACATTCTGGTTTCTCTGAGGTTTGTCGCTTCTTATCTCTGTCTAGCTACTTCACCTCCCTTACTATTGATCCTCCTCTGTATGACGATCAACTTCTGGAGTTCTAAAGGACCTACCAAGATGTCACCATGGACGAGGAGAAAGCACTGTCTGCCACAGTGCAGGGGAGGATAATCTTCATCACTACAGCTTCCATAAACTCTCATATCATACTAGATGATGCAGAGGGTGATTTGTCCTTCTCCAAATCTGGTCGTAACCAATTCTTTAGTCAGATGGGCTATGAGGGGGACTACTTAGTAAGAAGCTTCAGGAAAGGAAAGGTCTCCTCCTAGTGGAAGTACCTCCTTTATGTGGTCATTCATAGTTTATCCAACAAACATGGAGGATGGGACCAAATTCCCGAATACCTTTCCTACATAGTCAATGTAATGGTTTAGAGGGTCAAGTTCAGGTATTCGTTATTTATTTATACTAATTTGCTTGCAAACTTAGACTCCTTAGAATACTACATGTTCCCTAGATATGTCCAACACATTCTTAAATGTGAACTGAACACATAGTTAAGGGGAACATGTAATGTTCTTAAATTGGGACACATGAAGCCAAAGTCCTTAAAATCATGAGAAAGCCTACTGTGGGCTTCTCTGGGGTAGAAACAGCCCTTGCATAATAATGTTAGAGCTCATTGCTCATGGTGACAACCTAAAAGTACCAGGTAGTGTTGAACCCACACCTTTTACCTCTCAGCAACCCTCTCAGCCTCAAATAACCACCACCTATAAAAAAAATTCCAAATGAACCCCTACACAGGCTATTCAGCCTTTGCAGGCTCCCATATCACCACCCATGCAGGAAGAAGTGGATACTGGAGCTTTCACTTCCCCTGAGTAGCAAACCACTCCCATCTCACCAATGATCAGTGCTGAGGTAACTCATGCTTAGCTTGATGAGCTCATCACCCCAACAGTCTTAAGCCTTCAATCTGAGTCTCAAAACTCAAGTGAACAACTTTCAGAGGATAGTTACCATCCCCAGCCTTTGGATCTTAACCAAACCATTCCCAACCTTGAATTTTATGATGATAAATACATGGGATTCAGTGAGTACCATGAGTCTTTCTTCTCCACCCTTGCTCAAGGAGAGATGAGTGCACCTGCTTCTCCCATGTCTAGCACATATTATCCACCCTAAACTAAGGTGGATCTCCCTGAACAAGTTCAGAAGGTCCATATGGAAGAGGCTCTCACTTCAGCAAGTGATTACATCTTTAATACCTCAACCATGGCAACCCCCTTGACACTCCAACTAAAGTTGTCATTGAGAAGGGGAAATCCAGCAGCCAAAAACAAAGTTATGGTGATGAGAAAGAAGACTTAGGTCCAATTCTCTCATCCCCCATGATTTTTCAGCTGAAGATAAGGGATGTTTGCAACTAATGGTGCAACAACTGACCCAAACCGGCATCTATTAGTTTCTAAGGTTAGTCAGCCAGAATCTCAGGTGACCGCCTTACAAAGGGGGGTCAATGACCAGCAACTTGAGATCACCGATCTCAAGGCCAAGTTAGCTCAAAGACCATCAAGACAAACTCAACTAGGTATACAAAAACCTGTGGAAGTAGTGTACCTATCGTCCAGCTCACCTGTGCAAGTGGGTGATGCTAACAAAAAGAGGGAGAAAGTTACCACAACCACAGAACCTAAGAGTTCTATCTAGAGTATGGAAAATGAGGATTCACCACCCTCACTTGCAGTTGTCCAGATTTAACAACTTACTCAGGCTCATACTGATGTAGATGCCACACTATAGTAACTTTTTGAGGAAGTAATTTCAAGGGTCATGTCTGGCCCATCCTACCTTGTGGAAAATTCAACAGTGGGATGGTGGTATGATGCTGCAAGAAAGGCCTTGGTGCTTTCTAGGTCTCAGGGGCAGCAAAAAGTTTTCAATTATCAGACCTTGAGATTCTATGAGAGTATATCTTTAGTTGATCTGCCATTGGTCAATCCAGGCCACAATAGACAAACTGATAGATTAGCTGAGAATATTCAAGAATGGGTGCTGCTAGAATTCAGAAGCAGAACAAAATTATATAGACAGAGGCTACCAGGAAAAACTGTTGGTCAACTGGATACTAAGGTAGACCCTAATATTAGCTTTGAAGGGGAAACCTTGGTTGAAGGCCAGTAGTGGACCCTGTGAACCTTGAGACAGCTTCAACCTCAGCACCCAGTACCCTCAGTGAAACACCTGCTGGTGAAGGTGCGTCATAGTCTCTTCCTGGCCAGAGCTCAAGCTCAATACAACCATCAGAAGGCCAAAGCTCTTTTCACCCTGAGTCATACAGGACAACAATTGATAAAGAAATAAGGAAAATGACTCCTAAGGAAATGGAGGAGGAGAAATGGTAGAGGAAGAGGAAGGCTAATGGGGAGAAAACAGGAGAAATCCCAAGATTCATGCAAGCTACAATCAGGCCTGCCCACAATCCTAATACTCAAGATGATAAGTTAAGGGCAACCAGATTATTCAATCTGGAATTAAGGAATTACAACATTGATAAATCATCTCTCTCCCCTTAGTAGAACTGAATGAACTAGCTGACAAAGAATTGTCAAAAGAAAGGAAGGAGGCTGAGGCTGCAAAACTGCTCCTCAAAATTAAAGATGAAAGAAAGAGAAAGAAACTCTACAAAGCTCCTGTCCTCTCTCCAGTTCAAGAAAGTCTTAAAAAAAGACAATGGTTGTGAAACAAGAACAAACTCAGATAGGCAGAGAACAAGAGAGACAAAAGATGATAACTTATCTGAGTGCCACAGGTCTCTATCAGGAAGCAGCTCCTCACCCTCTCTCATTTGAGTATATTGAGTTTGAATACCTTAAACAGCTGGAAGAAGAAGCTCAAATCAAAAGAAAAGCTGTTAACGGGAAAATGAAAGAGGATGCTGCTAAATCAAGAGCCACCATCAGAGTACAAGAAAAGAAGACTGTTGATATACAGAAGATGGTGAGCTTCTTGAAGCTGTATGGTTCTCCGGAAGGAGACTTGGTCCTATGTCTCTATCCACAATGGATGAGCATATCAGAAGGATCAAGCAGAAGATAAAAGAAGGTCAGCTGCTTGACTTGCATTCTCTACCTAGTCAAGCTGCTCCTGAAGCCGAGGTGAAGGTTGAACCCCAAGAGACAACACAACCTGATCCTGAAGCTACATCTAAGCCAACTTCATCTTCTGACCCACAGCAAGGTTTTGATACTCCTGCTTCTGAACATATGGAGGAGAGGGACCCAACTGATGAGAATACTAAAAGAACATTTGGTGCTGCAAGCCACTCTCCTCGATTAAAGTTTAGAAAGAAAAAAAGGATGGCCATCAGAAGGGACAAGAGAAAGAAGAAGAAGTCCACGACATCCACCTTTGCAACTCAGGATGAGTCAGAACATCCTGAGGGTGAACAAGAATAGGCTACTTAACCAACTCCTATTCAAGTAGAGCCTCTTGCAACTGGAAGACCCATTTTGTCCTGGAGCTTTGCTGTAAAATCCAGACAGATGGTATGTTATTAGGGATCAAGGAGGTCAAGATATCTACTTCTAGCAAGACATGCTTGATCTTCCACTACATGATCTCTTTAATATGAGCAGATACTATGAGTCTAAGGGATCCTAACCAATTAATGAAGAAAAAAATGGTCTTGATCCTAATGAGGACTGTCAACATTTGACTATTCTCTCTGTTTTGGTAGCATCAGCCAAGGCATAGTTTGTAAGGCTAAAATTGAAAGGTTGATATAACAAATGTAACCAAAGAGCTTATTGCTTGTATGCATGTACTTAGTAGAAGTTACTTCGAAAGTTTTACACTTCTCATAAAAGAAATATTCTAACTGTAAAATCTTCCGAATCCAAAACCAAAATCTTTTGAAGCCAAAGATAAAGTCTTCCGAAGCTTAGACGACAAAGTCTTCCGAAACCAATAAGTCTGAAAACTAATTTCTTCCGAAGACAGAGAAGACATGCTTTCTCTAATCAACTTTTTCAAAAAGCTGACCAACTTTCTGCTGCCACTCTGAAGATTCACCAACTTATACAAGTTGATGAAAAAGTCCATGCTTTAGAAAACTGTAGATTATGGTTTGGTGTCTGTAACTTTCTACTTTGTACCTTTTATCCTTTATATAATACATTAGGATGTGAGCTATGGCATGTCATAGTCACAGGTCAAAAGGCAAATAGCCTTTTGACTGTACATTGATTTTGTTGTCTAGATTAGTGTATCGAGCTAGCTTTCAAAGTATGACCGACTGTAGAATGTAGTATAAAGTTTCTCAGGTCTTGTATTCTTATGTATCCTTTGTAACTTTTGAAAAAGAACTTGAGAGCAATATACAGCATTCTTGAAAACCATATTCTGTTGTACTTGTGTTCTTTACTTTAAGTTTTTAGTTTTCAAATAGCCGGTTTCTTATTTGATCCAGTAATTGTTTAGCCAAGTTCACTCTCCAAACAATCTATGAAACTGTTGCATTGAACTCCCCAACCGGTTCTGCATATCCTTTTCATCACCACTGTTACTCACCACCACCATCTCCGTAAGCTACATAAAGGGGCGACGATAGTTGCAGGTGGTGATTGGAGACTTTCCGTCGATTGGAGAATACATATTCCGGTGGTGATGGTGTTAGTGTAGTTTTGGGAAGGAGATGCGTGTGTGTGAGAAAAAGAGAGAGGGAAAGAGAGAGAGAGAGAGAGAGAAAGAGAAAAAAAAATAGGGGAGATAAAGGGGTGATTTCAGGTGGTGGAGGTGGTGGTCTATTAGAAGTGGTGGTGGTCTATCGGAAGTGGCGGTGGTGGAGGTTCGTGAGACATTGGCGGTAGTGGCGGTTCGCCGGCAATGGCGGTGGTGGTGCTCCCCCGGTAGTGGCAGTGTAGGCCAGATTTTCTTAACTTAAGGGTATTTTGGTCATTTTATAAAAGTTTAATGGAAAAATTAACCTCCATTCAAATCAAAGACTAAAACATGTTATGTTTATGCATAATATGGGACTAAGCTTGTAGTTTCTCAAACTTCAAAACCACAATTTGAACATACCACAAGGACTATCCGTGTAATTTACTCTAAAAATTATGATGAAATCAAACAAAACAACAAAATGAAGGTTGTTGAATGATTTTCCCCAGGATATTTTCAAATCTCTCAGTTTAACAAACAACAATCATAGTGCGAAAACCCATGATTGTAGATATGATATATGTGTGTGTTAGTGTGTGTATGATTGCTAGTGATTGATTGCTTGAAAGATAATAACTGCTTGTTTGTACTGATTTTTCAAAAGCTTACAAAGGATTAGGGTAGTATGCTATTTATAGCCTATACACAAAACTATCTACAATTACTAAACTACCCTTATGTAAACGAAAATTACATGAAAAATCCTAAGTCTAAGTCGTCCGCTGTGGATGTTCACATGTCCACTGTGAATGATGAATGAGTCGTCCGCTGTGTATGTTAGTCATCCGCTGTGGACACTTGGTAAATATTTGTCTTGTTGGTGTCCGTTGTGGATGTGTTCATCCGCTATAGGATCTTGATCATCCGCTGTGGGATTTTGAACATCAACTGTGTGTATTTGGACTTCTTCAATCTTCATCCTCTGTGACTTTTATGCATCCGCTGTGGGCAAGTCTTCGTCCGCTGCAGACACTTAGCAAAAATTTCTTTTATCTACAAACCCAAAAAATAAATTTAAGCTACAGTAGTGCATGTTATAAATGTTAATGATTCTAATGTGTTAGTAAATGATTGTTTGAATGTTAGAACACATTATGTTTGATTATGACAAGCATTATCCTTTTAATGCACTTGTTGAGTCCAACAATACTCCCCCTAAGGATTATGTTGCCATCTTCTTTAATGTTTGCTTGTTTAATGTTTTGTTTGTTAGCAACAATATGTGTTTATGTGTATATGAGTAATTGTAATGGTTGTCTAATATTATGAATGAATGATTGAATGTTATTGTGATTACACATGTGTAATCAGATTTATGATGTATGTTCTGATTTGAGTATGTTTGCTTGTATGATGTGCTACTTGTCTGATTTTTGTTGTGTTGTGCTTGGTGTAAGTTTTTTATGTTTGAATGTTATGTTTGTTTGAAATGTTATGTTTGTTTCTCTAATTTGTTTACATGTATGATTGTTTAATTACTTGTATGACTCACTGATTACACATGTGTAATCAGATTATCCTTGTATGATTAATTTATGTATGATTGATGGTATTACTGATTATTTGTCTAATCTGTCTGTTTTGTTTGCTTATTATGTACGATATACATATGTATGTTTGATGTTCTGATATGTTTGTTGTTTACAATGGTTAGATAATGTTTGATTGCTTGTTTTCCACTTTGATTGTTAGTAACCTTTATGAATGAGATGGACCAACTTCATCAATACTTTTCTTCATGTTTGTTGTAGCTTTCAAGGATTCTTCTATATCTTTCTTAATTGTCTGATCCTTCTCAGCTTCTTTAACTTGTATGACTCACTGATTACACATGTGTAATCAGATTATCCTTGTATGATTAATTTATGTATGATTGATGGTATTACTGATTATTTGTCTAATCTGTTTGTTTTGTTTGCTTATTATGTACGATATACATATGTATGTTTGATGTTCTGATATGTTTGTTGTTTGCAATGGTTAGATAATGTTTGATTGCTTGTTTTCCACTTTGATTGTTAGTAACCTTTATGAATGAGATGGACCAACTTCATCAATACTTTTCTTCGCTTTTGTTGTAGCTTTCAAGGATTCTTCTATATCTTTCTTAATTGTCTGATCCTTCTCAGCTTTTTTAACTTGATCTGTGAGAGGAGTGATTCTGAATGCATTTCTGCAATTGACTATATGTTCAGCAAAGTAGTTAACTGCACTCTTCTGATCTTCATATTTACTCTCTATAGTTAAGTGAACTAACTGCTCCAGAGTTGTTTGATCTAAGCTTGTACATCAATGTTGTTACCCAAGGTGGTTACAACATGATTTCCCTTCAGGATCTTAAGATTATTGTTTTCTGATATTCTCATGCTTGTTATGCCTTCTATGTGTGTTAATGTTTGTTGTTTGGTTTCTAATCTCTGTTTGAGTGCAGCATTGACATAGACAGTTCCTAAAATTCTGAGCATATGAATAAAATAATAGCAATCTCTCTTGCATAGCACATCTTCAATTACAGGGAATGTCTTGGTCTTCAAAAGGGAAACATATGATGGATGTAGCAGCTTGATCTCAACAGGATCAAATAATCTTATATCAGCTGCTTCTTTCCCTTCAAGCTTTCTTTCCAACACCACTTCAAAAAGTGTTTCATCATATTACCATTTGGTGATTGAATGATTGTATTGATTTCCCTCAATCTTCTTCATGATGAATTTTAGATCTGATGGCCTCATAGGGTAACCAACCCTTTCTAAAATAACTGAATCAACATGTTTAATAGTTTGTTCTGCTTGTCTGCCTAAAGCTTTTTGTTCTCTTCTAAGCTTGGCAATGTGAAGTTTATCTTCTCTGTCTGCTTTCACTCTCATCTCATGATGTTGTCTGTTCATGTATGACCTCATTATATGAAAGAAATCAGCTCCCCCCTAGGATTATTGGTGTGATTGACCATTCTTAATTGAATCAGGTCCAATCTGTCTTCATAGCTCAGTGTTCTCAGTTGAGATATGTATGATAAGTACTGGACAAGTCCAGATACTCTTTTGATAAGCACAGCATCCCATATCTCATCATATTTCCAGCCCATTATCTTTCTTTCATCAACAGATACAGTGAGTGTTATCCTATCATAGAGCTTTATGAAGTTTGTCTTCTCATTAATCATTTCCCTCACTTCATTCCCTTTTGGCCTTAGTCTGTGAGGCATAAATTATCTGGGTTCTTCAATGGGATGAAGCTAAGGTGGAGCTTGATCTAGCAAGATCTTTCATTTGAGCAAGTGATCTGCCTGCATATGATATGTAAAGCATCCTTATGTGACTCAACCAGCTTTTAACCTGGGAGTAAGTCATTTTGTCTATCTGAGGATCCTTTGGCAGATTCTTTTGTAATTCCTGTTGATCTTTGATTTCTTTGTATCCTTTGGCAGATTCTTTTGTAATTCCTGTTGATCTTTGATTTCTTTGTACCTCTTGTATGTTTGCTCATTTTCATTTTTCATAACTTCTTGAAAATCTTTGAGCAAGTCTTTAACCTCAGTAAGGTTAAGGATCATGAATGAGTCATAGGGAAAGCCACTTGCAGCTAATTCAATTCCCATTAATGTTTGAAGATCATCAGTAAACAGATCCTGTATGTTTTGCATTTCCTCATCTCCATCATTTTCTTCATCATCTTCATCTGTATCATTTAGAATGATGATAGACTAAGCTTGCAGGTTATGTGTTTGTTCTATTTCACCCTCTTCTAACACTGTTGCCTCAGAAAATTTCTGTTTTAGCTCATCTTCATCTAATGGTTCAGCTTTAACTTTCAACAGCTTAAGTGGTGGAGATTCTGGTTCATCAACCTCTTGAACAATTTCCTTACCTTTTACCAAAGCGGCCAAATACTGCCTTTTTCTTTTTCTTGAATAAGTTTTGAGAGGTTGTTGTGATGATGATACTTGTTGTTCTTTCACAGATTCAGCAAATTGTTTGAGTAATTTCTTTTGCTTTTCAGACAGAGAATTTTCAAAAACATTTCTTGCTTCTTCATTTTGAGGTTTTTGAGTGTGAAAGTGTTGTTTGAGTATAGGTGAATATTGAATGTTTTCAAATGGATTTGTTTCACTGAACAACTGATCCATTGTATATGATTCCTCAGGAATTATGATTGCTTGTTTTATTTCCCTTGAACTGATCTTTTCTGCTTGAGATATGATCTGTTCTTCAATATCTTCACTCAGGTTTTGTTCTTGACCTTCTGAATGTTCTATCTCATTCAGTTAAGTGTCTACATACACCAATTCTCTGTTAAGTCTGTTGATTTCTTCAGATTGAGCATAAATGATCTTTTTCAGTTCATCTATTTCATTGTCTTTGCATCTATTTGCGCAGTAAGATATGGAACATCTAATCTTATGCTGTTAAGATCTTGATCTTTTGCCTTTATCTTTCCCTTTGATTGATCCAGTTGTTGTTCTAGGACTTGAACAATCAACTTTTGAGCTGTTTGATCAGCTTTCAGCTTATTAATCTCTCCATCTTTACTTTTTAGCTTCTCTTTCAACTTCTTTGCTCTGTTGTTTGATCTTTTAATGAGGTTATTGTACTCAGTGAATAAGAACATTTTGGAGTACTTAATTTCCTCTTCTGTAGGAATCTCACTTGTTTGCTCTTCAACTTTTATTTGCTCATCATGAGCACTAGCTTCTGCTTGTTCTTGCTCAATCTTGGAAGATGTACCAACTTCTTCTTATGCATGTGATTGTTCTACTAAGGATTCATCAATGTCTCTCAAAAGTGATGATAATATTTGTTTATCAGAAAGGTTTCGGCTATGTTGTGGAGAGGGCATGTGATGTTCAGCATGAAATTGTTCTTGGTCAATGATTGGTTCTTGAATAGGTGCAATTGGATCTTGTATGATTGGTTCAGGTTTAGGAGCAGCTTGCTCTTCTTGTATGATTGGGGCTGGTTGTATGATGGGCTGTTGATGAATAACATTTTGGAGTATCATTGTTGGAGGAGGTACCATTGGATATTCAATGTCTTTCTTTGTACCTGTAACATCAAAATAAGATGTGTCAAATGATTTTGTTAGTGAGTCAATGTCAAACAACCAGTCTAATCCAATGACTTTTTTTGTGAAAGAATATTCATTAAAAACAACATCAGATGATTCTTCTACAATGTTTAGTCTTGGATTGTATACTCTGTAAGCTTTTGAGCTTCTAGAGTATCCAACAAATAATCCTTCGTCTGCCTTTGGAGCAAACTTGGATATATGTTCTCTGGTGTTTAATATCGATACAGAACACCCAAAAGCCTTAAGAAAGCCTATAAATGGTTTTCTTTTAAACATTAGCTCATAAGGAGTTTTGTTTTGTTCTTTAATAATTAATGTTCTGCTTTGAATGTAGCAAGCTGTATTGATTGCTTCAACCCACAAGAATATGGGCAATAGAGAGTCAACAAGCATAGATCTGGCTGCTACTATCAATGTTCTGTTTCTCCTTTCAGCTACTGTATTTTGCTAAGGAGTTCTTGCTACGCTAAATTGATGACTAATTCCTTTTTCTGTGCAAAAAGAAGAAATGCAGTCGTTCTTAAATTCAGTGTCATTATCAATTTTTAAAGATTGAACTTTAAGATCCAATTGATTCTCAATCTTGTTGATAAATGACTTGATGATTTCTAATGTTTCTGACTTGTGTAAGAGTAAGAAAACCCAGGTGAATCTGGAGTAATCATCTACTATGACAAGACAGTATTGCTTCTTTCCTAGGCTTAGGATGTTTGTTGGATCAAATAAGTTCATATGAAGCAATTTGAGTGGTGTGTTGTTTGAGTTTACCAATTTGGACTTATGGGACACCCTATGTTGTTTGCCTTTCAGACATGCATGTAGTGGTCTGTACAGAAAAATTCTTTTTGAGGTAAACCTATTACTAAGTCACCTTTAAAAAGTTGATTCATTCTGTTATAATTAGAGTGACCCAAACGTCTGTGCCATAATTGGGAAATATCTTCTGTTGCTTTTGATAATAAACATGTTTCAGGGGTTAAAGCTGAAACAGAGTTCATATAAACAATGTATGTTTTGTTATGACGGGGTGTTTTCAAAAGGATATATTCTTCAGGGATTTGAAAACCCGCCTTGAGAATGTAGCAGTTGTTGGAGTCAAATAATGTTGCATATCTCTTATCATATCTCTTATCACAGATTTGGGATACACTTAGGAGATTAAACTGAAGATTTGAACAGTAGTTGACATTTTCAAAGCTGATCAACCCATTTGATACTGTTCCTTCACTAGTTATCTTTCCTTCTGTTTTGTCACCTTCGAATGCTACATTTCCTCCATGTTTGCTCTTAAAATCCCAAAAGAAAAAACAATTTCCAGTCATATGCCGGGAGCATCCACTGTCAACATACCAGATGTTGTCAGACCTTCGTTGATGTCCCTGCAAAATGAAAGAAATTAACTAGAAGGTGCAACCCAAGCCAATATGGTCTTGGGTTTTTCGTCTTTTCCCATTACACAAATTTCTTCAAGAGTGGCATTGTCTGATGGTTTAGGAGGTCTAGACACACTAGATTTCCTAAGATTGTTTTTGGCTTTGTCGGGAGAAGTACTTTGAGCTCTTCTCCTAAGAGTGCCAATGTCTGACTGGTCTCTGTTTTGAAACTTATGTCTCCTGTGTGTTTGTTTGGTTGTCATAAAAAGATTTTTCATTATATAATGCAAATTTTGTATGAGAAGTTTGTCTCGGAGCTCCTCCTTTGTTCTTGTTAGGAACAAATGGTTGTTTTTCAATTTGCTTTTCAACTTGAATTTGTTTGTTTTGTTTCTTATTTTTCTTATTGAAAAAGCAATTTGTTGTGCTATGATTGTTTCTTTCACAAATTGAATAGTAATTGTGAAAATGGCAAGTTTCAGTACTGTGATTGTTCATATTACAGTATTTGCAATATTTACCATATTTGCACTTGTCTGTGGTATGAGTGTCTTGATCACACCATTCGCAGTATGGTAAATTTGCGTTGCCTTGTTTGTTTACAACTTTTGATTTTAAATTAGATTTTAAAGTAATATCAAAAGTTACAGTGGATTGCTTGAACTGATAAGGGATATTTCTTTTTCCTTTTTGCAATTGTTTGTTGACTTGAGTGGAAGAGTCAGATTTTCTTCCACCAGAGCAAATATCAAAACTTTTAGTCTGCTTTGTTTATTTGATCTGAGTATCAACCACACTGGAAACTTTTGTGGTTTCAGTAATTAGTTGATCTGACTCATCATTCAATAGATTAACATCATCTTTATCACTTGTTTGTTGATCAAACTCATTACTTTCACCTTGATAGAAATCTGTTGGTTTAATGTGTGAGGATGCTTTACTTTTAACAAATTTGATCATAGGTGTTTTTGAAATGAATGCTGATTTTGATGATGATAATGATGATGATGATTGTTTTGAATCATCAGTCCGGTCATGTGGGTCAAGAGACATACTTTGTTTGTTTGTCATTGATTCAGGTAAAGGGATATAATTGTCATTGTAAGGTGGATTAACCTTATTATATCCTCAACCTGAAGGGTCCTTGAATGCCCTTTGCTGTGCAAGAAGTTCTTCAAACTTCTTGTTGCTGACTTGAAACTTTTGAAGTTTCACTTCAGTTTCAGCTTGTAGTGTTTTTGACTAAGTCAAAGATACAGACAGTTGCTCAACTTGAGCTGCAAGTGATAGTTTTTTAGACATCAATTTGTCCAAATCATTTTGTAATGAAAGAATTTTGATTCCATATTATTTTTGTTCTGTTTTTAAGCTTTCATTTAAAATGTTTGTTTCAATTACTTTCTTGGAAAGTTTGACTGCATGTTCTCTGTATCTGTTGATTTCGTCAATGCATGTTTGAGAACAAAGGTTTTCCCTCACCTCTTTCGGGATTTCTGTGATCTTATCTTCAATATTTGCATAAGTGCATGATCTGGAGATTGGATCTCAGCTTCATACATGCTCCAATCACACTCATTATCTTGTTTTATGATCATGGCAGAGGATTTTGAGTGTTGATTTGGGCTATACTGTGTGATTTGAGGTGGAGTTGGTGCAGCTGGAATGCTAATAGGAGGTGGAATTTTTCTGTTTGTATGGTAGCTGCTTGATGGTTGTGTTTGATTGGTGTTTCTGTCAACTATTGGTTGTTGACATTCTCTTGAGAAATGTTCATATAGTTGACAATTGTAGCATCTCACTTTGTTTTGTCAAAACCAATTTTGATTTTCTTGTCCATGCTCAAGCCCCTGTTTCTTTGCAGAAACCTTTTTGATCTGTAGGCAATTATTGCCATAGACCACTGAAGATCCATTTCTTAAACCATGTCTGGTGGTAGTTCATCCAAATCTTGCTGGATGATTTGTGATGGTGTGAGGTTTGCTCCCAGATAAGCTTCAAAGCTTGTGGAGAAGGCTGCATAGGCTGCTTTCTGTTCTTCACTTTGTAAAATAATTGTGAGAGCATCCATTAGTTTCTCAAACTTATGAATGTTTTGAGTCTTTGATTGTTGTTGTTTGTTTGTGTTGGAGATGTGAGGATGATATTTGCTCTGTCGTGTAACTTCATAAGAAGCATGAACACCGGTCTTTTTAGACTTTTGTTTGTTGTTTGATGATTCAGGAGCTAAGAAGAAGCAAGTTTCACTTGAATCTAGAAATTCTTCATCTTCATCTTCTCCAGTGCAGGTCAAAAATGCACTGTTTGTTTGTTGAATTTCCTTGAACTTGTATGATTCCACATGTCTGACTGTGCTGTTGTTTCTGGATCTTTCATCTAGTTCTAGTGCTTCAACTTTAGCAATTAGAGCATCTAGAGTTAATGCTTTAATATCCAATGTTGCCTTTATCACAGAGACTGATTGAGTCCAACTCTCTGGAAGTGTGTGCAACATCTTTTTGTTAATTTCCATAGATTCATGATGTTGAATGAGAGGATCGAAAATCAGTGTTTGATTTGAGCCAAGGCTCTGATACCACCTGATGAAATCAAACAAAACAACAAAATGAAGGTTGTTGAATGATTTCCCAAGGATCTTTTCAAATCTCTCAGTTTAACAAACAACAATCATAGTGCGGAAACCAATGATTGTGGCTATGATATCAGTGTGTGTATGATTGCTAGTGATTAATTGCTTGAAAGATAATAACTGTTTGTTTGTATTGATTGTTCAAAAGCTTACAAAGGATTAGGGTAGTATGCTATTTATAGCCTATACACAAAGCTATCTACAATTATTAAACTACTCTTATGTAAACGAAAATTAGATGAAAAATCCTAAGTCTAAGTCGTCCGCTATCGATGTTCACATGTCCGCTGTGAATGATGAATGAGTCGTCCACTGTGTATGTTAGTCATTCGCTATGGACACTTGGTAAATATTTGTCTTGTTGGTGTCCGTTGTGGATGTGTTCATCCACTGTAGAATCTTGATCATCCGCTGTGAAGATCTTCATCCGCTGTGGGATTTTGATCATCCGCTGTATGTACTTGGACTTCTTCAATCTTCATCCGCTATGACTTTTGTGCATCCGCTGTGGGCAAGTCTTCATCTGCTGCAAACACTTAGCAAAAAAATTCTTTTATCTACAAACCTGAAAAAAAAAATTTAAGCTACATTAGTGTATGTTATGAATGTTAATGATTCCAATGTGTTAGTAAATGATTGTTTGAATGTTAGAACACATTATGTTTGATTATGGCAAGCATTATCATTTTAATGCACTTGTTGAGTCCAACAAATTATGATACTTAGTTTGGTAAAGGTAAAATAAATGTTGGGTTTAGAGTAAAGGCTATTAAGTAATGATTGGACTTAGTTGTAATGCCTTAAGCAAGGCTTAAATCTAACATCTTGTGAATAAGTTGCATACATTTTTGCCATGTTAGTGGTTGTGATAGTTTAATTCAGTGAGTCTAAGGATTAATGGATAGTGAACATATTTACTAATTAATTTATAATAGATTTTTATTAAAAATTTTCTTATAACTTATTGGTTTATATTTTGTATATTTTTTATTTTTTTTATGTATGCTCATAAAATTATTTCATGGCAATTTGTGTCGATGTTTCTTGGGGTGTCGCTCAAGATTACATTGTGCATATACCTAACTTTTTTAAACAAGTGTTAGGTTACACTCCCGTAAGGGTGCTTCCGGGAACAATATGGATACAAAAAAATATAGAAGATTTCTAAACCATCATGAACAATATGGATACAAAAAAATTTCATAACTTACCACAATATTTCTATTGTGTATTTTTAAAAAATTATTTATACTTTCTTCACTTAAGAAACATCATCGGAATATCAATTTTTTCATATACTAGAATATCATACACACATCTGGTTTCCATCCTATATGAAAGTTTACCAACCATCAACGTATAATCATAAACAAACACTTCAAAATTCAAATCTTCTTCATAAAACCCTTGGTTCCATCATAGATGATAACAAATTATCGTCCTGTTAGTTCAGTGATCGTAGCTTCAGCGTTGCTAACTGACTTCGTAGTGGACATGGAGTCATTAACATCTATTCTTATGTCACTCAAGTTGACATTTTGCCTACTTGGCGGGTTTTGCACTCGTGATCTGTCACTTAGAAGCATCACCACTTCGGACATCGTAGGCCTGACAGAAACTGGAGACTGAGTGCACATAAGTGCTATTTCTATAACTTTCTTTATGTCTTCTTCTTTGTACTTACTCGGGTCTAATGTCTCATCAACCAACTTCAAGTGCATTCGAGTTTCATAAAGATTCCAAGCCTGATACCAAAAATCAGTATCAAATTTAATAAGTTCACTAAAAAGTTATCTTAAAAAATAAGACAAAATTAATATCTAATCAATGCGAGACTTACATGTTCAAGGAGGTATTGTTCGCCAACGGATTCATTTGGGATATCAGTGCATCTTTTACCGCTAACAATCTCAAGAACAACTATACCAAAACTGTAAGTGTCAACTTTCTCAGACAATTGTCCATGGATTGCATATTCTGGTGCTGTATAGCCCCTAAAAGCGATCATAGAATGTTTTAGTCTCATCGTTTATAAATACGCAAGAGGTATATTCACATACTTATAGCATGATGCTTACAATGTACCCGCGAATCTAGTACTAATATGGGTCTGATCCTCAGGTAGAAGCCTTGCCAATCCAAAATCTGCAATTTTAGGCTGAAAATCGTTGTCTAGTAAAATATTGCTTGGCTTTATATCTCTATGGATGATGGTAACGTGGTATTGCTCGTGCAGATATGCCAGGCCCCTAGCCGTGCCAAAAATAATGTCATATCGTTGTTTCCAGTTAAGGGTCCCTCGTTCTTCACCTAAATCACAAAGAAAATCGGAGAATGCATGCATCAAAACTACTATAATCATAAATGTGGTTGTTGATCTTTTTCATTTAGAATACTAGCTATATAAGATAATATCAAAGCCAAACTCACCATATAGGTATTTTTCGAGGCTTCCATTGGCCATATACTCGAGGACTAGAAGTAGTTCTGGTCCTTTGCTACAACATCCAAGAAGGCGGATAAGGTTCCTATGATGGACATTACTAATAACCCTTACTTCACTCTCAAAGTTATCCTTTGCTGTATTGGAACCTAGGTTGAGCTTTTTCACTGCAATGATGTTCCCATCCTTAACAATCCCCTGTTTGAGATTCAACAAGATAAATAAACCAAAGAAAGCAAACATGCTGAAATTTTATAATCTATTTAATTTATTCTATGTTTTCATTACCATAGCCGCATTTTATATTATCTAAATTACTATACTTTACATGCAAAAAAAAGTAGTTTTCGAAATTGAGGAGCGGTCTCTTTATCTACTCTAGACGCTAATAGTAGCTTCTACTATGGCGGATTTAACTAGATATGTTTGTTGGTGTAATGTTTTAACATCAAGAGAATTGCAACTAATGACGATTTAAAATATGGGTACCTTATACACATCTCCAAACCCTCCCTCTCCAAGTTTATTTTCGTCTCTAAAATCCTTCGTCGCTTTCTTAAGATCACTATAACTATAATCCTTTGGTCCTTGTAGTTCAGTTGCCCCATATAAGCTACCTGTAAGTTAGTCATATGGACATATGACTGGTTAATCTATTTGAATAACCAAGTGTATTTCATTGTACTAGCATTTTGATAATGCATACCTCCTGGCGCCGTTCTTCTTGATCTTCGATACCACAAGAGTACAACTACTAGCAATATGATCAAACCACCTACACCTCCAACCACACCTCCAATAATGGCTCCCTTATTGCTTGAACTTTCTGCGAAAATATGATAAGTGAGCATGAGTTTATTCACTCGACACGCTTAATGTTATACTTTTCATAAAATGAAAATTAGCATAGGGATGTTATAGGGATGTTAGAAGTCTCACCATCTTGTAGAAATGGTAGGATGTTAATTGTTTGGTTGTTTCTGAAAAATGGAGCCGCTGAGTACCTCATAAAACAACCCGAATCAATAGCCCTCCCATCGGTAACAACAGTGGTACAAGGCCTTATGTTGGCATACGCCACCTCCAAGCAACTTTTGCATCCGTCGGGTGTTACAGTCTCGGCGCACTGAGCTATAGCGTACGCTATACTTGTATTGGTTCCAACAATACCTGTTGTGGCCGCCGCATAAAATCCATTTATTCTTGGGGTCGCGATAGAAAGATTGGACAATAATCCATCCACAGCGGTTTCAAAAGCGCTTTGTCGTGATGAAGTTCGATTGCCGCATAAGCCTTGCTTTCCTGGTAATGTTGTATCGGTATAGAAAGAATTACCCTCATACCTGTATAAAATAGCAAGATATTGGCTAGATTGCTAGATAAATTCAAGGGTGCAGTTTGAAAAAAAATGAAAATATAAGGACCTAAATTGTTCAAACTTGAGTTGGGCAGAGAATTGATTAGATATGGTTGGTTTGGACTGTTTTTTATTCAACTGAACAATTGCGACTTCTAGCGGTCGAACGGACGACCTATCTGGTTGTCGGCTTGGGTTTGGTGTTTTTTTTTTTTTTTTTTTTTTTTTTTTTTAAGTCGCAAGATTCGAGCTAAAGACCTCACACATATTTTTAGCTTACAAAATTCATATTTGAGATCTCTCGTGTGTGTATATGAGTGCACTTACCTATTCTTATACGAAGACATTTGTGTTTTACTGTGAATGTATAAAATAAATACTCATTTAGTTACTTTAATCCTTTTTTTTTCAAAGCATATTTTCTTAACCTTTATTTATTGAAAACAATACAATTTTAAATATAAACAAAATAACCACATATATTTATTAATACTTTATTTAATTTAATTTAGTATTTAAATTTAATATATATTCAATTAAAATATTTTTAGATTAGTTATATGTTATTTAATTGGCTCTTGAATCCTTCTAGAGTGGTTCGATTAGTCTGTTTCGTAAAACTAGTAAAATGATAGGATTCAAAGACCTTAGATTATAAAAGAGTATGTGACAATTAATAAATCATCTTCTCTCCTTACACATTTGATGAAACACCCCTTAATAAAAAGTTAAGATGCATATCACAAAAACAGATACATTGACTGGAAAGTGATATATTTAGCCAAACCCATTAGAACCACACCAATGATTAACTAGAGATGATGAGATATTTGTAGCCCATCAAGTCTTTATCCAAGTTTGACTCAAAACACGCCTACCCAATACGACCCACATCTTAAATATCATCTATTTGTATAATATTTAATGAAAATGAGTTCATTAAATAATGTCAACTTAAACATTATTGAGATCTTTTATTATATGGTCACCTTCTTTTCTTTTACTCCGTATATGATTAAATATCAAAAATTAGTTCCTTTAACACAGTTAATGCGACTATAAGATACTCATCAATCATGTGAAAAGAAAACAAATATTATATTTGATACTAGAAATATATTTTTGATTTTATGTTTCTATAAAAAAAAAAACTAACTAATGGCAATTATTACTAGAAATATATTTTTGATTTTATGTTTCTATAAAAAAAACTAACTAATGGCAATTATGCGCGCATTGAAGGTGTTTGAATGCAATAAAGAGGTTTTGTGTGTTACAACTACGTTTAGGCGCTGTTTGTTTGGCTTTTAAACATTCATATGTCTGAATGTTTCAGTACTTAATGGTTCAAAGTGTTTGTTTCGAGAGCACATTTCTGAATGGTAAACACTTTTGTTTCTAAATAGTTAAGCATTATACTGAGTCTGAGTTGTTATTAGCTTTTATCTGAATTGGTAAGATATTTCCTCTGAATAGTTAAACAATATACTATCTATTAATAATTCAGACCTTTTACTAGTTTAGTATTTAATGATTAAGAACTTTTAATAATTAAACACTTACACATTTAAAAGTTATGAAATAACCACTTAATATAACACAATCAGTTAGACAAAGAGAAATGTGTATGTTGTTCACACATGTAGTAGATTTAAATTGAAGTATAGTAAAATTAGATTTAATTATTATAAATTAAAAAAAAAACGTATCAAATTAAATCAAATCAAATCAAATCAAACATTCAAGAATAGAAGAGTGCAAACCTAAGAAAACAGCCATCAAGAACTGATCGGGCACCGGTAGCAGACGCACAGCTACGTATCGAGCTAGCTGCGTAGTCGAAACAACCTAGGCAGTCGCGCGTCGACATATAGTTCCTACACTGAGCCATCACGTAAACCCCCTCGGAGTTTCTCGTCAACTCCGAGGTTGCAAAGTGGGTGTTATTGTTGGATAACAGCCTACGGACCTCTCTGAAAGTATCATTAAGGTTTCTAAAGAAATTTTGGGGGTTGGTGACGTTGATTGTGCTGCAAGATTGGATTAGTATGTTTGTTTGGGGCTGCGATCTTGCCGGAGATGCGATAAAGACGGTGAACAAGACCGCAACTGCCGCAATCCGCCACCCGAAGAACCACCACTGAGCCATGGTTGCTCCTTTGTTTCTGGCTTCAAGGTGGATTATAAGGTACTGGTTATATAAGGAATTGTGACTTGACCAAAGCGACGACTTCTTTTTGTTTAAATGACAAATAATAATTAGAATAAGAATAATAAGAATTATAAGAATAACTTATTAATAATAATAATAATAATAAATAATAATATAGTGACGGCTAACACAAGAATATCTTTGTTGTACCAATAAACCTTTTTTACATGAGACTTGACCAAAAAGTTGGTTTTTCATAAGCAAAAGAAGTAGGCTAACTCAAGAATATCTTCGTCAACGCCTTTTACGATGATGTTTATGTACGACATATGTATCATATATAGATTATTTGTATATGTGTACTGCTATAGGCATGTATAAAGAAAAGCATTGTGTCGGGTAGGGTGTAAACGATCGTGAGCTAGCTACTCGATGTCGACTCGGTAAAGGTTGAATGAGTACTCACTTAAAAGAACCAACCGCAACAAGGAATTGTGGATCAAAAAGTTGTCTAGCAAATGGAATGATTATGTCATGAATGCCACATCAAAAGCACCATGAGTTTTAAACTATCATACTAGATATAATGATGGGTAATTGTTAAAAGTTAGTAATGCAATTTGTTAGGACTTTTTGTAATTTTTTTTCTCATAATATTCTCTGGAATTCTCTAATCTCATCTTCATTTCCAAGCATTCAATAAAATTTCACTTTCTTTTTAATTTGATTCACTTCATTGGTGATTTCATTCTACTCCGGCACATATATGATTAATAGTACCCGTCTTCGCGCGTTGGATGACGGCCCGATTCCCGTTCAGAAAACCAGACATGGATGTATCGCGACGCTGATACTATCTTTTGCCTTCATGGGAGAATAGAAGAAATTGCTACTAGCATTGCTCAATTGATTCAGTTCTTCTCTAAAGGGACGTAAAAGGAATGCTGGTTCATCCCACGGCTCTAATTTCACCGAGAACTCTCTGGAAGTGTGTGCAACATCTTTTTGTTAATTTCCACAGATTCATGATGTTGAATGAGAGGATCGAAAATTAGTGTTTGATTTGAGCCAAGGCTCTGATACCACCTGATGAAATCAAACAAAGCAACAAAATGAAGGTTGTTGAATGATTTCCCAAGGATCTTTTCAAATCTCTCAGTTTAACAAACAACAATCATAGTGCGGAAACCAATGATTGTGGCTATGATATCAGTGTGTGTATGATTGCTAGTGATTAATTGCTTGAAAGATAATAACTGTTTGTTTGTATTGATTGTTCAAAAGCTTACAAAGGATTAGGGTAGTATGCTATTTATAGCCTATACACAAAGCTATCTACAATTATTAAACTACTCTTATGTAAACGAAAATTAGATGAAAAATCCTAAGTCTAAGTCGTCCGCTATCGATGTTCACATGTCCGCTGTGAATGATGAATGAGTCGTCCGCTGTGTATGTTAGTCATTCGCTATGGACACTTGGTAAATATTTGTCTTGGTGGTGTCCGTTGTGGATGTGTTCATCCGCTGTAGAATCTTGATCATCCGCTGTGGCATTTTGATCATCCGCTGTATGTACTTGGACTTCTTCAATCTTCATCCGCTGTGACTTTTGTGCATCCGCTGTGGGCAAGTCTTCATCCGCTGCAAACACTTAGCAAAAAAATTCTTTTATCTACAAACCTGAAAAAAAAAATTTAAGCTACATTAGTGTATGTTATGAATGTTAATGATTCCAATGTGTTAGTAAATGATTGTTTGAATGTTAGAACACATTATGTTTGATTATGGCAAGCATTATTATTTTAATGCACTTGTTGAGTCCAACAAGTTATGATACTTTGTTGGGTAAAGGTAAAATAAATGTTGGGTTTAGAGTAAAGGCTATTAAGTAATGATTGGACTTAGTTGTAATGCCTTAAGCAAGGCTTAAATCTAACATCTTGTGAATAAGTTGCATACATTTTTGCCATGTTAGTGGTTGTGATAGTTTAATTCAGTGAGTCTAAGGATTAATGGATAGTGAACATATTTACTAATTAATTTATAATAGATTTTTATTAAAAATTTTCTTATAACTTATTGGTTTATATTTTGTATATTTTTAATTTTTTTTATGTATGCTCATAAAATTTTTCATGGCAATTTGTGTCGATGTTTCTTGGGGTGTCGCTCAAGATTACATTGTGCATATACCTAACTTTTTTAAACAAGTGTTAGGTTACACTCCCGTAAGGGTGCTTCCGGGAACAATATGGATACAAAAAAATATAGAAGATTTCTAAACCATCATGAACAATATGGATACAAAAAAATTTCATAACTTACCACAATATTTCTATTGTGTATTTTTAAAACATTATTTATACTTTCTTCGCTTAAGAAACATCATCGGAATATCAATTTTTTCATATACTAGAATATCATACACACATCTGGTTTCCATCCTATATGAAAGTTTACCATCCATCAACGTATAATCATAAACGAACACTTCAAAATTCAAATCTTCTTCATAAAACCCTTGGTTCCATCATAGATGATAACAAATTATCGTCCTGTTAGTTCAGTGATCGTAGCTTCAGCGTTGCTAACTGACTTCGTAGTGGACATGGAGTCATTAACATCTATTCTTATGTCACTCAAGTTGACATTTTGCCTACTTGGCGGGTTTTGCACTCGTGATCTGTCACTTAGAAGCTTCACCACTTCGGACATCGTAGGCCTGACAGAAACTGGAGACTGAGTGCACATAAGTGCTATTTCTATAACTTTCTTTATGTCTTCTTCTTTGTACTTACTCGGGTCTAATGTCTCATCAACCAACTTCAAGTGCATTCGAGTTTCATAAAGATTCCAAGCCTGATACCAAAAATCAGTATCAAATTTAATAAGTTCACTAAAAAGTTATCTTAAAAAATAAGACAAAATTAATATCTAATCAACGCGAGACTTACATGTTCAAGGAGGTATTGTTCGCCAACGGATTCATTTGGGATATCAGTGCATCTTTTACCGCTAACAATCTCAAGAACAACTATACCAAAACTGTAAGTGTCAACTTTCTCAGACAATTGTCCATGGATTGCATATTCTGGTGCTGTATAGCCCCTAAAAGCGATCATAGAATGTTTTAGTCTCATCGTTTATAAATACGCAAGAGGTATATTCACATACTTATAGCATGATGCTTACAATGTACCCGCGAATCTAGTACTAATATGGGTCTGATCCTCAGGTAGAAGCCTTGCCAATCCAAAATCTGCAATTTTAGGTTGAAAATCATTGTCTAGTAAAATGTTGCTTGGCTTTATATCTCTATGGATGATGGTAACGTGGTATTGCTCGTGCAGATATGCCAGGCCCCTAGCCGTGCCAAAAATAATATCATATCGTTGTTTCCAGTTAAGGGTCCCTCGTTTTTCACCTAAATCACAAAGAAAATCGGAGAATGCATGCATCAAAACTACTATAATCATAAATGTGGTTGTTGATCTTTTTCATTTAGAATACTAGCTATATAAGATAATATCAAAACCAAACTCACCATATAGGTATTTTTCGAGGCTTCCATTGGCCATATACTCGAGGACTAGAAGTAGTTCTGGTCCTTTGCTACAACATCCAAGAAGGCGGATAAGGTTCCTATGATGGACATTACTAATAACCCTTACTTCACTCTCAAAGTTATCCTTTGCTGTATTGGAACCTAGGTTGAGCTTTTTCACTGCAATGATGTTCCCATCCTTAACAATCCCCTGTTTGAGATTCAACAAGATAAATAAACCAAAGAAAGCAAACATGCTGAAATTTTATAATTTATTTAATTTATTCTATGTTTTCATTACCATAGCCGCATTTTATATTATCTAAATTACTATACTTTACATACAAAAAAAAAGTAGTTTTCGAAATTGAGGAGCGGTCTCTTTATCTACTCTAGACGCTAATAGTAGCTTCTACTATGGCGTATTTAACTAGATATGTTTGTTGGTGTAATGTTTTAACATCAAGAGAATTGCAACTAATGACGATTTAAAATATGGGTACCTTATACACATCTCCAAACCCTCCCTCTCCAAGTTTATTTTCGTCTCTAAAATCCTTCGTCGCTTTCTTAAGATCACTATAACTATAATCCTTTGGTCCTTGTAGTTCAGTTGCCCCATATAAGCTACCTGTAAGTTAGTCATATGGACACATGACTGGTTAATCTATTTGAATAACCAAGTGTATTTCATTGTACTAGCATTTTGATAATGCATACCTCCTGGCGCCGTTCTTCTTGATCTTCGATACCACAAGAGTACAACTACTAGCAATATGATCAAACCACCTACACCTCCAACCACACCTCCAATAATGGCTCCCTTATTGCTTGAACTTTCTGCGAAAATATGATAAGTGAGCATGAGTTTATTCACTCGACACGCTTAATGTTATACTTTTCATAAAATGAAAATTAGCATAGGGATGTTATAGGGATGTTAGAAGTCTCACCATCTTGTAGAAATGGTAGGATGTTAATTGTTTGGTTGTTTCTGAAAAATGGAGCCGCTGAGTACCTCATAAAACAACCCGAATCAATAGCCCTCCCATCGGTAACAACAGTGGTACAAGGCCTTATGTTGGCATACGCCACCTCCAAGCAACTTTTGCATCCGTCGGGTGTTACAGTCTCGGCGCATTGAGCTATAGCGTACGCTATACTTGTATTGGTTCCAACAATACGTGTTGTGGCCGCCGCATAAAATCCATTTATTCTTGGGGTCGCGATAGAAAGATTGGACAATAATCCATCCACAGCGGTTTCAAAAGCGCTTTGTCGTGATGAAGTTCGATTGCCGCATAAGCCTTGATTTCCTGGTAATGTTGTTTCGGTATAGAAAGAACTACCCTCATACCTGTATAAAATAGCGAGACTATCACTCTCATGTTCTACTTGCTATGATATTAGCTAGATTGATAGATAAATTGAAGGGTGCAGTTTGAAAAAAATGAAAATATAAGGACCTAAATTGTTCAAACTTGAAAACTGTGTTATTGAAATGGCCATCTTTTCTTTTAGGGTCCGGGCCATATCAAACCGTGAGTTAGGTAGAGAATTGATTAGATATGCTTGGTTTGGGCTGTTTTTTATTCAACTGAACAATTGCGACTGTCAAGCGGTTGAACGGACGACCTATCTGTATGTCGGCTTGGGTTGGTTTTTTTTTTATTATTATTATTTATTATTTTTTTTTATGTCGCAAGATTCAAGCTAAAGACCTCACACATATTTTTAGCTTACAAAATTCATATTTGAGATCTCTCGTGTGTGTATATGAGTGCACTTACCTATTCTTATACGAAGACATTTGTGTTTTACTGTGAATGTATAAAATAAATACTCATTTAGTTACTTTAATCCTTTTTTTTTCAAAGCATATTTTCTTAACCTTTATTTATTGAAAACAATACAATTTTAAATATAAACAAAATAACCACATATATTTATTAATACTTAATTTAATTTAATTTAGTATTTAAATTTAATATATATTCAATTAAAATATTTTTAGATTAGTTATATGTTATTTAATTGGCTCTTGAATCCTTCTAGAGTGGTTCGATTAGTCTGTTTCGTAAAACTAGTAAAATGATAGGATTTAAAGACCTTAGATTATAAAAGAGTATGTGACAATTAATAAATCATCTTCTCTCCTTACACATTTGATGAAACACCCCTTAATAAAAAGTTAAGATGCATATCACAAAAACAGATACATTGACTGGAAAGTGATATATTTAGCCAAACCCATTAGAACCACACCAATGATTAACTAGAGATGATGAGATATTTGTAGCCCATCAAGTCTTTATCCAAGTTTGACTCAAAACACGCCTACCCAATACGACCCACATCTTAAATATCATCTATTTGTATAATATTTAATGAAAATGAGTTCATTAAATAATGTCAACTTAAACATTATTGAGATCTTTTATTATATGGTCACCTTCTTTTCTTTTACTCCGTATATGATTAAATATCAAAAATTAGTTCCTTTAACACAGTTAATGCGACTATAAGATACTCATCAATCATGTGAAAAGAAAACAAATATTATATTTGATACTAGAAATATATTTTTGATTTTATGTTTCTATAAAAAAAAAACTAACTAATGGCAATTATTACTAGAAATATATTTTTGATTTTATGTTTCTATAAAAAAAACTAACTAATGGCAATTATGCGCGCATTGAAGGTGTTTGAATGCAATAAAGAGGTTTTGTGTGTTACAACTACGTTTAGGCGCTGTTTGTTTGGCTTTTAAACATTCATATGTCTGAATGTTTCAGTACTTAATGGTTCAAAGTGTTTGTTTCGAGAGCATATTTCTGAATGGTTAAACACTTTTGTTTCTAAATAGTTAAGCATTATACTGAGTCTGAGTTGTTATTAGCTTTTATCTGAATTGGTAAGATATTTCCTCTGAATAGTTAAACAATATACTATCTATTAATAATTCAGACATTTTACTAGTTTAGTATTTAATGATTAAGAACTTTTAATAATTAAACACTTATTCATTTAAAAGTTACCAAATAACCACTTAATATAACACAATCAGTTAGACAAAGAGAAATGTGTATGTTGTTCACACATGTAGTAGATTTAAATTGAAGTATAGTAAAATTAGATTTAATTATTATAAATTAAAAAAAAAACGTATCAAATTAAATCAAATCAAATCAAATCAAACATTCAAGAATAGAAGAGTGCAAACCTAAGAAAACAGCCATCAAGAACTGATCGGGCACCGGTAGCAGACGCACAGCTACGTATCGAGCTAGCTGCGTAGTCGAAACAACCTAGGCAGTCGCGCGTCGACATATAGTTCCTACACTGAGCCATCACGTAAACCCCCTCGGAGTTTCTCGTCAACTCCGAGGTTGCAAAGTGGGTGTTATTGTTGGATAACAGCCTACGGACCTCTCTGAAAGTATCATTAAGGTTTCTAAAGAAATTTTGGGGGTTGGTGACGTTGATTGTGCTGCAAGATTGGATTAGTATGTTTGTTTGGGGCTGCGATCTTGCCGGAGATGCGATAAAGACGGTGAACAAGACCGCAACTGCCGCAATCCGCCACCCGAAGAACCACCACTGAGCCATGGTTGCTCCTTTGTTTCTGGCTTCAAGGTGGATTATAAGGTACTGGTTATATAAGGAATTGTGACTTGACCAAAGCGACGACTTCTTTTTGTTTAAATGACAAATAATAATTAGAATAAGAATAATAAGAATTATAAGAATAACTTATTAATAATAATAATAATAATAAATAATAATATAGTGACGGCTAACACAAGAATATCTTTGTTGTACCAATAAACCTTTTTTACATGAGACTTGACCAAAAAGTTGGTTTTTCATAAGCAAAAGAAGTAGGCTAACTCAAGAATATCTTCGTCAACGCCTTTTACGATGATGTTTATGTACGACATATGTATCATATATAGATTATTTGTATATGTGTACTGCTATAGGCATGTATAAAGAAAAGCGTTGTGTCGGGTAGGGTGTAAACGATCGTGAGCTAGCTACTCGATGTCGACTCGGTAAAGGTTGAATGAGTACTCACTTAAAAGAACCAACCGCAACAAGGAATTGTGGATCAAAAAGTTGTCTAGCAAATGGAATGATTATGTCATGAATGCCACATCAAAAGCACCATGAGTTTTAAACTATCATACTAGATATAATGATGGGTAATTGTTAAAAGTTAGTAATGCAATTTGTTAGGACTTTTTGTAATTTTTTTTCTCATAATATTCTCTGGAATTCTCTAATCTCATCTTCATTTCCAAGCATTCAATAAAATTTCACTTTCTTTTTAATTTGATTCACTTCATTGGTGATTTCATTCTACTCCGGCACATATATGATTAATAGTACCCGTCTTCGCGCGTTGGATGACGGCCCGATTCCCGTTCAGAAAACCAGACATGGATGTATCGCGACGCTGATACTATCTTTTGCCTTCATGGGAGAATAGAAGAAATTGCTACTAGCATTGCTCAATTGATTCAGTTCTTCTCTAAAGGGACGTAAAAGGAATGCTGGTTCATCCCACGGCTCTAATTTCACCGAGAACTCTCTGGAAGTGTGTGCAACATCTTTTTGTTAATTTCCACAGATTCATGATGTTGAATGAGAGGATCGAAAATTAGTGTTTGATTTGAGCCAAGGCTCTGATACCACCTGATGAAATCAAACAAAGCAACAAAATGAAGGTTGTTGAATGATTTCCCAAGGATCTTTTCAAATCTCTCAGTTTAACAAACAACAATCATAGTGCGGAAACCAATGATTGTGGCTATGATATCAGTGTGTGTATGATTGCTAGTGATTAATTGCTTGAAAGATAATAACTGTTTGTTTGTATTGATTGTTCAAAAGCTTACAAAGGATTAGGGTAGTATGCTATTTATAGCCTATACACAAAGCTATCTACAATTATTAAACTACTCTTATGTAAACGAAAATTAGATGAAAAATCCTAAGTCTAAGTCGTCCGCTATCGATGTTCACATGTCCGCTGTGAATGATGAATGAGTCGTCCGCTGTGTATGTTAGTCATTCGCTATGGACACTTGGTAAATATTTGTCTTGGTGGTGTCCGTTGTGGATGTGTTCATCCGCTGTAGAATCTTGATCATCCGCTGTGGCATTTTGATCATCCGCTGTATGTACTTGGACTTCTTCAATCTTCATCCGCTGTGACTTTTGTGCATCCGCTGTGGGCAAGTCTTCATCCGCTGCAAACACTTAGCAAAAAAATTCTTTTATCTACAAACCTGAAAAAAAAAATTTAAGCTACATTAGTGTATGTTATGAATGTTAATGATTCCAATGTGTTAGTAAATGATTGTTTGAATGTTAGAACACATTATGTTTGATTATGGCAAGCATTATTATTTTAATGCACTTGTTGAGTCCAACAAGTTATGATACTTTGTTGGGTAAAGGTAAAATAAATGTTGGGTTTAGAGTAAAGGCTATTAAGTAATGATTGGACTTAGTTGTAATGCCTTAAGCAAGGCTTAAATCTAACATCTTGTGAATAAGTTGCATACATTTTTGCCATGTTAGTGGTTGTGATAGTTTAATTCAGTGAGTCTAAGGATTAATGGATAGTGAACATATTTACTAATTAATTTATAATAGATTTTTATTAAAAATTTTCTTATAACTTATTGGTTTATATTTTGTATATTTTTAATTTTTTTTATGTATGCTCATAAAATTTTTCATGGCAATTTGTGTCGATGTTTCTTGGGGTGTCGCTCAAGATTACATTGTGCATATACCTAACTTTTTTAAACAAGTGTTAGGTTACACTCCCGTAAGGGTGCTTCCGGGAACAATATGGATACAAAAAAATATAGAAGATTTCTAAACCATCATGAACAATATGGATACAAAAAAATTTCATAACTTACCACAATATTTCTATTGTGTATTTTTAAAACATTATTTATACTTTCTTCGCTTAAGAAACATCATCGGAATATCAATTTTTTCATATACTAGAATATCATACACACATCTGGTTTCCATCCTATATGAAAGTTTACCATCCATCAACGTATAATCATAAACGAACACTTCAAAATTCAAATCTTCTTCATAAAACCCTTGGTTCCATCATAGATGATAACAAATTATCGTCCTGTTAGTTCAGTGATCGTAGCTTCAGCGTTGCTAACTGACTTCGTAGTGGACATGGAGTCATTAACATCTATTCTTATGTCACTCAAGTTGACATTTTGCCTACTTGGCGGGTTTTGCACTCGTGATCTGTCACTTAGAAGCTTCACCACTTCGGACATCGTAGGCCTGACAGAAACTGGAGACTGAGTGCACATAAGTGCTATTTCTATAACTTTCTTTATGTCTTCTTCTTTGTACTTACTCGGGTCTAATGTCTCATCAACCAACTTCAAGTGCATTCGAGTTTCATAAAGATTCCAAGCCTGATACCAAAAATCAGTATCAAATTTAATAAGTTCACTAAAAAGTTATCTTAAAAAATAAGACAAAATTAATATCTAATCAACGCGAGACTTACATGTTCAAGGAGGTATTGTTCGCCAACGGATTCATTTGGGATATCAGTGCATCTTTTACCGCTAACAATCTCAAGAACAACTATACCAAAACTGTAAGTGTCAACTTTCTCAGACAATTGTCCATGGATTGCATATTCTGGTGCTGTATAGCCCCTAAAAGCGATCATAGAATGTTTTAGTCTCATCGTTTATAAATACGCAAGAGGTATATTCACATACTTATAGCATGATGCTTACAATGTACCCGCGAATCTAGTACTAATATGGGTCTGATCCTCAGGTAGAAGCCTTGCCAATCCAAAATCTGCAATTTTAGGTTGAAAATCATTGTCTAGTAAAATGTTGCTTGGCTTTATATCTCTATGGATGATGGTAACGTGGTATTGCTCGTGCAGATATGCCAGGCCCCTAGCCGTGCCAAAAATAATATCATATCGTTGTTTCCAGTTAAGGGTCCCTCGTTTTTCACCTAAATCACAAAGAAAATCGGAGAATGCATGCATCAAAACTACTATAATCATAAATGTGGTTGTTGATCTTTTTCATTTAGAATACTAGCTATATAAGATAATATCAAAACCAAACTCACCATATAGGTATTTTTCGAGGCTTCCATTGGCCATATACTCGAGGACTAGAAGTAGTTCTGGTCCTTTGCTACAACATCCAAGAAGGCGGATAAGGTTCCTATGATGGACATTACTAATAACCCTTACTTCACTCTCAAAGTTATCCTTTGCTGTATTGGAACCTAGGTTGAGCTTTTTCACTGCAATGATGTTCCCATCCTTAACAATCCCCTGTTTGAGATTCAACAAGATAAATAAACCAAAGAAAGCAAACATGCTGAAATTTTATAATTTATTTAATTTATTCTATGTTTTCATTACCATAGCCGCATTTTATATTATCTAAATTACTATACTTTACATGCAAAAAAAAAGTAGTTTTCGAAATTGAGGAGCGATCTCTTTATCTACTCTAGACGCTAATAGTAGCTTCTACTATGGCGTATTTAACTAGATATGTTTGTTGGTGTAATGTTTTAACATCAAGAGAATTGCAACTAATGACGATTTAAAATATGGGTACCTTATACACATCTCCAAACCCTCCCTCTCCAAGTTTATTTTCGTCTCTAAAATCCTTCGTCGCTTTCTTAAGATCACTATAACTATAATCCTTTGGTCCTTGTAGTTCAGTTGCCCCATATAAGCTACCTGTAAGTTAGTCATATGGACACATGACTGGTTAATCTATTTGAATAACCAAGTGTATTTCATTGTACTAGCATTTTGATAATGCATACCTCCTGGCGCCGTTCTTCTTGATCTTCGATACCACAAGAGTACAACTACTAGCAATATGATCAAACCACCTACACCTCCAACCACACCTCCAATAATGGCTCCCTTATTGCTTGAACTTTCTGCGAAAATATGATAAGTGAGCATGAGTTTATTCACTCGACACGCTTAATGTTATACTTTTCATAAAATGAAAATTAGCATAGGGATGTTATAGGGATGTTAGAAGTCTCACCATCTTGTAGAAATGGTAGGATGTTAATTGTTTGGTTGTTTCTGAAAAATGGAGCCGCTGAGTACCTCATAAAACAACCCGAATCAATAGCCCTCCCATCGGTAACAACAGTGGTACAAGGCCTTATGTTGGCATACGCCACCTCCAAGCAACTTTTGCATCCGTCGGGTGTTACAGTCTCGGCGCATTGAGCTATAGCGTACGCTATACTTGTATTGGTTCCAACAATACGTGTTGTGGCCGCCGCATAAAATCCATTTATTCTTGGGGTCGCGATAGAAAGATTGGACAATAATCCATCCACAGCGGTTTCAAAAGCGCTTTGTCGTGATGAAGTTCGATTGCCGCATAAGCCTTGATTTCCTGGTAATGTTGTTTCGGTATAGAAAGAACTACCCTCATACCTGTATAAAATAGCGAGACTATCACTCTCATGTTCTACTTGCTATGATATTAGCTAGATTGATAGATAAATTGAAGGGTGCAGTTTGAAAAAAATGAAAATATAAGGACCTAAATTGTTCAAACTTGAAAACTGTGTTATTGAAATGGCCATCTTTTCTTTTAGGGTCCGGGCCATATCAAACCGTGAGTTAGGTAGAGAATTGATTAGATATGCTTGGTTTGGGCTGTTTTTTATTCAACTGAACAATTGCGACTGTCAAGCGGTTGAACGGACGACCTATCTGTTTGTCGGCTTGGGTTGGTTTTTTTTTTATTATTATTATTTATTATTTTTTATTATTTTTTTTTATGTCGCAAGATTCAAGCTAAAGACCTCACACATATTTTTAGCTTACAAAATTCATATTTGAGATCTCTCGTGTGTGTATATGAGTGCACTTACCTATTCTTATACGAAGACATTTGTGTTTTACTGTGAATGTATAAAATAAATACTCATTTAGTTACTTTAATCCTTTTTTTTTCAAAGCATATTTTCTTAACCTTTATTTATTGAAAACAATACAATTTTAAATATAAACAAAATAACCACATATATTTATTAATACTTAATTTAATTTAATTTAGTATTTAAATTTAATATATATTCAATTAAAATATTTTTAGATTAGTTATATGTTATTTAATTGGCTCTTGAATCCTTCTAGAGTGGTTCGATTAGTCTGTTTCGTAAAACTAGTAAAATGATAGGATTTAAAGACCTTAGATTATAAAAGAGTATGTGACAATTAATAAATCATCTTCTCTCCTTACACATTTGATGAAACACCCCTTAATAAAAAGTTAAGATGCATATCACAAAAACAGATACATTGACTGGAAAGTGATATATTTAGCCAAACCCATTAGAACCACACCAATGATTAACTAGAGATGATGAGATATTTGTAGCCCATCAAGTCTTTATCCAAGTTTGACTCAAAACACGCCTACCCAATACGACCCACATCTTAAATATCATCTATTTGTATAATATTTAATGAAAATGAGTTCATTAAATAATGTCAACTTAAACATTATTGAGATCTTTTATTATATGGTCACCTTCTTTTCTTTTACTCCGTATATGATTAAATATCAAAAATTAGTTCCTTTAACACAGTTAATGCGACTATAAGATACTCATCAATCATGTGAAAAGAAAACAAATATTATATTTGATACTAGAAATATATTTTTGATTTTATGTTTCTAGAAAAAAAAAAAAAAAAAAAAAAACTAACTAATGGCAATTATGCGGGCATTGAAGGTGTTTGAATGCAATAAAGAGGTTTTTTTTTGTTACAACTACGTTTAGGCGCTGTTTGTTTGGCTTTTAAACATTCAGATGTCTGAATGTTTCAGTACTTAATGGTTCAAAGTGTTTGTTTCCAGAGCATATTTTTGAATGGTTAAACACTTTTGTTTCTAAATAGTTAAGCATTATACTGAGTCTGAATGGTTAATAGCTTTTATCTGAATTGGTAAGACATTTCCTCTGAATAGTTAATCAATATACTATCTATTAATAATTCAGACTTTTTACTAGTTTAGTATTTAATGATTAAAAACTTTTAATAATTAAACACTTACACATTTAAAAGTTATGAAATAACCACTTAATATAACACAATCAGTTAGACAAAGAGAAATGTGTATGTTGTTCACACATGTAGTAGATTTAAATTGAAGTATAGTAAAATTAGATTTAATTATTATAAATTAAAAAAAAAAACGTATCAAATTAAATCAAATCAAATCAAATCAAACATTCAAGAATAGAAGAGTTCTCACCTAAGAAAACAGCCATCAAGAACTGATCGCACACCGTTAGCAGACGCACAGCTACGTATCGAGCTAGCTGCGTAGTCGAAACAACCTAGGCAGTCGCGCGTCGACATATAGTTCCTACACTGAGCCATCACGTAAACCTCCTCGGAGTTTCTCGTCAACTCCGAGGTTGCAAAGTGGGTGTTATTGTTGGATAACAGCCTACGGACCTCTCTGAAAGCATCATTAAGGTTTCTAAAGAAATTTTGGGGGTTGGTGACGTTGATTGTGCTGCAAGATTGAATTAGTATGTTTGTTTGGGGCTGCGATCTTGCCGGAGATGCGATAAAGACGGTGAACACGACCGCAACCGCTGCAATCCGCCACCCGAAGGACAACCACTGAGCCATGGTTGCTCCTTTGTTTCTGGCTTCAAGGTGGATTATAAGGTACTGGTTATATAAGGAATTGTGACTTGACCAAAGCGACGACTTTTTTATGTTTAAATGACAAATAATAAATAGAATAAGAATAATAAAAATAACTTAATAATAATAATAAAAAGAAGAATAATAATAATATAGTGACGGCTAACACAAGAATATCTTCGTTGTACCAATAAACCTTTTTTACATGAGACTTGACCAAAAAGTTGGTTTTTCATAAGCAAAAGAAGTAGGCTAACTCAAGAATATCTTCGTCAACGCCTTTTACGATGATGTTTATGTACGACATATGTATCATATATAGATTATTTGTATATGTGTACTGCTATAGGCATGTATAAAGAAAAGCGTTGTGTCGGGTAGGGTGTAAACGATCGTGAGCTAGCTACTCGATATGGACTCGGTAAAAGATTGAATGAGTACTCACTTAAAAGAACCAACCGCAACAAGGAATTGTGGATCAAAAAGTTGTCTAGCAAATGGAATGATTATGTCATGAATGCCACATCAAAAGCTCCATGAGTTTTAAACTATCATAGTAGACATAATGATGGGTAATTGTTAAAAGTTAGTTATGCAATTTGTTAGGACTTTTTCTAATTTTTTTTCTCATAATCTTCTCTGGAATTCTCTAATCTCATCTTCATTTCCAAGCATTCAATTAAATTTCACTTTCCTTTTAATTTGATTCACTTCATTGGTGATTTCATTCTACTCCGGCACATATATGATTAATAGTACCCGTCTTCGCGCGTTGGATGACGGCCCGATTCCCGTTCAGAAAACCAGACATGGATGTATCGCGACGCTGATACTATCTTTTGCCTTCATGGCGGAATAGAAGAAATTGCTACTAGAATTGCTCAATTGATTCAGTCCTTCTCTAAAGGGACGTCAAGAGAGCGCTGGTTCATCCCACGGCTCTAATTTCACCGAGGACTCTAGTTTTTTGGGTCGTTACAAGCGAGCGCCTGTATATTTTACCTGATTTGCAGGTGATAATCCGGAATGAGGGATTGCCCAAGCAAATAGGTGTTTGGAATTCTATTTAGATAAATTTTTTATTGTATAGTTTTATTTATTTGTATTTCTTTTTATTTATCTGATTATTAGCTAACCAAAAAATATTGAAATAACCTGTGTGTTTATATTAGTTAAGTATTTTCATTATCCTTTTATGTTGAGCTATGTAAACATTTGTATTAACGATTGATTTACTGATTATTAAAGCTAGCATCGGTTTTGCCCATGACAACCGTAACAGTGGATCATTTTCTTTTATTTAGTTATTTATTTATTTTTGTAAATGAAGCTTGCAAAGTCATGTTTATGCAATAGTGTTTGTGGTGATTTTATAAAAGTTTTGTGTAGTTGGGTTGCAGAAAAAGTGGATTTGCCAATGATGCCATTACATATACAAGCGAGTGTTTATACCGAAAGAGTTCATCTAATAGTAGCCAATATATTAAGTATTTCATTAAAGTCATTTTTCTTTTTTTTTTAAAGTCACTCAACTTTTATAAGGTATTTAATCATGTATATATTTTCTTAAAATATTATTTATTTAAATTAAATAATGCAAATAAAATTATATATCATCTTAATTACTATTCAATGGTTATTCTTTTAAATTAACTTGAGGTAATAGTGAAAAAAAGAATTCAGTAAGTTATAACTAAGCTTCAAAATTGTTCAACCTAAGTCAAACTAAAAAAAAAAACCCCATTATAGTGAGTCGATTCATATATGAATTATTTTTGTTACGTAATTTTAAACTATTTTGAAACCCATTATAGTAAGTAGATTCATATATGTATTATTTTTGTTACGTAATTTTAAACTATTTTGTGGTTATAAAAATTGTACAATATTATGTGAAGTTATCATTTCACTATACTATATTAAATAGCTATAATATTTTCATAAGTTAATATTTAAAAAAATACATCATAAAAACAAATGTTATAATTTGAGTATGAATTTTTTATAGTCTTTTTCATGTTATATCTCTCACCGCATCACGCAGGAACCCCTTGAGTAAATGATAAAGCAGATAGAGAACAGTTACTCAATGCTACAATTTAATCAATTTCGAATGAAATATGTTTTCTTGATCATATTAAAAAACCATTACGTGTTATTTTACCATCATTTGTTGTTGTTCTGGCCTGACTTGATTTTATCTTAACCATTTTTTTTCTTTCCCATCAAGAATACTTATAGCCACACTCCAGCTAGTGGCGGACGTAGAAACACTTTTCATGGGGGTGAATTTTTTTTAGGTTGGTGGAGTAACGTTGATTATTTAAATTCTAGGTCCAAGTTTGGTCGAAACATGTGATGAAAAAATATAATTAAATTCGGTTGGATATTGACTTCGGGGCTATTTTGATAGCCTCTTAATAATCACTAAGAGAATATTTATTAGTGGTTCATATTCTTTTAATAGTTAAGAGGTAACTTTAATGTTGAATGGTTAAAAGATATCATTAAAATTTAGCATTTTAACCATTTAGCATTAGGGTTACTTCTTAACCATTAAGAAGTTATAAATCATTAAAAGGTAGATTCTTAATGTTTATTAAAATACTACAAAACATCCCCTTCGTTGGTTTGGGTTAAAAAAAGGAAATCACAAGAAAATGCACCTTAAACATAACAAGACACTAGCCCAGTTAATCACCCCAGCAGAATGAGAAAAAGCATACTACCTACCTCTCCTCTAATTCCATTTACTTTAGAAAAAAACAAATAAGAGTGAAGGAGGTTTATTCTGGAAAAAAAAAAAGTTTGGAAAAGCACTAAGACAAGAAAGATAGGTAAAAAGGATGAGTCCAACAAGGTGAAAGAGATAGAAAGCCATAGAACCTAACTCAAAGCAATACTTCCATTAGAAAGAAAACCAAGGAGGAGACCATTGATTCGCTTCACTCTTTGGGTGAACTCTTAGACCTTAAACCAAAGTTATGCCTTAGAGTTAATAGAAAGTCTTTTATTTTCTTAAGGATTGTTCACTAGTTTACTAAAATTTAAGACAAACCAACCTTACTTAAAAGATAAAGTAAATGACCAAACAAGAGGCCTCATTCGACATATTTTGAGGAAGATATATTATCAAAGTCATTATAGTAGTGAGTCTTAGAAGATGATACTACAACTATTTGTTATAAGAAATCGTCTCATTATGTTATTTACATTCACTAAAGTACATATTAACAAACAAATTTTAATAGTGTAATATTCAATCTACTACTAAGTTTTAATTTTCAAACTAACATTAACGAGGAGCATACTAACACATAGTAACATTCAAACAATCAAACATTTAAATAATAGCATCCACTAAAGCAATATTCTAATAATTAATCTAACAAATAATCATATAATTAAGTAAAAATTAGAGAGGGTTAAAAAAAACCTAAATTGGGATTTGGTAATGTTTAGAATTGGATTTGAGATGAGAGAAACGATATGTAACTGTGGATGGAAAGGTGGGTGGTAGTTTTCGTCCTTTCAATTGCCGGAAGTATTTTAATTTTGTATTTTGTAATTGAACGAGTCTTTAAACTCGTGCAATGCGACTGACTTTTATTCCAAAACTTAAATTTAAAGCGAAACATAGCCATTGCGTAATGGTGCGATCACAGGTTTTGTGAACTACATAACACGTGTTCCCGGGTGCATTACACATTGGAGCTTCAAACATAAATAAGAAAACAATATTTTGTCTTGCACATTGTAGTGTAATAACTTTTAAAGAGAAGTTTGAATGTAAAAAGTATAAGAAAAGTTAAAATTAACCAAGAAAGAAAAACGAGCCCGCATGATGCGGCATGACCACATGTACCGGTGCGGTTGCAAACCATGTTACGTGCGTTGCACGTTGACATTAACGTACTAGAGATCGAAACGTGAATAGAAAACAATATTATGCCTCACATGTTGCGGGTTAAAATTTTAAAAAAGCTGTGTTGTGCGAAAAAAATATAAAAAGAAGCCAAAAAACTAAAAGAAAAAAATAGATGTCAGCCTAGAGGTTCGAACTCAAGGTATCAAACTCAATCCACATGACTCAAACCACTTAACTACACGGACATTACTAAATATGTATAGAAAAACACAAAAAAAAAAAAAAAAAAAAAAAAAAAAAAAAAAAACACTGACATTACTAAATAAGTACTTACAATTTTTCTTGACCTGCGCGTTGCAGCGGAGACATACACCAATGAAAAAATTTAACATCGAAACATTAATGCAAACCCGCACATTGAATGGAGCGTTGACAATAAACGTAAATTAAATGTAAAAAAATATTTGATTTGCATTACCAAACCATAATAAAGTTAAACATTATGTTTTCTTATAGAATAGTATTACAAACCCGCAAGTTACGACGTCCTAAATTGTGGAAAAAATCAAATTTTTTTTATTGTTTAATAAAGGAAGAATAAACTTTACGTAAATTCACATGTCATACAAATACGTTGCATCAACGTTTTCGATGTGTTCTACTGAAAAGCAAAACCTTTACGAAAAACGTCAAAATGTTGACCTATAGTTTTTTTAATCAATTGACATTCGAATTCATTATGCACATTGCGATGATGGCATTAACGTGATTAAACACGTAAAAGAAACACATGAAGTTACGTCGTCATTGTTTTAGAGTCTAAAACATAAACTCAAACTAGTATTATGTCTAGCCCGCCACGATTTAGTAATTAAAAAAGTAATTTAAATTGGAAAAAAGTATAAGAAAAAAAAAGACAAAAAACCCAAAAATATAATAAATGTAGACGGTAGGAATCGAACGTGCAACCTAAGTTTAAAAGCCAAAGGCTCTAACCAAATGAGCCAACAGTTTCTTTGTGTCATGTAGTATAAATAAATTATATTTTTATTCAGACAAAGTCGGTGGCTTTTGCCACCAACGTTAGTAAATGAGTATGTATATAATTATATATTAGTTATTATGATAATAGTTTAATAGTTTTTTTTACGACTAGTTAGATCATTGACGGGTCATTAGCCCAACTAACCATCTTCATTACCTGAGTACGAAACCTTATGACATTAGGCTAACACATCTTCAAACGGAAGTTTGTACATCAGTCTTTGCTCATCTAAAATTTTAAAATTGTTAATAGATGTTAGGGTAATTGTATTTATAAGAATTAATGGAGTAACATACTTGCTTGTTTAAACAGTTTATTGAGTTTTTAATTTTTTTTAAAAGATGCATTAATTGCTTCATAATTTGAACAATTTAAATTTGATTTTTCTTTGATTTGATGTCAATTTTCTTTCGGTCATGTTAAACGGTCAGTGCAAAACTTTTACGGGGTTAAGTCTTAAAATTTTTTTGTGGTCATTTTAGATTAGATTATATATACACTAATAAAAGTAAAATTTTATAGGGTGCTATTGATCTTCATCAGGTGGTCCTAGGTCCGCCCCCAATTCCATCTCTAAAACCTTGTATCAATTAAAGTTTGTCATAACGTAACATAAGGATCACCTTAGTTGATTAGTGTCCCCGACAAATATTTTTCTCATATACCGACTCGGTCAATACTCTTATTGTTACATGACTGATTCAAGTTTGAATAGTTGAATGCATGGTCCCTCGACTTGACTCCCTCATTATATTATATTATATTATATATATATATATATATATATATATATATATGGTAAGGATCAAATGTTAACCGTTTATTATTACGATTACCGTACTAACTTTTGAAAATCAATCATAATCATTATTTTTTTGTTAAAATAACATCATTACACATATATAACGTAATTAAATTTAAAGTATCATTATTATATTTAATGTTATCTTAATCTATCTATATCTATACTACTATATAAAATAATTTTTTGGACAACATTGTAATTTTAATCCTTTTTTAAGACACTTAAGAATAATTTTATTACATTTGGTACAAGTAATTTTTCAATAATGCTAGAAAAACCTCATTCTTCATTTATTTATATCAGACAAGTCAATTTGTCATTTATTTATTTATTGTTATAACAATTATAGATGTATCATATTAATTTTATCTATACACATAAGTTTTTATGTTAAGGGCTTATTTTACATGTCGTACATAACTCGTTCTTAAATAGTTGAAAAATATCACAAATTAGTAAATAAATTTTAAAAGTGTTTCAATTATGTCATTATTGCATATTTTGCTCAAATTGAATACTAAACTATCAAATCACATCATCATATTATTTTAATGAAGAAAGAAATGAAGAGAAGATGTGGGGTTGGAGATTTCTAATATACGTAATTATATTAAAAAATTAAAAAAAAAACATGTTAGTTATATTAAAAAATATAAAATATCTAAAATCCATGTCATCACTCCATGATTGCATATAAAAAAACGAAACTTTTTTTTCTAATTGAAATAAAAAAGAAAAACATTCTCAAACTTTTATTTAAATAAAACATAAAAGATGTATGACTTAATTAAAACACTTTTTTAATTTAAGTGATTTAATTAAAATAAATTTAAAACTTAATTACTATTATATAAAGTTATCCTACACATAGTCGACTATACCAATCTTGTTAATTACCAACCTAGTTATTGGAGTTTAACAAAGTAGTTGTTTGAAATATCTAACTTATGAAAAATATTAATTTAGAGACAAGCCTCTTTTAATAAGTAATCTTTTAATCTTTTGTGTCCGGTTAATGTGGATAGACGTTATGTTTTTTTTTTAAACGACAAACTTATTTTTCTCTTAAATTACATCAATATACATTATGTTTGGATTTCAATCCAAAACCTTTAATCTAAAAGGCAATGTTCTTTATTAAGTAGGTTTGTGTTTCTCGACGTGATATGATTGAAGATGTACTTTTATCTCATATTAGAATAATGACATTTCCACTTGTAGATATCAATATAGAACTGAAGTCTTTTTTGGTATTCTAAACCTAAACCTAACAGACAATTTTCTTTGGAGAAAAATACATTTCTTCGTGATTTCCATGTTTTTAATGAATTATTTCTTATTTTTTTAATTTTTTGTTCAATTTTACTCCTATTGAATATTACCAAAAATATAGAGGCCTTAGCTTTTGTTCATTGCCGGCCCCCAAGTTTTCCACGACTATGACAACTTTGTTTTTCCACAAGTGGACCAGGAGACTCGATATATAGGTGGAAGTCTAAATTGATTTTGAGTTTCTTTGATAGCATCTTAATTATTTAACGAATTATTATTATTATTATTATTATTATTATTATTATTATTATTATTATTATTATTATTATTATTATTTATTATTATTATTATTATTATTATTATTATTATTATTATTATTTATTATTATTATTATTATTATTTATTATTATTATTATTATTATATTATTATTATTATTATTATTATTATTATTATTATTATTATTATATATGTAAAACAATTTGAAGATGTGACTATAGTAATTTATAAATATAAAGTAAATTACTTATAACATGTAATACATATGATATTATTAGAAAATACTTATAATATATATTTAAAATTATATATTGTTTCTAATTTAAAATCCGATTCTAATTCGACAATAAATTTAAAATAAATGGAATTTTGAGTTTTTTTAAATCCGATTAATATATGAACACCACTAATGAAAGGGGCTTTCTACATGAATTATTAATGAATGTAGAGAGAGAAAGAAGTAAGAAAAGAAGAAAAGGAAAAAAAGAGAGGATTCTTAAACTTAACATTATAGCATAATATAATTTGATTTTAACCATTAGTTAATTTATACATACATACATATATATATACATATATATATATATAGATTGGTTAAAATAAAAAAATATATTTGCTTAAAAAGCTTTAAGAAAGATCTTAACCCTTTATTTTATTAATCAATGGTTGAGATCAACTTTTAGGTATAAAAGTGATCCCAATGATAGTATGGGAAAACCATTTTTATTGACTAATTTTTCAAATTCTCCCATTTTATTTAAACGTTCATAACTTTTTTATACGATATTATTTTTTAAAATTAATCGCACCATAAAATCAAACGTTTTAATCTCTTTAATTTGAGTATAGTATTGCAATATTTTTTTAATAAAAAAATCATTGTTATGAAAATATGTTGTTTTATGATAAAAACAACATATTATGTACTGTTTTATTGTAAGACAATACTTTTGTGCTGTTTAATGTTAATACAACACATTATGTGCTGTTGTATAGTAAAACAACACATTATGTGTTGTTTTAAGGTTAAAAAACATGTTATGTTCTGCTTTATGATAAAATATAATGTTTTATGTTGTATAATATTAAAACTTCACTTGAAATTATTCTAAAATTGTATTGTTTTACTATAAGAGAGTGCATTTTGTGTTGTTTCATGATAAGAAAACACCTTATATATTGTTTTAGGTTATATATTGTTTTACGGTAAAAGATCATGTTTTGTTTTGTTTAGTGTAAAAAGATTATATAAAACAACATAAATTTATGTGTTTTTTATAGTAAAATAACGTAAAATTATTTGTGTTGTATTTAATCAAAACATGCGTCACACAACTTCGTTGTGTGCTGCTTCGCGTCAAACAACACAGTTCTGTGTTGCTTCGCGTCAAACAGCACAGTTCTGTGTTGCTTCGCGTCAAACAGCACAGTTCTGTGATGCTTCATGTCAAACAGCAAGTTCTGTGCTGCTTCGCGTCAAACAGCACAGTTCTGTGCTGCTTCGCGTCAAACAGCACAGTTCTATGCTGATTCGCGTCAAACAGCACAGTTCTGTGCTGATTCGCGTCAAAAAGCACAGTCTGTGCTGCTTCGTGTCAAACAACACAGTTTTGTGTTGTTTTGCTTGGGTTTCGAATAAAAAAATGAATGTAATATTAAACTACCTTTGTTCTAAGTTGATTTTAAATTAAAATTAGATTTACTTTTGATCAGAATACACAGATCTATAAGAAGAAATTGATTTTATATTGAAATTTGATTGAGTTTTGATTGAATGAAATAAAAAACCTAAAAAATAGATGAATAAAATCAATTGATATTAGAAACAGATTGAAGAAAATAAAATAAACTAATTTTGGTGTTGTTTATATGTTACTGATTGTTAAAGACAATATTATCCTTTCTATTCAATTTAAATTTAGCCATGTGTCAATCCTATATTGCTTCTTAGGTTTTTTAGGGAAATGTTTTTTTTTATTTGAACCAGCTGCTATATACATTTGTCTAAAAAGTTTAAAAAAAGATCTTAGCCTTATATTTTATTAATTAATGGTTGAGATTAATTTTTAGGCACAAAATTGGTCCCAAGAGTATTATGGGAAAAGTCACTTTTGTTGACTTTTTTTCAAATTCTCTCACTTTATTTAAACGTTCGTAACTTTTTTATACGATATTATTTTTTTAAAATTAATCGTATCATAAAATCAAGCGTTTTATCCTCTTTAATTTGAGTATAGTATTGCAATATTTTTTTAATAAAAAAATATTATTACGAACATATGCTGTTTTATGATAAAAACAACACATTATGTATTGTTTTGTTGTAATACAACACTTTTGTGCTGTTTAACGTTAAAACAACGTAATATGTGCTGTTGTAGGGTAAAACAAAACATTATGTGTTGTTTTAGGGTTAAAAAACATGTTATGTTCTGTTTTAAGGTAAAATATAATGTTTTGTATTGTTTAATGTTAAAAAACTTCACTTAAAATTATTCTAAAATTATGTTGTTTTACGATAAAAGGGTACATTCTGTGTTATTTTATGATAAGAAAGCATATTATATGTTGTTGTAGTTTGTATATTGTTTTATGTTAATAGATCATGTTTTGTTTTGTTTAGTGTAAAAGATTACATAAAACAAAATAAATTTACGTGTTGTTTACAGTAAAATAACAAGGGTAGAACATCACATCATGTGTTGTTTTATAATATAACAACACGCTCTATATGGTTTCAATGTAAAACAACACATTTTTTTATGTTTTCATGTGTTGGTATTATTGAAAATAACACGTTCTCTGTTGCTTTCATGTAAAGCAACATGTTTTGGATTGTTTTCATGTAAAACGGGATGTTATAAGCTGCTTTCATGCGAAGAATCATGTTTCGTGCTATTTTCACATAAAACAACACATTATCTGATATTTACACATAAAACAATATGTGATGTGCTTATTTAATATAAAACAAGATGCTTTTAACTGATTTAGGGTAAACCAGCATATTCTGGGTAAAACAACAATAAACATGTGGTGTTTATGTGTTATTTTGACATATAACGCATATTGAATTGAATTATTTATTGAGATTAAAGTGAATTTTGATTAAATGAAATCAAAAACTTAAATAGTAGATGTATGAAATAGAATTAGATCTTAAAATCACTAAGCAAGTTAAAGAAAATAGAAGAAATCAATTTTGGTGCTGTTTAATATCTTGATGATTGCAAAAATAACAATATTACCCTTCATACTAAATTCTACATACTTCCATGTGTCCTTCCCATATTGCTTCTTAGGCTTTTTAGCCAAATCAATTTTTTTATTTGAACCAACTTCTATATATATATATATATATATATATATATACTAGGTTATAATCCCGTATAATACACATGTTAAATAAATTTACAGTTCATGGTTAATAATATAAAAGGTTATATTTTAATTACTGTGTATTATACGGATTAAATAAGCTCATGTATTACATATTTGAAAATTTGAAGTTAACATATTTAAAATTTTAGTTATGGATAGTTATTAATTAATAAATAGTTATTATAGTATTCATAATTATGAGGAGAGAGAAGCGGGAAAACTAATTATTACATGGCCTAGAATGGTGACACGTGTCCTGATTTATTTTTATTTATTAGTATATATATATATATATATATATATATATATATATATGGTTAGGTTTTTTACAAAACTTCATTTATAATGAGAACTAACAGAACTAATATTAGTCATTGATTTAGTTGATCAATGGTTGTTATTAAATAGGGTAAAAAATATAAATTAGTATTAGTTTTAAAACTTTAATTTAAGTCATAAGGGTAATATAGTAAACAAACAAATAAATTGACTACTAAATCATCGAGATGAGTTGAAAATTTCCAATTTTACTCTTGACATTCCTAAAATATTTTAAAACTCTCATCAGAGCTAAAGTTGTGTGTTTGGGTAACTAACATTGCATGAACCATAAATATGTGTTGGATTTAATCCTTTTACCGTCTTTTGAATTTATACAATATATTTCAAATTGTTTTTATTTATGAAATGTTAATTTTACATTTTAGTACAAGTAGAAAGTTTAGAATCATTGGTGTTTTTGTGTATGTTCTTTTGGTAAGAATAAAAAAATAAAAAAGATTTGTATATTATACTAGTGATAATATGTTTGTAGTTTGACACACCAATTGAAAATTCAATTTATGTTTCTAGGTTTTGAAAAAAAGACAATTTATAATTTTTTTCTTATATATTTCTAGTTCCAGTATTTTTAAAATCCATATCATTTGGATAAAGATAATATTAAAGTCATCACACAAGAATAGTTTTAAAAAAAAGATGCAAGTAAGAAAAGCAACTCAAGTTATGAAGGCAAAGGGCATACATATATACAAATAATCGATTTACGCATGTGAATCATATTCGATTTACACATGTAAATCACTGGTTTTATGTATATGTAAAAAAGGAACAACTCAAAACACATATTTTTATATACATATGTACATGTAACCAGTTGATTTACACATATACAAAACATTTATGTATACGTAAATAGGTGATTCGTTTGAAGATTTACATATATGTAAATGGAGTACGACTTGAAAAATAAATTATTAGTATGTAATTTACCCATATGAAAATAGTTATTAGTTTGAAAAATATATAATCAATATGAATATTTACATATTTTTAAATGAACGTCCATCTTTGTAAAATTGGTTCTACACATATATAAAAAGTTATTGTAAAAATTTACATATAAAAAATTAACCGTCGTATTGAACATCATTTTTTATGTTTAACATATTTGTAAACACGTAATCATTTTGCTGTTTAACATATGTGTAGAAACACATACTTTTAACATACGTAAAATTTTTGATGTATGATTAATATTGTTAACAAACAATCGGCTTCAAGTTTGTTCAAATTGTGATAATTGTATATCTAATTGTCTGTTGCAAAAAACATTTACTATTAGTCCATAAAATATCACTTTAAAAAGACACAGAAACACAAAAGTTGAAAAATACTATTAGTCAACATAAGCCTTTAAAATCAAGATTAAGATTATGATTTGTATGAAAAACGGAGCATAGAAATTACATATCACTGAATATTTAGTTTTTTTATGGCTATAAAAAAATAACAATAAAGAACAAAGAATATGAGTTAGTATTACGTTGAAGATCTGAATAATGGAAAATTCGAATGAAGTTGATTGAAGCCTTTAATTTCATTTAAGCACTACCTTTTTTGGATCATGATCAACGTTTGATCGGAATATAAATCGGCTTATAAATTGATATTACACTTTGTATTTCACCTATTGATGTGTAATTGACTGGCACAAGCAATAACCTTAAAGAAATTGGCATAATCAATGATCTTCTATTGGTTTGAATTTTGATCATACGGATGTATATAGAATTAAATTTATTGAAAAATGGAAATCAAGAAACTTCCTAATATAAAGAAGATATAGTAGCAGTTACAACTTATTAATACATAAAAATTACATTACTACCCTTTATTAAATAATAAACTAATAAATAAATATATTAACATAAACGGCTGAGATTAGTTCTCACGATTCTCGGGATTTTTAGCGGTTTTGAAAAAATTCTGACCCTATATATATTGGGGAGGGTTACTAAGAAAATCAATAGTTATGTAAAAATCAAAGAAAACTACAGAAACCAATAATATAATACATAAATTATTTGTTATTTTAATTGTTAAAATGTTATTTAAGTATATATTTGATACATATATGTTGAGCATGCATACGAGAATGAATAGTCTTACATATATGTTATTTAAGTATATGGTTTTTATTTGATCGATATCCTTATTTTTATATACTCACACATATATATAAATGATAGTGATAAAAAATATATAAATTATGTGATCGTTTTAATTGGTTTTCTCTAGATTTCTCATAACATTGTGGTTTTCTTAAGATACCTCCTCTCTCTCTATATATATATATGTTGATTAAATTTTTGTATAATAATAACAAGTTGACGATGTTAGAGACTTTAAACTATTATTCGCAGATAAGAATGGAATTATTGGTTTTCAACTCTTACATCATTGTGTATTAAATAATTTTACATACTTAAACCTTTTAAGCTTGTGTATTGTAGGTTGAATTAAAAAATTAGTAAATTTAACCATTAGTAATTAAGATTTAAGAATTATAAAATAATCTTTTAAGATAAAAGTAATGAGACACAAATCCTATGCCAAATACCTAAATTACATCAACGAGTAATTGGCTGCAATCATATTTATATCCGAATCTTTTAAGCACAATTCAAATTGTTTGGGGTTACAACCTAAAATCACCCTAATTATAAATTTTTAATTTATTAATAATATATTTTAAAATATAAGAAATAACATATCATTAATTAAAATTAATAAAACAACTTACTTAAAAATAAAAGAAAGTTAAAAAATTTATTGGGACTCTAGAAGTCACAAGGCCTTCTCCATCGATTTGCTGTGTCCCATTTTCGTTAGAGAATTATTTGCAGCATTCGTCCGATCACGTGGTTATGCAACTTACATTGTATCTTTTTTATAATTAAAGTCGTGTTCTTCTTGTCTTGGATAAATGAATTGACCGAGTGCAACTTGAACATAAATGTTTGATCCTTAATATTGCGGGTAATGCTGGGGATTTTGAAATTGGGGTTGTATCACTTGTTGTCTTGGAGCATTAACGCTTGAAGCACACTAAAAAAGTTATTGCTAAAACCAACTTTATCTATTTTCTTTGGAATCTATTGTTTTTAGTAGAGAATATGAGTTAAATACATTGTAAAATATTGGTATAAAATGGTAGTAATAGGTATAAATTAATTAATTTATTTTTTACGGTCTAGTGACAATTCAATAATAACATGCAAGGACTACTACCACCTAAATTCAACTACCAAATGGAAAGCGTGGGTGTTGCTTATCAACCCTAGCTATCAATGGGGCTTGCCAAGGGTGCCCCAAGTAACATAAGATGTGCATGAGAATCTAGTATTATGACTCACGCACTACCGTAGAAGCACAACTTTATTTTGAATAGAATTGTTAAGCATATATGTAGCAATGAAAAAATCATTAAAGAATTTCAATCAAAGTTGGTCAAAAATCATGAAGATTCATGCATGTTGCCATAATCATCTAAGCATATGAAAAGTTTGTTAGCACCTAAACAGTAACACTCGTCTCCGAGGACACACCTTGGGAGGGTTACGCCTTGGATATATATAACATATAATACTTAGAGAATGCACAGTAGAAGTCTAACTTTAATTATATATTATAGCGTATTATATATCTATCATGTTATACAATAATATTATATCAATTTAACTATACCAGAGATCTAAGTATTCAGTAGCACTCTAAACCTCTACCTCCTCACAAGCTAGCCCGTAATATGCAATCCCAAATCCTTACAATCACTTGGCACCTATGATGTGTGCCCATAAAAGTAATTTGGAACTTAGCAAAAAGCTGGTGATTTTGTAAATATAACACCCTTCAATACACATAGTTATTGACTATAGCATCAAGCAAATACATCCATGCAAAAAAATAGAAACAAAGTAAGCATAACGTGTGATAATTATATTATAAGGACCTTGTAAAACAGTAATAAATCGATCTCGTGGCGAGAATGCGGAATGTAATCGTTAATGGCATAGAAATTGAAGTATAAAGTGAATAATCAAGCAACAAAGTAAATAAACTTATAGTGTATTGTTCTCTGATTTCAAAGGATTACAATATTAATAAAATCAAAGAATTTCATATTAATTACAAACATTATAATATCAAACTATTTATACTAAACCTATGCTATCACGGTGACGAAGAAAGACATCTTTACATATCTTATGAGAGCTCGAGGCAATGCATGAAAGAGGAGAGCTATGTTTGTCAAACACCTAGTTTTGAAGATCCAGATTATCTTGACCATGTTTACAAGTTAGACAAAGCACTCTATGGATTACATCAAGCATCTCGTGCTTGGTATGCCACATTAACTGAACATTTGTTTGTAAATGATTATTCGAGGGGTGCAATTGATCAAACTTTGTTTCTGAGGACAACTGGTGAAAATATAATTCTTGTCCAAATTTATGTCGATGATATTATTTTTGGATCTACAAACAAAAATTATGGAAGGAGCTTAAAGCTGTGATGAAGAAGAAATTTGAGATGAGTTCACTTGGTGAAATATTATTTTTTTTGGGAATCCAAGTTAAATAGGATGACTAAGGTATTTTAATTTATCAAGAAAAGTATGTCAAAAGCATTTTGGAGAAATACAAATTTCAAGATTCCAAAATTGCACAAACTCCAATGTCTTCTTGTCCTACTTTATCTCCTTATACTTCTGGTGAAAATGTTGATCAGCATTTATATTGATCAATGATCAAATCTTTGATGTATCTCACTGCTAGCAAACCAGATATCGTGTTTTCTGTTTGTCAGTGTGCGCGATATCAGTGTAATCCAGAAGAATCTCACTTGAAAGCTGTTAAGAGAATTTTCAAGTATCTCAAAGGCCAACCAACACTTGGGCTTTGATATCCTAGAAACTCTGAATTCAACTTATTTACGTATACTGACAATGATTATGGTGGATGTAATTTGGACAGGAAATCAACAATAGGTGGATGTCAATTTCTTGGCAATAGGTTAATCTCGTGACAATGCAAAAAGCAGTATACTGTATCCACATCCACTGTAGAAGCTAAATACGTGTCTGCATCAAGCTGTTGTTCTAAAATCATTTGGATTCAACAACAACTGTTGTGCTAAACGTCATGAAGAATCCTATCCAACTCTTAAAGACAAAACATATTGACATCCGAAGGCATTTTATCTGTTACTGTTTTGATCAAAAACTTATTTATCTTGAACAAGTCAAATCAGATGAAAACATTGCTAACTTGTTTACTAAGGAATTTGATCAATCTCGATTCGACATCCTTGTTAAGTCATTGGAAATGATTAACTTTGCTTAATTTCACTAGTATTTTCACCAAAAATATTTTTTTTAGTTTGTTAAAATTGTAATTTTCTTTAAAATATCATAGTTTTAGGGGGAAAAATTTTGAAAAATTTTATTGAAAAAGATTTTTGGTTCTTAGGGGGATAATATTTGAGAATATAATGAAAAAGATTTTGATTCTTTAGTAACTAATTTTTGAAAAAATGAATTTTCTGTATAAAATAGAAAATAATAGTACATTTCTTGATTTTGATTAAGTACATACAAAAGTTTGAAAAGAACTAACTTCATTGTGTTTGATTTATTTATAGGTTCTATCTTCAAAATTGGAAAGATGTATAAGTTGTGGTGCACTCGCAAAGTTAATTTTTATAACATAAAATCCACATGTATAGGTGCTTTAAGCACTAACATACAAGTGATTTTAACACTATGTTACAGTATGATCTCTCAAGTTTAACTACGGTTGCTCTTAATTTATACCTAATACTTTTGCATTTTATTTTTATCCAACCACCACCTTTTGACACATTACTTGCTCATATATTTTATATGTTTTTATTTTGTTTTAATAACTTTTAAAATATAATATTTTATTAAATTTCAAATGTCATGTTGTCACGTGCTTATTTTAACTACATTATCGGTGTAAATTTCATGCAAAATGTATGTTTGTGTAATAATATACAAATAATTGAAGCACAAACACGTAATCCTGTAGTGTTGCTTTAAGGTTCCAATTTTTTTTAAATATTTTTGAATTACAATTTTTAATATATAATGTTTTATAAAATTCTAGTTTTTCGTTGCGACGTGCTTATTTTATCAAAGCTTTATTGTGAATATTTTGTAAAATTGAGATATCGACGTCAATTTTAACAAAATTAGGAGTGAATACTAATGTACAAATTGTCAAAATCGAGGCTTACAAATTTTAATACCTCCTCCATAATACACATGTTCACGTTTAATAGTTATATTAAAAAAAAAAAAAAGAGTTATTACAATATTCGATTCACAAGCTTGCACGATCTCATATGCCATATATATTACCTTTATTAAACAAAAAGTAGTCACTTTCATATGAGTGAGTAATTGAATAAAGACAACGACTTAAGGAGACTTTCATTTTCCATGTTCTCTATTCAATCATGCCGTGTGGTTTGTGCCATATGATTGACTTGACTGATTAATTGACCAAAAATTTTGTGGATGTTATTCTTTTTGAACGGAAATTAGTTTTGAATGGGTGTGAAAGTTATGATAATGGGCCACGAGTTTTGATTTCACGAGATTGCTGTTTGATATTTTATTAATAATCATTAAGAGGATATATTTAAATGTTTCATAATCGATTAATGGTTAATAGATAACTTTAATGTTTAATGATTAAGAGGTTAAATCTTATATTATCTTTTAATCATTTAGCATTAGGGTTATATTTTAACCGTTAAAAAACGATAAACTATTAAAAATTAACCTTTTAATGACAACTAGCTTTTTACCAGCCGTGCGTTGCGGCGGCATCGTACACGTCTTGACAGATTATAGACTACAATCGGCCCGACTTGTTTCAGAACTAAATTTACGTCAAAATGTAGAGTAACTTGAACTTATAGCATTGAATGGAAACATATTATATTTGAACTGACTATTTTCCAAACAAATTTATGTCGAAACGTATACCAACTCAAAACGACATGAAAAAAGTACATGCAGCGACACCGTATGTAACGTTAAAAAAACATATATTACAATCACGCTCGACTTATTTCTGAACTAAGTCTACGTTGAAATGTATTTACACCGTCAAAATGAAACGTATTATATTTGATCCAACTTGTTTCTGAAGTAAATTTACATCGCAATGTATATATCGTCGAATGAAACATATTATATTTTACCCGACGCATAAATTTACGTCTAGACATATTTACAGCTTCAAATGAACGTATTATATTTGACCTGAGCCGTTTTACCAAACAATAAACAAATCTTTCCAAACAATAAATAAATACAATAAAAGAAAAAAAATAAAAGACAATAATAATTGTTATTTAGTTTCTAAATTAACATATATATAAAACTAAATTTACGCGAAATGTATTTATACCGTCGAATTTAGAACCAAATTTACGTCAAACCGTATATACTGTCGAATGAAACATATTATATATGAGCATGCGCGTAAATTTACGTCGAAACATATTTATACCGTCCTATGAACGTATTATATTTGATCCAATCTCGTTTTCTCAAACAATAAACAAATACAATAAAAGGCAAAAATAACTATTCTAAATAAAAATTAAAAAGTTTGCTTGTGATCAAACTTAAAGAAACCATAGAATAGGGTTAAAAATAAAAATAATGAAAAGTTTTGTTATCAAAATTAAAGAAACTAAACTCTTCTATTCATTCCATTTGCTTTTTAAATATATAGGGTAATTAGTAAATTACCAAACAACATCTGAGGTATTGAACCATTAAAACTTTAACTAACTAGAAATGAATCATCAATGCTTTACTATTCCTGTATTGAATTAAATTAATATAATTATGTAGGATTTATTCTAAATCCTTTATTTAAGACCCTTCTAAATTCTGTAAACTATCTTGCTTTAGAATGTTATAAATAGTTACAATTGATTGTAAGCCAAGTGGAATTAACTCCTTAACCTTCCAAGTGGTAGAATATTTCCTTTAGCACTAACTCTCATCGATGCCAAGTTTCATTAGCATAACTTCATTTTGATAGTTAGTTCCTACAAACGTTTATAGTTACTACCAAAAATAGTTGCCATTGTCAAATCGGCCTCTTCATTTCTCCAACGCCTTTATTCCTACGAACGTGCATTGGTGCCAACCTCGACTTCAGTTGAATTTTTACTTAATTGCTAACTCAACAAAACTTGTTAAGAAAATTTTTAGCGTATTTAAGTACCTTCAAATTTAAATACATTTGTTAATATAGTCGCAACATGGTCATTAATATCAACTTATCAAACTTCACATCTTTCAAGTTGATAGCCTCCTAAATGAAAAGTAATCTTATAGTGATATGTTTGCTCCTCAATGATACTTTTGATTCATAATAATGCTATGCGCCCAGTGACAGAGCTTGAGCTTTTCTATAAGGGAGCGGGCGTGGGAGCGGGAGTGGGGGCGGGGGTGAAATTAAATTTTTTAATAGCGAACTGTAAATTAACACTACTGACGAAAAAAAAGGGTCGGGAGCTCCCCCGGCCCCTTATATCGCCGCCCTTGTATGCGCCCCTCAATGATTCTTTTTTTCATGTTAAATGCAATGCACTCCGGTTATTGAGTAATACCATTAATAGACCTCCATTTGTCAAAATCAGTTATTGCATAATAATACCATTAATAGACCTCTATTTGTCAAAATCCCTTGCAAATAAGCATGACATAACAAAGCATCAACTTACCTCATAGATATCAACCAAACCTAGTTCCCCACCGGTTATTCAAGCAACTAAAATTCATTCCATAACCTCCTAATATAACTTCCTAGATTTGATAGAAATATATTTAACACACTAACAACATGGTTAATATAAAGTTTGTTAAACACCATCAAATACATTAGATTACCTACTACATGTAAGACTCCGTTTTAGGGAACGCTCATAGTTGGTCATTTGTAGCACAAACATTTAATAAACATAACATTTGTAGCAGAAATCATAGTTTGTCATTTAAAATAATAATACTTGTCTTTTAACATCATTCTATTTTGTCTAAACATCGAAAGTGTATTAATATAAACATCATTCAAAACTTTGGATGCCAGACATGAACTATCTCAGTAGCTTTCATGTCCATGTTTGCATCCCCTCAGCACCACCAACCACCTGCCAACTATGATGCATACAAAATCAGCGATGCTAAGTGAGTTCTAGTTTTATAATAAAAATACTTTTCATACTTTAACATGTTTGTTTTTTCATATGCGAGCAAATATTAATACATACATATTAACATGTTCATTTCATTATCTTTCATCATCATTTCATTCTTTCATTACTTTTTACTTTAACGAATTAGTGTCATATGCTAGGCCTCCAGCATAAGTTATGAGACTAATCACAATCTTAAGGTCAACGATAAAGATCCCATTCCATTCATGGTCAATCACAAGGATCAGACCCCCGCAAGTATCCTTCGAGGTAATTAAAGCTACCAATGGTTAAGCTAACAACCTAATGGTTGTAAACCTCAATTCATACATGGTCGATCTCAAGGATTAGACCTTGTGTGCATCCTTCCGGGCTAACTAAGCCACACATTAGTTAAGCTAACAACCCATATGGGATCGTGAACCTCCATACATTTTGCTTGGAAGACTTATAGTCATTCGTTACGATTCATTTTTTAGTAACTCTATCTTTCATTTTCATTACAGAATACTTTACTTATAATAGAACAAAACCGATCCTCTTATTATATAGCATTTTACTAAATTAACCCTAGATGAACTGGCTTATTCCTATCCCTTCTATCTTTGATGATAATCTCATTTAAAATGTTTTTTAGAGTGGCATATAAAACATCTTCTCTACAACTTTTACTGTGAAAAGACATAAATCTTTCCATTAGGATAAGATAATTTTATTGGTCTACCTCAATCAAACCACATATTCTTCAATTGTCCCAATTAGTTTCTTCAACTCTTGAGAGTTCATGGATGCCAAATTTTCTTCCATGGATAGGTTAAATGAAAGTTTCACCAAAATGCTCATATAATTGAAGCAATAATGTCAAGAAGATAGTGACTTTTCGTTTAGTATCATGTCTATACTCTTATTTGGCTCAATCTCCTTTAAGAAAAGTTTTCTTTGATACCTCTCGTGATACCCGAGCACCAAGACTCAAGGCACGTGAAATATTTTCCATAATGTCCTTCTTTGTCATATCAAATAAAGTTCGAGGAAGATTCGCTTCACCGCCAATAGAGTTCCAGGAAGATTCACTTCACCATCATGAGTATTGATAATCCCTTAACCAGTTGTATGATTATTAAAATTCCACAATCCAAAATCGTTCTTCTCATAGAATTTTTCCAAGCCAAAATTCATCCAAGCCATTCTTTAGTCTGCATCAGATATTGGAAATCACGTTCTTTAAATTTAGCCAATCTAGCTCAACTACTAATTGTCGAAGCCAAATTCCAAATTCTTTACCTCTAACACCAAAAAATACAAAATCAAAAATCAAAAACATGAAGTAATCAGCAACAATTAATAATTTCATATTGAACTGAAACAAAATAATTATAAAGAAATTAGGATGAAAACAATATCAATTGTTTTTCTAAAACTTTCTGAAATACCTTTTTAAGTCCTCTAACGGTTACAAATAGTTACAAGTGATTTAAAGCAAAATAGAAGTACAACTTAACACCTTGTGTCAGCACAAACTTTCCATTGACACAAACTTCCATTGGTGCTAAGTTCCATCAACAGATGGAGTTCCCTAGCGATCATTATAGGTACTACCTACAATTGTTACTACATTTCAACTGATCTCCCGATCGACACTAAACTTTGGCTGATTTTATGTTTGACTTTCGCAATATATTCTACGAGTGTGTGATTGATGTGGAAAAAAATTTACTATATAAAACTATCTAGTTTCTCCTATCAGATCTTATATTGTGTACTCTTTTGATTTAAAACACTAAACTGGTTTCATGAGTTTACCACGTATATATTCTGTTATTTTTTATGTAACATAATACAGTGTTGGTTTCAAATGAAAATAAAAAAAAAAATTACGTAAACCAATAAAATAAATCTTCACATTTGATTTATAAAAATCAATGGTGCATATTTATTTGAATAAAATAATAAAAAGTTATAATTTTTTTGGATCACGTATATAAAAAATAAAACAAATATAAGCCATTGATATTTATAAATCAAAAATAAAGATTTAATTTATTGATTTAAATAATTTATTTTAGTTTTCATTTAAACCCAACCCACATAATAAAATTTAAAGTAGTAGATTTAAAATTTTATATGCATAATGTTAGTTTCAAAGAAGATATTTAAACATAAGAAAGTAGAACAATGAATCAAACTTATTATTAATTTATTAATTTTAACAGATATGACTGTGACAGGCATGCTAATTAAGATATTTAACAAGCATATCAAATTGTTTATTATATATTACTACTCAAGTTTCAAACTTGGTATCTTTAGAGGTGAGGAAGTCCGATTTGCCAGCAAATCAATTAGTTACACTTGTGATGCATTATTTAAGATAAAAGGATAGATTATTCTAAGCCATCAAGATTTTGTTTTTCTCTAATAACTTTTTACTCCTAAATATATATACTTTGTAAACAAAAATATCTTACTTTAAATTCTTCTAAACTGTTATTAGTCGTGTTTGAATTTGAGTAGTTTCTAAAGAGTTTTTCACCAACCCAAGTGGCTGATACTTTTAAATAAAAAATAATTATATACTTGCAAACTAATGAGCTCTAGATCAATAGGTTTGAAAGGATACAGCCCATGACTTTCTAAGTGGAGATCATGGGTTAGTCTCTAGTTGGTGTAATACGTTTCAAGTGAGCCAGAGGTTTTACCACAGTGGGTCTTTGGGTGATAGGTTTTCCTTGGAATGGTGAGCGGGCCAGGTCATCAGCGCTGTCTGTTTTTGCGGGCGAGAGTGGCCTTTCGCTGATATGTTTACCCGTGTGACCTCGCTTAAGGTTTTCATCGGTGGTTATAAAAAAGTTAATACAATAAGATTCGATCAATATTTTCTAATTCTACGGTTGTGATTGGTCTTTGTGGACGTCTGCTAAATAATTTACAAACAAATATCTATGTGTTAGGCAACAGCCGTTGACCCCTGACATTAGAATTGAACTTAGAAGTTTCACTGAAAGCCATCTTCATAAATATTCACAGAATATTTTTCATATCTTCACATACTCCATTTATTAAAGTTGAACACAAGAAACATACAGAACAAGAAGATGACCATGAAACTACCGGAAAAAAGGCGGTCGTCATGGCAGTTGGCCGCTCTAATGGTGGTGGTGGTGGTGTTCATATCCATGGTGGAGCCGGTTTCATCGCAGTCGCGTGATAGAAACAGCACTCTGATGAGACATTATTGTAGCTTATACTATGGTAGGAACACAAGGTATTTCTTGAGCAACCTCAACAGCACCCTTTCTAGTCTCCATCAGCAGCTAACCAGTGGTTCGCGCTATGCGCTTGCGCGCACTTTGCTCAACGGCGAGTCGGTCTGGGGCCTTGCTGCATGTCGGGGCTATGTGTCCAATGCCAGTTGTGTTGCTTGTTTCGACTATGCTGTCGCGAAGCTAAGAGAATGTGGGACTGTTAATGGAGCTCATGCTTTTTACGATGACTGTGATGTCAGGTAATCTAAAAGTTTATATGTTTCATTTTAGTTATATATTGGATTTAGTTTGGTAGTTAATTACTTAATTTTGTTGTAATTCATCCATCCAACTAGTAATTACTGTTATATAAACAAGTAGATATCACACCTTTTATACATGTTATGAACTATATAATTAGAGATCATTAATCTTAATGATTTCTACATAACTTTGTATTTTTCTTTCATTGAAGTACTACTTTCTAGGAAATTGAATAAAAGTTACTACCCAATTGAAAGTCAACTTCAGAAGTTCTGTTTCAAGAATTTAATGTTTCTAGATTAATCTTTCATCTAAAAGTTGAATAAACTTCAATTCTTTTAAACTTATATGATCCGTATCCAGACCATGGAGCAACGGTAAGGTTGCTACCATGTGACAAGCAGTCACAGGTTCGACTCATGGAAATAGTCTTTTACATAAATATAGGATAAAGATGTGTACATCAAGCCAAGTGACCCTACACTCAGGAGGCCCTCGTGTAGGAGCGTCGTGCACCGGGTTTGTGGTTTGAGGCATGTCCCCGAAATTAAAGTAGAATATTTCCACTTGAAGCTTTTTCAACAATATTAATTTGGGTCTACTAGAATAATAGGAATATATGACTTAAGAAGGACATTAGTTGATGTTAGTTGGACTTGTTTTGATGCAGGTACGAGAATAACGAATTCTACGATGATGCTAATATTCGCGCTGGTGTGGTTATTTGTGGCGATACGACAGCGCCTCAGTCATCAAGCTTTAGGAAAACAGTTGAAGGTTTGATGTCAGACCTTCGAACTGCTGCACCGAAAACACCAAACTATTATGCAGCTTCAACAAGACGGATACCTGATGGTAACCGTACAGTGTATGCCATTGCTCAATGCAATCTAAACTTAAGCCAGAGTGTTTGTAAAGAGTGCTTAAACTCTAGATATAGTTCTTTAGATGCATGTCTTCTTGGCACAAATGGGAGGGCTATTGACAATGGTTGTTTTATGAGGTATTCAAATACTCCGTTTTTCGGGCTAAATCAGACTACAGATATCACACCTTTCCTTGGGGATGGTAAGGCCTTTACTTTTCTAGAAATGACTCTTTTCAAGTCATTTTGATTTCTTTACTACAGTTAGTTTTTCGTTTTAGATATTTGCGCGTTAGAATTGTAGGTGTGTGCATCTATTCATGTCTTGTTCACAATTACTTTGGTTTTCGTATTTACTGTTAACTGTTTTGATGATGCTGTCAATGATTTACAGATGATTCGAGCAAGTGGTACATAATTGGGGGTGTTGTTGGAGGCGTATGCCTTCTGTTGCTGGTATTTGCGCTTCTTTTATGGCTATTTCGATCAAAAAAAACAAGTAGGCGCCAACAAGGTATTTGCATTTTTCCTTGTAACGAATATACAATCTCCCAGCTGGTTTCTAAATTAAATTTTGTTTTCTAATGCTTAGATAAATCAACTGGATCGATCGACTTGCTTCAAGGGCCTGCAAAATATAGCTATGATGATATCAAAATAGCTACAAATAATTTCAGTGAGGAGCAGAAACTTGGAGGAGGGTTGTTTGGTGAAGTATATAAGGTACTATTGATGTAAAAGTTATATGTTATGATGTAAATATTCTATATAGTAAGTATAAGCAAAACATTTGATAGTTGATGCATTACAAATGATTGACAGTATGCTCATTTCCTATTGTTCACTCTTTATATATGGTGATATGATTCAGGGCACTCTTAAGGATGGGGATACCGTTGCAATTAAGAGAACAGTTATGGCCTCTACTAGAGAAAAGATGAACTTCGAAGAAGATCTAAAGATAATATGTAACGTTCACCATCGGCATCTTATACGTCTTCTTGGATATTGTAACAAAGGGCCGAATCTATTTCTTGTTCATGAGTACATGGACAATGGTAGCCTTGATCAATTCCTCTATGGTGAGTTATAACTTCATATTTTGTGCAGATTGAAATTTGATGTAGTTATTATGATTTTGATCTGTTTTGCATCTTGTAAACGTGCTTTTAATGCAGGTGACAAGTCGATGAATCTAAACTGGAGACAAAGGTTTGAAATCATCTATGGGACAGCACGGGGTCTTGCATATCTACACGAGCAGTACCACGTTACCATCATTCATCGAGATATAAAAACCAGCAACATTCTACTTGATAACGAATTTCAGCCCAAAATTGCGGATTTTGGTCTGATACGACTACTGCCAGAAGACAAGACTCATCTTAGCACCAAACTAGCAGGATCTACGTACGTTTAAATATACAAATATGTTGAATTGAACCACAACACGCAAACAAAACAATATGAATCAAACAGATTAAAAAACTAACACATAGCCACACTCATCAACATATAAACTAGATGTAGTTCTGTTTTCACACTCTCCTGAATCAAAGATAACCCTAGAATTCATTATTATTTCTTATCAGGGACAGTGCTTATGTTGCACCAGAATACGCGATACATGGTCAGTTATCTTCAAAAGTAGATACATACAGCTTTGGTATCGTAGTCCTTGAAATCATTAGCGGGAAGAGGTGTCAAAATGTTCATGGTGACGAATCAGTTGGCCTAAGCCTTCTTGAACATGTAAGCATACAAAGATATGGGTCAATTCTTCTAAACCAGTATATAGTTAAGGTTTTATTCTTTGTGGTCAATTGGCAATAGTTTTCGTTAACTTTTATTTCCTTATTGCATTTAACAGGCATGGAATCTATACGACTGCGGAACACATTTGAATTTTGTGGATCAAAGACTAGACCCTAATGAATATGCAGCAGAAGACATGAAGAAGATCATAGAGATCGCATTGATGTGCACTCAGTCTCCGGTTTCTTCAAGGCCTGCAATGTCTGAAGTGGTTACGCTTCTAAGTGACAAACCACAAGATGAAATGCCAACAACAAGGTCTACCTTTAACAAAGATGACGTAAAGATTAATGTTGATACATCACCATCTTTGTCCTCCGATGCCACTGCTTCCACCATTCAGCTTTCTGGTCGTTAAAATTTCAGTTATATCACAAAATTCATATTACATTTATAAATATATAACAAGATGATCCATATATATATATAGTTCATGTGTTCTCTCTCTTGATTCATAGATTTGATGTTATACGAAATGTTTTGTTACACGCAAACATCATTAATCTTTTATTGCTTTATAGATTTATGTTAGAGAAACAAGTTGATGATCTTCATCTACAACCTATCTAAGTAATTAGCTTTTGCATGTGGCACTTGGTTTACCCTAACGCTATTGAATTTACTTTCTTTTTTTCCAGCATAAAAATCCATTTATAAGAAATATTTCTTATTTTTGTTTCTCAGTTTGACGATGTGGGACTAAAAAGTTGGAACATTTTTGTTTGAATTCTACTTTAACCGATTAGTAAATTATATATATATATATATATATTGATCTTATACATAAGCTAATCATTTAATACTTATACATTTCTGTTTATAACTAATTATAATCATCAATACTTATTTAACTAAATCATTATTATTAGGTTATACAACTTAAATTTCTACCATTTTGTTAAGAAATTGAACAACAAAAAATTGAATTCCAAGAAATTCGATACACAATCACTACAGATACTATTGATGAATCAAGATTACAAAAGAATTGAAGTAGAGAAAACTGAGTGGTTCCGAACTACGAATCAAATCCCTAACTACTCAAATATATCCCCAAATCAGTTGTTAACAGAGAATTAACAAACAATTCAACAAAAGAACACTTAACACCCTGAACTATTCATTAATGACACAAACAACCCAAAAACTTATTAACAGTTGAATAGATTGACTTCTGTTTACTTCAACCACATAAATTTAGCTAACAATCTCCACATTTAAGTCAACTTAAGCAACACCTCAACCAATAATTTCCACTCTTTAAACTTGCCAAAAGCCTCACACTTCTTCTTTATTGGGTAGACCTACACTCTGCGGGAGTAGTAATCAACGATAGACAAAAAGTAGCTAGCCCCACCTAAAGACACATACTTGGCAGGACCCCAAAGATCTGAGTGAACATAGTCAAGCAAATACTTTATGCTGTGAGTACCCTTGTTAAACTTTACTCTATGGGCTTTGCCTAGAATGCAGTACACACATAATCCAATATTATAACTACTTAACCTAGGCAATACCCCCTGGTTATTTAATTCAGCTAACCCTTGCTTACTTATGTGTCTTAGTCTTTTGTGCCACAAGACTGCAGAATCACTTGCAGCAGATATCATCAATACACTCTCCATAACCGCATCACAATCAAGAGTGTAAATGTTATTTTTTCTTCTTGTTCTAGATAACATAACTAGCGACCCACTTAATACCTTTGCCTTTCCATTCTTGGGACATGCTTCACAACCAAATTTCTCAAATGTCCCCATTGATAAGAAACTCCTCTTTATCTTAAGCAAATACCTGACATTTTGTAACTTCAACTCAGTACCATTATGCAGTTTGAATATCACAGTCCCCATTCCAAGTATTTCTCAAGCCTTATCGTCTCCCAACTTGACTGTACTAGAATTGTTGATCTTTAGATTTGCAAACACTTTTTTAATTGGAGTCATATGGAAAGAACACTCGAAGTCTAACACCCATCCTTTCTGGCTATCTGTGTTAAGTGCCATCAACACATCATTAATTTCATACCCACCTGAGTTCTCATCAGATTGAGTATAATTGTTGGTGCTTTTTGATCCATTCATATCACCCTTTTTTTTCATCCACTCAGGACAATCCTTTTTAAAATGCTTCTTAGAATGGCAAACAAAGCATTTTCTTTTGTACTTTGATTTGGATCTGTATTGATTTCTTTGCTTCTGATTTCTTAAGTCTCTGAATTCTAGTCTTCCTCTTGCAAAGAGACCTTCTCCACCTTCTCTAGAATCTGACCTCTTCTTTAATTTCCTTGAATCTCTTTCATATAATAGAGTGTCCACAAAGTGTTCATAATGTGCTCGCAAAGAAGTCAAAAATATAATGGCTTGATCTTCTATATCCAACTCGATTACAATATTTACCAAATCTAATATCAGTTTATTGAATTCATTGGTATGGTCTTCAATCATTTTGCCTGAACACATCTGAAAGGTATACAACCTCTTCTTCAGGTACAATCGATTTGCTAGACTCTTAGTCATGTACAATGACTCTAGTTTCGCCCATATTCCGGCCGCCGTGGTTTCTTTAGTTACTTTTCGGAGTACACGATCACCCAATCTCAAAAAGATCGCACTGTGAGCTTTAACACCCATTTCCTTCCATTTATCTGTAATCTCCTTCCTTTCTTTGTTGGTGGCTCCAGCTAGTACTCTTGCATCACCACTAACGAGTGCATCTATCAAACCTTGATGGACCAGCAAACTCTTATTTTGACCCTCCATAAACTGAAATCATTTTTTCCATCAAACTTCTCTATCTCGAACTTGGCGGACACCATCGCCTTCACGATGATCCAATTAATTCAAATCAATTCTTCAAGACCGAGCCAAACCAAGCTCTGATACCAATTGTTAAGAAATTGAACAACAAAGAATAGAATTTCAAGAAATTCGATACATGATCACCTCAGATACTTTTGATGAATCAAGATTACAAAAGAATTGAAACAAAGAAAACGAAGCAGTTCTGAACGACTAATCAAATCCCTAACTACTCAAATATATCTCCAAATTAGTTGTTAACTGAAAATTAACAAATAATTCAACAAAATAACATTTAACACCCTAAACTATTCATTAATGACACAAACAACCCAGAAACTTATTAACACCGGAACATATTGACTTCAGTTGGCTTCAACCACACAAATTTAGCTGACACATTTAAAGAGTGATAAACATCCAACGTTGTTAATTGATGTCAACATTGAGTGACCTATATAACATGCTTGTTAAAACATTGGTCTTATGTATAACATAATCTGGTTCATAAACTTATAGTTTGATTGTAACTTTAGATTTTCGAAACAATGATTATTAAGCAACCATATAACTTGTATATTGATTGTAACTTAAGCTTTTTGACCTGAACCGTTTTGATCCATACCTTCTAACGTAACTCATTTTGGTCCCCACTGAAAAAAATCCGGGATCCGCCACTGCATGCTAAAGATATTCACTTGCAACCTATCACCCATAATAATTAGGTCGTTTGCAAACATTAAGTGGGACAATCTTGGCCCATTATTAGGGCAAGCAATGACATGAAAGATCCTTATATTCACTGCCTTGTTAAAAACACACCCATTTGAACAAAAAGATAAAAGAGAAAGTGGATCTTTTTGTCTTAATCCTTTATGGCATTGGAACTCCTATGTTGGTGAGCCATTGATATGATTTCACAGATTTGCTGTAATGATGGAAGAGATTCCTGGAGATGGATAGAAGACTAGGATGAGCTGTTTGATGTCAAGTCTATTAAAACATTATATGGTAACTCTAAATTGGAAAATACTCCTTTTGTTTTGCAATGGAGCAAGTGGATTCCCTTGAAGGTGATTGTTTTTGCATGGAGATTTTAGGGCATTATATCCCAACTGCAGATGCTCTCAACAAGCGATGCATGCCGGTCTCTCATGGGTCTCATCCATTTTGTAAGGAAGCGCTGGAATCGGCTTTGCATTTGGCTGATGGATGTATTTTTGCATCGGTTGTCTGTCAGATTGTTTTGAGTTGGTGCAATATCCGCTTTATTTTTGCTTTTTCCATGGAATACGTACCGGAGCTACATAATCATCTAAAAATTAATCCAAAGAAAGAAAAGGTGGTGCATGCTATCATTCTCACAATGCTATGGTGTCTATAGAAACATCAAAACAGGTTCATTTTTAATGCAAAAAGGCCATCTATACAAGGGTTGTTAAAGGAAATTAAGCGAATGAGTTTTTTATGGGTGACAAGTAGAGCAAAGTTCCAAGATCAAAGGTTGAAAGAGTGGTGTATTTTAGTTTGTAATTTATTGTCGTGTAATCTTGGTTACTTATGTATAGGTGGTTAATGGGATGGTAGAAGTTCAATGTTTAAATGCTTTACTTTTGTGTTTTACTCTTTAATTCTTTTAAGAATAGAGTTAAGTTTGGGAATTTTTTATGCTTTTAGGTGAAACATGAAGAATATAAAGATTATGGAAGAATCGGGATACAAATTGGAAGCCGGGAGATGAAGAAACGCATAAAAGATGTTGTAGGATCGTGGTAACTTAAAATGAGCATAACTTGAGCTAGAAAAATAGTTACGAGATGCACAACCTATGAACGAAAAGCTCTCAAAATGTTGCAACGAAAAAATAAGGTTTGAAATTGGGTGGCGGCACCAACGCAATTATAGGCGCAAGCGACGCCCACCAGTGTTAGAAAAATTGTCAGAATCACAGTCGATCAATGTACTACAACCTTGTTGATGCTGGGGGCGCCACTGACGCTATTGGAGATGCCACCGACACCAATCCCCAAGTTTTGGCCTAAATTTAAGGGATTTTAAACTAGGTTAACCCTAGAGTTGATCACATCTTCCAAAAACAACAATCAAGGATGGAAATTGGTGATTTCAAGAATTCCAAAGACCTTTTCAAAATCAAGATAATCCAAATCCACTTGCTTAATTCAAATTGTTTTGAAGAATCAATGATGAGGAAAGGTTAATCCATTTGTCATTCACTTCGGGAGACGAGCTAGTGTAAATTTATGTCTTTCTTAGTTTATAACCTAGTTTTAAGATTGAATTATGAACCCTTTAAGTTATATTGACTCAACTTTTGATTTGATCAAGTAAACGATTTGTTTGTGGTTCAAACCTAATTTTGATCGCATATGACTGGTTTATCTTAATCATTTTGTAGTTGGTTTTGAAGTTAGTTTATACTTCTGATTTGATCAAGTAAACGATTTGTTTGTGGTTCAAACCTAATTTTGATTGCATATGACTCGTTTATCTTAATCATTGTGTAGTTGGTTTTGAAATTAGTTTACATTTTTGAATTAATAATTATTTGAATGGAGTCTATTAAACTTTGATTTATAGTTATCACTTGGATTTTGTTACATATAGAGTCATCACTAAGGACTTCTCGTTAGGTTTAATTAAAATAACATTACTTTTCCAAACTGAAATCCTGAAGCGGATTGTTTTTTCCTAAAATTGTTAAAAATCCAAGATTTACTTTTGCTAGTTCCACAATAACTTAAATCAATCACTAAAATAAATTGCTTTTTAATGTTTATTTCTTATAGTTGTTTATTTGATATTATTTTTAGCTGTTTCTTAATGAATTTTATACCTTTATTATCCTTTACTACTAAAGATGATTAGACAAATTTTTAAGTATATTTTTAACCGACCACATGATATCGATCAGTGGTTGGTTTTATATGTAGTGGTTAGTATCTTTCTAGTCCTATATGTTTTAAATGAAATTGACTGTTTAAAAAATTTTAATTTATTTGTTATTTATTAGTTAGATTATAGTACCTGGCTATCTACAAATTTTATTTATAGTATACTTTTGAGAAAGTATACAAGAGGGCTTGTATGTAGGTTTAACATATTGATAGCCCTTGATATTAATACAGGTTAAGTTTCTCAAATTTTTAAAATTCCCTTCATAGAATACATAATCTTAATAAAAATCAAAAGCATAAACTATTATTAATAATAATAATAATAGTAATAATAGTAATAATAGTAATAATAGTAACAATAGTAACAATAGTAACAACAAGAGTAACATCAACAATAACGACATTAGTAACAACAATAGTAACAACATTAGTAACAACAATAGTAACAACAATAGTAACAATAATAATAATAATAATAATAATAATAATAATAATATAATAATAATAATAATAATAATAATAATAATAATAAATAAATTACAAATGAACAAGGAACATAACACTGAACAAGGAATTCTTCAAGGAGTTACAAAATGAAGGCACTTGGTGCCATGATGCTAGCCAATTATATAAACCTTATAAGATTTTAGTATATGAAACCATGTCATTCAAATTATATATTGGGTTTGAGATAAATCTTTAAAATTTGAGGTGCATTTCCTAATTTAAAGGAAACTTAATATCACTAAACTATATTATAGAATCTGATCATTATGCCTTGAGCTCTATTACATAGGGGTAATGTGACAGTATATCATAAGGTTATGCACAAAAACATTGGTTACATAAGCAATCAAGGGTTAGTTTAAGTTTAATAAACATGATTTAGGATCTCAAAGATGTTTGGTTTTGTGAACAATTCATAATGAGGTAAGTACATAGGGTTAGATTTAACAATGGAATTCATGTTGCAAAAGGACTCTTGGATTATGTTCATTCAAATTTGTTAGTACCTACTATAACTCCTTTTCTATGTAAAGAAAAGTATTTTGTTTCTCTCATTGATGATTACTCATGGAGGGTTTGGGTTTATGTGTTGAAGCAAAAAAATAACACCTTTGAAAGTTTTAAAGAATGGAAGTCTTAAGTGGAAACTTCAAAAGTAAGAAAGGTGAAGAAACTTAGGGCTAATAAAGGTCTTGAGTTTTACAATTGGCAGTTTAATCAATTTTTCAAGAGTCTTAGCATTTCTAGGCATTTGACAATTATGATACTTCAACAACAGATTGGTTTGGTTGGAAGGATGAACAAAACATTTTTGACAAGGTAAGGATTATCTAGTTCGGCTATGCTTAAGAAGTTTTGTGCTGAATTTGTGTCTAGTGCAACACACATGGTTAATAAATAACCATAACCAATAATGGAGGTGATAACACCAATAGAGATGTGGTATAAGAAGAAATTAGATTATGGTAACTTTAGGGTACGATGTTTGGAGCTCTGGATTATACTCGTGGTAACCAAGGGAAGCTTGAACCAAGTGCTCAGTAGTGCAGTTTTTTAGGTTATCCTAAAGGTGTCAAAGGCTATAGGCTTTGCAGACTGTATGACGTTAGTCCTAGAGTCATTATGAGTAGGCATGTGGTGTTCAAAGAAAGCGCATAATGTATAAGGATGTGGTTGGTATTAAAAGTGGTGAAGCTTTTGTGATTCCGCTGATATGGAAATTTAAATTTAGGTGGAGCTTGTTATAAGTGGGAGTGGTGGTGTATATGAAACTCCCTAACAACTAGGGAATTATAATGTTAGTAGAAGGAAAAGAGAACATAGGAGGCTTAAGTTGACTCAATATGCTTTTGTGAAGAAGGTCTTGCATGATTTCTTCGTGACAACCCTATAGCTCAAAACTTTAAGTTGTCAAGCAAACATTCTTCAGAGACAAGTGATGAAGTAGAAAAGTCGATTAGTATACCATATGCAAATGCATTTGTAAGTCTCATGCATCTAATGGTACGACTACACCTAATATTTGCTATGTTAGTGCGGTGAGTATATATACTTCTTATTAATCTAGGGAAAACATTAAGAAAGCTGTGAAATTGATTCTCAAGGAAACTAAAGATAATAACCAATTATCATTATTATTGATCTCCTCAAAACCACCCCCATGAGACCAACCGAGCAACCCTTATTTCTAAATGTTGTTTCCGTTTATTAGCATCTCCTTGTTAGCACGCCTTATCTAAATAAAAAACCGACTGAACTTACCAATCTCCTAACTTGTTCCAGCATAGAATTATTATTTGTTAAACGACTAATTGGATCACTGGCAATCAACTGGCTCATCCGATCATTTTCATTACTCATGTATGAAATTATAGGCACTAGGCTAGCACGTCCCAAAGGGAACCTCGTACATCAGTCCGTCGCCAAGCATCCTTAACCTAGACCACTCTGAGGAGGAAAATCAACTTAGGTGAGAAAACCCTCTTACCCACCTAAAACCTCCATTTTTTTTTGTCACACGTGGTACTTAAACCCAAGACCTACACCTATTTTAATGAAGTTTTAATTAACTCATATTAACCACTTGAGCTATGGTACAACATAGAATTAGAACTATTTAAAATACTCACGAATATATATGCAAGAAAAGAAAACAATAATAACTTGGTTAGATTCTTCAAAAATTATCTTTTCATGTAAAGCCAAACCGCATTAAAACCTACGTCTCAAAGGATGTATGAACAAGCTGTTCAAAGAGAGGAAAAAAATGTATGAGCAAGGCCCACAAGAATTAGACTTTGACGATAATAATTCATTATCTGGTTAGCCGTATTAATAGTGGCAGACAAATATTTTAGTCAAACTCAAACAAATACTTGAAAATTAAAATAAGCATGAGCCAATCTGTAGCAGCAGGCAGCAGTTGACCCGTATGTCGACGGGCAAATTAATTAGTATACTAACGTGACGTCTTTAGTTAATATATCCCTTGTGGCAACATCTAGAAATTTATCCACCTTCACTCTCTTTTTTATTTATTATTATTATTATATTTATCCTCATCTTCACTCTTAAGCTATCGATTATGTATGAAATGAAAAAACATACTCTGACACATGTAGGAAGCTTGTGGTTCATCGCCATGCAGTGATGGTGTTGGTACTGATGGTGGATGGCGTGACATCACAATCATATCAAAGAAACAACACTCTCATTAGATGGTATATATTATAGTTATTATGGCATGTTAAACGATTAGTTTTTCATAAGGAGCCTCCACAACACGCTTTCTAGCCTGCGAAGGCAGTTTGCCAACGCGACGGTGTACCACACTATTGCATAAAATATTATCAATAGCGAGTCTGTATACGGGCTTGCTTTTCAGTATCTTTTGAATTTCGAGTGTTTGAAGTGTTTTGACATTGCTGCCAAAGAAGTGAGTGTTTGTGGGATTGTAATGGTGCTCATGCTATCGATCTATGACGATTGTGATCTTAGGTAATCAATATTTTGTTGTCTTTAAATTATTTATTGATTACTTCATTATTTACCTATAATTATTTACTGATTACTTTATCAAAATGAAATCAAGCTTCACTCATCTTTTTATGTTACGTAATTCTATGGGGTTAAGAGTCAATTTAGTTAATACAATTGTGTGTTTCACGCCTCGCAAATATATATTTTAACTTAACTAATGTCTAATCGTATTTATCAGTTATAAACTACAATAAATATATTTGATTGCACTAAACTTATAAATAGTTTATGAGTTTGAGCCTTAAAAAAAGTAAAGTAAATACAAAACATACTAGAGAAAAGAATTAATAAAAGAAATTAGATCCCTATATTTTTATATGCAAACTTCGCATTCCTGAAAGCGAAGTGGCAAACAACTAAAGATATTTTATTTTGAAATTTAAGTATTGTTTATAAAAACTACGTGTACTACGGATTATTTTTTTAATAAAAAATCGTTAATTATGATATTAGCATATCATTTTACATCATTAAGGAAAATTTGATGTTAACAACTTCCGAATAGACGAAAATTGAATACGACTTTAATTGTTGACATAAAAAATTCCAGGGATTGCATTGTTATCGGGTTAATGTTTCATTAAGTTTGCGTATCTTTGTATTATTTCGGAACAACAAACACGTATCTAATTTTACTACTTAATCTACACTATTATCTACCATTAGACCCAAACTCTCTGGTATGGGGATCTCCCAAAAGTGGTCAATTATCATATCATTGGCATAATTATGTATCTTTATAAATTAACTAAAAATAATAAAAAATTAATAAAAAAAAAGCAATCTTACACCGGCAAAACGTTGTCGTTTCTTTCTTCTCGGCGTTAGTAGCATAAAAAGACAAAATAATTTTTTTTTCTGTATCGACGAATGTTGTCAGGATATGTTCTGGAAATGACGCCCAAAATTCCCTCCATCCCACCAACTATTGTAGCGACGATATGTTGTCGCTATATGCTTTGACCGGTCAAAATTCTCAGAAAAACTATAGCGACGACAAGTCGTATTTACAGAGTCATTTGTCGTCACGATTGTTGTTGTCGGTATATATAGCCGCCGTCAGCATATACTGTTTTTCTTCTAGTGTATCAAGTTAAAATATGTTGTAATATTTTCTATTTTACCCATTAATTCGAAGTATAATTCAATAGTTTTTAAATTTACACCTCAATTCAACAGTATAATTTATTGATTTTTTGTATTACCACTTAATTTTCATTATTAGTAAATCGAGCCAGTTTTACATGTAAACTGCGTGGATGATTTTTAAAACTAAATGATATATTAACATAAGCATCCAAATTTCTGGTTTTTCCCCTTCAAAAGTAATTCTGGACTAAGCACTTAGAAAAACGATCAAAAACAAACTTACTATTCAAATAGCTAATATTGGTAGTAAATTAAAAACAAATTAATGAATCAATGAATATTTATCAAAATAACTATCCAAGTATATGTTCAAATTATATGAAAATAATTTGATATGGTTAAAAACTAAAATATAAATCATAGCAAAAAAAAAAAAAATAAAAAAAAAAAAAAAAAAAAAAAACAGGTGATAGATTTAAAAGCGTTATTTTAAGTGGATTCAATGGTAGTTTCGATACAAATGAATCTAGCCCGGTCCAAGCTCGTCACATTTAACTTAAGTTAGTGCTCGAGCTAGAGGCACGGTTCAAGTTTTATGTGTATAGCTCGAACTTGATTCCAAGTAATGTTTCAAACTTAAAGGCATGGACTAGTTTACTATTTATACATTAATTTTTTTATTATTTTATTTATGAATACAAATACTATATTTAGGTTAGATTTATATGAATCTCATACATGAGGTTATACTCGCTTATTGAATAAGTTTCGATTTAAGCCTAAGCTTGTTTAAATGCCCCTTGATTCATTACATTGTTTTGTTAAAGGTACGAGAACCATAACTTCTACACGAAGGCTAATGTTCAAGGCAACATTGGAATATGTGGCAACAAAACATTATTTCAACCCACATTCATAGAAATAGTAAAGAACGTGATATCAGACCTTGGAGTTGTGACACAAAAAATACCTAATTACTATGTTGCTTCTACCGGTAAAGTTATAAGGAGTAATGTGATAGTTTATGCAATCACGCAATATAACATAAACATAAGCTAAAGCAATGAAGAATGTTTATCGATAACAAGTACAATGTTAGACGATTGTTTTCCTGATACATTCGGAAGGGCAATTGATGCAGGATGCTTATTGAGGTATTCTGATACTGCTTTCTTCAAAGACATCCAAACTATTGATTTAACACCTTTCTCAAAGAAGTAAAGACTTCTTTTCTACACTGGCGTTTAGTCCTTAGTAGTGATTTACATGTGTACTTACTATTTAATATAATCATTTTACGGTTGTACCATGTATCAAGCATATGCATATGTGACTTCCAGAAGTTCCAGTACTAAGAAAGCTGTTATAGGTTGATGTAGATTCTCGTTGTCTACTAAAAAGCAATTTAAATTAAGACTTAGCGCACCTATACTAGTACGGGTAAGTAAGGTCGTCTCCACAAGAAATATGTGAAACGTGTAACTCTAGTTTAATGGTTATAAGTTTATAAAGAAAATAACTTGGAATTAATAATTGATTTAAAATACAAACTTGTAAATCTATAAACTTAATTGATTGGGAAAACAATAACAATAAGACTGATCCACTCCGGGTTTCAGTTTTGTACAACGAAGTTGTAACCTAGTTATTCTTAGCAAATAATCACATAGACATAATTGTGTTGGTTTGATTGATTTCAGTGATAGAGATATAACGGGTTGTAAATGGACCTATTCACAAACTACCAATTTCAATTTGCTAATCAAAACTTAAAACTCATAATGCTCATGATGTATAGAAACCAAAAACTGATAAGAATTAGATTAAGATTCAAAACAAATAAAAACCGTTTAACGAAATCAGCCAATAATGGAAATCATATGGCTTAACATGCCAATCAAAACTTTAACCCAATCTAAGAAAAATAAAGTTAAACAAATGTCATAAAGATAAACCCTACACCTGGAGAAGATCACAGGTGATTTAGCCGCTCATGGTCATCATGGAATTGAAATTGGATGTTGTAGGAATCAATAGCATGAAAAGATGGATCCGTAGGTGTTCTTGGCTCCAAAAATTAACCTTAGTATGATTAGAATTGAGTTGGAGAGGCTTAAATTTGTAGCCCTCTTTTTTACCCTTCAAATAGTTCATAAAACCCTAAAATTCGCGCCAGTCGGCACAGGGACGTAAATTAGGTCCTCGGGGTCGTTATTTATGTCCCCCCTAAAACAACTCATTTTCTTCCTATTTTACATCATAGTTTTCGTTCTTTCTTTGGTTGAATTTCTTATAGGACGTAATTTACGTTCCCCTTCACTTTTTCTTCATTTTTTTCATTTTTCAAGTTTTCCATCCTTCGTGAGCTTTCGGCTACCGTTATAATTCCCGAAAAACACCAAATTCATTCATTTAGCTTCATATACCTACAAATCCATTAACTCTCAAAGTAATTGTAGTTTCATATTAATAAACACATAAAAACATATATTTAAACATGTTAACATGTATACAAACCCCTACACATCATAGGGGAGTTACTGGATATGCTGGATTGCTACTAATTGTACTTGCATTTCTTTTTTTGCATCGACCCACAAGATTATTTGATCACAAGCAAGGTACATAGTCTATCTAAACCATGTCATAATGATCGATCTAGAACAAAAATCATGAAAATTTTTATTTCATCTTTGTGTTTTCAACACTCTAGGTAATTGAACACATTCTCGTCTTAATGGATCAATACATGTTAGCTTTTGAATGTTATTACCTTATAAGTCGACTAGAGTAACTGAATTGCTACAAGGTTTCTTGGTTTATAGCCACAATGCAACTAATAATTTTAATAAAAAAATAAAAATGGAGAATGAGCTTTTAGAGTGGTTAATAAGTTAGATTCTAGAATAATTCCTTAGTTTTTCAGTATCATTATATGCTCCTCGGCAAGGCTGGAACTAGAGAGGGTTTAAGTGGGTCTATTGACCCTGCTATTCTATTTATGGTGAGTTGAGGCCATGTCTTTATCTTATCACTAATTCAAGTTTAAAATTTCACACTTAGTCTAATAAATTCACAAGTGAAAAACGAGGGAGCTTACCATGGTGGCAAAGGTTTGATATAATCTCCGGGGTAGCAAGGGGACTTGCATATTTACATGAACAATATCATGTTAGGGTTCACACGGATATTAAATCAAGCAACATTCTACTTGACAAAGAATTTCGGCCTAAAATTTTGGATTTTGGTCTTGTTAGACTACTACATGAAGATAAGACCCATATTAGAATAAACGTGGCAGGGACATTGTATGTTAAAACAAATAGCTAGATTCCTAACTAGATTTTGTTTTACATATCTTGTGTGACAGGCATGGAATCTATACATCGAAACTACCCTAGACCCAAGTGAATATGTGCAAGAATATGTGAAGAAATTAATAGAGCTCTCTCTAATGTGCACTTGGTCACAAGCATCAACAAGACCATCAATGTCTGAAGTTGTGTCACTTTTAAGTGAAAGATCATCTTAGGACATACAACCACTAAGGTCTAACTTTACAAAACCTTTTGTCATGATTTTGTTAGACACCTCTACATCTAATCCTTTGTGAACATTAAATGGTACTACTTCAAAGGTTGAACTTTGGGATCATTATAGTTTGATTTGGCAGTCCAGGTTGGGGAAAATGGTGTGATCGTAAAATTGTGACTCTTTGAAGAAGATATTATTGCATATTTATGATATAATATACAATATTCTAAAGTATGATATAAGAAACATTATTCTTCACATATGGTTTAAGATATAATTCATAGTGTATGATATTTCTCGTAATATTTTGTTTCTATGTGGGTAAATGTATTATTCAATTTGGCAAACTCGCACAACTGGTGTTGTTCTTGATTTCCGATTTGCGTTATTCTACTTCTTATTGCTTCAAGTCGAGTTGTTTCCTATCTTAAAACACTTTTACCCTTTGTCTAACATGTAATAGTTTCTTGACAAATTGCCTCCTATGATATAATAAAACAATATATGTAGATATGTTCACAACTCTTTCACAAGGTATAGATAACGAGGATGAGCTCGTGAGATTTCAAGGATTTCTAGTTTATAAAATCTTTATTTCTCTAGGAACAAAGATTATGTAATTATGATAAATAGGTAAAGAGGATTCGGAGAGGATTTGTGTGTTAGGAAGGTGAAAATGTAAGGTGGGGGTTTAGTTTCTAGGCAATTAAGTATATCCCTTCATGAACCATTATGTCCATTGACTTTCACTTGAACCATTATGTCATTTCACTTTCACTTGAACCATGTGAGAAATTACATTATTAGTGAACTATCACACCTTTCACTTGATTCACATGTGAATCACAACCTTTCACTTGAACCATTTCACCTTTTCATTTCTATATTAACCAACACATGAACTATCACATATTTTGATTCCAAGCTTCTTTAATTCATGCTAACCATCACAACTATTGATGATTCAACCTCTTTTAGTACCTAGATACATAGACCAATGACTCGAACAATCATGCCTATTCTTGACAATATTACTTGTGACAAGCGTTTGATATGCTAGTATCGAGACCGTTCATCATGAACCACCAGTGATGCTGAATTGCTCAAATCAAAATCATTTAAATTAAGCTAAGATATGCTTATGGTGTGAATTGAGGTATATGTAGACAAACTAAAAGCGTAAGGTCAGCTTACAAATGGCTCGTGACAGTGTGAGCACACGAAGTGCAACTTGCACCACTAAAAACCCCTTTTTATCAATTGGTCATGAACTTAGGCATGCATGTGTAGGATGTATTACACTATTTTAGTTAGACCATTGGTTCCTTATATATAAAGAACTAAGCTCCATCTTAGTTTCAAGTTATAGGTTTTTTTATGGTTCTTATGTGGGACAAGCTGCATATGAAAAACTCTTATTTTGAAAATGTTTTCTCAACAATCACTCTATTTTCTAAAGGACTTAGTTTCAGAAACTACCCATGAACTAACTAGAATATGAAATACTTGAGGGTTATACGTGCAAATAAAGTTGGAATCATTCCTTTGAACCTTTACATAGTGAAAGAACTTAAACCAAACTTGGATAAGAATGGTTGAAAAATAGTTATTGAACCATCTGTCACACCCTCAAAATCCATGTGCGGGGTTTAACCACGAGGTGTGTGAACAAACCAGGATCCAAGTCATTAGTTACTTAGAATTACACTATATGTAACATTAAAACATTCAGAGTTTAAAACTTTAAAACTATGCGGAAGCGTTTTGTAAATAAATCAAACTCAAGGTATTTGAAGTGTAACTTTGGCAAAACACACGCCAAACCGTTGTTTATAGAAAATAAATTCAAAATCAGATGTTAAGTCATAATATGCTTGTTTGAAATGCATGCTGTACTTGTGAAGTGCTCCTACTGGCAACCGAAGCTAATGACCTGAGAATAACATACTAAAAGAGTCAACACAATGGTTGGTGAGTTCAAAAGTTTGCGTTTAACATCATCAGTGATAGTTGTAAAACATAAAAGTGCATTGAAATAGATAGCTAGTCTATATTCATAAGTAATAACCATAGTGATTTTGCGATCGAAGCTGATTATGCTTGTTTGTTTGCCTCCCTCCACGACATAACAGGTCGTGATGCTGTTAGTTGTTTAGGACAATATTGCATCCGTTTGACCTCCAGTCATACGGGTGGGGCTTGTTAGACCCAGTAGTACTACCCATGATTTCCCGTTAGATTACTTAATTAACGATCTGAAAGTATGAGGTCTTTTAATGGTATATAACACTATGTTAAACTATTCACATTTTATAATAGTAAAGCGTTTGTAAACAAGTATGCTATCTCCCCCAAAAAAGAGTGTTTAAAAGTGGGGCATGAATCACCTGCTGCGCAAATCAACAATAGGTGCAAAGCTAGCGATGAGAGGAAAGACAACCCGTCAAAGGTTACCTAGAACATGTGAGTACATAAGTACGTGCAACCAGAGAAACATAACAACCCTAAGTGCTCAACAACACATTAACCCTAGGGTTTTGAAACCACAATGATACATTTGACCTAGTTGACCCGTTTGACCCGTTGTTGACTTGTTAATTGAATTCTTGTTTGATCAAGTATAACAACTCATACACATAGTTATCACACAAGTTATTCACATAAGCTACATTACAACTCTTAAGTCTCATCATGATCTTCATGCTAACTTAGGTTATCATACAACACATGTCCAAAATCCACTTTGAATCGCTCCTACTAAATTGGCCATGTATCTTATCTTGGTTTATTAAAAAGTACTAGATATAAATCTTAACTAAAATACTTTAATACATTTTGTTTTATAATTCCATTAAGTATAATGTACAACTTTTATTTTCCTATGGCTTTCTGTTTTGCTAAGCATGGGTATGGAGTTAATGATTATTGTAAAATTTCAGCCATGTTTAGATTTTTTTACTTTTGTTTGATCTCAATACTTTTGTGAAATACTAATTGTTAAATAAAGGTTTCGTCATGCCAGACTACTAATATGGGGCTTGAGTTCCATCCCCTATGAAGTACTTGACATTACTTTTCTATGCGGTCTATTTGTAAGACACATATGATGTATAAAATTCAGGATTTTCCTTGATAGGAATACAATATAATCAATCTCAATCCATCAAATGCTAAATGAATTATTATTGGAATGGTAAACACAATCACTCAAGTCAAAATCTAATGCATAATCATGTAATTCTTTTCATTACCAACAGATTATTAGAAAATGAGAAACTGACAAGTGTTACAAGATAAAGCTTCTAAGAAATTATATATACAAGTTCAAAAGTTCTTGTACCAAGATGTGTTTTCCCCATAATGTTCTTGCAAAGTTTTTGGCATGATAAACAACCATTCCCATTTGATAGTTAATATCATTTTTTTTCACATCATCAGGATTAAGTTGTTGTAAATCATCCACGTGAACACTTGGAGCACTCAGTCTTCCAGCCATGAAAGCTTCATAGCTAGACATGAAAGTTTCATAGCTAGACATGAAAGTAGTGAATAGTTTAAGATGTATTTTATCAATCTAAAAGGTTTCTTTAGATGGACTGGAGGATGCAACATAAGCTTGTTATACTTGAGATTGATTATAGATTGATGGATATTGAGATGGCAAAGTTGAATACTGATTAGTGTTGGGAACTTGAAATTGAGGAACTTGTACATCTGGACCTTTAGAAGTAAAATGATTTCGTGATTGTTGTTGCTGACACATCTAGGAGTAGCACACATAATAATTTGAATTGTAGGCCATTTTAGCATAATGCTATAGCTTCAGCACCCATAGAACTTTGATGATTTGTAGCACGTTTTTTATCATCCATTTCATATGATTTAATTATAGTAAATCAAATCACTTAACGTCAAAGTAAACAGATCTTTAGTTCTTTTGATTGGAGTACAATTATTATTTCAACTGTATAGTAGTGAATTGAGCAGCTTCTTATTAACAGTAGTATTCTCCAAATTAATCCATTCACTTTTCATCTTAATCACTAGCTTCACGAACCTTGCAATTTGGGCTTCCAAGGTTTCACCAACAATATGATTAAACATATTGAATTCCTGATTTAGCATATCCTATTTACCTTCTCTCATATACTTGTTACCCATGATTTGTGATTTCAATGCATCTCATAGAACTTTAGCACCCCTGAAATCCTTGAATTTGTGAGAAAATTAAGTAGTTAAAGCCGTGATGATGGTAGCATAAGCTTTATAATCCAATTCATATCTTTTTGCATCATCCTTCTCCCATAGAGGTTTTCTTCTTTAAAGCATTTCACCTTTGTCATTTTTATCCAATCGTACGTAAGGTCCGTATTTGATTGACCTCCACAACTTTGGTTCGATATAAATGACTTGATATTCAAACCTAAATGTTCCGTTTGCATAATCATCTTCACCTAACAACCTCAGAGGTTTTGTTCTAGTTCTAATTTTTATATCAAGGCTTAAGGTAGGAGTAAGATTCTTCAAATTCGTACTTGTAGCCATTTCTTTGTCTTAAAATTTTGATTTAAAAAGTTGAAGAATTTTTTTTCAAATCTTCAAGTTCTCGCGTGAAACCTTCTATTCGCGTAAAATCTTTCAACTTTTTGCATGAAAAGTTTTGCAAATGAATTCTGCGAGAACAATCACTTCTCGCGCGAGTAACAATATGATATGTAACTGACAAATGCGAGAACTTTACTTTTCACGCGAAAACTATAACTTTTCACATGAAAAGTTCATTTTCACAAACATTTCTCTGAGTAAATGTTGATTAATTTTCAAGAATTTAGTCACATGATTTTCCAAAATTGATTATAAAGCTTAGTTAATGTCAATTAATTTTAATCATTATCCTAATTGTCACTAATTCGATTCGAATTAAGTCAATTTAAGCTTTCAGATCATCCAAAGTCCAAATAACCTTCTAACAACAAGTCTTTGATCTTGCTAACTCTAATTCAAGATGAAATGAATCAATTGATTTCAATCTTCATCTCATTATCAACGATTGTAGCTTGAATCTTCTAAAAATTTACCTCAAATTCAATTAACAATTGATTTAAAGCTCCATATCTCTGATACCAATTGTAAATTCTAGGATATTAATAATATGATCGATCTCGTATGACAAAAGCGGAATGAATATCATACGGATATATTTAATAAGATGCAAGATCAAGATAAACACATTATGTAAATAACTTCCGTATATTTCAGACAAAATATGATTTACAATTAAGAATTATGACAATTGTTTTTAACTAAATTACATCACAAAGTGTCTATATATACACTAAACAAAAACATTCTCTCGCGACAATTTTAAGTTCTCATGTGGAAACATTTACATAAGTTCGATTTTGATTTCCCAAGCTTCTAAGTTTGATCCTTACATCGTGTGTACGTAGGTACGTACATACATACGTATGTACGTATGTGTGTGTATGTATGTATGTGTATGTATGTATGTATTTATGTATGTATGTATGTATGTATGTATTTATGTATGTATGTATGTCTACATGTATGCATGCCTGTATGGGTTGGTTTTTTTTGTAAGAGATATGTTCAAATAAAAAAGGTTTTCAAAGTGAAAAGTGTAAGAAGTAATCTTAAACAACAATCTATTTAATAAAATAATTGAGATGAAATTGTGAACAAGAGTTTGTTAGAGTGGTATCTTTGGAATAGTCATATTTGTTGATTTTTTGCAAGTTCTCCTATTTCTTTTAAACAATTATAACTTTTATATAGGATATTATATTTGTATAAAAATTACACCATAGAACGAGCATCTTTTTATCACTAAAACTAGTATAGTACTATTATATTAAAAGAAAAAAATTGTGTTTTTAAGCTTATATCTCATTATTACGTCTTTAATACAGTTTATTGTGTTTTTTTGTTAGTTATTATGTTTTTCTAAAGTCTCTTGTGTTTTTCTACAATGATGAATTTTAAAAAAAATATAATGGTGGAATAACATTGTTATGTATCTCTAATATGTAAAACAAAATAATAAATTAACAACTAATTAATCTAATAAATTAAAAACTATAACAAAACAAGACAATGTATCATTGTGTTTATTTTGAATACTATGAGTTTTGAACATGCATCGGTGAAATTAGATTATTCTTTATTTGTAATTGTAAAACATAATGACAGATAATAACAAGTTTATATAATTAATAAAAACAATGACAAAAATACCACAAAATGATTTAAAATGTAAAACACAATGATGAATACATATAACAAATAATGTAAAATATATGACACGATAAACGTATTAAGATACAATAAGCTGGCTTATTTGACACAACTACCAAAATGCCCTCCTATTTAAAAAATAGAAGTACACGTGTCAAAGCCCGCAATACTTCTCCGTCTTTTTTGATCAAACATTATTTTTACTATAAGCCTAACATTTTTGTAAAACCATGGGAGAAAACCATGAGGGTCAAGAAAGTAACTGGGAGAATGTTGTGGTATCAAACTTGTGCTCACTATTTCTGTGATCCATCAGCTCAAAAACAAGGGAAGCAACCCTCAATGCTCATCTTTAATAAGATTCCAAGGCCAAAAGGATGGCTGCATTTTTTTGATGTGTCATGCATGCAGAGGCAATATTCTCTATCACATTTTGTAAGAACTTAAGGAACAGACTCATATATCAATGGTAGTAATCAGTAATTATACAAGGAGATGGTACTGGTTTGCTAGCGAGGTTTCATTAAAGACTTAAAGTGACATGTAACAAAACCTATTTCCAGCGCCTTCCTGGTTTAAATAGATAATTACAAGTTTGTAGGTTGTTAAAGAAAACGATAAAAATAATAGTCAATGATCAATTCGTCACCATTTTTGCTGTTGAAAAATGATCACCATTTTTGAAGGGTCAACTGTCAACTAGTTAATAGTGAATGTGGAAATCAATCATTTTTAATTGTAATCATAACATACTAACATTTTATATAAAATTTCTTAATTTTTAAACTACTAATTAAGATTTAATTTTTTTTAATTGCCAATTGATAATACTGATTAGCAAACTAATACATCATGAATCAATAATTAGTGATTAAATATATCTCAGTTATTTCAACTTTAATTGCTCCTTAAATTCTAATTGAACCACTAACATCCGTCGACCACAACCAACCAGCATCGTCACCCACTTATTGAAACATGACCATGTAAACATAATATAAGTCATTTTAGTTGGTAGCCTAATGATAAGATTAAAATCATTTTTGAACTAGTATAAGAAGTCCAAAATAAAATATTAGTGTTTTTTATATAAAGCTGAATTAAATTCTTAAAAACACCATAACGCATAAAGTAGAACAATCTTGAAGTACTTCATACAAAACCCTTGACATTTTATCAATCACAGAAGTAAAATTCTACTTGTTTTCATCTGTTTAAATTGTCATCCACTTTGATGTGCTTTTGATCAAAAAGTTTGACTTGAAGATCTGAAATATTAATTGCTACTAAGCATCATAATGATAAAAAAAATCACTAAAATGAACATTTAACCACATATCCAAAGCTAAAATAAACATTTTCCAGGCTAAAATTTAGCCGTGTGTAGCCGGGACAACCAAAGTCTCTCTTGGCTATAATCTAACTGGTTTAGCCAGGTTGTAGCCAGGACGCGTGTCTGCTACCCGTTTAATGAAAGACCACTCTTTCTTCTAAGGATGCCTAACCGCCTCACCGATCATGCGGGGGGGGGGGGGGGGGGGGGGCACTGCGAGGTGGGTAGTTTATTTGTGCGAAGGTAGGCTCAAGCTACTTACACGGGACGAAGCCAAAGATTTGGCCGACTTAGCCTACAGGGGGTTTGACACATTACTATTAGTTGCAAATAGATAACAGTAGCCAATGTTGGACTAGCTTATTTCGTAGATGTCTTACCTTTTAGAAAGAAGATCTTGGGTTTGATATGGTGTAAAATTATTTGGATAGTTTAATAGTAGAAGTAGCATAAATTTGTCGTTTAAAAATGTAAAAAGAAATGTAGGCTAAAAGTCAGCAGTTATTTTGATAAAATATTTGGTCAAACGTTCATTTTGGTAATTTTCGCAAATTGTAATCCCAATCTCAATCACCCAATGCCAGAACCGGAACCTTTTTTTGAATGGTCATTGTAATGTTTTCTTCTTCACAAATACAAATAACAGCTAACAGCTTCAACTAATAGTTTTTAAAAACAAATAGTTTTGAGCACAGGCCTCATTTACATTCCCAAAATTCTGCCTTTGCAACTGCAATTCATATCAACATATACATATCTTTTACATTAGCTACCAACAGACTTTCATCATTAGAAAACAACTGTGAAAACGCGGTGTTTGATCTCGTGGCGCCCGATGGCAGTCTTATTGGCTGTGATGTTATTCTTAATAATGTCCCAACATGGAACTTCACAGGTGAACAACAACAGCACAGATGTTAACACACCCATTAAATCATTCTGCGGCACGAACACCGCAATGTCAACCTCAAGTTTTTTTAGTAACCTCAACTCTACAATTGCTCAACTGAGAACTCAATTATTAAACTATGGTGTACGCTATGCTAGAGCGCAAACCGTGAGCAGCGGGGAGTCGGTGTATGGGCTAACCCAGTGCAGGAACTACCTCTCCACCGCGCAGTGTGTGGCTTGCTTTGATGCCGCTGTATCTGCAGTTAGAAGCTGCTCTTCTGTCAATGGAGCTAATGCTTTTCTGGATAACTGTTTTCTCAGGTGAGTTTTGTTGTTTTCATACATATCAATGTAATAAAATGATAATGATGCTTAAGTGAATACATCTTTTGGGTTTAGGTATGAGAACTTTGATGAATATTATGACAATCCTCAAACAGTAATGGATGTTGCTGTTGCAGCAACTGGGATATGCGGCAATCAGTCATCATCCGAGCCGACAACTTCTAACCAAACTATAGAAGAACTGTTATCAGATATTCAGGTTGCTACTCCAAGAACTTCTAACTTCTATGCAGCATCCACAAGGCAAATTTCAAGTAGCAATACAACAATATATGCAATTGGTCAGTGTGTTGAGAACACGAGCCAGACGATTTGCCAAGATTGCATAAATACAGCATATAACAATCTGTTTAATTGTCTACCAAGTACAGAAGGAAGGACTATTGATTTGGGGTGCTTTATGAGGTATTCTGAGATACCATTTTTTGAAGCAAACCAGACAACTAATATCATACCCTTTTTAACTGAAGGTTAGACATCTTTTTGAATCTAATTAACTCGATTGTCTGTTGATTTTGATCCTTTTCTCATTGCGTTAAAAGGAATCGAAAAAAGTGAAATTCATACTCAGTATCTTCAAGTTTTTTAAATGGAATCTCAACCATTAGGAAGTTCTATTTGACAGGAGGTTCAAGCAAATTAGGAATAGTAGTTGGAGCTAGTGTTGGTGTGGCCATCTTTTTGCTTATCCTTGCTTTGTCCTTGTATATTTTACGGAGGAAGCTAAAAGCACATGAAGGTAAACTACGACTTTTGCTAATTAAGTTATTATACTTCATTTCTTCGTGTTACGTTACTTACTCTCACTAACTACATCGGATGTGTTGTACTTTTAGCTTCTGAAACCTTACACGAGTCTCAGTTACAAGGGTTAAAAATTTATAGATATAAAGATTTGCAGTCAGCAACTCATGACTTCGCGGATGAGTGTCTAGTGGGAAAGGGAGGTTACGGCGAAGTATTCAAGGTAATTAAAAAATGTGTTCAGAATTTTATTGATTCTCTAAGGCTGTATAAAATTATATTTTTGTTTCATTTCGATGCTGGTATCTCCCCTTGTCCCTTGGGCGTCTCTTTGTACTCATTCGTTATATATTATGTCAAGGGACCAAGTGCTAAGAGTTTATATATAATTCAACAGGCAACTGTAGACGATGAGAATATAGTGGCAGTGAAAAAGCTTCACTTTATGTATGATAAAGCAAAAGTGGAATTCAACAATGAAGTTATGCTTATAAATAATGTGCGTCACAAGAATCTTATGCGACTGCTTGGATTGTCTATTGATGGACCCGAGCTACTCATTGTCCTAGAATACATGCCACAAGGCAGCCTTGACAATTTCTTATGGGGTAACATATCAGTGGTCAAATTCCGAAACAAGTTCATGGGATCAAAATTTCCAAGAACAATGTTTTCTTACTCATTCACTATGGACAGGTGTGAAGCGAGGGACTCTGAATTGGAGACAACGATTTGACATTATCTTTGGGATTGCCAGGGGTCTTGCGCATCTTCATGACGAATCACATGTCAAGATCATTCATAGAGATATCAAGCCAAACAACATTCTCCTTGATGAAGATTTCCAACCAAAAATTGCAGATTTTGGTCTGGCAAGGTTACAACGCGAGGATCAAACCCATGTTACCACCCGGTTTGCCGGGACTATGTAAGACACCTTAAAATGCATATTCCCTTTTTCTTTATGTGGCTTGATTTGTTATCTTTAACTTCTGGTAACAACATTTTCATACTAAATACATATAGGGGCTACACTGCACCAGAATATGCAACCCGCGGACGCTTATCAGACAAAGTTGACACTTACAGCTTTGGCATTGTGGTTCTAGAAATCATAAGTGGTCGAAGGGCTACTGATGTGGGAAATGATGGCTGTTACCTCCTTCAACATGTAATATACAACCTTGCAACTCATTTTGGGATCATAGTTACTACAGTCAATTACAAAATAGAGTTTCACTAATTCTATTGTTAACTAACATCTACAATTTCTTTACATCTAATTCTTTTAGGCAAAGTCTTAATTACCTCTTTTAGTATGGTGAATAGAAATTGCATTTTTAATATCATGTGCATTACGTTTCAATTGAGTTTGATACGAAGTAACAAATGCTGGTCTTTTGTGCATTGGCTAACTATTAGTTGGCAAACAGGCATGGCAGCTGTATGAGAAAAGGATACATATTGAGTTAATTGATGAAACACTAGATTCAAAGGAATATGAACAAGAACATGTGATGAAGACCATAGAGATTGCTTTAAAATGCACTCAGTCACCTGCTAGTTCAAGACCAACCATGTCCGAGGTTGTGCTAATGTTGTCGAGTGGGCGATCGTTAGAACCATCACAGATGACTAGGCCTACCTATGTTGACCCTGATAGGAGGATTCATGTGAATGCTTAAGGATTACAAAACATATAATTTTTTGATGAATTGTGTAATCAATACACTGAATTGGTTAATATGGAAAGTGAAAAACTTATGTTTAAGTCTGTTTACTTTTATAAATCTTTTTTTTTAATAAAATGTACTCTATGGAAAATTATTTGTTTGTTTTGATTGTCCCATTTACATTACACGTGAGAGGACACTGTGTGAGTAATTTCAACGATGGTAACTTATGTATTCCTTTATGATGCATCAACAGTTTGAGTATAAAATGGAATCCACTATTAAAAAGTCAAGGTATGGATGGCTTATTGACATCGATCAAAATAAAAGAAAGTAAAAAAGCAAAGTCATTTAAAGTTGTTAATGAATTTGGGATTTTCACATTTGCATTATATATATACACACAGACACATTCTTGAGATCTCCCTAATTTTCACATTTTCACATTATAAGTTGTTCTTAGTGAATTTGTTGGTGTCATTTAGGTGTTGCTAGTCAATGGATGTTGGAATTTTTGGTTTTAAAACTAATGTCCATTTCTAAAACACATTTAGCGGAAATGATTTAACAAAAGTTAAACTTTAGATGCAAATTAAAGTTTGTTTGAGAGTGAGGTATGAGTGATAGTAACATAGCCTATAACAATATGGATTAGTTCATTACACAAGATGAGTTATACCACATACATGTTTATCTTCAATCCCGATACCTACATTATTTAGCTATCCATACAATTATCTACATGAGACATGTTCTTGAATATATTAGTGTAAAGCTAAGTGATTTCATACCAATAAACACGTGTACATTTTTTACATAAATTATTGTTTATAAATTGTTTAAAATACACAACCAACATTCCAAAACTACCCAAGGCGTTCCAAAACGTCTCTTCCTTTCTATGAGTGCTTCAAAGTTGTTGAGGTTCAGAACCAACTCAACTTTCTTTTAAGCATGTTGAACCCATATTTACAAGTGTCTATTTGCAATAATTATTTTACGGGTTCAAATTGATCCAACAACATAACCTGCCCATATATTAACTTCTTTTCAAACAATTAGTTGTATTTCTTGACGAGATAAGGATTTAATGAAATTCATAGATTTCAAGCCTAATGGTCCTGTTCACAGTTCAAGTTGGGAATCATATCCAATTACTATGTAAGACTTTAAAAATTTTTGAACATTAAATAATAAGAGTTGATAGTTCAAGGTTAGAAATGGAAACATTAAAAAAATTGGTTGCGGATAGCGATAAGGCAGCCTAGAGGACTGCCATGCTTTGAATTAGGGTTTCTGAGATCCAGGTAGCATTGCGGACTGCTATGCTACTCTATAACGGTCCCATACGTGTTGCCCATATAAGACACTTGTGTATTGACACTTGGCATGTTGACAGGGACAAAGAGTGTGACACGTGTTATCCTCGAGTAACACTTGTTTGATGATGAGGCTTTTAAAGCAACATGTGTTAGTTTTTGATTTCCTGAAAATATTCTTGGCCTCCATGGGTGGATGGCGGACCGCCATCACCATGCTTGGTGATCCGCAACGGTGGGTCCAAACAGGCTATTAAAGGCAACACCTTTGCTGCCGAAACTAACCATATAAAACAAGTGTTTTATGCTACTTCTATTCCCAATACTCATATTTCATATCATGAGAATTCTCACAAGAACATGTGAAGATTAGACAGTTAGACTTTATGACTCTTACCTAATATACATTATAATCAAATGTTTTATTTTGTATAAAAGCAATGTATACTATTAAGGATTTTACCAATTCTTATTTTAAAACATATGATCATATGAATTCAACCTCAAGTGTTGAGATACTGCTTTAAGAAAGGATCTAATGATCAAAAAAATTGATGCCCTCAATATTAAGAAACAACGTAATTTTACGGGAAATTAGAATTAACCAACGATGTTAATTATTTACAAAGGTATTCACAAAGACTCCGTTGATTTTCATATATTCTAATACAATTATGTATGAATACAACTAGGACCCATTTATATGATACTAACCGATTTGGTTCACACGCTCATAGTGTCTAGAATTCAGGGTGTGACATCTATTGACATGAAATAATGAGTTTATTTAATCACATAACACATTAAGTATTATTATTCATGAAAATACCAACATATTATTGTAATGTATAATATTAGGGTCTCTAGTTTTAAGTCCAAGAGCTTCTTAGTTTAATTAGGGTTCACTTATAATGTTTATATATACTAACACCCTACAAAATAATGAAATTAATTTAATATTCTAATGTTCCCGCTTTGTTTGGCTACCGTTCTCCACTTCTCTAATCACTAAATATAGCTTTTGGTTCTAAACTCCAACCATTATTCCTAAATCATTTTTCTATACACTATTTCATCTCACCTCTATTTCCAAGAACAACAACATAAGTGATCCTAAGGCCTCGTCTTCTCAATGCAGCCCGTCAACTAAGCTTTTCATTCGTGGAGTCGCTCCCCTAAAGGACTATGGTTATGCCGCTAGTTATACCTTGAGTCACTCCCCCACCCCGTAGATCAAACGATGATTTTCAGTCGTTCCTTCTCCATTCAATTGAGATGCCAACATTGAGATCAAACTACGATCCTCTATCGTCATTCTTCCCTGGAGCTGCTATCACTATTGTAGGGATTATTATTATTCTTGTTTTTAAGTTATTTGGTTTTCGTTCTGATTTTTTTTTCTTGCACTCCGATTGCAAGGGAGTATTTAAATGTATTAGAGTAAAATTTATGGCTTATTAGGTTAACTAAGGTTTACTTATAATGTCTATATATACTATAAGACACCTTACTAAGTAATAAATTAATTTAATAGTCTATTCTCATTCACATATTAGACTGCTTTCTCGTAAAACATACAGCTTTGGTGAAGCTCTTAGTCTCAATGAGTGTCCATGACCTCTAAACATCTTGGTAATATTCATTTATTTATATTAAATAAAAGATTCTATGATATTTACAATTCATGTTGAGTAATTATCTAGAATTCTATTGCAATTAGAATTGGCGATGAATCTTGAATTATAAACTTGACCATTAGGCTTGCTCTTCTCAACTACTTCCTTGGCATGTCGATAACACTCTTAGCCTATTTTTTTTTTTAATAAAAGTACGCTACAGAAATCCTTTAAATATCGTGCATAACCTCATCCAAATTACGCCCCACTCCAATTGACACCAAGATGAACTAGCTATTAGCTATGAGATCTAGACTGATGGTATCTGTAAGGCTCTCCAAATATAATATAGATCGATCTCGTGAGGAGAATGTGGAATGTAATCGCTCATTGTATTGTAATAGAAAGATATAAAGAAGATTCAAGCAACAAATGTAAATAAACTTCAAATTGTATTTCTCTTTGATTCAAAGGATTACAGAGTAAGTTCAAAATCAGGAAATTTTGATCTTAATAACAAACATTGCAAAAGCAAACTATTTATACTAAACACAAAAGGTCTCGAGCGAGAACTAACTTCTCATGCAGATCAAAGGTTCTTTCATGACTTTTTCTTGATCTTTAATGTCTTCATTTGATTTCCCGAACCTCTAGGTTTAATCCCTACAATCTCTCCGTAGGCTCGGTGAATCAATTTCTCAGAAGTCCACGTCTACAACATTGTAACTGTCCCCATAAGCATACATCTTGTTCTCTAGGGCCTTTGTAATCATCCAACCAAACTGTGCTGCTAGAAAATTAACAGACTCATCAGCTGCCATACGACATGCCTACAACCTCATCAAATCTTTTTTTCAAAACTTTAGCAAATCCAGAGGGTCGATAATACGGTAATCTCTATCCACACAATGAAGTAAAGCATGCCCAGTTTCTTTCTCACAACTCCACCACATAAGCTTAGACAAGCTGTTAATTGGTACCGAAGCATGATTAGGAATCTTCCTTGCATGTCTAAGATGCTTGTAAACTCTTATCTTCATCGGCTTGTTGGTATTTGGATCTATCCGAGTCTCATCCTAATGACTTTGGATTTGGCAGTTTTAAAGTCTTTGAAGTTGGATTTACTCTATCTCCATATCATATTTTTGATCCAATTATCTTTCCCATAATTGCTTGTATTGAAGAACGGAACACGTCCCATAGCATATAAGTCAGAAGCTCTAAGTGTATGGAAGTCATGCTCGTCTTGATAATACTATATCGCTCTAGCTTGTCACTTTATGACATACGTCTTTTTGTCCCCATCATATGCCCAACTGATGATCGACTCTTAATTTTCGTACCTTGTGAAAAGTTTGGAATGTCTAACCATATGTATATAGGCTGGTGGCGGTGGCGCATTAACTGTAAGATTCTTGACCTGACGTACTGCTTGTTGTCCTGTAAGATCATCAGTCTTGTAAGTTGTTTGCTTAGCACTTAAATCATCAACAATCTCTCATTCTTCAATCAAAATATTTAAGAATACGTTCTTCTGACTATTCCCGAATACATTTGTGTAATCCACAATATCTTCCAAATCAACAAAAGGACCAAAGTCTTCTTCAGGTTCTTCAGCAACAAATGAAAGTGTAAAATTCTTTCTCAGACATAGCTTCAGTAGTAGGATCTAAAGGAACATAGTCATGTGGATCATCAAGCCTTGGTCTAGAGACATTGGCAAAAACCTGACGATTCAAAAGGACCGGCAGTTAAACGCATATCACCACCATGATCATCATCATCATCTCCTTTTTTCTTTCCTTTATCATCTTTACCTCATCACTACCATCATTATCATCATCATCATCATCATCATCATCATCATCATCATCATCATCTTCATAAGAAAAATCAAAATAAAGTCTATTTCTCTTGGAATAATGACATGTTCAGGCTCCACAAATGCCTCGCCAACAGGATGAACTACTAATTGATCTTTAGTAACCTCATTTTGAGCAGTAGCAGTTAGTTTTTAACCAACATCAATAGTCTCTATGGCCTTTTCAAGAACAACAGGAACAACAATCAGTTTAGAGACGACATCAACAACAGCAGCAAGATCAACATCATCATTAGGACCGGCAGATTATTGTTCACTAGACTCCCCAACTTCTGTAATTCTTTAATGTGTGAATGTGAATGGAACTCTAGAAGTAAGATCTCTGATGTTATTCTCCATAATCTAAATATAGCTGAAAATGAATTATTGCTGATGTTCAAGATTCTTGATCCTCTCATCTTTCTTACAAACTTGCCATTATAAATCATCAATGATATGAGTTTTTTCAGCATCTTTTCTCCAAAGTACTAACTTTTTGCTCAAGTGACACCCGTGTAAGTGCATCATATGAAGTCTCAGTATGATATCTTGGTTCTTGAGTAGTATTTATGAAGTCATCCATAGCAAACATATCACTTGGGCCTTGATCCCTAGGAGGTGTACTCATCACATCATCAGTAGTGGGTATTGCAGAAGATGTTACAATAATAGATTCTATAACAATCACCGGTGTGTTTTGGTGAATAGCCTTACTCACTATGACTAGTGGCTTAGACATAGGAATATCAATACTAGTAGACATAATGGTCATTGGGGTCCTTGATTTTCTAATCACAACACCACGACCTTTTCCCCTCCCACATGTGATCAAACTAGAATCAGCTTTCTTTCTCGCCATCTTTTTCTTTCTCCTCTAAGTAGACGGTGAATCTTCATGAACAAAATCAGTATCTAAATCCTTAGTAATGTGCTTGGTTGGTGTAACTTGCACTCTGGGTCTTTCCTAAAGTACATATGGAACTTGTCCAATACGATCACTATTAGTTCCGCTATCACTATCATCAAACCATGAATCAATCTCTTCATTAATAGTCCTTCCAGTTGTTAAGAACTTCCTGGAGCATCATCAGGAGTTCTAGTAGAAGTACCAACAAGTTTAGTAGACTGAGCTTCAGATGTAGCTTGCTGCTATGCTTGTCGTTGATCATGTTAAAAACCATCAACGAATAAACCAAGTTTGGCAAAGTGATCTCCCTTCCATGCATTTCCTCGTGATCCCATAAGATAGGAAAAGATATCTTTCTTCATTGCCATAACAGCATAAGTGGGAGAATCTTATACAGCTAACTCATGATGAGCAGCGTTCACAATCATCTGAATGACTCTGGGATACATGATAAACTTCTTCCCGGCAGTAGCAATGACATTCTTCTATATCTCAGCAAAAATAGCCTTGGATATGTTGTACGGTAAGTAATTGACAAAAGAAACAAGTAGTGATCCAAATATAGCACTTAGGTTATCAAATCCCGCCTTCAAGTTACTCAAATAGTGTACAATCACGTGGAACAAATACTTCTAGAAAGGAGGTAAATGTTTCTTCTCCAGCGATGGATATCTGTGATCATATACCATCCTTAGTAAACAATCTCGTGCAACATCATCATCTAGCTTCACCGGAGCATTAAGTTGATCTTCCAATAGTAAGACATTGTTGATCAACTCTGAAGTAATGATAATCTTCTTGCCTTTCACCATAGCAGAATACACGGCTCTACTTGAGCATCTCTCTTATTTGCTGCAGAATACCAGAACTGATCGAGAACGTCAGTGTAAATAGTCGGATTGGCTGTAATGGCATGAAATATGCGTGAAGTCTTAAGCCCATCTATAAGTGATCTGAATAACGCCTTATCATCTAGTACATCATCAAGATATGCCATAGCGTTATGGTTTTTGTTAAAACCATTTGTCTTGGCATCTGAAATCAAAATGAACAAACATTGATCAGTATCAATACATCAAAGTTAAAAAATTTCAGACTTTAAAAAATTTCAAAATTTTGAAAAATTAAATTTTTCGCGCGAAAAGATACACTTTTTGCATTGGATAAGTTTTATTTAAAATCAACTTCTCGCGTGATAAGTTACTTTTCGCACAAACAGATTTTGACCAAAAGTCAACTATTCTCGCGAATGGTCAAAGGTTCCAATGCGAGAAGTTTCATGTGATTTTGAAAGTTTTCACGTAAGTTCATGAACCTTATAACTTTTCGCACGCGATAACTTCAAATTTTCAGATTTTAATTCAAGCCCTTTTATAGTGTTTTAACTATTGAAACAAGTTTGTTAGAGTCTATTAGGTTTGTTTTAGTGTTCAACATGATTAATTTTATTCAATTTTAAGTGTTTTTGTCCATTTAGTTTCGGTTCAAAATCAAACACACTTAAATCTTATCAATAATCATCAATTTACCTTAATAAACTCCTTTTTTAAACAATTTTCTTTTTTTTACTTTTCTTACTTTTCTCTTTTTCTTTTTTTCATATTGTATAAGTATATGTATATATATATATTATGACAATCACTCGATCAGAAAATGACTGCCTTGAGTATGACAAGAATTTGTCTATCGGTTTGTTTTAGTAGAAGTCATTGTTACCAAAAACTTGTGAAATGTTACCCTTTTTAGTCATGATTGATTACTTTAAGTGTATCACAATTTATACATTTTTCTAATCTTGAGAATAGAACCTATCAATAAATAAAAATACAATCAAGTTAGTTATTTTCAATCCTTTGTATGTATTTAATCGATATCAAGAAACATACTATCATTTTCTACTTGTACAGAAAATTTATTTTTTAAAATTTACTTACTAAAAATAAAAATTCTTTTCATTATATTTCCAAGTTTTCTCCCCTAAACCAAAAATCTTTTTTAATGTATTTTTAAATTTTTTCCCCCTAAAATTATGATTACTTCAAAGAAATTACAATTTTAACAAACTAAGAAAAATAAAAATATTTTTTGTGAAAATACTAGTGAAACTAAGCAAAGTTAATCATTCCCAATGACTTAACAAGAAAGTCAAATCGAGAATAATTAAATGCCTTGGTAAACAAGTCAGCAACATTTTCTTCTGATTTGACTTGTTCAAAATAAATAAGCTTTCGATCAAAACAATCACGGATAAAATGCATTCGGATGTCAATATGGTTTGTTTTTGTGTGTTGGATAGGATTTTTCATGATGTTTAGCACTGTAGAATCAACAAGACAAAAACTCTCATAGTATCTCACAGTTTGAAAATTGAACATTTTTTGTTGCCCCTAAGACCTAGAGAGTACCATGAATCTTTTGTCAACATCATACAACCATCCCACTATTGGGTTGTCAGCAAGGTAGGATGGGGTAGATATTTACCTTGGTATCCTCTCGTCAAATAAACTCTGAAACATGAACAACATCAAGTTAGGGTGGTGAGTCCTCATTGTCCATTCTTTGGGTAGAACTCTAAGGTTTTGTGGTTGTAGTTAAGACTTTCTCCCCTTTTTGATAGCATCACCCACTTGTGTAAGTGAGCTGGAGTTTAGCTCCAGCACTTCCATAGGTTTTTGTGGTCCTGGTTGAGCTTGCCTAGCAGGCCTCTCAGCTAACTTACCCTTGTGATCGGTGTTTTCAAGTTTCTAATAAAGGACCTGCCTTTGTAGGGTAGTCACTTGAGAGGTTCCAGATGACTTACCTTAGAAACTAAAGAGGTGCAGATTGCAGACAGTTGTTGCACCTTGACTTGCAGATTCTCCTCATCTTCATAAGAAGAATCATGGGGGGGGGGGATGAGAGAACATAATGAGAGTCAATTCCCTTATCACCAAGGATTTGTTCTTGGCTCCTAGATTTCCCTTACTCCATGACAACTTCAATGAATATCAAGGGGCTGGGTTGTCATGGTTAAGGTCTTAATGATGTAATCATTTGCTAAAGTGAGAGCCTGTTCCATATGGACTTCCTAAACATGTGTAGGAGAGTCCACCTTAGTTGGGTTTTGATGTTGTGGGCTAGATATGGGTGTTGTAGGAGCACTCATCTCTCTTTGAGTAGGTAAGGTGAAGAAAGACTTATTGTACTCACTGAACTCCAAATCTTCATCATTATAAAAGTCAAGGTGAGGAATTGGTTGGTTGAGATCAAGAGGCTTGGAATGGTAGTTGTCCCCTAAAGGTTGTTCACTTGAGTTTTAAGACTCAGAGTGAAGGCTTTCAGCTTGGGTAGTGAGCTCAGCACTGATTAATGAAGGGATGGGAGTGGTTTGCCATTCATGAGAAGTGGGAGCTCTTGGCCCCACTTCCTCCTGCATGTGTAAGTATCTGGGGCTGCTCAATCTGAACAGACTAAACAGGGGTTTATTTGGATTTTCTATGATATGTGATGGTTATTTGAGGCTGAGAGGGTGATGTAAAGATAGCAGGCATGGGTTCAACATTGACTGGTGTTGTCAAGTTGTCACCTTGAGCAATTAGCTCTAACATTTTTGGGACTAGGGCTGTTTCTACCCCTGAGAAACCAACAATGATTTTTCTTATAATTTTGAGGATTCCAGGCTTCATCTATCCTAGTTTAAGAGCAGTACATGTTCCCTTCAACTGTGAGTCCACTTTAAAGTTGAGAATGTGCTGGGCATATCTAAGGAACATAGAGTACTCTAAGGAGTCCAAGTTAGCAAGCAAGTTTGTGTAAACAAACTGGGAGTACTTGAACTTGACCCCTTGAACCATCCCATGGACTATATAAGATAAGTCCTCAGGTATTTAATCTCATTCTCTATGTTTATTGGAAAAACATTGAATAATAACATGGAGGAGGTACTTCCATTGGTAAGAGAGCTTACCCTTCTTGAAGATCCTCACTATGAAGTCCCCTTCATAGCCCATCTGTAGGAATGATTCATTGAAATCTTCTTTGGGAAAGGAGAGTTCATGTTTAGCATCATCCATCCTATGATGATTGTTGATGGTGGGTAGAGTGATGAAAACAGTCTTTTCCTGCACTAGTGCTGATAGTGCCTTCTCACCGTCCAGGATAACCTTTGGACAGGTTCTTTATTATTCTAGCAGATGTTCTTCATATGGTGGAGGGCCTATTGTGAGTTTGATGAGGTAGGATGATTGAGTAAGAAAGCAGCAGACGACTAAGAAACTAGGATCTTTCTCAGATGATAATAGAGTAACCTGATTGTGTTGCATCTGAAGTTGCATGAAAAAATCTGGCTGATTTCGGGGTTTAGGGTTAGCCATTTTAGAGAGCTTAAGCATGAAGAAAGCTAAGAACTGCAAGGGTTTGAGGGTGATTTAGGGTTAGAAGATTTGCAGATGAAGAGGAAGTAGTGAGAGAGAGAACCGTTGGAAAAGATATATACATGCTTGGATTTGAGACAAAGTTATTGCAAAAGGATAAATTTTGAAATCTAGATGTCGGTCCCACCTCTGAGAAAAGTGCCCAAAAAGGTAGTTATCTTGGAAGTAGAAAATCTTCCAAAGGTAATTTGTCTTCCGCAGTTTGAGAAAAACTTTCAAAGCCAATTTTGACTTCGGAAGATATTTCTTAGCTTGACAAAAATTGCTTCGGAAGAAAAATACTTAAAGTAAAATTGCTTTCGAGATATTTTAGTTTTGGAAGATATTAAACTTTAGAAGTTTTATTTAAAGAATGAATAAATCTTCCGAGACTAAATTGTTTTTGTAAGAAATTTGCCTTTCAAAACATATAAGTACTCAGAAGAGTATTTAAGTTGCGAATGATATATTTGAACTTCTTCTGGAGGTAAATTTCTTAGTAAGTAGTTATTAGATTTGAAGGCATAAGTTTCTTTCGAAGTCAATTTAATGTCTTTCAGAAGAAAATATATTTTTTTTCCAATTCTTAAAATTCTATGAAATATCATTTAGAAAGTTTTTCTTTCAAGATAAATAGTGCTTATATGAGTGATGAAATAAAAACTTTAAAGACACACATATTAGAAAATAATCCTAAAATTAATTTAAGAAAATCTACTTAAAGTTAATCATCCCAATAGCTGATACAAGACATTTAAATCTCTTTTCATCAAAGGCCTTAGTGAATGGATAAAGTATATTGTTCATATGTGTTAACTTACACTAGCTTTATCAAGCCTTTTTCAAAATTATCTTTTATCAAATGATACCTGATATTGATGTGTTTTGTCTTTGAGTGCTACACTGGATTCTTTATGATAGAGATAGCACTATTGTTGTCTATGTGGATGAGAGTTTCCTTAAAGTTAAATCTATAGTCCAGCATCTGATTCTGAATCCAAAGCACTTGAGCACAGCAGCTTGCAACAGTAATGTATTCAGCTTCAGTAGTTGATGCAGGCATACATGATTGTTTCTTGTATTGTCATAAGATTATCCTTCCACCATGGAATTGACATCCCCCTGATGTAGACTTTGCAGTCATGTTGTAGCCACCATAGTCACTATCTGTATATACATATAGATTGAAGTCAGAATTCTTTGGATATCAAAGTCCTAGCTTGGGAGCACCTTTAAGGTATCTTAGAATCCTCTTGAAAGCAACAAGGTGTGAAATCTTGAGGTTAGCTTGATATCTTACGCAGATGCATGTAGCAAGCATGATATCAGGCCTACTGCCTATGAGATACATAAGAGACCCAATCATAGACCTCTAAAGATGTTCATCACCACACTCCCCCTCAAGATCAGGTCCTTACGAGTGGTTTCTGGCTATGAGAGTCTTAGGAAACTTACACTCAGTAAGATGAAATCTGGTTATTATGTTTTGCACATACTTTAACTGGTTATGAAGATGTCATTGTCAACTTGCTTCACTTGAATTCTTAGAAAGAAATTAAGTTTCCCCATGGCACTCATTTCAAATCTATTCTTTATCAGATTCTCAAACTCTTTGTAGAGCTTTTGATTAGTTGACCCAAAGATGATATCATCTACATAAACTTGAACCAATATCAAGTCATTCCCTATTCCTTCGAGTAAAAGTGTGATGTCAATAGTACCTCTCTTGTAACCATGTTGGACAAGGTACTGTGACAGTGTCTCATACCACTTTCTTGGAGCCTGCTGCAGCCTATAAAGAGGTTTGTTAAGCTTGCAGACATAATCTGGATGATCTTGGTCTATAAAGCCAGGTGGTTGCTTGACATATACTTCCTCATCAATCACCTCATATAAAAATGCATACTTGACATCAACTTGGTAGATCTTCAAATCTTTGGATGCAGCAAAAGCAAGGAACATCCTAACAGGTTCAAGTCTTGCCACAGGAGCAAAAATGTCTGTGTAGTCAATCCCTTCTTCTTGAGTCTATCCTTGAACAAATAGTCTTGCTTTGTTATTGATGACAAGTCCTCTATCATTTTTTTATTTCTAAAAACCCACTTGGTTACTATGGTAGTCTTTTTATGAGAAATAGGACATAGGTTCCAAACCTTCTGTCTTTTGAATTGAAGTAGTTCCTCCTGTATTGCTTCAACCCAGCTTGCATCTTTCAAAGCCTCATCAACTCTCTTTGGCTCAATCTAGGACAAGAAGCAAGAGTGCAGACAAACATTTGAATTATGGGTTTGTGCTCTTGTTCTTAACCCAGTCTCTACATCTCCAATGATGTTTGTGGTAGAGTGTGACTTGTTGATTCCCAGTTGAGGAATCATAGCAAGTTGGATTGACAGATCTAAATTAGTGAAATTTAGATATGGTGATTGAGTATCACCCACCATATCAACACACTTATCAAGAGAAACTTGACCTAATGAGTGTGTGACATCATTGATGTTGTCTTCAGAAGAGAGGTTGTCAGCATCATGAAATTCTTGATCACTGTTACCATCTCTATCTCCTCCTACATTAGAAATCCCTTCATTTGAGTGTTATGCTTGATAACTGGAATTGGTAAGCACCTCAGATCTGTTAGCTAAATAGACTATCATGGTTGTGCTAACAAGATTTCCATTTGTAAGGTTTGTTACCATTGGAGCTGAAAGAGTTTTATATTTGGTCTTCTTAGCTCAAATCTTGGATCAGGATCTTCCGCTGATGTGTTACCTATATATCCTAAAACATCTTCACAAGATTTGTTAAAACAACTAGTAACTAAATTAAGATCAAATAGCCAATCAGGACCAGAACCTTTCACACAAGGACTGTGTTCATTGAAGGTCACATTGGCTGACTCCTCAACTACTCTAGTGTAGTAGCTGAACCTAGAGGCTCGGAAAATCAAATCAAGATGAAGATCATGATCAAGTCACGCGAGAACCTAAAGTTACTACGTGAAAACTTGCTTCTCGCGCGACAACATCATAGAAGTTTAGTAATGTAATTTAGTAGGCAATTTACCAGGAATGTTTATTACCTATGTGTGCAATTTACTCATGAATTCTTATTACTCAATCTTCTACCGTGTGTGATTACATTCCACATTCTCCTGACGAGATCGATCTATTTGTATTGTTTATCCTTACAATTGGTATCAGAGCTTGGTATGCTCTAGATCGATTGATTTGAAGATTGAAAAAGTGATTTAAAATGTTCGTGAATCTTGAATTGCTTGATATTCGAAGCTCTACTTGATTTTCATTGAATTTGATCGAGTTTAAGATGATGAAGCTAATTAACTTGGTGTTCGAATAATTGATGATGTTATTAAGCTTAAACGATCTTAATTGAATCAATTAGAGATAATTAGGATCTTAATTGAATCTAAATCACTAATTGAACACCAAATTAATCAAATTTTAATCAAATTGGTGAAAGTTTGAAGCTGGAATCCTTCGAAATTGAAGAGATGAATCAAGTGAAAAGTTGATAATTCTGTGCGAAAAGTTAGATTTCGCGTGAAAAGTTGAGTTTTCGCAAGAGTTAGTTACTAAGTTTGTTACAAAAGATTCCTTTCGCGCCAAAACTTAAATATTTCGCAAAATTCAGTTGCTGAACTTACCGCGCGAGACTTTTATATTGTTCGCGCGAGAACTCTTGATTCGCGCGAAAACATGGCTATTCACGCGAGAATTTTGAGCTTGAATAATTTTTTATTTTTAAGTGAGAAAATGGCAAATCTGAAGCACATCACTATTACTCTTAATCTCGATAATGAGATTGGTACAAGCACAAAGCCACCACGCCTGCTCAACGAAAAAGATTACCCTGATTGGGCTTATAGGTTTGAGAATCATGTCATTTACACTAAACCCAAGATGATGAGATCTATCAAACAGGGTTGGTATATCAAAGGAGACTTGGTGCCAAAACCTTAACATCTATGGGATGAGGAAGATTTGGAAAGGATGGAGCTTGATGATAAAGCGTATGCTGCCATCACTATGGCACTTACCATTGAGATTGCTCAGAAGTTTAAAGATTATACTAAAGCTAAGGATTTATGGGATGCTATGGAAGAGCAAATCATAGGAAACAAAGACATGAGAAAGAGCCAGAAGGATATGCTTAATCAAGAGTTCAATATGTTCAACCATATTCTTTGTTAGACATTGGAGGCTCAAATGTTAAGGTTTGTGAAACTGATCACAAAGATGAAGAGTGCAGGAATTACTCTGGAGAACATTGTACTAAACAAAAACCTGCTAAATTCTCCGCCATATAGATGGAACAACAACTGCACTACCATTCAAAGAACCAAGGAACTGTTTACCTTGTCTCTTAGTGATCTGATTTAAACCATCAAGTCCTATGATATGGATGATAAGCAAAGGGCTGCCAATTATATCAACACGATGGGAGCTGAGGCATCTGCATTATATGCCAAGATGGCTAGTAATCCTAATTATTATGTCAGCTACTCTCAGTTGTGTCTACAACAACTTCTGCACATTCAACTATCAAAGATCAATCCTTGCACCAATCCTTGTCTCATTACCAAACTTCTCATCAAAATCCTTATGTTCAAACTCAAGTCCAACCACAATCTCAAACCTGCCCATAAATTCAAGCCAATCAACCTACACAACAAGCCTTTCTTGTAAACTCTCAACCAAACAAACAAACCTTTCAGATAGCTGAAGAGCACTTGGCTCTGTTTACATCATTCATGAACAGTTATGAAGCCTTTTCTGCAGGAAGATTAAGTGCACCCAACATCTTGGTTGATGACTTGCAACAAGTTAATCCCGATGATGTTGAAGAAAATGATATCAAATATCAAATGGCTATGGTGATGTACAGAGCAACGAATTTCGCAAGAAGAACTAAAAGAAAATTTTTTAGTCTAAACAACTCAAGCAAAATAGGGTTTGATAAGTCTAGTTTTAGATGCTACAACTGTGACAAAACCTAGTCACTTTGCCAGAGAATGTACTGAACCCAGATCAAACCAGAATGATCTTGGAAAGAAGATGGTGATAGTGGAGGTGGAAACAAAAATGATCAAGCCAGTTCATCCAAAAACAAAGCTTTGGTGTCTCAAACCAATGAGGATTATGATTGATCTGATTAAATGAAAATTCTTGATATCAAGTTGTCTACTGCTCTATTAGCTGAAATACAAAAGGTTGAAGAGCATGATGAAGAGAATTTACTTGCTGAATTTATATCACATGATCTGTTAAATGGTGTGTTTGCCGAAGAAGAGAAGGTTGAAGCTTAGAATATTAAGGGAAAATAGGTTGAAGAGGTGAAAATGGAAGATGTGCAGGATCCTGTTAATATAGTTGTTGAGATTACTCCAGCTCAATGCCAAGAGAATGAAGAAAAAATAGCATTGACTATTGAGTTCACTCCGATCAAGATGAAAGAATCTGATGAAAAAGGTGTTGAGATAACTCCAGCTGATGAAGTAAAGAAAATCAAAGCTGTTGAGAAAACTCCAACATCTGCTTATGCTAATTAAGTCAATGCTGTTGAGATCACTCCAGCATTAGAGGCAGAAAAGTTTGTGGAGAAGGCCTTCATGGTGAATGTTGTCCATGAAGAGACACGGTATCAAGAAGAAACTGATCAGGTATATACTACTCTTTGTTCAAGTGATTGCATTGAAAAGGTAAATAGATATAGAGTTCACAACGAACGCTTGATTTTAGAAGTTGAGAAACTTTAATATCAAGCACGTAAATATAAAACTGATGAGAAAATTTTTAAAGAAAAGATAGATGGCTTAAACAAATCGGTTTATCAATCAAAATTGAATCTATATGATAAAGACTGTAACATAAATGATTTGACAACTACTAACAATGAACTATCTTTGGAAATTAATAAACTAAATAGTGAACTCTTATCTGCAAAATTGGTTGTTGAGAAATTTGACTTATCCTCAAACATGGTTGAAGATAAAATCAAGTCTCAAATGACATAGAAAATTAATGGTGGTAAAGGTGGAGTTGGTTATTCTAACATTGCACCATCTATTAATCATGATTATACTTCATTGCCTTCATCACTTGCCATGTGTGATGAAGAGACCTATGAATTAGGTTTTCAACCAAAGTCTGACTTAATACCTACAATAAATATTCCACTGACTGTTGACCCAGTCATAAAAACTTAAATTAAAATTAATCATGACAATTCTTTTGCAGAAAGTGTGAAGAAGGACAGGTTGGTTGAAGAATGGGTAAGTGATGATAAATTAGTTTTTGAAGGGAATAAAAATTGTAATGAAAAAGCTTCATGTAAATCATTATCAGTGTTTAATGAAAGTTCTGAAGTTTTAAGTGTTACAAAAGTTTGTTCAAAATTGTCCAATAAGGAAAAGAAACTAAAATCAAAAATAAACTTTAAGACCAAAGAAAGAACACGTGTCACAACATCTGTATCTGACTTGAAAACTGATTTCAAGAACAGATTTGTTTCAAAAGGCCACATTGATAAAGAATATTATATTTTTAAGGAAACAAATGCAAGTTTCTTTAAAAATAAGTCTCCTATTATTGCTAATTCTGTGAAACTAGATCTCTGTAGATCAGGTATAAAAGAAACTGGTCCTACTCTAGTACTTTCTATTCACAAGGAAAAAGCTAAACTTAAAGCCTCGTTAGTCTCTAAAGAGAATCATTCTTCTAGGACAATTCACAGTGAAAAAGGAAAACGAGAGACTGTTAAAGAATTTACAGGCCAAAGAAATACTAAAGCCAGATTCTATGATAACAATGGATGTTATCATCAACAGTTTGAGAAACCGACTCGAGAGCATAACATGTATTATAATAAATGTTGTTATGTTTGTGGAAAGTCAAATCACATGGCTAGAAATTGTCATCATCAACGTCAATTAACAAGTAAACAAAGATTGCATAATTCTATTACAAATAATAGAAAATAATTTTTTTAAATGCCAAATTTAAAAGGAATTTTAATTAGTTAAACTCTTTTACTAATAACAAAAATGTTCACACAAACACAAATTTGCAAAAAGCAAATACAAACAAGAAATCTTTACATGTCAATGAAGGTAATTTATCTTCCACACAAACCATGTTCAAGAAATTGGTTACAAATTTTATCAAACCAATTCAAAAATGGAAAATTAAAACAATTCAACCAAACTTGATATTGTTGACGATTATGTTTTCAATGATAAAAAAAGATATGATATAAAAATCTGTATCATATTTGGATGATAATGGTGTACTCAAGTCAACCATGGCTTGGGTTCCTAAAATTTAATAAATCATTCATTTGTGTAGGAACATCCAAGATCCAGCATCAATAGTGTTTGGCATGTTGACAGTGGATGTTCAAGGCATATGACTGGTAATATATCTATGTTACATAACATAAAACCATACAACAAAGGATATGTTATATTTGCTGGAGAAAATGGTGGTAAGATTACAAAGAAAGGTACAATGTCAAATGGTGTGTTAAGTTTTGGATATGTCAATTTTATTGAGGAACTAAAACATAACTTGTTAAGTGTCTCTCAAATTTGTGACAAACAGTATTCAACACATTTCACTGCTAAAGAATGTCTTATTCTAAAACCTAGATTTGTAATTCCTGATGAATGGATCTTATTAAGAACTCCGAGAGACAAAGACACATACTTGAAATGAATGGATCTCATTCATTTGTAACTACGTTTTGTTTATTGTCAAAAGCCTGGGAAAGTGATTCATTATTATGGCATCGTCGTCTTGGTCATGTAAATGTTAAAAGTATGAACAAACTGGTTAGAAGAAATCATGTTGTAGGTCTACCTTTGAAAGAATTTCAATTAACTGAACATTATCTTTCATATTCCAAAGGAAAACAACATAAACTTCCTCATAAACCAGTTACTTATACAAAAATTAACTCTATACTTCAACTGTTACACATGGATTTATTTGGTCCAGTTAGTGTTTTGAGTTTAGGACGTCGTGCATATTGATTAGTTATTACTAATGATTTCTCCAGATTTACATAAGTTTTCTTCTTAGCAACTAAAGATGAGACACCTCATCTACTAGTAAAATTCATGACACTGGTGGAGAATCAAACTTACAAAACAATCAAGTGCATTATAAGTGATAATAGAACCGAATTCTACAGTCATACATTAAATGAGTTTCGTGATTCAAAGGGAATAGCTAGACAATTTAGTTCTGCAAGAACTCCACAACAAAATGGAGTTGCTGAACAACGAAACAAAACTTAAATTGAAGCTGCCAGAACAATGTTATCAGCAGCCAAATTACCATCATTCTTTTGGGATGAAGCTTTTAACACTACATGTTATGTTCAGAATCATGTGTTAATCAATAAACAACAAAACATGACTCCATATGAAATCTTTTTCAAACATAAACCCGAAGTCAAATATTTCAAAACTTTTGAATTTTGTTGTGCTTTGTAAAACACATCTGATTCAAGGTCTAAATTTAATGAAAAGGCCGATGATTGTTATTTTGTTGGATATTCAGCCAACAAGGTAGCATATCGGGTTTATAATAAAAGATCTATTCAAATAATTGAGTCGTTTGATATTGATTGGCATGAATCTAACAAAACAGAGATAGGTTCTGCACCTTCTTGGGTATATGATTATACTTCATTATTTGAAACATTAATCGATCCTCTGTTGTCTCCATAGCTACTTTGCCTTTGACATCCTCAATTCAGGATATCTTTGATGATGATATTGGAACTATTTCTACTCAAGTAAAAGTAATATCTTCAGATATACCTTCTTGTTCCACTATTTCAGCTGTTCCACAGGTCTATTGAATCTGCTACATTTTATTTTGAGCCAATTGTTGAGCAAGCTCGACAAGATTCTGATAAGAGTTCTTCTTCTACTTAAGTTGATCCTATTAATACCCTTCAAGTTCCATATGATGATTTTTCTATTGCCAATGATAATCATCAAGAGGGAGACATTGTTTATCAACCAGAAGGAGGGAATACTGTTGCAGAACCAGTGGGTCATATGTCTACCCTAGACGAAGTTATCTCTAAAGATATTATTCCTCAGCTGAGAATTCATAAAGATCATCCAACTGAAGCAATTATTGGTTCACTTTCCAACTGAAGCAATTATTGTTCCTCAGTTCTAGTGCAATAAATACATGTTTGTACTCATATTTTATTTCTCAAATAGTGCCAAAGAATGTTGAGATGGCGTTGAAAGAAAACAGTTGGGTAGAAGCTATGCAAGACGAGTTGATGCAATTCAAGAAGCTCAATATATGGCATCTATGTGAACTACCAAAGGGTAAGTTACCGATTGGAACAAAATGGATATTCAAGAACAAAACGGATGAAAAGGATGTGATTGTTCGCAACAAGGCCAGACTTGTTGTTCAAGGATTCTATCAGGTTGAAGGACTTGATTATGAAGAAGTATATGCTCCTGTTGCAAGACTAGAAACTATACAAATTTTTCTAGCTTATGCTTCATACAAGAACTTCACAGTATATCAGATGGACGTCAAAACTGCATTCTTGTACGGTGAAATGTAAGAAAAAACCTATGTTTGTCAACCACCAGGTTTTGAAGATCTAGATCATCCTGAATATGTTTACAAGTTAGACAAAGCACTTTATGGCTTACATCAAGCATCTAGTGCTTGGTATGCTACTGTCACTGTACATTTGCTTGCAAATGGTTATACGAGAGGTGCTATTGATCAAACTTTATTTTTAAGAAAGATTGGTGATGATATTATTCAGGTTCAAGTTTATGTCGATGATATAATCTTTGGATCTACCAATGATGATTTGTGCAAGTAATTTGAAGCAGTGATAAAGAAAAAATTTAAGATGAGTTCTTTTGGCGAAATGTCATTTTTCTTGAGAATCCAAGTTAAACAAGATGATAAGGGTATACTGATACATCAGCAAAAGTATGTTCGCAGTATCCTCGACAAATACAAGTTTCAAGACTCCAAGATAGCTCCAACTCCTATGTCTTCTCGTCATACTTTGACTCCAGATCTCATGGGTGAAGATGTTGATCAACATATGTATCGATCAATGATCGGATCTCTGATGTATCTTACTGCAAGCAGACTAGACATCATGTTTCCTGTTTGTCAATATGCACGTTATCAGCGTAATCCAAAGGAATCTCACATGAAAGCTGTCAAGCGGATTTTTAAATATCTCAAGGATCAACCAACACTCGATCTATGGTATCCTAAAAGTTTTGATTTCAATTTATTTGCTTACACTAACAGTGATTATGCAAAATGTAACTTCGACCGGAAATCAACTACTGGTGGATGTTAATTTCTTGGCAATAGGTTGATTTCATGGAAGTGCAAGAAGCAGCAGACGGTGTCCACTTCAACTGAAGAGGCTGAATATGTGGCTGTTTCAAGTTGTTGTTCACAAATTGTTTGGATACAACAACAACTTTTTGATTATGGCATTAACATATATGACACCAAAATTTGGTGTGATAACACTACAGTACTAAACATTGTGAAGAGTCCAATTCAACATTTCAAAACAAAACACATCGATATCCAAATCCATTTTATCCGTGACTGTTTTGATCGAAAGCTTATTCATTTAGACTTAATCAAATCAGATGACAATATTGTTGATTTATTTACTAAGGCGTTTGATCATTCCAGATTCAAATTTTTAGTTCAATCTTTGGGAATGATTAACTTTGGTAAACACTTATTCTTTCACCCTTTAGAAATATATTTTTCTTTGTTTTTAGTTAAAATTGTTATTTTCATGCTAGATAATCACAATTTTAGGGGGGAAAATTTGAAAACATCGAAAAATATTTTGTTAATAGAAGGAGTAAAAAGTTTAAAAAAAAGTACAAAGAGATTTTAATTTGTTAGAAAAAAATTTGAGACAATATCAATTTTCAATGCTATATAGGAAATGATATTACATTTCTTGATTTTAAGTCATTACATTCTAAAGCATACAGAAACTGACTTGGATTATGTTTTATATGTTGATAGGCTTGACGATCAAGAATGAAAAACCCTAAGTACTGTGATGCACTAAAAGTAACTTTCTATGACTGAAGTGGGTAACTCATCCAAGTTTTGTGATAACACTGATTTCATGCTATAATAGACTGAGAGTTGCAGTCTAGTCAGACTCAAGCACGTTATATAAAGTACAGTTATGCGAAAAGTTCAATATACGAGAACTCAAACTTCTCGCGCGAGAAGTCAGAGTTCTATATAAAGTACAGTTGTGCGAAAAGTAAAGTATTCGCACGAAGACTTCTGAAAAATTTCTCTCAAAATTCTAAGTATTGAAACTTCATTAAACTGAATTGCATTATTCATTAAGGTCGCCTATTGATTCTGAAGTACTTGTTAAGGTATATTGATGTTATAACCTCAATTTGAATGTATTTGATTCATGACTGAAATTTAAACAAACTAATACATGTTAAATTGAACAAATTAAACATAATAAACCTTAATAATGACTTAAACGACATCTAATGAACATGTTTATTTGGTTAAAATACTCTGAAATTGATAGATTGAAAAGTTGAAATAAAACAGACTTTTCGCATGCGAAAAGTTGCTTGAATTTGAACAGACGTGGGAACTTTCAAAATTACACAGAACTATTCGCGTGGAAAGTTAACTTGTCGCGCGAGAAGTTGACTTCTGGTCAAATTCAAAGTCATGCGATAAACTAACTTGTCGCACGAAAAGTTAATCTGAAAATAAGATGTTTTTGCACGAGTAGTTAGAGTTTTCCATCTCTGGAGAAGAAGCACTTACCTCCATTTTGGAAATACTTATTTCACGCTATAATCCATTGTCTGAGCAACCTGAAAGCTGGCATGGATAACTTGAGTGTTGTGTTTGGATCCCAGCTGATATCTCTCATCGATGACTTACCGTACAACATATCTAAGGCTATATTTGCTGAGATGCAGAAGAATGTCATAGCAACTGCGGGGAAGAAGTTCATTATATACCCCAGATTTATTCAGATGATAGTGAATGCTGCTCATCCTGAGCTAGCCATATCTGACTCATCTACCTATGTTGTTATGATGATAAAGAAAGATATATTTACATACTTACAGGGAGCATGTGGAAATGCTTGGGATGGTTCACATTTTTCTAAGCTTGGAAGATTTGTTGAGGGATTTCAGGGAGAAGCTCGACCACAACAGACAGAGACTTCACATATTCCAAGAGATGATACATCTAGTACATCTACTAGTGCTGCACAAGAAGCACCTGAGAGTTCTCAGGGTGCACAGAGGTCTAACATGGATGAGGTAAACACTTGGTTTACTGAAAGGGGTAGCGAGACTGACAGTGATCAAATTGGGAATGTGCCTTATGTGCTACAAGAACATCCCAGAGGGCAAGACACTCCTACCAAATGCACTGCTGAGGATCTTGATTCTGATTTTATCCCTGAGGATGTGCCAACTACTAGAAGAAGGAAAAAGAGAAAGGCCAGGAGAGCCAGTAATAGTCCACGTGGGAGGGGTAGAGGACGAGGTTTATTGAGAAACCGTCGGACCCTAATGCCCACTGTGACAACTGAAGAAGTTCATATTTCTGATATTCCAATCATAGTTAGTGAGGCTTCTATTTCTGTGATTGTTACAGAATCAACAACCATAACATCATCATCTATGCCCACTGCTACTGATGTGATGATGACACCTCCATGGGAGCAAACTCATGATGACATGTTTGGAGAAGCCAATTTCTTCCATACTACACTAGAGCCTCGACCACAACGTGAGTCTGATTTGTTTTCACCCACCAGGGTTACATTAGAGCAAAGGGTTAGCATGTTAGAGAAGACGAAGATGATTGATGATATGTGTTAGATTTTGAGAGATAAAGATGAGAAAATAAAGAGTTTAGAAACCAACAACAGTTTATGTTATGTTATGTTCAGATTTTGGAACAGAACTTGAGAGATCTAACTTCTCGTGTTGATTCGACATTTCATACTACTAAAGTTGGAGAATTGAGTAGATATCAAACTGCTGAAGCTGAACCTACTGATGATCCTATCCCTGCTACAGAGCATGATGTTGATCCTGTTGTTGCAGAAGGGACAACAGAGACTGCTAATGTTGATCAAGAGCCAATTTTTACCGGAGAGGTGTTTGTAGAACCTGAACATGTTCCTATTCCAAGCCCAGTACGGGATGATGATTATTTAGATCTAGTTGATTATGATTCTAGTGATGAAGAAGAGGCTGATGATGATAAAGATGATGATGGTGATGATGGTGATGATAAGAAGGATGATAAGAAGGATGATGGTGATGATGATAATCAAGGAGGAGATTTGGGTTCTACAGCTGGTGCTTGTGGGTCATCGGGTGCTAACAATGTCTCAAGACCAAGTCCCGATAATACCACTAAGTATACACCATTAGATCCAGCTGTAGAAGAAGCTTATTAGAGAGAATTCTATATTTTCCAGCAAAAGATGATGGCTAGGGAGTCAGAAGAAGACTTTGGAGTGTTTGATGATTTGGAAGAAGCTATAGACTACACTAACATATTTGGGAACAGTCTTAAGGACTTGTTTTCAGATACTTTGCTTGAAGAAGGGAGATCATTGGAGAGTCGAGCAATCAGCAAACAACTGATGAGGCTACTAATGTTACTAGTCAAAGTGTTGTACGTTAGGTCGGGAACCTGACTTTTGCTGCTCCTCCTCCACCAGCTTACATTCACACGCCGAGACATTCCAAACGTTTCACGAGGTACGAGAACTCAGAACCTATCATTAGCTGGGCATACTATGCAGAAAAGGAACTATATGTGATCAAAAGAAAGGGTGGTGCTATCGAGTATTATCAAGATGAACACGATTTCCACACACTCAGAGTGTCAGATTTATATGCCATGGGTCGTGTTCCATTCATTAACCCCAGTAACTATGGAAAGGGTAATTGGATCAGAAATATGATCCGGAGACAAAGCAAAACCAACTTCAAACACTTTAAGACTGCTAAATTCAAAGTTATTGAAGATGAGACCCAGATTGATCCAAACACGAATAAACCTATGAAAATAAGGGTTTACAAACATCCAAAGTATGTGAGAAAGATTCATATCCACACTCTAGTGCCAGTTAACAGCTTGTCTAAGCTTATGTGGTGGAGTTGTGAGAAGGAGACGGGACACGCATTGATACATTATATGGACAAAGATTATCATATCATCGACCCTGTGGATCTGCTTAAGTTTAGAAGGGATGACTTGATGAGGTTGAAGGCTTGTCCGATTATAGATGATAAATTAGTTCAATTTTTGGTAGCACAGTTCGGTTGGTTGATTACAAAGGCCATGGACAACAAGATGTATGCTTATGGGAGCAGTTACAAGGTTGCAGACATGGACTTTTAAACGCATTGATTTACCGAGCCTAGGGAGAGGTTGTAGGAGTTGAACCTAAAGGCTTGAGAAATCAAATCAAGATAAAGATCAAGATCAAATCACGCGAAAACCTAAAGTTACCGTGCGAAAACTTGCTTTTCGCGCGACAACAACATGTCGCGCGAGAACATGTTGACTCGCGCGAGAACTTCTAGTTTAGTATAAATAGAAATATATTAATGTAGTTTAGTAGGTTTTTGTTCATTTCCTGATTTCACACTTAATTGTAATAGTTTCAAATCAGAGAGCAATACAAGGAATGTTTATTACTTTTGTTTGCAATTTACTCATGAATTCTTATTACTCAATCTTCTACTGTGTGTGATTACATTCCGCATTCTCCTCACGAGATCGATCTATTTGTATTGTTGATCCTTACGTCTAGTTCTGAGATTGTATACTCTATAAGCCTTAGCTTGAGAAAAATATCCAATAAAGTGTCCATCATCTGATTTCTTAGAAAATTTGGCTATATGATCTTTGGTATTCAAGATGGTGCTTGGACATCCAAATTCTCCGAGTAAGCCAATAAAAGGTCTCCTTTTGTGCCATAATTTATAAGGGTCTTAGCATGAGTCTTAACTACTAAAACTCTATTATACACATAGCAGGCAGTGTTGACTGCCTCTGCCCAAAAGGTGATGGGCAGTTTAGAGTCAAAGAGCATGGTCCTTGCAGCCTCAATAAGTGTCCTATTTATCCTTTAGCAACACCATTTTGTTGAGGAGTTCTAAGAGCATTATATTGCCTTGAAATACCCTTTTTATCACAAAATGTATCAAGGATTTGGTTCTTGAATTCAGTTCCTTGATCGCATCTTATGGTCTTGACCTTGTGATCAGATTTATTCTCAATCTTCAAAATAAAGGACTTCAAGATTTTAGGGGTTTCATCCTTACTTCTAAGAAAGAAAACCCAAGTATATCTTGTGAAGTCATATGTGATCACAAGACATTATGAAGTTTTTCCTAGACTCATCATGCTTGTGGGGCCAAAGAGATCCAAGTGTAACAAGTGAAGGGGAGTAGTGATAGATTTAATTTCATTTGGCTTGTGAGACACTTTGTGTTGTTTTCCTTTCAGACATGCAACACAGTGGTTATTACTTGTAAACTCTTTCTTTGGCATTCCAGTTACAAAATCATTCTTAATCCGTTTATTCATGTTTTTAAAGTTTACATGACACATTCTTTTATGTCTGAGAAAAGACTAAAAAATAGCTCCCACTCCTATGGCTTCTCGTCCTACCTTTTCTCTTGATCTCATAGGTGAAGCTGTTGATTAATATTTGTACATATTAATGATCGGATCCTTGATTTATCTTACTTCAAGCATGGTAGACCTTATGTTTCATATTGGCTAGTGTGCATGTTATCAAAGTAATCCAAAACAATCAAAAATGAAAGATGTCAAAATAATTTTCAAGTATCTCAAAGGCCAACTATAACTTGGTCCTTGGTATCCTATGAATTCTAAATTCAATTTATATGCTTCTGATTATAGTTATTATCATGGTGTTATGTGGAGAGTAAATCAACTACAGGTGGATAACAATTTCTTGGAAGTAGATTGATTTCTTGGCAATGCAAGAAGGAGAGCACTATGTCTAAATCCAATAAAGAAGCTGAATATGTGGCTGCATCATGTTGCAGTTCCCAATTGTTTGGATTCAACAACTTTTTGATTATGGCTTCAACATTTATAACACTATTATTTGGTGTGATAATACTATTGTTCTCAATATTGTTAAGAATACTATTTAGCATTCAAAAACAAAAAACATTGACATTCGTATGCATTTTATCCGTGATTGTTTTGATCAAAAACTTATTCATCTAAATCAAATATGTAACACTCTAGGTGAATCCCACATCGACCATGGACAGTAGAGATTTCTGGTTCATAAGGATTGTTTTGCCTCTAATATCACCAACGCGTTTTGGGCGTATTGGTTGTAGATGAGAGGAGAACTCCACAGTTAAGCGTGCTCAGATGGGAGCAATCCAGGGATGGTGACCTCCCTTGAAAGTTTTCACCCGGGCAACCAAAAGCAAATCCGTGAGCTCCTTGTGGGCGACGTGGACAATATTGGTGATACAAGAGGTTGGATTTTACAAATGGTACCAGAGCCACTCCTGTGTCGTTCGGGATGGTAGGGTAAACCTCATCAAGGATAGTGAGTCTCCGGGGGTGTTCAGATGGACACCTTAGGCAATTCCCACATCCGTGATTGGGATGGTGGGGCAAACCTTATCGGGACGATAAGTCCAAAAGGGGGGTGTTTTTAACACACTAGGCAAATCCCACATCGGCCGTGAAAAGGAGAGATTTCTGGTTCATAATGAATGTTCTGCCTCTAATATCACCAATGTGTTTTGGGCGTATTGGCTGTGGATAAGAGGAAAAACTCCATAGTTAAGCGTGCTCAGGTGGGAGCAATCCAGGGATGGGTGACCTCCGTGGGGAGTTTTCACCCCGGGCAAGCAAAAGCAAATCCGTGAGCTGCTTGTGGGCGAAGCGGACAATATTGGTGATACAAGAGGCCGGATGTTACAAAATATCGTTAGATGAAAACATTACTAAGTTGCTCTCTAAGGCATTTGATCATTCTCATTTTAACTTTTTGATCCAATCTTAGGGAATGATAAATATTGGATGATTACACAGGAATTTTCACCAAACATATTGTGTTTTTATCTTTATTTTTAAAAATTGTTATTTTCTTTAGATAATTACAATTTTAAGGGTAGAAAATTGAAAATTGAATGAAAAATGATTTATGCTTATATGGGAAGTTAGAAAAACATAGAAATTTAAATTTATGTTTGACAAAATATTTTAAAACAATTTTTGAATTTTTTGTATAAATAGAACACGATAGTATATTTTTTGATTTTGATATATTACAGACAAATACTTAAAAAGAAACTAATTTGGATTTTGTTTGATATGTTGATAGGCTCTACTTACAAGAATAAAAAGTCATATGAATTGTGATTCACTAAAATTAAAACATCTATCACTAAAGTGGGTAACATATCAGGGTTTTATGCTAACGCTAATTTAATGCTAAAACGAACTAAGAGGTACAAACTGTTCATACTCAAGCACGCCGTTCTCTGGTTAAGTGATATTCATATAGAAACATATAACTATAAAGATCAAAATAATGAAAAACAAAAGCAAATTTAGATCAAAAGTAATTATTCTCTATCAAAATAAGCAAAAAGATGTCAAAGGCCATATAGAAAAAAAGATATCAATGTGCACATAAAAAAGATATGTGTTAGACATACATACTATATGATAAATAATTGTTTTCTTGAGACTATGTTCCAACATTCTAGGAAAAATCAAAATATGGAGCTTGTAAGTTCAGATTGACATGTAAGTCATAAACATTTTGAGAGGGCCAACGTAAAACCAATTGGCTAGTATTAAGTTGTAAAACTTGTTAAATTTCGTGTTCAAAAACGTTTTTAATGCTGGCTATGCTCAAATAGCTATATTAGGAAAATGAATAAGTTATGATGTTACTGATCAGAGGTGAAATGTTTAAGTTCAATTGTGGTGACTTGAATCTCAAAAATGTCTTCTGGATAGGAGTTCTATAGGATTTTTAGTATAGGATCCATTGATTTCATATAATCAAATTTAACAATGATAATCATCACAACATATGTGTTTTAGTAAAGACTATAGCATCAGTTTAAAAGAACAAACATATTAACAATCCACATAACCAATCTTTTTCTAAATACAGACAGATGATGTCAATAATCGATCTTGAGGAATATGATACTATACTAAGAAATTTACAAAAAGCTTAATTTATAATTAGGTTCAATTTTGTATCTTCTTCTAAGTTTCAAAACTTAAAAATGTCAAATTTTTTTATCTTTTTAGTAAGTGATAATATTTCAAAAGAAAATTCCTAGTTAGTCATTTATTTCCTGGTTGAAAAATAAAATCAAAATTGTTTAAAAAAGTCAGAAATTCTAAAAAAGGATTTTAAGTTATCGCACGCAACAACTTAACTCAAGTTCTTACAGACCAATCGTACGACAACTCTTGGTTTTTTAAGTTCAACAGTTGTGCGACTAGTTCATTATTCGCATCGCTTGATCTTCAAAATTTATGTCAATATTTTTCTAGGTTTCTGAGTGCTTATCTGATCATCGTTGTTCATTGGGGTCAAATTGATGTGTTTGGTGTTTATACAAGGTATACTCTTTGTTGGTTTAGATTTTGAATGTGTTTGATATTGAACAGAATTCATGTTCTGTGATTAACTTGAATATTGGACAAGTCGCTCTAAATAAAACATTTATAAGACCTAATCAACACATGATAAACATGTGTTAATGGTTAAAATAGGTAAAAGTCATCCAAATTTGAAATGGATTTTAAAGGATTCGCACATGAAATGTTGTTTAGAATATGAATAGACATGAGTAGTTTCAAGAAATTTGAAACTTATTACACACAAGAAGTTTGACCATCATGCGAGAAGTTTGATCATCGCGCAAGAAGTTGAATTCTTGACCAACCTGTCATGTGCGATTACTTCAAAGGTTTTGCATGTGAAATGTTAATATTCTCATGAAGTGCAATTTCAATTTCTATTTCTTAAAATTTTCAACTCTTTATTTTTCTTGAAAATGTGTCTAACTATTTGATTTTGTTTGTATAAAAGATGGCTAGATTGATGGTGTTTAACAAGAGTCATAATGGGTTGTCTTATCTTGGGATGTTGCCGAAGACAATTTTTGTCCATTCATTAATTAAATGCTTAAAGACTTTATGGATTTTCTATTCTATCACTTCTAATCCAAACATATATATTGAAGTCATCAATGATTTTTGGATTACAAAGGCTCATGAGAGAGATGAACAAAGGAATCAATGCATTTTGACAACTATAAAAGATAAACATGTGATTTTTGCTGAGACATTTAATAAAGTATAACAATTGGGAGAATAAAAAAATGCTCCTATGAAGATAGAAGATGATGTAGCCAAGGATTGTTTAGAAGGGAGGGGCATGAGCATCATTATCATTCTCTCGAGTCATGGTTCATTGCTTAAGCAACTTAAAGGATTGAATGCATAGCATAAGAGCCACTTTTGGATCTTTACTTGTGTCTTTGGTTTATGATCTTCATTATAACTTGTGAAAGGCTAATTTTGATGCGAAGCAAAAAAATGTGCTTGCTGTGAGTCAAAAAAAGTTTCTGATGTATCCAAGATTCATTAAGCTTGTTGTAAATGTTGCACATTCAGATTTATCTAATCTTGGTACATCTACTTATTAAGTAACTATGATGAAGAAAGACGTGTTTACTTATTTGTTTGGACCATGTGGCAATTCTTGTTCCCAATAGACATTTGCCAAGATAGGAAGATATTTTGATGATCCATAACAATAACTTTCTTAGGAGCAGCAACAACAACAACCATCTTCACAGCAACAACAACAAGAACAGACTAAGCAATCACAAGAATCTGAGGGTATTGGTACGTCATCTTAAACTCCTATTGATGCTTCGGGAAGTTCAACTCCACATAAAGACATAACAACATGATGAGATTGAAAATATTTTTTGTGAAAGCTTAGACTCTAAAAAATCAAGTGATGAGATAATGAATGTTCATTACATTCTTCAAGAAAAGCCAAAGGAACCTTCTTTAGTATCTTCTAAATGTTCAACTATTAAAGTAAATATTGATTATGTACCTAAATATTCCCCAAATACAGAGAAAATAAATAAGACAATTGGAATGTAAGAAAGTGATGGTTGAAAGAAAAGAACATGGAAAAGAAAGAGGAAGTGGAGTCACCTTTAGAAGTCCGAGGACTCCCATGACTGCTGTATCACCAATTAAGGAGATTTTGGTGACTTTTGAGGAAATTGTGTTTAGTCAGACTCATAGAGTTAGGAGATTCCTACAATTGTGATAGAACCTACATTAGTTATAGTTACAGATCATCCTCCAACAACTAGAATTCGTACATACTCTACTCCAAAAAGTTAAGAGGAGAACATAGAGTTTGATGTTGAAACTTATGTCAATACTCCTCCCTAATAGAAAAGAGACGCTGGAACTTCATCATAATCTTCACATGTAACTTTTGTTACTTTGGATCAACGAGTTAAAGAGCTGGAGAAATAAAGCTTGGAAAAGATTAAGGGGCTATTTGGTGCCTCTTAATGGTCGTTAAAAGTCTACCTTAGATGGTTCATAACCTCTTAATGGTGCATAAACTCTTAATGGTTAAGAGGTAACCCTAATGCTGAATGTTTAAGAGGTACCCTTAAGATTTAACCTCTTAACCATTCAACATTAGAGTTACCTTTTAACCATTAAAAGGTTATGAACCATTAAGAGGTAGCCTTTTAGTAGCCTCTTAATTACTATTAAGAGGCTATCAAACAACCCCTAGAATGATTAAGATATTACAGCCGGTTACAGATGTAAAGGAAGCTCGGATCAAAACTCTTGCTCACCAAATATAGTTCATCTATAACTATGTTTAGAGTTTGGAGAATCAAATTAGAGCATTTACTTCTCATACTTCTAATCAGCAAACATATTCAAAATCAATAAGAACAACAAAGATAGGAGAATCAGTTAGACAACAAACTACTGATTTAAAACATGTTGTGGAATCATATTCTACAGATCAAACTTCTAAGATTGCTACAAAGACTGATACTATTCATCCTAAACAAGTATTTAAAGCTTAGCAAACTGATCAATCAACAAAGTTTGCATCTTAAGGTTTTATAGTTGAAGAAGAGAAAGATGATTAAGAGGATGATGGACTTGACAAGGTAGATTATGACTCCACAATCTGATGGGATAAATTTTGCAATACTATGTATCATGAAGAATCCTATTTAGCATTAAAAAAAGTATATTGACATCCACATGCATTTTATAAGTGATTATTTTGATCGAAAACTGATTTAGCAAAGCGTTTGATCATTATCGGTTTGACTATTTAGTCCAATCCTTGGGAACGATTAACTTTAGATGATTACACATGAATTTTAACCAAAAATATTTTTTTTATATTTGTTTGTTAAAATTATTATTTTCTTTCCATAATCATAGTTTTGACGGGAGAAAATAGAAAATGTAACGAAAAAGATTTTTGCTTGTAGGGATTTTGCAAAATATTGAAAGATATTAAAAAGATTTTTAGGTTGAAAAAAGATTTCAAAAGTAATAATTTTTTGTGAAAATAGAAAATGATAGTACAAAGGCTTAAAAGGAACCGACTTAGGTTTTGTTTGATATGTTGAATGGATCAGCTAAAAAGAATGAAAAGTCATATGGATTGTGATTCACAGGAAATTAATCTTCTTTGACTAAAGTGGGTAACATATCAGGGTTTTATAGAAATGCTGATTATATGCTAAAAGAAACTGAGTGTTACAATCCTGACATACTCAAGCCCATCAATCTTTGATTCAGTGATTTTAATAAGTATAAATATATGTACAAATATCAAAAGAAGGAAAGAAAGAAAAGTATAAATAAAAAAAGAAAATTAAAAGATAGGGCTTGTAAGACTATATATACACATACATGTCAATCCTAGATATCTTGAGAGGGCAAAAATAAGACCAACTCGTTGGTAATAAGTGTAAAAACTTGTTAAATTTCATGTTCAAAAACGTTTCTCACACTAATTATGCTCCAAAAGCTATATTAGAAAAATCAGTAATAAATGATGTTACTAATAAGAGGTGAAAGGTTTAAGTTAAATTGGGATAATATGAAATCTCAAAAGTATCTTGAAGCTGAATAAGTATTCTACAAGATTTTTGAATTTGAGAACCACTGATTTCATATATTCAAATCTAAACCTGATAAACATCATAACATATGTGGTAGTTATCAATTAGCTGAACTAGTCATATTCAAAATATAGCTGAAGTTACATATAGGATTAAAAGGAGAAATATATTAACAATTAGCTGAACTAGTCATATTCAAAATATAGCCGGAAGATTCTAGTAATCAATTTTGAGGAATATGATTCTCTAATAGAAAATTCCCAAAAAGTTGAAGTTATATATAGGATTAATGTTGTCTATATTTCAAAGTTTCAAAAGTATTAAAAATTACCAAAAAGATTTTATATTTATTTGATCAGTCCTTCAAAAAGAAAAATTCTGGTTAATTATTTATTACTTGGTCGTATAATAATATTACAATTGTTTGAAAATATATGAAAAATAAAAGGGGTTTTTAGTTGTTGCACGCAATAACTTTCATCATGCGAATGTGAACTAGTCGTGCGACAACATTGGAGCCTTTATAAGCTCAACAGTTGTACGACAAGTTACATTTCGTATTGCACACTTCAAACTCACTCTTAAAATTTTCAATGACTTTCTTGTTCATATGAGTGTTGTTAATTCATTGTATTCGTATTAGTATATAGAATGATTATACAAGGTATAATTTAAGTTTGACTATAGAGAAAATTACATAAATGGTACTTGTGGTTTGATCAGATTGCATAATTGATCTCCAGACTTTGACATTTGCAAAGTAAGTCCAAATTTTTGTGTAATAATTTCAAATTTGGTACCCAAATTTGACAAAAGTGCAAAGTTAGTCCAAACTTTTATATGAGGTTGCACTTTTAGTCCCTAAAATTAAATTTAAAAGTTGGTTCGAATTTCATAAAATACATAAAACATGAATAAATTTAGTGTTTGAGAGAAAACATGCAATGATTACATAAAAGTTCGGACTATTTTTGCAATTTTAAAGTTTGGGGACCAAACATCCAATTTGGTTAAACCATAGGGACTATTTATGCAATTTTCTCTTGATTATAATATAAATGATTTCAAATATGAACAAAATCTATACTTTGAGTTTAACTTAAAATTTGGATACATTGGACTTAAATATATATAGATAACTAGGATATAAACCCCGTGTTTTACACGGGTTGTATAAATTCAATGCTATATTCTTAGTAATAGAAATTTTCATATTACATATTTATGAAATATTATAAAGTTTTTAACATATATTTATTTTAAAATAATAAAATACTTTATATAAATAATTATAGAAATCATTTAACAGGAGAGAGACAAAAAAATATAAAATCAATTAAAAACAATTTCTATAATTAATAGGAGAGAGAGGCGGGAAAAAAATGTTGAGGATGCATGAGAGAGTGACACGTGTCGTTTAATATTTTTATTTATTAGTATAGATACTAATCGACACATAAGAAACAATTATTAATAATTAAAACTTGTTAAAATTGTCTGAATTTGAAATGGGATTTAAGGTGTTCGCACGGGCATAGCTTCGCATAATACAAATAGACTCGAAAAGTATCAATTCTTTGAAACTAATACACATGAAATATCAGATTGTCACATGATAGGTTTACCAGTTTGACTAATCTATAAGATGCGAAGTGTTTATGTTTTCGCATGTGAAAAGTTAATAGTCGCGAGATAACTTTTAATCTAATTCAATACTTTTTAAAAATTTTAACTTTTGATATTTTGAATATGTGTTTGATTAATTGTCTTTGTTTGTATAACAAATGGCTAGATTAATGGTATTCAACAAGAATGATAATGGTGTTGCTTATCTTGGTGATGTTGCTAAAGACAAAGCAATATTTCATTCACTGATTAGTGGTCTAAAGACTTATCGGATTTACTATGCTATCTCTACCAATCCATCTATATTGTTGAAGTTATTACTGAATTTTGGAATACTATGGTAAATGAGAGAGACGAGCAAGAGAATAAAAGCATTATTGCCACAGTAATAGACAAACGAGTGGTGATTACTGCTGAGATTCTTAATCGAGTATTGCAGCTTCGAGATATGATGTGGCAAAGGATTGCTTGGAAAAAATGGGGTATGAGCATCGATATCCTTCTCTAGAGAAAAAATACTTACCTCTATTGTAGAAGTATTTATTTCATGTTGTAGTTCCCTACTTGAGCAATATAAAGACTAGAATGGATAACTTAAGTGTAATAATTAGTTCTCTACTTGTATCCCTTGTTGATGATCTTTCATACAACATTTCTAATGCTAAATTCATTGAGATACAAAAGAATGTATTAGCTGCTAGTGGATAGAAGGTTCTAATGTATCAAAAGTTTATGTAGTTAGTGGTGAATTCTGCATATCCAGAGTTGTCTAATCTTAAAACATCTACTTATTTTGTTATGGTTATGAAGAAAGATGTCTTTACATATATGTTAGGAGCATGAGGAAATGCTTGCTTAGAAAATACCTTTGCCAAGCTTGGTAGATTTGATTACATGTTTTCTATTACGTGTTTATATTTTGTTTGACATACTTTTATTATATATTTGAGATTTGATTTGGCATTGTTTTTTTTTTTTTGACCTTACCTGAATCAGAATGGACCAAAAATATTGTATATTTCTACAAATCCGACCCTTAAAAATTTTCGACCGCTAATAAAAGAAATTTTAGGGTCTACCACTACAATTAATTAATCAAGTTCTGGGTGGACATGTAGTTACCAATTAAATTTACAAATAAACTCATGTACAAAGTATATGATAAATCTAGTTATATTGCAATCTTGACCTGAGTAAAATATAAGCTAGGTCAAGCTTAAAATACGCTATTATCGTATATATGAATAAACCAAGTTCATCTGCAGTAAATTTTGTTAGTGGTTTGGTCACATATCTATTTGTTTTTTACTTTTAGTTCTCACCACCTACCATATATGTGGATGTTGTGAAGCTGGCCACATATATGTTGTATTATTGCACTTTGATCCTCACCACCTATCATATATGTGGATGTTGTGAAGCTTTTGGAGAGTGATGGTAGTGACGGTGGAGCGAAGGTGGTGGCCGCTCCGACTTGGATGTCGTTTCCTCTCCGCCGGTCGTCCGTCTTCCTTAAACCACATGCAAAGTAGGGTTTTCTTGATGGGGTTTACGAGGTGTTTGGGGTTTGTGCTCTTCGGTTGAAGGGCTCTAAGGGTTAAAGGTGGGACATCATGGCAGATTGGGTCGCCTGCCTTTCATTTTCCGCTACACTGATGTGGCAGTAGCGGTGTCCATTCGGCCTCTGACAGGTCTGTATTGGGTGGGTCTTTGGTGGGGGTTTGTGCGCTCCGCCTGAAGGGGTTTGAGGGTCAACGACGGGACACCACCACCACCAGGGTCGACGACATTTCGTTTCCTGCCGCACAGATATGGTGTTAGCAGTTGCCGTCTGACCTTCGACAGATCTCTGTTTGGTGGGTCTACGGTGGGCTAGAGATGAGTGTTCTGATGGTCGGTGACCGTTTCTTACTGTCATGGAGGCCGCTCCCATGGGGACAGCCGCCGCTCGGCCTCCCATTAGCAGTTGAGGTACGTTTTCCATGTCGGTGAGTGTGTCGGTGGTGATGGTTTGACGACCATTGTAGCTTGTCGTCATCTGTTTCTCTTTGATTCCCTCTTTTTTGGCTGATTGAAACATTAGGGTTTTCAGATCCACCATCTTCTGGGTTTTACCGGAATGAATGTTGTTACCTGATGCAACTGAATGAATGTTGTTACCTAATGCACTTGGTTTTCCTCACTTGAAGCTTTGATGTTTGATGCTTCATTATGTCGATGATGATGGGTATTTGCTCATCTGAGACTTTTAGAATGATATTTATCTTAGGTTTTGATGATTTGGGTTTTGCATGTTGTTAGAAAAGATGTTGATGATGATGAACTTGGCTCATCTGAGACTTACCTGAAGTTGTTTGTTTTGTTATTACATGTGGTATTATGCCGGGCTGTGATGATAACTAATGATTATATCAATTGTTTTGGTATGGCTACCGTTTAGGGTTAGCAATCGCAACTGAAAGTCTTTTTTGAGTCCGATCCATTACACGCGCAACGCATTTGCATGAATACACACTAGTATAAATTAATTAACTAAGTATGCTAATGGAGATAAAAAAAAATGATTAATAACTTATCTCCATGCATCAGCTATTCAATAAATTGAGTTAACATTGTTTTTTTTTTTGAACGGCAAAAATTGAGTTAACATGATGTGAGATTTTGAACATTTTAAAATTATAAAAAAATATATATATATATTTGACTTTAATAATTACAAGCAGCCAACCACTTGCGACGGTCGTCCACATCAGATATCTATTTTTGATGTCATGAAAATATAAGAATTACGTTGACTTAAACCTAAATGTAATCAATATGAGTTGCTCGACAACCTACGAGTATTTTTTTAATAAGTTTTCTATCGAGTATTCCCAAAAGAATAGTGTTGTAAAAATTATTTATTACAGCGAGATGATTCCGAAATTATTAACCAAAAGAGGTATTTTTTGACCTTTTTTTTCACTATTAATTGCATTGGATAAAAAATTTACTATTTGAAACATGTTCATTAAGAAAGCAGAAGTAAAATGAGGTACATTTTTTTCCTAATTAATTTATCCCCGCAAATTGTTTGAAGTTTTTATTAGGGTTATTTATTTTTAATAATTTTTATTTTTATTTATTGGTCGTGATTAATATCAAATTAAGAAATATTTACAAACATTCATAAATTTAAGTTAATTTTTTTTCAACGATATTTAACTAACTGAGAGTTAACACCGTTAATTTTTTGATGACGTGGACTGTTTTTATGGCCAAATCACTAAGTAAAAAGTTGAAATCAATCATCGGGTCTGTTAATCTGAAACTTTCGTACCCTAAAACCCTTTAATCTCCACCTTCTTATTTGAAGCACTTAACTTATTCGAGGTAGATTTCAGGTGACGTTGTAGGCTAAACACCAAAAAAAGGACTTAATAGAGGCTGGGCGGCGGCATAGTTAAAAAATTGATCAATGTTGGCCCCATTTTATCAAAAAAACTAACGGCAGTTAACTCTTAGTTAGTAAGTGATCGTTAGAAGAAAATAAATTTAAAGTTGTGAGTCTGCAAATATTATCTGAGTTAAGATTATTCTCGTCCAATATATGAAAGTTGAGATTATTAAAATTCAATAACCCTTTTTATTTTTATTTTTTAATCTTGACGTCTGACTTAAATTTTGTATTACAATTCTTTTTCTTATAGTAAAAACATGCTTTAACTTTAAAATGTTTTTAAATAATAAATTAACATTTTTAAATGTTTTAATAATCTAACTTAATAAATGTTTTAAGTAACTTCCATTATTAAATAATTTTAATAATTTAATATCTTTTGGCTACAATGAACTCGTTAAAAATATAAAAAAGTTGTTAATTTTTTCAAGATATGTTTTGATTTTGTAAAGAACTCGTATAAATAGTATTTGGTATAAGTTTTAAACTTAATTTGTATTTTTTTTAATTTAAAATCTAAAACTAAAATTTTTCTTTGATATAAAGTTTTAAACTTTATTTTAAATTAAATATATATATATATATATATATTATCTATTGTAATACAGATCAACAAATTTTAATTTAGAAATGCAGCTAGTGGACATAAGGTGCGCTACGAGCGCGGTGGCAAAATATGCAAAGCACGATTTTGATGACTTGTACGTCAATACTAACCATACACGTATAATCTACGTTTAAAATTGTAAAAGTTTTCACATCATAACGTTGATAAAAATAATTTAATAATTAATAACTCAACTACATAAAAACAGTTTTTAACAATATAAAATTAATTTATTTATTTATACCATTTGATAAATTTAAGTTAATTGAAATATTTAAAACGGTTAATTTAAATTATTTTTGAGAACTAAAGAAAGTTTAATCTATTAGGTAAAAACTTTGAAGACTAAACTAACAGCAAGAAGACAAAATATTAAAATAAAAAAGTTATTAATTGTTTTACAACAGTTATATCGATTAATACAAAAATTATGACTTTTTCCTTATGGTTTTCTTAAGAACAATATTGTTTTAAAATTTTTCTTTTTATCTAATGGATTAAGAGTGAGAAAAAAAATTCTTAAAAAACCTCAATTTTGATAGATATTTTTAAAATCATCCATTTTAATAAAAAAATTTCACCAACATTATTTTGGTAAAAAAAAGTTGTTTTCAATCTTTGTTTTGTTTAATATTGTCAAAGGATTCTATTAATTGTTTTTGTTGAGACAAATAAAAATACGTTATTCTTTTTTAATTATTGAAAGCCGTCACCCACTTGTCAAGTTTATTCACGTATAATTTTAATTGTATGTATCTATAAAATATAATAAAAAAAGATTTATTTTATCAATTGTCATTCTTCTAAACTATATTTATGACACTTGTTATTTTTTTAAACATTATCATTTTATTTTCCTTACAAAATGATATTATAGTAATTTAAACAATCAATCTAATTTCTTTCTCTTAATTAAAATTAAGTTTATTAATTGATACATTTCTCTCTCTTATTTATTTTTTTTAGAAATTAAGGTAAATTAAAAATCATATCTGTTTATTAAAATAGAAATAATAATAAAATTTATTTTATATAATATAAAATTTTTTAAAACATTGAACCTTTTTGAAACAAAATATTTTAAATCGATCCCTTTTTAAAAAAATTATAAAAATATGAAATTAAGTTTCAAAAGTGTTCCAATTTGATCACTAATGCATATTTTTCTCAAATTGGACTACCAAACCATCAAATCAAGTCACCATTAAATTTTCTTATGTCAACAAAGTAACGAAGGAGAAGACGTGTAGGTCGAAATTTTCAATATATGAAATTATATTAAAAAATTAAAAAAATACTTAAAGTTCACGTCACCGTTCCACATCAGCATCAAAACAAAGAAAAAATATTTCCTAATGGAAACAAAAAGGAAAACATGCTAAAAATATGTTAAAACTTATAATTTAAATAAAATATGAAAGCCAAGTGACCTAATTGAAACATTTTTTAAACTTGAGTTACCCAATCGAAACAGTGTTAAAATTTTGTTACTATTTGACAAAATATTTAAAAGGATTATAAAAAATGACGCTATGAAGAATCGAACTATTGACCAATCTGAAGATTGGACACAAGGGGAACAAGGAATTACCAAGAACTAAGAACAAATTAGTGTTCTTATACTGAATGCAATAATATTAGAGGTCACTTTCAAAAAAACTATGGGTTCACTTGAAATTTTGATATTATACAATCAATTAGGTCAATTGACCCCGTTCCCCAAAGGATAGTTCCACTCATGGGGTTAATGGAATATATACAATAAGTACCCTTATAGTTGTAATGAGAGGGGTAATATGTTCGAACTTGAATGAAAATTGCTAAAAAGTTGTGAGGGCCATGTGCTTTTTAGTGAAGTGAGGGAGATGGATCATGATGAATATTTAGTCAACCCATACTAACCTACTTACTAGTCTATGAACTTGATACATAATTTAAGAACGTTGTTAAAAAGATATTCATATTTTCCTTTTCACAATAAGTAAGCTAACTAACTCAAACTCTAAGAATAGATAAACATAACACCAAATCAAATAATACTAACACTTATCTTCATCTTAAACTCCTAATATGTTTTTAACTATTTGAATTATCACGTTACTTTCAAGCATATCAACAAACCCAAAACTTCAACTTAACTAACTTTATCCAAATCGTTTTACATATGAAATCAATTAGGATTAACACTATCCTTCTTCCTCTTAGAGCATTCATAATTTATTACTTATCTTTATCTATATAATTACAATAATATTTCTCTTACCTTTTTAATTGAATAATAAATTTTTTATACTTTTATCATTATATATTTTTTTTTCTCATTCACTCACTATCACTTTTAAATATATTAAAAAAAAATTTTATAAGTTTTGAATAATATGTCTTTAAATTTACAGATTTAACAGTAACATTTCTCTATATTTCACTCACAACCACTTAAAAATCATTTTTTATAATATAAGGATTTTACTCACATATTTTTTGAGGAACGGATTGTGATTGCTCTTAATCCTTATCTTAACATGCTTCTCAAAGAAATATAGAATTATCCTCTTGAGTTACATTTGTCACGTCTTCCTTTTGTTTCAACTTAAAAACGTCATGTGATACTTTTAGCGGAATCTACACTACAATCGGATAAAAGTTATAGTTACCATAAATTGCGATTCACACCAAAATCTCTAATCAATTTATTTTCATTTTCTTGCATCTTTGGCACTTTATTCTTCTTGACTAACATCTTCAACCCTTTAAGTTTGACAAATTGACAAATAAAGATTATTATTCCAATAATCTCCCCATTAATCATGATTTGTACCATTTTGAAACTAAATCTCCATAAATTTTGTAACTCTTCCACTTTAATCCTCAAACTAGACCAAGTTCCAATTTGATGTGTTTGTAAAAAATCCCTTACTTGTTCACGGTTCGTCCTATTCGATTCAACCTCGAAGTTGAACCCGAAACAAACAACGTCGTTGTCTTGCTTTGGTACCCAAAGAAAAATATCATCTTTTAATTATCTTTCCTATGGATTCATGCACAACTGTCTTGTTTTGTATTGTGCGAAAACTTCCAAGATTGCGGAAGCATTGATGCTATGCGAAAACATGATGATTCGAGAACTGGAGGTTTTAGAAAACTTAAAGATGGTGCGAGAAATATTAACACGCATGAACTTCTTAATTCTTTATAAATAGTTTTGTTTTGATATAATTTGTGTGAATTATCATTTAGTATTTTGTATATGCTTATACAAAACACTTTGAGAGGTATATATTCTGGAAATCTGATTTACTTGATTGTGTATTTTTATATGTGATATACTAATTAATGTTATCGTGTTAAACAATGAATTACATTCACTCTTCACTTGTAACTCATTGCTTGATCACTATTCAGTGAATAAGGTGAAAATCTAATCCTTTACAATTTTTATCATAGCCATGATGCTCAATAAAGGATTCGGGTAATCAAGGTTCATGAAATGGAGTTGAATTGGAGATTGGGTAAGGTCAAATGTGATACCCTAATGCAATGGAATTTGTTTTGATTTAACTGGTTCAAGATTGAGTGTGAATTGGATTGCTTTTAGTCTTAGTAAAATATTCGATAGAAATAGTAAGTATTTGCATCAAATTTGGTATCAATTAGTGTGAATGTTGTATTAATTGCACTTGATTCTGATTCAATTTAGTTTCTACTAAGATTAATGGCTTGAGAAACGATTTTTGGATGGATTTTTGACATTGCAACAGAAAGCTAAAACTTCACATTACGTTACTGAATTTCGCGAAAACTCAAACTTTTCGTATTATGTGAATAATTCGTATATGACAATTATTTCGAGAGAGTTTTCGAATTCTTAAGGTTGCTTGGGTAGTTTTTGCGAACATTTTTTGCGAAAACTACATCTGATTATAGAAAAAATAAAAACCACATTAAATAATCTGTTGTGACAAGAAGTTTTCGCATAAAACTTCAACTAGAACATTGATTTTTACGAAACATTGAAATTGTTGAGAACAATTCGAGGTTCTTTAGTTTTATAAAAAAAAATGATGGCAAATTAGATTACAAAGAACAATAATGCTTTTATCAACCATCATAGTTTCATTGGAACAAGCCCAAAACCTCCAAGTCTAACGAATGAGGATGATTATGCAAATTGGACATACCAGTTCAAGAAATATGTCTTTTATACAAAACTGAAGATGTGGGGAATAATTAAATTCAATCCATATGTGCCAATGAATAATAGCAACAAGGGAGAATTAGTATAGAAGCCACAAGTGTTATCGGATGACAAAGACATGAAACATTTTGTTCTTGATGATAAAACTTATGCATCAATAACCATGGTTGTCGAATAGAATTACGCCTGATTATCTAAGCTTTAACGGTGCAAAATTATTATAGGATCCTCTACACGATCCATAGGAAATAATGATATTATGGAAAGTAAAAAAGAATATGTTGAACAAGAATTCAATGTTCAATTATATCAATGAAGAAACTCTAGAAGCACAGAATATTGAGTTTGTGAAGCTTGTGACTAAAATAAAGAGTGCTAGAGTTAAACTAACAAAACTTTTTGGTGAACAATAAGTTGTTCAATTCATTGCCTTATGTTTGGAATAATAACTATACATCCATCGTGAGAACCAAAGATATCTTTACTTTATCGCTGAGTGATTTAATATCCACTATCAAGTCATATGACATAGATGATAGGTAAAGGGCGGTTAATCATATTAGTTCCATGGTTGGAGTTTTATCTTTGGAAGCTATAGCCCTCTATGCCAACATGGCTAGAAATCCTAATTACTACATGAGCTATACCCAGATTTGTTAGCAGTTAAATATTCCTAGCAATACCGAAGTTCAACAACAACCTGTTTGATATATTCCTAGCAAGTTTAGCAATAACAAGTGTCAACAACAACCATAGTTGTTTGTCAATCTACTCAACCACCACCACCAGTTCATATTCAAGGATGTTCTAGTTGTGGTAAGCGAATTTTTAATGAAAAAGGTTGTATAAAGGATAGTTGAGTTTAATTTGGGTTCTAGTATTGATAAAGAGATAATTGGAATGATGGAGTATATTTTGCAGTAGAGAGTGCAAGTGTTTCCTCCATCATCGGCTACTCCGAAAAGAACTACAAATGAGAAAGTTAGAGATTATGTTTTGCAGGATTCCCAATGAATAAAAATAATGAAATCAGTTGAGGCTAAGAGGAACAAAATGAGAAAAAAGAATTGTTGTTTAGAACACCTTGGAACCAGGCAAGCAAACATACACAATATTGACCTGGTGTGCTTATGGTGGATACATCGATTCAATCTAAGTTTGCATTTACCCGCAAAGACTACATTAGTATCAATTCCCCCAAGATCTACACGTGTTGGGATTAATCTTGATCGGGTTAAAGTCGGGTCAAATGGGTACTGGTCAAACTAGGTTTTATTTAAGCATGTGTTTATTTTATTGTTTGGTTATATGTTAGTGGGTCAAAACATGGGATGAATGCAGAAAATTAGGAGATAATGTGCTAGATAATGGTCACGTAAGCATGGACTTTTGGTTTTGTGAATCTATTTAATGTTTTGCAATGAATGAAAAGATAGTTTTGCGAGTGTGTAATCTTGAGCCTGAAACCAACAATTGGTATCAGAGCACAAGGTTAGAAAAGAGAGGCATTTTGCGAGTCGGTTTGCGAGAGGAGGAGCAGCCCTTGGCTGCTGGGCTGAAGAATTTAACAGCAGCAAGCAATCAAAAGTAGAATTGATTGTGCAAGCAGGTTAGAAGGTTTGAGAGTCCGATGAAAGAAATCAAGGGCAACAGCCTTGGCTGCTATCGCCAAAAGCATGTCGCGAGGGGGAAACAAACGCAACAGCTTTATTGTTGTAATTGGCTGGAATGTATGAAGAAGCAAAGGTTGAACAGAAGCCATCGATCGGCGGAACGAGAGTAGAAGCAAGCGGTGGTTGGAGTCGGTGAAGAAGGGGGCGATTTCATGTGAATCGCAGGAAGAGATAAGACCGGAGAAAGAGACCGACACTAGAGAATGACTGGCGCGAAGAGACCGAGAAGAGAAGGGAGAAAGACCGTGACCGGAAAGTGAGTTCCGGCGTGAGATCGAAATGACCGACGAGTCCCAATAGACCGGCCCTAGACCGAGACGGAGGAGACAACCATGACTGACGGTTTGCTTGAGAAAGAAAGAGATCCAAAACAAACCTGTGTGATTCATTGAGCCCCACCGAAAGGAAGAAAATTTTGGGTTGTACAATCGATAGCAATGAAAAGAAAGGAAAGAGTTTTTGTTTTTGGTTTTGAGTCGGTTGTTGAAGACGGTGGAACTAAATCCCTCGTTGGCTGCTAAATCTGAAGAAGAAGAAAAACAAACACACAAGTATCCCAATAGGTGAATCAGCCACACACACACGTGAATTAATTGAGTGAAGCCATGGCAACAACCTAGCACATAGGTGAATCAATCTGATGCAACGAAGAGAATTGTTCCAGCAACCTTGCATCCAAGAAAGCTGATGAATGTTATGAAAAAAAAGTGAAGCACATTAACAGGAAGGTCAATGAATCAAAGAAGCAATTAGAAGAAAGAGCAAGAGCAAGTAGCAAGAGCAAGATGAATCGATTCAATCAAGCAAGAAGATAGCAAGCAAGGATAGAGCAAGAGATAAGAACTATAAGGTCTTAAAGCAAGTAGCAAGAATCGAACCTATGTGGTTCAATCAACAAGCAAGTAGTAAGAACCAAGATCAAGATTAAGGGGGTGAATGTTGGGATTAATCTTGATCGGGTTAAAGTCGGGTCAAATGGGTACGGGTCAAACTAGGTTTTATTTAAGCATGTGTTTATTTTATTGTTTGGTTATATGTTAGTGGGTCAAAACATGGGATGAATGCAGAAAATTAGGAGATAATGTGCTAGATAGTGGTCACGTAAGCATGGACTTTTGGTTTTGTGAATCTATTTAATGTTTTGCAATGAATGAAAAGATAGTTTTGTGAGTGTGTAATCTTGAGCCTGAAACCAACAACACGTACAAGATAAGCATTAGCACTATATGTTACCCCATTGTATGATCTCTTATACAAAGGAGAATTTGCCATAGATATGTTCCTAGAAACTCCACCAAAGGCTTCTTGGCATCATAATACATCTACCAAGACACCGATGAATATTTAGTTGCCTCAAGGAAGGGTTATTGAGTTGAATAAGGATGTTCTAAAGAAGTCAAAGCAAATTGAAAATTTGATGTTATATGGTTAAGTCAAAGAGATGAGGATTAAATATTTAGAGAGTCAAGTCAGATTTCTATTTGATACAGTTGAGAAGATATGGTCTATTCTAACAAATCTATCTGCTTCTAAACGGGTTGTTGAAGTAGTTATAGCAATTGAGAAACTTTTAGAAGGTAACACAACACTAGAGATTGATAGAAAAAAGGAGTTGACTGTTGAGACTGAGTTTAGGGAATAAGTATAGACAATTGTTTCAAATGTTAAGACTAAGCAAGTAGAAGAAGTAAAGATTGAAGTAGTTAATGTTAATGTTATGGATGAAAATACTGTTAATGTTATGGATGAAAATACTGGTGATGATGAGATAAGGGATGATTATCCAAAGAAGAAAGATAATGATGATGATAGTGGGGATCATGGTATGAAGGGAGTTCAGATAAGTATAGCTACCATCTTGTGCATCTGAAATTGAGAAGGCAATGAAACTGAATGGTTTATAACTAGACGAGTCTAAAGCTTATAAACCTTTTGATCCAGTAGTGGAAGTTGAATGTGAGAAAGTGGGTATTCGTTCAATATAACGTATCTTTTCTTGATACATTGGATGAGGATTTTGGTACTTTTGAAGACTTAGATGATAAGATTGAAGTGAAATACATAGATGTAATTAGGAACAGTTTAAAGGATTTTTATAAGTACATTATGCCAGAAGTTGGTGAATCTTATCTGCTTCATATATTCTTCTTGTTGTATTAGATCCAACAACTAAAGGGCCATCCATTCATATTCTTGATTCTATTCTTGATTCTATTCTTGAAACTATGACTAAAGCTACAACAGAAATTGTTGATCCTACTAACATGATTGGCAAGCCTGCATTGAGAGGAAAGTTTTTTAAGTATCCGCCATCAATGAAAAGAAACACATAATGCATTACATGAAGCATGAAAGCAAGTATAATGATCCAATGTCTATTCATGGCATGCAATGATCTTTTATGCCGATAGAGAATACATAATTTTGGGTTGATTGATTTGTTGAAGTTTGTTAAAGAAGATATGCTTAACATGCACGCTAATCCAATCGACGTAAATGTGTCAATTTATTTTGTTGCAGCTCAATTTGGTTGGTTTTTTAAAAAAGCTTTGGAGAAGAGGATGTAAGCTTATAAAGATAACTACAAAGAAGGAAATGTGGATTAGTAATCACATTGTATCACTTAGCCTTGAGGAAGATTGTAGAGTTCACAAATTAAGGCTTAAGAAATTAAATTTTGTATAGTTTTGAATAATGCATGTGAAAACATCCAAGATTGCAAAAACTTAGCTGCTACGAGAAAACATGACGATGCAAGAACTAAAGCTGTGTGAAAAATTGAAAATAGTGTGAGAACACTGAACATGCAACTACTTCATATTTTTGTATAAATAGTTCTGTTATTGTGATCTCTAATTAAGTATTCTTTAATTGCTTATGCAAAATAGTTTGTTGGAATTGAATTAATAAACCTTAATTACTTGCTTGTGTAGTGCTATATTCGAATACTTGATTATTGTTTTCGTGTTTAATCAATAACTTACATTCAGTTGGTGCTTGTAACACATTGTTCAATCATTATTAAGTCATTTAGGTAAAAATCCGATCCTTTATAACAAAAAAACAACAGCAAAAGAAAATCTAGCCATTCTTTGATTTTTCTCAAATCCGCCGTATGGCCTGCTCCCCTTGAATCACACAAAAAATACGCAACTACACAAATCAGTATCTTTTTAGTCAATCACTTTTGGTGGTGGTGGTTTTGTTTCTTCCCATTTTTCCTAATAACTCGCTAATAACTCATTCATAACTAGCTATCCTGTTTTGGTACCCCCTAGCTCATTTCAACACGATGACCCATGTCCCCCATCACTCTATTCAAAACTCGAACCACCAGTCCGTTGGTTTGTGATTTTAGCAAACAAAAGTTTTCCTTCTCCAAAAAAAGCTACGCGTCACTAGCTCTGATACCAATTGTTAGCACAAGTTCCATATTTAACGTAGCACCAAAATCAAAAACAACACGATAATGAAAGAATAGTAAAAAAAATGACAAACAACAAAAGAACGCTGGAAACTAGGAGACACCTGTTTGAACTACAAAACTATTATAAGCAAAACCATAAGAAAATACAATAATCCTACACCTCTATGTATACATGTATGGATTTAGAATTATGATGTTCAAGGTAGGAGTCTCTTGAATAAGAAACTCTAGGTGCTGTACGTTCAGATCCATCTAAATGAATCTCGGATACATCATAAACTCCTTGCTGGCGCTCGATATAACATTCTTCTTCAACGTGTTGAATATAATCTTGGAAATACTCAATAGATGGTCTTCTATCAATGCAACCACAACCACCACTGATGCAAATACTTCACTTATACTATTTATCCCCACCTTCAAACTTCTAAGATGGTAAACAATAACATTAGTTCTCTTGCTCTAACACATTATAAGAAGACATTCAAGCACAACACTATCGTCTAGCTTGGTGGGGTTGTCCTAAACATCTCCCAATTGTAAGAGATTCTGGATCTCAATAGTAATGATCACATCCTTCCATCTAACCGTAGCACTAATACATATGCATCTTTCTCATTTGATAAGCTGGTCCAAAAGTCCTAGATCAACTCCTCATACACACTCACTCAATTAGATAAAGCTAGTAAATTCTTGCCAGCTTCAGCCCCTCAATCATCGACCCAAATATCCTTTAATCCTCTAGAACGTCACTAATATATGTAACCACATTGTAATCTGGTACAAATTTTAGCTTCGACATTTGCAATATAAAAAACAAATAATATTAAAAAAATTAAATAAAAATCAGAAATATTTTAAGTGCTAGAAAACCATAACAAGTTTTCACAAAATCATCATGTTTTTTGTAAAATCAATATAGCTTTCGAATTTTAAACACATCTAATAGTTTTCCAATTTTACAAATCTAAGTCCATTTTTGCTTTTATTATTTTAAAGATAGTTTTCCTTTTTTAAACTTCATCAAAGTTTTTGCTTTTATAAATTTTTCTCTTCTTTTAAGGTTTTCGCATTTTAGTATAACATATATTAAAGTTTTCACATTTATACCTATTGTCTAAATTTTCACTTTTAACCTAACATATCAAAGTATTCACCTTTTAGCTCTCTAAATGTCTAAGTTTTTGCTTTTGTTCATGGAATTTCAAAATTTTTCGCATGTGAACAATTAAACGCGAAAAAACCCTTTATAGTCTTATACGTGCAAGAGAACTATCAATCTATTCATAACAACTATTTTACTACTGTTGTCTATCACCCTCATTTTTAAATGTCGTTTTATCCCCTTGGTAACGAGTCTTATCTAAATTAAAAAAACTGATCAAACTTACTAATCACCTAGCTAGGTCTAGCCTAGCATTAAAACTATTTGAAATACTCAAAATTACATATGCAAGAAAAGAAAATAATAATAAGTTGGTTAGATTCTTTAAAAATATCGGTCATGTTAGCCAATCCGCATTTGATCATACAACCCAAGGAATGTATGAACAAGCTGTTCAAAGAAAAGAAAAAAAATGCGTGAACAAAGGCCCACAAGAATTTGACTTTGACCAAAATAATTCATTTGTTGTTAGCCGTATTAATTGTAGCAGGAATAAATAGTATATTCAAACCTCAAACAGTTACTTAAAAAATAAATTAAGCATGAGCCTGTAGCAGCAGCCAACAGTTGACCCGCATGTTGAGGGGTAAATTAATTATTAAAATGACATCACGTCTATGGATGATATATCCCATGTGCCAACATATGAGAATCTATCAATCTTCTCTCTGTTTCTATCTTCAAATTTCAATACTAAGTTCTACCTGTTGATTATGTACGAAATGGAAAAATATACTCTGACACATGTCAGAAGCAAGTGGTTTGTTGTCATTACAGTAATGATGTTGGTACTGATGGCGGATGGTGTGACATCACAATCAGATCCAAGAAACAATACTCTCATTAGACGCTATTGCAGCCAATATGGCGTGACATATGAACAATTTTTCTTGAGAAACTTTAACAACACGTTGTCTAATCTCCGAAGGCAGTTGGCCAACGCGACGGTGCACTATGCTCTTACGCGAACTATTATCAATAGCGAGTCTGTATATGGGTATGCGTCGTGCAGGCAATATCTTTCGAATTCTGAGTGTTTGAAGTGTTTTGACATTGCTGCCAAAGAGGTGAGAGTTTGTGGGATTGTAAATGGTGGTAGCACTATCTATGACGATTGTTATCTCAGGTAATTCTTTAGATCATTTTCTTATTTATTATTTCGGCACCGTACATAATTACTACTCTTTATATCGATATTGATTGTCCGGGATAGAAAAAACAATGACGTACTTGATATTTGATTGAGGTCTTGCTATAGACACCTAAACAAAAGCACCAAAACATACATCTATTCCACGTAAAAATCTGACTCTGAAAACTATAGCAATATAACACTAGCAAAAGCGTTATCCAAAAGTTAAATTACCCTATAGTTAATAAAGAAAAGAAAGGAACAGTAATTCTGTGTTTTTTGGCCGTTCAAATTTTGATCTAGGGTTATAGAATCAAAACAGTGTTTTGAAGAGTATTTTGTTTCTTTTATTTTTAGTGGTGTTGTTTATGAATTATATATGGTTTTTGAAGTGGTTTTAGAAATTCTTCAGTTTTGAAGGTTTCTTAAAAACCCATTACATATGTGAGTGATGTAGTACAAAAGAAAGTAACCAATCATTGGGTGGCAAGTCTTAGCGGGTCTCTTTTGTGCCACATCACACACTTTGTGAATGGTGTTCATGAACCTCCAAAAGCAAAAGTAATATTTAATAGAGTTAATTTCTATTTTGCTTTTTGTTTTTTGACCATTTTAACGGTTTTACCCTAATAGTTTTAAAACAGTTAAAATTCTCCCTGAAGTTACTATTTTTTCTTCAAATTGCTCCCTACTCTGACCCCGTTTAATTCTCACGTTAAAAGAGACTCATAAAAAAGGCATAATTGTTCCTCATGTGAGGGTCACGTGGGTCCCATTGAACGTGAACAATAAACGGAGTTAGGGGTAGAGAGCATTTTGGAGAAAAAATAGTTACTTCAGGGAAGTTTTTGGCTATTTTTAAACCATTGGGGCAAAACCATTAAAATGGTCAAACCATAAGGAGTAAAATAGAAATTAACTCTATTTAAAATCACCCAAAAAACAATTTACAATTCATAAACATGATCAGAAAAAAATAAAAATCTTCAAAAGTCACCCTACACTATACCAAGATGAATACATTAAGCAATTTTTGAATTTACATATATTGTTGTTAGATGAAATTCAAATTGAACCTTATATCAACCGTTTAAGTTGTTTAACTCAATAGAGCTAGATTTCAAAAACTAATTTGTATGAGTCTGTTCTACATCTTTAAAAACCGTATTTTAGCTTAACCACAGTATGTTAAATCCTATTTATGAGTATGATTACAATAAAATAGTTAATAACACTAAATGGTAATGCTTTATTACTTTGATGTTAAATAGAAAACATGCAACAGATACTTTAAATAAAGAATTCAGATCCGTTTTATTTTTATATACTAACTTCACATTCCTGAAAGCGTAGTTGCAAACAACTAAAGATATATGATTTTATAATTTACAACATAATTTATAACAACTACGTGTACTATGGATTATTTTTATTAAAAATCGTTATTTATGATTTTAGCGTATCATTCTTATATCATCAAGGGAAATTTGATGTTAACAACTTCCAAATAAACAAAATTTTACACTACTTTATTGTTAAAGTCAAAAATTATGTGGATTGCATAATTGATTGTTTAATAGAGGTTTGTTATTGGGTTATAAAATTTAATGCTATTCTGGTTTATCTTTACATTTTTCAAATGTAAACGCATACTCATTTAATTTTACGACTAAACTTATATTATTTTTTATTATTAAATTCGAACCCTTAATCTCAAAAAAAAATAAATAAATAAATATGTGCGTATGTGCACGTAAGGTATCACAAGTTTACAAGTCATGTAGTATTTTTTTATCCCTCCCCTTAATTCAATAGTTTTTTTTTTTAAATATACCACTTAATTCAATAGAATAATTGAATAGTTTTTTTTTATTTTTTTTATTTTACCCTTCAATTTTCATTATTGTTAAATCTAGCCAGTTTTACTAGTCAACTGCTACAATAATAGACCAGTTGAATTAATCACGAAATTTGTGTTTCAAAAAATAAATATAATATATTAACTTAAGTATATTAAATTATTTTTTTCCTTCGAAAACAAATATGGACCGACCATTTAATAACACTATATCAAAAACAAACTTACTATTCAGATAGCTAGATAGTAAATTAAAACAAAGTAATGAGCTAATGAAAACAAAGTAAAACTTAAGTAAACTTAATTAATTTTTAGTTAAATATCCGTATTACATCGATTTAATAGCCGCATATGTTAATAACTATCCAAAATATATGTTCACCATAATATATTTTGTTTCCTTCCTTTTGTACGAAAGTAATTTGATTTGGTTAAGAATTTAATTGTGAGTCATATACTCATATGTAGGAAAAAAATTGAAAGAAGTGTTGCTTTATTAGGATTCAATGGTTGAGTTTCGATGCAAATGAATATAGCCGAGTCCGAGCTTGCCACAATTAACTGAAGTGAGTGCTTGAGCTCGAGACTCGTAACGAGCTTCATGTTGTAAAGCTCGAACTTGACTTTGAGTATAATGTTTTCAACTTAGAGTACTAGACTCATTTATTATTTACTAATTCTTTGATTATTCAACTTATATACACATATGCCATATTTAGTTAGATCTATAGGAATCTTGGACTTGAGATCAACTCGCTTATTAAATGAGTTTTAAGTTAGTCCTCGACTCATTTAAACGCGACTCAATTCATTGCATTGTTTTGTTAAAGGTACGAGAACCATAACTTCTACACAGAGGCTAATGTTCGGGGCAACGTTGCAGTATGTGGGAACCAAACATCATCACCAGCATTCACACAAATAGTAAAAAACTTGTTATTAGACCTTCGAGTTGCCACACCAAAACTACCTGATTACTATACTGCTTCAACAAGGAAAGTCCCAGGGAGCAATGTGACAGCTTATGCAATCGCGCAATGTAACATAAACGTAAGCCAGAGTGATTGTGCAGAATGTTTATCGAGAAGAAGTACAACATTACAAGATTGTTTTCCTAATACATTCGGAAGGGCAATCGATGCGGGATGCTTTATGAGGTATTCTGATACTGCCTTCTTCAGAGAAAACCAAACTACTGATCTAACACCTTTTCTTAAAGATGGTGAGTCTTCTTCCCAACACATGGCCTTTTATCTATCAAACTTAGTTAAACTGAGTCTTGAGAGGCTATTTATTTAGATATGTACATTGTTTGTAATAATATAATCATTTACGCGTGATAATACAATCTATTTAACATAGGCTAGTGATTTGCAGGAAGTTTTTCAAGAACTAAGAAAGCTATTATAGGGGGTGTAACCGGAGGTGTCGGATTGCTTATGATTGTACTTGTATTTCTCTTGTGGCATCGTGCCACAAAATCACGTGATCGCAAGAAAGGTACATAATCGATCCAAATCATTGGTGTAGTGATCTAAAACAAGAATCTTAAAGTTTTATCATGTCACCTTTAAGTTTTATGCACCATATATAGATGTTTTAGCACTACTGGTCTTAATGGATCAATGCTCCATATTTATATCTTTAATGGTTGGTAATATATGGGATCTTTTGACTTTTATTAGCAGATAAATCAACTAGAGCAACTGAGTTGCTGCAAGGTCCCATGGCTTATAGCCACAATGATTTGAAAATTGCAACAAATAATTTTAGTAAAGAGAACAAACTTGGAGAAGGAGCTTTTGGAGAGGTTTATAAGGTAAATTCAAGAACAAATCCATAGTTTTCCGTATCATAGTATGCTCTTCGTTAAGGGAGGAATCAGAGAGGGGTTAAGGGGGTCTGCTGACCCGAGCATATAATTTCTCAAATACATTTTTATAAAGTCTATATTTTATTTAAGAAAAGAAAGTGTTTGACCCCCGGGTTGGTAGAAAAGAGAACACTATGATATCCTACCAATCCATAATAATCTGAGTGAACTTATGTTTTTATTCTACTTACTTCTTACATAAACCAGGGGACACTAAATAATGGAGAAGTAGTCGCAATCAAGAAAATAACTATGGCTTCTGGAGGACGAAAAACATTTTTCAACAATCAACTTAAAATAATAAGTAATGTTCATCATCGACATCTTATGCGTCTTCTTGGATACTGTACGAAAGGACCTCACCTGTTTCTTGTTCATGAGTTTATGGAAAATGGTAGCCTTGATAAATTCCTTTATGGTGAGTTCAAACCATGTATTTAGCTTATCATTACTTCAAGTTTAAATCCTTACACTTATTATAATAACTCACAGGTGAAAACCGAAGGGTCTTAAAATGGAGACAAAGGTTTGATATAATCTATGGGGTAGCGAGGGGACTTGCATATTTACACGAGCAATATCATGTTACAGTTGTTCACAGAGATATTAAGTCAAGCAACATTTTACTTGACAATGATTTTCAGCCAAAAATTTCAGATTTTGGTCTTGTTAGACTATTACCGGAAGATAAGACGCATATCAGCACAAAAGTTGCAGGGACATTGTATGTTAAAACAACTAACTAGATTTGCAATTAGATCTTGTTTTCTGTTTAGTATCTGTGTTTTTATATGTGTCTCTTGCAATCTAACTATATGCCCACTAATTGCTACTCTTCATACTATATTTGATCAGTGGCTTTGTAGCACCAGAATATGCGATCCATGGGCATGTGTCTGAGAAATTAGATACTTATAGCTTTGGTGTTTTGGTCCTTGAAATCATTAGCGGAAAGAGGTGCACAGATGGCATAGAAAATGGATCCGTTACACATAACTTAATTGATTATGTAAGTACCATAAGCATCATATTTCCAGCTTGATTGTTTTCTCATGCCAACAATAAGATTCATAAAAAAATTTTCATTCATATATAATTTTGCATATGTATCTTGTATGATAGGCATGGAATCTATACGAGAAAGGTGTTCATGTAAATCTAATTGACACTACCCTTGACCCAAGTGAATTTGTACAAGAAGATGTGAAGAAACTTATAGAGCTATCTTTGATGTGCACTCAGACACAAGCATCAACGAGGCCATCAATGTCTGAAGTTGTGTCCCTTTTAAGTGAGAGATCATCGGAGCAGATACAACCACAAAGGTCTACCTTTGTAGAGACCTATGTCACGGTTTCCTTAAATACCTCTACATCTGCTACTACCTCTAAGGTTGAACTTTTGGATCATTAGAGTTTGGTTTAGCAGTTTAATTTGGGGAAAATGGTGTGGTCGTAAAATCGTGACTCTCAGAAGATGATATGGTGCATACGTTATGATATAATAGACAATTTTCTTCACCTACTAAGAAACAATATTCGTCACATATAATATAACAAATAATTGATGTGTGATATTTCTTGTAACATTTTCGTTCTATGTGGGTAAATGTACTTTCAATTTGGTTTAAGTACATAATTGGTGTTGATTCTTGATTTCTAATTTGTGTGATTCTACTAACTAGTTATCACTTCATGTCGAGTTACTTTACCCTTTGTCTATAAACAAGTTTCATGTCGAATCGCCTTCTATGATATAATAAAGCAATATGTATAGACATGTTAATAGACTCTCGCACAAGGATTAGATAACTCGGATGAGCTAGGGAGATATATAAAGATTTCTGGTTCAGAAAACCTTTGTTTCTCTAAGAACAAAGGTTATGTAGTTCAATAAACACGAAGAGAGATTTTGATGAGTATTGATAATTCAAGCAATTCCAACACCTAGATGAGTAGACCAGCACCCAGAACAATCATGCTTGTTCATGACAAAATTTATTACGACTAGCCTCTTAAACCTAAGAATTGAGACGATTCTTGAGTAATCACCAGTGATGTTAATTTCAGGAATTAAGGAAATTTTAATTAAGCTACAATTACTTAGGGTTTGAACTAAACTTTACGTATATGAACAAAAATGCTTAAGGAGATTCTTAAGTGGCTTGTGAAAATACTAATATGCGAACTGCAAAGTGTGGCACTAAAACACCATATTAACTCCTCATCACCCATTGCTCCTATATAGAGCACACATACGTAGGATGCTTTGCATCCTTTGGTTCCATCATTGGTTCCATCATTGGTTCCATCATTGGTTCCTTCTATCTAAGAAACTAAATTCTATCTTAGTTTCCACTTTATCAACCATTATTGGGCTTTTCATGGCTCCTATGTGGAACAAGTAGTGTATAAAAAAACTCTTTTAAAAAAACATTTTCCCAATAGCCACTCACCCCTTAAAAAATAGACTTAGTTTTAGAAACTCCCCGGGACCTAACTAGAGTATTAAATCCTTGAGGATTTGATCTTTGATGCATAAATAGAGAAAATATCTTACATGTTGAACCTTTACATAGTGAAAGAGTTTAAGCTTAACTAGGATAAAACTAATTGAACCATCTTCCTGTATATGTTTGACGGAAACACCCCATTCATATCTTTGTACTTATTCAATCCAATTTGAGCCGATCTTATTAAATTGGCCATGGGTCTTATCTTCATGAACAACATTATCAACTATCATATGCTTTTGAATTCTCCATGTATTGATGGTGTAAAACAAAGAAATCAGAGCACATCAGTGAACCAATGTTGAAAGATGAACCGGATAATGTTCTCGCATGGAGTAACAGGATCCGAAAACTCTGTTATTTGTGAGAATAGTGGAAAGATCTAAATAGTTTTCCCATGGTTATGCGAGAAATACATTAGTTTTTGAAAAATTTATAGAACACCAGGAATAAAAGATAGTTTTTCCATATATGCTTTGCTAGAACTATTTTAGAAGTGACAAACTACTAAGAAAATGGTAAAAAGAAATTAATTATAAAATATGTTTGTTCTGGCAAAATAGTTTGATACATAAACAAGGATTTTGCAATGTTTGATCAAGTTCAAAATTCTAAATTCATAACATTTAGTTCGAGTCATTCGTGATTTGAATCCGGACAATGTTAGCTTATTTTATCTTAAGATGGGGATAGTGATCGAACGAGTTTAAGTGAATGATAAATTAAGACTATTTAGTATTTTGAATTTAAAAAAGTGGGCTTATTTTACGCTAAATTGGGGAAAATATCTTAATAGTCTGATTCAATTTCACACAAATGTGTCATCAGATTGAAGAATTTGGTGGTTTGCTAATTGATTATTGGAAGTTGGAACTCTTTACGTATGCCTAGAAATTCTTATATATTCGAGGAGTATGGAAAAACCCTAAATGCCAGAAACATTTACAATAGACGTTGATGAAAGGGGAAAAACTAAATTGAAAGTTGTCCAAAAAATAGGGTAATTCATTAAGATGCGTAACTGAAATCAAACTTAACTTGATATCCTAATCCAAATGGGAAATTGTAAGGCTTTGGTTATGAGCACTTATAAGCCACCCAAGGGGAGCTCATTTCGTGTGGATCGAGCTTGCAAATGATGTGTACTCCTTTAGTATTGTAATCAATAGACTTTGATTATCAATACTATTGATTTATTACTTGTTGTTGATCACACACATTACATTAATCTTATGTTTATCAAGAGTAATTTGAAATTCATTAATGATTGGACTCTACAAAAAAAAGAAGACTAGAGCCTTAAGTCAAAGTGTTGCATCATTATTAAATGCCTTCTTATTGATAGGATTATATTTTATGTTTTATAAACAAACATACAAAAATGGAATAAATAAGATGGTGGATTTTGTAAATCATATCATACATACTATGAATAAGGAATATTTAAACAAAAAGTATATGTATAGTTTGATCAAAATTATATCTCAAGGATGAATGAAAATCTCAAATCAAGGCTTGTTTGGATTCTATTAAAAATGATAACACAGATTGAAGCAGATGTTTCTAACCAAACAATGAGACCGGTTTCTACCGAGAGGGTGAACTCTACAACTCTGGTCAGCTGCTAAATGCGTAGATTGCCTATGAAAATATAATTTTAAGTTTTAAATATTATTCATGCCTTGAAATATATTAGAGTCTATTAAATACGTTAAATAGCTTTTGCTCGTATTCTGTTTTTGAAACCTTTTACAATTAAGAATGTTTAATATATGTTAGTTGGGGTTAAAGCCCAAAAGATTATAATTCTTGAGGGTAGTATCCTAGATGAGTCAAACATATTAACCAAGTTGATGCTGAAAAATTCTTAACTTTTTAGGTGCGCTTATTACACAATGACTATGCAAATTTTGAGTTATCTCCTAGTTGGATAAAATTTTAATTGTAAATATGAAAGGGTTTTTAGATCCTTTTTTGGAATATATTTCAAAATATGAGGTTATTTGATGTTACTCCAATGGTACATATTTTTCAATAAATATATTTGATATAAAATATTCCGTTGCAAACATGATTCTAAAATATAAAAACAAATGAATGAAACCAATTAGTCATGATCCTGGATGAAACTAGGTTGTGAGAGTTTCGATTCTAGATTCCAATCATTTTTCATAAATATTTTTTCGATACACTGTTCGTCTCATCACTTGCGCTAATAACCACCACACAATGATGTTACTGCCTCATCTTGTAGATTCAACTCGTTTATCAAGTTGCTCGTTCATCAAGCCACTACCTTAAAAGATTACAGTCCTATGTCGCTAGTTATCCCTCAAGTCGCTCCTCCAATAACATTTCAGACTACGATTTTTTGTCGTTCATTCTTTATTACGCAGCTATCTAGTAGGGCTATGGTCCTCTAGCCACCGGCTGACTCGCCACCATTCAGATCAAACTACAGTCCTCTGACATTACCATATAATATATTCTAGTGTAGATTATGTGAGTTTCATTTTTTTTTTTCACTTTACTTCATGATTAAGAGTGTTTCTTGGTAATAAACTCATCTCTTAGCCAAATACCCTTCCAAGTGAGTGGCTAAGGCAATGTAGTAAGCTCCCTCTTAAATAAAATACACCATAATCTATCAACTATTGTAAGAATGTAAGCTCCATTTACATATCCACCAACCCGGTTTAACATCAAGGTGCCAAACACATTGAGAGCTACATAATCATTGGTTATGACCTAATATACTATATCATTGCATTAGTGATATGATCGCATAAGTGATATATTCTTAAATATTTCCCATGGCTTTATTTGATAGTCGTAGTTATGTTAGTTATCTTGATTGGGTCCTTTGACATATCTCCTCCACGTATATGTTGATACATTAATATGTGCTCATTTATCTAATTAAACTGATAAGAAATATTCCTTATATTACTTTGGAACAATTACAAAAAGTTCTCTTTTTAGACCTAAAATAAAGGTATATTTTCAAAGAAAATAGGACTCGAACACATTTTAGTAGTTGGTTGGGCATACAAATAACAATAAGTCCTAGCTCTTTTGCTCGTAAACAACTAAAAAAATTTAACATAAATTTCTAGTAGGACTCGAACACATTTTAGAATTGTAAATTTTTTAGATATATTGAGTTCGCCACCTCTAAAAAAATTTAATTTCGACCCCTTTCCCCGCCCCTCACCTTCTATAAGAGTGTTCAAGCTCTGCTATTAACCCTCTCAAAGTATGTTTGCTTTCCATTAGTACGAAAGTTTGTTCCGGTGGGTTCTTTGTTGTTCCAACTATCACCCGCCAATGTTTGTGAGTATGGCACCATGTATTTGAAAAAGGTAATTCATAACAAAACTTGTAGAGCAAATAGCTAGATCATTAAATCGACCTTGGAGTTCTTTCATTAGCACGAACGTAAAACCATTACTAAATATAACCCATAACTTGAGTGTGACATCCGGTAATTTTCCGTTACCAAACTCCGTTAGTTCCGTTAGGTCTTGCATACACGTGTCGTGAGCACACACTAGTTGTCGTTGAATGTTGGTGACTTAATAACAATTATCTATGGTAAACAAATGATAACCTAAATAATAATGTTGATTATTAGTTGTGGTTATGTGGTTCATGCATTTTAAGTTATTGTTTGTGAATTTTACTTGATAACATGACAATGTGTAACTATGATCTCATATGTTTTGCTATTAGTTGAAAATGTATATGATTATTATTGTTGATTAGTAATGTTTATATTTTGTAGTTAAAACCTTTTAAAAAGTGTTAAAAAGATTAGTTTTTATAAAATATAAACAATGGGGTTTATTTTGTAATTGGAATGAAATTAAAAGTTACCATATTTAAACAAATTAAACCCAACCCTAGCCCCACTTCACCATTTGCGGCCGAAACCACCATCCCAAACCCCTCCCTTTGCGATTTTGATCAAGAAACACACATACACACACATTCGATTCTCATCTAGTTCAAGTATCTCAAGGTGTTGGCAAGCATAATTCTTGATTTCTACACACCTAAAGGTTAGTTTTGATTAGTTTTTCATGGTTTTTGTTCTTGAAGAACCCTAATTCAAAATTGTTGATGAAAAAGTGAAATTGATGATTGTTAGATGTTAATATGATGTTGGTTAGATTGTATGAATGTTAGATCATGTTGATTGTGCATGAAATCTATGATTTGATCATGAATCTCACACATTGCCTTAAGAGGAAACTTTTGTTCTTGGAATTCATGATTTGATGATTGTATGATGTTAGATACATTGCTTGGATGTTGGTTTACATGAATTGTGCAAGAAAAGTCATGAAATCTTGTGGTTGTTCATACCTTACTATAAGTGAAAACTTTTATGCATGATGATTGGGAATTTTGATGAATTACTGATGATTATCATGTTAGAATGAATGTTATGAACTTAATTAGGTATAAAGTTGATGAAATTATGAAGGAATTGGATGTTAGATTGCTTTTGGGTGTTACCTTCCCGAAAGAGAAACTTTATTTTTGAAGATCATTGGATATGATGATGTGAGCATGTTTATAGTGTTAGGGTCATGTTAGAATGCTTATGGATGATGTCTAATGTGGTGGAATGTGTTACTTGGGTTGTATGGATGCTTGATTGATCATTTAAGGAATGTAAGTTCTTGGTGATTATACATGATGATGAATTATGGTTAGTGATTAGGAAATCATGTTTGGGATTGGAATTGATCATTGTTGTGTTTGTTAGTTGGAATGAATCTCGTTGATTAATGTGATTATGATTGTCATATACGCGTGCGAATCTGAGGCTCCTACTTAGTAGGATTGGCAGGGTTTAGGGTGTGAAGTCGTGAGTGGCTTCACATGGCATGTTGTGCATGATTAGACTTCATGAATGAATTATTAGTTGTGATATATTTATAATTATGTTGAGCATGTTGATTGTTTGAGATTCGCGTGAGTTGTATAATCATATATGATAAGTTGATACGCTTGATTTAACAAGATTTCAATTAATATGTCACCAACGGGTCAAACGGGTCAACTAGGTTAAATGAGTCTTATTTTCAAAGCCTTGGGTCAATGTGTTTATTGAGCACCCAGGGTTGTTAAGTTTTCTGTGCACACGTACTTATGTACTTGCGTGTTCTAGGTAACCTTTGAAGGGTTGTCTTTCCATCCATCATCAGTTCTCTCTTATCATTCTCTTTGCACATTAGGTGAGTTCATGTCCCACTATTTTATAAACTCTCTTCTGGGGGAGATAGCATATTTGTTTATAAACGCTATATTATTATTTTAAGTTGTGTATGTTTTAACATAGTGTGTAATACCTTGAAAGTCCTCACACTTTTGGATCGTTAATAATGGTAACTAGCGGGAAATCTTGGGCAGTACTACTGGGTTTGACAAGCCCCACCCGTGCGACTCGAGGTCAAACGGGTGCAATATTGTCCTAAACACAAACATCGTCACAACCTGGTAAGTTGTGACGGGAGGCAACAAACGCAACACAGTCAGCTTCGATCGCGAAATCACTATTGTTATTACTTGTGAATATAGACTAGCTATCTATTTCAATGCACTCCTTATGTTATGCAAATTATTATTATTTATGTTAAACGCAAACTCTTGAACTCACCAACCATTGTGTTGACCTTTTTAGTATGCTATTCTCAGGTCGTTAACTCAGGTTGTCATTAGGAGCACATCACGGGTCCAGCATGCATTCTAAGACTTTATCTTAAGTCATGACACTTGGATTTTATTTATGAGATTTAAATAATAGGTTGGCACGTGTTTTGCCAAATTTTACATTTATATACTTTGGGTTTGTCCTATTTACAAAACGCTTCCTTATAGTTTTAAAGTTTGAACTTTGATTGATTTTAATTTTAAATGTGACATATAGTGTCATTTTGAGTAACCAGTGACTGTGATCCTGGTTTGTTCGCACGCCTCGCGGTAAAACTCCACACGTGGAAATTAAGGGCGTGACATTGAGTAATTATAAATCTCTAAAACTTGAAAAAGAATTAACTAGTTAGACCTAAAATGTAACTCCTTTAATTTCAGAAGTAACTTAAAAAAGACCAAATAATGGATTAATTATCTTAGGCTCAATCATTGGATGGATTGTGTCAAAGATCACGACGGCCCCAAATGCTTAGGGTTTGGCGTGGACTAGATTAGAACGTAGGCGAACAATCACCCTTTAATCTCAGTTTGGTCTTGGATATGTCTTCTACTCCTAATAGTCTAATAGCGTTTGCATCTTGTCAAATTTGATGTGTGGTGGTGCTTTTTTCTAGACGTGGCTTCGTAGTTCATTACTGATAATATGATCCACACTATGTATTTTTTAATTAATCAATACCATCTGTTGATATGTTTGCTTCCCTAGTGTCGGGTTTTTCATAAGTGTAATAGCTGAGGTATTATCGATAAATAAGCTCACCTTTTGAATCGACAATCACGTAACTTCACTAAGCAAACCTCTAAGCCATAAGGCTTGACATGTATCATTGTATCAATGTTGGTGGCCATATACTTGCCGGTTCACTATCTTGAGTAAAAGTAATTCTTGATCATCTTGGTGCCTATCATGTTCTCCATAATGAAGCTTGAAATCCAACACAAAACTGAAGTTTTTTAAGACATAAAAGTAGTTCAAGTAGACCTTCTTGGAAATCATATTATAATCCATTGTAAAAGCTAGTATTTTCCTTTAAAGCTTGGTGCTTTCTTGTATGTTTCCTTGCTAGCTCCCCCCTAGCTTCTTAAATATGTATATTTTTATTTATAATACAAAAAAAAAAAAAAAATTATGATTATCATATTAAAATACCGGATCAGTGGACGAATGTAAAACATATATCTTGAAGGACCCAACTGAACTGAGTCCGTTATATATGAGGGGAAAGCAATGCTTATTAAAATTTTCCCATAGTTAATATGTAGTATATCATTAAATATGCTCATAATAATTATTAGTATCTTAATATTAATTTATATATCTGGGTTATGGTACACATACATATACATGCCTATATATACCGATATACCGTTTGGTCGTTGGTGTCATTTTAAGAGAATGATTCAGTGGAATAAATGATTACATCTTCTACTACTTCCAGTTGTTATTGACCATTTCTTTAAAATATTTAGATTTTCCAACCAAACATTCAACTTATCATTTTTCGTTCTCTTTAGTTTGGAATATAATACATCATAGTCAACAAAGACCAATTCTGATGCCTATAAGAGCACATTTGTCATAGTTATTTAGCTAAAGTAACCTTCCAAGCCACTACCAACAATGCTGAAAAACGCCCCGAGCCCCATCGCAAGCCACCGGATATCGTCATGGATTTCCTACATGCTGCTTGTGGTTATCATGCTAATGATAACCGCGAAACAGGTGACTTCACAGTCAGCTGCCAATAACAACACTCTTCTTAGAAGTTATTGTAGATCATACCAATCAACGAACGGAGACGTTTACTTAAACAACATCAATACCACCTTTTCTAGCCTTCGGAGACAGTTGTCTGATCCACAAGTATACTATGCCTTCGCGCAGACGACGGATAGTAGCGAATTCGTCTATGCTTTCGCCTTGTGTAGGGACTATCTCTCTACCTCGCGGTGTCTGGCTTGCTTCGACTCTGCCGTTAACAAGACGAAAGTGTGTGGGATTGCAGATGGTGGTAGTGTGATCTATGATGATTGCAGTATCAGGTTAGTATAACATTTGTGATATATATCTTAATTAGCATATAGTCCCATGTTAGTTTATATTCATATTCCAGTTTTTTAAATTGATTAACCAAGTTTAATAATGGAGATAAAAATAAAGATCAACAACTCATCCACATGCATCAGCTGTTCAATAAATTGAGATTATTTATCTTGTCGTGAAGATTTTTATACATTTAGAAATTTTGAAAAACAATTATTTTATGTTGATAGATTTGATAGATAGAAGCAGCCGGCCACTTGTGAAGGTCGTCCACTAAAATAAAATTATTTAATGCCCACTTGTGAATGTCGTACATATTACCAAATTAAATTTTGACGTCATGAAAATTATAAGAAATTATATTGACTTAAAGCTAAAATAAGTCAAGATGAGTTGCCAGGCAACCTAAGAGTAACTTTTATGAGTTTGGTATTTTTTTATTATTTAATAATGTCCGGATAGTATATATCTTTCAATTAAGAGTTAAGTTCATTTTTGCTCCGTAAGGTTTGACAAAAATAATCATTTTCATCCAAAAGATTGAAAACATCAATTTATCTTTAAATGTTTCATAATTTGTTTCAATTTTAATCCAAAAGTTTCATCATTGTTTCAACTTGAATCCAAAATAATAAAACTTTTGGACTAAAACTGAAACAATTTAGGAAACTTTTGGAGGTAAATTGATGTTTTTAATCTTTTGGATGAAAATAGTTATTTTTATCAAACCTTAGGGAGCAAAATTGAAATTAACTCTTTTATTAATTATTGTTGATGAGATATAATAAAAATATTGTATTCTTTTGAATTATTGAAAGCCGCCACCCACTTGTCAAGTTCATTCACGTATGTATAATTTCAATTGTTTGCATGCATTATAATATTAGAGTAGAATTATGTACTAAATATTAAATTTTGTTAGTCCTTTATTAATTCCTGTTTCTATAGAGTTTTTAAAATTTTAAAACCAGAATATGAACAATTTTACATCATGATTCGCATCCCAGCCTAAGAGAATTCATTAAGCGCAATATGATGTGATAAATAAAAAAGAATTAAATTTTATATTTAGATCTCTGCTATATAATATATGAGTAAGGTTTAAATACAGAATTTTTAAAAAGTAAAAAATATAAGAATAATTAAGACGTACACATGTGTTTTTTTATCAAGATTAGACTGAGAGCAAAATCTTACTAATATAATAAAAAAGTAACTAATAGCACTCGTGTCAGCACCAGATTCCTTTTAATCAAAATTTTCTGTTTTTCTATCATATTAAATAATTACTTTAAATACTAATAATACTATTTAACTATTTTTTAAACTAAAAATAGTTTTTTAATAAATTAAAAAAGAGATCTTTTTATTAATACTATTTCTAAAGAAATAAATTTTTATAAAATAATTTTTTTTTTAAAATAGCAAACTTTTTTAAAAGTATAAAATATTTTAAAATTAGTGTTCTTAAAAAGTAAAATTTTTTAAACCAAAAATAATTAAAATTGAGAATTATAATAAAAAAAATATAAAAATCATATTTTTTAAAATAGTTTGTTCTGAAACAAAATGTTTACTTTTTTTTTTTGAAAAAAAAGTTTAAAAACAAAAGTTTTAAAATTTAATATATTTTTTTATTACTTATAGTATTTAATCATACGTAATTTGAATCATATCTTATCTTAAAATATCATTTTATAGTTAATAAATTTTTATTATATATAATATTTATTATTCAATCCGCTTAATACACGAGTTTACTAAATCTACTTGTTAATATTCCCCTTCTCAAGTTCCATGTTTTTTTAAAACGTGCGTAACTTTTACATATAACATTATTTTTAAAAATATATATCATAAAAATATGTATTTTTTAATATTTAAAACACATATAGTATTGATATAAAAAATTTTCTACTTTTTATCTCATTATGTAATTTGATAAGGTCATTATGTAATCTGTTCAATTAATGAACATTGCATAATTACCTGATAATAATTACAAAATGAACTGGAAAGATAAAAAAAATTTTATTTTCAGCATTATGTTATTTACTCATTATTTTAGAAAAACACGATTTATAACATAATAGTTACATTAGACACAATTATTAGCATTAGTCACAATAAGTAACACAATAAGCAGCACTAAACTAAATGATTAGCATTAGACATAATAAGTAGCTTGATAAGGATTACATGATAACCTAATCAGTATTACTTTAGTGAACTGGAAACATAAAAAAAAAATTACATTTTTAACATTGAAATATTTAAAAATGATTATTTTAGAAAAAAACATAATGATCAAAACTAGATGCAATAATCTGATCAATATTACGCAATAAAATCATATTATATAATGATTTGATAAATATTACACATTGAGCTGTAATAACATGAAAAAAATTTGTTTTTAAATACGTAAGCATTATACGTGTTTTAAAGGTAAAAAACGCTTCTTTTAATGTTGTAATTTAAAATAAAATAGTATTGTATGTATAAGTTAAGTGTGTTTATAGAAATGGGTGGAACTTGAAAATGTAGTTAAAACTAAAATATACCGTTGGTGTATCATTTAAAGTTTTCATTTTTACTATTATGCCACCAGATTTTCTTAGCCTATTAATATAAAATCATAAAGTTAATAATCTTTCTCTCTCTTTTTTTTTTTTTTTAGTTTTTTCCTCTTTCTTTAAGAATATCTTCACCTATAATATTAATGAATAACTAAGCGGACACATAGCAACTTCTCATAAAGTCTAAAATTCTTTCTCATCAATCTTTTCTATAAAAGGATAATGATTTTAGATAATTAAATGAAACAACTATATAATTAAAATATAAATATTCATATTCTAATTATTTATTAAAACTTACTACATCATAATATTTCAATTATATCCTTTGTCAAAATATAATTTCATAATTCTTAATATTTATTATTTGTTATATATGATTTATTTAATACTTATAATTTCTTATTTCATCAAAAGGTCTAAAAAGGTGTGACATAGAATATTTTTAGAAAGACTAATGATTTAACAGGATGTGAAATCACAACTATAAAATACATGAGTTTTTAACCTATTAGATTTATATATATTGTATATGGATATGAACGTACTTTATTAGTTGTATCATCAAACCTTAAATTCGCCCGTATTTTAATCACCTATTAATCAAAGTTCAGGTGTCATGTTACAGTCAATTAATTATAGAAGATGTTAACAAAACGATCATTTCTGAAATTTTATTTTATTTTATTTTATTTATGTAATAACAGATAGTATTTGCTAGGTCTACAAGGTAAATAAGTACATTGTTTACATATACTAAAGAACACTAGGACAGGTCAAACTCTCTCGTATGTTCAAACTCAAACGAACTTTGCTACATAGTTGTGAGGGCCCTCGGGTGAGGTGAATGAGATGAAACAATATGAATATTTAGTTCATTAGTTGACTCATAAACCTATTTACTAGTCTATGAACTTGGTATGATTATTTAAGAAGATCGGTAGAAAGCTATACATATTTGACTTTTAGAGACAAGAATTAGGGGAATGAAGCTTAATATGTAGATCCAAAGTCAACACATCTTTACCACTAAATTGCTAGTCCATGATTAGAGCACCTCCAACAGAGGTGATTTTTCTCGTCTGGGTCCAAGCTTGCGGCTAGGGGGAGGAGAGAGTGGGGTGAAAAGAAATAGATAGTGGGTGAGGTGTTTTGGAAATTCAGATAACATGATTATAAACTTTCATGGCATGAGGTAGAAGAGAGAAAGTAAAGAAAGTGGTGAGAGAGGGTGAGTGGTGGATGAACGTAGTCGGGCAATTTATCGTTTGCGTTATTGGACGCATTTCATCATCAACTCTGGAACATCATCACCCGGTCTAGCATAACGCGAAGCAAAGTTTCTCATTGTAAGCCTATGAGAACAATTTCGATTCGGTTACTTTCAAACGAAGGGATTCTCGTTTACTTCTTTACTCCATTTTTTTCTCTCTCTTCGCTTTGTAATCGCTTAGGCCTCATTTAATGTTGTTTTTTTTGAAGATTCCGCCGATGTATTCCCTTTACGTCTGGGCCTTGTTAGTGTCGCGTTTACGTTGAGGTTAGGGAAGGGGCTCGTAACGGGCCCATTTGAGCTTACGTATCGGTTGATTTCAAAGTTTTTTGACCTCTTTGTTGCTTGAGTACCAAATTACGCAGAAATAATCTTCATCGGCTCCCATTTGGCATGGTTTCTTACAACCATTCATGCCTCGAGGCTTGTATGACCTTTCTTCACGTAAACCTTTTTGTATTCGCTTAATGCTTTGAGGACAATATCCTCTTCGTTTCTTCCGCTCTCCCAACGATATTTTAACATATTTAAAAATAAAAATTTAATTATGTCCTAATATAATTGATCAACAAAAAGTATATAGATAAAAATAAATATAAAAATTGTACCACTTAAATATAGATCACATTAAAACAACTTATCGTCATATTCATTTAAGATTGGTGCAATAAAATTTATGTTATATTGGTTTCTATTTATAGTGATTGGAAAATTTAATAAACAAATCATCAAAAGAGTCGTTTGGGGGGGCCGGGGGGCCGGGGGGGGGGGGGGGGACTAGTTGGCAACTGTCCTTTTTTTGTTGAGGTACGACAACAACATGTCACTAGAATCCAGGTGCGACGTCAAAGGGGTGGTGGCGGCGGTATAGCCTGGCACGCTAGGGCCTCATGGCATTGGCCCTCCTCCCACCCTTAAAGTCAAAAAAGTTGCTCAGCTATCGTGATACATTGCAAAAATTAAGAATACCACTTTCCCATAGAACTTCTTCCCTAATGGAAGAACCTATGGTACACTTGTTCAATATACATAGAGGGATAAGGACTAAACAATGACATAAATTTGAAACCGAGATAGAGCGATACGATGCAAAAATTGAGAATGTTCAATTTTCATTCGTAAAATAGGATGTTAAAACAACATAATAAATAATTAACCTAACTTCTATTTATACTAGATTTGACTTGAATATTAAGTAACATAACTAACTAAAATCTATCACTTGATAAACATAACACCAAATCAAAAAACATAAATTCAGACTTATATCGATCTAAAACTCTGTGTTAGCTTTTAACTCTTTTAATGATCAAAAACTCCAAACAACTTTATACAAATCCTTTCACATCTACGCTTAGTCATGATTAACTCTGTCATTCTCGTTTTTAAAATTAAATCCCGTGCATTTTAAAGCGTACGGCTTTTGTCTACAGATACGAGAATTTTGGAGTGAATTTTCAAAATTCGGACGTGAATTTGGATGATAATGCCCCTCCACGTGAATTGTGTAGCAACGATTCTGCATCGCAGCCAATAACAACCTTCAACCAAGTGGTTCAGAATCTGCTATCTGATATTGTAGATGCTACTCCAAAAACATCTAACTACTATGTAGCATCCACAAGACAAGTCTCAACTGACAATGCAACAGTGTATGCAATTGCGCAGTGTGTTAAAAATGTTAGCCAATCCATTTGCAAAGGCTGCTTGAATACTGCTTATAACAATTTACAAAAATGCCTTCCTGGTAAGGAAGGAAGGGCCATTGACTTCTTTTGCTTTATGAGGTATTCTGAGACTCCATTTTTCCAAAGCAACCAAACAACAAACATTATACCTTTTCTAAGTAAAGGTGAGGCTCTTACTGTTTAACATTTTGCTTAAATGATCAGTGGGGGCTATTGAATTTGCTATTTAATTATTGAAGTGTTATATTAACATAAATTTGCAACTTTCCATGAAGGAAGCTCAAGTAGTTCTGCAATGATAGCTGGAGTAAGTAGTGCCGCTGGTCTAAGTTTGCTTATACTTGCATTGTGGTTGTGGTATCGTAAAATGAAGAAAGCTAAGACTGTTGAAGAAGGTAAGCATATATATACGCCGTAGATGTAAAATTATGCCTAATACAATATCTTAAAACATATCATCATACATATCTTCAAACACAGAATAATTATGTTTCATGTCACCATATGTTTCTTAGATTAGAACTAATATTAATTGTTTGTACCATACATTGTGTGATACTTTTAGCGGAATCTGCACTACAATCAGATAAAAGTTATAGTTACCAGCAATTGCGATTAGCAACCCATGATTTTGGAGACGAGTACAGGGTTGGGAAAGGAGGTTTTGGCGAAGTGTTCAAGGTAATAATTTAATCTTATTCATTGGATTTTTAAAATACCTCCATTGATTTAACAATAGTATTTCATTTTTAACAACTAAGCTTTAATATTGATCACAACATTAAACATAACAAAAAGAGGTTTGCAACAGAATGGTTTTATGTTATTTATTGGTTAATGATTGCATAACATTATTTTCTTAAAAGTCTATCATACATGCAGTTCTTATTCATTTGAAGGCATAAATGCTTGCTTTAGGATATTGGATTTTAAGTAATAGTTTATCCCTCAACAGGCAATTATAGATGATGAGAATGTAGTGGCAGTGAAGAGAATTCATGTTGCTTATGCCAGAGCGAAATCAGAATTTGAGAATGAAGTGAGGCTTATAAGTAATGTTCAACATCGGAATCTTGTGCGACAACTAGGTTGGTGCATTGAAGGGTCAGAGCTTCTTCTTGTCCTCGAATACATCCCACAAGGCAGCCTTGACAACTTTTTATGGGGTAAGTTAATTTTATTCAAGTATTATTTATAACTATTAATGACAACCTTCTCCGATAAATACCTAAAAACTTGATCGCGAACAGGTAAAAAAAGAGGAACTTTAAACTGGGAGAAAAGGTTTGATATTATCTTTGGGGTCGCAAGAGGTCTCGCCCATCTTCATAATGAATTCCTTGTCAAAATAATTCACAGAGTGATAGACACGCGATTGATAAGAACTGAATTAGGCTTGAGATTTTATTAGAGAGGATGATAGTGGCCCGATTCGAGAGGGGCAAGGTCTCCGATTACAAAGGTAAAATAGATAAAAACAACTTGCCTTCAAGATGATAAATAAGCCTACTATTTATACTAGTTGATTCCTGCAATCAGTGGAACAATCTACTCCCTAATTTCTTGAAAGTCCAATATTTGATGGAGAGATTTCAGCCAATATATCACCGTTTTTCTTAACCGAGTGGATTCAACCATTTCCCAAAAATAGAGTTTAATTCTGTCATATTGACAGCTGTAGTCCACTTTCTTTTCCTTGAATACACCTTTAGTGGAACTTTATCATTACTTCCCTCCCGGTAAAACGCCTTGTCCTCAAGGCGGAATGCAGGAAATTGCTCAGCCATCAAATCATAAACTTCCCATGTAGATTCCTCTACCGGATGGTTACACCAAGAAATTAATAGTTCCAGGATGGGACGACCCTCTTCATGAACCCAACGATGTGTGATGACTGATTTTGGCTGATAATCAATTTCCCAGTCTTTGGTAATGGGTAATGGTGGAGCTGGAGCTGAAGAAAAAGGGCCATGGGCAGGCTTAAGCATTGAAATGTGGAAGACTGGATGTATTCTGGCTTCGGGTGGTAATTCCAATTCATAGGCAACTGGGCCTACTGTTCGTTTGACCCGATATGGACCAAAAAATCTTGGAGACAACTTTTCGTACCTACGTTTGGCCAAACTCTTTTGACGATAAGGTTGTATCTTCAGGAAGACGTAATCCCCAACCTGGAACGTCAATTCTCGTCGTTTCAAATTTGCTTGGTTCTTCATCCGATCTTGGGCCTTTCGAAGATTCTGTTTAAGGAGCTTTAACATGTCATCCCGATCAATCAATTGTTGCTCTAGTTCTGCATTTTTAGTCTCCCCCAAGACATAAGGGAACAAAGAAGGAGGTTCTCTACCATAAACAACAGAAAATGGAGTTGTGCCGGTGGACGTGTGGTACCCGGTGTTATATGAATATTCAGCCCACGGTAAGAATGTACTCCATTTGGTTGGTTGTTCACTAGCAAAACAACGTAGGTAGGCCTCTAGGCAGCGGTTTAACACTTCAGTCTGACCGTCCGTTTGGGGATGGTAACTCGTACTGAGTTTTAATTTAGTCTGGCTCAATCGGAACAATTCTTGCCAGAAGTTGCTAAGGAAAACAACATCCCTATCAGATACGATGGAGCGAGGAAAACCGTGTAACCTGATTATTTCTCTACAGAATACCGTAGCTACTCCTTTGGCCGTGAATGGATGAGATAAACATATGAAGTGGGCATATTTGCTTAGACGATCCACCACGACTAAAATAGTATCAAAACGGTTAGATGGTGGTAACCCCACGATAAAATCCATAGAGATATCTTCCCAAATCTGATTAGGAATGGGTAAGGGCTGAAGTAAACCGGCAGGGGATAAAGTTTGGTACTTCTGCTGCTGACATATAACACATTGCTGGACAAATTTCCTGACATCCTGCTTCATCTTTAACCAATAATATCTAGCAGAAAGACGTTTATAAGTTTTTAAAAAACCACCATGACCGCCGATTGGGGTATCATGTGCTTCCTGCAACAGCTTGATTCTGAGAGAAGCTACCTCTGGGATCACCAAACGCCCTTGAAAAAATAAGAACTGATCCACAAGAGAAAAGTCAGCAACAGATGAAGGGTTCTCTTGCAACTTCCGAATCACATCCTTTGTAAATGGATCAGTTTGCAGGCCTTCTTTAACCTCTGCTACCTCGACACACTGAGGGACAATAAGTGCCAATAATTCCCCTGAATGTGGTCGACGAGACAAGGCATCCGCCCCCTTGTTCTCTCTTCCGGCCTTATGGATAATCGAAAAATCATAAGGCATGAGCTTAAGTAGCAATCTTTGTTGTTCTGTAGTGGTAATTCGCTGCTCTAACAAGAACTTCAAGGTATAGTGATCAGTTCGGATGAGAAAATGTCGACCGATCAAATAGTGACTCCATTTTTGCACTGCAAGGACCAATGCCAACAACTCTCTGTCATAAGCTGATTTAAATCTATTAGATGGGGAGAACCCTTTGCTAAAGTATGCCACAGGGTGGTCCTCTTGTGATAAGATTGCTCCCACGCCATCTGATGAAGCATCACACTCTATAATAAAAGTTTTTGAGAAATCTGGTAGCCGCAAAATTGGTGTAGAAAGCAGGGCTTGTTTCAGGTCATTAAAGGCTTTAAGGGCTGCTCCCGACCAATTAAAACCATCCTTCTTGGTCAATTGGGTGAGAGGTCGGGCTATGAGACCGTAGTTACGGACAAAGCGCCTATAATACCCCGTTAACCCAAGGAAACCTCTTACCTCCTTAACTGTTGATGGTACAGGCCATGATTTAACAGCTGATATTTTTTCTTCCTCCACACTAACTCCTTCTGAATTTATTACATGACCAAGGAACACAACCTGTCCTTGCCCAAAGCAACACTTCGATAATTTGGCAAAAAACTGGTTTTCATGCAGTAGTTTTAGGGCCTGTTCTAAATGCAACTTGTGTTGTTCCATACTTGGGCTATAAACTAAAATGTCATCAAAAAACACGAGTATAAAACGTCGCAAGTAAGGTCGGAATAGATCATTCATAATAGCCTGAAATGTGGAGGGAGCATTAGTTAGGCCGAAAGGCATGACCTTAAATTCATAATGACCCGAGTGAGTGCGGAAAGCTGTTTTTTTAACATCTTGGGCCGCTACTCTAATTTGATAATAACCCGATCGCAAATCGAGTTTCGAAAATACCGTAGCTCCATACAATTCATCAAGTAACTCATCAATATTTGGAATGGGGTATTTATCGGGTATAGTTACCTTGTTAAGGGCCCTGTAATCAATGCACATTCGCCATGAATTGTCTTTTTTCTTCACGAGTAGGACAGGGCTCGAGAATGGACTAGTGCTTGGTTGTATAAAACCGGCAGCTAGTAATTCTTCTACTTGTTTCTCTATCTCGGTTTTTTGTGAGTAAGGGTAGCGGTAAGGGCGGATGTTAGGTGGGGTGGAATTGGGTAATAGTGGGATCGAATGGGTTTGTGATCTAACCGGGGGTAAGTGTTGGGGTTCCTCAAAAACTGTGGTATATTGGGTAACAATAGGCTGTAGTGGGGGTGGTATACAAGGGGTAACATTTGGGTCAATGGCTAAGTGTTGGAAGCTTGATGATTTTTGAGGACCGGATGCAATGCCTTGTAATTTATATCGTTTCCCATCTATTGAAAAAATCATGAACATCTCTTGCCAGTTAGCTTGAACCGTGTTTAATGTGGCTAACCATTGAATACCCAAAACTAGATCAGCTCCACCGAGAGAGAAAGGATAGAAATCCTGGGAGATTTTGAGGTCATTAACCTGTATCGAGAGATTTTTGCAAATATGGCCACATCGAATTACATCCCCGTTACCGATTTGAACACCAAAAGGTGCAACCGGTTGCGAAGGCAGCTTTAGTTCTCTCACCAAGACATCAGAAATGAAATTATGCGTGGAGCCACCATCAACTAAAATTAAAATTTCAGTGGAATGAAGCATACCTTGGACCTTCATCGTGGTGGGGTGAGATTTTCCCAGTATAGCATGTAAACTGATTTCAGCAGTTTCTTCTTGATCAGAATCTGTGTGGACCGAATCTGCTATGGGAGGTTCTTCAACATCCTCATCTGCTTCTAGAACCTTGAAGGTACCAGTTTTGCAACGATGACCTGGTCCATATTTGTCACCACATCTGAAACACTCCCCCCGTAAGAAGCGACCTTGTTTTTCTGAGTCCGAAATTCGAGGTAATGTTTTCTGCTGGTTGCTGTTTGTACCTGCTGAAGGTGATATAACATGAGATTTGATCTCAGATGAAGAAGCTTTGTTGGTGGTATTCGATCCCCTTATTGATCGGATAACCCCCAGCTTGGACTCATACTCCAAGGCTAAGCTCATTGCCTTGTAAACTGTACGGGGTTTGTGGATGCGGACGTCGGTTTTTAAATCATCCTTGAGTCCATTTAGAAACACACCTAGCAAACAGTGGTCTGGCCAATTAGAGACCCTCGCAGACCGCTTTGCGAATTCCTGACGGTACTCTTGTACGGTACCCGTCTGTCGAATGCTACAAAGGTATTCATCAGGGTTTTGAAATTCTGCTGGACCAAAATTTTTCTGTAAAGCCTGCACTAGTTCTTCCCAAAATGTCATCTCTTGATTTGTGGACAACCAAGAATACAAATCAAGAGCGTCTCCCTCAAGATGCATAGCCGCTACATCAACCTTATCTTCATCAGATACGTCGTAGTATTTAAAATACTTTTCAGCTTTAAGGATCCACCCCCTTGGATCACCACTACTAAAAGCGGGAAGGGTGATTTTGGTAGACGGGCGATACCGGTTGTTCCGCCAGGACGTTTCACCTTCATCAGACTTCCCCGACCCACTGTTGGACTTTTCTCGTTGATTCTTCAGGGCAGCAACTTCTCCTTTTAATGACTCAAATTGTGCAGCAATGGCAGCTAGTTGGGTGGCTACTGGATCAGCCTGACCACTGCTGCCATCAGAGTTACTCCGGGTACTTGGAGCCATGTTTCCCGGCAATGGAACCAAATGATAGACACGCGATTGATAAGAACTGAATTAGGCTTGAGATTTTATTAGAGAGGATGATAGTGGCCCGATTCGAGAGGGGCAAGGTCTCCGATTACAAAGGTAAAATAGATAAAAACAACTTGCCTTCAAGATGATAAATAAGCCTACTATTTATACTAGTTGATTCCTGCAATCAGTGGAACAATCTACTCCCTAATTTCTTGAAAGTCCAATATTTGATGGAGAGATTTCAGCCAATATATCACCGTTTTTCTTAACCGAGTGGATTCAACCATTTCCCAAAAATAGAGTTTAATTCTGTCATATTGACAGCTGTAGTCCACTTTCTTTTCCTTGAATACACCTTTAGTGGAACTTTATCACAGAGATATAAAACTAAATAACATTCTCATAGACAACGATTTTCAACCAAAAATCTGCGATTTTGGGTTGGCAAGATTATTGCCAGAAGATCAGACCCATGTTAGCACAAGGCTAGCTGGCACACTGTAAGTTCGTGTATACATTATGTTTAAAATATATTTTTATCTTATTCGGATACCTTCCTTTTCACATGATCATATGTTCCATGATGAGATTGATATAGAGGATACATGGCACCAGAATATGCAACCAAGGGACATTTATCAGAGAAGGTTGACATCTATAGCTTTGGTATCGTGCTCCTGGAAATCATCAGTGGTCGAAGATGTACCGATGAACACTTTGGTGGACCTGACACATCTCACCTTCTTGAACATGTAATATACATATACATAAAACTTCAACTTTTTCTTCTTCATTGAGTGAGCTTAAATGTTAATCACTTCCACATGCAAATTGAACTCTTATAGACTAAATTGCAAATGTGTGATGTACATTATTTTGCTGAACAGGCATGGCGGTTGTATGAGAAAGGCATGCACATAGAGTTGATTGATGATTCAATAGGTATAGAAGAACACCATATAGCAAATGTGATGAAGACCATAGACATTGCTTTAATGTGCACTCAGTCACCGGAGTCTTTGCGACCAACGATGCCTGAAGTTGTTTTGATGTTGTCGAGTGGGCTATCTCTAGGGCCAGGAAAACTAATCAAGCCAAGTTTCATTGACTCTCGTAGAGTCATTCACATTGGTGCAATTGGGTCACAAATTAAGTAATCTGTAATGTTTAAATACAATTTGTATTGAACTTGTGGAAAGATGAAATTTTTTTAAAGAAAATCTTATTTAATTGAAGGAAGAAAGGTATTATTCTTTCTTTGCATCTTATAACTAAGCTGATCTATAATCTCAATTTTTTGGTATCTGCTATTAATCCTAAGAAGACAAAAGCAATCGTTTCTTGATCAACATTACAAATTGAACATTGGTGAAATTGATGTCAACAGCTCCTTTGCCTCCATTAAGTCTTATGGGGATTGCTCCATTAACAAATATCTATAAAAAAATATTTGAACTTGGATCAGCTAGACAAAGGTCAACAAATAAAAGTGACCCAACTTAAAAAGAACAAAACTTAGGCTACGTTTTAACTTATGAAAGGCGTATAAGTAGTTGACGAAAGATTTTGATGAGCGGATCATGCGGCTAACAAAAGGGGTTTGGTCCAACCATTCATCTACTAATCATATCACCGAAAGCCCCGATTTGGATAGGAATGGGTTTTTCAAATTTATGTAATTTTGAATTGTTTCCTTTTATATGTGGAAAACCATGTGAATACTTGATTTGAGTAATGCATTTAGGAAGTCAATTTTGCATTTAGGTAGACAATTTATAATTTTCCCAGTTACTTCAATGAGATACTTAGACACACCATATAACAAGGAGCTTCACGGTTAAGGATAACCCACACCATACCAGTTGCAAACATGCATTTGTAACGTGGACGCGAACCTACAGCGCAAAGAAGTCACAACTAGTCCACAAGTATTGCCACGCTTTCCGATTGTTAAAAGCGAACCAGATTTTACCCCAACTGGTAATCAAAGATCAAAGCACAACTGAAAAGAATATGAAAAAGATGGATACACAAGCTTAAAATTCTTAAATATCATTCTTCAAAGTGATGCAAACCAACATATTCACAGGTAAAATTTATGACGAGTAAAGACCACAATCCGTTTATGACCTGGCGAGTTAAATAACTACCATTAACTAACTTTAACTACCTAACATATAATAACGGCACTTCTAACCCTTATACTTAATAAACTAAACAAGTTTAGTTTTTTTTAACACCCCTTATACTAAACTTAGGTTAAGCGAGGTCTTCATCCTTTGAGATTTAGTATGCCATCATGGTAGTGTTGGTTCCTCATCCTCCTCCCGGATCAGGTTTGCCTCCTCCTTTTTTCTCCCATTTTAAACTTTTGTGCTTGAAGTATAAGTTTATTACACTTGAAACACCTTATGTGATCTTCGTTTTGATAGGCTTGGTTTCCTTTTTTAATCCTCCATGTCTTCCTATTCTTGAGTTTAATATGGGACATTGACAACTCATTGATGTCCCTCCTTTCTTTGAAGTTACAACTTCTTTGTCTTTGGACTCAACCACTTTTCGAATCTTCTTTTTCCCAATCTTAATGGATTTAATTCCACTAGTTTTGAATCGAGTGTGATTTCCACTATACTAGTATCGGATTGTAGGTTACAGGAAATTCAAGAATCGCTCATTCTCAAACCATCAATCGCAAAATAAATGATGATTGGATTGGTTAACAAGCACACACATGACAAAATTAAAGGAACAAGGTAAATAAAGTTTAATCTTGATTACACTGTTGCATAAAGGTTACATAATAGGAAATTGTTCAAGTGCTATAATTATCAAAGTGAAACATCTATATATTATATCTAGATGTTCTCGCATGAAAACTTACTAACAGCTAAATGTTCTCGCTCGGAAACTACAATTTTCTTGCGAATTCTTCTAGTTCTCGCTTGAAGTTGATTTTCATTTCCCGACCCTTTTGGTTTGACCTCTATAATCTCCTCTTATGCTTAGTAAATTAAAATGACTCTGAATGATAAGTTAGATGAATAGATTAGTAGTAGACCGCAAAGGCTTAATGATCAATCATTCTTAAGCAGAGTACGTGCATTATAACTTAAGTGGTGCTAGATCATTGAAATTAGGTTTAATATCCTCATTCTTATAATTACATTATAAATCACTACTTTTTCTATCTTATTTTCAGTTAAATAATATTTTTATGTATTTATCATTATGTTTTTTCTGTCTTACATTCACAATCACTTTAAAAAATATTAAAAAAAATTATACGAGTTGAATAATATTTCGCCAAATATATAGATAAACAATAATAGTTTCTCTCTTATTAGTTTACTGTAGGGAACATACTCACAATAATAAAGAAAACCTACCATGAATGCTCATAATGAAGAGAAGGACACCCAAATTAGTATTCAAGGACTAGTTGACCCATAGACGGGTAGGTTTAAGTACAGTGGGTGCAAATGATGTAGCTCACCGAGTAAAGGAAGGGTGGTGCGAGTGGAAGTGGTGTTAGGGGTATTGTGTGACAAGAGGATTCCAGCAAAATTAAACAGAAAATTCTATAAAGTTGTAGTTCAACGAGCTTTATTATACGAAATTGGTTGCTAGACCATTAAGAAGTCACACGAGAGACAAATACAAGTGATAGAGATGCGTATAATGAGGTGGATGTATGGCAACCTAAGGATGGATTACATAAGAAATATGGTGTTCTGGTAGAGATTACAAGTGAGATGCATCACAAACAAAAGTAGATAAGGGCCATTGAGATGGTTTGTTCATGTAAAGTGAAAAGAAACTATATAAAAAAGAAATGTAAAGAGATAAAACATCAGGAAAAAATAAAATGAAACTCATAAGAAGGGGTGAAAGACACTGAAGTCACAAATGAAGGACAAACGAAAAAACCTGAAAACAAATAAAGGACGGGGAATGACGGTAAAACCATAAAAATGTTGACAGTAAATACTTTATAAGCAAAATATACATAATTGATTAATATGCCAAGTATATGAAATTTGATTGGGCACAATGCAAATTATATAAAAATCATATATCAATGCCTGCCAAACTTATGTGAAATCACAAACCATCAGTTTGGGTGATTAAAATGCATATCATAAATATGCAATCACAAGTTCACAATAATGAGTTGTGACTTAAACACATACATAGTTTTCTAGTTCCTGATTCTTTTTTTGAAGCTCAGATTTCAACCTACAAATGAAAGATAAGTGATGGTGTGGACATGCAAATGTGAGCCAGAAACGGATGAGAACAAATGCGATAGTTTTGGTGGCTAATTTGATGGTTTCGGAACCTAGAAATGTCGATCGATGGTTTTGGGGCCTATAAATGCTGATTTGATGGTGGTGGTGGTGGAGGCGGCAATTTGATTCGATGGGGTTTAGGGTTTGGCCAGTGGTGGTGGTGGCGATGCGTGACTATGTTTTCTGCCGGTGGTGGTGGCTGGTGCGTGGTATCATGGTGGTGATTCAAAGAGAGGGTTTGGTGGGGCTTTTGTGAAGTTTAATATATTTGGGCTTTTGTGAGTAATATAAGTAACGCACACCGGATTTTAGAAAACATAAAATGAGACTGAAAGATGAAACACATTTTTTTAAAATGATTCTATGTTTTTTTTCTATTTTATGACAACAAAGCACTGGAAAGAAGATGCACGTCTACGGAGGAGATTACAGGTGTGGTGGTGGGGTGGATCTTTGACAGATTTGATTCACCGAGCCTAAGGGAGATTGTATAGGCAAGTCTAGAGGCTCTAGAAACCAAAATCACATCGTGCGAAAATATCATCACCAAGCAAGAACGTTGATTCAGCGAGAATTTAATTATGGGTCAAAAACTTTGAAGTTTAGAGCGAGAACTTGTAACGTAGTGTAAATAATTATGTTGGAGCTTAATTCGTCACAGTTGTCATTTTGAATAGAATAAATTAAAGAAAAGGACCTTGATTCTTGTAATTTATTTCACTTTTCAATCTATATTTTTGGTAATTACACTAGCAACCTTTATGCATATGGTTTGTTTCATTATCGGTCCTTTAGTGTTACGGTAGTTAATTTGCATCGTTAATTTATGTCACATGATTATCCTATGAGAGTATATGCGCAAAAGATATCCAGCATAGTTCAAAAATGAATCGACTTATTAAGGAAACTAGTGTGTATTCATCCACGCGCGTTTCGCGTGTGATGAATCGGGCTCAGAAAAAACTTTCAGTTGCGGTTGCTAACCTGAATGGTAGCCATGCCAAAACAACCGATATCATCGTTAGTTATCATCACAGCCCTGTAAAGTACCACATGTAATGACGAAACAAACAACTCAAATGAATATAAGCTCAACCAAAGGATACAACAGGTCAGATGAGTTCATCATCATAAACATCTTTCGTAACAATATGCGAAACCCAAATCGTCAACATCCAAGATGAATATCGTGCTAAAAGTCTCAGATGAGCGGATACTCATCATCATCGACATACACACGCATTAGGTACCCTAATGCCTCAATCGGCCAGAAAAGAGGACATCAGAGATAATCATCAAACCATCACCACCGGCACACTCACCGACCTGAAACATTCGCCTGCTCTACCTCAACCGCAAACGGGAGGCCGAGCGGTGGTTCAAAGCCTCAAATGAGGGAAAATCACACGCATTAGGTACCCTAATGCCTTAATCGGCCAAAAAAAGGATATCAGAGATAGACGTCAAACCTTCACCACGGGCACACTCACCGACATGAAACAACCGCCTGCTCTACCTCAACCGCAAACGGGAGGCCGGGCGGCGGTTGTCCCCAAGGGAGCAAAAGCCCCCGACATTCAGATCGATGTTCGCAAGAGTCCAAACCCCTGAATAGGTGTCGATTTCAACGAACATCAGACGATTGGAACCTCAACAGCTTGCAAGTCGGCTGGCCACATGAAAGAGGAAACGGATAGGTACAGCCGGTGAGCCCACCGCCTCGATTCAGCCGGAAACAGAAGGCCGACGGCCTGACACATCCTGACAAGCGGCTGCCGCGACCGCAAAGCAAAATAGCGACCATTAGCGACGGCGCCAATGTTACAAGGCGGAGGCCACGATGGTAATAGGCACCGACACCTACACCGACGCAAGCACCTCCTGCATGTTGGCGGCCAAATGAGTCGGCAAAATCAAATGAAGCAGATGACAACCATTAAAAGGCGAAACGCAACAGCCGAGAAGCACAACAAGCGACGGCATAATCAGTCGAAGGAGACGACGACCATTAAAAGGCCCAGCGCGACAGTCGATGGAACACAAAAGCTGAGGGAACATGAAGTTACCGAAATACCCCTGAAACACTGTTTATGGGGTTGGTAAATTCATATATAGGGTAATATGATGAGTAATACATTGAGATTGACGAGTAAAGCATGAAACATATTCAATATTTTTATCATTATTTTTTAAAGCTAGTTATATTAAAATTTATTGTTTCATATAATTTAAATACCAATAATAAACATAATACAAACAAATTTGAATGCATGCTATGTGAATTTATATAGAAAAATACGACCAATAAAACATTAAAACTATAAAACGTTGAGACTTACGAGTAAAATCTAAAACAATTTTGATATGTTCTTATTATTACTTTTTTAAAGTATTTATATAAAAACTTATTGTATCATATAATTTAAGTATCAATACTCAACTTAATATATATGAATTAGAATGCAAGGCACTTGGAGTTATTTAAATGCTTTGCTTAAATTAGAATGCTAGTTTTATAAAAATATATTGTATCATATGAGTTTTATATTCTTATGATTATGAAAAAGCATCTAAACTATGTGGTCTGCATTCTAATTTTTATGTTTTAAGTTTATTACAATTTTTTAACAGCAAATTAAGTTTTTTGATGACATACAAATTATACGATACAATCTTTTTTTTAGGTGTTACGTACTCGTCTATCTCAAAATTTTACCAATTATATTTTACTAATTCATTGATTTTTTTGGATTATGCCACCTTTATATTTTTTACACATATACCCTTATATAATAATCACGTGACCTAACTTAATAATACAAACTAACGAACCACTAAACTAAAGGATAAAATATGAAACAAATCATATACATAAAGGTTGTTTAGTGTAGTTAGTAGAGATAAATGTTGAAAAGTGAAATTAGTTATATAAATAAAGATGTTGTTATGTAATTTACTCGTTGAATATTGTAAAGCTTTATGTAATTGAAGTAATCAGAGAGAACAATTTATTTACTCGATTGTTCATTCCATTTGACTTGTGTGTAATTGTATTGTTTCATTCATTCCGTGCTTGATTTGATTGTTCGGATCATTTTTTTTGTTAATTTAGTGATAAATCCTGGATTTTACATAGTTAATAACTAAATAACTCATGCCAGTATGCCACCACATGTCATAAACTAGGAGGTACATCGCGCTTTGCCGCGAGAATGACTACGCACGAGGGTTGTTATACGTGTGCGTTTGCGTTTCCTGTGCTGGTTCAAAACATTGATATGTAGCAAGTAATTGTTAAATAGTTAATAATGATATTGCAACATACAATATATTAGAATTAAGAAATATAACATTAGTGTAGGTACAAACTACAAAAAATAAGTTATTTAACTGATTTAAAAGCTTTTAGTTAAATATTAAAAAAAAAATAAAAAATAAACCACAACATATATTTTTTAGTTTTCATTAATATAATAAAAAATATTAAAAAAAGTAAGTAATAAAAATTGCCCCATAAAAACACAAAGCACTATTATTAATCAAAATGGTTTACACGTGATTTGTACCCGGGTGCTAACCAAAAAGAGGCTTGGTTTACCGGTACCACAATTCAGCTGTGGTTGTTTTACCTTTAGGAAAATTTGTATATAACAGTTTTAAATAGCAGAAAAGACAACAAAGAAAAAAAAGAAAAAAAGTTGGACATGTGTACCAATCAAAATAGGATAACACAGACATCACTTGCTAAATGTTATTATTAGAATTTACCTCCCCCAAATTGTTTTTCCCACTTATGTTCCTATAGTGTGTGAGAGATATCAAGCAAAGATAACAAAGTCCTTGTAATGTGATGTACGAGTAATAATCGTGGAAAAGATGGTGGTAGCCTTAAGTAAATTTTTACTCTTATCATTTAATATTTAGCATTTTAAGTTAACTTTTTATCAACAAACACACTCTTTCAACTCTACATATTTTTATGTTTATTTTCACCACACTTACATTTAGTAGAATTTAATAAAACGATCTTTGATCAAAGTGCACCACTCTTTTAGCAGAATGTCCCGTTGGAACGAGAACATTAGGTAATTAACTTGTCACCAATGATATTCAGCTCAAGTAGTTCAAGTCTCATCTATGAGTCTACGACAAAAAAAAAAGACTTTAGGTTGAGGTAGGGGGTTTCTCACATGAGAAGAGTTTCCATCCAAGTGTGATCTTAGTTTTAAAACTGATTGAGACAGACTGATGTATAGGTTTCTCTTTAAAGATGTGTCAGTCGAGCACACTAAGGTTTCATACTTAAGTAACGGAGATAATCGGGTGGGCTATTGAATTGTAAGTAATCAATTAGCCGTTTAGAAAAAGGTAATTGACTCGTCACTAAGTCTTTGTAATTTAATGTACAAGAAACCGTGGTGGAAAAGATAGTGGAGCCTGAACTAATTGACTCGATCCTGACAATAAATTTGTCCCCACAATCACGTTTTGTTGATCATTTGATTGCTATTTATTATTATAACCTTTTTATTTATAATATTATTATTATTCTTAATCATTTTATCCTTTAATGTTGACCCATGAGGCCATAATTTGTGCTTAAAATCCCACAACCTTCAACGCAAACACAAACATGAAAAAACCCAAATCCTATTCCCCTTTGCAAACACCCATCTTCTGATCATGATGGTGTTGGTTGTGTTAACGGTGTTATTATTGACTGAAACAGCGTTTTCACAATCAAAAACCAATGTTACTTATGCTAACATCCCCAACCATTGCCTCGGTAGCTTACCGACATTGAACTTTATCACGAATCGAAATTCTACGTTAAATGAGCTCAAAATGCAACTATCGAGTAAAAGGGTTCTCTATGCTAGAGCGCAAAATGTAAGCGCTGGGGCTCCGGTTTTCGCGCAGGCTCAGTGCTGGAACTACCTCAGCGTGGATCAGTGTGTTGATTGTGTTAATATTGGCGTGTTTAACCTTGTCAAATGCATAACTGGTGATAGTGCTTACGTCTTTCTTGATGATTGTAGTGTCAGGTATGGTTTTCTTCTGTTTACCATGCCTCATATTCTACATATATGCTAGTGGTCGTCATATCATATGTATATATATTATTATTATTATTATTATCACACTTGTAAATCACATGCAACCCTTTTCTTTGCTGTTTGGAATGAAGTGATACAACTAGTTAATTTTGTATATATGAATAATTAAAGCAACTTACAAGCAGGGCAGAACAACTTATTTAAAGGGTCTCAATCGAACTAAAAATGATGATGTACATACCAAGAATATAATATTGTTATGAAATCAACAATCCTAAACTGCTAAATATTATTTTTAGCCTTAGATTAATTATCCAATTAAGAAAACAATATTTTAGAACGCGCAAAGAAATATCTCATACGCAAGTCGATACTTGATTAGAACAAGTCAGCAACCAAATGAAACCAATCGACGATAGCGATTGAAGGCCTTGAATCTTGACGCTGTAGTTGATTGAACAATGATCCTTAACGCAAGTGGTCGAACTGAGGTACCGAAAACAATTAAATAAGGTGAGGTCTAGGCTTCGAGAATCACGTTGAGCATAAATGCTTAGGGTTGAGTAATAGGGTTTTTCTAGCTTTGTGTGTGGGGTGGGGACCCAGTTCAGTGGCGGACCTAGAAAACATTTTTATGGGGGTCGGAAAGTTTTAAGAGTCATTCGTGTATTACCGAATATTGAATTTTTCTAGTCTGATCCAGTTCAGTTTGGTTGGGTCACTCAATAAACATATAAAATCAAATTAAATCTTAAATACATAAATAATAAAAGTATGTCAATCGTTATATAAACAGATTATAGAATACAACGTCGCTATAGTTGCTTTCTACGGGGCTTCATTTTATATGAATCTAGTCATCACACCAAACAAAGAAACACTCCTAAGCTTAACATCTGATTATATATACTTCATTTCTCATTTTATATAATAGAGGTTCATAATTTGACTCACTATACAAGCAAATAAACTCAGACATATAAGTAGAAGCTTTATGAAACAATATATACAAAAAAGCAAAATATGTACATTCATATTTTTAAGTATTATAATCTAGAAACAAAAGAAATAATAAAACTTGTAATAAAAGAAACAAAACAAACTAATTAAAAAAGATTAAAAAACTAAACATGCATAGATTCCGTTTCTTAAAAACTTTGATTTTAATTTGACAACAATGAATATTTAATCTGATATTAAATAAAAATATTAATCTAAACATAATGAATAATTAAAAAGGAATTGAGTAATCAGAATATTCTAATATATTAAGAAAAATTAGCTAGTTAAAAATTTTCACTTACGAATAAATTGAATCACCTAATTAATAACAATAGAAATTACCGTAATTGCAATCATTCTATTAGGAAAGTATTGTCAAATTGCCTTTTAAAAAGGTATTATTAAATTAAATTTTTTATCTTTATTAAAATTGAATAAGTCTCTCAATCGACTTTTTTGTAACTCGCTTTAAAAAGCCTATGATACCCAAATCTCATTTCTCTGATCTCTCTTATACTTCTGCAAACTACTCTGCAACCAAACTCTCACATCTCTCTAGTCAAGTCCTATATAAAAACACTGTAAGGTAAAAAAAACAAAGACTACAACAACATGCCTTTGCAAGAGGAATTTGTAAATTTCAAATTAACTTTCTTTGGTTTTCATTTTCAAAAAAGATTGATGGGTGTCGACATCAAAAATCATTGGGGGTCGCGATTACATATACTAAATATGAAAAAAGAAGTTCATGGGTGTCGGGTGGACCCCATATTCTCTTCATAGGTTCTCCCTTTGGGGAGGGGGGGGGGGGGGGGGGGTTGGTGATGTGGTCCTTGCTAAAAATCGGATAGATGAACTCGATTATGATAATACATATTTTTGAAGTATGGTCGTACTTGCCGTTAAAAGAAAAAAAAAACTTGGGTAAAAAATAAAGAACAAAATATTACACAAGAGGCTGTAATATATACATTTAAGTTTTTAAATATTAGGGCGTTATTGGATTTTAATAATACTAATTTTAATTTATTAGCCGAGATTAAACCCAACTCAAAAAATATTTACAGACACTTTAAACTTTAAGCTTATTTTCTCCTCCAACAATCGCTTACTAACTGAGAGTTAACCCCATTAGTTTTTTTTATAACATGAACTACTTATGTGGTCAAAACACTAAGCAGAAGTTGAAAATTATCATCGTGTCCGTCAGTCTGAAACAATCTGAAACTTCTGCAACTTGAAACCCGTCAATATCCATTTCTTAGTTGAAACCATTTGACTCGTTGGAGGTGGATTTCAGGCGAAGATGAAGGCTAGACATCGTAAAACGAATCTAATGCAGGCTAGGGGCAACGAAATTGAAAAATGTCTCAAAGTTGGTCTCATTTTATTAAAAATACTAACAGAGATTGACTTTCAGCTAGTAAAAGATAATTGAAGGAAAATAAGTTTAAAGTTGAGAGTGTCTTAAAAATTTATTGAATTGGGATTAATCCCGACCAATATTTAAAAGTTTGGGTTATTAAAATTCAATAATCTAATATTAGGGGTTTTACTTTTTGCATGACATCCTAGCCTTACCCACTTATCTAATAGACCGGCCGATCCTACTTACATATGTGGGTGTTAACAATACATCCTATTACATTTACTTTTATTTTTTGTTTTCGAAAAGCTTGTAATGTACTTATATTAAAGATTCATATCTATACTGTAATTATATAATTTAAACACTCAAACTTTAGCGAATACACGTACTTTAGAACATTTCCTTTCATTCTTAGACACTCCATTTTGTACGCTAGCCTTCTTATTTAATTCTCTGCGCTAAGATTCCACTAAATATTGTCACGAATAAAAATACGGCACTTACTCTGTGTTCCCAAGTTTAGTTAACTAGAAAAAAGAAAAGTTCTTTCCTTTCTTTTTTCTCACTTCATTTTATTTCAATTTCAAAAAATTGATTTTAGACATTATCTTCCTTCAATTTCTCCTTTTTTTCGTTTTTAAGTAAACTCGAGAATACAACTTTATTACTTTTTTTTACACTTTCTCCCATTAAAAAAAGGGTTGATGGATTTAAATACTCCCAACTATTGGGAATTGGCCGCTGCCACCCCCAAGTATCATTTTGGAGAATAGAACTCCCAAGTAATTAAACACTTCGGTGTCTGTATCACCTGCCGTTTGTCAAAACCCTAAGACGTTAACTTTCTGATGATGTGGTACGCATACGTGTATAGGCCTCGCTTGTGTGGCAACTGACATGGTTAAGGCCACATCATCAGAAAGTTAACGTCGTTAGGGTTCTGACAAACGACGGATGATACAGACACCGAAGTGTTTACTTGGGAGTTATATTCGCCAAAATGATACTTAAGGGTGAAAGCGGCCAATTACCAATAGTTGATAGTATTTAAATCCATTAACCCTTAAAAAAACTTTGTAACACAACTGTTTTTTATTTGATGCACTGCACTTTTTCTTTCTCCATAAATGAACTCCGAAAAATAACGTAAGTATAATTTCTAGTCAAGAATGATAACTATATAATCTATTATAATAAAAGAAGGTTTTAAGATGACACTTGGCATAATTCTAGACTATTTAATTCTAATTTTCCCGCTTCTCTCTTTTATTAATTAATTACATTAAATACTAATGATGTTAATTAATTTTTTAAGATTAAAAATAGTTTTTTAATAAATTAAGAGAGAGATATTTTAATAAGTGTAACTTCTAAAGAAACAACAATTTTAAAAATAAAAACTTTTTCTGCCTTTGGGGAATGCGCAGGTGAAGAGCTTACATCAAATATTGTAAAATTACAAAATAATTTAAAATCGGACTTTTTAAAAAAAAATTATAAAACAACATAATTAAATTTTAGAGTTAAAATAAGAAAATTTTTAAAACTAAAATCTTTTAAAATGGTTTGTCTTGCAACAAATTGTTTAATTTTTTTCTGAAACGAAAAATAAAAAAGGTTTAAAAATAAAAGTTTAAAAAAATAATATTATTTTTTATTAATTATATCCTTACTCATATGTAATTTTAATTGTATCTTAGTTCAAAATATCCTTTATAATTAATAACTAATTATTTAATATTTTATTTATTCAACCCGTGTAATACACGGTATACTAACCTAGTAATAACAATAAGACAATGAGAAAGCATTGAAATTTCAAATAAATCCAAAGGATGTAAATAGCAATACGAATCTATAGCCGAAAGAAAATATTACAACATTAACCCAAAAATATCATTTATATTAATGACACTCAGACCCTTCTATTTTATAATTTAGTTTAACTTCCAATGCTACACATAAACTAAATTAAGGAAGATCTTCAATGTTCAATATTGGATATTTGTTGCTTTATTTGGACCTTGAACTGACTCCATATTTTTGGTTTTTGAGAGAGAAAACATTTATCATAAGAAGAGAGAAGTTAAAGATATTGAAATTTGAGTAGGAAGGAGAAAATTATTTATGCCTTTGTAGAGAGTTGAAAAAAAGTTATCAAATAACTAAATGAGAATAAAACATTAACATTTTTTAATATTTTGTTTTTTTATTTTTTAGGTGCATTATATAATGTTTAAAGTAAATAAATGTATGTTGTTTAAATTGTATAACGTGGTGTTATAACTTTTATGCATGCTACATGTTGGTTATATATGGGACTATTGTGCAAATAGACATAACATTGCCATAAATATAATTTTTTTTTTTTTGTAATATGCTATCGAGTCATATTTTAATACTCTATAATTAAACATCAAGGGATTGAATAGTAATTTGCAAGTGATTCAAGCATACAAGTATAATTGTTTTTTTGCATTAGATAATGTTACGATTTTGAGTATAAGCGTTTCAAACATAAAAGTACAATTGGTTTTTGTAAAGAATAATAATGTTAGAAATTATTGATTTTGAGTTTTTTATTGTTTGGCTTTCTATTAATTTTGTTTTTCTTTTATAAGTTACGTTTGGTAAATTTTATAAAAATTGAGTTTTTTTTAGCTATACTCAAAATCGAGTGTTTTTTTATTGCATGCTATAGCGCATGACGTTAAAGTTGTGGTACCGTGATGGATCCAACAGTTTATAAGCGGGCAACATCATTGCCAATTTTTGTATTATTGGAAGCGGTATCGGTCTTCGCTATTATGGTTTTCGACGAGACGAACCAATAATAACCAAACTCCTGTAACGTACGTAGCATGGGGAAACGACCAGATTCCCGCCGCGAAGGGCGGTGGGAAAAAACTAGCTCACAATAATTTAACCGTTGATTCCAAACGACTCATCCATTGCATTTAGAAGATAACGGTTAAACCCAATTGACTCTTAGTTACGTTTAGTCCCCAACAAAATGAATATTAGAATTTTGACCCTAGAATATAGTTTATACTAATGATACTTAAATCTTCCTAGTGTATAACTTAGTTTAACTTCCACTAGTCCTTTTTTATTTTTAACTTTTGTTGAAGATAAGTAAAAATATTATTGGGCTAAATATTAAGTGGTAAATGTTGTACACTTTCATTTCTTAAGGTATGAGGTGTTTTCCGACTTCTATAATAACCCAAATGTCAATATTGGTGCGGGTGGAGTACCTGGCTTTTCGATTTGTGGCAATGTGTCCGCATCTCAGGCGCTATCTAATCATACTCTAAATATGGTAGATGATAATCTATCGGATATCAGAGATGCTACACCCAAAGCATCTGATTTATACGTAGCAAGCGTGATGCGAAACACAAATGAAAATGCAACAGTTTATGCTATGGCACAGTGTGCTATAGACATAAACAAAGCCATTTGCCAAACCTGCATGAATACAGCTTACAACAAGCTAAAAGAATGTCTTCCAAGTACAGAAGGAAAGTATTTTGACAATGCATGTTTTGCTAAGTATTCAATGACTCCATTCTTCAACGATAACCAGACAATAGATATCAAGAGTATCCTAAAAGGTGAGGCCACTTCATCATCTAATTTCTTGAAATAAATTGTTAATGACATTGTTAATCTTTGATGACCCCCTTAAGTTTGCATGTCACATTGTAACTGTTGAGCTAATAACTTCTGTATGATAGATGTTCATCCAAGCAAGGTAGTCATCGTTGCTGGAGCCATTGGTGGTTTAGTTCTCTTACTCCTTATCATTGTTTTGTGCTTATTTCGAGTTCCAAAGAATTCTAAGAAGACTGAACAAGGTGATTGTATAACTGTTTTCGTATCAGATAACTTTTCGTTTATCCCAAATATAAGTATGGCTACTTCGGATGACCTTTTCCGTGTATGACAGGCTAGAACAACTTTAGTTGTAAACCCACAAATGCTCACAAATGCTTTTAATCACAATACTTACAAACATCCACATAAATGATATATTGTCTCATGGTTTGTATTTTAGATTTACTGGGTTGTACCAACTTTTGGTTTGTTTTTTTGTATCTTTAATTTTTTTTTTACTTAAAACTTTTACAATATAATCTTGCAAATTTTCACTTTTAACTTTGGTACTTTATGCTTTCATCTTTTATAAAATTTTCTTTTATATTTTGATTTAAATTATACAAGCAAACACGCCGCAACATATGCATGTTTCAATGTTTTTACGCCTTTTTTTCTCTATTTAACGGCTTCGTCACAATGCACGGGTCCTATATCGACTTAGTTTATTTTTTTTAATGTTTACATTTCATGTTTGAAGTTCAACGTTTTTACGTCTAATTTTCACTTGTTTTTATTTTTTTCTTTTCTATTTCTTATTAATACGAGTTTTTCCGATATTAAATGTTAGTGGTCGCCGATGATTGCGTGACATTTGCTATTACTTGGCATAGTTTTACGCCCCCCGTCACAACGTGGGGGGCTTAATTCTAGTTCCTTATAATTATTACTTTTTCGTCCACATTTAAATTTATTTTTCATATCTACTTTATTGTTATTATTATTATTATTATTATTATTATTATTATTATTATTATTATTATTATTATTATTACTTCTACTACTACTACTACTACTATTATTATTATTATTATTTAAACTTTAGTTTTTTATATCATGCGATTTTTATATATTCACAAATATAAAAATTTTAATTTTTATCAAGTTTTTGGCATATATATTTATATATATATATATATATTTAAAACAATTATTTTGTTAATTTATTATAAATTGTCAAATATAATATACATATGAAGGGAAAAAGAACTAAAATCAACCTCTCCCACACCCATACATTACATGTTCATAGCAATTCGTGCCCCGAATTTATCTATCAAAGAAACCCATGGAAAAGGTCATGCCTTATGGTCTTCGCATGAAGCTCAGACATTGATGCCACAAACACCACCTCATTATGAGTGTTCTTATCTAATACCAAATATATTTTCATGTAATTTATAGTCGGTTCATAATACTTACATAATACTAATAATATTCATTCTCATTTGGGACATGCATGTAATTCCTTGAACACAGAGGATTTAAAGGGCATGCTAATTTATGATTATAAAGATCTACAGTTGGCAACAAATAATTTCAGCAAAGACAATATTCTAGGGAAAGGAGGTTTTGGTGAAGTGTTCAAGGTAATTAATAAAGTATAAACATATCACATTTGACTTCTAAACAATAGCAAATGCGTTTTAGTGATTGATTTTGGTTGCTACAAAGTTGCTAATTTTGTGTCTATTTTTGTTGGTCGCAAATTTAGGGCTCTTTTACCTATTTTTGAAGTAATGAAAGATATAGCTTGAATTCTAAAGAAAGACATGCCGTTGTTGATGATAAGTTTCATTATATTTATGTAGGCTTAGTAATAGCTAAGTTATTGATGAAGACCTCTCTTAACAACTTACTTTTATAAAAAAAAGATTTCTTTAACTAAATGATAATTGAAAACATATAGGCAATCATTGATGATAAGAATGTTGTCGCGGTGAAGAAACTTCAAGTACATGATTTTAGAACAAAAGAAGAATTTAAGAATGAAGTTAAGCTTATAAGTAATATTCATCATCGAAATCTTCTTCGTTTCCGCGGATGGTCGAGGGAAGGATCTGATCTACTCTTGGTCCTGGAATACATGGCAAATGGAAGCCTTGATCAATACTTGTGGGGTAAGTTGAAGTTGTTACTCACAATTGTTCATTTAATTCTTGGAAATGAATAGCAATCATTTCATATAAAGACCAAAGAACAAGGATTACTTACTTTATTGAATGCGATGAGCAATATAAAGTTTGAAAATGATAAAGTGTTTTTTTCTTTTTTCTTAATATACTCCTATTAACCATCTATACATGCGTCTTGTAGGATTTCAATCCTCAATCTCTTGAGTATAAGGGATACATCTTACCACTATTATGTCCCTGTCGGGAAAAAGTTAAAACAAGTTTTCTGAAATATTCTATCCTTACCCCTTTTACATTTTCTAACTACTAGGAATAAAAAAAACTAAAGATACATGAGAATAGACAACTTCATTCCATTTAGAAAATAAAATTGGCTGACTTCATTCCTCAACATGAGCATGTTCTTACCAAACAATTACAATTTATAGTCGGTACCAACTATGATTGTTAGTACTTGTTCACATAAATCCTGAGAATTTCAGTCGACTTATGTTTGACTTTCAACGATACATTCCAGCAAAAATCATCATTTAAAAGCGGTGGAATAATCATAAGTATGGTGATAATGTAGGTGCAAAAAAGGGGGCTCTGGACTGGAATGAACGATATGAAATAATATTAGGGATCGCTAAGGGTCTTGCTTATCTGCATAGTGAGTTCCACGTAAAAATCATTCACAGGGATATTAAATCAAGCAACATTCTCCTTAGTGATGATTTTAAAGCCAAAATAGGAGATTTTGGGTTGGCAAGATTTCAACATGAAGATGCTACTCATATCAAAACCAAGTTTGCTGGGACATTGTAAGTTAGATTTACCATAAAAATTTAATTTACTAGATCTACTTTATAATATAATATAAAATAATATAATATAATATGATTGCAGGGGATATGCCGCTCCGGAATACGCACTCCATGGTCGTCTATCAGATAAAGTTGATACTTACAGCTTTGGTATCGTGATTCTTGAAATCATTAGCGGCATAAGGGCTACAGACATAAACTCTAATATGCCATCCATGGAGTATCTTCTTGAACATGTGAGATTCCTACTTTGAAACTACTTTTCTTTTTCTTTTTTTTTTCTGTAAATCTGTAATTTCAAAATTTTCAACATTAAATTAAGAACCTATACTATGAAAATATAGAATAAAAAACCTAAAAATATAATGAATATATAAGGAAGACCTATATCACATTTACACTTATTATAAATACATACATATATATATATATATATATATATATATACACATATACATATACACATATATATATATATATATACAAATATATAAAGGAAGCAACAGTTGTGAACGCACATTTATTGCGATTACTTGTTAACAATAATATAACAAACACTTAAATGATTTATTGCATTTTATTTCTTTATTTTTTGTATTTTTTTTAATTTTTTGGAATTAAAATATGTGATGAGGATTGGTCCTTTAGTTCTTTTTTTTTTTGGCGTTCCCCGTTGAACCATTCCACATATATAAATTGAACATTTTCCACATAACTAAAATATTTAGCATACTACATCATGATGTTTTAAATTAAATAGGTTTTCTAGATCTATGTTACATACACACACTTGATAATGTATGTGTCATTTACTATGGTGATGACTAAGGTAATCATTAGTATAGGAGATGAAAACCCTAAAATATGAAAATTTCTATGGCTATGACATGTCTTCAGTGTTGGTCAATCTATGCTAACGACTTCTTGTCTCGGCAATAGTCCTTGTTGCCATAGACTAAACTTCTTGTAGTGAGTTTGTGCACACACTTTTGTGTCTAAACTTTCTTTGAGCTTTTCTATGTATGTATGACCAGGCATGGAAGTTGTATGAGAAGAAAACACATATAAAGTTTATTGATGAGACATTGGATTTGACTCCATCCCAACAAGAACATGTCGCAAAGATCACTGAGATTGCCTTGTTGTGCACCCAATCCTTAGCTTCGAACAGACCAACCATGGCTGAAGTTGTGCTGATGCTTCAAGATGACCGATCATTGGGGAATAGACAGCTAACAAGGCCTACTTTTATGCACAATCAAAATAGGAGGATTTATATGTAAGGGTTACTTGTGACGGGTCATGAGAATGTGCAATGGAGTTGGATATGAGTTAACATTATGATTTGTTAAAGTTAAAGTAATGGGCCTATGTCATGGGGCATGTTTACTAATTTCCAGGAGTTAATTTATTTTCACGTTGCAAGTAGTTTTGGGTCTAGGTTTTCTTTATTTAATGAGTATGTAAATCATAATAAGGATGGATCTTGTTCTCATATCTACTCATCCATTAGTGGCACAATATGTATTCAATAATTTTGTTCCTATGAGGGCCTGATGTTCAAAATTTAGTATTAGATCTTGTGCCACAATTTCTTGGGCTGATGATAATCAAAGACCACCAAAGATCGAAGAAGTCTATTTTTTACGTGAACAGGTACAGACAAGGAAAAGATGACCTGTGTGATTGTAGAGGCTTCAACTTGATCCGTGCAACGTTTTATGTGAACTGATGAGAGACAAAGAGAAGATGTGTTCTTCGTGAACAAAAGCAAAGAATTTGTGTGTTTGTAAGGACCAAGCCTTTATGGATTACAATATCAAGTGAAAAGCAAAAACTTAAATCGTACGAGAAATACAAGGAAACGAGAACTCCAAGAAGATGGATAAAAATAAAATCTTGCGAAAACTTGGAGTTGCCACGCGAGAACTTAATGTTCTCGCGCGAGAACATCTGGATAGTATATATAGATGTTTTTCTTTTGTATTTTATTATGCGTGGTCATTTGTAAAGGTGCTCTAAGAGTGAGAGAGCATAGAGATGTGTGATAGGCCACCCGAGGGGAGCTCACCTCGGGTGGATCGAGCTTAAACGACGTAAACTCCTTTGGTATTGTAATCATTTGATTAATAATATTCGATTGAGTTTGTTTAATGTTCGTTGATATCACACACGCACACATCCGTTTAATTTGATTATCAAGTACAACAATATGTGGAATCGATCGTGACGAGGGCCTTACATTTGGTATCAGAGCAAGGTGTTGCTCTTGATACACGAATTTTCATTCCGCAATCATCCGTTTAAGACGTTAAACATGGAGGTTGAAGATCTAAAGGTTTAGATCGAGTTTGGACCGGTTTCGAAGGAGAAGAAGGTGAAACCGAGAGTGAACACGCATGAAATCGGCTTTGTTACATCATTACGCTTGGTATCTTCAACTTTTGGTGGAAAACAAAGATCTCAGACCGTAGCAGTGATTCAAAATCATAAAAGTCGATTTTGGTTGAAGTTTTCGCGGGAGTAACTGCATCGTGCGAGAACTTTGCAAAAATAACCGTATTTTACGAGAACTTTTTCATGAGAGAACTTTTCATGAGAAAACTTTTCCATGCGAAAACTTTCATGCGAAAACTTTCCATGTGAGAACTTTTCATGTGAGAACTTTTCATGTGAGAACTTTTCATGAGAAAAGTTTATGCAAAATCTTCACAGCAGTAACCGTCATTTGTGGAAATTTTCTCATGCTAAAACTTCACCATGTTACTTAAACAAGGGGTTTTTGTGATGTTTGATCAAGTTCAAGATTCTATATCTACAGCATTTGATTCAGGTCGTTCGTGAATTGAAACTTGACAATGTGGGCTAATTTTATCTTACTGATGGGGACAATGATCGAACGGGTTGATTAAGTGAAGAATCAAGATTGTTTAGTATTCTTGCTCTGAAAATATGGGCTTATTACATCTTACTTAGGGGGAAGAATACTTTAGATGATCTAGTTCGTCGTCACAGAATCTTGTCATCGGATTGAAGAATCGGGTTCTTCGGGAATCCAAAATGAAAGTTGGATCCCTCTGTCATATGCCTAATACATCTTAAGTTGTAATTAATCAAGATCGACTAGTTTAATCCTGATTCAGACGTGATATCCTTTATGAAGCTATACATTAGGAGGAAGTTAAAGCTGAGGGGGAAGACTGAAGTGACAGATACCCAATGATCAGATAATTCTTGAAGATGAGTGACTGAAATCAAACATAGCTTGATATCATAATCCATAGGGGGAAATTGTAAGGACCTAGCCTCTATGGATTACAATATCAAGTGAAAAGCAAAAACTTAAATCATACGAGAAATACAAGGAAGCGAGAACTCCAAGAAGATGGATAAAAATCTAATCGTGCGAAAAATTGGAGTTGCCGCGTGAGAACATCTGGATAGTATATATAGATGTTTTTCTTTTGTATTTTATTATGCGTGTTCATTTGTAAAGGTGCTCTAAGAGTGAGAGAGCATAGAGATGTGTGATAGGCTACTCGAGGGGAGCTCACCTAGGGTGGATCGAGCTTAAACGACGTAAACTCCTTTGGTATTGTAATCATTTGATTAATAATATTCGATTGAGTTTGTTTAATGTTCGTTGATATCACACACGCACACATCCGTCTTAATTTGATTATCAAGTGCAACAATATGTGGAAGAGATCGTAACGAGGGCCTTACAGTGTTTTATTAAGTAATTGGGTAATTTGTTAGATGAATGAATCTTGATCGGTCATGGATACGCATAGACCTAGAATGTGTCAAGATATAGGTCCAGGTCATGGATCATGTTTATGAATTTCTAGGATTTGATTTGTGTTAACGTTGCAAGTAGTTCATTCAATCAAGAGTTCTTGTATATGTTTAATCAAAAGTTTGAATAGTATGTGTTTAATTGTTTTTTTTTCCTATGAGAGCCTGATACCCAACATCTAGTATTAGCTCTAGGTGTCGCTATTGTTTGCAGTCAGGACAACTAAAGACATCCAAAGAAAGATGAAGTTTTTTATTTTGTACAAACCAATAGAGACAAGGAAAAATGATCTGTGTGATCGTTAATTGCACTACGTCCAATTTCAAGCTCTAATTGATTATGCTTCAATTGCACTAACTCGTCTAGATGTTCATCCGAGCAAGGTAGTCATCGTTGCCGGAGCCACTGGCGGCTTGGTTCTGTTACTCCTTCTCGTTGTTTTGTGCTTATTTTGACTTCCAAAGAATTCTAATAAGACTGAACAAGGTGATTGTATAACTATTTTCATATCAAATGACTTTTTGCTTATCCCAAATATAATTATGGCAACTTCGGGTGACTTTTTCGTGTATAACGGGCAAGAACAACTGTAGTTGTAAACCCACAAACACTCACAAATGCTTTTAATCACAATACCAGCAAACATCCATAAGTTAACATGAGGCAACTTAGGCGCGCCGTTTAATGTTTTTACGCTTATATGTGTATGTTTAATGGCTCCATCACATCACACGCGTCCTTGATCGACTTAGATATTGTTTATAATGTTTTATGTTTCATGTTTATGTTTCAATGTTTTTATGTTTACTTTTCGCTTATTTCTTTTTAAATTTTTTTTCATGTTTTTTAAGTGTTAATGGTCGCTGATTATGATGTGAAATTGATGCTATTTGACATGGTTTTACGCTTCCTATCGCAACGCGGGAGCTTAATTCTAGTTTCTTATAATTATCACTTTTTCATCCACATTTAAATTTATTTTTCAAAACTATTTTATTATTATTATTATTGTTATTGTTATTGTTATTGTGTGTTGGAATCAACAAAGTGCATTAAGAAGGATAATGTTTGCCATAATCAACCATAATGTGTTCAAACATTCAAACTATCAAAATCTAACACACTAGTATCATTAACATTGATAACATACACTAATTATTGTTTAAATTTATTTTTCAGGATTTTAGATAAAAGAAATTTTGCACAAGTGTCCACAGTGGATGAAGTCCTGCCCACAGCGGATGAACAAGTCTATGCAGCGGACGAAGAACAAGTCCAAGTGTATACAGTGGATGAACAACACACACAGCGGATGAAGTCCTAGTCCACAGCGGACATCTATCAAGCAAAGCACACAAGTGTTCACAGCGGACAACATCCAATGCACAGCGGACAAGTACTTATCACTCACAGCGGAGGACTTAACATTCACAGCGGACAGTCTAACATCTACAGCGGGCGACTTATAGACTTAGGATTTTTTATGTAATTTTCGTTTACATAAGGGTAGTTTAGTAATTGTAGATAGCTTTGTGTATAGGCTATAAATAGAATACTGACCTAATACTTTGTAAGCTTTTGAACAATCAATACAATCAAGCAGTTATTATCATACAAGCATTCATACACTAGCAATCATACACACACTAGCAAACAATGATATCATAACATTAATCATGGGTTTCCGTACCATGTTTGTTATTTGTTGATTTGAGAGATTTGAAAAGGTCCTTGGGGAAATCATCAACAACCTTTATATTGTTGTTTTATTGATTTCATCAGGTGGTATTAGAGCCTTTGCTCAAATCAAATACTGATTTTCGATCCTCTCATTCAAAACATACATGTCGAGCTAAAAAATCATCATAAAAACCTTCTTCTACTTCAAACATTAATCAAATGCTTAACACATGATTTGTTAATCTGTTGTTGTGCATTGTGTAGAAGTTTTTGTGTTTAAAGCTCTAAATATCATTCATACACTGTTTTCGAACGTGTTCATCACAAAATCCTCTAAAACCTCATCGGTTTCTAAGGGTTTTTGATAAAACAGTACACGAGTATTGTTTTATCATATTTTCATCAAATCAAACATTCATTTGAATACTTTGAATCCATTCATTGTATTTAAACATAAAATATGAGTTGTACTACACTCAAATCAGGCAATTTATCATCTTCAAACAACAAACCGATTGTTGATTTTGTTGGATAATCATCAAAAACCAAAGAAGAAACATATTCTTCTTTGAAATCTTGAAATAGTTACTTTTTGATCCGCAAAAGTTAACTTTTTAAACAAAATATTTGTTTATAGGGTTTTGACTTTATTGACCGGATTCATTAAAAAGGGTTTTCACTCTTTTTGACTGATTTGACATTATTAATATAATATTCTTTTATTCTACCGAGACTTGACAGAGATCTAATCTTGGACATTAATTAATTACTCATAAATTAATTAATTTCCTTTATTCGGTAAAGATTAAAAAGTAACAAAACATATCAAACAAATCGTCGTGACCTTAGGATAACAAATTTAGCACAGTGCTAAATAATCAGTCAAAGTTAACTTAAACCATTAAGTTAACATTTTAACAAACATGTCTGATGAAATTTTAGGATCAAACAGCGGTCTTAAACCACCAAGACTGAAGAACAAAGCTGATTTTAAACAATGGAAAATTATGCTCAGAAATTGGATTATCTTCCGAGACCCGGATCTATGGACATCCATAATCGAGGGACCATTCATACCATTGGCTGTAGGTCCAGATTATAACATACAAAAACTAGTAAGCTTGAAAAGTGTAGCTGGTGATGACCTCAAAAGAGTCAAAACAGACATGAAAGCATACAGCATACCGGCAATGATTTTGCCATTTGAAATTCTGACAAGAGTTGAAAACTTCAAAACAACACATGAATTGTGGAAAGTATTTCACATTATGTGTGAAGGAAGTGAAGAGATCAGGGAACTAAGGACCGAATATGAAACCTTCCACCACATTCAAGGAGAATCAATTTCACAACAACTTCACAGATTTGTTCAACTAGTCAATGAGATGATAGTTTATGGGCTAAAATATGAATCTGTGGAAATAAACAAAAAGATGCTGCACACACCGCCAGAGAGTTGGACTCAATCAGTATCTCTGATGAAGGCAACATTGGATCTTGAAGCATTAACTCTAGATGCTCTAGTTGCTAAAGTTGAAGAACTAGAACTAGATGAAAGATCTAGAAACAACTGCATAATCAGACATGTGGAATCATACAAGTTCAAGGAAATTCAACAAACAGACAGTGCATTTTTGACCATAGAGAAAATGAAGATGAAGAATCTCTAGATTCAAGTGAAACTTCCTTCTTCTCAGCTCCTGAATCAAACAATAACAAACAAAAGTCTAAATAGACAGGTGTTCATGCTTCCCATGAAGCTACACCACAGAGCAAACAACATCATCCTCATATCTCCAACACAATCAAACAACAATAACCAAAGACTCAAAACATTCATAAGTTTGAGAAACCAATGGATGCACTCACAATTATTCTTCAAAGTGAAGAATAGAAAGTAGCCTATGTAGCCTTCTCCACAAGCTTTGAAGCATACTTGGGTGCAAATCTCACACCATCACAAATTATCCAGCAAGATTTGGATGAACTACCACCAGACATGGTTCAAAAAATGAATCTTCAGTGGTCTATGGCAATTATTACGTACAGATCAAAGAGGTTTCTATAAAGAAACAGAGGATTAAGCATGGACAAGAAAACCAAAATTGGTTTTGACAAGACAAAGGTGAGATGCTATAATTGTCAACTATATGGACATTTCTCTAGAGAATGTCAACAACCAAGAGTTGAAGAAACACCAACCAAACACAAGCATCAAACAGCTATCATTCAAACAGATAAATTCCACCTCCTATTAGCATTCCAGCTGCACCAACTTCACCTCAAATCACACAGTATAGCCTAAATCAACACTCAAAATCCTCTGCCATGATCATAAAACAAGATGGTAAGTATGATTGGAGCATGTATGAAGCTGAGATCCAATCTTTAGATCATGCCCTTATGGCAATTATTGAAGATAAAATCTCAGAAATACCGAAAGAGGTAAGGGAAAACCTTTGTTCTCAAACATGTATTGATGAAGTCAACAGATACGGAGAACATGTAGACAAACTTTCCAAGAAAGTAATTGAAACAAACATTTTAAATGAAAGCCTAAAAACAGAACAAAAATAATATGGAATCAAAATTTTTTCATTACAAAATGATTTGGACAAATTGATGTCTGAAAAACTATCACTTGCAACTCAAGTTGAGCAATTCTTTCCATCTTTACTCAGTCAAAAACACTACAAGCTGAAACAGAAGTGAAACTTCAAAAGTTTCAAGTCAGCAATAAGAAGTTTGAAGAACTTTTTGCTCAGCAAAGAGTATTCAAAGACTCTTCAGGTTTAGGATATAATAAGGTTAACCCACCTTACAACGACAATTATATCCCTCTAACTGATGATTCAATGACAAACAATCAAAGTGAGTCTCTTGACCCACATTACTGGACTGATGATTCAAAACAATCATCATCATCAAAATCAGCATTAATTTCAAAAACACCCATGATAAAATTTGTTATAAGTCTAGCACCTCCACATATTAAACGAATAGATTTTTATCAAGGTGAAAGTAATGAGTTTGATCAACAAACAAGTGATGAAGATGATGTTGATCTTTTGAATGATGAGTCTGATCAACCAATTACTGAAATACAAAAATTTCAAGTGTGGTTGATACACAGATCAAGCAAACAAAGTATACTAAAGGTTTTGATATCTGCTCTGGTGGAAGAAAATCCGAATCTTCCACTCAAGTCAACAAACAATCACAAAAGGGAAAGGAAAAATCCCTTTTCAGTCCATGCAATCCACTACAACTTTTGATATTCCTTTATTATCTAATCTGAAATCAAAAGTTGTAAACAAACAAGGCAATGCAAATTTACCATACTGTAAGTGGTGTGATCAATACACTCACACCACAAACAAATGCCAATATGGTAAATATTGCAAGTACTGTAATATGAACAATCCCAGTACTGAAACTTGCCATTTTCATAATTAATGTTCAATTTGTGAAAGAAACAATCATAGCACAGCAAATTGCTTTTTCAATAAGAAAAATAAGAAACAAAACAAACAAATTCAAGTTAAAAAGTAAATTGAAAAACAACCATTTGTTCCTAACAAGAACAAAGAATGAGCTTCGAGACAAACTCCTCACACAAAAGTTGCATTAAATAATGACAAATCATTTTACAACAACATTAAACAAACACACAGGAGACATAAGTCTCAAAACAGAGACCAATCAGACATTGGAACTCTTAGGAGAAGGGCTCAAAGTACTTCTCCTAACAGAGCCAAAAACACCCTCTTAGGAAATCTAGTGTGTCTAGACTTCCTAAACCATCAGCCAATGCCACTCTTGAAGAAATTTGTGTAATGAGAAAAGACGGAAAACCCAAGACCATCTTGGCTTGGGTTGCACCTTCTAACTAATTTCTTTAATTTTGCAGGGACATCAAAGAAGGCCTGACAACATCTGGTATGTTGACAGTGGATGCTCCCGGCATATGACTGGTAATTGTTCCCTCCTTTGGGATTTTAAGGTCAAACATGGAGGAAATGTAGCATTCGAAGGTGATAAGACACGAGGAAAGATAACAGGTGAAGGAACAATATCAAATAGGTTGATCAGCTTTGAAAATGTCAACTACTGTTTAAACCTCCAGTTCAATCTTCTGAGTGTATCCCGAATGTATCCCAAATCTGTGATAAGGGATATGCAACCTTATTTGACTCCAACAACTGCTACATCCTCAAGATGGGTTTTCAAATCCCTAAAGAATATATCCTATTGAAAACACCCCGTCATAACAACACATACATTGTTGATATGAACTATGTTTCAACATCAACCCCTGAAACATGTTTATTATCAAAAGCATCAGAAGATGTTTCCCAATTATGGCACAGACGTTTGGGTCACTCTAATTACAATAGAATGAATCAACTTGTTAAAGTTGACTTAGTAATAGGTTTATCACAAAAATAATTTTTCTGTACAGACCACTGCACTGCATGTCTGAAAGGAAAACAACATAGAGTGTCCCATAAGTCCAAATTGGAAAACTCAAACAACACACCACTCAAATTGCTTCATATGGACTTATTTGGTCCAACAAACATCCTAAGTATAGGAAAGAAGAAATACTGTCTTATCATAGTAGATGATTACTCTAGATTCATCTGGGTTTTCTTCCTCTTACACAAGTCAGAAACATCAGAAATGATCAATTCATTTATTACCAAAATTGAGAATCAATTGGATCTTAAAGTAAAATCTTTAAGAAGTGATAATGGCACTGAATTTAAGAATGACTTTATTTCTTCTTTTTATGCAGAAAAAGTAATCAGTCATTAATTCTGCGTAGCAAGAACTCAGCAAAATGGAGTAGCTGAAAGGAGAAATAGAACATTGATAGAAGCAGCCAGATCTATGCTTGCGGACTCTCTATTGCCCATATCCTTTTGGGCTGAAGCAATCAATACAGCTTGCTACATTCAAAACTGAACATTAATCATTAAAGAACAAAACAAAACTCCTTATGAGCTAATGTTTAAAAAAAACCATTCATAGGCTTTCTTAAAGTATTTGGATGTTCTGTATCAATTTTAAACACGAGAGAACATCTATCCAAGTTTGCTCCAAAAGCAGATGAAAGATTTTTGTTGGATACTCTGGAAGCTCAAAAGCTTACAGAGTATACAATCCAAGACTAAACATTGTGGAAGAATCAACTGATGTTGTTTTTATTGAACATTCTTTCACAAAGAAAGTCATTGGATCAGACTGGTTGTTTGACTTTGACTCACTAACAAAATCATTTGACACATTTTATTTTGATGTTACAGGTACAAAGGAAGACATTGAATATCCAATGGTACCTCCTCCGACAAATGATGTTATGTTAACTGCTAATCCTCTAAGAACAAACATCACTCCTGCCAGTACAACAGTTACTCCACCTCAAGATCAAACAAACACATCAAGAGGAACTTCAACATCAAGTACATCATCTTTTCCACCAGTAATCAATCAAACACAATCAACTGGTGACCCTCAACAAAGCAAGCATACAAGGTCACAACAGCAAGACACAGTTGAAAAAGATGATGACTATCATTCATTACTAGAAACACATCATGATAATGAAATCCTAGATTTCTTTCATGATTCACCATAATCATTTGATGATCATTCACAACCAGAAAATCCCACCATTTCCAATACCCTTGCTCAACCATCCACACCTGATCAAACAATTACCAATCTTGATTCAACCATTCAAGTTGATCAGATTGAAACCACTAGAGCTCAGAAATATCATCCTTTAGAGAATATCATAGGTGACCTTAATGTCAGATTGACAAGAAGTCAATCTGATACAGCAAACATTTGTTTGTATTCCTGCTTCTTATCACTAACTGTACCCAAAAATATCACAGAAGCCCTAAAAGACAATAGTTGGATAGAAGCCATGCAAGAGGAATTACAACAATTTAAAAAGCAAGAAGTATGAAAATTAGTTGACCTACCTCAATATGCCATTGGCACAAGATGGCTTTTCAGAAACAAAGCAGATGACAGAGGGATTTTCATTAGAAACAAAGAAAGGCTTATTGCCCAAGGATACTCTCAAGAGGAAGGAATTGATTATGATGATGTCTTTGCTCCTGTAGCAAGACAAGAAGCAATCTGAGTGTTCCTTGCATATGCTTCTTCCAAGAATTTCACCGTCTTCCAAATAGATGTCAAATGTGCATTCCTTTATGGAAAGATAGATGAAGAAGTATATATTGCTCAACCACTAGGGTTTGAAGACCCAGACTTTTCTCATAGAGTCTAAAAGTTAGATAAAGCACTGTATGGTCTTCATCAAGCACCTAGGAAGTAGTATGAAACATTATCCAAGTTTTTACTACAGAATGGGTACACAAGAGGAAAGATTGATCAAACATTATTCTTAAAGAGAAAAGAACAAGACTTGTTAGTAGTTCAAGTCTATGTGGATGCCATTATATTTGGCTCCACCAACATTCAACTTTGCAAAGAATTTGAAACTCTTATGCAATCAAAGTTCCAAATGAGCTCAATGGGAGAACTCACCTTCTTCCTTGCTTTACAAGTTCAACAATCCGTTAAAGGAATTTTTATCAATCAGGGCAAGTATGCCAACCAGATATTGAAAAAATACAATATGTTTGATTGTACATCAAGTAAAACACCATATGCAACTGTCCTGAAGTTTGGACCAGATCTAGATGGACCATCAGTTGATCAAAAACTATACAGATCTATGATAGGCTCCCTGATGTACCTAACAACTAGCAGACCAGACATCATGTATGCAGTTTACATGTGTGCCAGATACCAAGCAGATCCAAAAGAATCACACATCAATACAGTAAAGAGAATCTTTAAATACTTAAAAGGCAAACCAGAACTTGGTCTATGGTATCCCAAGGATGGAGACTTCTCTTTATTTGCATACACAGACCGGTGGATGCAATCAAAACAAGAAATCCACAACAGGAAATTGTCAGTTTCACTTAAGTCATTTTCCTCCAATAAAGACTGACATACATTGGTTGATGTATGGATAGGCTCAGCATGGGACACATAACATCACATACAACAGTGAAGAACTAAAGACTTATGATTGTGTGGCAATCAAACACCCATCTTGGTTTATGGAACGTATTGATCTTTCCAAGATAAATTGCTTGTAAAGTAACTGCTATACAACAAGTGAAATAGTTTATAAATTGCTCAATCATACAAGTGTCTCCTTTGTTATGATTATCATACACCTGGAGTACACTCAGGCATTCTCTGTTGTGCTAAGCACAGACTTGAATGACCTACATTATGATCCTAAAAGATTCCAAAACGGAACACATCTTATTTGGATGAACAATCAATAAAGTCTATTAGACTACCTTCCAAAGTAAAGAGAAAAAAATCCTAATGTGGATCAAACATCAAGGATCAAATTGAGCATTTATACTCCTAAGTAACTAGGTCATAAGTATTGCAAGTACTTTCTAGTATATTTTGAGAAGGATTGATATCAAAATACAATCATATATGGGGTACATACATATCATATCAATACAACCAAAAACATGTTAAATTACTCACTGTTTAAATCAATTATTAATACCATTCATGAGTTTAAGTGGGCCACAATATCTAAAAACAACATTGTATTAGTCTATGTCTATTCTCAAAATCATACAAACAACTCAATGAGAAATTTGGACTAGTATGATCTCATGTCATGTAAAATTTATTCAAGTATCAAACATTCAAAACATACTCTTTGTGTTAGTTGATGTCATGTCTATCTAACAAAAGGCATCATGCAATCAATCATTTTGGACTTTGATAATTTCCAATAAAACAATATAAAATTTTTGTCACTTTATAAAAGATTTTATAAATATGCAAAAATTTAGGGGGAGAATTGAACATGGAAATATCAAAAGTAGCAGAATATGTGCAGGATCATACAAACATTTTAAAATTTAAAACACTAAAATATTGAGTTTTAAATAAAGACAAGTCAAGCCAGCACTAAACACAACAGTTTGACACACATATATATGTTCTTTATTACACAATATTGCTTGTGAGTGATATTTTAACATCCATATATTGATCATGTTAAAATTCTAAAATTTTAACATACATTTTAAAGCAAACATTTTGACTTAAACAAGTGTCAACAAACATCTCCTTTAGAAGAAAAACAAACAAAATTTGGCTTCGGAAGAACAATTTTAATAAACATCTCCTTCGGAATAAAACATTTGCTTCGGAAGAAAACATTTCAAAACTAACAAAATTTTTGAAAACTTGTCAACTGTTCGCACAGCGGATACAAACATTCATTCGATATAGCTACAGTATACCATCAAAATTCAACAAACACACAAGTGTTTACAGCGCATGATGTAAACAATACATCCACTATGAATACAGTACCACTACACAACGCATGAACAAATGTTCGTCCGCCATGTAAATTAAAACAATCAAGTCTTCACGGAGCATGAAAAAAAGTTCATCGCTATAAATAAAATTAACAAACAAAGGATCCACAGCGCATGACCAATTAGTCATCTACTGTATACTCAGTCAAACAAAGGATCCACAGCGCATGACCAAGTAGTCATGCATTGTATACTCAGTCAAACAAAGGATTCACCGCGCATGACCAAGTGATTATCCGTTGTATATTTAGTCAAAGGGTTCACAGCGTACAGTTTAGTATTGTACAGCGGATACACTATTCATACAGCGGATGTGTAACTCACAGCGGACAACTTAAAATTAAATTTTTAAGTTTAAACAGTTTACACAGCGGACATACACACTCTATGCGCGGTGGACATACGTCTTATCCGTTGTATATATACTTCCATACTTGTGATTTCTTATTCATCACGAGTGAGAATAGCATCATTGTCATACTATTGCGAGCGAACCACGCCAAATAGCATCATTGTCATACTATTGCGAGCGAACACCAACACTAAGTTTGCGGTGTATTAATGCGAAAAAATTAGATCGAAATGTAAAACATAGAAAATTACAACTAGTTTGAGCTTCAAAGCGCGCGTTGCGACGAACCTATAAACGGGAAAAATAGACGTAAAACCATTAAACCACACATGCACATTACGTCGTGTAAGCTCACAAAATTTAGAACCAAACGTAAAAATATTGAATCGACATTCATGTTGCTGCGTGGTAACTTGCAAAATTTAGAACTAATCGTAAAACAAAAATTTTCAAAAGATGAAAAGTATAAGTGAGCAAAGTTGAAAGTAAAAAGGTTGTAAGATTAAATTGTAAAATATGAAAAATTTTGAGTTAAAAGTAAAAAAAAATCAAATTTTATGAGATTATATGGCAAAAGATGAAAAGTTTTGGGATGAATGTAAAAAAATAAATTATGTTTTTGAAAAACACTCTAAGCATGAGTTACAACCTCAATGCATAAAGCAAGTTTGTAATTAGTATATATTAAATGTCATGTGATTTTTATATATTTACAAATATATAAATCTTTATGTTTATTAAAATTTTAAATATGTATATTTTCAAAACATTTATTTTGTAAATTTATTACAAATTATTAAATATAGTATACATATGAAGGAAATAAAAACTAAAATCAACCTCCCTCATGCCCATAGATCACATTTTTATAGAAATTCCTACCATGAATTTGTCCATAAAAGCATCCCATGGAAAAGGTCGTGACACATGGTCTTCGTGGAGAGCTCATCCGTTAATGCTCTTCAACAAAGTAAACATAAAAGTTGTAATTGTATTGCTTTTGGTGATTTACACGATGCCAAGAGACTTGTAATTTGTAGTTGTAAATGGGTTGGTGATTGAGCCTCTAATTAGGAAATGGGTTGCTTTGATCCTTAATAAAATATCTATCGATTTCAACTTGCTATGTTCGATCACGTTGTACCAGATATCCAGATGTGTGAATTGTAGCTTTGTTAACATGCATCATCTTGCTGCTCTAGGTTGGGAGAAAACCAATTTCAGTTAAGATCATTCGCATCCACAAAATATCTGGTATTCCTCATGCTATTCCACTGAATCCAACTTTTATACTTGATAGGGCAACCTCCTTTTGTTTCTTTCTTCTCCATGTTATGACATTTCCACCAACTAGAGTGAAATAGCCCGACGTTGACCTTCGATTCCCTTTATCCCCTACCCAGTTTGCATATGTATAAGCTTGGATCTTTAAATGGCTTTTTGATTTAAACATAGTTCCATGACCATTTGTTCCTTTTATGTATCTAATAATTCTCAATACAGCTTACGTATATGTAACTTGTTGGTGCATAAATTGACTCACAACCCCTACAACATAGGCTATATTAGGTCGAGTATGTGACACGTATATTAAATTTCCCACTAACATTTGATATCTTTCATTGTCAGTTAACAACACTTTTGGTTCCGTATATAGTTATGATTCACCATCATTGAGGTTTTTATTGGTTTGAAGTCAACAATTCTGGTTTCTACTAAAAGGTTGAAAATACTCTTTTTTTGGTTTATAAAGATTCCTTATTCTGATCTTAGCACCTCAATCCCAAGGAAATAATTTAGTCTTCCTAGACCCTTCATTTCAAATTCTATAAATAGATTCTCTTTTAGCTGTGTTATCTTTTTCACATCATTTCCGTTAATGATCATATCATCCATATATATGTTCAAACATGTCACGAGCCCGTATCTTCTTTTGAGTAAAAGAGTATGGTTTGAATTGCTTTGTTTGAAGCCATACTTTTTCATTGCCATAGTAAATCTATCAAACCAGGCTCTAAAGGATTGTTTCAATCCATATAGAGATTTTTCTAAATGACATACACTTCTTTTTGCTTAAAATGTTATGTGTATCAGGGAGGAGCTTCCATGTAAACTTCTTTTAATTCTTCATGAAGAAACGCATTCTTTACATCAAATTGAGGAATTGGCCATCCTTTATTTGCTGCAACAGAAAAAATGAAATCTGATGGTGTCGATTTTTGCTACCGAAGAGAAAGTCTAAGAGTAGTTAATCCCATATGTTTGGGTATAACCCTTGGCGACTAGTCTAGCCTTATACCTTTTGAATGATACATCTAGTTTATGTTTTATTAAAAACACCCATCTACATCATACTGTTTTTTTCACATGGAAGTGTGCATTTCTACCAATTATCATTTGTCATCAAATCCTACATTTCTACTTCCATGGCATCTCTCCATTCTTTTCTCTCTAGAACTTCTTTATAGTCTTTGGAATTTGCTCGGAGTATAGACATGATACAAAAGCTTTCGCTTCCTTGGTTAAGTTTCTAGCGGCTATGTTTGCCGTAGGATATCTAGATGTTTGTGCTTCTTTTCCGGGAGTGTATCTTTTTGGAAGAATCTCTCTGTTTGTTCTTGGTGGAAGAGAATATGCCATGGAAGTAGAAATGAAGGCCTTGATGACAAATAATACTTAGGGAGATATGCACACTTCCATCTAAAAAATAGTAGGATGTAGATGGGTGTTTTCAATAAAACATTAATCACATGGATCAATCGAAAGATATATCGCCAGACTAGACGCGAAGGTTTATACCCAAACATATGGGATTGACTACTCTAGAACATATGGGTTCTCCTTGTTCTTCTTGAAATGACATCCCCTGTTCTGTTTCTTCTTCATGTTCATCATGATTAGATAAATTTTTAGATAAAAAATACGTGAGTTATTACTTCAGACATTCGATTGGGAGGATCATGGTTAGTGGTGTTATTAATTGAGGCCTCTAATTGTGATGATGGCGACTCTGTTTGGGTACTATGATTATCTTCTCTTGTTGATGGCATCACTTTTAGCCAACTCAGAGTGTCATACTCTCTCTCCTCTTGACCGCTGGGTTGGGTGTAGAAAAATTTTGCTTTAAGTAGTGAACATGTGGTGGTTTTTAGGATTATAGCATCGATATCCCTTTTGGTTAACCCCATACCCTAAGAATATACATTTCACTACACACGGATCAAGTTTTATGCGGTCTATTTTGGGAATATGAATGAAAACAAAACAACCAAAGACTTGTGGCTGAAGGGTAAGTGCAGGTGGGAGCTTAGTGAATTTTGATAGGGGCTTGGACGGGAGTTTTAATTTTAAGAGCATTGGTGGGTAACTGATCAATAAGATAGACCAATGTATCAACCACCTCTCTCCAAAAAGATTTTGTTACTCGAGACTCAATTAAGAGGCCCAGGTTATTTCAAGAAGAAATCATTTTTTCCATTTGGCAACACCTTTATGTTCGAGGTGCGCGCACATGATGTTTGGTTAATTATTCCCTTCTATTGGAAAGATTGTTTCATAGATTTTTTTATAAACTAACTTCCGTTTTCAGATCGTACAACTTGGTTATTTTTCTAAATTTGTATTCAATCATAGTATATGGTGAGTTTTTCAAATACTTCGGATTTATGTTTCAAAAAATAAATCCAAGTCATATGGGTGCAATCATCGACAAAGAATTAGAAATAGCAGAAGTTTTTGCTCTGGTAATCGGAGGAGGACCCCATGCATCCGAGTGAACTAAGGAAAATAGTAAATGAACCCTAGTATTAGTTGGTTTGAGAATGGATCAATGGTTTTGGCTAGTATGCAAGCTTCATAATTTATTTGACTACGTAAAGGAAACAAATTTGGAAATAATAAATGTAAATAACAGGTGGAGGGATGACCCAATCATCTATGGCATAACCATGCTTCCCGACTTGTGCTTCCATGAGTTAACATCAGAGTACCTCCTTGAGTCACCTCATTCATGTAATATAATCCTTGGCACTCAGTGCCACGCCCAATGATTGCTCCTCTCCTTATATCCTGAAGATAAAAAATATGGGGTGCATCAAGACAATACAATTTAGCTATTTATTTAAATGACTAATTGATAATAACTTATGTGACAATAACTATACATAGATACAATTCGATAGATTAAGTTTTGGTGAAATTTTAATCGTGCCTCCCCCATTTACATGGACTATTTGCCCATTGGTAGTCTGAATATGGGGTTCTTTTTGGTTTAAGTGAGATATAAAATCAAATTTTTCTAAGGTCATGGTGTCGGTGGCACCACTGTAAAAAATCCAAGATTTGTTGTTTTTATCACTAATTACTGCCATACATGCACCTTTAATTTTTAATTTTTATTTTTTATTGTAAAACACACTAAGATTCAATATTTAAGTTATAAAAAATAAAGGTTTTGTTTGTAACTTAGAATTAGTTTTAGGGTGAAGCATAAAAGAATTTAAAGTACGGGGGTCTATTTGTAATTCATAATAAGTTCTAGGATGGGGAAAAGATGAATACAAATTGGAAGGACCTAGATGTAAACCCTCAAACCTTATACGTTCAGGTTGGTCTTGTTCCTATTATTTGTAATTCTCATCATTTGGGTTTAAAAGAGTATGTTAACCTGATAAAAGACTTAGAAGAGTCTTCGATTTACCCTTACTGGCAACTCGAATCATTCAAGCCTAAAGGGCAAGTTTTAGCCATTTAACTTGAGACTAATATTCAAGCTATTAGAAAGGTTTTCTTTTTATGTTTGTTTCTAGCTAGTAAGTGTTGAGTGCCGAATCCAGCAAATAAAATATTATAATATAAACCTACCGTCACACACACAAAGAATAGTATGAGTGGAAGTAGGGTTCGTGTCCTTTATGATACGTGTCAATTATTTTACACCAAAAACGTTTAATCACACTTACTAATAAAAAAAATTAAAAGTAAATTGCAAAAAGTAAAAAAATTCCAGTAGGCTAACACGGGCGTGTCAAAACTGCACGCGGTCGTGCTAAGGTTCTGCCAGAAAAATAAAAATTGACATTTTTTATATTTTTTTATTATGAAAAGGAATTACTAAAAACTCTAAATTAAATGTGAAATAAATTAATATATGAAAACTAATGCCAACACTAAGGTAATTTCTTGATTCGACTTGGCTTACGATCATTGACGATTATGGTGCAATAACTATTTCTAATTAATGATTTGTATCGATACTAGACATCACGCCGTTCGGATATCCACTCTATCTAATGTCTAACCAAACGCAGCTCGTTAATTAGAGCCAACCCGCTACTCTAAGCTCACGCCATTCGGATCTTAACGTGCGTGTTGCAACGATAAAAGTATCAATTATAATTAAACACACATGTCGTTCGGTACATTTAACTAGATTGCATGATTCTATAACGAGTATGAATTCATAGACAAACCCAAACCGGTAATTGTTTCTTATATCAAAAATCAAAACTTGATTAGAGTTTTAAAATTTGAAGAACTTTATTAGAAAAATTAATAAGTTGATCAGTTTTATTAACAATCTAATATATACCGGAGTAGATCCGGGATTAAGATTAAGAATCAAACAAACAAACCATTAAAATAAAAACATCTATAAACGTTTCACATAAGTTCAAACCAAATCAAAGAAAATTAAACCTTAATGTTAAAACTATAAGTGCCCTAGCCGGACATGATGGCTAGGTTAATCAAACTAAAGAAAAAACTTATAAATTCAAAAACCAAATTAATTGTCTTCAACACCAAAATTGCTTCTATTTTTTCCCTCGTCGACTCCTCCAAAATAAAGTCTTCCTCCTCTTTTTTTTCTCTGCCTTCGTGGTCCTCTTAAAGGAAGGAGAAGATTCTTTTTTTTTTTCAAGAATATATATATATATATAGATAATATCTCATCCCTATTTTTTTTTCTTTTATCAAGATTTGTTTAAAATTTGAATTAAAGTAAATCTTTTAAGAGATAAATCTTCAAATTAAATATTATATTTATCTTTCCAAATCTTCCCAAATCACCTCTAGTCTTTAATACTCTTTCAAAGCTTCTAGTATTTTTGTTTTCAATCTGCACAACGTATTCCACCTACAAAATAATAAAATACATCCAAAGTAGACTATATTCCACCAAAACAACTATTACACAAAATAAATGAAAATACTTCTAATAAATGCGTGATATATTATAAAAACATATGCTAAAAAAATAATAAATAATGTCTAAAAATATTATTAACAAATCTCTCCAAACTTAAACCTTTTTTTGTCCTCAAGAAAGTCAAGAACAAGAATAAACTCAAAAATAAAAAGAAATAGAAACAAAATAAATATTCGCCACACCTATTATCGCCCCATAAAAGAATCATGAGCATGAAATCATATTATTATGTTAACTGTTAATTGACATGTATAAATAAGACTTTCTAGATTTTTTTTTACAACACATACCCAATTTGCTAGTTGTGATCCTTTAACCCTTAAGTTTTGGATTTATCGTTTCATATATATTAATCTATGTTATGTTAATCATTTAAGTGTGTCAACACACTACAACAAAAGAAGGCTAACGCGACCCTGGTAAAATGTTACATTAGGTCCTGAAAAGGATGCATTACACCTAAAGCAACATTTTACCTAGAGCTGCATCAGGTGCAGTTGTATTAGACCTAAAGCAACTTTTTTATTACATAATGTAACATTTCTAAAAAAGTTTCTTGTATTATTCAAATGCAGCCTTTTTATGATGCAGCCTTTTGAACATTCAAATGCAACTTTTTTAACTTATAAATGCGACTTTTTAACTTAAAAATGCAACCTTTATTATAGGTTTATTTACAACAATACAACCTTTTTCATACTCTAATGCAACCATTATTATATTTTTGTTATAAAAAATGCAACGTTTTATACGCTAAATGCAACATTTTTTTACAATTTCAATTACAATAAATGCAACTTTGTTTACACTCAAATGCAACCTTATAGCAACATTGTAAGCACTACAATTACTAAATGGATTTCGGACTATACTAAATGGATTCGTTTGACTATTCCTTACCCAACTCAATGCTTTCTTAATCGATTCCTCTGTACTACTTTGGTTACTTAACTTTTGGTTAGTGACCATATCCTTAATTCTCCAATCACGAATAACACTCCGTACTTGACAAGATGCGTTGACTCCGGCAGGAGGAGCTAGGGGTGACCATGCAAAGCAAATTACCATTACGGGTGCACACGTAATTGTAATTTGCAGTGCATGTGAAATCTAGCAAACCCTTTCGTGAGATAACGTCATAGTTAGTACGAATCTTCCATTCTATACATAGGACATTGGCGTTCCTGTTATTATGATAATCAATGATATGGAAACATCTATCTCCTTTATCTTTTCATAAATACAAATCGATCTTAGGCGTTTATGAGAATCATACTGTGATGTTTTAGCCCATTAGCTATGAGAAGTTGCTCCCTCTTTTGTTTCTGTGATACTGCAAGTTGACTACATGTTTAAAATGTACTTGGTCTTTGTTCGAGCTGATCTTAAGACTTAAGGCATTGGCTATTTGGATGTTCTAGCATCATGCCTGATGAAATAAGTGGATGTCATGTAACCAGTTTAAGCGGCGTTCTTGGTATATCGTTGCTGTGGTGGGAACGCTGCGGGGAACCCTATATATAAATATCTTCGGTATACCAAGGATGTGCTTGAACTAGGCTATGTGATGATCTTAGCGGTTTGGAGTTGGACATGGTGGGACTGATAACGGAGAAGGATATGGTACCGGAGGTAGGATTGGTTGTACATACATGGAGTTCATGACGTGCAAGCCAAAGTAGTACCATGGGAAAGTTGGAGCAATAGCCCTGACCCGTTGCATTGAGAAAATTGGAACAGATGTAGACATCGGGATCTGTGCTGACAATCAAAAGGTAAACTGTGTTGTCTGTTCATGGTGGGTGAAGAACTAACGCAGTAGAATGCCGAAAACCCTAGTTCGAGGTATGGAAGTTGTAATGGCCATGACTTTGAATGAGCTTAAAGGATTGGTAATCGAGGAGTACTACCTTGTGGACTAGACGAAAAAGTTAGATCTTGTGTCTTGGAATCATGCAATGGTAGGATGTGGTCTGACGCCCATACCTACCAATTCCATAAGCTGGTAAAGCTGTTGCCATAATTATGACACATAAATCAAATAAGGGTTGAGAGCATATCAGGGCTCTAGTTCCACAGTCATGGAATGATGGCCGCTACTACACCCCCTAACCATTTAGAGTGCAATACTAAAGACAGGTACTTTGGCCGATAAGATGGTTCGTATTGGGTCTTGGAGAAAGCTAGTGGGACATGGAAGGATGTTAAGGAGTCGGGTAAGACAGCGGGAGTTAAAGTGGACAAGAAGGACAAGGTCGTGAAGGAATATGTGGCTGTCGTGCTGGCAACGAAGGACTATGCCGGCACTTTTCCGGAGTGTAATCTGCACCATCGACTATGACGCCACATCATGCGTATCTTAATTCCAAGCAATTGGAACGCTTAGCCAAGGGCTTTAAGGTGCTGCTGAACCCAATTGTGTCGATTACTGCGGTCAAATTGGCAAGAGTTCGATGTTGACATTATGAGTGTGGAAGCCAGGAACATCATCGAAATGCATATGCGAGGTTAAATGGGATTCAAGGTCAAATGGTAGATAAAAAACAAGGGAACAATTCAAAATATGGTCTGCAACTTGTGCTAACCCAACGCAAGGTAATGTGGCAACCCTGTTCATAGAAAGACATTTGGGACTAGTGTCAATAATGCCCTATAGGACCAGGCGTAGTGACTTTAACTTTTATAACTAAGTTAGAATTGACCCTAATTATAAATATACGTGTTATGAAATGGACTAATGGTAGTCTTGTAAATACTAGTGAGATAATTTAGGACTGTACCATGCTATTAGAGGATCATGCCTTTAGAATATATCTAATATGATTTGGACTTGGAAGTTTCGACATGGTTGTAGGAATGAATAACCAGGGAATAGGGCTGAGATTTTGTTCTGCGAGAAGACTACTCGCATGCCGTTGTAGAATGGTGAGACATTTGATGTACATGGAAAGAGATCAAAATAGGACAAAATACAAATCATAAGCATGAAGGTGGAGGAATAAGGGTTAGATGACATACTTGTTGTGCAAAAATTTTAAGAAGTATTCTTGGAGGATTTTGCATGATTGTCTCCTTCACAACAGATGGACTTTCAGATTGACCTGCTACCTAACGCAATGCATGTTGCTAGGACACCTTACCGCTTAGCACCTTTGAAGATGGAAGATGGGTCTAATTGAAGTTGTTAGATAAGGGTTTTTATGACCAAGTCACTCACCATGGGACACTAGTGCTTTGTGTGAAGAAGGATAGATCCATTAGGACGTGCATGGACTAGCAAAGGTTGAATAAGTTAACGGTCAACCACGGTTATCCTTTGTCGAGGGTGAATGACTTATTCAATCAGCTTCAAGTATTGATATACCTTTGTGAATATTGATATTCGTCCGGAAATCCAACTTAGACTACATGAGGATGACATAACGAAGGAAGCATTCAGAACTCGTTACAGAGAATGAGAGTTCATAGTTTGCATTTGGGGCTAACAAAGGCACTTACGGTGCTTATGGACCTGATGAATCCGATGTGTATGCCATATCTGAATAAATTTGTCATAGTGTTTATTGAGTACTCTGATTTATTTGAGAAAAGGAAAGATCGTGAGAAACATATAGGGACAGCCCTTGAATTGTTGAAAAAGAGAAACTGTACATTAGGTTCTCCAAGTGTGTCATCTATACTGACCATAAGATTTTTCAACACATTTATCACCAAAAAAAACTGAGCATGAGATAGAGACGTTGAATTGAGTTGTTTAGTGACTACGATAAAAAAAAATATGATGACATCGGAAACTTAAAGTGTGGGTTCTGATGTGTTGAGTCGTAAGGAAAAAGAGTCAAACTTGTATGTTCTAAGACATTGGGAATGATGGTTTATCTGGGTACCAAAACCCACATCATTGCTATCAAGTTGAGTCAACGAGCGTAGTGAATGTGAAGGATGAGACTTTGAGATGTCTAGACAAATAGTTTGTACAAAAAGACGATGGAGGATTGTACTTTATTAAGCGAATTTAGGTTTCATTTATGGGGAATGTGCAAACATTGGTGTTGGATGAAGCACACAAGTTTAAGTATATTATTCATCTTGGTGCTAGCAAGAGGTGCCATGATCGTAAAAACTTGTATTGGTGGCCTGGAATAAAAGGGCACATAGTGTATAACGTCTGCAAATCTCTGACTTGTTCAAAGGTTAAAACAGGGCATCGTTGTTGTAATAGCCTGAGTTTCTGGGACGGAAGTTGAAAGCATTATTATGGACCGCCTCACAAAACTAATAAGGATTAGTAGTGAGCACAATTTGATTTGTGTTATTACGGATTAAACGATCAAATCTTCCCATTTCCTGAATATTCGTGAGGACTACGAGATGGAAATGTTGGCAAGGATTTATGTTAGAGAAGTTGTGGATAGATATGGAATACCTATGTCGATTATTTCTATAAATGCCGATCGTTTCATGCAACGATTAGGCATAGTCCATAGTAGGCGTTGGGTACACGTCAGGACGTGAGTGTGACTTATATCACTATCATACTGATGGTATGAGTGAGTGACCTATTCGGACATTGGAAGATATGTTAAGGTGTTTAGCATTGACTTGGAGAGTTTCATAAGAGCACCGTTCGAGACACTAAACGAATGTAAGTGTCGGTCACCGGTGTAATGGGCACAAGTCAGGTAAACTTAGATGAATGGACCGTAAATCATTCGAGAGGAAAGATTAGGGCTTTTGGATTAAGGACAAGCTAAAGGCAGTTCAAGATTGTTAGAAATTTACATTGACAATCAAAGGAAGCCTTGTTTAGGCACATGCTCTTAGATGTTAGTTGATTTGGTAATTAGTTACAGTTGGTGACTGGTACACTATCAAGGTGTTAGTAGTGTGGTGGGTTAGCTATGGTACACCCTATATATAAACACTAATGATACATTGAATGTGAAATCAGAATTCGGACTGTAATCTAACTTTTGGTAATGGAAAATAGTCATACTCTGGAGATATTAGTAAATAGGTTGTAAACCTAAAAAGCCATCTCAAGAGACTTTGTTCTTTTATGTGCAGTATACGAGCTGTTGCCTTGGAAAGGCATTGTTTGTCTTGGCAAAAAGAGCAAATTAGCACATATATTGGTAAGTACAACTGAGAGGGGTGCATGAGAAGTTCCATGCATCAAAACTCAAGGAGTGTCTTGAGGATGAGACCATATATGTGTCGATCGAAGAAATTTGAGCGGACAGTAGAATTTGATTCGTCAAAGTACCGGTAGAGATTATAGATAAAGAAGTTAGGACATTAAAGAGTAGTTGACTCCCAAGGTTAGTTGGAACTCAAAGTGAGTAACTCAACCTTATCTATCTGCGGAAAGATCAATTGAGTACTAAGTACCCTCACCTATTCTTAGAAGGCACAGTTGATAAACTCTTGCTAAATTTCGAAACGAAATTCTCTCAACTGGGGGATACTATGACATCCGTCACCTAAATAGGTGCATTGACCTTTGACTTTGACTTTTTGACTTTGACTCTTTGACTTTAACTCTTTGACTTTGATTTGGTCTTAATGTGATCTTTGACTTGAAAGCTGACCTAATGTGGGCTTGATCTAAGTATAGTACATTATACGCGTATAGACACACTAAGTTCTATAATAGTGTATTATGCAATTAATATGTTCTAGTGGGCCTTTGGCATGGTGACAGTGTATGTTCACCGTTATGGACTTGGCATGATGGGTGCGTGGTTAAGATTGGACTAAAGACTTAAAAATGTAAGAATATAAATCTTAAGTTCAGAACGCAAACAAAAATTGAACATGTGGGCTTTGCCTAAAGCCTACTAAATATACATAATTTAATTTAAAAATATATAATATAATAGTCCGTTGGAATCGTAATAACGCATAGAATTTAAAAACGTGAAAGTTGAACGACACACGAATCGGGACGAGAAGGAATTGGACGAGAAGAGCAACGGGCCCGGGAGGCCCATCCTTGGCCTCCCTTGGCCGAATTCCATCAAAAAGGGGGAGTTCCCACTTGTTTTCTTTCATTTGTTTCATTTTTGAAATCTTTCTCTCCAAGTTTTCTCTCTAGAGAAAACCCTAGCCTCCGTCATTCATCCTCTTCTTGTTCTTAATTCAATTCACTCACCATCATCATCAATTTCTTTGATTTTGATGATATGATAGCAATCAAGGTTGATTTTTGTGCAAGACTTGATCATTTACACTTTTCCGGTAAGAAAATCGTTTATTTTGATGAATTTAGTTTTCATCGTTCATGTTTTTGATGATTTTCATCATCAAATCTCTAAATCATCATCTAATAATCTAGTACTCTTGGTTTTTGACATTGAATCGTGAAGGTCTAGTTGTTTCGGGTATTGGAACTTCTAAACGGTATAACCCTAATTCTCAATCTTTGTATATATATATTCTTTGAATCTATCAAAGTTGGGTTGTAATCTTGAATGACCTGTTCATAATCGGCATCTTAGACTTATAAATCATTTTTGAAATCATTAATCTGGTTTCTTGAATGGATAGACGCGTTAGACAATCAAAACTATGTACCGATTAACTAACAATGTGAACCGGAAGATTAAATCTAAACTAACTATTGTGGGACTGAAAATTTGTGATAATCAAAGTGTCTAATACAAGTTTTGTTAATTAGTTCATGGCATAAACGTTCTTTAAGGTTTTGGGTCAATAATAGTCAAATATTGAGGTTTGGGATGCAAAGGGACAAGATTAAGAAAGTAGACCGTTTACAGTCAGAAAAATAAGACTTTTTGTACAGGTCATAACTCGGTCATACTAAGCTCAAATGGGTCAAAATTTTCATCTAAAAACAAGTTCAATGTGTCCTCTAACTAACCCAAGTGGTCTCGTGTCATTTAGACATCCTTTGGTCCTCCAAACTTGACACACAAAACTGAAGGTCAAAACTAACGAATCTGGACTGCAGGTTGGTCTGTGTTCGTTGAGTCATATCTTTCTCATACTTTATCCAATGGAGATGATTCTTTTTCTGTAGTTTAATTTAAAGTCTTATCTTTCAAACGATACCAATTACGCAATGTTTCGTTACCATTTCAACCACCAAGCAGTTTCTGCAATACTGGTGCACAATCATATATACATGGTGAAATATTTTGATAAACTTAAAACTAAAGATTTGAAACTAAATAATCAAATAAAGACAAGTTTTGTATTCAAAAGTGGTTAAATGACAGTTAAAAGAATAAGTTAATATTTTTTATAACTTATTGAGTATGGGCTAATAGATGTTTATCAAAGGACATTAATAAATTAGTTAAAAACGACAACTAAAACTCTAAACGTGACAAAATTTAAAGTTTAAATCTGACTTTGGATTTGTTCTATTAGAAAAACATGTTTTCATAAAATAGAACCTTGATGGACATTAAGGACTGGACTACAAGGATTACACTCATATTGGTCATCTTGATCTTTAGTAATTCTTTTGTGCTTATTGTATCTATAGTTATTTGCTATACTTGTTGTGGACTTTGGATTGTGCTATCATCGAGGTGAGTTTCACGGCCCCTTTTTAATATGTTTTACTTGGGGGAAAAACATGCTCATGGTTTTGGACTATGTCGTGTCTTTTAGACTAATTTGAGATAATATATGTGGTTTGGGTCATGGGTTGGGTCTAGATGTTCATTCATGAATGTGTACTTGGACTTGCGCTTGTTATTGTGACTCGGACATCATGGAGAGGTATTGTTAGTACTAACGGGTTGACACCCCCACCCCTGTCGTCAGTATACTAGTCGAGACTGACTTGGCCTGGGCTTGCCATTTGGTGAATATAATCCGGGTAAATGGACTTGGACTGACTTAGACTTGTGTTGATATCTATGACTGCTATGTACTCTTATCCACATACAACTTTTGTACATGTTATACACGGCAAACTCTTTGTTATTTAAACCTGTGAACTCTCCAACGTTTGTTGACTTTTTAGAGCATGTCTTTTAAGATAATGAGGCTTAGGGCTTGGCTTGGGACTCTAGACAAGACCGCTCCCTTGGGAGCAATAGACTTTTCATGAGACTATTAGACTTGTTTTGAGTTGTTTGTTTGTTGAATTATAATTGTTGGTTTTGTATTTGGGATTGTTTGTACTTGTGTTTGTTAGTTCCTGAATGGAACTTTGGACTATTTATGCATTTATGGTATGGCGATTTGGGATTGACTTTACTTGGCACGTGTTCCTATGTGTCGGGCGACGTCATGACCATTTACGGAGAATGCCTTTAGTGATTCTCTTGGGCCCCCAATGTGTTATGACGATCCCGTCCGTCGCATCCTCGTGTTTCCGCTTCTAGCAGGGGTGTGACACATACGACATGAAATTCTTTTGAGAACTTCTAAGGATCTTCATTATCTAGACCTCGGAAGAAAGACAATAGATGAATGAGTCCGGATTTAAGCTTGAAGTTCTCCATAGCAGGGTAATTGATGCAAAGTGGTTGCTCGATAACATCTTGAGTCGCCCACTCCCGAAATGTTTGTTCAGCTGACATGGTATTTATAGAAAAGTGTATGTTTACTTAAAGATCTTAGAATAAAACGATTAGAATCGTTGTATCCCTGGCAACGGCGCCAATTTGTTGGGTGTCGAATCCAGCAAATAAAATATTATAATGTGAACCTACCATCACACACACTAATAATAGTATGAGCAGAAGTAGGGTTTGTGTCCTCAGGGATACGTGTCAATTATTTTATACCAAAAAAGTTTAAGCACAATTACTAATGAGAAAAATTAAAAGTAAATTTCAAAAAATGGAAAAATTCCTGTAGGCTGACACGGGCGTGTCAAAACTGCACTCTGCCGTGTTAAGGTTCTGCCGGAAAAACAAAAATTGATATTTTTTTATTTTTTTATTCTGAAAAGAAATTACTAAAAACTCTAATTAAATTATGAAATAAATTAATATATGAAAACTAATTCCAACAATAAGGAAATTTCTTGATTCGATTTGGCTTACGATCATTAATGATTATGGTGCAATGACTATTTTTAATTAATGATTTGTATCGATACTAGACATCACACTGTTCGGATATCCACTCTATCTAATGTCTAACCAAACGCAGTTCGTTGATTAGAGCAAACCCGCTACTCTAAGCTCACGCCGTTCGGATCTTAGCGTGCGCGTTGCAACGATAGAAGTATCAATTATAATTAAACACATACGACGTTCGGTATGTTTAACTAGATTGCATTATTCTATAACGAGAATGAATTTATAGACAAATTCAAATCGTTAATTGTTTCTTATATAAAAAATCAAAACTTGATTAGGGTTTTAAAATTTGAAAAACTTTATTAGAAAAATTAATAAGTTGATTAGCTTTATTAACAATCTAATATATACCGTAGTAGATCCGGGTTTAAGATCAAGAATCAAACAAATAAACCATTAAAATAAAAAAATCACATAAACGTTTCACACAAGTTCAAACCAAATCAAAGAAAATTAAAACTTAATGTTGAAACTATAAGTGCCCTAGCCGAATATGACGGCTAGGTTAATCAAACTAAAGAAAAAACTTACAAATCCAAAAACCAAATTAATTGTCTTCGAAACCAAAATTGCTTCTCTTTTTTCTTTCGTCGACTCCTCCAAAATAAAGTCTTGCTCCTCTTTTTTTTTTCTCTGCCTTCGTGGGCGTTTTAAAGGAAGGAGAAAATTCTTTTTTTTTCAAAAATATATATATAGATAATATCTCATCCTTATTTTTTTTCTTTTATCAAGATTTGTTTATAATTTGAATTAAACTAAATCTTTTAAGAGATAAATCTTCAAATTAAATATTATATTTATCTTTCCAAATCTTCCCAAATCATCACTAGTCTTTAATACTCTTTCAAAGCTTCTAGTATTTTTGTTTTCAATCTGCACAACCGTCTTCCACCTACAAAATAATAAAATATATCCAAAGTAGACTCTATTCCACTAAAACAACTATTACACAAAATAAATGAAAAAACTTCTAATAAATTCCTGATATATAATAAAAACATATGCTAAAACAATAATAAATAATGTCTAAAAATATTATTAACAGTATGGCTAAGTTTGAGATGGTTGGTCATTTGGCGTGCAAGATCATCATTGTTGGTAGGTTTTGAGCTGTTGTCTTTGGACATGGTAGCCTCGTGGTTGATTGAAAGCTGGATATATGATGAGGGATATGAGTAGATCAGTTCGATGATGAACAATATGAGTAGATTAGTCCTAAGACCACTGCTCAGACCCCATCTGTAAAACCAAAAAGTTGTAATTGTATTGCTTTTGATGATTTACATGATGCCAAAAGGCTGCCAATTTATAGTTGTTTACAAAAGGATATACACGGACACTAAATCAATTGTAATAACTCCAATGAGTTGTAAATGAGTTGGTAATTGAGCCTCTAATTTGGAAATGATGCTAGCCTCATCCCTTGATTTGTTTATAAAATATTTTCTCATTTTAACAAATGTCACAAATATCTCATTGCGAGGGGTTTCATCTATATATTATAAATGTAATTCTATACTCAGTTCATAATAATTACGCTATACTAATAAAATTCATTCTTATTTGGAACATGCACATAGAGGCTTTAAAGAGCATACTAATGTACGATTAGAAAAGATCTACAGTTGGCAATAGATAATTTCAACAAAGAAAATATTTTAGGGAAGGAGGTTTTGGTGAAGTTTTCAAGGTAATTAACGAAGTATAAAATATCACATTTGAATCTTAAACAATTGCAAATGCCCTTTTGTGATTTATTTTGGTTGCTACACTGTCGCCAATTTTGCGACTACTTTTGTTGGTCACAATTTTAGGGCTTTTTTACGTGTTTTGAAGTAATGAAAGATATAGTTTGAATTCTAAAGAAAGACATGCCATTGTTTATGATAAGTTTTATTATATTTATGTAGGTTTAGTTATACTTGATTCATTGATGAAGACGTTGTTCAACAACCTACGTTTATAGAAAAAAGATTTCTGTAATAGAAAAATAATTGAAAACATATAGGCAATCATTGATAATAAGAATTTTGTCGAGGTGAAGAAACATCAAGTACAAGATTTTAGAGCAAAAGAAGAATTTGAGAATAAAGTTAAGCTTATAAGTAATATTCATCTTTGAAATCTTCTCTGTTTAGTTAAAATTCTTGGAAACGTTTGGCAATCGCCTCATCTAAAGACCAAAGAACTAGGATTACATACTTTATTGAATGTGATCAACGATATAAAGAATTAGAGAATGAGAAAGTTTTTCTATTTTGGAACAACTCTTAATCTTTTCCTTTCATCCATCTATACATGCTTGTATGTTAAAAAGTCAAATACACCGAGTAAGTTCTAGTTTTTGTTTTAAATCAGTAGCACGAAGCATATCAGAATAACCATTTACATATGGCTTGTTGACTATGTGATTTTTTATAAAACCTTGTTTAAAGCATACACATCACCAACCATAAAAACGATGGGTTATAGAACTCACCTTGATTGTTATAGCTCTTTAATTTACGACCTTGGCTTGGATTAGGCACTAAAACTAGTTTTTTGCCTAATTGAATGCCCTAGATAATTTATTCTTGCTAGAATTTAAAATTAAATATACATACTTGATAGAAAGATCATACCCATCAATACTTTACCTTGATTGCTTGGAAACAAATCAAAGTGATATGCTCTTGCTCGAATTTAAACATATAAATGCATTAGACCATGCACTTATTAAATTTAAATTAATATCACTTTAATAAGGATAAACACAATACCACTATACTATTATATCGTGATTACACAATTAAGTACTACTACTAGTAGTGCATGTGTTTCTATATGTTGTGTAATAGTTTTAATAACTTGTGTATTACACGGTTAAATAAATAAAATATTAAATAAAATAAAAAGTTATTAATTTTAAAACGATATTTAAAGATAAGAAACGATTAAAATTACGTATAAATAATGATTTTAAGCAATAAAACCATGATAAATGATATCAGCATGTTAAACTTTTCTTTGAAACTTAAAAAAAAATAAACCTTTTGTTATCAAAATAAACCATTTTTAAAAATTGTCATTTTTAAAAACTCTCATTTTTATTTATTCTTTATTTTGTAAAAGTTTTACTTTCTAAAAACAACAATTTTATAATATTTGCTATTTTTAAAAAGGTTTGATGTTTTAGAAAATTTTTATTTTATAACAATTTATTTTTTAGAAATGATACTAATAAATAGATCTCTTTCTTAATTTATAATAAAACTTTTTTTAATCTAACAAAAAGTAGATTAATATTATAAGTAACTAATGTTATTGTGTAATTGAAAAGATAAGATGGAAAATATTAATTAAGAGAAATGTGTTGTTGTCATGTATCGATGTTAGCAACTATTTTAATTGAATAAAATGATATAGAATAATAACACGTGCATACTTATGCATCCCACTTTAATTATCCACTACACAATATAGTAATATATAGTTAACTAGCTTTAGTAAACCCGTGTATTACACGGGTTGAAAAAATAAAATATTTAATAAAATAAAAAAAATTTAATTATTAACTATATTTTAAAATAAGATATGATTAAAATGATATCAACTCTTTAAATTTATGTTTTTAAACTGTTTTTGTTTTTTCAAAAAAAAAAACATTTTGTTTCAAAAGAAACAGTTTTAAAAATATATTTTTAAAATTCCTTATATACCTTCAAATTTTAATTATTTTTACTTTATAAAAACATTTCTTTTTAAAAATATAAATTTTAAAGTATTTCGTATTTTTAAAAAGTTTCAATTATTGAAAAAAGTTATTATGTTATAAAAATTTATTTCTCTAAAAATAGCATTAATAAAAATATATTTTTTTAAATTTAGTAAAAAACTGTTTTTAATCTAAATAAAGTAAAATTATATTTTTAGTAATTAATGTAATTATTTAACATGAGATAGAAACGGAAATTTTTTTAGTGAGAAAGAATGTGAAAATAACATTAATTAAAAGATATCTTTCCTAATTTATTAAAAAACTATTTGTAATCTAATTAAAAATAAAAATTATTTAATTTTTCTTAATTTAGGTAATTATTTAAAAGAGAGAGTGGCAGGAAAAACAAAATTAGGGGCCTTAGAAATGTGACACGTGTCCCCCAAATTACTCTTTTAGTATTATATATAGATTGTTATTTTCATTTTTAATTTTTAGTTTGTTATTTTATTTTCATCCAAAAAAGTATTTTTCTCTTCTAAGTTCCTTTTTAAAAAATTGTCATTTTCATTTACTTTCGTTAACTTAATTAATTATGTTTGTTAAGTTAGGAATATTAAAGCTATTATACAAATCATTTATTTAAGTTTTCTCCTGAATAATGACTTAAATACTTCTATTTTAATAAAAATAATTAACTAAGTAGGAATATTTAAGTCATTATACAAATCATTTATTTAAGTTTTCCCCTGTATAATGACTTAAACACTTAAAATTTAATAAAAATAAGTAACTAAGTTAACGAAAATAGATTAAAATGATAACTTTTTACAAAGTCAAATACATAAAAAAAAAATAATAATAATATAAATGATTGAACAGACTAAAACTTAAAAAATAAAATTGACAATTAACTCTATTATATATTTATATTTATTTTGTTTTTTCATTTTGCCCAACAAACATTTATATATAACTAGTATTTTTACCTGCAATGCGAGCGCATGTTGCATAATAAAGTATAAACTATAATTGACCCGACTCGTTTACGAACTACTTTTACATTAAAACGTAAAGTAATTCAAATTTATATCGTCGAATGAAAACGTATTATATTTGACCCGACTCAAAACAAAATTACGATAAAAGTAGACTGACTCAAAACGTATAAAAAAATTAGAAGTCGATGGAAAGGACGGTTGTGGGTGGCGCTAGAGTAGCCGGAGACATTAAGGGTCTCCCTCAATTTGCTGAAGCATCTTCGACTTCATAACACAATTAGACATGATCTTTTTGAAACTAAAGATAGTTTTGTTGTTTATTTTAAAAAGCTCTTAAACTTTTATGAACTCCTAGCATGTTACTCGCGCGATGTAGCGGGAAACCGTGATGACACGTGTCAATTTTGAATATAATTTATATCGTAATATAAATAAAAGTAACCATATCACAATTGTGACTCAGTCTTAGATAAATTTTATAACAAAATGTACATTAAAATAATCACATCGTAACGGTATACTCAAGAATAGATTAACATCTTATTTTAAAAGTTTTGAGTCTTGAGCAAAATGGTTATTTCCAAATTATAAATACGTTTTCCCACTTCGGTGGGTTAAAATTTTCTAAATCAAAAGTTCGTAGAAAATCCCCGATGCAACTACCAAACAAATAGAATGTCAAATTGATTTAGTTAATAGAAAGTTAAAACATTTTGATCAAATGTAAAAAAACTTAAATATGTCTTATAACAAAAAGATTCCCAATCTGCAAAAGTAAGGAATTGAATGGATAAATTGAAAAGAGAAGTATTGTAAAAACCGACATTGTCTTTAATAATATATATAATATAACTTGTTTCCTCATTTTATAACCCAAGAAACATTTATATTTATGTGAATTGATATCACGTAGTGAATCAATGCATCAATTCATGTCAGTCACGAATCCCCAATGATCTTAGGTCAATATTTCATCATTTTCAATTTGAAGATTTTTTCCAGGCCAACAGTTATAACTACTTATTTTTCAAATGTGAACTATAATAGAATGAACCGTTTAAGTTTAAAAATTGAATAAATTGACCTTTCTTCCCTTTGTGTTTCAACCAATGATTTTAATACCAAACCGTAGAAGCTGGTCCGATCAACTGGACTAGAAACCAAAAGAGTCATGGTTTATTTGGGCCGGCTAAGCTATCTTTCAACAAACTGGCATATTTTTCTCAAAAACTAGTTCGAAAAGTTTCCACAATTTAACAAACACAAATTGGCTAGGTCAGGTTTCTTGATGTTCTTCTATTCACATCATTTATTGTTGCTATCATGCAGATCAAATCATCAACGGGATTTAGTGTCTTTTTCACCGGTGGCAGAGCTTGAACATTCCTATAGAAGGGGGTTTCGGGGGGCAAAATTAAATTGTCTTAGGGGGGAACTCATATATATAAAATAATTAACACTAACGAGACAAAAATTAATACTATCGTGCCAAAAATTTACACTAACGTATCAAAAATTAACACTACTGATGAAAAAAGAGGGGGGGGGGGGGCGAGGGCCTGTTCTTCATATTATTTGTAGTTTTTCTTTTTTTTTTTATCTTTGTATTGTTCTTGTTGGTGTCAAATTGATCTGATTTCTTTGATTTTTGTTCTTGTTCTGGTTTGTAGGTGTAAGTGCTGTTGGTTTAGGTTGAATAAAGTTTAGAGTGACAGTTTAAACATAATGAATAAAGAAGATGAAAAAGAAACTAGAAACTAGAAACTAGAAACAACACCTCATGCAAGAATGAACTTAACATTTGCCAACTCTGTTATCAACAGAAATGCTATATGCATGTTGCAATTAACTTAGTTTACGGTCACAAGAAGTTCCAAATAACAGACAAATAAATATATAAATATGGTGATAAATATCATGATTAATGTTTTAAAACTTGTTTTTCATTGCTATTTTTTATTTTTTCTATAAATTTGGAACTTTTGTATTACATTTTGGATCTTTTGTATTTTTTTATATGTCTAATTATAATGTTGTTTAGCTTTTGAAAACGTTCAAACAAGTCCAACCCAGTACCTTGGTAAGATACTCATTTCACTAACTACTCTGGTTTTAAAAATATTATTTTCTAATGGCTTATGAATTAGCAACTAATGATATCCATATATAAAAACTAGTGGTTAAGAACCCCATGTCTTAAAGTAACGGCATTGTACCACATAATTCCTTTTTTGTGATAAGTTTTCTAAAATATGTTTGTGATGATGCTGTATGTAAGAGACTTCAAAGATTAAAAATATGCTCTGCATTTATAAATTTTGTAGTGTCAAGATACATTGAACATTGCTTTCTTAATAAATTTACTACAGGAATACATAGCCAGATATCATAGAAATTGAAAATAGTAATCCTCTAAGAAGAGTGATGGCTAGAGTTTATGCAAAAATCAAAAATAGTAATCCTCTAAGAAGAGAGATGTCTAGAGTTTATGCAAAATCAGGTGTGCACCGTACTTTGGCTGAAGGGTGAGAATAAGATTAGGAGCATGGGCGTAGGATGGTGAATGTTCAAAAGAGAACCTTTGTAAGATCATGGCGAGGGCTATTTTAGCTTCTAGAAGTGCAAAGTTTTGTCCAATGCATATTCTAGGTCCCCAACCAAAGGGGAAATAAATGACTTGGTTTTTGGTTGCCTTAGAGATTCCTTCAGAAAACCTATTAGGATTAAATTTCTTGGCATCACTGCCCCAAAGTAGTTCATCATAGTGAATTAGCATGATCGGCAATCCGATTTGAAGTCCAGATGGTAATGAAAATCCTCCAAGTGTGATATCCTTTGCCACCGTGCGGACTAATCCAACAACAGGAGGATATAGCCTTAGTACTTCATAGAAGATCATATTCACCTATGTAGAAAGAAACAAATGATGATTTGATGATGTAGACTTGTATAGTTCATGAATTCACAATTGTACATTTAAGCACTTACAACTTTGAGTTTATTTAGCGCATCCATATCCATATCCTTGCCCTTAATAACGTTCAATATCTCTTCTCTAGCACGTGATTGCCAGTCTTGATGTCTACTCAATAAAATCATCGTCCATACAAGCAAGCTTGAGGTTGTTTCTTGTCCAGCAAAGTAAAAGAGTTTGCACTCTTCAATAACTTCATTGATTGTCATACCCTGACTCTTGTTTTGGTGTTGCTCAACCTCTTTGACATTAGACTCAAGCATTATTCCTAACAAATCATGATGGTTACCTTCTCTAGCTTTCATTTCCTTGAGCCTATTGTCAATGATACTTCTTATAGATAGATTTACTTCTTTATCTACTGCTTTCATCCTCCTATTCCTCTTTGTAGGCAAAAACCTATGGTAATCATAATACAAACTATAAGGCCTATCTACTTTTTTCTTATCAATACGCAATCCTTTAATGTTTTATGCTAATAACATTATTGATTACAAGAATACGCAACTTACTTGGATCCAGGGATGTAGAGTGACTGCAGTGCCTCCATTGCAAGTACACTTTGTTCTCGTATGAGTTCAAATATCCGAATTCCTTCTTCATAACTACTTCCAAATGCGGTCCTTGATATAACATCACTGGTTAAAGCTTGGAGGTGAGGCCAAACATCCAACTCGCAGGATCCATTTGACAAAACTAGTTTATTCCACTTCCGAAGCATTTCACTACAACTCAAATGGAAAGCTGGTACCATATTCTGGGTGCAGAACATAAGTGTACTCAGCAATAGGCAAACATGAACTTGGTCTTTGAATGTTAAATAGTTATTAAATGGTTATTGTATTAATGGGGATAACAAAATTAACTTTTGACATCGAAATACCTTTAGCTTCTCCACATGGAAAGCTGGATTAAGTAATTTCCTATGCTTGACCCATTGATCCCCTTCGTACGTTACTAATCCTGTTGCTATTAGGCTAATAAATGGATTGCTTCTTGTCTTTTTAAAATCATTAAACTTTGTAAATACATCTTTGATGAACTCTGGATCCATAACAGTCACTCTTGGGTTCCATCCTATCCATGTGATGAAACTTCTTCCTGAAAAAAAAATTAAATTTCTAAATTTTCACTTACATACTCACAAGTGAAAAAAAATCATATCATTGTAACTCGTAAAATGAACCACCTCACATGTTAAACAATTTAGAATTAAAAGGTATTTGAGTATAAAAAAATCTAAATTGAAATGTTATTGACTCTAGTAAAAAATATGAAAATTAGGTGAAACTATATAACAAACTTTTTATATTTAACAAGATTAGATAATAAATATAACTCACTGAAAATCTGAAAAGATAAGTTGGTGTGTTTGGATCTTGTGATTCAGAAATTTTCAAAACAAAGAAGGGTTATGAGTATCGTTGAAGTTAAAACCAAATATGAATGAATACTTCTTTTGATGCTATAATGTTTGTGATGCTTACGGTACAACTCTCTTTACACACCCGACTTATAAATCCCTTCCCTGCTTCATTCTTCGTATTGCCCTCGACCTTTGTCGCCTGTGGTTTCTTCCGGTGCCATTGGCAGCTATTGTTGTCGCCGATGGCTTAGCCAGCAATGGCAACACATGTCATACCGGGTTACTAATTGTGATGTTTATGGTGTGACTTTCTTTTGTACCACTCGATCTTGAAATCCCTTTGGTGCCTCATTGTAGGCGATGGCCTCTACATTTGTCGCTGATGGCTTCCACCGACATCGCCCTCTCCTGTTCTCACCATCGACAGACAGGCTTTTGGCCTATTTTGTCCTATCTACCCTTCCCTATTGTCACAACTGGTGGCTCTTAATCGCTTACTTTTGACATGGATCGTGGTAGTAGCCACGGTGGTGATGGCCATTAGGTAGGCAATGCTTTGGTTCCGGGTTGGCTTGTCATGGTGGCTCGTGTCATCAAAGGTTGTCGCAATGATGTTTTCAGATATGCATTTGTTGGTTTTTATTTTTGGGTGTTGGTCGTCACCATTGATGTTGGTTTAGTATGCCTAGCTGCTACTCTCCACCCGGTGCTCGAAATGTCATGCAATTCGCTGCTCGCACTCTGATTCCTATGGCTATTTTGGACTGTCGATGGTGGTAGTGGCAACGGTGGTGGTTTTGTGAACTACCCTTGTGTTAATCGATGTGTGAATGAAAAGTTGTGTCGATGACAATGAGTGTGAACTCATCTGAGATTGATTATAGGGATGTCAATGATGACGAGTTGTTGCTCATTTGAGATAGGGGTTGTTCAGTTGGGTATGTTGTTGTTTCAGTATTTACTCTCAAGGAACTATGTGGGTTGTGATGATATGACCGATGTTGTTGCCATTTATGGTTAGCAACCTCAGCTGAATACTGGTTTTGACCCTCGTCATGATGGTTATTGTGATGTGCCGTCTGATTCTGAATGTAATCAATAGTTGGGCTCAATTTGGTAGGCAATGATGACGCCAAAAAATGATTTGTTTGTTGTCATGACATGATACTCTGAAATTTTTGCAGCCACAATGTGTGACATTAGTAATTTGAGCCTTAGTTGTTTATTTGTGCCAATGCATGCAATGCGCATACTCAGTAACATACTAGTTACTTATTTGAATAATTTCAAATATACCCTTAAAAACTTGAAAAGTATCATATATGCCCAACCAAAATTAAAAATATCATATATGCCCTAAAAACGTGTTAATATATCAAATTTACCAATTTCATTAAATACATTTTAATAAATAACAATTTTATCCTTCTTTTTCTAAAATATTAAAATATCATAATTATTCATTTGAATTTAAAAGTTTAATATTTTCTCATAAACCATAGTATTCAAATGATCACCAAGTAAATACAAAATAAATCAAATATACAAATAAACGTGAACATAATAATACAAATGAACGTGAATGGTCATTGCTATTGATACAAATAAAGCTGAATAGCTTAGTTGACTGGTAATATTCAAATGAAGAAGAACTCAGTCTTAATTAATCAAAGAAAACTTAAAATACGGACTTTAAAATTATGATCAATATATTAAACAAAAACCAACATATATAGGATTTACAATAAAGAAAAAGCATCCAACCTGTGAGCGAAATAAAACTAATGGAAAGGAGTTGCGATTGAACAAGTCAATTATTGGAGCACAATTCAGAAGGAAATTGATCCAACATCAGTTCTTTAGTTTTTTAAGATGGGGAGGATGGATTTCAATAAATATAAAAAATAGGTTATACGAAAATCATAGGTTTGCAGGGGTAAAATGATCATAAATAAAAAAATCATTTAAATTGAGTATATATGATATTTATGGTTTTGTTTAGTTATATGTGATATTTTAGAAGTTCATAAAGATATGTATGAAATTCACCTTATTATACACACCTTACATTTAGGGCCGTAATTGTGTTTATTTCGCTTTCATAGTGATTTATTTAAAAAAATCACGTCAAGGATGGGGGCTAATCAGGTAAGACGAGACAAAACTTCATAAATCATACCGAATATCGCCTGTATCATTTCTAAACTATTTTTATTTATTTAATTATATTTGGCCAACATCATTTCTAAACTATTAATTTCGTAATTACGTGAACAAAGATGGGATCATAGATTCCTAGTTATGTATTTATTTTTACTAACTGTGTCCAACAAAATAAAATAAAATTAACACCATCTTTATGATAAATTTAATAAGAAAATTCCGTAATTTGCAGAGAAAATGTAAATAAAAATTCACCGGGTTGTTTCTCAACTTAACCTTTCCAAAACTAGTGAGGCTTGGAGAAAAATAATGTAAATAAAAAAAAGATGTTGATAGAGACCGATTCGAGATGGTCAATCTTCCGATAGACCCGTTGAGTGGGTTAGGCTCCAAGAACAAAGATGAGAGAATAAAGACACAAACTTTTACTTTAATTTTCTGCTTAATCTCCATAACAATAGCAATGACTCTTTTAAAGACTTACAATGAAAACTAGATAAGAAAACATGGACATAATGGAAGTAAATTAACTACCCACTACAATCACTATTTTACTAACAAAGTAATTAACAAACTAAAATAGAAAATAATAATAATAACAAAAATAAGAACGTAGGTTGCATGGCAACGGGTATTGGGTCATGGGTTGACCCAGCAGGCATTTCATCCGGTGACGTTGGTTCATTGGGGGAAGGAGAGGACGAGAATGAAGCACCATTTGATAGAGACCGATTCGAGATGGTCAATCTCCCGATAGACCCGTTGAGTGGGTTAGGCTCCAAGAACAAAGATGAGAGAATAAAGACACAAACTTTTACTTTAATTTTCTGCTTAATCTCCATAACAATAGCAATGACTCTTTTAAAGACTTACAATGAAAACTAGATAAGAAAACATGGACATAATAGAAGTAAATTAACTACCCACTACAATCACTACTTTACTAACAAAGTTATTAACAAACTAAAATAGAAAATAATAATAATAACAAAAATAAGAACGTAGGTTGCATGGCAACGGGTATTGGGTCATGGGTTGACCCATGACTACTCGGATCGTATCAGATGTTCTCTGTTGGTAGATAGTTATAATCAACGGGTGAGAGTTTGAATCATGATAGTTATAATCAACCGGTGAGAGTTTATGCAATTTATAGGTTTCATAGGGATAATAAATATGTGAGATAACGCGTCATTCCTAAAAAAAAGAAAAAAGAAAAAAGAAAAAGGCAGACGCTACCATGTTTTTGTTGATGAGAGAAAGCCAGAACGTGAGACAAAACCTCTTCTCCGTTATCGATATTGATATGCTTAGATTTGGATTTTTGAAACGTCGAAGACAATTCTTTCACGTCCCCAAAGAACAACCTGTATTTGTTTCCGTTAAAACCTTGATTCTTCAGGATCTTCTCCAGCTTCCTTGGTCTCACCCACACAATGTTCACCATCTTCCATGCACATAGTACAACTATTATAGCACATAAGATAGCCCATATGTTTATTACTGCTTCCATAGTATTTTAGTTTGTCATGCTACCAAAGGGAAATGAGTTTATATACCTAGAAAGGGAGCGGTCGTTGAAACAAAGGAGAAATAAATAGCAACAAAGAAACTATATATATATTTAGGTTTGATATGGTATTTTAAATATGAACATCTCTATGTACTTCATTCATTTAATCACGATCATCTCTATGCTAAAATGTTATTCATTTTCCTAATTATTCAATTTGATGAATATATATATATATATATATATATATATATATATAGAAATGTTACGGTATAAAATGTTTTTTTCGTGCGAAGCGTAGAAATTATCACGAAATAATGAAGGTTACGACTGGAATTATAACGCAAGTATAAGAATTAGTCACGCAAAAATAGAATTATCACGCAAAGATGAAATTATCACGCAAGAAAGAATTCTTGCGTGATAATTACATCTCTGCATGATAATTCCACGCGAGTGTAAATCGTATTGCGTAATTATCATTTTGTCATTGCGTGATTATTATTGTTTTTGCGTGATAATTCCACCCCAAAACTTCGTACGCCTCGCACGAAAAAAACACTTTGTATAGTAACCGCCCCCTATATATATGTATATATAGGAGTCGGTTATTATATAAAGTGTAATTTTCGTGGGAAGTTACAAAATTATCAGGGCATAACACGAGTTTTTTAGCGAATAGGCAGTTTCGTACGCACCGCAATTACACATATAAGATATATAATTACGCACATTATATTCATAATTACGCAAGTTTTATATTATTACCCAATTTATATTTATTATTACACAAAGTAAAATTACTCACGTTATAAAAAATAATTACGTAAGTTATATGATACTTACACGAGTTATGTTCAAAGTTAATAATTACGCAATTTATACGCACAGCACATAAAAGTTTGTAAAAAAATTGATTTTAAAAAAAAGTATAGCAATATTATGTTCATATGAAAGATGATAAAATACTTGATTTTATTGTATTTAAAAAAAATATTCTCATATAAAAAGTTATATGTGTTTAAAAAATGGGAAATACGAAAAAAGTTCACAATTTCATATTATTTTCAAATCTACCCCTCCGGACACATTTCATGCATGATTATTTTATCTTAAATCTGAGTCGTTTATCTCTTAGATCAATATCTGTTATCAATTCATGCATTTCGTACAAATTCATCACTTTATAACGTAAACTTTCTCTATCCCTCTCTCTCTCATGCTATATATATATATAAGAGGGATCAAATGAAAACAATACTTATAATTGAAAACCATAAAAATCACGACTATCCAATCACATAATTGAAAATTGAGTTAAACTTTTTATTGTTTAAAGTATTTTTGATTAAAATTCAATCTTACTTTTTGAGGTCATTATATATTTCTTAATTTAAACACCAAGGAATGACAATGATGACGAAACGAGTTACGTATACGTAACTTGTATGAGTTACATGTATGCAACTCGTAGTTGTACACTTGATAACACGTACTTACATATACATAACCTCTACATATACGTAACTCTTAGTTGTACACTTTGTAATACGTACTTACATATATGTAACTCATAGTTTTTATGGTTTTTATTTATAAAATAGTTTTTAAGGGATCCCTCACCTATATATATATATATATATATATATATATGAAAGGGTTCAAATGAGAACTCGTTTATTTTGTGAGAATTCTACTAATCAATGTGAGCCACATATTTTCAAGGGCAAAATGGTAAATAACGATAATATAATAAAAAAATTTATAAAACAAAAAATAACATAAAAATAAAAAATAGTAAAATGACGAAAATGTTTCTTTTGATTCCCTCTTTCATAAAAAAATAAAAAAAACTTATAAAAAAATAAAAAAGCTCATTTTTTTATTAACGTTATTTTACACATATGTAATACCTGAAAATACACATGTGTAAAATAGGATTTACACATGTGTAATGACTAATTTACACATGTATAAATAACGGATAAACGATTTTTTAAAAAAGAGTATATCAATATGGTACGTGTTGGAAAGATAAAAAATACTAAAAGTAATGGTGCAATTTTTTTGAAAAAATAATGACGTGAAAAAAAGTTATGAACATTTAAAAAAAAAAAAGATGGATTTAACATGTGACTTAATTGTGTGCCTGAGATTGTTTCCTAGAGTTCTCACAAAAAAAAAGATGGTTTTCAAGATAACCCTATATATATATATATATATATATATATATATATGGACTCATTCAATCAAGAACCAATTTTTTGTAAAAAACTAAAAGAATCAATCCAGACCATAAATCAAATAAATCTATGGCTAAAAATGAAAGGGGCATATTTGTAATTTGCATCTTTAAAAAATAGGCAGAAGATAGAATAATAAGGGCAAAAATGGAAATCGACTTCAAAACCCATAACTGCATCAACGATTTCATAGGGCATGATCACTCATCGATATTAATGATTCTTCAAACCCAAGATTAATGATTCTTCAAACCCATGTTCAAAATCAAAAGGGATAAAAGCATTGAATTTCTACCGGACTAAAAAAACTGAGAGCCAAGTCGTGCATTTCACAAGCAACGGGTGGCTATTGACATTTGACACAAGAAATAGGAGGTATGAATCTTCCCTGTTGCGTTCATGGTTCTAAGGTTCAATTTTATCAACATTTTTTGGCTTTTGCTTAGCATTTCATCTAAAAACACGACCGTTAGGTTTTAGAAATTACGAAATGTTGAGGTTTGCTTTACCGCAATGAGTTTAATTACATACTAATAGCTTTTATTTTGAAGGGGATTCCTCCCCAAAATTACTCGTTGGGCTGGAACTAGTAGCTTTTGTTATAATATGAAAGTTCAGTTGCTATAAAATTTACATTAGGTTGTAAATTAGGAATCTTAGAAAACAACTATCTGTATGTTTGTTAAAGATTATCATCATGCATGGATTGGAGTAATCACCTTAGTTCATGTCCTTACAAAAATTCTTATCTTGAAACTTGTTCATATTATTATGTAGGTTTAATACAGTGTGATGGGAAGGTGTAAAAGTCAAAGAACAATATTGAAAACATGTTTTAACAGGTTTATTAGAGATTCAATTATACCAATCATGCTACAAGATAACTCCAGTGACGACTTTGTTGACGTATTAATGAAGAAAAGAAAAAAACAGGATAAAAGGATGAAAATAACGGAACACCGGTTACAAACACCAACTTAGACGATTACGATGCAAGTATGATGCAAAGCCGCTACTATCAGATACTATCCTACAAAAAGAGGAAGCTTTGTGTGAAGCATCTGTTATATCCAAGGAACTTGAAACAAGGAGGAATACTGAGAAAGTTGAAAAATAAAAAACATGGCATATAAAGAATCAACAAAAAGATAAGCAATTAATTTTATGTCATGTTAAAATAAATGAGTTTGTTTTGTTGAAGACTTTTAAATGTTTTAAGTGTAAACTTGATGTTATCCTTTTTTGGAAGTTGGTATATTGAGCTTAGAACAAGTTTTATGCAATGTGATGTAATGCATGATCAATTACTGTTGTATTTAACACATATTTAACACACTTTGTACTTTTGTTGTGTGTTAATGCATCTGGTACTTGTGATGCAAAGGTGCAGCTACAACTTAATATGACTTAATGCAACTATTTCATATATGCATCAATGCAATTGTTCCATCAATGCATCTAATATCTATATGCATCAATGCATCTAATTTTTATATGCATCAATGCATCTAATGTTTATAATATTATAGTATAATAACGTAAATCTTTAGTATACATCCAACTTATAATAAAATACACATTTATAAGGAAAATTAAATATTTACAACCATTTAGTACTATCAACCAGATAATATAAAAAAGCAATTATTACTTTAGTGCATTCATGCACAACTTACTTTACGGTTTTATGAATAGCTACCAAATTTTTATAAATATAAAAGTCGGCTTCCAGTATAGCACATGCTCTTTGTCATAGAGTATACTTACATATATTTTCTCTAGACTCCTAAATATTTCAAAAACACACCAAGAAAAGAGCAGCATATCAGAACTAAAAAGAAAGAAGCAGAAGAGTAGCCTAACATGAAAAACTTAGCTTTGTATCATTTTGGCACTTATAACTCCAAACCCATTTAAACTTGTGACCTTATGTAATAAAAAAACATTTGTACTCAACTCCTTTATTCAACTCTAAATATTTATGCAGAACCATAAAAAATAAAAAGCAGCCCAAACATTTATGTCACAAACAAAACCTTGATGCAGTACCCATGTTTGAGTAACCACAAAAAATAACCATCAGCCAAAAACCAATATGCGGAAGCCAATATATCAATGAAGACTTTAGATGAAAACTTTCTAAAAATCACAAAGGTAGAACCTTTGGTGAGTGACTTGAAAAACACCATTTTTAGAAAACTTTATATGATTCATCATAAAGCTTGAAAATTCAAAAAGGTAGATTATTAAGAGCACTACCAAACTTGTTTTTGTATAATTCTATCTTTCTTGCAGGACAAAATTTTTGATTCTTTAGCTATAAGTCTAAAATAATCCACCATTCTTAATTTTCTTACAATAGAACGAATGCCCAGCTAGAATTACATAACTGTTGTAAGTCGCACCGGACAACCTTCAACATTAAAGAACAACAACTTGAATTACATAAAAAGACCCCATCCCCCCACCTATAAGAAAAACACACACACTGCAAGAAAGAAAATTACATGAATAATAAGTAACACATATTGCCACACAAACACACATACCCACCCTTGCGGTATATGCACTATCACATCCCCATAATCCCCCTAGTGAAATTTGACTCCCATTCATTTTTGTATTTCATCCTCCTCGATCTTTTCATGCTATCTTTAACACCAGTTTCTCTATTTTGTATTAATGTTCAACTCCATAAAACAGTTTAGAAAGATGACCATTTTAGGTTCGTAGCTTTCCTTCTATACTTGCACTAAATGAAAGATGCGCGCTTGATCTCCCCCAACCACGTTCAGCCCCACCACCATGTTGTCAGATTGCTTTTTGTTCCTTAATTTCCAAATTTCTAAGGCACTCAGATGGTTTCTAGTGGTGGTCGCTAGTTATAGATATGATTTGGAGACGAGAGAGGTGTTTCGATATCGGTGTTGGGGGTGCTTCGGCGAAGAGGGAGACGGTGTCGGGTGGAGTAGAGTTGTGTGAGGCATCGGCATGTGGTTGTGGTGATTGATGGCAGTGGCCGGTTGCATAGCGATAGTGGTGGTCGTGGCGGTGGCGATGAGGAAAGATAACTCTGAAAATCAAAGTTTGAATCTTAAATTGGGATTCTATAGAAGAACGGAGTTACATGTTAGGGTAAAATACAAAAATACCCCTAACAATTTTTAGATATTATAAAAAAAACAATAAACAAGAAAAAAAACATATGGCTAGAATTAGTTCTTTTGGTTTTTTACAAAATGTTAGTTTCTATTTGAATGCCCATATATATATATATATATATATATATATATATATATATATATATATATATATATATATAGGGTTTGGTCTATTAAGAACCCATACTAATTGTAAGAACCCATTAACTAAATCCTATTGGTAGATTAATAATCAAATGCACAAGATGATGCCAAGTGTCACACCATATTTTTTAATGTGAAATGATATTTTGGACATTTGCTTATAACATAGAAAAATCAGATTTAATGTTGTTATGACACTTGTCACTACCTATATTTTTTTTTATCTTCAAAAGTTTACCCCTTAGTTTTTATAACTTTCATGTCTTTTTTATACATTATTATTATTTTATAAAAATAATATCATTAAACTTGTTGTATTTTTCTCTTTATTTCCCATATAGTCATGGGGTGGAAATTTCACAAGTTTAATTTTTATACCGGGGTAAGTAAAAAAGTATCGTCTGTACGTAGTTACATCAAGTTTAAATGTTATACTAATGTACCCTTTTAGCAAAGTTGTAATGAAAACATCAACTTGCACCATTAAATACCTAATATTACACCACTCCAACTAACAATAAACAGTCATTACAATAAACAAACGACATTACACCAATGTAAACCAATAACAACCAAACGACATTGCACCATTAAATACCCGATATTACACCATCAGAAAACATAAAGAGTTGGTTAAAATAAAATTCATGAAAGAGATTTACTTATTTACAATGAATTAAATCATGTTCTTTGAATACAAATCATAATACTTATAGTAAATCATATCATATTGTAACTACTTACAGTGAATTTGTTAAAGAAAAATATATAAAACCCCACAAAAATTAACCTAATAAAATGGGTTCAAATCTCTTTCAAATGCAAATCCAATCTTTAAATAACTCTTCGCTTGATGTATCATTGTTATCATCCTCTTCGTGCAAAAAAAGTGCATAAACCTAATAGAATATTTACATTTCAAGATTACAATGATGAAATATAACGTATTGAATTACATCTTGTTCATTTAAATCTAAAATCAAATACTTATAGTAAATTACATCAAATTATAATTACTTACAGTGAATTACATTGAAGAAACGTATATTAAACAAACAAAAATACAACATATTTTGACCATAGAATTCAAGAAATTAAATTTAATATAATACTAACTAGTATATTAACATAATCACCCAGAATAGAACATAAAAACATACTAAAATCTAGAAAAATCAGAAACATAATAGCTTCTTACAACAAAGTTCATGCAACGGAAATACTTAATTACACTGGATTAAATCATGTTTATTTGAATGCAAATCATAAATAATTACAATGAATTACATCATATTTGTAATTACTTATGTTGAATTACATCATATTGGAAATTACTTATAGTGAATTGCATAGAAGAAACGTATATAGAAACCAATGTAAATAAAACTTAATAAAATGAAAAATATTACGATGTAGTATCCAACATAGATAGTAGTACAATATGTTTAAAAATATGTTCTATAATTGCCGGTTAGTATCCAACTTAACATGTAGTACTCTATGCATAAAAATGAGTACCGTAATTACCAACCATTATCCACCTCAATCACGTCATCAAATAGAGTTCACGCTAAATTCATAAAAATGTTCATACCAATTTCAAATTTATAAGTATGTAGTTTGACTCAAAGTCAAACTAACACTGAGTTTTATTATCAAAACTGACATTAGTTCTAAAATATGAAAAAGATAAAACAATCAACAAATTCTATTTTCTAAAACATACAATAAATCACACAACTAACATTAAATTAATAATCTTTATATTAACTTTGAAAAGTCAAAATGTCTCAGTAACCAATTTTCAACCACCATCAAATCTTTTACAAGAGAATTCATCAACAAAATGCAATAAAAATGAAAGTTGACCTTATTTATAACATTACCATGGCAAAAGTCTTCGAGTAAAACGACCCCCCAAAATTCGAAGTATCCTCTTCCTTAAACATGACCCCATACCCGATCGGATGACCCGAATCATACTCAAATATACAACAGTAGCATAATTGATCAAAATCAACCCATTTGCCCAATAATCCTCTGATCCACCCGATGATGGTGGTGTGGAGGTCGACTGGTGATGATATGAAAACGGGTTTTGCACATCTCGAGGAGGAAGAAGGCTTGAAGGGATGGTGTTGTAGCGGTGGTGGTGGTGTGCTAGTGATGGTCGGCAAGAGGTGAGTTAATGGAGGTCAATCGGTGGTGATGGTTGTGTGGAGGTGGACGAGTGGTAATGGTGGTGTGATTGTAAGTTTTTTTGTGTGCTAGAGAGAGATATGTGTGAGGGGATTAGTGAAACTTGTGGTGGGTTTTGAAGAACGAAGATGAGAAAAAAGATAGGATCTTTAATGGAGGATAATGATGATGATGATGGCATCAATAAATAAAAAGATAAATGATTTTCAAAACCTAATATGAATAGATGAAATAGATGGGTGTGTATTCAAATAAATTGAAAAGATGATATTAGCTTTAGAAAGGAAAAAATAAATAACCGACAACCACAGAGATATAGTACAAAGTCAAAAAAGTAAAGTACATTGGTTAAAAATACTTATTTACCCCTCATATAATCTCAACCATCTATTATTGAAAATATACAAAATTCATAAAATCAATGGTTATAAGATGAGTTAAAGAGTTATTATAATTATGGTGGGTTAGCACAAGCACTCATTCCTATATACACACACACACACACACACACACACACACACACACACACACACACACACACATTTATAAGAAAACAAATAGTTTTGCAAAATCAACGAAAACTACATAAATCACTAATATAATTAATAACTTTTTGGTTTTTTCAAATGTTAGAAGGGTTATTTAATTATTTGTTACATATATGCCGAACATATCTTCGGGAATGAAGAGTGTTACGTATACGTAGCACCATATAGAATGAAAAATTGTTACATATACGTAACATATTTGTGACATATATGTAAAACTATGTTAAAATTTTAATTTGATCGCTACCCTTATCTTGGTAAGGCTCCTTTGTTAACTTTTATTTTTTGTGATAACCACTTAACACTAATATAGTGAGCATTTACACTATAATTACATAGTGTAACTAACTTTTATGTTGTATTACACCACTGATATACTGATTTCCCCTTCATTTTCAAAATTTTCTTTACTTTTAACAAAAAAACTCAACATCTTTTTTAAGCTTCTTAAGTTTTTTGTATGATTTTATTTTTTATACAAATTAAATCATTAAATAAATCGTTTTAGTATCTTTCATTAAAGTATAGTCTTGCTATTTTTTAATTTTTATAACGTGTGTTGTGAACCACTAATTTTGCCATTGTAACTATAACTTACAGTGGTGACGTGACCTGCTATAAAGCTCTAGCTAGGATAATAAGTTATAACAATAAACAATGGTTCAAGTATTGCTAAGGACGAGTGGTGTAAATTATTTGTGACATAAAATTAGTAGTAGTTTAGATTGTTGTGTGACATGACGCCTAAAAATTATTTGTAAATATAAAAATATATAAAGTATAAAAATGTAGTAGTTGGAAAAGTATGAAAGAAACATATAAAAATAAACAGGAAAAAGGATAAATAAAAAGGATCCGTATGTCAATATCTCTAATATTTTCATACAAGCTATACTAAACTAGAAATTGGTGAGGCGCGTTGCTGCGCTATACTAGTCTTAGGTTTGGTTTCACTATTTAGTAGGTGTGAAGTGTGAGAAGGTTTAATGTCAATGGTTTGTATTCATGAAAGACATATATTAGACAAAACATTACATTTAGACTATCATATATTTTGATCTAGTGCATAAGAAAAGATGAAGTGCTAGTGGTGATATATTTTTCAGGTTTGTACAAAAGATAGAGAGTGTGCAGCTGTTCGGTTGTTCGCATTGCATAATGCAGCGTTACAGAAGCTGAGTTTGATGCTAGATAGGTTCCATGATATTGATGTTTCCCTGTTGCGTTGGGTGTTGCTACAAAAGCTTGGTTTCTGGCAAAAGTGATCTGCTGCTGCTGCTCTTTCTTTTAAAGCTAGAAGCCCTTAGTTGCAAAAGATAGGCCCGTGTGCGTCCTTACTGTTCTTGTCCTTTTGTTTATGTCGAGGGTCTGCACCTGTAATTGAGTTATATGATTGCTTATATGTTGCAAAATATACCTTGGTTTATTAGATGTGGTATACTTTGTGTTTTTTGTACCTTGTTCACATGTTCTTTTTGGGGTTTTTACGGATGGAGTTGCAGGTGCAGTTGTACGTGAGCTGTTTGCTTCTGTGGCGGAGTTGACAGTGGTTATCGGTGATGGTGGTGCCTCATAAGCATTGTTGACCGCAATTGCCTCACTTTGGTTATCATTTTTGGCCTGGATTTCAAAAATGAATGGCTTGTTCATCAAGTCCTCGAGTTCCGGTGGCAATAGTTTGAGGTTGTTGTTGCTTTGTGTGGTTACCATGTCATAGCAAGTTTTGCCTCCAAGTGTTGTGACGACGTTGTCGAAGAAGACAGCATCTGTTCTGCTACTATCATCTACGATTGTGGCACTGAATCGGTAGCTGTGGATGTAAAAGTAAATGAATTAGAATTATATTATTTTATAGACATTTGATCATTTTTATTTTAACTTACCAGTATGAATATTCATCTCGCGACCCATGCGAAGGACAATAGTACTGATGGCCACACTGGTAGGCTTTGTGTGAACATTTATACATGAAATATAATACCATGCGCTTTGAATTTTTGTTTACTAGCCAAACATATGTAGGTTGTTTCCTGTTGGCATTAGCATGTAAATTTAAAGTCACAATATGTCTAAAGAACTGAGTTCATTTATGAGTAAGATGAAAGGTTAGTTATAGTTATTACAATACATAAGTGTTAAAAATCTTGCTTCAAAGAGCAGGAAGGCTCATCTAGCTGAGCTCTAGTGTCCTGAAGCAGGGTTTAAATGTTTGGAGATGATCAAAACGGATGTATCTAGTTTCTAGAACTTAGGAGTTACCTTTTTTGTCTCCTGCAACTGATTCAAAATCTCAGAGAGCAAAGTAAGATTTGATTCAGCAACTTGGTTTCTTGTTGGAGGACTTGGTATTTTAGATAATGGTATATGCTTGAACCTAATTTTTATTTATAAGAAGTTGATGTTAGTGGTACTTACAACTGTAGCTAATGAAAGACATGATGGTTGTTGTACCTTTGAATTAGTGTTGGCAATAAGCTTATGCATGGATTGATGTATGTTCCTGTTGCAAAAGTAGAAGCAAGTTGTAAACTACCTGCATCAAATAAAAGCAACTTGATAATTGAGATTTAATTTTTCAAATTCCTATATGTAATTTAGTGGATGTAGAAGAAAAAATTAGTATTTGGAGCTTATGTAGTAACATCAGTGTGTATGTGATACCTCTAAATGTCGATACTTTCAAAGATGTAATTGCTATGATTGCGGGATCTGACTCTCAGCCACAACTAATTAAAACCTTTAGCTATCTATTCCCACAATGCAACATCGATGAGCTTCCGGTTGCATATGTTAGATTAATCTTGATGCGTCAGCTGGTAATGGATCATCCATTTACTTTCGGGTCATGGGTAAAGAAACGGTCAAGTTTGACCAGGATTTTAGGAAATAAACGTTGAATAGAATGGTTGGATTGTTGCTAAAGAAAAGGAGTACGTGGACTTAGTTTTAGTGCATGTGTTTGATTAATTTTTATATAAATAGGAGTTGTATGTGATCTTTTGTGAAGTACCCCTCTGTAATCAGTTTCAATTAACAGTAAAGTGTGTTTCAAAGGGACCTGAACCAACATTTGGTATCAGAGCTAAAGTCGAGAAAAGAGAGGCGTTTTGAGAGTCGGCTTGCGAGAGGAGGAGCAGCCCTTGGCTGCTGGGCTGAAGAATGAGAAGCAGCAGCAGGTAATCAAGCAAGAATTTAATGGCAGTAAGCAATCAAAAGCAGAATTGATTATGCAAGCAGGTTAGAAGGTTTGAGAGACCGAAGAAAGAAATCAAGGGTAGCAGCCTTGGCTGCTATCGCCAAAAGCATGTCGCGAGGGGGAAAGAAACGCAGCAGCTTTGTTGTTGTAATTGGCTGGAAAGTATGAAGAAGCAAGGGTTGATCAGAAGCCATCGATCGGCGGAACGAGAGTAGAAGCAAGCGGTGGTCGGAGACGATGTAGAAGGCGGGCGATTTCATGTGAATCGCAGGAAGAGATAAGACGGAGAAAGAGACCGACACTAGAGAAGGACCGGCGCGAAGAGACCAAGAATAGAAGGAAGAAAGACCGTGACCGGAAAGTGAGTTCCGGCGTGAGACCGAAATGACCGACGAGCCCCAAAAGACCGTCCCTAGACCGAGACCGGAGGACACAACCGTGACCGGCGGTTTCCTTGAGAAAGGAAGAGATCCAAAACAAAACTGTGTGATTCATTGAGCCCCACCGAAAGGAAGAAAATTTTGGGTTGTACAATCGATAGCAATGAAAATAAAGGAAAGAGTTTTTGGTTTTGGTTTTGAGTCGGTTGTTGAAGACGGTGGAATTCATTCCCTAGTTGGCTACTAAATCTGAAGAAGAAGAAAAACAAAGCAGGCAAGCAGGTCTAACACATGGCTGAAATTGATCGTGAAACAAGAACAAGCAAGTAACTAGGTGAAACAAGCAAGCATACACCTCTATTTATTTGTGGCTGTAAACCATCCAAGGAGGTAAGTTGTTAGCACGTGAATAATTAAAGCAAAAAAAATTTAACCTGGTAAGTTCGTATAGCAAGAAGTAAGATCGGACATGTGTAGTTCGAGTAGTAAGAGCAAGAAAGTAAGCAAGTTAGTAAGAGCAAGATGAATTGGTTTTGTCAAGCAAGATGCAACAAGCAAGAGTAAGAGTAAGAGCATCAAGAAAGTAAGAAAGATAGCAAGCAAGATGATTCGAAGTAAGCAAGCAAGAAAGAATCGAATCAAGAAGCAAGAAAACCGGTACCGGGTATAAAAAGAAAGAACAAGATAAGCAAGAAAGCAGGAAGAAAAAAGCAAGAGAACCGAGAACCGAATCAAGATTAAGGGGGTGAATGTTAGATTAATCTTGATGCGTCAGCTGGTAATGGATCATCCATTTACTTTCGGGTCATGGGTAAAGAAACGGTCAAGTTTGACCAGGAATTTAGGAAATAAACGTTGAATAGAATGGTTGGATTGTTGCTAAAGAAAAGGAGTACGTGGACTTAGTTTTAGTGCATGTGTTTGATTAATTTTTATATAAATAGGAGTTGTATGTGATCTTTTGTGAAGTACCCTCTGTAATCAGTTTCAATTAATAGTAAAGTGTGTTTCAAAGGGACCTGAACCAATAGCATAGACATGCACACTTAAATATGGTTTTGAAAATGAAAATATTTCTATTCTTCAAAGGTTAGCCTGCACCTTTGATCTTGTAGTCGAACACGTAGCGGGCCCTTTTTGGTGTGGCCAGCAACTTCTCTTGCACTAATATAACGGCCAATAAAATCTAAAATCGCATCACAATATTAGATTGTTTCTTAGGTGTGGGAACTATGCATAAAAATACGAACGTGTAAGCACTTTGTTCTTGTCCAGTAGGTGCGATTGTAAAGCTAAATACGAAGCAAACGTGAAGTAGTATACTCGTATGGTATTATTCACAATGAGTTTCACCATTGAGGATCTGTCGAACAGAATCATCACTTCACTTTCAACAACTTTACCGGTTGTTCTTCCTTCTATACAGACGAAACCTGTGATTTTGTAACAAGCTTTAGGCCTAATGAGTTCGTTGAAATGTGTAGCACTATGCACATCCGTAGTTGCCTGGATTGCATCGCCCTAAAACATGAATCTATGTTATAGTAGCCTGTTTTAACATAAGTAAACAAAATAAAGTAGTAGTAATAACATTGTAACTTACATGTTCGTCAACGAACAACAGATGGAGTTCAACACGTTGATACATTTTCCATTTCTTTATTATTCTGACCTCTAGAGTTTATGTTTTGCACTTTGATGTGAGAGCTGATATTCTTTGAATTGACATGTCAGTTTTCCTGCCTACGATTAATTTCATCCAAAACATCTGAATACACTGTATTTTTTGTTGTGTTAGAAGGTGTATCTTCACATGATTCTATGTATACTTTTAAAGAGTTTAGTGAAGTAGATCTCCAAAATGCTACATACAGTTGTTCGTGACCAAAAATAGGTTGTGGCAAGTAAACCCCTATCTTATTTAAGGATTGTCCTTGACTTTTATCAATTATCATAGCATAGCAGAGAGCTTAACAGGAATTGCTTTCTTTTAAACACAAATGGAAGTTGCGGATGAGTGTGGGTTAGAATTATTCTAGGTATGTATACTCTATGACCAGCTGCGGTACCAGTGATAACGTGTGCCTTTAGGACTCTTGGAAGTAAGTGCGTTATGATTAACCGTGTCCCATTGCATAACCAGCGCTTTGATTTAGTTTCACAGCAAGATTGTAAAGTCCTCATCACGATCGATTCCACATATTGTTGCACTTGATAATCAAATTAAGACGGATGTGAGTGTTTATGTATGATATCAACGAACTTCATACAAACTCAATCGAATATTATTAATCAAATGATTACAATACAAAGGAGTTTACGTCGTTTAAGCTCGATCCACCCGAGGTGAGCTCCACTCGGGTGGCCTATCACACATCTCTATGCTTTCTCACTCTCAGAGCACCTTTACAAATGAACACACATAATAAAATACAAAGGAAAAACATCTATATATACTATCCTAATGTTCTCGCGCGAGAACATCAAGTTCTCGCGCGACAACTTCAAGTTTTCGCGTGATGAGATTTATATCCGTCATCTTGGAGTTCTCGCTTCCTTGTATTTCTCGCATGATTTGAGTTTTTGCTTTTCTCTTGATGTTGTAATCCATAAAGGCTAGGTCCTTACAATTTCCCCCTATGGATTATGATATCAAGCTATGTTTTACTTCAGTCACTCATCTTCAAGAATTATCTGATCATCGGGTATTTGTCACTTTAGTCTTCCCCTCAGCTTTAACCTCCTCCTAATGTATAGCTTCATAAAGGATATCATGTCTGAATCAAGATTAAACTGTCAAGATTAAACTGTTCTATCTTGATTACTTACAACTTAATATGTATTAGGCATATGACAGAGAGGTTCAACTTTCATTTTGGATTCCCGAAGAACCCGATTCTTCAATCCGATGACAAGATCCTATGACGACGAACTAGATTATCTAAAGTATTCTTCCCCCTAAGTAAGATGTAATAGGCCCATATTTTCAAAGCAAGAATACCAAACTATCTTGATTCTTCACTTAATTAAACAGTTCGATCATTGTCCCCATTAGTAAAATAAGATAAGCCCACATTGTCAAGTTTCAATTCACGAATGACCTGAATAAAATGTTGTAGATATAGAATCTTGAACTCGATTAAACAACACAAAAACCCCAATTTAAGTGCCAAACTTCAAATCATATAGCATCTTCCGGATATAGTTTATGGATGATGAAGTTTTAACATGGTGAAGTTTTTGCATAAGAAAATTTTCACAAATGAAGGTTACTGCTGCAAAGATTTTGCAAGAAACTTTTCTCATGAAAAAATTTTCTCATGCAAAGTTCTCTCATGAAAAGTTCTTACATGGAAAGTTCTCACATGGAAAGTTTTCGCATGAAAGTTATCGCATGAAATTTTTCGCATGAAAGTTTTCGCATGGAAAAGTTTTCTCATGAAAAGTTTTCTCATGAAAAAGTTCTCAAAAAATACGGTTATTTTTGCAAAGTTCTTACACGATGCAATTACTCTCGTGAAAACTTTAACCAAAAATGTCTTTTATGATTTTAAATCACTGCTACAGTCTGAGATCCTCGTTTTTCACCAAAAGTTGAAAATACCGAGCGTAAAGATGTTATGAAGCCGATTACACATGTGTTCACCCTCGGTTTCACCTTCTTCTCCTTCGAAACGGTCCAAGCATGATCTAAACCTTTAGATCTTCATCCTCCATGTTTAACATCTTAAACAGATGATCGCGGAATGAAAATCCGTGTATCAAGAGCAACACCTTGCTCTAATACCAAATGTAAAGTCCTCATCATGATCGATTCCACATATTGTTGCACTTGATAATCAAATTAAGATGGATGTGTGTGTGTGTGTGTAATATCAATGAACTTCAAACAAACTCAATCGAATAGTATTAATCAAATGATTACAATACCAAAGGAGTTTACATTGTTTAAGCTCGATCCACCCGAGGTGAGCTCCCCTTAGGTGGCCTATCACACATCTCTATGCTCTCTCACTCTCAGAGCACTTTTACAAATGAACACATATAATGAAATACAAAGGAAAAAAACATCTATATATACTATCCAAATGTTCTCGCGCGAGAACATGAAGTTCTGGTGCGGCAACTCTAAGTTTTCGCGCGATGAGATTTTTATCCGTCATCTTGGAGTTCTCGATTCCTTGTATTTCTCGCATGATTTGAGTTTTTGCTTTTCACTTGATATTGTAATCCATAAAGGTTAGGTCCTCACAAAGATAATTAGTCTTTTAACTTTAAGTTCTAGTTTATATGGGGGTAATCCGTTGAACTTCATTTCATTTAGATATTCAAATGGGTATAGTAAGTTCAAGGTCACCTTAATTTTTTTCATGAGGCACTATTGAGTCATTGCTTAAGTAAACATTGCAATCATCGGAAGACATGTTTAGCACCATCGTGTTCACTAAATCTGTAGTTTTAGTTTTTGGACACACGATTGCCTTTTTAGAATGTATGCTGATGTCGGGTTTTCAAGGGTTTCGTTATTGTGCTATCTTTGTCTAAGGTGCCACTCGTGCCATTCCCTACATCTAGCAGCCACGATGCAAAGGACGCAATATCATTAGCATCGGATGTATTAAGTGTTGAATGATTTAAACGCATGTTCTTTGTTAAATTAACAATAAACTTATCCCACACGTATGACCTCAGCAATGAAGATGCTAAAATTTCTCGTTTACTTGCCTTATGCTTTATCAGTAACGTTTGTCTAAAATCACCTCCTAATCGCATAGATTTACCACCAAAGAGGCTATCATTATTGTCAAGTAAATCCTTTAGGGTTCTATCTATTTTCTCGAAACAACTCTGGTCATTCATCGGAGACTCATCCCAAACTATAAGTAAGGTCTCAATCAGAAGTTTTGCAAGTTGGGTGTTTTGTTTATATGACAAATGCTATCGTCAGTCATCTCTAAAGGTATTTTGAAACGTGAGTGGGCTGTTCTACCAGATGGCATGAGGGAAGATGTAATGCAAGACGAAGCAACTGCAAGTACTATCTTTCCTTCAGATCGCAAAGCATTAACAATTGTAGTCCATAGGAAAGGTTTTCCTATACCACCGTGACCATAGACAAATAGTATAATCTGTTTGCTACTTTAGATTGAACTAATGCCACTTTCATAAACATGCAGTTGTTTCCCATGAAGGCTACTCTTTTGACATGCATGTTAAACAGCAAGTTTTTTTCCTATCGTAATTCTTCTCTTCCACTAAAATCATATTCTTAAGTGTTTCGAGCAAATCCGCACGTGAAAGAGGTAAGCCATAATCTGCAAGTGACGATGCAGTTGTACTTGAGTTTAATAGAAGCTCAATTTCATATAGCACATACTTATGGACATCATCATCATCATCGACATAAGCCTCTAAACTATTTTGAAAAACACCCGACTGGCACATGGCATCATCAGTCATTCGCTACCACTACCGATTCCACAAGATGATTGGATTTGAAATCTCACAATAAAGCAACATGTGGGCAAAAAGAGACCTTAACTCTAAGGTGCTGGCTCATGCAGCAGCCTCATCGAACGCCTGGCACCACTCCTTATCATCTCCCAACAATCCTAATCTCTCACATGCGGCTCGATAAGTAGGAAGGGAGTTTTAAGTTTAAGAGCATTGGTGGGTAATTGATTATTAACATAGGCCATTGTAGCAACCACCACTCGTCAAAAAGATTTTGTAACTCGAGACTCAATTAAGAGGGCCTAGGTTATTTCAAGAAGAATTCAAAATTTCAATTTGGCAACATTGTTATGTTCGGGGATGTGCGCGTATGATGTTTGGTGAATTATTCTCTTTTGTTGGAAAGATTGTTTCATGGAATTTTTTATAAACTCATTTCCTTTATCAAATCATACAACTTGAATATTTTTCTGAAATTGTGTTTCAATCATAGTATATGGTAAAATTTTCAAATACTTCGGATTTATGTTTCAAAAAATAAATCCATGTCATGTAGTTGCAATCATCGACAAAAAGTAAGAAATAGTGGAAGTTTTATGTTCTAGTAATAGGAGCAGGAACCCATACATTCGAGTGAACTAAGGAACGGTAAATGAACCGTAGTATTAGTTGGTTTGAAAATGGATCAATGGCTTTTGGCTAGTACGCAAGTTTCACACTTTATTTGACTACTTAGAGGAAACAACTTTGGAAATAATAAATGTAAATAATGGGTGGAGGGATGACCCAACCGTCTATGCCATAACCATGCTTCCTGACTCGTGCTTCCATGAGCTAACATCATAGTACCTCCTTGAGTCACCTCATCCATGTAATATAATCCTTGGCACTCAGTGCCACGCTCAATGATCACTCCCCTCCAGATATCTTGTAAGATACAAAATGTGGGGTGCATCAAGACAATACAATTTAACTTTTTAGTTACACTGCTAATTGATAATAACTTATTTGACAATGACTATACATAGAGATAGTTCGATAGTTTAAGTTTTTTGTTGAAATTTCAATCGTTCCTCCCCTATTTACATGGACTATTCCCACATTGGTAGTCTCAATATGGGTTATTTTTGGTTTAGAGTGAGATATAAAATCAAGTTTTTCTAAGGTCATGGTGTTAGTGGCACAATAGTAAAAAAATCCAAGATTTGTTGTTTTTACCACTACTTTCTACCATACATGTACCCTTAATTTTTCTTTTTAACAAATGCCACAAACACCTCATTGCAAGGGGTTTCATCTTCTATCAAATATATTGTCAATGTAATTCTATACTCAATTCATAATACTTACATTATACTGATAAAATTTATTCTTATTTGGAACATCCACATAGAGGATTTAAAGAGCATACTAATTTACGATTAGAAAGATCTGTAGTTGGCAATAGATAATTTTAACAAAGAAAATATTTTAGGGAAAGGAGGTTTTGGCGAAGTGTTCAAGGTAATTAATGAAGTATAACATATCATATTTGAATCTTAAGCAATCACAAATGCCCTTTTGTGATTTATTTTGGTTTCTATAAAGTCACTACTTTTGTGACTACTTTTGTTGGTCGCAATTTTAGGGCTTTTTTTTACCTATTTTGAAGTAATGAAAAATATAGTTTGAATTCTAAAGAAAGACATGCCATTGTTTATGATACGTTTCATTATATTTATGTAGGTTTAGTTATACCTAATTCATTGATGAAGACGTTGTTTAACAACTTACTTTTATAGAAAAATTATTTCTTTAACAGAATAATAATTGGAAACATATAGGCAATCCTTGATCATAAGAATGTTGTCATGGTGAAGAAACATCAAGTACAAGATTTTAGAGCCAAAGAAGAATTTAAGAATAAAGTTAAGCTTATATGTAATACTCATCTTCGAAATCTTCACCATCTTCTTGGATGGTCGAGGGAAGGATCTAATCTACTCCTAGTCTTGAAATATATGGCGAATGGAAGCCTAGATCAATTCTTGTTGGATTAGTCAAAGTTGATACTCATAATTGTTTAGTTGAAATTCTTGGAAATGCTTAGCAATCGCTTCATATAAAGACCAGTGAACTATGATTACATACTTTATTGAATGTGATCAACGATATGAAGAGTTAGAAAATGAGAAAGTATTTTCTATTTTGGAACAATTCTTAATCTTTTCCTATCATCCATCTATGCATCTTATGTATGTTAAAAAGTCAAATATACCGTGTAAGTTCTAGTTTTTGTTTTAAATCAGTTGCACGAAATGTATCATAATAGCCAATTACGCATGGCTTCTTGACTATGTAATTTTTTTTATAAAAACTTGTTTAAAGCTTACACATCACCAACCATGAAAACGATGGGTTATAGAACTCACCTTGATTGTTATAGCTCTTTAATTCACGACTTTGGCTGGGATTAGGCCCTAAAACTAGTGTTCGCCTAATTGAATGCCCTAGATCATTTAATCCATGCTAGAATTCAAAATTAAATATAAATACTAGATAGAAAGATCATAACCATCAATCCTTTACCTTGATTGCTTGGAAACAAATCAAACTGATGTGTTCTTATTAGAATTTAAACATATAAATCCATTACACATTGCACTTAGTAGAATTTAAATTTATATTCATATTTATAAGGACAAACACTATACCACTGTACCATTATATCACGGTTACACAATTAAGTACTACTACTAGTAGTGTATGTGTTTCTATATATTGTGTATTACTTTTAATAACTTGTGTATTACACGAGTTAAATAAATAAAATATAAAATAAAATAAAAAGTTATTAATTTTAAAATGATATTCTAAAATAAGATATTATTCAAATTTCGTATAAGTAAGGAGCATAAGTAATAAAACAATGATATCAACTTGTTAAAAAAAATTTTAACTTACATTTTGTTAACAAAATAAACCATTTTTAAAAAAAAAAACCCATTTTATTTTTTCTTTAGTTTATAAAAATTTTAGTTTCTAAAAACACTAATTTTATATTAATATTTTCTATTTTTAAAAAGATTTGATGTTTTAGAAAAAATTTTATTTTGTAAAAATTTATTTATGTAGAAATAATACTAATAAATAGATCTCTTTATTAATTTATTACAAAACCATTTTTACCTTAAAAAAGAATTAGATTAATATTATTCGTAACTAATGTCATTATTAAATAGAAAAAAGAATATGGAAAATATTGATGAGTAGTAATTTAGTTTTGTCGCGTGTCATTTTTAGATACTATTTTAGTTAATATTTTATTAGAATAAATATATATAGAATAATAACACGTTCATACCTATGCATCCCTCTTTAATTAGCCACTACACAATATAGTATTATATAGAGTTCATTGTTATTTCGTTCTTGAGTTTTATTTGTTCTGTTATTTTTATTCAGAAAAGTATTTTTTTTATTCTAAGTTCTTTATTAAAAAATTGTAATTTTATTTATTTTCGTTAACTTAATTAATAATGTTTATTAAGTTAAAAACATCTAAGTTATTATACAAATCATTTGTTTAAGTTTTCTCTTGTATAATGACTTAAACACCCCTGATTTAATAAAATAATTAACTAATTTAACGAAAATAGATTAAAATGATAAATATTTACAAAGTTAAAGACACAAAAAAGAAAAAAAAATAATCGAAATGATTAAACAGACTAAAACTTAAAAAATGAAATTTCACAATTAACTCTATTATATATTTATATTTATTTTGTTTTTTCATTTTATATCCTGCCCAACAAACATTTATATATAATATAACTTGTTTCCTCATTTTATATCCGACCCAACAAACATTTATATTTATGTGAATTGATATCACGCAGTGAATCAATGCATCAATTCATGCCAGTCACGAATCCCCAATGATCTTAGATCAATTTTTCATCATTTTCAAATTGAAGATTTTTTCCAAGCCAACAGTTATAACAACATATTTTTTCAAATGTGAACTATGATAGACCAAACCGTTTAAGTTTAAAAGTTGAATATATTGGCCTTTCTTCACTTTGTGTTTCAACCAGTGATTTTAACACCAAACCGTACAAGCCGGTCTGATCAACTGAAGTAGAAACCAAGAGAGTCATGGTTTATTGGCTAAGCTATCTTTCAACAAACCGGCAGATTTTGCTCAAAATCTGGTTAAACAGTTTCCACATTTTAACAAACACAAACCGACTAAGTCACTGTTTCTTGATGTTCTTCTATTTACACATCATATATTGTTGCTATCATGCAGATCAAATCATCAACGTCCTTTGATGTCTTCTTCATATTATTTGTAGTTTTTTTTTTCTTTGTATTGTTCTCATTGGTGTCAAATTGAACTGATTTCTTTGAATTTTGTTCTTGTTCTGGTTTCTAGGTGTAAATGCTGTTGGTTTGGGTTGAATAAAGTTTAGATTGAAGGTTTAAACATGAAGAATAAAGAAGATGAAAAAGAAACTAGAAGCAACACCTCATGCAAGAATGAACTTAACATTTGCCAACTCTGGTATCAACTGAAGTACTATATAATAACTAGTGGTTAAGAACCCTATATTCTGTTACAATTAACTTAGTTATGGTCACAAGAAGTTCCAAATAACATAAATAAATATATAAATATGGTGAGAAATAACATGATTAATGATTTAAAACTTGATAATCATTACTATTTTTTTAACTTTTTCTGAACATTTGGATATTTTGTATTTTGTATATATTTCTAAATATAATGTTGTTTAGTTTTTGAAATCGTTCAAACAGGTCCAACCCAGTACCCTAGTAAGGTACTCATTTCACTTACCACTGACTAGTCTGGTGGCTTATGACCTAACAACTACTAATATCCAAATATAATAACTGTGGTTAAGAACCCTATATCTTAAAGTAACGGCATTGTACCTCGTGATTCCTTTTCTTGTGATAAGCTTTCTAAACTATGTTTGTGATGATGGTGTAATGCACTAGAAATTTACATATGTAAGAGACTTTAAAGATTAAAAATCTGTTTTGAATTTATAAATTTGTAGTGCCAACATACAATGAACATTGCTTTTTTAATAAATTTACTGTGGAATACATAGCCGGATATTATACAAATCGAAAATAGCAATCCTCTAAGAAGAGAGATGGCTAGAGTTTATGCAAAAATCGAAAACAGTAATCCTCTAAGAAGAGAGATGTCTAGAGTTTATGCAAAATCAGATGCGCACCGTACTTGGGTTGAAGGGTAAGAATAAGATTAGGAGCATGGGCATAGGATGGTGAATGTTCAAAAGAGAACCTTTGTAAGATCATGGCGAGAGCTATTTTAGCTTCTAGCAATGCAAAGTTTTGTCCAATACAAATTCTAGGTCCCCAACCAAAGGGAAAATAAATGACTTGGTTTTTGGTTGCCTTAGAGATCCCTTCAGAAAATCTTTGAGGATTAAAATTCTTGGCATCACTGCCCCAAAGTAGTTCATCATAGTGAATTAACATGATCGGCAATCCGATTTGAAGTCCAGATGGTAATGAAAATCCTCCTAGCGTGATATCCTTTGCCACCGTGCGGATTAATCCAACAACAGGAGGATATAGCCTTAGTACTTCATAGAAGATCATATTCACCTATGTAAAATAAACAAATGATGATTTGAGGATGTAGGCTAGTATAGTTCATGAATTCACAATTGTATATTTAAGTACTCACAACTTTGAGTTTATTTAGCGCCTCCATATCCATATCTTTGCCACCGATAACATTCAAAACCTCTTCTCTAGCACGTGATTGCCAGTTTTGATGTCTACTCAATAAAATCATAGTCCATACAAGCAAGCTTGATGTCGTTTCTTGTCCAGCAAAGTAAAAGAGTTTGCACTCTTCAATAACTTCATTGATGGTCATACCTTGACTTTTGTTTTGATGTTTCTCAACCTCTTTGATATTAGACTCAAGCATTATTCCTAACAAATCATGATGGTTACCTTCTCTAGCTTTCATTTCCTTGAGCCTATTGTCAATTATACTTCTTATAGATAGTTTTACTTCTTTATCTATTGCTTTCAACCTCCTATTCCTCTTTGTAGGCAAAAACCTATGTTAATCATAATTCAAACTATAAGACCTATCTACTTATTTTCTAGTTAATGCACAATCCTTTCATGTTTTATGCTAATAACATTATTGATTGCAAGAATATGCAACTTACTTGTATCCGGGGATGTACAATGATCGCAGTGCCTCCATTGCAAGTACACTTTGTTCTCTTATGAGTTCAAATATTCGAATTCCTTCTTCATAACTACTTCCAAATGCGGTCCTTGATATAACATCACTAGTTAAAGCTTGGAGATGAGGCCAAACATCCAACTCGCAAGATCCATTTATAAAAAGTAGTTTATCCCACTTTCGAAGCATTTCGCTACAACTCAAATGGAAAGTAGATGCCATATTCTGGGTGCAGAACATAGGTTTACTTAGCAATAGTTAAACATGAACTTGGTATTTAAATGCAAAATAGTTATTAAGTGGTTACTGTATTAACAGGGATAACAAATAAACTTTTGACATAGAAATACCTTTAGCTTCTCCACATGGAAAGCGGGGTTAAGTAATTTCCTATGTTTGACCCATTGATCCCCTTCATATGTCACTAATCCTGTTGTTATTAGCCTAATAAATGGATTGCTTCTTGGCTTTTTAAAATCATTAAACTTTGTAAATACATCTTTGATGAACTCTGGATCCATAACAGTCACTCTTGGGTTCCATCCTATCCATGTGATGAAACTTCTTCCTAGAAAAGAATAAATTTCTAAATATTCACTTACTGACAAGTAAAATTCTCATTGAAACTCATAAAATAAACCACGTGACATCTTAAACAATCATAATTATAACAATTACGAGTTTATTTTCTACAATGATTATAATTTATTGGTCCACGTTGCCATCATGTAGACCTTCACAATTACTTCACGCATGCTTCTAATTATGATGGTGCCATCACCTCAAGACCTGTTTACTTCATAAATATAATGATTTAATTTTGGTGAGTAAAATACTTTACGAATGGATCTTTTAGTTATTAAAGAATTTTTTATAAATCAAAGTCGAACTTATTAACCTAAAGCATAAATAAGTTCTTAAAATAGCTTTATTTTATTTTTATCGTATTTCAAAAAAGCGGGTATTTTTTTTTGTTACGGCGTGTTTATTTGTATAAACCTTAATTTTTAGAACAATTATGTTTTTTTTAAAGCATTTTATTTTAGTTAACACTTCGACATAAATATTATTAGTGGTTTTAGTTTTTACTAAAAATTTAGAATATTATCATCATTCTCAATGCAATGCTCGAGAGTTTGCGATGGTTTAGTTTTTTATATAAAGTTTCAAATGCATATAATTGTGTGCACTCCCCAATTTTTTGACATTACATTTTTTATGGTATTACTGTCCCACCACCACGCGTGAGTCTTAATACTAGTTTAGAATTAAAAGATATATGAGTATAGAAAAATCTAAATTCAAAGTATTAATGACTCTACTAAAAAATATAAAAAATAGGTAAAACTATATAACAAACTAAAAACTCTATATTTAACAAGATTAGATAATAAATATAACTCATTTACAATGTGAAAAGATAAGTTGGTGTGTTTGGATCTTGTGACTTGGAATGTTGAAAACAAAGAAGAGTTATAATACCATTGAAGTTAAAATCATGAATGAATGAATAGGTCTTTTGATGCTATAATGGATGTAATGTTTACGGTAGAACTCTCTTTGCAAACCTAGTTTTAAATCCCTTCCTTGCTTCATTCTTGGTGTTGCCCTCAGCCTTTGTCGCCGGTGGTTTCTTTCGGTGCCATCGACAACCGTTGTCGTCGCTAAAGGCTTAGCCGGCGATGGCAACACTCGCCGCATTGGGTGTACTAACTGTGATGTTTATGTTGCAACTCTCTTTTGCACCACCCGATCTTGAAATTCCTTTGGTGCCTCATTGGGGGTGATGGTCTCTTCTTTTCTCGAGGATGGCTTTCGCCGACATCGCCCTCGCCTGTTGTCGCCACCGATGCATGGGCTTTTGGTCTATTTGGGCCTATTTACCCTTCCCCATTATCACAACTAGTGGCTCTCCACTGCCTTACGTCTGGATCATCACAGTAGCAACGATGGACATGACGATTACATCTACGATGCTTTGGTTCCCCGTTTTGGCTTGTCACGATGGCTCTTGTTGTTAGCGGTTATCAGAATGATGTTTCCAGATATGCATTTGTTGGTGTTTTTAGTTGGGTGTTGGTCGTCACCATTGTTGTTGGTGCAACATGCCATGGCTGCTGTTCGCCAACCGGTGCACGACATGTCGTATCCTTTGCTGCTAGCACCCCGATTCCTATGGCTATTTTGGACTGTCGATGGTGGCAGTGGCAATGATGGTGGTTGTGTGAGCTAACCTTATGTTAATCTATGTCTGAATGAACAGTTGTGTCGATGACGATGAATTATAGGGATGTCGATGATGACGAACTGTTGCTCATTTAAAACGAGGGTTTTTCTATTGGGTATGTTGTTGCTTCAGTATTTACTCGCAAGAAACTGTGCAGGTTGTGATGATATGACCAAAGTCGTGATTCGGTTCTTAGGTGTTGCAGCCATTTATGGTTAGCAACATCAGTTGCATGCTGGTTTTGAGCCCCATTATGGCGGTTATTGTGATGTGTCATCTGATTATAAATGTAACAGATAGTTGGGCTCAATTTGGTAGGCGATGATGATGCCAAAAGATGATTAGTTTGTTGTCATGGCGTGATAAACCGAAATGTTTGTAGCCACAATTAGGGCTGGCAATTTCTGACACGGACCAGTTAACACGACACGACACGACACGAAATTAACAGGTTTCGTGTTTAACCTTAACAGGTTTCGTGTCTTAAACAAATCAACACGTTAAGACACGATAAAATTTGTGTCTTAACAGGTTAAAATACCTGTTAACCTGTTAAGACCTGTTAAGGACCTGTTTATAATTAAATAATTATATATATATATAATGTATATTATTCAACAAAACCCTAACCTAATTTCCCCTACCCCTTACAAGTTACAACAGCCGCTGCTAACCATCAAGTCATCGACCAGCCTCTAGCCCTCTACCCAACCCAGCCTCCATCGACCACCATCGCGACCACCTGACCACCATCGCGACATCGCGACCTGCCGACCACCATCACGACCAGCCGACCACCATCGCGACCTGCCGACCACCATTGCGACCGGCCGACCACCATCGCGACCGGCCGACCACCATCGCGACCGGCCGACGACCATCGCGACCGGATGGGACCAGCCGACCACCATCGCGACCTGCCGACCACCATCGCAACTGGCCGACAACCATCGCGACCGGCCGACCTAATTTCCCCTACCCCTTACAAGTTACAAGTGTTCCTAAACAAGTTTCTAAACAGGTTATTTCGTGTAACCTGTTTCTTAACAGGTTCGTGTTCGTGTTTTAAAAAAATGACACGATAAGTTTTCGTGTCGTGTTCGTGTCTGACATGACAGATCATCGTGTCTTATCGTGTCGTGTCTTATCGTGTCGTGTCTGACCTGTTATGCCAGCCCTAGCCACAATGCACGACATAAGTAATTTGAGCCTTAGTTGAGTATCTGAGTCAACCCATGCAACGCGCGTGTTTGGTAACATACTAGTTACTTATTGGGACAATTTCAAGTATACCCTTGGGGGCGTTTGGTTGGAAGGAATGGAATGGAATTATGAAACTAGTATAATTTTCAGGTAAAATTATGTTTAAATGGGTAATGAAATGTAAAACTCAAGGGAATATTTCACCTCAAATTCCCTTGGTTGTGGGATTTCAAATTCCCTCTTTAGGTGGAAGGATTTTGAAATCCCACAACCAAGGCAATTTGAGGTGAAACATTCCCTTGGGTTTACTTTTAATTGCTCACTCAAACACAATTTTACTTGAAAATTATACTAGTTTCTTAATTCCATTCCATTTCATTCCATTCCTTCAAACCAAACGCCCCCTTAAAAACTTGAAAAATATCATATATATGACCAACCAAAGTTGAAAATATCATATATGACCTAGAAAGCTTACCAAATTTACCCATTTCATTTAAAACATTTTAATAAATGACCCGCGGGGTTGTGTTATACAAACATTTATTTTTTTTATTAAGACACCGTATTGTCTTTATATCTCTTCGTGTATCTATATGTATGTATAGAGAGAGATAGAAAGAATGAAAATACATTGGGTATATTAATATTATATCTTTTTTACAATTATATTTTAAAAACTTTAAAATTTCATACTTAATCATTTGAATTTTAAAATTTTATTTTTTCTCATAAACCATGGTATTCAAATGATCACCAAGCAAATACGTATATAACAAAATAAATCAATTATACAAATAGAAGTGAACATAAAAATACAAACGAACATGAATGGTCATCGCTGTTAATGCAAATAAACCTGGATAGCTATGTTGACTGGTAATATTCAAATGAACAAGCACTCAATATTAAAGCAATGAAAACTTAAAACACGGACTTTGAAAATTATGATCAATATATTAAACAAAAACATCATAGGATTTACAATGAAGAAAAAGCATCCAACCGGCCTGTTAGCGAAACAAAATTAATGGAAAGGATTTGCGATTGAACAAGTCAATTATTGGAGCACAATTCTGAAGGAAATTAATCCAACATCAGTTCTTTAGTTTTTTAGGAAGGGGAGGATGGGTTTCAAATAAAAAATATATATAGGTTATAAAAATATAGGCTTGCAGGGTAAAATGGTCATAAATAAAAAAATCATTTGAATTGAGTATATATGATATTTTTAGTTTTGCTTAGGTATATGTGAAATTTTACAATTTTATAAGGGTATATATGAAATTCACCCTTATATTATATAATTACATTTCCGGCCATAATTGTGTTTAGAGTAAACTTCACTTCTATTCTCTATGATTTGGCACAAATAACGCTTTACATCCAAACGTTTCAAATTTACGATTTTACTCCATGTGATTTGTAATCAATCACAATTAACTCCAAACCACTAACACCGTTAGTTTATTCTATTAAATGGAAGGGTATTTTAGACTTTTTATACATAGGGACTAGTTATGTAATATACTCAATGTAATAAATATATTAGATGTGTAATTTAGTTAAATTTACATAATTCGCACACCTCTAACTCTCCCCTCCCCTCTTGCCACCACCACCCACCTCCACCATCACACCACCACCCACCTCCACCATCGCACAACCATTGTCCATCGCACCGCACCTATTATTTCCATCACCCACCATCATCATCCATCTAACCTCCAAAACCCTAGCTTTTATGCACATCAACCATACTAGAAACGCCACCACCTTTGCCATACAAGAACCATCTAATCACCTCTAGTTTGACTTACACCAACCACCACACGACCCTAGATGAAGCCCTAATCATAGTTAGCCAACCACCATCACCATTTAAAAACCACCATTTGATCTACCTAAGATATCCACCATCGCCACCATCGATCTTCCTCAGAAATTGATTTGTTAAATAAAAAGTCCACAAGAAAAACTCTAAATCGATTTGGGTGTGTGAAGGAAGATGGTCATGTAGACGGACGATGACAATTGCAAGGTGTTGTCAGGTGGCACAAATGGTGGAACTAGCAACGGTGTAGGGGGACAAAGGAGGTAAGGGTTTGGAATTTAAAGTAAGTGATAGGAAGGAGGTTGGATGATGGTGGTGAGCAATGGTGTTAGGGGCGGTTACTATTTTGCTGGTGATGGTGGGAAATGAAGGTGATGGTGGTGGATGATGTGTATAAAATGGATGATAATGGTAGTGAATTTGATTTTCTATTTAAAACTATAGAAAGTGTAATGGATGAGTGGGAGAGATATGATGATGATGGATGATTGATGATGGATGATGGTTGATGGATGATGGTGGTGGTGGTGGTGGTGGACTGGTGGTGGTGTATATATTTATAGTAAAGTACATAACTAATCCTTTCAATCATTAAAGTTAAACAATTAGTTCTTAAATATAAAAAAACCTAAATGCATGTCCTTTCATTTTAAGAGTATAAACTAATAGTGTTAGTGGCTTTGAGTTATCTAATACAGATTATATACCTCAAGGGTTAAAATTATAAATTTTAAAACATTTGGATAAAGATCGTTATTTGAGACAAATCATATGAAAGAAAAGTGAAGTTTATTATTGTGTTTATATGGCTTTCATAGTGATTTATTTAAAAAATCACGTCAAAGATGTGGGCTTATCCGGTAAGATGAGACAAAACTCCATAAATCATACCGAATATCACCCATATCATTTCTATACTATTGTTTATTTATTTATATTTGGCCAGCATCATATCTAAACTATTAATTTCATAATTACGTGAACAGATATGCGATCATAGATTCATATAGTTATGTATCTTATTTTTACTAATTGTGTCCAGCAAAATAAAATAAAATTAACAGCATTTTTAGGATAAATTTAATAATAAAATTCAGTAATTTGCAGAGAAAATGTAAATAAAAATTCACTGGGAGGTTGTTTCTTAACTTAACCTTTCCAAAACTAGTGATGCTTCCAGAAATTAATGTAAATAAAAAAAAAAGATGTTCTCTATTGGTAGATAGTTATTATCAACTGTCGAGCGTTTGAATCATGTAATATATAGGTTTGATAGTGTTAGTTAATATGAAAGGTAAGATGTTATTTTTAAAGAAAAAAAGAAGACGTTACCATGTTTTTGTTGATGAGAGAAAGCCACAACGTGAGACAAAACCTCTTCTCCGTTATCGATATTGATATGCTTAGATTTGGATTTTTGAAACGTCAAAGACAATTCTTTCACATCCCCAAAGAACAACCTGTATTTGTTTCCTTTAAAACCTTGATTCTTCAAGATCTTCTCAAGTTTCTTTGGTCTCACCCAAACAATGCTTACCATCTTCCATGCACATAGTACAACTGTTATAGCACATGAGATAGCCCATATGTTTGTTATTGCTTCCATATTGCTTTCGTTTGTCAAGCTATTGAAGGGACATGTGTTTATATACATAGTAAGGGAGCGGTCGGCTGAAACAAAGAAGAAATAAATTGCAACAAGAGAAAAATGCATAAATGGTACTTGTGATTTAACCAAATTACATATTTGGTACTCAAACTTTAAAATATTGCAAAGATAGTCCAAACTTTTTTGTAATTATTGCATGTTTGGTCCTTGACATTAAATTCATTCATTTTTTACACATTTCATAAAATTTAAACTTACTTTTTAAGTTAATCTTAGGGGCCAAAAGTGCAATGCTCATATAAAAATTGAGTTATCGGATTTTAATAATCCTAAGTTTCATTTATTGGCCGGGATTAATCCAAACTCAGAAAATATTTGCAAACACTCCCAACTTTGAATTTATTTTCCTCCAACGATCCCTTATGAACTGAGAGTTAACCGTCGTTAGTTTTTTTATAAAATGGGGCCAACATTGAGCCATTTTTCAAATACGCCGCCGCCCAGCCTCCATAAATTCCGTTTTTTGGTGTCTAGCCTCCAACATTACCTGAAATCTACCTCGAATGATTTAAGTGGTTCAGATCAGAAGGTGGAGATTGAGGCTTTTAAGATGCGTAAGTTTCAGATTGACGGACCATATGGTTGATTTCAACTTTCTAGTTAGTGTTTTGGTCATAAAAACAGTCCATGTCATCGAAAAAGTAACGGTGTTAACTCTCAGTTAGTTAGGGATCGTTGAAAGAAAATAAGTTCAAAGTTGAGAGTGTCTATAAACATTTCTTGAGTTCGGATTAATCCTGACCAATAAACAAAAATTGGGATTATTAAAATAGACTAACTTTGCACTTTTGTAAAATTTGGGAATCAAATTTGCAATAAATACACAAAAGTTTGAAATACTTTGTAACTTTTAAAATTTGAGAAATAATCATAGAATCTAATCAAAACACAAGGGCCATTTATGTAATTTTCTCTTGCAACAAGGAAACTATAAATATTTAGCTTGTATATTATATTTTAACAATGAACATCTCTATGTATTTCATTCACTTAAGTACGATCATCTCTATGCTAAAAATTTATTCATTAACATCATGATTATTCAATTTGATGAATATATATATATAATAAGTTACAGTACAAAATAATAAATTCGTGCGAATTGTACGAATTAACAACATACATTGATCTCATACATAAACTATTCAGATTTAATATGTAATAGTCACGTAATAAATATGACTGTATAGGTAGATTTGAAAATATCCTATTATTGTTATCTTTTTTTCGAATTCTCTCTGTTTGTTTAAACGCATATAACTTTTTATACAACATTATTTTTATAAAAATTACACCATAAAATATAGTATTTTATCCTTTTTAACATGAATATAGTATCGTTATACTTTTTTTAAAAAATAATATTTTTTTTAAAACGGCTATTTGTTGTGCGTATAACTTCCATGATTATTTACTGCGTATTATGAACATAACTTTGGTAATTAAGATATAATTTATGTAATTATGATATAACTTGCGTAATTATTTTTTATGACGTGAGTAATTTTTTACTTTGTGTAATTATAAATATGTATAATTTGCATAAGAATAGATATAATTTGCATGATAATAGATATAGCTTGCGTAATTATGAATACATTTTGCATAATTATGCACCATATGTGCATAATTGTAGCACGGACGAAAATACTACTTTGCCAAAAAACAAATGTTACGTACTGGTGACTTCGGGGGTGTTTGTTTTTTTCAAAAACCTCTTCCCCACCTCTTCATCTGGGCGCACGCAGACGCGGGAAGACGTTTTGAGAGCGCAGACTTTTTGATTTCCGGAAGATTTTTCATCAAAAAAAGTCTTCCTGAGTTCTGCATGAGTCAGACATGAACCATTAACTTCGCAGGTCTTATAACCTCTTCTCATTCTACCCTCCTCCTTCCCCTCACCGCCGGTCCACCCCCCATCGCCTACAGCCACCGCCGGCCCACCCGCCACTGCCCGCAGCCGTCGCGGCCCTCCCTGTCGCAGCCCTCACCATCGCAGACCTCCCCGTCGTAGCCCTTCACGGCCGCAACACCCCCATCGCCGCCCCCTACAACCTCGTTGCCGCGTCCACCTTCTCGACCGCCGCCCTGCCGCCGCCCTCTACAGTCTGAAGATGTTAAAAAACAAACAGTTTTTTTCTTGCAGACTGCAAACGTAGACTGCAAACGTTTGATCCACCTCTTCTCCTGCAAGTGTTTGCAGATGTGATCCGCAGACTGCAGAAATTTTGCTGCAGAAAAAACAAACAGCGCATTCGTACGTTTCGAACGAAATACACCTTGTATAGTAATCGGCCCATTTATATATGGTGAGGATCATTTCATAACTCCTAACTATGTTCAGAAGTACAAGAACTCATTTGAACCAGTAGATCAATCAAATGATTAAAAATAATAATGACATTTAAGTAATTTAATAAAAAATTATAACTAACAACTAAATAAAAAAAGCGTGTTTTAGTGATAATATTTTTTCTCTTTCCTTAACCTCTCCTATAATCACTTCCTCCCTCTCCTAAATTAGAGTACAGTATTTTAAAAATCGAAAACCCAAATCGTTGTTGGCGTACACCATTCGAAGAAAGAGTACAACACGTCTCTCCGGCAATAATCTCCGTTATGACTGAATTCTAAGGTAATGAAAATGAAATACTTCAATTTTGACATGTGTTCTTGTTATTGAAGGAAACGTTCTTCATTTTTGCCCTTTAATTTTCATTGTTATCCACTAAAAAAGCGGGCAAGTTTTGTTTATATATGTTTTGTTTTATTTTCTTCTTATTTGTAAGACACGACCTATCTTATTTAAATCATATTTTTGTCTATAACTTGATTTGAAGAATCTTGGTATCATCACACTATACCCAATCTTTATTTACATTTATTGTTACTGTCATTTCTTTAGTCACTAGCTTTAGAAAATCCGTTTATTACGCGAGTTTAATAAACAAAATATTAAATATAATAAAATTTTAATAGTTATAAAATGATATTTTAATATTAAATATGATCAAAATTATGTATAACTAAGAACTATAAATAATAAAATAATAATATCAACTTTTTATTATTTTATTTTTAAACATTTTTTTTATTTTTTCATAAAAAATTGAAAATTTTGTTTTAAAACAAAAAATTTTTTAAAATGTAATTTTTAAAACATTTTTATTATAACTCGTAATTTTAATTAATTTTTTTTGTAAAAATTTTACTTAAAAACATTAATTTTAGAATATTTAATAATTTTAAAAAAAGTTCGATGTTTTAAAAAAATATCTTATTTATAAATACTTATTTATTTAAAAACAATATTAATAAAAAATATGTTTCTTAATTTATTATTAGTAATTAATGTGATTTAATAGAATAGGAAAGCGAGAAAATTTTGTTGATATGAAATATGGTTATGATATGTGTTCACCATATATACTCTTTTATTAAAATAAGAAAATTTTAGAATTTCTATTTATTTTATTGAGCACATCATTTAATTTATTGGTTTGCATAGCATTTTTATTTTAGATTTTAACCCAACCCTTAAGTGATGTTTTTAAAACACAATTACTAAGGTGAAATCTTCGTTCATTTAACCTTTAATACTCAGTGATAAATCTAAATTCTAATATGAAAGCATGAATAATTTGTTTGTCTATCATTATTGTAATTTTTATATAAAGTTTATTGGCAAGAAATTTGTGTTATTTTTTTACTGCATAATAATTTAATTGTCATATTTAGTTACACAAACAACTATACTTGAAAAACATAATGTCAAATATATATATATATATATATATATATATATATATATATATAATATATATACATATATATATGAGGGATCCTAAGAAAACCAATTAATTATAAGAAAACCAAGAAAACCAATTTTAAATAATCAAAAATTTTCATTATTTATTTATATTTTATTTTTTCAAAGGGTGTTTTAGTAATTATCAATATAACTTATTTTTAGTAAATATTCAGTATTGACCAAAATCTCTTTTTTTCTCCCCAATATTCAACAAATCAGCACTTTAATTCAGAAAATCAAATCAATCGATATATATGTTCTTCACCTAATCAATTTTTTCCATCATTGTTGCTTAACAATTAGGTTATTCAATCCTTTCTACATAATGATTTTCAAGAAAAAATTCAATCAATTTCATCATTCTTATATTCAAGAAGAAGATATTATCTTGAAGAAATCAACGACGAATATGATGACGATGAACGATTCCTGCGTAATCACAAGACATACCATGAAGAAATCGATATTGATGATGATGAAGAAATCCCCCTGAAGAATGATGATGATTTACATATGTGCGATACGTATACGTAATTACGTAATTAAAGAACGATAATGATTTGCATATGTGGGTTACGTATACGTAATTATGTATATATTATATATTCTTGTTCTAGAATTCAATAGATACCCTATCATCAAGAGTTCTACCATTGATAGGGTTCGCAATTGATCATTAACAAGCACTAAGGTTATGATGAATGAAAGCACCAATCAGGATGAAATAGACAAAGAAAAACGACTCAAAAAAAGGAACAAGCAAAGATTAATCATCAACCATCATCAAAATTGTTGATGTTTGTAGAAAAAGAACAGTTCAAGCAGCAAGATTTGCAAGTCAAAGAAGAACATGACAACAAGGTTTAATTGAACAAGAATACGAAGCAAGATAATGGTGGATTGAGATGGTTTCAATTTGTTCTTTTTGCGACCATGGATGGGTTCATTTTCTTACTTGTTAAGAGTTTTGAAGCTCTAATAATTCCAGATGCAGAGAAATCAAATCTCAAAGATGATGACGAATAACCATAGGAACAATTACGTATACGTATGGATTTTCATTTGGATTCATTAACAATGATACACATATGTATCCTTAGTTATATATATTTAACTTGTGTGAGTTACATGAATGTATCTCGAGTAACATATATGTAACCTAAACAAAAACAGAAGTTGATTTGTTTCCTATTATTAGGTTGCGTATATGCAACTTGTAGTTACATATATGTATGTGGAATACTTTCAATATGTTCTTACATATTAATTCTCAATTTTTTTACCCGTATTTTAATTCTTAATCTTTTGAAAAATTATGTTAAAACATTGTGTTTACAATGTGGGGGAAGATAGGAAGGATGAGGATGAAATTATATTTAATGATGATGTTGGTATGGATGAAGATGTTGGTATGGATGACAATGTTGCGTATCATAACACACAATGTTACGTATACGTAACACAATCTTTCCTTTAGTTTAGTTGGTTTTTCTTAGAAGAATCATGATCTAGGAAGAAGAGAGAGAGAGAGAGAGAGAGAGAGAGAGAGAGAGAAAGAGAGAGAATGTGTGTGAGAGAGAGAATGAGTATAATTAGGAAATTTTAAATTATGGAAATGGTTTAAAGTTAAAATTTTATGATGTCTCAAAAATACCCTTTAAGGTAGTAATTAAGTTTTACAAGTTTTCTTTTATTTACAAAATTGCCATTTTAAGTCTTGACCGTTGATTAAACATGATCAAGGGTGGAATAATGGTTTTCTTAGTTTTCTCATAAAATTTGATTTTCTCTAGAACCCTTCCCTATATATATATATAGGGTTTGGATCTGGTAAGAACCCTCCTAAATTATGAGAACTCATTAAGCCATTTCAACCAATCACTATTCGACACATTAGCAATCAAGAATATCTCAAGCAAGGGTATTACCGTCATTTGACTTGTTACTTTTTCTAAGCCATAATCAGTTGTCAGTGTACTTTTGTATCCATTTTTCTCCATTATCAAGACTACTTTTGTAGTCACTTTCCCCGAGTTTTTTTCCAAAAAAGTATAGTTGAAAATTTTATTTACGAAAATGGGTGATTTGAAAATTATTTACCAAAATGGTTGTTTTTCTAAAAACTTACATTTTCTCACTTATATTATTATTGGACAAAAAAGATACCTATTTAAATAGTGTTACATAATAAAATTAAAGAAAAAACTTTATAAAATATAAAAAATAGTTCAGATTATCATATTTTATTAAATGCTCTTTTAATGTTTTTTTGGTTTGTTTATTAACGTTCACTTTAACTTCTTTGTAAAATATTTTTTATTTAGAAATGCTCTTTTATTAATACTTTTTGTTTCTTTAAAAGATTTATAGAGGTTTACGTGTTATTTTTTTAATAGAAATATATTTTTTTAACTGTTTTGAAACAACTTAAAAAGTTTATAAGAAAAAGCATTTTAGCATAAAATAGGGGTAATCATCAATTCAGTTTTCGGGTTATTAGGTTTATTCGTTATGATATTTTATTCGGTCGTAACCAAAAATCAAACTGAACCGAACCGCATTTAAATTTAAAAATATTTATATAGACTAAAAGCATTTCTAGAAAAAAATTTGGAAAAAGTAGTTTAACAAAAGGACGAAAAACATTTTAAAACAATTTTTAGAAATTAACAGTTTTACAAATATATATATTAAGAAGATTTATCACATAAACATCAAATCTTTTAAAGAAATTGGATATATTAATGAAAGATTAAAAGCATTTCTATTTAAAAAATATTTTATAAAGAAGTTAAAATGAATGTTAATAAACAAACTAAAAAACATTAAAAGACCATTTTATAAAATATGACAATCTGAACAATTTTTCTTTGTACTTTTAAAAAGTTTTTTCTTTAATTTCATTTGATAACACTATTTTAAATAGGTATTTTTTGTCCAATAAGAATATGAGTGAGAAAAAGCACGTTTTTAAAAAAACACACATTTTGGTAAATAATTTTCAAATCACCCATTTTGGTAAATAAAATTTTCAGCTACACTCTTTTAGGAAACAACTCCACTTTCTCCATCATCATCATACTACCTAACAATTTTATATCTTCTGTTGAAAATTTTAAAATCTTCCGTAACCTTCCTCTTGCTACCACTAATGACATATAATCCCTTTCGAACTACTTACTTTCCTTTGATATTATTTTTTTTTCTGTTTTTTCTTGAAATTTTTTATGAGAGGCGATGGTGTTGATAAAGTCGATCCAGACATGCAACAAATAGACCAAGCTTTTCCAAGAACACCGATGTGGTGATTGACTAAGAACACGAAGAACCTCGGATGAATCTGGGTGTTTGCTTTGATCTATAGTGATATTTTTCAACAATCAACACCCTCCCCTATTGATTTGGGTTTTCATGTTAGTTTTTGTGTTTGCAATCTACATCCAGATTATAACGAGATGCAGATCTAGACTGTTCATGATCTTAGTCTTTGATGCGGGTTTTCTCCTACACAAGTCACAACTACAACAAGTAAATATGTTAACTTTTTGGATTTTTTTTATTTGGGAATCGTTGTTTAAATTTGTTTTTTTAATGTATTTATTTATTTTTTATGGCCAACTTAAAGTGACAAAAATTGTTTATGATTTTGTAGGTAAATTTATTTAAGCCATTGCAATAGTGTAATCTAATGTAATCTACCGAAATTTTGTAGTTTTTCATTTTGGTGTTGCAGCATGTTGAAGCATGGCGCAACATGTTGCGCAAATGAAAATATAAACATTGTTAAGTATAATAAACCATTATTTTAGATACATTTTTTAATATATTGTTTCTTTATAGTTTTTCTAATTTTATTATAGTTATATTAATGTAGGTAATTTTATATAAGCCAATGCACTAGTGTAATCTAATGTAATCTAGTTTTTTGTTTTGGTGCTGCAGCATGTTGTGCAAATAAGAATATAAACATTATTGAGCATAATATACCATCATTTTAGATATACTTTTTAATTTAATGTAATTGTTTTTTCATAGTGTTTTTTAAATTAGATTGTAGTTATATTATTAAAGTTAATCTATATTATTATAGATTACATTAGATTGTAGTAGTGCATTAGCCTATATATCTTTGTGTGATGTAATTTAAGCGATGTAACATTTATCTAATGGTTGACGTCAATTGATCTTGGTAGATGATATATGCTCTTAAACTGTTACATCAAATTACATTGTTGTTAATTTATGCTAATTAAGTGCAATATAATCTATCATAGGCCATTTAACTACTATAACACAACGTTAAGTAATATTAGTTTTGTTATTTTACAATAATACGTAAGTATTAAGTACTAATTACAACATGAGAATGTTGAAAGTCATGTAATTTTAACTACACCACTGTATTTTTTACATTAACAAAGAATAAAAGTTGCATTACTAATATGGCTTAGGTTACATTAAGTTATTACATTATATTATAGTATTTTACATCACATTTCAAGGACATTATAATGCATATTATCATGGTATATTATAATTAAATTACATTTTATATTAGATATTTATCTTAATGTGATGTAATTTTTCATCCATTGAGATAAAATATATTTTATATTAAATTATATTTTAATTTAAGCAACTTAACAATCAATTAAGATAAATTAAGATAACAAAATTTTTCATCATCAACAACTCTCCCATTTGCATTCATGCAGCTTCCATAAATAAACAAAATTATTGTATCTTTTTTTAAATATTAATTGTCCACTAACTTGATGACCACTAACCATGAAATAAAATAACTTAAATATACATAGAATTAATTAATTAAAATAAACAATCCAGTGTTCACTAGGAAACCAAATGCATAAAATTAGAGAAGCAAAAATGCATGAAATAGCAAAGAATTTAAAAAAAACACGCGGGATCATGCTCATGCATTAATGATGGATGGATGTGATGTTTGCTTTTTACTAAAAGAGTAGGAACATTTAATGAGAGGCCTAATTTACCAATTTACCCCTTCAGTCTTACTAATAAAAGCTACCAAATAATTAAATATTATCAAATATTCTGATCCACAAGATTAGAATCTTTGAAGATAATCAATGGCCTTAAATTAGTTAAAGGGTTCTTACAATAAGATAAGATTCTCATTTATATATATATATATATATATATATATATATATATATATATATATATGATGTATCCTAAGAAAATCATAATGTTATAAGAAAAACTAGAGAAAACCAATTAAAGCAGTCACATAATTTATAATTTTTTTATTACTACCCTCTATATATATGTGTGAGTATATATAAATAATAGTATAGATCAAATGAAAAACATAGCATGATTTTACATATACGTCACACATAGGTTACATATATGTAATCATTTTTCATTCGACATATTGTTACGTATACGTAAGACTTTTCATTCTCGTATGTATGCTCAACATATATGTATCAAATCCTTAAATAACATTTTAATAATTAAAATACAAAAAAATTATGAATTATGTTATTGGCTTTCATGGATTTCATTGTTTTTGACATAACTATTGGTTTTTTCAAGAACTCTTTCATATATATATATATATATATATATATACATATATATATAGAGAGAGAGAGAGTGGATAGAGAACAAATATTAACTCTTGTTTATTACGATAACCCGTTAACCAAACTAGTGGTCCATGGCAGTTCACGTCATCACTATAACTTAAAGTTATAGTGGTAAACTAGTGCTACATAATGAATGTTAAAATTTTGTTTAAAAAAATATAACAAGACTATACTCAAATTAAGGGTATTAAAATAATCTATTTAATGGTGTAATTTGTATAAAAAAAATAATATCATACAAAAAAGTTAAGATGGTTTTAGAAAAAGGGGAATTTTTTTAAAAAATAGAGGGAAAATTGTTATATTAGTGGTGTAACGCGGTGTAAATGTTAGTTACACTACATAATCATGGTGTAAGTGTTTGTTACATTAGTATTAACGGGTTATCGCAATAAAGGTGGGTTAACAACCGTTCCTTCCATTATATATATATATATATATATATATATAGGATTCGGTTCAAATGAAAACCAAGAGAAATTTTGTAAACCAAAAAACCAAAGGTGGAGATTTGGTTTATTGGTTTACATAATTTCTCTTGGTTTACATTTGAACCATCCCCTATATATATATATATAGGGTGTGGAACGAATGTTAACCGTCTTTTATTGCGATAACCGTGTTAACTTTTGAAAATCAATCAAAATCCTTATATTTTTGATGGACTAATATCATTACACATATACAAATATATGTTTTTTTATGTATATGAGTAAATTTACAAGCGTAAAAAAGTTACAACTAGTGTAAGTTACTTACACCACGTAAATATTTACATAGATGTAAGTAACTTACACTAGTCGTAAATTTTTTATGCTTATAAATTTACACATATACATAAAAGAATATATATTTGTATATGTGTAATGATGTTATTCCATCAAAAAAATAATGATTTTGATTGATATTCAAAAGTTAACACGGTTATAGCAATAAAAGATGGTTAATATTCGTTTCCTTTCTCTCTCTCTCTCTCTCTCTATATATATATATATATATATATATATATATATATATATATATATATATATAGGAAGCTTGACTCTACACCACATTTGTAAGGTTGTAACGTTTTGTTGATATCATACTTTTGTAACATATATACAGCGACATTTAATTGAAAAACAAAATTCTATAAAGAAAAAAAAACCATTTTAACTATTATACTATTTAATAGAAAAATTAATCAAAATGCTTGCAATTTTATTATTAAAAAAAACTTTTAGAAAATACGATATTTGTATTTTTTTTAATGATATGCATATATGCACTCATATTGTATTGCATATATGAACACTTTAGAGTTTTTCTAGAAAAATTGAGAAGAGAGGTGATAAATTAAATAAATGATAAAAGGATAGAATCATACCATCATTTTTTAGTATTATCATGTTTATTGAGGTGTTATATGCATTGCTTATATGGTTCTTATTAGTTCTTTACATATTTGTGGTTTTAAATAAAATATATCCTTATATATATACAAAACCAATAAAACAAATCTTCACCTTTGATTTATAAGATCAATGCTCATATTTATTTGACTTTTTGTACACGTGTTCCAATAAAAGTATAACTTTATATTATTTTATTCAAAAAAATATGAGCCATTGATTTTTATAAATTAAAGGTGGAGAGTTGGTTTATTAGTTTACATAATTTCTCTTGATTTTCATTTGTATCCAATCCTAGATATATATACATATATATATATATAGAGAGAGAGAGAGAGAGAGGATGGTTCCAGTATGTCACAACCCAGCGGAAGCGTGATATGATTGGTTGTGACTTCTCGGTTCAAAACACATTGATTATAAAAACAAACAATTTCAGCAATAAAAATTAACACAAACTTCCATATAATAGATTAGGATTACAACATTGTTACAAAATTTGTCTAATTAATAGACTAATACATTAGTAATCCTAAACCCCAAAATAGATGTCCCGATCACTTCACATAATTTCCCAGCTAGTGATGGACGTGAACGTCCACATGCACGCTGAGATCCACCAAGTCCAAAGTGATCCAGACACAAAGCTGCCCCACATTCTCATACCATCTATTGAACAGGTTGAATGTATACACTAAATTATAGTACATGTTGTCAACATAAAGTTGGTGAGAAAATAGGTTTATTCAATAATCAAATTTTTAATTGATGCATCAATAAACTCACAACCAAACCTGCTCATATGTCAAATAATTCATAACTGTCAAATACAAATCACAAAATCAAATAATATAACATTCATACCCTCATCCGGCAGATGCAGGATGACATATTCCTAATAGCGCTACCTATATTATTTGACGGTTCCTCATCTGAATTAATGGTTGTGTCAATATAACAGTAACATATCAAAATTTTCAAACTTGCATCAATTTCAATAACAGTATGCTTTTCCTCCAAAATTTATAAATCAAAAAGGGGCCATTTTACTCACCTTATTTCCAGCAACAAGTCAAATACTTCCTATAAAATAATTACTTGTTAGAAAAAATCTTATTTCTTTAAAATTTTCAGCACTTATTTACTAATTAATGTCAAAATTCTCAAACAGTAGCTATAGTGGCCCAAAAATTACCAAATTTTACTAGAAGTAATATTCTAATATCCAGATTATCATATAAAAATTCCAATTAATATCTTATTTTGGGTAATTTCTTATAATTTTTATAATTTTTAGAATAAATGGCAGAAATAGCTACATATCTCTAAAAATTCTAAAATTTATACATTCTTTCCTACTCAATATATAAAATAGTTTGTAAAATGTTCATGATTTATCTACTGTTTTACTGCCAGTTTCGATTTTCTCTCTATCAATTATTCTGAAATATGAAACTTTATCCTACAAAGGATTTAATTCAAGATCTTTTATTTGGTATTTTTCTTCTATTTTCACAATTTAATTATATAAATTAATATATCCCATATAATTATTTCATATTTTCCAGTCTAATTACTTCCAATATTTCCTAATAATTTTTGAATTTTATTTCCACAATCACAGTCACTTAGATTTTCAATCTAAATTATAAAATTAACAAGCATTTCAACCCTTTTAAATCCTTTGTTTTTGTTTGAATTTTTTTGTTTTTATAAAAGTTATCAAACTTTTTGTTTTGAACTACTTTATTACTGATTTTTAATTGAAAATCAAGTTTTTATAAAGTTTGTACATAACTTTGATGATTTATATTTCACAAGGGTTGGTTATATATGTTAAACACATACATATACTTTCTTAACTTGTTAATCATAGGATTTTGAGAATCAAACCTGGTTTGGAGTAGAGAAGAGCTTAGAGGATTGATGCTTAAGTTCTTGATGCTTCACTTGAGGTGGTTGTCCTTGAGCCTTGAAGGTTTGATCACTAGTATGTTGGTTTGAAGATGATGATCATGTGGAGCTTTAGATGATGATGTGTGGTTATTATGGTGACCGAGAGAGTGGGTAGAAGGTGGCGGATGTTGGTTGTAATCTTAAGAACCGAGAGTGAGAGACTAAACCGAGAGAGCGTGGGTCGGGAGAGAGAGCTGAGAGGTGGTGGTTTGCAGTCGACAATGATGATGGTTGTTATGGTGGTTATCGGCCGAAATCATTAATGGTTGATAATCATAACACCTAAACTAGAGTGTTGAGGTGTTAGTTCTATAGGATAGGTGTCAATTTTAGAAGTAGGATTAGTGTATATGTTGCTAGGTGTCCATTCCTCATGCTAATGATATGCTTAGTCCTTAAGTTAGAATAAATCTTGTTAATGATTTGCTAATCTTGTTTAGTTAACTCCTTAATGAACCGAGTACAGAAGTTGAGTTGGTAGGTTAGTTTGATGTTTAAGTGTTTATGATTAGTTTAGTTTTGTTGTTGATATCAATTCTTCCATAGATTAATTTGTTTGGTAATATTTGATTAAGTTTTTGTTTATTATATGATAGATGAAAACATTTATTAATCAAGTAACTAATCACTTAGTCTTATGATTTGATAACTAACACACATGGTTCAATGATCATCAAGTTCACAAGTATTCATATACATGCACACGTAAATATTTATGCATGGATGCATGCATGCTCACCTACATATGCATAATCAACTAAACACATAAAATTCATAAAGAGTCAGTCAAATAAGACTTACCATAACAATTCCTCAATTGAGTATATAAGTATAAATCTGTAAAAAAAAATTTAAAATATTAGTTTACCTAACCTTAATTTTAGGGTTGTCACATTCTCCCCCAATAAAAAGAATTTCATCCCGAAATTCACTTGTTGTTACTATCAGATGATGTGGAGGGTTTATCTTTGTGATTGCCCTTTTCGTTCAGTTTAACCTCAAATAGATAGGGATATTTTCTTTTGATTTCATCTTCCCTTTCCCATGTAAATTCAGGTCCTCTTTTTGAATTTCATTTGACCTTTACAATTGGGATCTTACTTCTCCTCAAACTTTTTACTCCTCTATCCATAATTTCTATTGGTTCTTCTACAAAATGAAGTTTCTTATCTACCTTAATTTCCTGTAATGGAACTCTTAATGTCTCGTCAGTCAGACATTTCTTCAAGTTGGATACGTGGAAGGTGTTATGTACTTCACTTAATTCTTGAGGCAAATCTAATGTGTATGCTACAGGGCCAATCTTATCAATTATTTTAAAAGGGCCAACATACCTAGGGTTCAACTTATTCCTTTTTCCAAACCTATTAATTCCCTTGGATGGAGATACCTTCAAATATACCTTATCTCCTATTTGAAACTCTAAAGGTTTTCTTCTTTTATCAGCATAACTCTTCTGCCTATCACATGCTGCCTTCAACCTTTTCTTAATTTCACTGATTTTATCAGTTGCCTCCTGTATTAATTCTGGCGTGTAAGATGTCTATCTCCTACCTCATTCCAACACAAAGGTGACCTACACTTTCTTTCATATAAAGCTTCAAATGGAGCTGCTCTTATACTAGCATGATAGCTATTGTTATATGAAAATTCTATCAAAGGTAAGTGTATATCCCAGTTACCACCAAAATCTAATGCACAAGCTCGTAACATATCTTCTAATGTCTGAATGGTTTTCTCACTTTGTCCATCTGTTTGGGGATGATATGCTGAACTTATATTTACATGAGTTCCTAATGTTTTTTGCAAAGTCTGCCAGAATCTTGAAGTAAATCTACTGTCTCTGTCAGATATTATGGAAATTGGTATTCCATGTCTAGACACAATTTCCTTCATATAGATCCGTGCCAATTTCTCCATCTTATAATCTTCTCTAATTGGCAAGAAATGAGCTGACTTAGTCAGTCTATCGACTATAACCCATATTGTGTCACACCCACTTGCAGTTCTGGGTAATTTGATTAGAAAATCCATGGTAATCTGATCCCATTTCCATTCGGGGATTTCTGGTTGTTGTAAATATCCTGAGGATTTTTGATATTCAGCCTTTACCCTTGAACAGATATCACATTTTTCTACGAATTGCGCAACAGATTTCTTCATTCCTTGCCAGTATTGGTTTCTCAAATCTTTATACATCTTATTATTTCCCAGACGTACTGAATATCTAGACTTATGTGCTTCTCTTAGAGTGGTTTCCCTAAGCAGATCATCATTAGGAATCTAAACTTTTCCTCTAAATCTCAGAATTCCATTTGCCATAGCTTCTAGGTTTATATCCTACCCTATCACATTTTTTAATTCATCTTTTTGTTGGGCTTCTCAAATTTGACTTACTAAATCCTAGTGTAATTCCATTCTCATGGCACGGACTCATAATGGCTTGGTTCTCTCCTTCCTACTTAAAGCATCAACCACTACATTTGCCTTTCCTGGATGATATTTGATCTCACAATCATAATCACTTAATAACTCTACCCACCTTCTCTGTCTCATATTCAACATCTTTTGATCAAATATGTGTTGCAAACTCTTATGATCTGTATAAATTATGCACTTGGTCCCATATAAATAATGCCTCCAAATCTTAAGTGCAAATGCTACGGCTCCTAGTTCCAAATCATGTGTAGTATAATTTTTCTCACTTCCACTGAGTTGTCTCGATGCATATGCAATTACCTTATCTCGTTGCATTAAAACACATCCATAACCTTGATATGATGCATCACAGTATACTACAAAATCATCTGTACCATCTAGAAGAGCTAAAATAGGAGCACTGCATAATTTATTTTTCAAGAGTTCAAATGCAACATTTTGTTTTTCTCCCCAAACATACGGCTTATCCTTCTGTGTTAATTCTATTAAAGGTTGAGATATTCTCGAGAAATTTTCTATAAACCTTTTGTAATATCCAGCAAAACCTAAGAATTGACGTACCTCAGTTGGTGTTGTTGGAACTTCCCACTTTTTAATAGCTTCAATCTTTGCTGGGTCGACCTGAATTCCTTCCTGATTAACCACATGTCCTAAGAATTGTACTTATCTTTTCCAGAATTCGCACTTTGAGAATTTGGCGTATAGTTTTTCTTCCCGAAGTAACTCCAAAGTTAGTCTTAAGTGCTTCTCGTGTTCTTCCTTACTTTTAGAATAGATTAAGATGTCATCTATAAATAGTATGATAAACTTATCTAAGTAAGGTTTACACACTCTATTCATTAGATCCATAAACACTGCTGGAGCATTAGTTAACCCAAATAGCATTACAAGAAATTCATAATGACCATATAGAGTCCTAAACGCAGTCTTAGGTATATCTTCATCTCGCACCCTTAACTGGTGATATCCTGATCTTAAGTCAATTTTTAAAAAATAACTAGATCCTTACAATTGATCAAATAGATCATCTATCCTGGGGAGAGGATACCTATTCTTAATAGTTACTTTATTGAGCTCTTTATAATCGATACACATCCTAAAAGTTCCATCTTTCTTCTTTACGAATAACACTGGAGCTCCCCAAGGTGATACGCTGGGGCGTATAAATCCCTTATCTAATAGCTTTTGAAGTTGACTCATTAATTCTTTCATTTCTGTTGGTGCCAAACGATACGGAGACTTGGCAATAGGTGTAGTTCCTGGTACTAACTCAATTTTGAATTCTACCTGACGAGGGGGTGGCAATCCTGGTAATTCATCAGGAAACACCTCTGGATATTCTCTAATGATGGGAACATCTTCTAAGTTCTTCTTATCTAATTTTGGATCAACTACATGGGCTAGAAACGCTAGACATTTCTTTCTCAAATATTTCTGAGCCTTCTTACATGAGACTATTTTCATAGTACCTCTAGGTTTTTCATCATATATAAAAATAATTTTATTATCTTTAATCAAAGGTATTCTAATCATTCTTTTATCACAGATAATTTCAGCCTGATTCTTACTTAACCAATTCATACCCACAACAATGTCAAAACCTCCAAATTCAATAAGAATCAAATCTATATCAAAACAATGATCATCTAAAATCAAGGTACACTTAGGAATAATCTCACTAGCTTCTATTATTTTTCCATCAGCTAATTCTATTATATAATTATTTTTCAGTTTTTCTGAGGATAATCCAAGCAAAGGTTTAAATGCATTCGAAACAAAACTACGAGTTGCTCCCGTATCAAATAATACAGTTGCGTACTAATCATTAATGAGAAATGTACCCGTCACTACATCCGATTCTTGTCGTGCTCCTTCAGCTTGTAGTACAAAAGCTCTACCACGTGGATTGTTTGGGTTCATTAGAGCTTTTCCTTTCAGCTCGGGACACTTGTTGTGAAAATGATTCTCATTTCCACACTGGTAGCAAACTGGTTTAGGGTTTGCGGGTTCCTTACATTCTCTTGATAGGTGTCCTTTCTTTTTGCAATTATAACAGATCACCATTATGCACTTACCATTATGGTGTCTTCTGCAAGTATTACACCATGATTGACCTTCTCTTTGCGGTCTTCTTTCCTGAGCAATCCCCACGAAGTTCCTCACCAGATTTCTCTTTACCTTCTTATGTTGATTTTCTCCCAATTGCCCTCCTGAGTTGCTGTTGTTCCACTTTCTCTTCTCTCCAAACTTTGAATTAGACAATGATCCATTCCTTATCGTTTCATCAGTCAAGCTTCCTGATAACGTCACTACATCCTGAAAAGTCTTAGGCATTGCTTACTTAACAATTCCTCTTATCTGAGGTACTAAAGCCCAAATATATCTTCCTGTCCTTTTGGCTTCTGGTGTTACTAGATGTAGCACTAACCTAGATAACTCAATATACCTATCAGTATACTCCTGATGTACAGCACCCTTCATTTCTAGTGCTAAGAATTCTGCTTCTATCCTTTCTATCTCATTATGAGGACAGTATTTCTCAATCACTAGGTTTTTAAATTCTTCCCAGCTTAATCCATTCATAGCATTCCTTCCCTTACTTTGAACTTCCATCTTCCACCAAGACTTTGCTGCTCCTTTTAGAGAATGCGAAGCAAACAGGGTCTTGCAATTATCAGCACACTCACTGATGTCTAATACTGACTCCATTCCTTCTAACTAACATATTGCTTGTACCACTCCTCCTTTTCCATTGAAGTCCTGAGGTCTACAAGATATAAAAGTCTTATAAGAGCATCCCTTTTTAATTCTGCCTATAGCTTCTTCCTCATGGTTTTCTATTCCGTTAGCATTCCTTGGTTCTTTATTTCCAGGTGGTGCACCTCCAAGATTAAGGTTCTGTTGGAGTTGAGCCACTAACGTAGGTATTGCAGCTTCCAATTGTTGAGTTACTATCTGATAAATTCTTTTATTCTCATTTATAGTGGTATTCACTGACGGAGGTTCTTCTCCTAACCTAGTTCTTGGTCGTCCAACACGAGTAGTTCTACGTACAGGTTGAGTATCTTTCCTTGGCGGCATTTTTCACTACATATTAATTATACTAATATCACACAAAATTTCATTCAATATAACATAATATTTAATACACAAAATATTTCATTTATTTCACATATATTAAGGCAGTCACATAATAAATTAGGGTTCCTATAATACTAATCTCCCCAAACCCAGTTCCATATCTTAGTGAAGATGCTTTTGCTTCCTTTCTTCATTTCTTTGACATCTGTTTGTATCACTCGGATTTCCCGTTGTATCTTCTTTACTTTTTAAGAATCTGGTTTGCTGTTTCTATCTGACATTCTTCCAACTTTTTTCTCTTGATTCTTTTCTCTTTAGTTTCAGAAGCATCGGGTCGGGTTATGGGTGTTATGTCTAATGTCGAGGGGAGGGTTTCTAGATTTTTATCTTCTAGCTCTTGAGCTTGCTTAATCAGAAACTTCTTACCATGTCATACACTTTTCCTAGGGGTTTAGATTGTATATCCCCCGATTGTTACTCGTGCACACTGGATGAAAAACTTTGGCTTTGGGTTGGTCTTGGTCTCAGGTTGGGATAATTCTTTGTTATGGTCCGGGTGTTTCGAATGATCAGTTTCGATACGGTGGCTATCAGAATTATAAGTACTCATACTGCAAAAATTCTTTACAAAATTCAATTCATACTATCACAAGTCAAAACAATCAGTCACATAATTCACAGAATTTCATTTTCACATATTCAATCACGTATATTTCAAATAATAAGAGTTCATTATTGTCTAAACATAGACTTATTCACATAAATTCATGAAAAGAATATATATAGATATATATTTATCATGCTTTCAAATTTGTGATCATATGAGCTTATGGTTATAATCTAGGCATTTATTGATAATACCTATTTCTATATAACCAATGGCTCTAATACCAATCTGTCACAACCCGGCAAAAGCGTGAAATGATTGGGTGTGACTTCTCGGTTCAAAACACATTGATTATAAAAACAGACAATTTCAGCAATAAAAGTAAACACAAACTTCCATATAATAGATTAGGATTACAACATTGTTACAAAATTTTTTTAATTAATAGACTAATACATTAGATGTCCTGATCACTTCACATAATTTCCCAACTAGTGATGGACGTGAACGTCCACATGCACGCTGAGATCCACCAAGTCCAAAGTGACGCAGACACAAAGCTGCCCCACATACTCATACCATCTATTGAACAGGTTAAATGTATACACTAAATTATAGTACATGTTGTCAACCTGAAAAAAAACATACTCAAAACAGTCAACATAAAGTTGGTGAGAACATAGGTTTATTCAATAACCAAATTTTTAATTGATGCATCAACAAACTCACAACAAAACCTGCTCATATGTCAAATGATTCATAACTGTCAAATACAAATCACAAAATCAAATAATATAACATTCATACCCTCATCCGGCAGATGCAGGATGACATATTCTTAAGTAGCGCTACCTATATTATTTGACGGTTACTCATCCGAATTAATGATTGTGTCAATGTGACAGTAACATATCAAAATTTTCAAACTTGCATCAATTTCAATAACAGTATGCTTTTGTGACATCCGGTAATTTTCCGTTACCAAACTCCGTTAGTTCTGTTAAGTCTTGCATACACGTGTCATGAGCACACACTAGTTGTCGTTAAACGTTGGTGACTTAATAACAATTATCTATGATAAACAGATGATAATCTAATTAATAATGTTGATTATTAGTTGTGGTTATGTGATTCATGTATTTTAAGTTATTATTTGTGAATTTTACTTGATAACGTGACAACGTATAACTATGATTTCATATGTTTTGCTATTAGTTGAAAATGTATATGATTATTATTGTTGATTAGTAATGCTTGTATTTTGTAGTTAAAATTGTTAAAAGATGCTAAAAAGATTAGTTTTTACAATTTACAAAACATCAAAGGGATTTTTAGTCAAATGGTTACCATATTTAAACCACCAAAACCCAAACCCTAGCCCCCAAACCCCATTTCAGCCGTAACCTCTCCTCCCCACCCTCATTCGTTGCGATTTTGATCAAGAACAAGCAAGAACAATTTGATTTTGAGTAGTTCCAAGTGTTATCAAGTGTTAATCATCATCCCTACACGTTTAAAGGTGAGTTTTATCAAGTTTTTCGTGGTTTTTGATTCTTGATGAACCCTAATACGAAATTGATGAAGAAAAGTTGAAATTGATGATTGATTGATGATGATATGTTGTTAGTTAGGTTGTATGAATGTTGGGTTATGTTGATTATGCAAGAAATCCATGCTTTGATCATATTGTTCATACATTGCCTAAAGAGGAAACTTTTCTTCATGGGAATTCACGGATTGATGATTAGTATGTGTTATATAATTGTTATGAACTTGATTAAGTATATATTTGATGAATTCATGAATGAATTGGGTGTTAGATGGATTTTGGATGTTACTTTCCTAAAAGGGAAACTTTATTGATGTGGAACATTGGATTTTGTGAATTGGGCATGTTTATAATACTAGGATCATGCTAGAATGTTTATTGACGATTTCTAAGGTGTCGGAATGTGTAAATTGGATCATGTGAATGTTGGATAAATTGCTTGAGAAATCTAGGATCCATAGGATATGGTGTGATGTTGGCTAAGGGTAGAGAATTATGAATCATATTTGGGATTGTAATAGATCATTATGATGTATGTTAATTGGTGTGAATTGTGTTGGTTAATGTGATAATGATCGTCATACACGCGTGCGAATCTGAGGCCCCTACTTAGTAGGATTGGCAGGGTTTACGATGTGAAGTCGTCAGTGGCTTCACATGGCATGTAGTGCATGATTGGATTCAATGTATGAATTGCTAGTTGTGATATAATTATGTTTGTGTTGAGCATGATGTTGGGTTTAGATTCGCAAGTGTTGTATGATGAAATATATGCTATATGATGATCTATGTTGGTATGATGATGCTGATAGAATCTAAGTTTGATGATTTGATCGATGTGAAAAGCTTACATGGTAATAATGTGTTATGTGATGTTAAACTTGATAAAACAAGAATTTAATTAACAAGTCACCAACGGGTCAAACGGGTCAACTAGGTCAAATGTGTCATTTTGGTTTCAAAACCCTAGGGTTGATGTGTTGATGAGCACTTAAGGTTGTTATGTTTATCTGGTTGCACGTACTTATGTACTTGCATGTTCTAGGTAACCTTTGAAGGGTTGTTTTTCCATCCATCATCAGTTCTCTCTTGTCATTGTCTTTGCACATCAGGTGAGTTCATGCCCCACTTTTAAACACTCTCTTTTGGGGGAGGTAGCATACTTGTTCACAAACGCTATATTATTATTATAAGTTGTGTATGTTTTAACATGGTGTATAATACCTTGAAAGTCCTCACACTTTCGGATCGTTAATAATGGTAACTAGCGGGAAATCTTGGGTAGTACTACTGGGTTTGACAAGCCCCACCTGTGCGACTCGAGGTCAAACGGGTGCAATATTGTCCTAAACACAAACATCGTTACGATCTGGTAAGTCGTGACGGGAGGCAACAAACGCAACACAGTCAGCTTCGATCGCGAAATCACTATTGTTATTACTTATGAATATAGACTAGCTATCTATTTCAATGCACTTCTTATGTTATGCAAATTATTGTTGTTTATGTTAAATGCAAACTCTTGAACTCACCAACCATTGTGTTGACATTTTTAGTATGCTATTCTCAGGTCGTTAATTCAGTTTGCCATTAGGAGCACAACACGGGTCCAGCATGCATTCTAAGACTTCATCTTAAGTCATGACATTTGAATTTTATTTATGAGATTTGAATAATGGGTTGGCGCGTGTTTTGCCAAATTTTACATTTACATACTTTGGGTTTGTCTTATTTACAAAACGCTTCCGCATGGTTTTAAAACTTGAACTTTGATTGGTTTATTTTTAAATGTGGCATATAGTGTCATTCTGAGTAACTAGTGACTGTGATCCTGGTTTGTTCACACGCCTCGCGGTAAAACTCCGCACGTGGATCTTGAGGGTGTGACAGATTGGTATCAGAGCCATTGGTTATAGGGAACTAGGATGCATACACACTAGTCTATAACCGCACATAGTTAGTTAGTTACTCGTTGCTTATCCTCTTACTGTATACTCATTGGCATACACATCACGTGCACTGCAGTATGGCATCTTCTTCACGGGCTTTAGGTAAAAGGCCTGCGCGTTCTGATTCCCCTACTCATCATTTTGTACCTTAGTGGCCTCGACTACCTTATCCTTCTGAGGAGATGGACTGGGATCAACCTTTTGCACTACTTGAACGCGATGCTCTACGGGATTGGAGTTATTATCCTTCCTATGTTAACCGTATGCTTCATAAGGAACGTGTTCCTGAACTTCCGACTACTAGACCGAGGACTAGGTCTACTTCTGTGATCTCGACACCTACTCTTCCTACGATACGATGCTCTATTGAGCAGGTGATTGCGGCTTTAGTTGCTGCTCTAGACATAGAGAAACGACACATTGATGAGCTGAATGAGACAGCTGGCATCTTACAACGTGAGTTGCGTGAGACTAAGATGGTGATGGCGGAGTTGAAGGAGTTGCAATCCGAGCTTTATAACCATCAGTGTTACTTAGCTGATAGAGTGGCTCAGGCTGTTCATCGTTCGGATGCTAGAGATAACACAATCCACAACTATGGGGTAAGACTCGGTGATCCGGAATGCCCAGGTGCAAATGTTGGGCCAAGCCATGGCTAATGCACTGCCGTGGGAGGAATTCAAAGCTATGATGATGGAGGAGTATTATCCTCGTGATGAAGTCTAGAAGTTGGAGGCTGAGTTCTGGCAGCTAAAGATGGAGGGATCAGAGATTGAGGCATATACCACAAGGTCTCATGAGTTGGCAACTTTATACCTTGGAATGATTACCCGCCCATCAAATGAATTGAGCTCTATCTGCGTGGTCTTGTGCTAGAAATATAGAGCGTGGTGACTGCTTCAAACCCCACTACCATTCAACAGGCTATCCGGTTAGCTCACAAGCTGACGGATCAGGCTGTGGAACAAGGCAATCTTCCCAAACGGGACGCTGTGGCAAGCGTGCCCGACAACAAGCGTAAGTGGTACAACTCTGGCAACAAGAGCTCATCGTCGAACAATCAGCCCCAGCAGCATCAGCAACAGTAGCAACAAAGGAAGTTCAACAACAATCGCAGCTTCAATCAGTCTTCTTCCTCTTTATCTCAAAAGCTGGACATGCGGCGAAGGATTGTCGTGGTGAATTGGTGAGGAAGCCTCAACAGCCTCAAGAAACACCAAAAGGCTGCTTTGAGTGTGGAAAAGAAGGACACTACAAGAGAAATTGTCCTCAATTAAGGAAGAATGGAAATGGAAATGGCAATGGTGGAAATAACAACAACAACAACAATAACAACAATGGTGGTAACGATGACAATAATGGTGGCAATAATGGAGGAGCTAAAGGGAGAGCCTTTGTCATGGGATCAGGTGAGGCTCTACATGATCCTACTACGGTTACTGGTAAATTTCCTATTAATGGTCGTTTTGCTTCTGTACTGTTTGATACCGGAGCAGATAGGAGTTTTATCTCTACTAAGTTTAGTAACCTGTTAAGTGAAATGCCTTCTACGTTGGAGTCTAGATATACCGTAGAATTAGCTGATGGTAAGCAAATCTCCGTTACGTATATCCTTAAGGGTTGTAAGATAGAACTCGCTGGTCATACCTTTGATATCGATCTCATGCCTATTACACTTGGGAGTTTTGACGTGGTCGTAGGTATGGATTGGCTGTCTGAGAAGCAGGCAGAAGTCATATGCCATGAGAAGGTTATTCGCATTCCTCTAAAGGAGGGAGAGATTCTCTCAGTTAAGGGTGAGAAGAGTGGTGCAGTGATAGGCATCATATCTTTTATGAAAGCGCAGAAGTGGCTACGCAAGGGTCACTTAGCCATATTAGCCCTTGTGACCGATAAACAACAAGAAGAGAAGAAGATAGAGAATATCCCGGTAGTTCGCGACTTTCCAGAGGTGTTTCCAGAGGATCTGCCTGGACTACCACCTCATCGTCAGGTTGAATTTCAGATTGATTTGACTCCCGGAGCAGCTCCAATTGCAAGAGCACCTTATCGGTTAGCACCAAACGAACTGCAGGAATTATCTACACAACTTCAGGAGCTATTGGATAAAGGATTTATTCGACCGAGCTCATCACCGTGGGGAGCACCTGTACTTTTTGTTAAGAAGAAAGATGGTACCTTTCGTATGTGCATTGACTACAGAGAGTTGAACAAGGTCACAGTCAAGAACCGATACCCTTTGCCTCGTATTGATGACTTATTTGATCAACTTCAGGGATCAAGCTATTACTCAAAAATTGATTTGAGGTCCGGTTATCATCAACTGAGAGTTCGGGAGGAAGACATCTCTAAAACCGCATTTCGTACTCGTTATGGTCATTATGAATTCTTGGTCATGCCCTTTGGGTTGACTAATGCACCAGCGGTATTCATGGATCTCATGAATCGTGTGTGCAAACCCTACCTCGATCAGTTTGTTATCGTGTTTATTGATGACATATTGATCTATTCAAAGACCAAGGAGGAGCATGATGAGCATCTACATGTAATCTTGGAATTGCTTAGGAAGGAACAGTTGTATGCCAAGTTTTCTAAGTGTGATTTCTGGATTCGTGAGGTGCAATTCTTGGGTCACATTGTTAACGAGAAAGGAATACATGTGGATCCTACAAAGATTGAGGCTATAAAGAACTGGTCGGTACCCAAGACGCCTAGTGAGATAAGGCAATTTCTTGGACTGGCAGGGTACTATCGACGTTTCATCGAGGGATTTTCAAAAATCGCTCAACCTCTCACAGCCTTGACCCATAAAGGAACAACGTATAAATGGGGTGAGAGTCAAGAAGCCGCTTTTCAGTTGTTGAAACAGAAACTTTGTAGCGCGCCGATATTAGCATTACCAGAAGGAAGTGATGATTTTGTGGTTTACTGTGATGCTTCTATCCAAGGACTTGGTTGTGTCCTGATGCAACGTGGCAAGGTAATAGCCTATGCCTCGAGACAACTGAAGGTGCATGAAAAGAACTATACTACTCATGATTTGGAGTTAGGTGCAGTGATTTTTGCCTTGAAGATCTGGAGACATTACTTGTACGGTACCAAATGCACCATTTACACCGATCACAAGAGTCTTCAGCATATCTTTGAGCAGAAAGAGCTAAACATGAGGCAGCGACGCTGGGTGGAACTGTTAAACGATTACGATTCTGCTATCAAATATCACCCAGGTAAGGCGAATGTAGTCACTGATGCTTTGAGTAGGAAGGAGACTGCTAAGCCCCGGCGAGTGCGTGCTTTGCAGCTTACGATTAGCACTCATTTGCCTGAACAAATCAAGGAAGCTCAGACAGAAGCTTTGAAAATGGAAAACATTGGTTCAGAATCCTTACGTGGGATGGACAAACAGTTGGAAGTCAAATCCGATGGAATCCGGTATTTCATGGATAGACTTTGGGTACCCATTTATGGAGATTTGAGAGATTTAGTCATGGGTGAAGCACATAAGTCTAAATATTCCATACACCCTGGTTCTGACAAAATGTATCATGACCTGAAAGCGCACTATTGGTGGCCTAATATGAAGGCAGACGTAGCAACGTATGTGAGCAAGTGTCTAACCTGTACCAAGGTTAAAGTGGAATATCAGAAGCCATCTAGGTTACTACAACAACCTGAGATTCCTTTATGGAAGTGGGAACAGATCTCTATGGACTTTATTACTAAATTACCTAGAACTTCTAATGGTTGTGACACGATATGGGTGATCGTGGATCGACTGACTAAGTCAGCTCACTTCTTGGCGATCAAGGAGACGGACAAAATGGACAAATTAACCAGAATTTACCTGAAGGAGGTGGTCTCAAGACATGGCGTGCCGATCTCGATTATCTCTGATCGTGATGCTCGTTTTACGTCTCATTTCTGGCAGTCGTTACAGAAATCTCTGGGAACGCGGTTGGATATGAGTACTGCATATCATCCGCAGACCGATGGACAAAGCGAGCGTACTATTCAAACTTTGGAGGACATGTTACGTGCTTGCGTAATTGATTTTGGAAATAATTGGGAAGTTCATCTACCTTTGGTTGAATTCTCGTACAATAACAGTTACCATACTAGTATTCAGGCAGCACCATTTGAGGCGTTGTATGGCCGAAAGTGTAGATCACCAGTTTGTTGGGCTGAAGTTGGTGATAGTCAGCTCACTGGCCCTGAATTGGTGCACGAGACTACCGAAAAGATTGTGCAGATACGGAACCGTATGGCTGCAACGCGAGACAGACAAAAGAGCTATACAGACAAGCGACGGAAACCTTTGGAGTTTCAGGTCGGTGACAAAGTGTTGTTGAAGGGCTCACCATGGAAAGGCATCATACGATTTGGCAAAAGAGGCAAGCTTAACCCGAGATACGTTGGACCATTTGAGATTCTTGAAAGAATAGGTCCAGTGGCGTATCGGTTAGACCTGCCTGAGTCATTAAATGGCGTTCACAACGTATTTCACGTCTCAAATCTGAAAAAGTGCTTATCTGATGAGACTTTGGTTGTACCACTCGAGGAAGTACAAGTGGATGAGCAATTGCGTTTTGTTGAGGAGCCTGTTGAAGTAATGGACCGTGAGGTCAAAACTCTTAAGCAAAGCAACATACCCATAGTCAAGGTTCGTTGGAACTCAAGACGTGGACCGGAATTCACGTGGGAACGCGAGGATCAGATGAAGCTCAAGTATCCTCATCTGTTCAAAACGACGGTCACAGCCGGGGAAGGTACTGATTAAATTTCGGGACGAAATTTCTTTCAACATGGGGATGATGTGACAACTCACTCGATTTCGTTATGCCAATGCAGTAAACCAGTGATGTAACACAACCATGTAACGCAATTTTCGGGACGAAAATTCTTTCAACATGGGGATAATGTGACATTCGGTAATTTTCCGTTACCAAACTCCGTTAGTTCTGTAGGTCTTGCATACACGTGTCATGAGCACACACTAGTTGTCGTTAAACGTTGGTGACTTAATAACAATTATCTATGATAAACAGATGATAATCTAATTAATAATGTTGATTATTAGTTGTGGTTATGTGATTCATGTATTTTAAGTTATTATTTGTGAATTTTACTTGATAACGTGACAACGTATAACTATGATTTCATATGTTTTGCTATTAGTTGAAAATGTATATGATTATTATTGTTGATTAGTAATGCTTGTATTTTGTAGTTAAAATTGTTAAAAGATGCTAAAAAGATTAGTTTTTACAATTTACAAAACATCAAGGGGATTTTTAGTCAAATGGTTACCATATTTAAACCACCAAAACCCAAACCCTAGCCCCCAAACCCCATTTCAGCCGTAACCTCTCCTCCCCACCCTCATTCTTTGCGATTTTGATCAAGAACAAGCAAGAACAATTTGATTTTGAGTAGTTCCAAGTGTTATCAAGTGTTAATCATCATCCCTACACGTTTAAAGGTGAGTTTTATCAAGTTTTTCGTGGTTTTTGATTCTTGATGAACCCTAATACGAAATTGATGAAGAAAAGTTGAAATTGATGATTGATTGATGATGATATGTTGTTAGTTAGGTTGTATGAATGTTGGGTTATGTTGATTATGCAAGAAATCCATGCTTTGATCATATTGTTCATACATTGCCTAAAGAGGAAACTTTTCTTCATGGGAATTCACGGATTGATGATTAGTATGTGTTATATAATTGTTATGAACTTGATTAAGTATATATTTGATGAATTCATGAATGAATTGGGTGTTAGATGGATTTTGGATGTTACTTTCCCAAAAGGGAAACTTTATTGATGTGGAACATTGGATTTTGTGAATTGGGCATGTTTATAATACTAGGATCATGCTAGAATGTTTATTGACGATTTCTAAGGTGTCGGAATGTGTAAATTGGATCATGTGAATGTTGGATAAATTGCTTGAGAAATCTAGGATCCATAGGATATGATGTGATGTTGGCTAAGGGTAGAGAATTATGAATCATATTTGGGATTGTAATAGATCATTATGATGTATGTTAATTGGTGTGAATTGTGTTGGTTAATGTGATAATGATCGTCATACACGCGTGCGAATCTGAGGCCCCTACTTAGTAGGATTGGCAGGGTTTACGATGTGAAGTCGTCAGTGGCTTCACATGGCATGTAGTGCATGATTGGATTCAATGTATGAATTGCTAGTTGTGATATAATTATGTTTGTGTTGAGCATGATGTTGGGTTTAGATTCGCAAGTGTTGTATGATGAAATATATGCTATATGATGATCTATGTTGGTATGATGATGCTGATAGAATCTAAGTTTGATGATTTGATCGATGTGAAAAGCTTACATGGTAATAATGTGTTATGTGATGTTAAACTTGATAAAACAAGAATTTAATTAACAAGTCACCAACGGGTCAAACGGGTCAACTAGGTCAAATGTGTCATTTTGGTTTCAAAACCCTAGGGTTGATGTGTTGATGAGCACTTAAGGTTGTTATGTTTCTCTGGTTGCACGTACTTATGTACTTGCATGTTCTAGGTAACCTTTGAAGGGTTGTTTTTCCATCCATCATCAGTTCTCTCTTGTCATTGTCTTTGCACATCAGGTGAGTTCATGCCCCACTTTTAAACACTCTCTTTTGGGGGAGGTAGCATACTTGTTCACAAACGCTATATTATTATTATAAGTTGTGTATGTTTTAACATGGTGTATAATACCTTGAAAGTCCTCACACTTTCGGATCGTTAATAATGGTAACTAGCGGGAAATCTTGGGTAGTACTACTGGGTTTGACAAGCCCCACCTGTGCGACTCGAGGTCAAACGGGTGCAATATTGTCCTAAACACAAACATCGTTACGATCTGGTAAGTCGTGACGGGAGGCAACAAACGCAACACAGTCAGCTTCGATCGCGAAATCACTATTGTTATTACTTATGAATATAGACTAGCTATCTATTTCAATGCACTTCTTATGTTATGCAAATTATTGTTGTTTATGTTAAATGCAAACTCTTGAACTCACCAACCATTGTGTTGACATTTTTAGTATGCTATTCTCAGGTCGTTAATTCAGTTTACCATTAGGAGCACAACACGGGTCCAGCATGCATTCTAAGACTTCATCTTAAGTCATGACATTTGAATTTTATTTATGAGATTTGAATAATGGGTTGGCGCGTGTTTTGCCAAATTTTACATTTACATACTTTGGGTTTGTCTTATTTACAAAACGCTTCCGCATGGTTTTAAAACTTGAACTTTGATTGGTTTATTTTTAAATGTGGCATATAGTGTCATTCTGAGTAACTAGTGACTGTGATCCTGGTTTGTTCACACGCCTCGCGGTAAAACTACGCACGTGGATCTTGAGGGTGTGACAGCTTTTTCTCTCAAAAATTTATAAATTAAAAAGGGGCCACGTTACTCATCTTATTTCCAGCAACAAGTCAAATACTTCCTAAAAATAATTACTTGTTAGAATAAATCTTATTTCTTTAAAATTTTCAGCATTTATTTATTAATTAATGTTAAAATTCTCAAACAGTAGCTATGGTCACCCAAAAATTACAAAATTTTACAGGAAATATTATTCTAATATCCAAATTATCTCATAAAAATTCCAATTAATATCTCATTTCGGGTAATTTGTTATAATTTTTACAAGTTTTAAAATAAATGGCAGAAATAGGTACATATCTCTAAAAATTCTGAAATTTATACATTCTGTCTTATTCAATATATAAAATATTTTGTAAAATTTTCATGATTTATCTACTGTTTTACTGTCAGTTTCAATTTTCTCTCTATCAATTATTCTGAAATATGAAACTTTATCATACTAAGAATTTAATTCATGATATTTATTTTGTAATTCAAATATATTACTAGAGTCATCATATAATATTTCCAGAATTTTATCACATCCAGATCTTTTATTTGGTATTTTTCTTCTATTTTTACAATTTAATTATATAAATTAATATATCCCATATAATTATTTCATATTTTCCAGTCTAATTACTTCCAATATTTCCTAATAATTTTTGAATTTTATTCCCACAATCACAGTCACTTAGATTTTTAATCTAAATTATAAAATTAACAAGCATTTCAACCCTTTTAAATCCTTTGTTTTTGTTTGAATTTTTGGTTTTTATAAAAGTTATCAAACTTTCTGTTTTGAACTACTTTATTACTAATTTTTGATTGAAAATCAAGTTTTTATAAAGTTTGTACATAACTTTGATGATTTATATTTCACAAGGGTTGGTTATATATGTTAAACACATACATATACTTTCTTAACTTGTTAATCATAGGATTTTGAGAATCAAACCTTGTTTGGAGTAGAGAAGAGCTTAGAGGATTGATGCTTAAGTTCTTGATGCTTCACTTGAGGTGGTTGTCCTTAAGCCTTGAAGGTTTGATCACTAGTATGTTGGTTTGAAGATGATGATCATGTGGAGCTTTAGATGATGATGTGTGGTTATTATGGTGACTGAGAGAGTGGGTAGAAGATGGTGGATGTTGGTTGTAATCTTGAGAACCGAGAGTGAGAGACTAAACCGAGAGAGAGTGGGTCGGGAGAGAGAGCCGAGAGGTGGTGGTTTGCGATCGACGGTGATGATGTTGTTATGGTGGTTATCGGCCGAAATCATTAATGATTGATAATCATAACACCTAAACTAGAGTGTTGAGGTGTTAGTACTAGAGGTTAGGTGTTAATTTTATAAGTAGGATTAGTGTATATGTTGCTAGGTGTCCATTCCTCATACTAATGATATGCTTAGTACTTAAGTTAGAATTAATCTTGTTAATGATTTGCTAATCTTGTTTAGTTAACTCCTTAATGAACCAAGTACAGAAGTTGAGTTGGTAGGTTAGTTTGATGTTTAAGTGTTTATGATTAGTTTAGTTTTGTTGTTGATATCAATTCTTTCATAGATTAATTTGTTTGGTAATATTTGATTAAGTTTTGTTTATTATATGATAGATGAAAACATTTATCAATCAAGTAACTAATCACTTAGTCTTATGATTTGATAACTAACACACATGATTCAATGATCACCAAGTTCACAAGTGTCATATACATGCACACGTAAATATTTATGCATGGATGCATGCATGGTCACGTACATATGCATAATCAACTAAACTCATAAAATTCATAAAGAGTTAGTCAAATAGACTTACCTTAACAATTCCTCAATAGAGTATATAAGTATAAATTTATAAAAAAAAAATTTAAAATATTAGTTTACTTAACTTAATTTTAGGGTTGTCACACGGTACAAACACTATGTTACTTAAAAACCATGAGAATATATATGGTGCGTTGATTAAACAAATTGAAAGCTAAGATTCATGACAAGTCATCAATATTCAATTAGACTAATAATTAATGAGAATACAGGAAAATTAGTAATTAGTGCTAATTAAAGACAACAAATATAACGTCTATAAAAATTATAATTCTTCAATTTGTTGACTTTTTTCAAAAAAATTAGAAATGCTTCCACTAACTTTTAATACTAAAGTAACTTTTATATAATTTATTATTTTTTAGAAAAAATATTACCATAAAATTAAGAATGTTTTTCTCTTTAGTATGTGTATCATATTGCTATATTTTTTTTAAAAAATAATGACATTATTTAAAAAGTTCACAAAAGTATGCAGTATAACATTGCTATCATAAGATGTATACAGCCCTACTATTATATATGGTGTTATTTACGTCTTTAGAAAGTGCTACTTATATATTTTGAATGGTGCTACTTATATACAGTCCTATTATACACAATGATAGTTTACAAAATGCCACTTAAAAAATATTATTTTATATACTTTACATAATTCTACTTTGCACATTACTATTTTATATATTTACCTTGTGTATAATAGCGTGCTAGTTTATAGTGTGCTACTTTACAGTGTTTTACCTACGTAGTGCTACTTTCAATAAATCTACTATCATAAGAGGAATGTGAGATTTCGCCTACTAGAAATAATTGGATGATAGGAAAATAAACTTGTAAATAGCGCTTCACAACTACTTATGAAATCACAAAATAATTAATCAAAACGCTAGAAAATAATCATTTTGAACGTTACAAAAAATTAGAAATATCATTATGTATAATAAAAAATACTACATTTTTTTATTGTATAAAATGATAAATTTCAAGAAAAAGATATCATAGACAATAGGTCTTATTAAAGAAAACTCGTTATAAAATTTATTAAATAAAAGCTAAAAATGGCATATTATTAATTTGTTTGTTAAAAGATTTGAAAATTAAAATTCGTAAACCAATTGTTATAAATTATTAAAATAAACTACAAACTTTCATAGTGCTACCATGCAAAAAGTCTTGATCGATGTTATACAGTGAAAAATTTTAAACGATTTTATTATTTGATGACTTAATTTAACTAGTAAACCAATCAGATGAATTTGAAAGATAATGAATCTATCTATTATAAAAAAAAAAAGATTTTGAGTTGTCACTTGTCATAATATTAGACCTTTTAAAACTAATTTTTCTGTTTTTCTCTCATATTAAATATTTACATTAACTACTATTTATATTATTTAATTGTTTTGAAATTAAAATAGTTTTTAATAAATTAAAAAATAGTTCTTTTTATAAATGTAACTTTTAAAAAACAATATCTATATAACATAAGTAAATTTTTAAAATATCAAACTTTTTTAAAAATAAAAAATATTTAAAATAAATGTTTTTAGAAATTAAATATTTTATGAACCATAAAAGAATTAAAATTCAAAGTTACAATAAGAAATTTTCAGAAATTGAGATTTTTTTTAAAATATTATGATTTAGAACGAATTTTTTAAATTTTTTAGATTTATAAAATTTAAAACAAAAGTTCAAAGAAAATAATTTCATTGTTTTTTTACATATAGTATTTACTCATACGTAATTTCAATTATATCATATTTCAAAATATCATTTTGTAATTAATAATTTTTATTACTATTTATATAATATTTTATTTATTCAACCCGTGTAATACACGGGGTAGTAATCTAGTTATTTAATATTATAGGAGATAAGATCAAATATAGTTAGAGGTATTTTAGAAATTGAATGTAGCTGAAAATCAGTTAATTAAGATTAGCATAAAACAAGGAGTTGTTAAAATAAATAATACTGCTACGCCTAAATTACCCCTACAGCTTAGTCATCAATTAATCCAAATGTCAAAAAGTTAGTGATTCTCATAGTTTTTATAAAAAATTATGTTTGTATTGGATCCTACTAATATATATACATATGTATGTATAGGGGAACAGTTGTTAACCCACCATTATTCCGATAACACGTTAACATTAATGTAACAAACACTTACACCACGATTATGTGATGTAACTAACTTTTATATCACGTTAAACAACTGATGTAACAAAATCCCTCCATTTTTTAAAAAAATTCACCCTTTTTTAAAGTCGTCTTAACTTTTTTGTATGATATTATTTTTTTATACAAATTACACCATAAAATAGATTATTTTAATATCTTGAATTTGAGTATAGTCTTTTTATATTATTTTTAAAAAAAATTTAACGTTGATTGTGGACCACTAGTTTACCATTGTAACTTTAACTTACAGTGATTACGTGGTCTATTATGGACCACTAGTTTGGTTAATGGGTTATCGCAATAAACAATGATTAACATTTGTTGTCTATCATATATATATATATATATGTATATATATATATATATATACACATATATATACATATATATATACATATATATACATATATATACATACATAAATATATATATATATATATATATATATATATGTACTTGTTTATTTTTGGGGGGATCATATCCCGGATATAGAAAGAGCAAGAGTAACAAAAAAATGACGATTCAAATCAAGATTTCTCTGTTAACCTATATCAAAATCAAATCATAAAAATAAAACAGATTCGAAAAAGACCAAAAAAATGTTGTATCAGACTACTTCTTTAGAGATAAAGATGGCCGCTAACTTTTTGTACGTTGTATGCCTACCTTTTTTGAAACATTTCCGGTCGTTTTGGTAGACGAAAACAGGATTGTTAGAGCCGATGTTCCTTTTCGAAGGGCAGAATCTAAATATAGTGTCGAACAAGTAGGTGTAACTGTTGAGTTCTATGGTCGTGAACTCAATGGAGTCGGTTATAGTGATCCTGTTACTGTCAAAAAATATGCTAGACGAGCTCAATTGGGGGATAATTTTGAATTAGATCGTGCTACTTTGAAATCTGATGGCGTCTTTCATAGCAGTCCAAGGGGTTAGTTTACTTTTGGATGTGCTTCATTTGCTTTGCTCTTCTTCTTCGGACACATTTGGCATGGTGCTCGAACCTTGTTTAGAGATGTTTTCGCTAGTATTGACCTAGATTTGGATGCTCAAGTAGAATTGGAGCATTCCAAAAACTTGGAGATCCAACTAAAAGAAGACAAGTAGTCTAATACAACATTTCTTTAGTCTTTTTCGAATCTATTTTATTTTTATGATTTGATTTTGATATAGGTTACCAGAGAAATCTTGATTTGAGTCGTCATTATTTTTTGTTACTCTTGCTCTTTATTTATCCGGGATATGATCCACCCAAAAATAATCAGGTATGGATATATATATATATATACTAGTTTTAGTAAACCCATGTAATACACGGCTTGAAAATATGGAAACAACATAATTTATAAATGTATAAATATTTCGTATGATTAAGTTACGTATTACTATAACAATGAAAAATAAAAAGTTACATTTATAAATTATAAATATTTGAATACTTTTTTAAATAATATAATATACAATTGACCCATGTAAAATTAAAAATCAGTTTTCTTAAAATCACACTAACCTAAAATATTTAAATATATCAATAAATATTTTTTTAGTTTTTTTAAATTGAATCTTATTTGGCTATAAAAATATGTATAGTTCAAAACAATACGATTACACAATGAAGTTGATAATATAAAAAATTAAATTCAAAACAAAATGAATTATTACTATTTATTGAGTTTCTTAAAATAAAAACTTGACTAAAATAAATATTAATTTAGGCGGGAAATTTTTTTTGAGGAGTAACATGAGAGTGACATGTGGCATCCTAGTTACTCTTTTATTATATACAATAGATATATATATATATATATATATATATATATATATATATATATATAGGGGAGGGATCAAATGAAAACCATGTTTATAATTGAAAACCGTGAAAACCACCACTACCCGATTGCATAATTGATAATCGATTTAACCTTTTAATTGTATAAAATATATTTGATTAAACTACAATCTTATTTTTTGAGGTCATTATGTATTTTTTTAGTTTAACTCCAAGTAACGACAATGATGACGAAACGACTTACGTATACGTAACTTGTATGAGTTACATGTAGGCTACTCGTAGTTGTAATCAAACCATCATTTTTAGTATTACCTTTTCTATTGAGATGTTATATTAATTACTTATACGGTTTTCTAAAAAATTAAGAAGAGAGTTGATAAATTAAAGAAAAGATGAAAATATATAATCAAATCATTATTTTCTAGTATTACCATTTATATTGTGGTGTTATATGCATTGTTTATGCGATTTTTAGTAGTATTTTTATATATGTGTGATTCTCAATAGAATGCATCCCTATGTGTGTGTGTGTGTATATATAGGAAAAGGATCAAATGCTAACTTTTTATTATTATGATAGCCTTGTTAACTTTTAAAGATCAATCAAAATCAATATTATATTTGTTGGAATAATATCACTATACATATAAAATGTTATGTTCTTTTATGTATATGGGTATATTCATAAGTGAAAAAAAAGTTTACACTATTATAAGTTATACTTACATCTGTAAATATTAACCAAGCGTAAGTAACTTACTTACACAAATCATAACTTTTTTTTACTTGTGAATTTACCCATATACATAAAAAAAAACATAACGTTGTATGTGTATAATGATTTTATTACAACAAGTATAATAATGATTTTAAAAGTTAACACGGTTATCACAATAAAAGTCTTAACATTTGATCCTTACCCTATATATATATATATATATATATATATATATATATATATATATATATCACTAAAATAATTCATAACTTTTTGGATTTTTTTAAATGTTAAAAGGGTTATTTAATTATTTGTTACATATATGTTGAACATATCTTTGGGAATGAAAGGTTTTACTTGTACATAACATCGTGTCGAATGAAAAATTATTACGTATACGCAACCTATGTGTGAAATATATGTAAAACTATGTTACGATTTTCATTTGATTGCTACCCTTATCTAGGTAAGGTTCTTTTGTTAAACTTTGTTTATTATAATAACCTATTAACCCTTATGTAACGAACACTTTGGCAATAATTATGTAATGTAACTAACTTTTATGTCGCATGACACCATTGATGTAATAAGTTTTCCTTTATTTTCAAAATTTCCTTGTCTTAAAAAAAACGAAACTTTTCTTTTAATCATTCTTATGTTTTTTGTTTGATGTTATTTTTTTAATAAAAACTACTCTATTAAATTTATTGTTTTATTATCTTTAATTCGAGTATAGTCTTCTTATTTTGTTTAAAAAATTTTTAACGTTTGTTGTGAACCACAAGTTTTACCACTGTAACTCTAACTTATAGTGGCGACATGGCCTGCTTTGGACCTCTAGTTGGGTTAATGGGTTATCTCAATAAACAAATGATAACATTTGATCCATATCTTATATATAGGGTATAGTTATTATGAGAACCCTTTATTTTTGTAAAAAACCCTTTAATGTTATCTTAACCATTGATCAACAAATGGACGAATAAGATCTTCCAAATCTTGATTAATACAAAAGGGCATAAAGGTTATTTAACAAATCCGTCAAAACTTAAATTTAACAAGAATATGACAAGTGTCATACCTATAACCCCTTATTTCTTTTTTCTTTCTATTTAAAAACTTTACCCCTTTTTTATTTAAATATTCACAAATTTTTTATAAATTGTAATTTTTAATAAAAATTACACCATTAAATTTGTCATATTTCTCTCTTAATTCTACTATAGTATTGCAAAAAAAGTTCATTCCTACGTAGTTACATCACGTTACAATGTTACACTCCCGTAACTTGTAGCAAAGCTATAACGAAAACATCAAGTTATAGTGTTAAATTCCCATGTAATCTTGTGAACGACATTAGACCCAATAATCTTGCACCACTATACCAAACTTTTGCACCTGATATTACACCACTCCAACTAACAGTAACATCCACATTACGACAACGTAACAATCAAATGACATTACAACATGTAACTGCACCAATGTAATGAAATTTCAACACTATAACAAAACCAAAATAACAAAACTACACCACCGTAACAAAGTTAAACCAATGTAATTACATCACAAATGTTTTTTTTTCAATGTAAACCAAAATCAAAGTAGTGTTTGTTTAAGTGTTTTTATGTAATATATGGTTTGCAATGATGTTGACACATAATATTTATGTATATAATAGACGACAAACATTAAAATCCTACTTTACAACTATAAGTTTTATAGCGTAAATATATTTTAAACACTAACTTCTTATACATAGTCACATGTTATATATTAAACACGAAAACTGTAATCCTCTAAGATAAGAGATTGCTAGAGTTTACGTAAAATTAGATGTGCACCATACTTGGGTTGAAGGGTGAGAATAACATTAGGAGCATGTACGTAGGATGGTGCAATTTCAAAAGAGAATTTTCGCAAGATCATTGCGAGCGTAATTTTAGCTTCTACTAATGCAAAGCTTTGCCCAATACAGATTCGAGGTCCCCATCCAAAGGGATAATAAATAACTTGGTTTTTGGTTGCCTTTGAGATTCCTTCGAAAAATCTATCAGGATTGAATTTCTTGGCATCACTACCCCAAAGTTGTTCATCATAATGAATAAGCATGGTTGGCAATCCAATTTGAATTCCAGATGGTAAAGAAAATCTTCCTAGTGTGATATCCTTGCTAACCACGCGGGATGTTCTAACAGAAGGAGGATATAGTCGTAACACTTCATATAAGATCATGTTCACCTACATGGAAAGAAAGAAATATAATATGGTGAAGTAAGAATATTAGTATTATTCGTAACTTCAAAAGTTGCACTTACAACTTTAAGATGATTTAATGTATCTATATCCATGTCATTGTCCCCAAGAACATTCAAAACCTCTTCTCGAGCACGTGACTGCCACTCTGGATGTCTACTCAATAATACCATTGTCCATGTAAGCACGCTTGATGTTGTTTCTTGTCCAGCAAAATAAAAGAGTTTGCACTCTTCAATAATGTCATCGATGCTCATTCCATGACTCTTGTTTTGATGTTGCTCAACCTCTTTGATATTAGACTCGAGCATTAATCCTAACAAATCATGATTGTTACTTCTTTCGGCCTTCATTTCATTGAATCTATTGTCAATGATACTTTTTACAGAAAGATTTATTTCTTTTCTTATTTCTTTCACCCTCTTATTCCTCTTTGTTGGTAGAAACCTATGATGAAACCATAGTCGAATCAGTTTTTTTTTAATTAGTATTAATCTACAATCCCTTCTTATAAACATAAATTTAAAACATTTTCGGTTGATTAATTAACATGAATTAAGCGTACGTATGCAACTTACCTAGATCCGGGGATGTAAACTGATCGCAGTGCCTCCATTACAAGTATACTTTGTTTTGTTAGGAGTTCAAATATTCGAGTTCCTTCTTTATAACTACTACCAAATGCGGTCCTTGATATCACATCACTCGTTAAAGCTTGAAGATGAGGCCAAACATCTAACTCGCATTCTCCGTTTGATGAAACCAATTCCTCCCACTTCCCAAGCATTTCATTACAACACAAATGGAAAGTTGGTACCATATTCTGGGTACGTAAAGAACATAGACATTTTAAAAAACATAGACGTGAACTCGGTTTTTGATTAAAAACAATATTATTAATTAGAGTATTAATTTAAATAACATGGATATCAAAATAAACTTATATATACTTATGTATGTATTTATGTACACACATATACATACATACATACATACATACATACATACATACATACATACATACATACATACATACATACATACATACATACATACATACATACATACATACATACATATATATATATATATATATATATATATATATATATATATATATATATATATCTAAATACCTTTATCTTCTCCACATGGAATGCCGGATTAATTATCTTTCTATGCTTGACCCACTGCTCCCCTTCATATGTTATTAATCCTGTTCCTAATAATCTAACTAGAGGATTACCTCTAATCCTTTGAAAGACGTTTATCTTTGTATATACATCTTTGATAATTTCTGGGTCTAAAATAGTTACTCTTGGGTTCCATCCTATCCATGTGATGTAACTTCTTCCTGTAAAAACAAATTTCTATATTTACACTTACATGCATGCACGTTAATAGTTTTTAAATAAGGTATTGGAATAATTCAAATAATTTTACTGTTGCATTATGTCGAGAGTTGGAGCACGTGGGTTACTAAGTTTTTTTCTTTTTTTTTTTTCAATACCAAGGTCTAAACACTAGTCCTACAAAAGAGACAGAGCTTCCCACCTCCCCTTGACCACTAGATCAAGAGATGATTGGCACGTGGGTTAGTAAGTATTCGGTGGTTTGAGTCGGTCAATCGAGTCTTTAGCTTAGTGGCCAAGAATAATGGAGTTTGTTAGCTTTTACTCTCTTTTACGTTATTTGATGTAATGTACTCTTTTTTAAGTCTTATGCAATCATTCAATAAAGTTTTAGATTGAGTTCTGCACATTCTCTGAGTATATGTGTGTGTGAATTTTGCCCTTTCAATCGGGTAAGTGTGTGTGAGTATATACATCTGATCCAACATTAGGAGGTTAACATTTTGTTATAGTCAATGGGTACATTGACAAATAACTGCACTTAGTTTAGTAACTTCATCCAAAGTAGTTCCTTGGATTGAAATCCGAGTATAAATTCATAACTTGTTTAGAATTGAAGTATGATTTCTAAGGAGGATTAAAAGGGATGAGTATAAATTCCCTAAAAACTCTTAAGTGCTAAGAAATTTTATATTCCTGAATTTAACTAAATGGATTTGCATATTCGTCATCGACTGCTCGACCACCATCCCTAGTGCAAACCTCACACACCGCAACCCATTTTGCCTGTGGTGGCAGCGATAAAGGTCGTGGTGGGGTAGACAACACCATTACAATAACATGTAGGGTGTTGTAATGGTGATTGTATCACTTAAAGATATATAGGCTGAGATATGTCCCCATGTAACCGTGTTCCTAAAAAAATAAAAAATAAAAATTCCATTGAACTTTTATAATCAATTCACCAAAGTCTTCCCTTGTGCTTCTTGCTTTTTAAACATATGCTTCTGTTTTATGTGCAACTTTTTTACATTTGTTTTTCGCTTGAACGTATGAGTTAAAAGTGTCTAGTAATCGTTTATTATTTCAAAAATGCCCAATTAAGAGTATTCACAACACGTTCCTTAAATTTATGTGAGTGCATTCTCCATATTACATGGTACGGTACGTTATAAGTGATTGTGAGTGAAAGATATGGAAAATTTACTGTTCAGTCTATATTTTTGGAAACCAATGTTCAAAACACTATAATGTTTTTAATATATTTTAAGTGGTTGTGAGTGTACAAGATAGAAAAATTAATGATAAAATTGAAAAGGAGAGAGAAAAAGTATGATTTTTAGTGCAATTATATGGATAAATATAAAGAATGGGTTGTGAATACTCTAACTCATCCTGATAAACTCAAATCTTGAAAAAATATGAGATTAACATCCATAAATTAGATACTTAAACTTCTATATATATATTAAAAATATCAATCTTATAGATATATAATAATTAGACAGAACTAGTATTAAACCCATCGCGTTGTAGTGGGGGGTGTAAAACTACGCCAAGTATCACCAACGACACCTCACCGTCAGTGACCATCAAGAAAAAAACTCGTACTAGAAGAGAAATAAAAAACGAAAAAAATAAAACCGAACAAAAAGTAGACGTAAAAATATTGAACCATACAAGAAAACGTAAAACATATAAAACAATAAGTAAGCCGCTCTAGGACCAAAGTTCAACCACACACGCACACTAAAAAATAACACATATAAACATTGAACTACGCACGCATGTTGTGTCTTGTTAACTTGTAAAATTTATGCCGAAACATGAAATGAAAATTTTTAAAATATAAAAAGTATATGCAAACAAAGTTGAAAGCAAAAAAAATGTTATAGTGAAATTGTAAAATATGTAAAAGTATTGGGTTAAAATAAAAAAATAAAGATTTAAAAAAGAAAGAAAATGGTGGGTACAACCCGCTAAACACATGGTACAATTTATGATACATAACCAAATTGGTATTTAGTATGTATTAGTATTAAGCCCCACGTCTAGCAGTGGAGGTGTAAAATTGTGGCATGTAATATTAATGTCACATATCCGCTAGCAACCAACAACATTAGAAAACTCGTAAAACAAAAGTAATAATAACAAAAAAAAATAAAACAGAACGAAATGAAAACGATGCTAACTATTTGGGTTAAAAGTAAAAATAATATAATAATTATAATAATAATAAACAAAATAAGTTACAACTCATAAAACATAAAATACTAAACATAATATCTAATGCAGCTAAAAATTAGTAATAAATATAATAATTGATAGTTAAGTTTGTAAATGGAAAAATAAAAGGGAATAATAATAATTAAAAATAATATATAGATAAGAAAGACGAATGAGATGTGTGAGAAATGAATATAAAATATGATTATGATAACTTATTTAAATTATAGAAATTAAATATGAATAAGACATTATATTATATATTAAAAAGCAACTTCACTGCTACAGTGAAGTTTGCTTTTTAATATTTTGGCCACACATTTTGTAAAATATATTTAGAAGTTTGATTTTTAATATATTGGCCACATATTTTTATAAAATGTATTTAAAACCCAAATTGTAATTAGGATTAACAACAAAGTTTTATATATTTGCTTTATGACCACAGAAGTTTATTTTTTTATGTTTTTGGGTTCAAACATTAGTATCGGTATTCGATATTTCGGAACCGGTATCGGTATACGCTTTTGTGGTTTCCGATAAGCCGACCCGACAACGAAGAAAGTCACGGTAGCGTAAGACAAAGGAAAACAACCAAACTTCCGTACGCGTCACATAGGTGAAGTTTGTTTTTTGACCACAAACGTTTATTTTTTTGTGTTTTTGACGTCAAACATTAGTATTGGTATTCGGTATTTAATCGAACTGGTGTATACGCTTTTGTGGTTTCCGATGAGCCAACCCGACAACGAAAAAAGTCACGATCGCGTAAGACAGAGAAAAACAACCAAACTCCCGCGCGCGTAGCACGGGTTAAAACTCTAGTTATTATAAATACTCTAAAATTCCTTTAATTTAATCTAATAAACGATCTAATCATGATGTTGGAACATGTAACTGTTTTATATGTTTTTGTATTGAATAAGTGGGTCTTGAATGGTATGAGTTTGTAACAAGTACTTTGACTATATTAAAAGGGTGGGGTTATAAATTAAAATTGGAGTAGAGTGGCTTCTCTTGAACAAAAGTGTTCGAATCCCATCTAAGATTGTCGGCTTGATCTAACTTAATTGTTGTGTCCTTACAATTAGTTACAATTAGGGTAAACCTAGTATTAAGCTCCATGTCTTGCAGCAAAAAACATAGAATCATGATAAGTAGCATAAATAGCACACTATCACTAGTGATTATCAATACCGAAAGAGCTTGTATTAAAAAAATATAAAAAAAGAAAATTTTACAACCATATGCAAAGTAGTCAATAAAAACATTAAACCACACAAGATAAATGTAAACATATAAAACAATAAGTAAGTGTATCTAGAACAGCACGTTGTGAAGGTACCGTTACTAGGGGAAAAAATAATCGTAAAAACGTTGGGCCACACATGCACGATATGACATGCTAACTCGCAAATTTAGACCGAAACTTAAAATGAAAATCTTGTAAATTATGCAAATTATAAGAAACCAAAGTTGAAATTAAAAAAATATTAAGTAAAAATTGTAATAAATATAAAAGTATTAAGTTAAAATAAAGGGGTAACTTTGTAAAATATTAACCAACTTTCAAAAGTATTTCAATTAGGTAACTCAAGTTTTAAAAGTGTTCTAATTAGGTCACTCAGTTTTTATATTTTCTATAAATTTAAAGTCTTAACATGTTTTTTAGCATGTTATACTTTTTGTTCAATTAGAAAATATTTTTTTCTATATTTTGATGCTGATATGGAACGTTGACGTAAATTTTAGGTACCTTTTTTTTATTTTTTTCATAATTAACATGTTTTTTTAAATATAATTTTATATATTAAAAATTCTAAATCCCACGTCTTTTCTAGTGTTACTTTCTTGACATAAGAAAATTTAATGATAACTCAATTTGATCGTTTAGTGATGCAATTTGAGAAAATATGCATGGGCAACTAAATTAGAACAATTTTGAAACTTGTTTACTATTTTGTGATATTTTTCCTAAAATAAAATATTTAAATGTAAAAAAGACAAAAGGAAGATAGAACCCATTAAACCAAATTATACAACTAATAATGCATAAAAAAATTAATAATCAGTATATATATAACCTGTCGTTATAAATAATTATTTTTCTGTTGTTATTAATTCTATTTGAAAATCATGATTATGTGTAACTAAATCCCATTCATATTCAAAGGAAGAGCATGTAAATAAAAAAAGAATAACTACCATGTTTTTGAAGAGATTGATGGGAGAAAGCCTCAACGTGAGAGAGAACTTCATCTCCATTATCGATATCGACATGCTTAGATTCGGATTGTTGGAACAATTCTTTCGTGTCCCCAAAAAAGAACCTGTATTTGTTTCCGTTAAAACCTTGGTTCTTCAGTAACTTCTCCAGCCTCTTTGGTCTCAGCCACAACATGTTTACCATCTTCCATGCGTATAGTACAACTACTATAGCACATGAGATAGCCAACGTGTTTGTCAACTTATCCATAGTGTTTTGATATCTCAAGGTATTGCAGGGATGTGTGTTTATATACACATACAAATGTCAAAGAGAGTGGAAAGTTAAATAATTATAAATAGAAAGAAAATATGAAGTTTAGATTTTATATCATATTTGGAAAATTTATATACATGAAAGGGATGGTAGGGTGAACAACTACATTAAATAAATCGTAAAAAGATACCACGTTTATGTTTTAAATCATTCTTTTGAAAAAATCAGTACATAAATAAATGTTGATCTTCCCCCCTCTCTCATTCAATTATTAGTCCACTCGCATTGGGAATCTTGGAATCTTGTTTCTTCGGTCGGGTGATTTTGACCAAAAAAAAAAAAAAAAAAAGAAATCTGTTTAAATGTACGACTAGGATGACGGACCGATTTTTGAGTCCGGTCACATGGGTAGACTTATTACCGAAAGACTATCCACGCCCGCAAATAAAAATAGCACTGGTGACCCGACCCGCAAATAAAAATCATACTTTTTTTTTTTGAATCAGGCTCCCCAAAGTTTTAGTAAATTGCCAAATGCAAAAAAAATAATAATAATTTAAAAAAATCTTTTCTAGATGAAAGTAGCAAATGCAACCAAAACCATAGAGAGAAAAACAACAAATCACTCTTTTTTAATATAAACTTATCACTAAAGAAACCAATGATATTTGTAGCTATGTTTGAAAGAAGGAGCATTCACATCCGGTTCCTAATGATTTTTTTTGAGGTTAATCTTTATGTCATATGGATTAGTTGTGAGTGGAAAATAGAGAAAATATATTATTTATCTGTATCTTTGGTAATATACTTTTCAACCCCTATATTTTATGAATATTTTAAAATCATCGTGACTCACAGAGAGAAAAAAAGAAAATTATAAATGTTAAAAAAGATATTATTTAATTAAAAATAAAAATAATTATTTTTTTTGAGATTATAAGAATGATTATAACAAATGAGATGTAAATAGTCTAATCTAAAAATAAAAAAGCAAACACACCCCTAGATCATGTTATTAGGGGAATGATTAGGCATAGGATTAAAGCAAACATAGTTGGATTCAAGTATAGTATGGAAATTGGGTTAAATCTTCTAGTTTCTTGTAGGAAAAATAAATTCTCTTGGTGATAGAGAAAGAAAGGCTAATAGAGAAAAACATTAAGAAAAATATATAAAACACTAAAATGAAAAAAAGTAAAAGAGAAAAAGTAGAGAGTATAAAGGGAAACCATTTCATTCATTCAATTTTTCTTTCATCACATCTAGAATGCCACATGTCACTCTTCTGTTTTTCTTTAGAAATAATTTCCCGCCTAAACTAATATATTATTTTAGTCAAATTTTTTTATTTTAAGAAACTAAATTAATAATTCATTTTGTGTTTAATTTAACTTTTTTATATTATCAACTAAATTATATAATCACATGTTATTTTAAATTATATATACTTTTTAGTCAAATAAGATTTAATTAAAAAAAGTTAAAGAAAAACCTTTATTGATATATTATATATTTTGGGTTAGCGTCAATTTAAAATAATTGGTATTTTATTTTACACGGGTCAATTGTATGTTATATTATCCAAAGAAGTATTCGAATATATACAACTTAAAAATATAGCTTTTTATTTTTTATTGTTTTATATAATACATAACTGAATCATACGAAATATTTATACATTTATGAATTATATAGTTTTCATATTTTCAATCTGTGTATTACACAGATATCTAACCTAGTAAAAAGATATATAGGAGAACACATGTTAATACTATATTGGTTCTTAATAATTTTTTTTTATTTTCTCTCCTATTTAATAATAACATTAATTGCTAACAATATTATTTAATTCTTTAAATTAAAATAGTTTTTTTAATAAACTAAGCAATAGATATTTTTAATAATGTTATTTCTAAGGAAATTTTTTTTCATAAAATTAGAAAACTTTTTAAAAAATAAACTTTTTTAAAAATATAAAATATTTTATAATTGGTGCTTTTAAAAATTAAAATCTTTATAAACAAAACATAGTTAAAACTGAGAGTTATAGAAGAAAGTTTTTAAGTATGATATTTTTTGAAACATTTATTTTAAAATAAAATTTTTATTTTATTTATTATAAGAAAAAATTCAATCATATCTTATTTTAGAATATAGATTTATAATTAATAAATTTTTATTCTATTAAATGTTTTTTTATTCAACCGCGTAATACATGGGTTTACTAAATCTAGTAGAATATAATAAAAAAAATTTTTTTGCCACTTGTCATTCTCTTAAACAATATTTGACACTTGTCATTTTTTTAAACATACTCACTTTATTTTCCCTCTAAAAAGATATTATTATAATTTAAACACTCAAACTAATTTCTCTCTATTAATTAAAATCAATTTTATTAATTGATACATTTCTCTCTCTCGTCTATATTTTTCAAAAAACAAGCTCTGTTTTTAAATAAATTAGTTAAGGAAATTAAAAATCATATCTTTTTATTAAAATAGAAATAATAAAAAAAGCGAAATTTTTATATTATATAAAATTTTCTAAAACACTAAACCTTTTTGAAACATAATATTTTAAATCGGTCTTTTGTAAATTATAAAAAATATGAAATTTCCTTAAAGCAGTTTTATTAAAATAATCAGAATAATTAGAAACCGAGTTTTTAATAAACAAGATTTTTATAAACAATAAATTATTTAAAAGAAATCATAAAACAAATGTTTAAAAATAAAACTATTTAGATAAGAGAGTTAAAAAATAGTATAATTGTTGTATTTATTGAACTATTACGTATATATAATTTTAATCATATCTTATACTAAAATATCATACTGTAATTGTTCGTGTTTATTACTAACTATAATCTGTTTAATAAATGGTTTTCTAGCCTATATATATATATATATATATATATATATATATATATATATATATATAACAAAGAAAATTTAAAATAAGATTTGATACAATTGTACCTTTTATCATAACAACTTTATCATTTTTCTTTATTATTATTAATAATATTGAATACTAATAATATTAATCATAACATTTTCATATTAAATATTATATAATTTAATAAATTAAAAGCTATTTTTTTATTAAAAGCACACTTTTTGAAAATAAAAAATTTATAAAATACAGAATACAATAAATTTTTTTATAATAAATTCTTTTTTCTTAAAACAAAATATTTCACCCTCACATTTTTTCATAAAATAAAAGTTTAAAAAAAATATATTATTATTATTTACTTAAAGTAACTATTCATATGCAATTATAATTATATTTTATCTTAAAACATTTCTAATTATTTAATATTTTATTTATTTAACCCGTGTAATACACGGGGTACTAACCTAGTACACATTTATAAACACTATATATTGAAATAGACAATGCAATAAATATGATACTTAATCATTTTAATGACGGGTATAATTTTTGCGTTAAGTTATGTAATTTATAACACTCCATTCAGACATATTTTTTTTTTATTTGATACTATTAACATCATGCTTTAAGGTGATGTTAAATCAGTATTTCGTGGCTTGTAAAATAAATTGACTCTACAAAAACACTTATGTTGTCTCACTTGAATTTTTATTATGAAAATCAAACAACAAAAAATTTAGGGGGCGTTTGGTTCGCGTAATTTGTTAGAATTGGAATTGAAATTTGAATTTGCATTGGAATAAAAAGAAATTTTATTTGGAATCCAAAGGATTTAGAATTCAATAGAATTGGAATCTATAAAAGGAACTTAATTCCAAATGCATTTTTAGTGACAAAACACTCATATATGAATTGTAGTTTATCACACATTGCAAAACGCCATCACCTTCCTTACCAGTGATCACTGTCACTACATACCACCGACCGCCGCCGCCACCGCCAACAATCGACCCTGACCGCGAACTGTGCCCGTTTCCGCCACCACCAACCAATCACGCCCATCGTCGAGAACCGGCAGCCTCCATCGAGCGCGTCTAAACCGACGCGATTCGGCAGCAGTGGTCGACAGTCATATGCGTCGGGGTCGGGTCGCGTCAACGGCGGTCAGGGTTGGCGACAGGCGGTTGTCGGCGGTCGGGGGAGACAGCGGTTGGGAGCAGCGGCGGGCGACGGCGGGCGTGGTTGGTGACAGGCAGTAGTCTGCGGTCGTGGTAGACAGCGGTCAGGAGCAACGGCGGGTGACGGTGGACGGCGGCGGTCAGAATCGGCCTCAGGCGGCGGTCGGGGGCGTCAACGGTCACAATCGTTCCCGGGTGGCGGTCCGGGGAGGACGCGGGCGAGTTCGACGGTTGGGGGTGGTGGTCGGGGGTGGCGGCGATCGGGGGCGGTCGTGGGCGTCAACGGTCGGGGGCGGCAGTTGTCGGGGGCGGCGGTCGGAGGTCGGCGAGGGTCGTCAGTTGGCGGTCGGCATGGTGGTAGGGGCGGTATGTGGCGGTCGGTGGCAGAGTCGAGGTCGGTGGAATTTGAAATCATTCAATATGTGGAAGGATTTTGAAATCATTCATTCGAAGGAATTTGAGGGAATTAATCCAAATTCCAATTCCAATTTCTTTCGCAACCAAACTCGTTAAGAATGGAATTCTAATTCTAATTTCAACGAACTAGTACGAACCAAACACAATGTCCCATGGAATTCAGATTCCAATTCTATTGAATTTTATTGAATTACTGCATACCAAATACCCCCTTAGTTAAGAAAACAAGAATGCATAATATATAATAATCCCTTTTAATTTTAACATATTTTACAATCTTTTGAGATATCTGTCTAACTTGTTCTTTGATGTAAGTAGTTGAGTTCCAATACGCGTGTTGCGCAAAATTGTCTTTCTTTTTTTTTCATTTGTTGTTTTCTGTTAGCTGGCTGTTGCACTTTAACCATTGCAATGTATCTGTTTAGATAGTATAATCTATGAATGTTTAAAGCCCATAAAGAAACGTTAATACAAAGCCTCATCGTCACTGAACACATTCAAAGTAAAATGACTACCCAAAACATCATGGAGATGACAATGGATTCATTAGGTTCTCAGATGAGGGTACAGTCATCATCACCGAACTGATTTAAACCAAATGACTACAAAACAGTTTTCGCAAAGAAGCCAACGGGTTCTCAGATGATTGCGTCATCGTCATCGAACAAAAACAACGTTTTAAGCACTCAAAAAGAGACCCAAAACAACAAAGATGATGACATAGATAGAGTAAGTGGGTTCTTAGATGAGCCGTCCTCATCATCATAGAACGACTTGGAAAACCACATCTAATCGGTTCTCAGGTGAGGCTTTCCTCATCATCATCGAACGAAGCAACAAAATCCCAAATTCCAGATTTGCAACATTGGAAAAATAACCCCAAATAACATATCTAATAAGCCCACAGACAGACACCGTTGAAAGCAATCATCCAACACAGTCGACCGGCTCCAAGGTGGAGTGCAGAGGTGGTCAGACCACCACCATGAAGAACAAACGCCGCCAAAAGCAGCCCCGTAGCCCGTGGACCCCTAACATCCCCAACGCCGGCGATCAAAACGCATCATCAAAAACCTAATTAGGGCTCTCAGACGCGTGAGGTGCCGTAATCATCGAGCAAAAGATGGGTAGAATGGGACCTGAGGATCACGCGAACGCCATCGAAGGCGGTCGACAAACCGTCAGCGGCATCTAAGTCGACAAATCTAAGGCAGCGCCAACACGCACCACCATCCATTAATGGCGGCGATACATGGATCCACCAGAGCCGCAAACACCAAGCAAAAGATGGGAAGAACCAGACCTGAGGGTTAGACAGACGCCACCAAAGGCGGTCGAAAGACAGCCGTCGAGGTCGGAGCCCACAGATCTAAGCCGCTTTAAACACGCACCACCATCCACAGACGGCGGCGATACACGGCTCCACAGGAGCCGCCACCCACAAACCAAACCATCGACCGCCAACCGCCGACATAGGCCTCTCTTGGCCGACAGAAGGGTGATGCGGCACATGCGTGGAAAAAAAACATAGACCCATCTCTCTCTCTAGAATTAAACGGGAGGGTTAAATGGATGAAAATCTTTCTTTTCTGCCCTTATAAACAAAATGGGAGAAGAGGACTAATATGCAAACTTTAAAGCTTTCGTGGCAAAACTATTAACAAAGGAAAACAAACTGCTGATGCAGTTTGTTTTTTCATATATAGGTTAATATTCTTTAATCTGAATGATTCATGTTGCATTTTCTTTGTAGATTCTTGCTAGGCTTATGTTGATTGTCGTGATATAACTCCTGTTAAATATGTGGAAGCTTTGAACTCCGTAATAAAAAGTTTGTTGATTTAGATCAAGCTCGATCTACGTAAGCTTGATAACTATTTGGCACAAGTGGGAAAACTATAACTAAGAAAAAATTTCAGAGCTCACAATTTCTCCACTAGAGAAATATTACCGATTGTTTTGCATAAGTAAAACACATTGCATAATTAAACCCTTTTTACTGATTATTTCATAAAATAATTAATCTATGATTATTTCACTAAATAATCAAATAACATTATTTAATCTCATGTTTCTTGAAATATAATGTGTAAATTTAAACGTTATTATTTGTTTTCGTCCAAAGTATAACTCTTTAAAACATATCTCGATAGCAATTTTAATATTATCGTTGATCGTACATTTAATATTCAACAGGCTCCCGCTTTGACGATTTATTGACTAATTGTCTCAACGTAGACAGTGGTGTACGCCTAGCTAGTTACATCTCACCCCCCTAGCAAGATAGGATGTTTTATAGTCATCAACTAATTCAGTTGAGCTTTTGATCTAATGGTATGGAGTGATGGTTTGAGTTTGTAATCTTATAGATCTCAACTCCAAATCTAAACCAAAATTAGTTTCTTTTTCACACTAATGGGTTTCTTTCTTAATAGTGTTTTTAGATAAGTTAGGTTTAAAGCGTCAAAATAAATACAGACGGTTGAGATTTCGTCTCAAAAGCCTCACTCAAATATTATGGTTAGTTAGTAGTTTATTTTATTAAAATGTCACTTAACCAAATATGAATTCATTAAAATCATTTTAAATCAAATATTAGATTTAAAATCCTTTTTAGTTAAATATTGTTAAAATTGATAAAAAAGTGAATTCATTCATCTCTTTTAACGTCCGTTAACGTGAAAGATTTGACTAAAAATAAGTTTAAAGCACTACTTTAACTGTGACGTAGTGTTTTTAAAACCCCAATTATGTACACATCAACATCTTTAACGCCCCCTAGGGACACCACTCCGTTGAGTGTTTCAAACGTACCTAATACCAAAATCTCTCTCTGTCTCTCATCTCTCCAACCAATAAACAATTGGATGCATGCAAGTCAACTGAAAGCATGTTTAGAGAGATTCTGTAGGCGAGTAACGACAGGCTGAAATACGAGAATGGAGTAATTGAAAATAGTAGCAGGTGGTCTGACCAATTGAGTTGGTGCTGCCGTCCGATCAACATCTGGGTCCAACTCCAATTTGAGTTTCGATATAAAACTCCTTATTCTTCACTACATATTTAATAATCCTTTTACCAGATAAATTTTAATCTTGTTTATATTTAACTGGCTTTGAAACTTAAGCTGCTGTTGTGTTCAACTTAAAATTTGAGTATTGATGTAACACCATCATTTTATACCTTTATATTTAGTTAGTTTTATACATAAATTTTAATCATGTGTCTATTACTGACTTAGCCCATCGGCCAACGAAATCACAAAGTTACCATTAGATTTGTTTAATATCCTTTTAATTTTTTGTTTCAAATTCAAGCAACAACTGATAGCATTCACATCAGTTTTTCTATTCTCACATCTATATTTTATCTAAAAATCATTCCCTAAATTTATTTTATATTTTTCTAATATCTCTCACATTTGATTCCCATGTACCTAAAATTTATGAGTTTTGTCACTATATGATCTTATATTTGGAGGAACATTAAGTTTTCCCTTAAAAGTTTAGGAGATAATGATAAGAATAAGGTATCTGATGTAGATTCAAATTACATAAATTATTATAAAATCACAAAATTTTTTGGAGATGGAGATAGTTATAGGGAACAAAATGTGAATGCTCTAAGAGTCAACTAGGGGTGTAAACAGATCAAAATGGCTCGTAAGCTATTTTAGACTGACTAATTAAAAACTCAAACCAAGCGAAGCTTAAACGAACCAGCGGCTCGAGACCGAGCTTCATATATTCGACTCAATCCGTCACACAAGTAAAAACGAGCTTTTTATTTATATAGTTTTTATTTAGTATAAGAAACATGTTTATATAGAATTATTAATATATGGAAAATCATGATAAAAATAATTAAATAATATAAATATGCTATCTATGAAAAGTATAATAATAAAAATATATAAAACTAGGTTAGTAACCAGTGTGTTACACGGGTCGACAAATACTTAAAATAACATATGGGTAAATAAATTCATAGTAATATATATAAGAAATATATGATGTTGAAGACAGAATAAGAAGATTATTATAATATAATAGTATTCCACAATAGAAATAAATGAAGGTAAAGTGATTAAATAGAAAAATGAAGAAAAAATATCAACTAATGAACAAATTTGATAATATTTACAAAAGTATATAACAATGATACTTAACTAGGACAAGGAACAGTTAAAATTAAAAAACTAATTGTTCATAAAGATGTAAATACTTCTTTATGTAATGGTATTGAAGATTATAAAGTATGAGTAAAAGTCATATTAATGGAATGTTGTTAAAAAGTAAACCTTACCGAAAATATGAATAATGTCATGAATTTTGTAATTAATTAAAAGGAAAATGCTATTTCAAAAAAAATTATTACAGAATTTATTATTTAATAAAACAAAAAATTATTAAGGATAATATTAAAATTAATAACTTAATCATTATTTGTTGTCATAATTAGCAATTTCTTATTATTTTGAAAAGATGTTAAATAATTTAAAAGTAATAAGATTATAAATATAATATTTATTGTAATTGATATGAGTTAATAGTTTCTAAATTCATTGTAACTCAATATTGAATGATGTTGCGACATGTGGCAATGCATATGTGACGCTTAGGTGGATGGGCTAGAAAAGGGCCATGTGTACCCATACTTAGTCTTTTATTATTAGTTATAAATTATAGATGAGTTATCAAACTACTTAAATAAAATTCTTGGATAATAAACAGCTTGTAACATAGCTAACAAAATCCATTTGATTCTTGTTTAATAGTTTCTGTTTTGATTATATGTAAATAGACTTTCCTTTTGAAAAACAAAAAATTAATTCAATAATATACATACATGTAAATAATATATTTACACTATGTAGATCGACAATTTATATACAAGTCATAGATCAGTTTGAAGAATTAAATAAATATAAACAAAAAAATAAAAATTTGAAAAATAGATAATTAATATAATTTTTCTACTCTAGTAAAATATTAATATGAGGGACATGTTACAACACTATATTTCTTCTTACCAAAATTTTTCCGCTTCTCTTTACTATTAAATAAATACATTATTTACCATAATATTATTTAACTTTTTTAGGATAAAAATAGTTTTTAATAAATTTAGAAAAAGATCTTCTTATTAATGTTATTTCTAAAAAATATTTTTATTAAATAAAATTTTTTTACAAAACATCAAACTTTTTAAAATTGGTGTTTTTAAAAAGTAAATTTTTATAAACATAAAATAATTAAAATTGAAAATTATAATAAGAAAAATTTTAAAATTGATATTTTTCAATACGGTTTCTTCTGAAACAAAATATATATATATTTTTTTAAAAAGTTTTAAAGCAAAATTTTAAAAATATGATATAATTATTTTATTACGTATTGTTTTTACTCATACGTAATTTCAATCATATTTTATCGTAAAATATCATTTTATATACTTAATAAAATTTTATTATATTTAATATTTTATTTGTTCAACCCATTTAATACACATGTTTACTAAAACTAGTGTTTTACATATATTGAAATAGATTATTAGATTAAAAATTAGGTGATAAGTATGAAAATTTATTTTATGTGAATGGATGATTAGTTTCAAAAGTGAATAATCAATATAAAGATTTATATATTTTACGAAATTAATTATCAATAGAAAGAGCAACATCTATTTAAGTTAACATGCATCTTTGATAAGTATCCAATATTTCTACTTTAATCTTTCGACTATAATAAAAAATTACTTACAGGAGATACTTAGTAGCACCATGCTCAATCTCATCAAAAAAATTTCGTTTCTCTCTTATTAAAAAAAATTAATTAATTAGTAATAATATTATTTAATTATTTCTTAAAATATAAATATTATTTTAACGAATTAAGAAAGATATTTTTTATTAATGTTATTTCTAAGGAAACAATTTTTTATAAAATAAGAAATTTTTCTATAGCATCAAACTTTTTTTTAAATATGAAATATATTTTTAAGTTGTTGGTTTTAAAGAGTAAGATTTTTATAAACCTAAAATAATTAAAATTGAGAGTTATAATAAAAAAATTAAAAATAAATGGTTTTGTTTTAAACGAAATTTTAATTTTTCTTTTTTGAAAAAACTAAAAAAAGTTTAAAAAAATGGTTATAGAATGCCATTTCACAACGTAGAACGTAGTAATGCCCTTATGGTTCACTGCCATAAAGTAATACTTTATAACCTAGTAATGCCTCTATGATTTACCGCTAACGACTAACATTTTATATCGTAGTAATGCTCCTAAGTATAGTAAGGTTTAAAAACTCTTCTTCAGTTATGAAGATTTAGGTTAGTTACAGAGGTTTTCCTTTGGATTGGGAAGGCATAGAATGGTAAATAAGTACGGAGGTCTAAATAGTTGCCGAGATGACAAACGATTGTGAAGGCTTTATATACATATAGAGATGGTAAAAGTTACTTCTTGGGATCTATGCTACTGTTTGATCATCTCATCATCATATTTCCATAACTTTTAACATATCATTGCATCAACCATCATCATATTAAGACATGAGGTACACTTAATTACATTCCCGTGCACACATATGTTTATATTTAAAACACTAATACATAATATCATAAAGATTCAACCTTTAACGTATAAAAACATTTCATCTTTTATGTAAACATCAATAAATATACATGCTAGTACCCAAAAATCAATGAGAAAACATAAAAAGTGGAGGATTTAAAACTCAACTCGATGAAATAATAAATAAATCCTAGAAGGCTTCCAATTTACGCAATTATAGGTAAGATATCAAGATGCGACCTTTGTTTTCATTCTTAAATATAATCTTATTAACATGAATTAAGGCATAAAGTTTTTACTTTTTGTTGTATTACTAGCTTTCTCTCTCTAGTTTTTTTCTTTCTCTCACCCAGGAGCACGCCCTCCAACCTCGACCCCCCCCCCTCGTGCGCCCCCATTCTCTCTCTCTCTCTCTCTGTGTGTGTCTTCCTCTTCTGAATTGTTCTTCTTCTTTCCTCGAAAGCCTAGCTTCTATAAATAGGATAGGCTTTAAGCTTTAGGCTCGATTGTAGTCGCTTCCCTACAACAACCATTCGCAATTGTCATCGTGCATGCCATTGTTACTGCCACTAATTGCCTAATCCTATCATCTCATTTCTATAAACCGTGTTCGGATCCATCACAAAATGCATGTCATCAAACCGCGATGATCAAGTGAAGTTTTATAAGACCAAAATGTTTATACAATGAATTTTAGGACTTCAAGTGCTTTACGATAAAAAAATGATTAAACTAAATGCGGAAGTCGTCAATTCTTTGAGAAGAAACAAAGGGCATATCCCTGTTGTAAAGAAATAAGCGCCTTTTGAGGAAATGTGTCTATCCCACATCTGTAGTCAATAGATAATACTCTTTTTTTTTTTTTTTCTTAACCACTAAGGTATAGTTTAAGTACAACCACTCAAGTAAATCTATTAATTAAAGGCCACTCGTGTCCATGTCAAGATAGATAGTGCTAGTGATCCAGCCCACCATTTCGGTGGGTTTCACCACCTATTGTGATAAAGTCTTTGATGCACTTGAAATATATTACACTAAGTGAAACTTAAACTGTAACTTTCACATTAAAAAATTATGAACTGGCTCATTTCAAACTAATTGATCTATTTAGTGGCCAAATGTTAACTTATTTGTATTCACTAAAACCAATAAATGATATTTGAAAGAGAGTAAGTACACAACAGGCACCATGGATTGGCCTTTTGTGGTCAAAAGATCCATCCTCCGTGCATTATATGACCAATCGTTATGAAGAACTCTAATATTACATATCTCATCAAATTTGCAAGATCAAAGGGACAATAGTGTTTAGAGCCAAATACTATGAAGTCTATGACATAAACTCTTGTATCCATTTGTAAGTGTATTTACTAGCAAACCTATAGCATGAGAGGGCAGCAACACACCCTAAAATAAAAAGTTCAGTGTTCCATATACGTGCAGTGGCGGAGCTTGAACCAAAGCTGGGGGGGGGGGGGGGGGGGCGAAGGTAAACTATTTTATAAAGGGAGGACTCTATATTTATTAAAAAATCTTCATTACCGGACCGAAAATTTATACTACTTACAAAAAAAAGAGGGGTGGCGGCCCCCCCCCCCTCCCCGGCCCCAAAGAAGCTTCGTCCCTGTATACGTGAAAGTCTCAATCGTCCCTTATAAAATTTTGCAAATCCCCCCTTAAACTTTTGAAAATAAAAAAAGAGCAAGATTGTATCAAACAAATTATCAAGATAGAACTACGTACAATATGGTCTTGTGACCCACTCAGGCGAACCATATTTTATCACTAATTAGGTTTGTAACTAAGTAGATTTTTATTACTTTCACCCTCAAATAATCAAGTAGTTAATAGAAAGAAAAATCGATAAATCTATCGAGATAAATGTTTTCAACAATTAAAAAAGCTAAATTTTTATTGTTTAAAAATATGACACATCAAATGCTATATTTACCAGACGAAAGTATTGTCATACATGTTGAGCATCATCGATATTAAAGACTAAAGGGTTGTTTGTTTGCATCTTAACAATTCAAATTTCTGAATGGTTCAGTACTTAATGGTTTAGAGTGTTTGTTTCGTGAGCAGATTTCTGAATGGTTAAGCATTATACTGAGTTTGAATGTTTAAGAGTTTTTATCTGAATTAATTAGAAATTTGCCTTTGAATAGTTCAGCAATTTACTAACTCTTAATGATTTAGACCTTTTACTGATTTAGCACTTAATGATTCAGAATTTTTAATGATTAAGCACTTACCCATTCAGAAGTTGCCAAACAGCCCCTAATTGATGCTCTTAACAAAATTGTAAAAGTTTCTATTAACACCCCTAAAATGAAAAGAATTAATTCTGCTGTTGCATATTGTTAGTTTTATAAGTATGATTGCCTCAAACATTACATATCATCATTTTTATAATTATAATTGCTTACATACAATTCTCAATATATATGCAAATATAAAAATTTAGAAACCACTTTAACGATGGATTTTTGGCAATGAACCGCATCCAATCCGGTCTGACCCTTAAAAAGTAAATTATATTATGATGGTCAAACGACCCTTAAAATTTCCGGCTCAACCATTTTAGTGGCCCAAGGCGGCGATAATTTTAGAGGCATTTTTCTTAAGTTTTTAATAAAAACCCTCCTCCTTTATCCGGGCTTGGGACCGACAAAAATAAACTAAATAGCTTATATTTGGCGGAGTTAAAAAAAATTTAATCTATTTTTTATATATTTAAAAAACATACGAAACATTTATATAAAGCTTATTTTTCTAGCTTTTTTTAAAGCTTTTTTTGAAACATGCCCTAAGTACCCTAGCATGCCCAAGTTTTAAAAACTAAAATTAATACCAAGCTTAGTCTGGCCCAAAACAGAATAATTAGCCTAAAATATAGTAGCTAACCTAAAACTGTAATTACCATAGCCCAAACACTGAGAAAACTTGAGGCCCTTAACATATGGAGGCCTTAGGCCACCGCCTGACCTAATAACCTTATTGGGCCGGCTCTGGCCATTAGCTGGAAGAGTGAAGGTGATCACTACCTAGATTGAAAGAGTGAAAGGTAATTGCTACATAGATTGGTAAGAATATTACGAGGCATCAGTTCATTCAAAAGGAGAACATAAGTGGGATACCTTGCATATTGTAACATGAAGTTATTGGTGACAACTACCAAGATATGTATGAAGATGATACAGTGATAGAGCCCAAAAGTCTACTTGATTAACTTCAACTAAAACGCTAAAGATAGGGCCCTATTTGAGAATTTTTTCTATTTTTGTCCGCCATGTTTTAGTTACATTAAAATTGTTTTAGTTACATTTTGTCTATTTTTGGTCGCATGTTTTGTGAATTTTCTTATAATGGGTTTTATTGTTCTTATACGCTTTCATAATGTTTACTTTGAAACCGTATTTTACTCACGATTGAATAAGCAAACGTTTTATTTAAATTCTTATAGTAGTGTTCGACATGAATAATGCATTATTTTGAGCAAAACTCGTCTTTTATCAAAACCGCATTATTTTCTTTAAGGAATCATAGTAAAACGTGATATGGAACTAAAGTCTTATTGATAATCCATTTATATATGTATTACCTAGACCAACACAAATAAAAAATTTAATACACAATTAGGTTTAGCATGATATAGATATCAACATGCATATGTCATTGATATAAAACACCAAAAGATATTAGCTACTACCATAGATTTTATATGGTTTTGTCATCAATAATGCAACTTTTTTGCCACTAAAAAATGAGAAGTTTTATTTAAAAACCTATTGGCATATGCAATGACAAAGTACATGTCTTTATCCTTTTAAAGACATTGTATATAATAATAATAATAGATATAATTAGCCGGGAGAAGGCGTTATTTCTCACGTCAGGAAAAGAATCAGTATTAAAAGGAAAAAAAATTGCGTAATAAAAGCATTTAGTTGCATCTATTTTTTATAGAGCATTGACCTTATAATTTGTAATTTAAAACTCAAATACGTTGTTTATAATTACAATTATTAGTTTCACTTTCATTACTATAACTTATATACTCTTTCTTTTTCATATACATGAAGTCCAAAAAATAAACATGAGCCTTGACAATAAGACCCTAAATCTGAACTTTTTTTAATTTCAAACCGAAATAAACCTGAAATCTTTGAAACTCATATATATTTGCAATGGAGATGATTGTGTTAGATATATACATTAGGGAGGGAGAGAAAGAGATAGGGACATACACTAACAAACGTAGCGTGATATTACGAAAGCTCCTCTAGCATCCGTTGCTCCAATTGTGCTTCATTTTTCGACACTATGTCAAATATGACTTTTGGCCACACTTTTTCAGAAACTGCCTTGTCACACTTTTGATTAAATGTGTGACTAAAGGTCACTAATCCTAGTTTTAGCCACACATTTTTTTTTTCGTGTGACTAAACACACATTTTTTCGAAAACTTTAACCACGCTTTCGTAAAAAATAATTTGACAATTATTAGACACACTCGAAAAGCATGGCCAAATGTGACTAACTGTCATCGTATTTGTTTGATTTTTTATTATGTGAACAAAAACACATATATTCAAAACCTTTAGCCACATTTTATGACAAAAGTGTGACAATTACTAGTCGTGCTCAAATAGTGTGGCCAAATGTGACCAACTATCACAGTATTTGTTTGATTTTTTTTATTCATCGACATAAACACATCTATTCGAAACCTTTAAGAACATTTAAAGAAAAAATATGACATTTACTAGCCACGCTCAAAAAGTATGATCAAATATGACCAACTTTCATGGTATTTCTTTGATTTTTGATTCATCACACTTCTTTAGCACGGACCATGGAGTGAAGTTGGAAGGTTCAACGAACTACGTGAGGGGAAAATCTTGGGCACTAGTGACCAAAAATACATATATTCAAAACGTTTAGCCACACTTTAAAAAATGTGTCATTTACTAGCCGCGCTCGAATGTGTGACCAAATATATTCGACGACCATGATATTTTTTAGTGATGTGGCTAAAAGCAAGTAGATATAGCCACTTATATTAGCTTGTGTGAGAAAATACTAATGTTTAGTAGCCACTTAGTAAATGATACAAAACTAATAATAATTATGGTCTTGGTTAAAGTTTGTATGTGTGGCTAAATGTGAGAAACCGTCATTGTTTTTATGTGATTATATGGCTAAAATTTAATACATATAGTCATATATATCATTTTTGTGTTACCAAAGAATAATGTTTATTAGTCACATGAAGGAAACAAAACTAGTTACTCTTAAGTATTATTATTATTATTATTATTTTTATTATTTTTATTTTTATTTTTTTTTTTTTTTTATTTTTTTATTTTTTTTTGCGGTTGGATTACTAAATTTTAGTTTATTATATTTGCATCCCTTTATCGAGTACATGTTTTGGTTCAGCTAATAGATCGCTGCATTGAGTAGTTGGATCATAGTATCTTACCATAAAAATGTGTGATAGTTTTTGTCACGCTCCGCTAAAGCGGAATCACATGACATAACACACAGTTTTGCATATGATTATCAAAAACAAGCACAAAATTTATACGTAAATTTAAGTAAACATCATAGTTACATCCCAAAATAAAGACAAACTTCCATTTTATGGTTAGTTTTTATAAAAAACCAAATTCTTTTATGATTTCAAAAATATGAGCTATCATCAACGGGTCAAAAGGAAATCTCAAAAGAAACATATCATTATAATGAGCTAGACATTCTAACTTGACCGTATGAGCCTTCACTATCGTTCCTTTATTTACATGTAAAACATACTTCAAAATATAAACATAATGTTAATAAGTTCATAGATTTTAATCATTAAAAAACATGACCGTTGTTTGAGAACATTAGTGGAAATGATAAACCAAAACAAATACGTGTGAACAATTCGTAAAATTGCAAGGAATACAATTAAATATGTGACCTCATGAGACATAACCAAATCATTATATTGAGAATTTTCCCCATCCCGTCCGGCTAGTGGGCATCAAGTTGAAAAATATACTATTATTTGAACATGTGTACGTGGTTGCGCAACTAACCATGATAGGAGTGTCAAACTCAATAATGCTATTCAATATTTTCAAGACTAAAGCAATAGCTAATGGTTATTACTAATAAAGGGACTCTTCAAGCTCGGTACCAAACACTCATGAACACATAAAGGTCTAGCTTTGTTTTCTAATTATCATATAAAGTTTAAACAAGTTTAGTAAACCCCCCCCCCCCCCCCCCCCCCCCCAACCCCAATTCAAACTCACATGGTGATTATAACATGCTAAGTACCAAAGCGTATGAACAATTTTCGTAACCGTAACCTAAGCGTTATGGTTATCCCAGGACCTTATGAAATGATGATAACTTACAAGCTAATCATGTATGAAGTCTGCCCAATTAGTTAATTTTCGTTGATGCACAAACTATGTGTTACAAGTACAACCTGATGAATTGTTGATGACTTGTCTTTGGATTTCAAGATATATATACATATTTATTTCAAATATATACGTTCCATGGATGTTATATACTTTAATACTTATATACAAGTTATCGTATGCAGGTCATGAATAGGATTTTGATGGATGATTAATTAATAGAATCCTTTCCATTTCATTAAACCATAATCCCATAGAATTATAGAATTTCAACCAATCATGTGACATCAGACATCATTTTGATTAACTAAACAAATTTAGTTGGTTATGAATTTTTTACCACATATACTTATATGTCTCATGTTAAAATAAAGGTATTTACCTAATTTTTTGGTATTTAAGTGTTCCAAAACCATTTATTTATACACAAAGAAATAGCAGTGAACTTTCTAGAGTACTTTTAGAAATCATTTTTGTTTACCAACCAAAACTCATTTGACACAAGCCCATAGAACTTTTAAACCTAGTATTACATTGTAGGCATAAGAATCACATCATTTGGACTTGTTATGATTCAGATACGCTTCCAGCAAGTAGGATGAAAAACTACTAAAAATGACAACTTGACCTTTTATTTTGTATTGGCAAGTTTTAAAGTTTGATTATCTCCGCCTCATGCCTACTTCCTAAAACCATGAGAATCATCAACCATCATTGTTTACCCTATGCAGCTCTTCGACAAGGCAAGCTATTGATAATAAGTTAAGCAACCGCAGTGAGGAGTTCAGCTATGTTTGTACTTTAAAGAACTAGAATCCATTTGTGCACAGTGAAAGTCATGATTTGTTGATTGTTTAATCTCCGTATCCAATATATGAACTTGGTTTGAATTGTTGAACCACATGATCACACTATGTTGATGGCACAAGTGGTGGTGGTTGTGGAACCCTTAATCTAGTTGATTCCAGTTTGAAAGGAATATTCATGCTCTGACGAAAAACATCAATGCCCCAAATGAATAAACTCAGGCTGTCCTTAGTGTTCTAATAGTATTCGGATTCTTAGTAGCAATTCATAGTTCTAACAATAGCAGGGCTCATGATTGGAGTTATCGTAGGAGTTGATGGAGAGGCCACATCCACTGTCGGTGAGGATGAAGATGGTCTGAGATTAGGTTTTTTATTTTTCTTTTTTGTTGTTGTCTTTTTGGTTTTTATTGTGTGTGCCTCATATTTAGCCACTAAAGTTTAGAATCATAGAGTTTGACCATTAAAGTATTTGTAGTACAGTTTATTTTTACAAGTTTAGCTATTAAGTTTAGTATTTTTTAAGATTCACCGACAAACATTGATTTTATGGATACTGACGAGTCGGACTAATAACGACAAAAGTAACATGGCGTTGCGTGTGGGCAATTAACCAGACTCCATCGTGTAGCGCATAATTTTGGCTACTAAAGTTAAGGATTTTAGAGTTTGACAACTAAACAATTTATAAGGAAGTTTGATTTGTTCGAGTTTGGTCACTAAAGTTTAGTGAGTTTTGCCATCAAACTTTGATTTTATGGTTTCATATAAAAAACTAGTTGCATATAAAAATCATTGAAAAAATTACATATATTCTCAATGTAGAAATATATAAAATTACATGTTATGTACTCGCACTTCAATAAGTACACTAAATGTTTTTGGATTATGTCCTTACGCTTAATATATTGTCATTTAGAAAAATATGAATTTGCATGGTGAGTCTAACAGCTCTCCTTTTTATTCATTGTTTTGGCGTTGCATCCGAGCTTGTAAATGACTGGATGAATATGTTTTAAAACTGCACGGAGAAATAAAATAATCCAGAAAGTTAGGTAGCCACGATCTCAGGTACATTCAGACCAATAGCGAACACTAGGCACATGTAATGTATGGCTCAAACCTCGGTGCATATGTGCACTTAGTTGGATTCATTTAGGTAAGAAAGCCATACTATTTGGTTCATACTCAATCTGAGGACACAACAGAGAGTGTTGATAGGATTGGACTGGTTCGAAGGCACAATGCAAAATTGTGGATAGGACTAAGGAATAATCATAGTCTGAGGCTATATCAAAGATCTATGGATAAGACTAGGGCTAGCCTAAGGCCACAGTAGGGACGTGAAAAGGGTTGAGTTAGATTGATGGCATCAGATTTGGTCAGTCATTGTGCCTTTCACCTACCCTCCCATTATTTGTATAATAAAACCTAAAGTAGCACATATGTGTTCAAAATTGATGCTCGTTGTAGTGACTTTGATATGGATTTTATTTGTTGAAATTTACTTCTTAATTGTCTAAATACTTTAGTGTCGTAGGTTATGACTCACCAACAACATTCTTGTTGACATGTTTTAGCTCGGGATGCTGGTTCAGAAGGTGCTGGGAGACACTAGCTAGGTCATGATGACTTAGTAGTTTAAGTTTGATTAAGATCTTCATGTAGAAGATGTAGAGTAGATTTAACCTGGGACCATGAATATGATGTTTGTTTTTGTAATTAAAACACGATGGATGTTTGATTTTATGTAATGTTTTTAAGGTTTAAATTTGGTCTAGTTATGGTCTTTAAAATAAGTCATTCGTTGTGTATTGTTGTGAGAACGATACAACACGTTGCGCTCATGGATTGGGGTGTGACATTAAAGGTCCCTAATTCTAGAATAGTCTCTTCATTCTCTAATCCTAATTTTATGTTTTGATGTTTTACACTTTATATATTGACCGCCTAGATTGATGGCAAGAAATGCAAGGGTCTTAAATGGACTGCTTTTGTCGAATTGTAGCCTATTTCATATTTGTAAATTCTTCTAATCAGGGCTTTAAGATGGCCTACAAAATTTGTGAGCTTAAAACCCTAACTTATTTTATTAAAGCTAAAAGCACCCTCTGTCTTTAATCTCCACCGACTAGCTGAAGAACTCGACGACACTCTATCCACATGAGCTGATTTCAAGAGCTTTCACCAACCAAGTGGAAGAAAGTTTTAATTGAGCGATAGGCTATTTGAACAACTCTAGTTGTTATAACTTTTTTCAAATCCTAATTAACTAAACTAACAAACTTTAAAAATTTACTAAGTTGGTCTTCCTTCGGTTACTGCATTGATGTGCGTATAACCTTAGCAAGTACTAATATTAGTTGCTAAATCTCCCTCAAATATGAAAACAATTGGTTAAGAACCCCACACACTAACTTCACTTCTTCTGGTAATCATTTTATTTTTTGCAAATTGGATAAAATCCTTCTTACTAGCCATGGATTTCTTTTTTTTTATGTATTTATTGTAGTATATGTTTGTGATGATGTTTTAACATACTAGTAATTTTTGTATATAACAGACTTCAAACAATAAGAACCTATTGTGCAAATGTCAGCCTATATTAAACATTGCTTTCTTAATAAAGTAACTATAGTAAAGCATCCATGTATTGTAGAACTTAAAAATAATAATCCTTTAAGATAGTAGATGACTAGAGTTTATGCAAAATTAGATGTGCACCATACTCAGGTTGGAGAGTGAGAATAAGATTAGGAGCATGAATATAGGATGGTGAAAATTCAAAAGAGAACCTCTGTAAGATCATTGCGAGGGCGATTTTAGCTTCTAGTAGTGCAAAGTTTTGTCCAATGCAAATTCGAGGTCCCCAACCAAAAGGAAAGTAAATGACTTGGTTTTTGGTTGCCTTTGAGATTCCTTCTGAAAATCTATATGGATTAAATGTTTTGGCATCACTACCCCAAAGTTTTTCATCATAGTGGATTAGCATGATTGGCAATCCAATCTGCAACCTAGATGGTAGCGTAAATCCTCCTAGCTTGATATCCTTGTTAACCATGCGGACTGTTCCAACAGCAGGAGGATATAGTCGTAGTACTTCATAGAAGATCATATTCACCTATGTGAAAAATAAAAGATGAACTTAGAGTGTATGTCTAGTATAGTTGGTGAATTCACTAATTGTACTTATAAACACTTACAACTTTAAGATGATTTAACCCATCTATATGCATATCTTTGTTCCCAAAAACATTCAAAACCTCTTCTCTTGCACGTGATTGCCAATCTTGATGTCTACTCAATAAGATCATTGTCCATACAAGCAAGCTAGATGTTGTTTCTTGTCCAGCAAAGTAAAATAGTTTACATTCTTCGATAACTTCATCAATGGTCATTCCATAACTCTTGTTTTGATGTTGCTCAACCTCTTTGATATTAGATTCAAGCATTATTCCTAACAAATCATCATGGTTACCTTCTCCAGCTTTCATTGCCTTCAACCTATTGTCAATGACACTTCTTATAGACATATTTACTTCTTTATCTATTGCTTTCATCTTCCTATTTCTCTTTGTAGGAAGAAACCTATGGAAATCATAGTACAAAGATTAGCCTATTTACTTGAATTATTTATTACCACATTATCCTTTCTTAGTAGCAAAAACGCACCAACATGATGACAAGAATATGCAACTTACCTGGATCCGGGAATGTAAAGCGACTGCATTGCCTCCATTGCAAGTACACTTTGTTCTCTTAAGAGTTTAAATATCTGAATTCCTTCTTCATAACTACTTCCAAATGCGGTTCTTGATATAACATCACTGGTTAGAGTTTGAAGATAGGGCCAAACATCTAACTCGCAGGATTTGTTTGACAAAACAAGTTTGTCCCACTTCCCAAGCATTTCACTACAACTCAAATAGAAAGCTGGTACCATATTCTAGACACAAAACATGGTTGTTGTGAGTACACTACAAACTTAAAGTTGGTCCTTGAAATAATGCATATTTACTAGAGGATTAACATTATAACAAAGATATGAAAATGAATTGTAGATATCAAAATACCTTTAGCTTCTCAACATGGAAAGCTGGGTTAATTAATTTCCTATGCTTGACCCACTGATCCCCTTCATGGTTCACTAATCCTGTTGCTATTAACTTAACATACGGATTGCTTGTCATCTTTATAAAGTCATTTAATTTTGTCAATACATCTTTAATGAGCTCAGGGTCCATAATAGTCACTCTTGGGTTCCATCCCATCCATGTGAAAAACGTTCTTCCTGCAAAACATAAATTTTTAATGTATACAATTATGAATAGAGAAGTTAAATATATCACTTTATTGCAACTATAAAAGAAGCTAACTTTATGTTCAAATCAATAGCCACATATAATCAAACCACTTACACCTCTAAGTTTATCCGATGCTTTCAGTAATTAGATCTAAATAATCAAATGTCGTTGAATGTCGTCAAATAGAAAACATAAGGATCATGAGAAAACTTTATTATTTTTAAATACCAATAGAATTAGAGTAAAAATATACTAAAAAAGGCTTTTTGTTCTAAAATGGGTAAAATGACATAATGAGGCGCAAAAAGACACAATAGCAAGAAACTAAGAGCAATAAGATACAATGACGAGAAATAACAACGCAGCGTTGAACATAAAAGATACAATGATGAATAGGTAAATGTGTAATCGGTATTTGGGTTTATTTGAGTCGGGTTAATCAGTAATCGAGTTGGCTAACTTGTTACTTTGAACAAATGCTTTAAAAACAAACATTATAATAATTTTTGCTATGTTTAAATACTCAAAGAATGATGCTACCAAACACTCTGTTTATACTAGCTCCTACTAAATCAGTCCAAGTGTCAAAATGTAGTCCAACTTTTGAAACTTCATCTCCCGAATAATTGCTTAACATTTGTGAACCAACACATACACGGCTTCTATCGATCAATAGATGTATACGCTGATGTAGTGCTTTTGAAGATAAGATGTCATTATTAAAGAGTAGTGGTACAACCATGATGCTTCAACTAATGAAGATCTACTCTGTTGATTTCTTTGTCTGTTTTGTATAGTTATTGTAACCTATAGTATTACACATTTGTGCTATGTTATAATATGTAGGTAAATGGCTGTAGCATGCCATTGATCCTAAACCTAGAATAGGCGATCAAGATTGATTCTAGTTTTTTACTTTCATAGTATAAATACATCTCACTTTTGTATAGTTATGAGGTTAACGGTTTTGCCCACTTGTTCTTATTGTTACACTCATGTATTCATTGTAATATAATCATGTGAGGAATACTTTGAAAAGAATCTTAACTCTTATTCTTTATGTCAAGTATTTGTGTATTTGTGTTTGAACTTAGCAATTAATAGAGATTCCATATATATTAACCATTGATTTACAAAGTTCTTGTTCTTACTGACCCAACATGCTCGAACATACGTATGGCAACCACATGTTACAAGGACAAGAAAACATGTTAATATTATAGCATCATTGCTCAAACAAGTACTAACAAACAAATGCTTAAAACAATATGAGAGAATGCTCGAGTACGAAATCGTCGTACATTGTATGTAATCAATTTGAATGATCGAGTTTGGAAGATGGACTAATGAAATGATTGATTTTCTTAACTTCTATCATCGATTGAAGATGGACTAATGAAAGGAATAATCAAGTTTGCATAAAGTCAAAAAAAGATGACATAGATTGAAGATGGATTTTTGGAAGGATTGATTAAGTTCGCACATAGTCACAAAAAGATATCAAGAACTATATATGTATGTGTATGTAGGTGGAGGTATGTGTAGAACACAAATTATTACAACAAAAATTGAATAAAATAAGAGTAAAAATTGAACTATATATGTCCCTAACGTTTTGTTGAATTTACCATTTCAATTCAATTTTTTTTATCATTTAAGTCATTATAGTTTACCAAATGTTGCTATTTTCATCCACTCCATTAACATCATTAAAATCTCCATAAATATGAGGGTATTTTAGTATTTTTCAGTACCCTAATTATTCAATTTAAAACAATTAACCAAATAATATTCAATTAAAACTAAAAAAACATGCAAACGACTAGTTAGACTACCGGGCGTTTCGATTTAAAAGATTCAATTAATCCTAATCCATACTGTTTTTGATTTAAAAGATTCAATTAATCCTAATCCATACTGTTTGATTGATGTTTACCGTGAGAATTTAATTAATCTTCTACTTTTATTCAAACATATACTACTGTTCCATTCAGGTATGTTGTTATCATGTTCGAACAAACATGACAATAATAAATCTCTATCAAATAAAGTGTGGCAAAAGCAAACCTCAATCAAACATAATGACAAAAGCAGACCATAATCCCACAACAGACATCAATCGAACAATGATACCCATTCGAACAAAATGTGAAAATTAGTTGAAATCCCACATCAGAACTCAATCGAACAACATGGATTAGGGTTAATAAAATCTTTTAAATCGAAGCGCCCGGTCTTTTCATGTTTTTTTTTTTGTTTTAATTGAATATCAATTGGTTAATTTATTTTAGTTGGATAATTAGGGTGTTTAAAAATACTAAAATACCCTCATTTAATCGAGGTTTTAACGGTTTTAATAAAATGGATAAAAATAATAACATTTAATAAATTACAGTAATTGAAATAAAAAAAATTAGATTAAAATAAAAAATTAAATAAAAGAGTAAATTACTATTTTGGCCCCTTGGGTTAGGGCCACTTAACCCTATCAGCCCAAAAAGTAATATTTTGAAATATCAATCTCTAATATTTTATTTCTTAACGGTTTTGACCCCTCACACTAATTCTGATAACTTTTTGTTAAATGTAAGAATATTTTGGTCATTTTACACCTTAAGGATTATTTATGTAAATTTTAGATCTTTAGGGTTATTTATGCACTTTTGTAAAAGTACCAATACGGCTAACCACACACCTACCTCACTCTGGCCATCGTCACCACCGGCAAATCGTCGGCTACCATCGTCGGCAACACCGAATCAGCCGGCGAATCGAGCAATTCAGATTTAGTCTATCTCTGATTAGAAGCAATATGGAATTCAAAGTTAGAACAAACGTGAAGCGTCGCTAAATATGTTGCCGTCGTAGATGGCGAACACCGTCATGCTGTTCAACCGCATCAGATCGAGGTTTTGTTGAATCAAAAGCGCGACGATTGAGTAGCCGTGGAGGCGGAGGCGGAGGCGGTAGATCACGTCTGTAAGCAAGCGGACAACGGTGGACGGTGGTGCGATGGCTGAAAACGAAAGAGACGGCATGGATTCGATCTGACATGATAATTGCAAGAGGTACGCGAGGTTGCCTCAGATGCCGTGAACGATGAGGCTACCGTCGTTGAAGAGGTCCGACCGCGTGATCTCGACGCCACAGACGAAGACGATGGGGGAGTCTGGTGGCGTTTGGTGGTGTTGATTAGGTGAGGGTGAGGCAGATGCGTGAGAATATGCATAAATAACCATGAAGTTTTAAAATTTACATAAACAAGTCTTAAGCTGAAAATGACCAAAATGCCTTTATATTTAACGGAAAAAAAATTAACAGAGTTAGTGTCCTGTGCCAAAAAAGTTAAGAAACAAAACATTAGGGATTGACATGTCAAAAGATATTTTTTTTGGGCTGATAGTTTAAATGACCATAACTACAGGGGCCAAAATACTAATTTTCTTTCAATAAAATTTTTGTGAACGAAAATAAAATTTTACTCATAAAATAATTAATAAATTACGTCGCTTGTCATTTGTACTCTTCTCGTATAGTCCAACTTAATACAGTACAATTTTGTTTCTCTGTCCTTTATATTATATATTATAGTTGCGAGGATAAACTCTCGTTTCTATTTATTATACTTATTCAATTGAAAAGTTACCACGTGTCCTTTATATTATATATTATTGAAGCGATAATAAATTTAGATGTGAGGCCACATTGAGTTGTATCTCCCTTTCTTCCCCACCACATGGTTTTCATTTGGACTTCAGTGATGGAATTTCACACCTAGCGACGGTAGTTTGTTTCTATTTATTTTAACAAATTCATAAAATATAATTTTACATTCTTTGCTTTAAATACATATATATTTTTTAATATGAAATGTGTGGCGTTCGTCTTTTCTCTAATCAAATTCGATTTAAATTTTATTTAAAATCGAGTCAGTTCCGAAATTATATAATATATAATGTAATTGTTAAACTTATGTTTGTGATTACACAACTTTAATTTGATTTGGTACTCTTTTTCGCTGTAATTGCAAGAGAATTGTAATAGTTACGTAAACACTTTGGCATCATAGCTTAGTATTTTTTCTAGCAATTGTCTGCCTAAATTAACAGACTTAATTTGGTTTCATACGAAAATTAAAATCTTAATTAACGTATCGGCTCGAATGGACTTCGAACCCAAGTTCCAATCATCTACTTATTCTCTTAATAACATCGGGGTAGGGATTCTTAACTAATCAAAATTTGATTTCTTGATTTAATCAAATCAAAATATTCGAATTTTTGATTTTTTGATATTGGATTCGAATTAAAATTAGATTTGAAGAATTCTATTATTCATATTTGAGTTCTATTCGATTTGACTTTGATCTTCAAAACTAATAACCTTTGATATATAAAATAACTATAGAAGATATCAAAGTAAGGAAACCGGAAATAGAAATTTGAAGTATTAAAAATTTAAATTGAGTAAATATATGTAAACATAATTCATTTATATAAAATTTATAATAAATAAATATATTATATGTATAAATATAAATTTATCTGTATATTTTCAATTTTGAATTTCGAATCAAAAATCACAAACTCGAGATTCCATTCGAATTCGATAAGAAACTTTGAATTGAATCAAATTCTAATTTGAAAATTCGAATATAATTTTGAGTTAGTGATTTCCGAACCGAAACGAATCAAATTTCAAGTCTTCGAACCCGATTTTGATACTGCACACACCTAATTCGGAGCATGAATAGATAACAAAAGATCATCGACCTTTATAATATCTTAATATATGACTTCCCAAGGATGATGATATAAAACTTATAGAACTTACCATGTTTTTTCATAGAGTGATGAGCGAAAGCCACAACATGTGATAGAACTTCATCTCCATCGTCGATATCGATATGCTTAGATCTCGATTTGGCTTGTTGAAACATCATAGACATTTCTTTCATGTCCCCAAACAACAACTTGTATTTGTTTCCCTTAAAACCTTGATTCTTCAGAAATTTCTCCAGCTTCTTTGGTCTCACCCATACCTGGTTTACTATCTTCCATGCGCATAGTACAACTACTATAGCACATGAGATTGCCAAAGTGTTTGTTACTGCATCCATAGTGTGTTATTTTCTTCCGTTATTGCAGGGTAGGTTTATATGAGAGAGAGAGAGAGAGAGTACGTTGAATAATATATAGATGACAAGGAAATTATTCATAGCTTTTAAAACATATCTCAATAGATTTTTCAAGCGATAGTGACTTATATATTTACAACTATGTTAGTATCACGTGTATTACACGATTTGCATAAATAAATATTATATAGTTACTAACAAAAATTTATGAATTATAAAACAATATCTTGAGATATGATGTTATTAAAATTAATTACGAGTAAGGACTTTAGATAATAAAATAAAGATATCATTTTTTAAACTTTCATTTTTAATTTTTTGAAATTTTCTTTGTTTCAAAAGTTTTTTTTTTGGTTTCAAAACAAAACGTCATTAAAAATGCAATTTTTAAAATTTTTCTTATAAAAAGTTTAAACTTTAATCATTTTTGTTTCATAAAAAAAATTTAAAGACACAATTTTAAAATATTTCATATTTTTTAAAAAGTTTAATCTTTTAATAAAGTTTCCTATTTTATAAAAAGTTGTTTATTTAGAAGTTACATTTATAAAAGAATCTTTTTTTTAATTTAAAAAAATGTTTTTTAATCTTAAATAAATTAAATAAAATTATTAGTAGTTAGTGTAATTATTAATTAGCAGAGAGAAATGAAAAAATAATATTTATGTAACTAAAAAAAATCTTATTTTATTAGTGTTAATAAATTAATAGATTTATCGTTATTACTTCATATCCACTATTCAATTTGTCTTTTCCATTCGTCATGACATACGTCATCTTCTTTACCTGTATGTCATCTTATTTATCTTGATTACTCTTTATATTCGATTTATTCTTTTAGTATAATAAATAGTTAATTATTGGTTACACGTGTTAACATAAAATTTATTTTTATCAACATATATTTGTTTATTTCTCATATTAAATAATCAAAATAAATACTAATAATATTATTTAATTACTCTTTAAATTGAAATAGTTTTCTTAATAAATTAAGAAAAATAAATTTTTATTAATGCTATTTCTAAAACAAAAATTATTTAGAAATACGAAATATTTTAAAATTAGTTGTTTTAAAAAGTAAAATTTTTATAAATAAAAAGTAATTAAAATTAGAAGTTATAGTAAGAAATTCTTTTAAAACGGTTTGTTTTGAAACAAAATATTTAATCTATTTTTTTTAAAAACAAAAAAATTAAAAAGCTGATATCATTATTTTATTACTTATACTCCTTATTTATACGTAATTTCATTCATATCTTATCTTCAAATATCGTTTTGTAATTAGTAAACTTTTATTTATATTTAATATTTGTTTATTCAACCCGTGTAATACACAGGTTTACCAAATACAGTCAATTATATAGTTGTTATTTTTTCTAAATGGTTAACGAATACAATAAGGTAAACCATCTGAGTGAATGTGTTGGCGAATGATCATTCACGCACTATGCTAGTTTGTCTAAAGAAATATAGCTTTTGAATTTCAAACTAAATTTACAAGAAATGTAATTACAAATAAGGACGTCGTGATGATGAATTCAAAAATAAAATAAACATTAGCTTGTTGTGAACAAAAATATTTAACATATATTATATTTGACTGTTTGATTTTGTTCGCGTATTACGATAGCTCGGTTTAAAAGTAAGATATACGAAACCTATGCAACGGTATATTCAATAAAAAATATATTATGTGAAAAATATTAAATATATAATATTTGACCTTATGGTTTTGTTCGGTTTTGTCGGTGAACTGAGAGCTCGATTTTTAACAAAATCTATGTCAAAATTCAAGTAGAAATGAGTAATTTGCAACCGTATATTCAAAAAAAAAAAATTTACTTTATGCAGTTGTTAAAAAAATATAAATATATTACGTTTGACTCGGTTGGTTTCACATAAAACTTATATTAAAACATAAATTAAAATAAAATACAAAATTTGGTATTTGGATTTTTATTAAACACGAGGATTGTATTTCTAACCCACACCTACAATTCATCAAGTCAAACCATTTCTCCATATCACTAAATTCATACTAACGTTTAATGTGATACAAAATATTTTCAATTTAAACAGAGGATATTTAAATTTTAATAAAATATTATTTTTATACTATTAACTATATAATTTATACTATATAATAAACGAATAACTTAGATGCCAAGTGATTTTTTTAGAACATCTCTTAATTCATTTTCCCGTAAAGATCATGTTTCATGATTGGTTTTGATTTTTTTCAAATACAATTAATTAAGTTATAAAATATACATTTATAGCATTCGTTTTTTTCAATTTTCTTAATTCAATCATAAGTTAACTTTAGAATCTATAGTTTATTTTAAAAATCAATTAAAGAAGAACCATTTTATGGTTTTGATTTTCAAAAGATATATAGAAAATGAATAGGATTGTATAATACTTTAAAAAACAGTTATTAATTAGTATTGATGATAGACTTTCTATGAATTTTGGTCATCTTTTGATCAATGATTTGTAACAATCCATTTTTTATTACGGTCATTCAATGCTTATTTTTTTTTTAAAAAAATCCGAATACAATTAATAGTTATTAAACTGTAGCAAATATCAGTCTGTTTAAACTAATTTCATATATTTTGATTATTTCAGACTAGGTTAGTATCACGTGTATTACACGGGTTGAATAAATAAAATATTAAATAATTACAAATAAAAAATTATAAATTATAAAACTATGTTTGAAGATAAAATATGATTATAATTGCATATGCATAGCTACTTTACGTAAATAAATAATAATATATCTTCTTAAACTTTTATTTAATAAAAAATGTGGATTTTAAATATTTTATTTTAAGAAAAATGAATTTATTTTGAAAAAAGTTTGTTGTATTCTGTATTTTATAAAATTTTTATTTTTAAAAAGTGTGTTTTTAATAAAAAATAGGTTTTAATTTATTAAATTATATAATTTTTAATATGAAATTGGTATGATTAATATTATTAGTATTCAATATTGTTAATAATAACAAAAAGAAATGAGAAAGTTAGTATGATAAAACTTACAATTGTGTCAAGTGTTATTTTAAATTTTCTTTTTTATAGATATATAGATATATAAATAAATAGATAGGCTAAAAACTAATTTATTAAACAGATTATAGTAGTAATAAACACGAAAAATTATATTGTGATATTTTAATATAAGATATAATTAAAATTAAATATGCGTAATAGTTTAATAAATAAAACAATTATACTATTTTTTTAACTCTTATCTAAATAAATTTATTTTTAAAAATTTTTGTTTTAAGATTATTTTATAAAAAGATTATTGTTATAAAAATCTTGTTTATTTAAAACTTAGTTTTTGAATTATTATGATTTATATTTCAAAAAGGTTTTATAAATATTATTTTTAAAAAAGGACCGATTTAGAAATTTTATATTATATAAAAATTTTGTTTTTTATTATTTTCATTTTAGTAAAAAAATACAATTTTTAAATTTTTTAATAGAGTTTATATTTAAAAACATAACTTGATTTTAAAAAATCTAGACGAGAGAGAATTGTATCAATTAATAAAATTGATATTTATTAAAAGAGAGAAATTATTGTTTAAATTACTATAATACTCTTTTGGAGGAAAAATAAAATGAATGTGTTTAAAGGAATGACAAGTGTCAAAAAGATGGTGTAAGAGAATGACATGTGGCAAAACAAACATTCTTTTATTATATTCTATAAATTATGTTTATTATTTTCTTATGTACCTTATAAGGACATAATGCTAAATAATAGTGTCTAATATTTCATACATTGGGACACCCTAATATACGAATATTAGAAATGTGTAACACACTCAAATGAAAATTCAATATTCATGAGATTTATTTATGAGCTTTTCTTTTGTTATGACTAGTTTAAAGTTTACACTAAAATAGGGAGGAAAAGTTAGTGAATTTATAGAATCATGAAGCCTTTTTAGTTAGTTAGATTTAAGACCATAAGAAAATTTAAATAAACATCAAGGCAACTTTTAAGATAGGAAAAGCATGTTGGTTCAAGGCTATTATGATTTCCAACACCAATAAGCCGAAGCTCCTAATATCCACAAGTTGCAAGGAAGCATCACTCCCTTAGAGGGTCCAGGGGGCATATCACTAAGCTAAAATCTCATTACCATATTGAAAGTTATTTGAAATTACCTGTGATCTGTTTTGGTTATTTGGTTCACTAATTATCAATAAGAACTTATTATTCCTTCAGTAGCCACTATGATCCGGATACTGTAGCAAATATTCCATTGGTAACATGTCATAATCACTAAGTTCATTAACACAATGATTAGTAGTAATTGTATTATTGCTAAAGAAGTTCCTCCTTAAGAATTTTCTTTTAATAGATGTTACTCCTAATGGTAATCATATAACTGCCAACCGTTTTTATCCACTAACTTACACACTTTCTTCTTAGAGGTTGTGTCATTTTAATTAAACATTTTGATAGTTCCCTAACTATAAAAATGAAAATCTTTTGTCTATTCTACATGTTGGGTGTGTCATAAGTTGTGACATCCGGTAATTTTTCGTTACCAAACTCCGTTAGTTCCGTTAAGTTCTAAAGTACACTAGCTGTCGTTGAACGTTAGTGATCTAATAATAATTAAATTGGATAACAAATAATAACTTAATTAATAGTCTTGATTTTAATTATGTGATTATGTGAATTAAGGAGTTAAGCATCATTTTATGTGTTACGCCTGACAATGTGACTATATGTAGTGCATGATCTCATAGATGATAGTTATCAATTGGTTTTCATATTATTTGTTAGTTAATAAAATCTATTAATTATGAGATGAAAAGTTATTTAAAAGTTTAAAAAGATAGTTTTTATAAGTTATAAAACATCAAGGGGGAAATTAGAGAAATCCTTACCATATTTAAACCAAAAATCAAACCCTAGTCCCCACCCAAACCCCATTCGGATGCAACCATCTACAAACTACTTCCTTTTTGCGATTTTGATCCAAGAACAAGCAAAAATAGTTAATTTTGATCATGTCTTGATTGCCTCTAAGTGTTAGCAAGTGCAATTATTGGTTATTAACACTCAAAATGTGAGTTTCCAACTTGTTTGTATATTTTTGTTCTTAGATTAAACCCTAGTTCAAATTGGGCCATGATATCACGAAATTGATGTTGGTTGATGATGCTATGATGTTAGTTTAATCATATTGATGTTAGTTTATGTGCATTATACATGAATTTCGTGAAATTAACATCTCGTTCATATATTACTATAAGTAGAAATTTTTGTTCATGAGAATTGGGGATTTCATGAATTATGAATATTTACTGTGCTTAGATGGTTCCTATGAACTAGATTAGGAATAATATTGATGATCCATGATTGAATTTGATGAAAGATTGGCTTTTGGTGTTACTTTCCTGAAAGAGAAACTTTATTGATATGAATCATTTGATTTGTGATTTGGGCATGCATATGGTGTTAAGGTCATGCTAGGTTGCTTGTTGATAGTGTCTAATGTGTTGGAATGCGTTGGTTGGGTCATTTGGATGTTTGATGCGTTATTTGAGAAATCTAGATTTCGTGAGGGATATTATGCAAGGTGATAGGTTTATGCCGGAGGATTATAGAATTATGCTTGGAACAATGGTATATCATTGTAATGTATGTTAATGTATTCATTTTGGTATGAATCATATTTGGGAATGTGATAATGAACATCACACACGCATGGGAATCTGAGGCCCCTACTTAGTAGGATTGGCAGGGTTTAGTGTGTGAAGTCGTGAGTGGCTTCACATGGCATGTTGTGTGTAATTTAAACCAAATGTGTGATTTGTTAGTTGTGATATTTATATTTATATTGAGCATGATAATTGGTTGAGATTCGCATGCGTTGTTTGATAATCTATGCTTGTATGATAATCTTAATAGGATTTAAGATTCATAATGTTTGTATGATAACCTTGGATAATGAGTTACTATACTTGATGAAACAACATTTCAATTAATATATCACCAACGGGTCAAATGGGTCAACTAGGTCAAACGTGTCATTGTTTTTCTAAAACACTTGGGTCAATGTGTGGTTTGGGCACTTAGGGTTGTTAAGCTATCCTGATTACACGTATTTATGTACTCACGTGTTCTAGGTAACCTTTGACGGGTTGTCTTCTCATTCATTGTTAGCTTTGCTTATTTTGTTCGCTTGCGCATCAGGTGAGTTTCATGCCCCATTTTTTATAAACTCTCTTTTTTTGGGAGATAGCATACTTTCTTACAAATGCTTTACTATTATAAGTTATGCACAGTGTAGCATAGTGCCTTATACCGTTGAAAGTCCTTACACTTTCAAATCGTTAGTTAAAAAACCTAACGGGAAATCTTAGGTAGTACTGCTGGGTCTGAGAAGCTCTACCCGTACGACTAGATGTCAAGCGGGTGCAATATTGTCCTAAACGACTAACATTGTCACGACTTGGTATGTCGTGGCGGAATGCAAACGAACGAACACAGTCAGCTTCGATAGAGAAATCATTATGGTTATTACTAATGAAATTAAACTAGCTATCTATTTTAATGCACTGACTTATATTTTGCAACTATTATTGTTTATGTTAAACGCAAACTATTGAAGTCACCAACCATCATGTTAACACTTTTAGTATGCTTTTCTCAGTTAGTTATTAGCAGCTCCCTTTAGGAGCACTCATGAGTCGAGCATGCTTTTGAAACACTCATCTATTTACATTTGTGCAAACAATGGTTTGGGCGCGTGTTTTGCGCATTCTACATATAATACTTTGGGTTTGAATATTTACTAAACGCTTCCATAATGTTATAAAGTTTTAAACTTTGGGTTTATTTTAAATGTTTTATATAGAGTCGTACTGAATAACTAGTGAATTGGATCTTGGTTAAACCCCACACGTGGATTTTGAGGGAGTGAAAAGTTAAACTATAACAATTAAAGTTTCTAAAAATAGTAAATTTTATCAAAGTGAGCAGTAACATTTAAACAAATTATTCTTTTTCTTAAATACCCAAACTAGGTATACATATACACGCAAATAAACAACTACAACCATACAAATTTATAAAGCATATACATTGATGACAAGTGCTAAATCTTTGCACCTCAAAAGCATTCAACGATCTTGCAATTTGATCGGAATAACGAAAAGCTACAAACTTTGCAACATTGCAACTTAAAACAAGTTCCGGCGGTAACAATGGTGGCACACAACGACGTTGACAGTGTGGGTGATTGTTTAGAGTTCAAAATTGAGAGAGGGAGATAGGGGGTTGAAGTAAACGGTTACAAGGGATGGGGGTTAGGGTTTCCTTAATTCCCATTATATATTTATGAGTAATTTACATTTTAAACCCTATAATTTCATTTTTGATCCTCGATTTATTAACATGTAAATACCTTTAACATTGAATTAGGTAAACCTTTTAAATATTTAATTAATTAACTACCATTTAATCCTTTTTATTAATAATTTATCTAAATAATTAGTCACCATCAATTTAAACCATGATTCGTGAATTACATCATGAAAAAATTACACATTTTATCTTGTTGTTTTTCAATGTGTAACTTTTCGGTTCATACCTTGATAGTAACGTTGATATTATCGATGATCGGACATCTAACATTTAACATACTCTTAGTTGTATGATTTATCAACTAAATGTCTCAACATAAACAGTCGTGGATGCTTATCGGCATCGTACTACCCTTAAAGCATATAATTATTTATAGTTGTCAACTATTTCCTTGTGTTCAAGTAACTCCTTAATTAACCAAGTACTACAACCATGGTAAACTTATCAGCTTGATCCTTTTTGTATTAGACATTTATTAAGAATAAAACATGAATCGTATTTTATTCTTATATAATGTTTAACTATTCTAGTCTCGCTTCTTATTTTTAAGTGTCTTACAAAGTACTTTTAGTTTAAGTGTGCCAACACATTTAACACTAGTTCAAATCAACGAGGGCACCTGAACGTCCAACTTCTATATGCACAGGAGCACAAAATTCATTTGGCCATATATAACTCTCACTTAACCTTTGTTTTTTTCGCAACCATTACCCTTATAACTGCATTTTACAGAACAACATAAAGATGAAAGAACAAAGTTAGTTGAAGTATGTCTCTTAGGTCAAAGGAAAGATAGATCATACTATATCCAAAATTTCTTATGACTTAGATCCATGAAAACCTATCAAAGCGAGTTACATCCTAATATTTTTCTCTAATGAATATCAATGAATATAGGTCCGCAGTCACTTTAGCTTGTATCTCTATGAACCAACCAACTATTTTGTATAGTCTAAATTCTAATTGATTACCATGAATTTGATTGAATATGAAAATTTAGAATGCAATATTCAAGGTAACTATTAATGTTCAAAATCACCAAATACTAAACAGATTAATTTCATTGTCTAGGATCATGATGTCTTTTTGTTCCCATACTTCCGTTATGTAGTGGAACTGTCTGAGTATATTTTTTGCTCTACAATGTGGCAATGGTTCTTTTTCCTGAGCTATGGCACTAGTGTTGTCATATGATATCTCAATAGGTTTCCATATGCTAGACACCACATCAAGATCAGCAATGAACTTTTTCATACGCATAGCCTCTTTTGTAGCATTTGATGCTGCTATGTATTCAGATTTTGTAAAAGATTGAGCCACTATGCTCTTCTTTGAATTTCTACAAATTATAGCTCCACTATTCAAAGTGAATACATATTCTTGTTTGTGATCGAGCATCATCAATCTGTTTAGAAACTAACATAAGTGTAACTTTTAACTGTCAGCTCGTTTTCTACTACTCTATATATCAAAAACATATTATTAGTCCTTCTCAGATACTTAAGCATATTATTTACTTCAATCAAGTGCCTGTCACCCAATGTATACTCATCATACTCAACGTAAATTGTCACACCCTCAAATTCCACATGTAAGGTTTTATCGAGAGGCACGTGACAAATTGGGATCTGAAACATGATCATATCAAATGACACTATATGCAATTAAAATAAGCATTTAAACTTTAATCGGAGTAAAACATAGTTTTAATAGCAGTACGACCTAACCTTAAACGTTCCCATGACGTGATAAAACAAGGTTGGTGAATTCACAAGTTTAAACAAGAGTAAGTATGTTTGAAAGTGTTTTCAAGATATATTAAATAAATCATATCGATAGTTAGCTAGCCTATAATCAAGTTATTTAGCGATTCAAAACTGAAGCCGAAGGCTTGTAAGTTGTTTGCCTTTCGACCACGTCTAACACAAACAGAAGCAAATGTTACGTCATTGAGACACCTTTTTAACCTCCATTCAAGTTAGCGCGACTAGCGTGAGTGAAATTTGTCAAACTCTGTATTATTACTCAGAATTAGCTCGCTAGCTCGTTACTAATGATTCGAGATCGTAAGAACTTTTATATGTGTTTGCACTAACTCAAAAGGCGATAAAGCAATAATACTTAAACCACTAAAATATAGCTTGCATGTTTTTTCCCTTAAAAAGAAAAGAACGTAAAACAAGGGTCGTAAAAACTCACCAACGAGTACATAGATGAATGTTAAAGCAAATGCTGAAGCTAATAGTAACGTAACAAATACAGCTCTGCGAGTGTGTGTACCTAGTGAACTGTATGAACCCATTGTATCCAAACAACATTGAATGTTCGTGTGTTTGAAAATAGCCAATCATGTTTGAAAAGTTTGACTTTTCAACCAAAGTTGAATTTTGTTGACCGAAGTTGATTAGTTTGACGTGATGATCCATTGGTTACTCAATTTAGTGAAAACATGTTTAGTTATACTAAAATAGTTCAGTTAAAGTTCTAGATAAAGATTGTGTTAGAAATCTATTTGGAAAGTTTTAACTTTATTGCACATACCTAATCTAATTTTCCAACTAAATCACACAACGAAGCAATCATTCAATTTTCACATGTAATTCACCTACTTCACACCCATTACAAGTTAACATGACCTAGGACACTATCATGCTTAAATTTTTCCTAATTTAGGACCATAGGATATAAATTCAATTTGTAATAAAAAGTCTCCAAAACATGTCTTTATGAACAATTCTACCACAACTCAAATCATATGTCGCGTTACACACTTAACGCATGCATTATTCATCACATTATGTCCTAAAAGTTTCTATAATTAGCAAGTTGATCACACATATTGGTTTTTCACAATTCAACAATTCCTAACCTTTTCTTATGTTCTAATCATTACATGTAAACCATAAAATTCCATCAAACATGTTAAATTCATCATCTAGAATTTCCCAACATCAAAAAGTTTCCTTAATAGGAAAGTTTCCGAAAAACTAACCAATTTTTAAAGTTTAAAACCTAAACTATCATTTTTAAACATCCACTAATAACCAAGAATCATTAAATCCATTAAATTCCATGTAAATCATGCTCTTACTACAAACCCTAATTAAAAAGTCTCCCATATAGGAAAGTCTAGGATTTTGACCCAAATCAAAGATTTTTACAAATCAAAACCATTCAAAAATCATAACAACATATTCTAAGACAAAATTAATGATCAATTTCAATAAACTTTGAATCTTGATGTGTGTTTGGATCATCTAGGGTTTCTATATTTCAAAAAATAAAAAACTGAACGTTAGCATTAAAACATACTTGTTGTGTGTAACGGATGATCACAAACACGTGTACGACGCAATTGAAACATCTAAAATCACCAATGATTGATTGAAGAAAACTATGTGTGTGTTTTCTTATGGGTGTTGAAATCACAAGTGAGAATTGGGAATAGAGGACGGGGCAGTTGTAGATAGGGTTATAAAGCGGGTGCTTGAGTTTAAATTTTAGATTTTTTTTTAAAAACCACCCATCTACTTTTATAAATTTGATTAAATGCTTGTAAATTTATTCTTAAATCCACCAAACCATAAATTAATCACATAATAAATATAAATAACATGCAATGTTTTTTATTTTTATTAATATCAAACCGTTTTTATAATAGTTAGGCTTTAAAAGACAAAATTGCGCGAAAATACGTAAATGCTAGAAAATTTACAATTCTTACAACTAAGCTAAACATTTAGTCACATAATAATATATAATTTCACATTAATTTGATTGTTTGAAAGTAATTTTGATGAGTCACCAACGTTCAGGGACAAACTTGCATGTGATTCGGCAATTTTACAAATTTTCGTTACGTGAAGGTTTGTAAATCATAGCGGACAGACAAGCATCCACAGCGGACATGTCTTCATCCGCAGTGGTCAACACTTAGACTTAGGATTAATTATGTAATATTTTTTACATAAGAGTACTTTTGTAATTGTACATAGTATGTGCATAGGTTATAAATAGCCTTGTATCGTAATCTTTTATAAGCTTTTGAACATTTATCAATAAAACAAACATTCACAATTTCTCTGAGCATCCACACACACAATCAAACAATCATACAAACACACACAAACACACAATGCATGCGTGCAAACAAGGAGACCCCTTTTTCTAGCATCCGGATCTTGATTAGAAAAAAAATGTTCATGTTACTCAAAACATAACCTGAAAATGCTACGTGTCACATCATGCTATTGTTGAAAGAAATTTCGTCCCAAGATTTAGCCAACTGTACTAAAAGATGGATGGAAATTTCCATATTTTCACACGAGCCGCTAGTTGAAGGAATTTTTCACTGAAATTCTCAAATGATATTCTTAGCATTTGATGGTGCATCTTTAAATTATTACGTGTACTTGGTCTTCATTTTTATTCTTGCATTCCGTGGTAAACTAGTAAACTCTGGTCCATGCTTGGAGTTCCAATGAACTCTGACAATAGCGAGACTCCTACGCTTAAGGGTTTTGACTTCTCGCTTCATGATTTCAACTAGTTCCTCAATGAACTATAGTTGCTCATCCACATGTATCTCATCCAATGGAATGACAAGAGTCTCATCTATAAGACATTTCTCCTAGTTTTGAGACGTGAAACGCAATGTGAACACCACTGAGTTTGTCTAATAGTTTCAGCTTATAAGCTATTGGACCAACCCTTTTGACAATCTCAAAAGGTCCAACATAGGGTTTAACTTTCCACGTTACACAAAACAAATTACACTTTTCCAAGGTCACACTTTTAGAAGTACTTTTTCACTAATCTGAGATTCCAATGGTTTTTGGCGATTGTCAGCATAGCTCTTTTGTCGATCACGTGTTGTTGCCATGCGGTTACTATTTTGCATGATCTTCTCAATCATTTTGTGCACAAGATCAGTACTAGTAAGTTGATTTCTCTAACTTTTGCCCAACATATAGGTGATCAGTACTTACGTCCATAAAGTGCCTCAAACGTGTGCAGCCTTAATCGAGGTGTGGTAAATATAATTGTAAGAAAACTCGACCAACGGTAAATAAGTTTCCCAACTATCGTCAACATGTCTTTTAGACTCTAAATCGTACGCTCACTCTGAGCATCAGTTTGCGGATGAAATGTGGTGCTCATATCCAAACGTGTTCCCACTGATCTTTGCAGTGATTGCAAGAAATAAGAAGTGAATTAAGTGTCACGATCGGAGATGAAGTAGATTGGCTCACTGTGCCGAGAGACTATTTCCTTTTGACAGATGCGAGCTAGATTCTACATCCAATCTATCTATCATATTCCTATGGTATATGCGAAATTTGTCAAACAATCTTCTATTACCCAAATGGTATTGCATTCATTTGGAGTTCGAGCTAGGTTTGTGATAAAATCCATTGATATACGCTCCTACTTTCATACTAGAATTTTATTCCGAATGACCTTTGATACTCCACATTCATCTTAGAATAAGCTAAACATTTGCTTACATAAGTGGCAATACCAGCTTTCATGTTTGGCCACCGATAAATAATTTTCAAATCATGATAGACTTTTCTGAACCCAGATGAATGGAATATCATAATTTGTGAGCTTCATCCAATACCAGCTCCTGTAAATACTCGTACAAAGAAATTCATATTCGTTCCATGAAATAATGGATTTCATCGGATTTGATCTCTAATTGCTTTTCCATGCCCGCATGGATTCTACTTTCAAATTTTCATCCTTTAAAGGCTCAAGATGAGCATTACGGATTTGATGAGATAATCTGGTGTGAATAATGAGCTGTCATGCTTGAACTCGCTTTGTCTTAGGAATTTCCTTTCAACTTAGGGAGTTGGCTACCATAGTAGCCTTGCCCGGATGATACTTGATCACGTAGTCATAATCATTCAACAACTCTAACACAACGACATTTTCGCATGTTTAGCTCCTTCTACTCAAAGATACACTGAAGACACTTATGAGTAGTGTAAATGGTGCATTTGGTACCATACAAGTAATGTCTTCATATCTTGAGTGCAAACAGAACACCAAGTCATGTGTCTTGTAGTTTTTCTCATGTTTAGCTAGCGGGAAGCATATGCGATGACTTTCTCGTGATGCATCAACACACAACCAAGAACTTGGATGGAAGCATCACAATATACTACAAAATCATATTTTCTCTCTCGTGGGGTAATTTCAATACAGTACAGAATTTTTGTTTTAGAACCTATAATGCAAACTCTTACTTATCACCCCAACTATATGTTATGCCTTTATGAGCTAGTATCGTAAGAGGTTGAGCGCTCTTCGAAAACTCTACGATAAATCGTCTGTAATAACCAGCCAACCCAAGAAACTATCGTACCTCAGTCAGAGTCTTAGGCGTAGCCTGGTTCTTGATGACTCCTATTTTTTTTGGTCAACATGTATTCCTGTCTCATTGACCACATGACCCAAAAATTGAACTTCTCAAATCCAAAAGTCATACTTCAAAAACTTGGCATGCAATTCTTCTTGTTTTAGTAGTTTATAATTGGTTTAAGGTATTCTCATGCTCCTCCTTATTCTTTGAATAGATTAGAATGTCATCAATAAAAACAATGACAAACTTGCCTAGATATGCTTTGCATTCTCGGCTCATGAGATCCATGAAAACCACTAGTGCGTTGGTCAAGCCGAATGGAAAAACCAGAAACGCATAATCACCATACCGAAATCTGAATGTCGTCTTTAATATATTCTCCTCTCTGACTCTTAGCTTATGATGTCCTGAACTCAGATCTATCTTGGAATAAAAACTCGACCCTTGAAGCTAATCAAATAGATCATCAACACAAGGAAGAAGATAACCGTTCTTAACTGTCACTTTGTCCAGCTCATGATAATCAATGCACATGCGGAAAATCCCATCCTTCCTCTTGACAAACAGGATTAGGGCTCCACACGGCGATATGCGAAAAGTCCCATCGTTTTCGCATGATGAGAGTTGTCAAGGATTGGTATGTTTAACCTCAACTACGCTCACATAAATATTTAATTAATATTAGCCCTTAATTTGTAAACTATAGAAACGACCTAAATGACTTAGGCATCGCTGTTGTACCTTCCACCAAAATCATAGGTCCGGATGCAAGGTAAAGACTAACCTCGTGGGTTTGGATAGATTGGGTGAAGTGTCACTAATTTAAATATGGGATATCTTTTATGTTTTTAATTACTGTTAAATGTAAAATATATTGGATGACTTGTAACATGATGCAAGTTGTATAATTTTGATAAAATTTAATTTTAATGTTGGTTTGTGATAATGGTTTAACACTCCTTTCAATCACTCGACACGATCTAGTTGTAAATACCCTATTTAAACTATGTTTGTGGTTTGTCGCAAACCAGATTTTAAACTAATAAACTCTTTATTAATTTAACGTTTAAAATAAACATTTTATTGTAAATATGTTTTACTTTATTGTGAAGAATATTATATATAATATATAATATTATATATATGGTATATTTAAATGCAAACCACTAGAAATTGATAACACTTTTAAACTATATCCTATCTTTTAATTTTGTTATGATCGGTTGTAGTTAGGGCTGTCCAAACGCTTGACGCTTGTTTGAAATTTACTCGAAAAATGCTCATCCGATCTTCTGCTCGGTTGTAAACGAGCCGATTGGCTCGGATCGGTTTGTAAACGAGCTAAGCATGAGCAAAGTCTGCTCGGCTCAGTTCGAATTATTTACTATTTTTATATATATAGTTTATACATAGCACACTAGTAGATTTGGCCTATATATGTACAAATATATTTATACATGTTAGATCAATCAACCTAATAAAAAAATTAACACTAAGCATTAAAATAAAATCCTAAGTTGTTCTCAGAAAACTTTGATTCTGCTCTTACTCTTAGTCGATCATCTCTCACTATCACGTATCGTTATTTGCAGTATGTTCACTACGTCATCGGCTACAGACTTAACTACATCGCCTACCATAATATATTGTTATTCATGAATATATTATGTTATGAAATATGGTTGCTTTTTAAGTCATTAAAACCTAACACCGAACATTGTCACCATCTTTCATTGCAATATAAATCGGATGACACATTAGATAGTTCAGTTGTAAAAATTGTTCGCCGCTCGTTTGCGCTTGCTCGACGCTCAATCGAAAAATTAAAGCTCGAAAAATGTCTGTTCAATTTTTCGCTCGATTGTAAACGAGAAGATCAGCTCGGTTCGGTTTGAAAACGAGTTTAGCACGAGCAAAGGTCCGCTCGTTTCGGCTTGGCCGGTGAACAACCCTAGTTGGAGCCTTTGTGGGACCATTTTTAATTTTTAAAGAAGAAAACACATCGATTAGTCTTTTACTACACCATATGTTTACAGCTCGGCTTGGTTCCATCTCTTTTTTTAAAAATCTATAAAAATTTTATATAAACTTGTTTTTATATAAAACTTATACTAAAAAATAAGCTTTTTTTTATCTTTAAGTAGAATATAGTCTTTCAAATTAAAAAAAAATATTTTTTAGAATTTGCTACAACTTCTTTTACACAAGTGTTTATAGTTGTGTTATACATATGTGTAAACCAAACCTTTTGTAAACCATCTTTGTTATCTACTTTTAAATTCAATCTATATTCAAGTATCATATACATTATCATTCTATCGATTTGACAAAGTTTAAATATTTAGATCAAACGAATATAAAATAAAATCGACAAGTTATATGTTGATATCATAAGTCACTACATGATATTAAAAGTTCTATTATTGGTTTTGCATGAATAGTTATATATTGATATCATATTGAAATTTTGAATATGACCATTTGATTTTTATTCATATGTTGTAATAAGGTTTTCTTGTGTAAAATTTATCTTTTGATTATTTACAAACGTGCATACCATTTTTTTATTATAAATAGTTTTCAAATGAAGATTATCCGGTGGGCAAATGACTATAATCCAAGTAGCTGTTAAAAAAATTATAATAATTAATTTTTTTAATTTTTCTTTAATTTTCAAGGCTGTACTTTAGTTAGAGATAGTGAAAACCTTATTTAAGAATATATTATTTAAAAATATAAGTTTGTATAAAAAAGTTATAGTGGTTTAAAAACCAAGTGGAGAATTTGTTTGAAATATATAATAAAATATTTAGTATGCAAATGAACTCAACCCCATACACAAACACTCACTTTCTCTCTCTATATATAAATATATAAATATATATATATATATATATATATATATATATATATATATATATATATATGTAGAGAGAGAAAAAGTAAGTATATAAACACATTTTTATTTGTGTTTTTTTTTCTTTATTTACCCAAATTATGACACTAGGCACAATCATTTAAGTTCTATTTTTTTTTTCTGTTAAAACTTTAAAAAAATTATGTTTAATAAAATTTTGTATGTAAATGTAAAACTTAAAAACATTAATGCATTATGGCACTTGACACAATCATACTTCTCCTTCTCACTTTGGATTATTTCCTTCTAATTCAATTTACATTTTGATGTAATATCATTCAAAACCGAATTTTCATGATAATGTACAAGTTATTAAATCACAAACGTATTAAATCACAAACGTATAAGCTGTAAAAATTACTTCAAGATTTTGTATTTTTTATATATTCATTTTTGTTTTTCTTTTACAAAATTTAAAATATGATATTTTCAAAAATCTTATTTAATATGTTTTAATCAACATTTTGATGTTGAAACCGAGCTTTACAATTTTAATACAATCATTGTAGCACGCGAATTTCATCCACTAATTTCTTTATATGAATCAAAATGCAATTTTCAATGTGGAATCATCTCTTGGAACTATATCTTTTCCTTTGTTTTTCACCAAACAATTGAACCCTACAACAATTTCTATTTGATTTTTATTTCTAAGGGTTTTATAATCTTATGAGGTGGACCCAATCGATAACTTCAAGAATTTTGAATCTTTCTTACCACTAAGATCTGAAACTGTTGTTTTCAAACACGTCTAAGAAATTAACATTGACAATGATATAATGTACCATCCTCTTGTCTTGGTAACCATGTCCTTATCTCCCTTCTTAAAAGTTAGGTGCAATGGCCTTCTTTGACAGTAATATGTACCTTTTATTGAATGTATATTAAATTCTTCTCAGTCAGTCATTCTCTTTTCATCATTGACAAATACGAATGTATATTTTAATTAAATACATGTTTATACTTGTTCAATTTAGCTTATAAATATTGAAAATTAGTGTATATAAGTTGAATACATGCATATAGGTATTGATTTAGAAAAAAACATTAAATCAATTAGAGGGGCATAGCAAGTAATAGTGAGGATACATTTACCCAATGTAATTTACATATGTAACTTTAAAAACTTTGAAACTCCACGTCCTCTATACCCCCAATCAACCAATCACCAATTCACCATTATCCCATAACTAATCACCATTGTGCCATCGTTCACTATGAATCCTATGAGCAGAAGTGATTTTCTCATTAACATGTAAAGGATATTATTATTTAAAGGTCAGGTTAGGTTTCGTGGATGACTGCGGTGGATGCTCCGTCGTTTTATGTTGTATCAATGCTTGATGATTCTTCCTTCTCTTGATTTTAGGTTTTGTAGACGTATGCAGTTATGTTAGGTTCGATTTGCCTCGCTTTCTTTAATGTTAAGTTCTCGAGTTCATTTGAGAAGAGAATAGAAGAGAAGTGGAAGAAAAGAAAAAATTAGTTGTGTTACACATTTTTTTTTAATGAAAGGAAAGTAAGAAATTGTGTTCCCGAGTATATTTAAGGAGAAAAAAAAATGAAATGTAAGAAAAATAAAGGCTAAAATTAATTCTTTCAAATTAGAAAGAAATGAAGAGAGAAAAAAAGAAAGAAAAGAAGAAAAAAGAAAAGAAAGAAAAAGAAAATGTTTCCTTTCTTTTATCGCGTTAAGTAAACTCGGGAACACAGCGTAAGTTACGCTCTTCAGTTTCCTTTGGTGTTTTTGTGTTTGCAATTTTTAGATGTTAATTTAAAGCGATTCCTTCTGCAGGTGGTTGTCGTTCGTTCAATGATGAAGGTGCTCGATGGAGATTTAAAAGGCCCAAAAAGGTAAGCTTGAAATGCTAACTAGGGTTTTTGTAGTTTGACGCAAACGAATTAATGTTCAATGGAGAACTTATATATACAGACTAGCTGGCAACCCCATTGGAAACAAAATATTTTGATTAACTTGCTAGATGAAATAGAGCCCATCTCGCTTAAGGTGATTGTTAAAATCGAATCACTGTTATGAGTCTTTGATAATTTTGGGTTGAATTGTGACAACCTTCATCACCTTGGGCTAATCTTTTCTGTTCTATTATAATGTAGGGATTTACAAGAACAATGATTACTTAGTGGTTTCACATAACGGATTACTCGATCAAATGCATTGTGCTATGGGTGTTATCTTTGTAGCTTGAGGTAACATGATCGTTTATTTGTTTTTATAAAGCAACATATAAATTGCTTACAATTTTCACTATATTTTTATCATGCATATTTGTGATGTGATTGCATTTGCTACATATTTGTATCTTACTCTTATAGTTCCTGAGGTGGATAAAACTTCCTTCACGCAAAATGGATTACAAGGGACATATAATCATGTAAGCAAACCACTCCATTTTTTATCTACAAACCAGTTTTGTAAAGCTTTTGTCATTTCTCTATTTATGCATTTGCATTTAAAGGTTTGGCTAGAAGGCAAAGTTTTGATACTTTGATGTTCTATACATTAGCTTGCAATATGGTTCAAGTCTGGGGTCATTAGACTAAAGGTAAATTTAAAAATTCTTTATGTTATAATGGCAGAGAAAGATTGTGCATACCAAATCTAGCATTATGATTCAATTAAAGGTAAAGTTCAAAAATTATTTATTTTGTAATGGCAGAGAAAGATTATTTTGATTTATGTTTAAATGATTCATTATGTGATCGAATTGATCTTGTATATGTGTAGTTTATCATCCAATAATGGACCATGTGAAGGAGCAATTGGGAGGTTCTTCTTCTCCTTCATTCACAGTTCATTTGCTTAACTTAAACTTTCAATGGCATGTATGTGTGACCACTTTTCGCAGATAATCCGTATTAGCTAAGAGTTTTTCATAAATTGGTTTATCAAACCTTATTCTCACTTTTAGGGGATTTATTGGATTGGATTTTGCTATAGTTGGCTATTTCTTTGACCTTTATTGTAGAACTAGCTTCGAAAAACAAAGGTGAGGCCGGAGGTATACACATTCATATCTCCATATTCATCATTATTATTTAACGTGATACAATTTGTACGATGTTTGATTCAAGATAATGATGGTGTTGTTTTTGTGAATCAGGGACAAGGTTACACGACTTTGTGGCTGCAATGCAGTCCAACGCCATCTAATCAGAACTCTCAAAGCTATGCCATAACGTGAAGCATGCAAAATAATTTCTAACAATCAGCTTCGAGAGAGAAACCATGAAATACAAAAACTAAGGGGACGTTTGGTTAACAGAAATCTCAGGAATTGTAATTGGAATTAGAAAATTTTCCTTCCAAAATCATGTTTGGTTGGTCAACGGAAGGAAATTGGAATTGGAAAATTTTCCCTCATTCATTAGAATTCACATTCCTTCCACTTACCTATGGAATGTTTAACAATCCAATGGAATGTTCAAAATTAAAATTCTAATTTCACTCAAAATTGACCAACCAAACACGTTGTCAATTTCAACAAAATTCCAATTCCAATTCCAATTTCTTTGCAAAACATTCTGCGAATCAAACGGCCCCTAAGTAGTTATAGAAGCTAGGTATTGGTTTGAAAGGACTTGATTTTACAAAAATTTCCGTTATTGATTTTAAGATACAAGACATGTTTATATTATGATCCATCTATTTGTGAATGTTTGTTTGATGGCATGATAATTGTTATGTGATACATGAATGAAACAAATATCATGAAGATTATGTTTTCCCTTGGAAGTAGGGAGCCATGTGTCAAAATGCTTGTTGCTTTGTGGGGAAATTAATGGATGTAAAACTAAATGTTCATTTGGTTTGATAAACAAGTTGTTTTCTTTGGTTAAAGGCAGTGTGCATGTTAATATGATTGTTTATATCATCTTAGTTTAAAATTTATGGCTCTCAAATTCGAACAAGTTGTAACATTTTATTAAGCTCATCGATTGCAATTTGGTTTTATTAAGTTCATTGATTGTTGCTTGGTCATTTATCACTAGCAAAATAAGAAGACTTTAGTAGTATATAAGGACAGAAAAAAACAGTACCAATTTTATTTGACTAGAACAATAACAATAGCATCTCTATTTGGTATCCGGTTGTAAATAACAAGATATAACAAGACCTGCACATTTTCATACTATGTCTATGGTGTAATTACCCGTACAACGCGTGTAGGGATCTTTCTAGTATACTTGATTACAAATGAGAAATAAGAAATGATAACTAATTGACAGCTTATATAAAATCTTATTTAAATAATACAGCAATCATGGAGGAATATGCGGAGGGGAGTATTTTGGATATATATTTGGTGCATTGTTTATAACGTTAACATGCTCCCGCAAGATGGACGCTTGGGAGAGGAGTCAAATCTTGGATAAAAGAGATGATGCCATGAACGAAGTAGTGGTTTGGTGAGGACATCAGCTAACTAATTAGTGTAGATCTAATTATTTGTGGCAGTAAAATTGAGCTTTTGTAACAGTTTCCAATCATTACAAATAGCATTGCCTCATAAAATGGATTTTTTTGTGGCGTTTTAGGGAATTGCCTCAAATCATGATTCGCCTTCTTCAAAAAATATATAAAATTTTAGCCTAAAATAACATTAAAAACCGCTACAAAAATACCACTCAAATACGTCTCAAACAATAATGTTCAACAACACCTGCAAAAAAACATTATTTACTTTTTGAAAGAAAATTTTCATTTTATTTTTTTCGGTAAGACGATTCCAACTATATAACAGAAAGAAGGACGGTACTCCAGTCAACTTTATACATAATAAAAGTTTAAAATACACCTAAAAAGCGTTACGGATTCCGAGACATACTCAAGGATATCCCGACCCAACCTAGTTAGGCTTAACAATGGGATCCAAATCCCGACCGTGACTAGAACTAAACGTTTGAAGTGAAAACATAGAAATAAATCTATACATGATATTATACCAAAATCCTAATAATTCAAGTAAATAATATAATCAATCAAAACTTTCAAAATAGAATATCAAACTTTTTTTGGTCTTGAACTTTTTACTCTCCAAGTTTTTCTACAAACACACAAAACAATATAATTAAAATAAGTTCAGAAATATAATAAATACTAACATCTAATCATGTATTTTTATCATATTCAAGTCCTAACATCTATAGTAATAATGATCCAAATTTAAAAACAAATAAATATAAAAAGTGAGATTTCATATATACAGCGAGACATACCTTAACCGAAAAATAGAAAAACATACCTTATAGACCAAACATCTTGTTAAAAAATTTTAGCATCAACTCTAAGATTAGTTTGTCAATTTTCATATGTGGAATATAACCTATTTCGCTCCAAGTCTTCCAACAAATAAATAGAAAGTATGAGGTTTGAAATATATGCATTCATATACATAAACACCTACATATTTGGTACAACAAACAGATAAATATGTTAAAAACACTTACATTCTCGGGAAAATCATGTTGATTATAAGAGACAAAATCTATTATATGTTTAATCACCATATAGCCACATTTCGAACCTTGTTTTTGTTATTTGCACTATAATAAATTAATAATTAATTATTTTAAAAATAATAAATTAATAAAATAAAAAGTTACATTAACCATTTCTCAACTCCATGCGCCCCAATACATGCTTCAATTATAAAACAAAGTTTGTAATTTTGATTGTTCTTTTCTCTCTTTAAAAAATCTAAAATATATCCCTTTTTTAAGGAGAAATAATAATAAGGGACTAATGATCTCTAAAAACAAGAATATTATAAAATAACTTAGTATATGTGTATGTGTAAACATACGTATGTATGTACATATTACCCGCTTGTATATGGTTTTAGAAAATATATTTGTCACTTCAAATTTGTTTCTCTAAAATGTGTTGCTTAACACCATTAGGATTATCACGGCACCAATCACCTATGAGGAAGTTCGGAGTAAAGAAAGCACATACGGAATTGAACGAAAGATACCTAAAATCAAGATAAATTAAAAAAATAAAGTTAATAAAATTAATTGTGTACATTGATGTTATAGCACAACAACAAAATAATAATAATAATAATAACCACTTACATCGCAAACCAGTGTATGATGGCAATATTAAGGCAACTATTGCAAAATAGTTGTAACATCGACTCGTATGTAATCCAATCAATATGCGAATAGGGATACATCCCGTCTAGTGAAGGAATTTTAATGGTTTCAAGGTTACAAAAGCAATTTGTTAACTTTTGAGCCATATATTGAATTGTGCGACGTTTATTTTTTATATCCTCTAATGAAACAACTATTTGCAGATCCTGATCAGTAGTTGGTATTTGTTGTTTTGGAATGGGATTAGTTGATATTTGTTGTTTTAAAATGGGATCAGGAACATTAAGGGTGCACCTGCATCAACTTGCAAACTAACATAAAAACATTAGTACTTATATTATATATGTGGATTGTTATAAAAACAAGATGTTGAATAATTACCATGCTCATAAAACCCATAATCGAATCATTAATACCATGTTGAGATAGCATTGTCCTTCATCACTTAGAGGTTGTTGATATGTATCGACTTTCTCAAGCTAAAATAAAATATAAAAGAATTGTAATTGAATAAAAATATAAGACTAAATTAATAATATCTAGCTGTGGTCGATAACATGAGCTTATTCCAAGTCATCAACATGTATTTGTGATGAAGTGCCTCTATTACTCGATGAACTATGACTTGGGGCCTTTCTAGAGTCACCTGCTAATTTGTAGAGTAGCTCCTTGTTTACAAGCTACAATTTTAAAAAAACAATCAAGTAAATATTACCATATAAATAGATAAATAATACTATAATATATATACATATAATAATTACACCTTTATTGCATTTAGTGGCCACTCAACGTTCAATGCTAGGTGCTTCATGCGAGAATGAAACACGGAATTTGTCGATTAATGTGTATCACTTAAGTTCTCACAATAAATGGAGGGAATGACACTAGACTTAAAACCAAGTTTAGCCATTGTACTTAAGTTGTTGTTGAGGCAACCACACAAAATTTGGCTTTAGCTGAGGAATGGGCTAGTGTGGTTTTTCGCTTCGAACTCCAGCAATGGGATTTGACCCGAGATAAACTATATATCAAGTAGTGCTTCGGTAATTGTCCATGTCAACTACCCAATTTGCATGAGTGAAAGCATGTAACTATAAAGGTGAGTTATGTTTTAGAAGTACGCCATGGTGCATTGATCCATGGAGATATCGCAATAGGCACTTAAGGGTGGTCTAGTGAAGGGTTGTAGGAGCATGCATGTACTGAGATAGTTTGTTTACTATGAAATCAACATCTAGGCAAGTGAGGAAAAGATACTATAGGGATCCAACAAGGGCTTGATACTTAATAGGTGAAGGGAGGGAGGGGCCGCCAAATGTGGTAAGACGTTAAGAACATATGATCTTGGTGGTTGTTGGTTTGCGATCACTCAACTTGGCTTGATTTAGAACATAACATAATTGCTTTGAGATAAGAAGAGAACATGAGGGTGAAAAATAACTTCGATGCCAAGAAAGAAGGATAGGGTACCAAGATCCTTAGGAGATAACCGATTTGAAAAGGAAGTGATGATGTTGTTTATAGCGGAAGAATGGGACCAATGATGATAATGTCATTGACGTGAATCTAGTAATTAATAGTAGGGATTGAAAATTTTTGGCATGACAATAACACAACACAAAAATAATAATAATAATAATAATAATAATAATAATAATAATAATAATAATAATAATAATAATAATAATAATAATAAGCTTTTGGTTATTATATTACCTTGAATCTAACAAGTAAATGAGTGTGTGGGACAGAAAATCCATCCTTAGACCTACCTTAGTGAGGTGTGAAAGAGCCCATCTAACACCCTAACACGTGGGTGACGTAGCCCTTGTGGGTGTGATAGGGCTAGTGATAGGGCTAGTGATGAGGGGTGTGAAGGACTTGGTGTGAGTTGGTTCACGAGCACAACACTAGATGTTGAAAATGTCTAATTTTTAAAATAACTAGTTTTTCACTGGTCGCGCGTTGCAACGGCAACATACACAACATGATAAATTATAGATTAACAATTAGACATGGGCAAAAAAACCGGTTCGGAAACCGGTTTGGCCAAAAAAAAGGGGAACCGAACCAACCCGAACAGCCGGTTTGTATATCGGTTTGGTAGCCCCACACTCAAAACCGGTTTATAAATCGGTATAAAAAACCGGTTTATTAAAAAAAACCGGTTTCAAACCGATCCAAATCGGTTTGACAGGTTCGAGTATTAGGTGAGCCAAACCTGTTTGTAACCCGAGCCGATTTGAAAAAAAAAATTGTTTGACCCCATGACAAAAAAACAGGTTCGGTTTTGAACCCGAACCGGTTTGGGCAAAAAAATTACACCTCTATTAACAATCGATCCGGCTTGTATTTGTATGAAAACACTTTATACTTAAACCGCCTCTTTTCCAAACAAAATTATATGGAATCGTAGACCATGTAATAACGTATATTAAAAAACAAATAGATTACAATTGCCCCTACTTATTTTCAAACTAAATTTACACTGAAACGTTGAGTTTGTATTTATACTGTCAAATGAAAACATTTTATATTTCACGTGACTTATTTCTGAAAAAAAAAAAAAAAAAAAAAAAAAAACCCTTGTTGAATAAGTAGGCAAACGTTAAAATCTAGACATCTCAAAACGTATATAAAAACACACAAAGAAACGTTTTATATTTGACCCGAATCATGTCGACACGTACTTAAATAAAAGTATAAAATTTAAATTTTTAAAGTAAAAATTGTACCGTAGTAAACCGAATATTTTTAATTATATATATATTATTAATTTAATTATTTCCATTATATATAATTTAATAAAATATAATTCGTATCATTTAATTATTATTATAACTGTTCATCTCAATCTCCCATTAATATAGGAGAAATTAACTAATTAATTTAATTAACCATATAAATACATTACTTTTCATTCTAAAATTCTATACATTATTTTTTTTTGAATGGCTAATTGGGGATCACAGACAGGTCATTGGCCCACCTGATCATCTCCATTACTCAAGTACGAAATTTAAGAGAATCCTCAGAAGGAAAAAAAAAATAAAAAAAAAATAACTCACATTAGATGAGAAAATCCCTTAGCCCACCTAAAATGTTCCTTTATTTATAGATAACACTTGAACCCAAACCTTCATTTATTTTTACGAGATCTTGGATATATGATATTAGCCACTTGAGCTAAGGATCGTTGGTTATTATATAGTTCCTATTACTCTCCACCTTTAAATCATATACAAGCTCTAAAAAATGAAGTAATTTTCATCATCATCTTCTTCATTTTCTAATTCTTTTATTTTGATTATTTGTTTTGTAATGTGGTTCAAGCGACAACCTAACTTATTTTTCATACAGAGGCCAAAAGTTCACGTCCACATCAAAGACGAGTGTAAGTTAAAGAAAACATCGTGAGATACTGTTTACTCCTTATATGTTGTCGTTATTGTGGTCGCTGTTATTATTGATGTTGTTGTCCACACCAAGATGATGATAAATGATGTTATTTTAAAATGTCTCACGAATCGGTAAGATTAAATATCAAACGGCCATTTTTGCGTCTTGAAAAAAGAATGGCGCATCATTACGAATCTCGCACGTATGTAACATAAGAATAAAATTCCTAACACAATTTATGTGAATAATAAGAATAGTAATTAATGATTAACTAAATAATAATAATAGTACTTAATGATTCACTAAGCATAAAAAATTGTGTGATTCACTATCACATAAATACACATTCTTTCACAATAAAACCATTATTGGTATGACCATCTACGTTACAACAGTATCTATCAATATCACGCCACTCTACAAAGGGCATTAGAGCCAAAAATTTACCAAAAAAAGAGTTCGATGTTCTATTTCTTGTGTAAATTAAGGACATTAATCAAGGGCGGACAAATGTAGGTGACAACATTAAGAACTGTGGGTCGACTATCAGACCGATACACTCACTTTTTCACTATAAAACCATTGTTGGTGTGAGTTTCTACATTACAACAATTTCTATCAATATCACACTACTCTACATAGTGTCTTAGAGGCAAGAAGTTACCAAGAAAAGAGTTCGATGGTCTATTTCTTGTGTAAATTAAGGACAATATTCATGGGCGGACCTATATAGGTGACATCATAGTTATTGGAATACAATGAATTTCCATCAATATATAGAGATGTGTGTACGGGTTTTTTCGAGTGAAAATAATGATTTTTAGAAGGCGACTTCATATGATTTTAATTTTGATAAAAAATTAAGAAACTTAAATTGAAGTAAAAGAAGAAAACTGAATGAAAATGCTTCCTAGCATTTCCGGTTTCACTTAAAACTACAAAACTTGTAGCCAAAATCAATTAGAGATACCAAAGAATTATTTGAAGAAGATAATGGTATATTTCATATTTACTTCTAGGTTAATTTAGCTTTTGTAATTTTTTTATATGTTGTCTACTAAGAATCTCAAACTTAATTTTCTCGTAATATGTTAAATACTTAATAATACTTATTTTTTAAGTAAGTTTTTTCTATTCATATTTACTTTGTTTGTTTATTTAATTTTGCTTAAAATTTTCTTGTTTTTCATTATTTATTTTATTTAGTAAACTTATTACCTTTAATTATTTTTCTTAGCTTAAGATTTTCTGGTTTATTTAACTTATCTTAAAATTTTAGTTAATTTACTTATCTTAAAATTTTAGTTAATTTTATTACCTTTATTTATTTGTTTAATATATATTATTATGACCCTAATGTTAAAAGTCTCTACTTTCTTCATTGATCATATTGCTAATGTGAAAAAAAGATACGAGATTTGCTAACATTAATGTAGTAAATGATCATGTCAAAAGGATATTGAAAACAAAAAACATATAATTTGTTACTTTATTGTTTACTAGGGTATAACACGTGTATTACACGGGTTGAATAAGAAAAATATTTAAAATTTATTAATGAGGAGTTATGAACTGTAAAACGTTATTTTGATATAAAATATAACTGAAATTACGTATGAGTAAAAACTTTGATTAATAGATAAAACATTTTTATTGTTTCTAAAGTTTTTGTTTTAAAAAATTAGTGCTTTGACAAAAATTCAATTTTTATCAATATTTCGTTGTTTAAAAACTCCGGGTTTGTTTTGTAAATTTTTTTATATAAAACTTTTATTTTATAAAAAGAATGATTTTAAAATAATTCCATTACTTAAAAAAGTTTCGTTGTTTTAGAAAAAATCATAGTTTTAGAAAATTTTGTTTTTGAAAAAATGTATTTTTTAATCAAAATACTTAGTTTTTATTAGTGGAAAATGTATACTACTGATTAAGGAAAAACTTAGATTTTTGATATAGAGAGAGAGAAATAGCAATATTTGGAAATTAGTTATTTGAATTTTTAAAATGAAATAAGTAATTTAGGCGGAAAAATAAATGGGAGAGTGAATGTGTGAGTGACATGTGTCAAAAATTATAAAGGATTACTAGTATAGACTAGAATTATCATACGGGTTGGAACAACAAATATTTTTCGAAACTATTTGCATCGTATTTTTATTATGCGACAATCGGCCCAACCCAAAAAGTTTTATGTCCTCTTATATGAATTTAAAACATTTAAAAATAATAGGGGTGCAAACGAGCCAAGCCGCTCGTGAGCTACTCGAGATCGGATCGATAAAAAGCTCGAAACGAGCCGAGCTTTATCGAGCACGAGCCGAGCTCGAGCTTGAAAAAAAGCTAATTTAATTATCGATCCCGAGCCCGAGCTTCACGTATGGAGCTCGAGCCGGCTCGCGAGCCTAAACGAGCTTTTTATTTATATATTTTTATTTAATTTATTTAATATATTATATAAATAATATCTATTATATATAAAGTTATGATAAAAAAAAAATAAATAATATGAATAATGTTCTATATAAAAGTATATAATTATAAATATATATATCAAAATCAAATATAAAAATATTAAAAATAATATTTAAATAAAAAAACAAGCCGAGCCAAGACGAGCTCGAGCTTGAAAAAGTATTTGTCGAGCCGAGCTTGAGCTTTAAAAATAAAACTCGAAACGAGCCGATCTCGAGCTCGAGCTCTCCTAAGTCATCACGAGTCGAGTTTGAGCTCATACAAGCTCGGGCTCGGCTCGGCTTATTTGCGCTTTGTTAAATTAATTTCCTAAACCCATCCGTGATATTATTAATGATTTGTGATGTAGTTTGGGGCCACCATGGTCTTTAGTTGTATAAAATGAAAGGACCATGGTCATTTTTAGTTTAAACGAGTAGATCTACCAACGTAATGCGGCGGACTTATATAATTGTTATTTGACGATCAAATGTGTTGTTGGTAAAAGGTTGTTGCGTTGAATCTGGCAAATGTTGGTGAGCAATGGCACATCTTGGAATAAAATTCATACGTAGTTGAATAAAATTTATACTGAAACATAAATAAAAAAGAATGTTATAACGCTATATTTAAAATTTTATAAAATATTATATATTAAAAACTATTTAAAAAAAGTAAAATATACTAACCTAAAATTCTTTCGTATTGTTGTTGCTTTATAAGAAAATTTGATATTAATTTTTTTAAACAATTTCTATTATAACTTTCTGTTTGTCAAACTTAATCTATACATCTATTTTCTAGAAAATAAATCTATTGTAGTTTTATTATTACGATGATAAAAAACAACTTAGAGGCTGTTTGGTAATATTTGAATTATTAAGTGCTGAACTAATAAAAGGTCTGAAACATTAAGTGCTGAACCATTAAAAGTTCTGAACCATTAAGTGCTTAACTATTCAAAGGAAAATGTCTGACCAATTCAGATAATAGTTTTTAACCATTCAGCATTAGACCTTTTAACCATTCAGCATTAGTATAATGCTTAACCATTTAGAGGCAAATGTCTGAACCATTGAGACATTTGCTCGCGAAACAAATGGTCTGAACCATTAAGTGCTGAATTATTCAGACATTTGAATCATTAAAAGGCTGATTAAGAGGCTGACAAACACCCCCTTAATTTAAAAACCTTGACCCCACTTATCTTTCAATTAAAAACTAAATAATTAAAGATGAAATAGGGTTATATGCAAAAAAAAATAAAAAAAATAAAAACAAAATAAAAAAAAAAATAATACCATCCACACAAAAAGAACCACTGACTTGAAAACCAGATGCACAAGCCACCTAAAAAGCAAAAACAACGAAGACCAGGTGCACCAATGAGCAGGACCAGTAAAATTCAATTACGAAGAGCAGGTGCACCAAGCATTTTTCTTGTCGGTTGTTTATAATTAATAATACTAACTAGTTTTTTAACCCACCGCACGTTGCGGCGGCGTTGAAAGCGATATGATAAAGTATATGTTATAACCGACTCAACTCATTTCCAAACGGCAGAGATGACTACGTGACAAATCGTAGAGTAACTCCAGTTATACCGTTGAAGCTAGTTTTATGACCCCGCGCGTTGCAGCGCGTTAAAGCTCAAGTCAAAATTTTGATACTTTCTTGTTCGCACGTTAGACGTAATTAAATACGTAAAGATAAATGTATTAACTTACATTGATTTGGCTTTGAATATAAAAATCTCGAAACTTAAGAAGCAAGAAAATGCATACGTAATTAAATATATATAAAGAACACATGAAGTCATGATGACTTTGTTTTAAGTATATGAGCTTCGATAAAAACACATATTAGTTAATTTGAATATCAGTTAAATGTTATGTAGCGTTAAAAATAAAAGTTAAAAAACATTAAAACGAAAATTTGTGTAACCAAAACTTATATGTAAATTTTTTTAATTAATTATAGAAATTAAATAATAAAATATTACTTGAGTGTGTGAGGGTCAAAAGGGGCATCCAAAAAAAAGTATCCTTACAATGAGTAGAACTCACGACCACCAAGTTGATGGAGCAATGAACTAACCATCCAATCTGCATATTCATTCGAGAGCATATGTAGTTTGAATAATATATAACACCTAAAGAAAGATAGCCAAGGTCAAAACCTCATTTGAGAGCATATGCAGTTTGAATAATATATAACACCTAAAGAAAGATAGCCAAGGTCAAAACCACCGACCTTGGTAAATAAGTATTAGTATAATGGTTCACTTTTGAAAACATTATGATTTCACTCAAATTTTTGTTATTATAAGTTTTACAACTGGTTCGAAATTCAATGGGTCGCTTGACCCCATACCCGGGATGGTAGTTCCGCCCCTTAATGTTATTACGTAAATGGCCCCTGTTAGAAATATTTTGTCGAATCCAAATATAAGTTTCACTGCTGACTTTTGTGACATTTATTTAATACTTTTTTTGTAGTGTATTTGGTTCTTTTTCCACGATCACAAATTCATAGATAGATTTCTGTGTTTTGTTTTATTTAATTAACGATTAACGAAACTCGCACGATACAGTGGGCCTGTTGAAATTTGTAAGACTCGATTTTGATGACTTGAAGATTAGTAATCATCCCATGACAAAATTCACGTCGAAACATTGAAAAAAATAAACACGTTATCAGTTTTGATTACTTGTATGTGTGTGCTTCGTGACTTGTATTATTACGTACAACTTGTAATTGAAGTTAATTTACAATGAAACTTAAAATAACCACGCCACAACAATACTTTTGAACTTTTATAAAACATCAAATTTTAAAACCTATAAGAGAAAAAGAAAAAAACAAAGTGTTGTATCAATTGTTTTTTAATAAATTGTAAGTATTAGATGATTGTTATAAAATTAAAATCTAAAAGTTGATGGGTAAGAAACTAATAATATAAATATTTTAAACATTACAAAATTAATTAGTAAAATTATTCATGGACTATAGGTTATAAAGGCAAACTAAAAATTAATTAGTAAAATTATTCATGGACTATAGGTTATAAAGGCAAACTAATTTGAGTGATATGATAAAAAAAATTTATTTTTGAGCAGACTTTAAAAATGGGCTAACGTCAACAAAAAAAAAAAAAAAAAAAAAAAAAAGAAAGGGTAGGATGGGTACTTACAACGGGATTCGAACCCAGGTGAGCTAGTTGAGAAAGCAACTAACTAAACACTGTTCTATGACATCAATGAATTTTTAGTGCCCATTTATGATATATATATTAATAGCTTGAAAGCCAAACTGTAGGACTTGCATGTTTAATATATATATATATATATATATATATATATATATATATATATATATATATATACCGACTTGCATGTTTAATATATATATATATATATATATATATATATATATATATATATTATTGATCTTTAACATTAGTTTTTTGTTTCTTAGTTAACTATAAGAAGACTTTCTATCACATATGATTAGTTTAGTGATACAATAATCTGTTTAAAAGAAATGAAAAAAAATATTAAAATCTATCTAATAACTTTTTCCTTTTATCTCCGTCCTTCTATAACTAAAAAAAGTTATTTTATTTTATTTTTATTTTTTCCAAAAGTTGTGCTTCAAATAAAGTGTTTACAATAGACTAGCAGGTAAACGAGCAAAAAGTTACGCCGCGACCCCCTTTTGAATAGCAAACCTTTCTGTAGCAAAAATTTCATAGCCAAAATCAAACAAAACTCGGTAGCAAATATTTGTAGCCAAATGTGTAACTAAATTAGCGACACCAATTTTTGCAGCTAAACCTGTAGCAAATATTAGTTCGTAGCAAAAATCCGTAGCAAGACAAATTAGCGACGAAAGTATCATCTACAAACCAAATCCGTAGCAAATTCGTAGCATTCACTCGTTTTGCTATGGATTCGCTACGGATTTGACCGTAGCAAATACCTTTTCTGTAGTAGTGAATATCAGCTGGTCAAATAGTTGACCTCCCTTCAAACGGATCTGTTAAAAAATTCACAGGGGACTTTTTTTTAGTAGAAATTTCAGCATGCTTAAAAACGTCACATAAAACATCTCTAACCAAATCATGCCTATACTTAAACCCAGGTAGGTACTTGCAGTGAAGTGCATGCTCGCCAAAAAATCCAAACATGCCTTGCGACAGACTGGACATGGCTCATCAGCCGTAAACAAAGGGATCACCGGTCGATATTTAAGAATAGCTCTATACTTTAAAGCCGACGTATGTTGGTCAAGTCGTTCAATAGGGATGACTGTTAAGAAATCCTGAGCCCGGGGAGCCCTTAGACAGTCGAGCACCGCTCTTTGACGAGGAGATAAATCAAATTTTACTTTAAATTCTGTACGATCTCATTAAATAAGGCACTCGCCAAAGCATGTTGGCTTTAGGGGGTGGTGTCCTTATTAGAGAAACCGCTAACATCAAAATGTGGAAGCGACATGTGCAAGCGATCTATCACAGACCCAAAATCATAGTCTATCCCATAAATACAGCAACCCTAAAGAATATGATCTTGCAAACTCTAATATTATGCCCTTGAGGCCACAAAAGCATATGTGGATACGTCTTCAACGGAACATAAACCCAAACCTCCAAATCGAGTTGGAAGTGATGCCAGCCTCCATTGAAAATCTCCAAAATAAGGGACTCCACAAACTACGATATACTCGATCGCCCCTCGGAGGCCTTTATCAAAAACAAAAGCAGCATCCTCTACATATATAGGTTGGCATGTTCGGAAACCGAACAATAACTTTCCAACTTCCATACAAGAGCGCAGCAAAAGGAGCTCACTTTGGGGGTCGTGCAACTGTGGGAGACAACTCATAAGTTCCACAGCACGAAAAGCTCTTTTCACAGCTAAACAATTAATGAAACTACCATCTCGACTAACAGCACCCCCAAGGAGTTTCACATCCAACATCGGCCTTCCTATTCCGTCAGGAAACAAATCTTTCTACACCTTCACCCCATTACACGACGGCCAAAAAATCTCAGTTTTTTTGATGTTGAGCTGTAAACCCAACTGATGTTCTTTGGTCATGATAATAACTAGGGCTTTAGCCACCTCTCTAGCATTTCCTATAATCGTACCATCGTCAAGGTACCAAGCATGAAATAAAAGTTTACAACCATCGCTAATCCGATGAATAAGGGGATGTAAAACTAAAGAAAAAAGAAGAGGCCCCAAGGGGTCCCCCTGCTGAACCCTAGTGGTAAACAAAATATGTTCATCTCTCACATATAACCTAGCCGCCCGACCATATAAAAAATCCACCCATAAGGAAATAGACGGGCATTGGTTTCGAACGTCACGCAAGAGGGCAGTCCTATCCACCAAGTTAAAGGCATTAGAAAAATCAACAGTAAGCATAGCCAATGACCCATCCGAGTGAAACTTATTTAAGAACCTATTCGTGCTATGAAGCACGGCTTCTGCCCTATAAGGAACACCCACTTCAAATTGAAAGTCACCAAGGTAGTTATCCATCTCCTTTCCCACACCCCTCATATCCACCTTAGAGACCAATCGCCTCCAAACTGCACCCACGGCAATAGGTCTGATTTCCTTGTCTGGTTTGAGCAATGGCGTGAGAGGAGCAGATGCAATAAATTCTGCCAAGCACTTAGGACCCCTCCCACCCAAACATAAATTAACCATCGTGGAAATAGCCTTAAGCAACGCAATAGCAGTAGTAGATCCCTCACCACAAAAGGCATCCAAGATATGTTGAGCTCTCAATCCGTCTCGTCCACAAGACATACCCTTAGGAAAGGATTTTAGACTCCCAAGCACATTATCAGCATCCATAATGAGAGGAGGCTCCGAAAGAGAGAAAACAGACATCATAGGAGGGGGTAGGATAGGATGTTTAGCGACTAACGCGCTCCAAATATCTTTACTCAAAGTATCATCCATAACTAGTGCACTTAGAAGCTATCTCATCACGACATGACGCCATTGTTAATTTGAACAATCTTCTTGGTGATTTTGTCGATACGCTATGAACTTTAGATTTATCACTTGAAATCATAAAATTTATGATTATATTAAAGGAACTATGTTTTCGTGTTATATTGAAATGTATAATGTAATTTTATAATAGAGTAAATTACAAATTTTATACTTTGTAGTAAATTTGAAATTTTATCCATAAACTAAAGTAAAGAAAATACAGTAATTATCTTTCATGTTTAAAAATTTGCATATTTCATTATTTTCTCTAACAAACATTAAATTTGTCTGTTAAGTCTAGTTATGTAAGTTGCATATGAGGATAATTTGGTTATTTAACCTATTAAATTAAAAAAGAGAGTAAATTGTCATTTTCGTTCCTGAGATTTGTACATTGTTATCTGCATCCAAAAACAATTTTTTCCCCTTTATATCCCTGACGTTTAAAAAACTTGCTATTTCCATACATTTTCGTTAACTCTATTTATTTTAGCTGTTAAGTAGGCATCACGTGCACTTCATGTGAGGGGAATTTATATACTTTTGCATCTCACCAGGAAAAGAGAAAACCTAAATAAACATTATTCAATGACCTAAAAAATTCAAACATTATTCGATTGATTTTAATATACAAAGCCTATGTTCACTTGACAGGTATAACAAACGGGGTTAACCGAAGTGAAAGAAAATAACAAGTTTTTGGAATGTCGATGACATAAGGGTGAAAAAAAATTTGTTGGATGAAAACAACGAAAGACACCAAACCTCATTACTATCAACCATCGCGACCCACCTTCTCTTGCATTTATATCCACTGTCATCGCGTGCAACCATCGGCGTGAATGATTGTGGCTCCTCTGAGCAGTGAGGTGGGAGACTTTGCTTTACTTTGCTTTACTTTTTATATATAATTATGTTTTTTATATATTATATTTAAATAGATAAAAGAATCATATTGCCCTCACGTGCGAGTCACATTACTAGACTTCATAGAAAAATTTAACGTCCATTAGAAGAAAAGACGAAACATGCATGATTTTTTAAACATAAAGGATGTTTATTGTAATTTTCTTACTTTAAGAAAGAAAGCTAAAATTTACTACAAATCTAAAGTACGAAAAATATAATTTATTTTTTATAGTATCTTTTGCTTTTCTTTGACCCAACTTAGTTTTAGTCGGACACATATCTTACCCTCATCATGAAATTTCTTGTATTTGTCGCTTTAAATTATTGCTTCAGGTTAACATGTTTAGTTATACATATAATATTCAGGTTGTTCTCTTCAACTCATGTAATTGAAGAGGTCAACTCTTAACCCGTTTGCTCATTAATTAAAACCTACCAACCAATTTAAAAAGTTTACAACTTGAATACCCCCTCATCCCCTTTGACATGTTTAGATAAATGTATTAAATGAGTCGTATTTGATTTATACAATTTAAGTGTATTCAGATAAGGAATAATGCTTTTGACATGAATAAAAAAATGTGTCTTATTTGGATTGAACATTCAACCTGCCATCTTGATACCCCTCAACCCAACACGATTGACACCACTAATTCATACACAAAGAAAACTAAATAATAAAAAGCACGAAACCTAAATTAAAACCAAGTTGGCAAATAAGATTAAATAAACTTGTCAAAAATACCGATTGATAGTTGAAAATACTCAGATCTTATTAGACCAAAATGATGAACGGAAACACAAGTCTAAACCCTAAGATATCATGAGAACCTCGTCCAAAATGATCAAACACTATATCCTAACAAGAGATTGAATAAGGTAAGATCAATACATCAAGAGCCCTAACTTCTTTTTTTTTTTTTTTAAGCTAAGGGCAACCCCTGGCTTCAATCTCAACCGACTAGCTGTAGAACTCGATGGTACTTGATCCATGCAAGCTGATTCCAAGCAGCTTTATCCAAGATATTGAAGCTGGTTTCGAGTGAGCCAAAGGCTATTTATACAACCTTAGTTGTTAAAACTTTTTTTTTTTCAAATTATAATTAGCGGAGCTATATAAATTTAAAAGTTTACTAAATTGTGCTTCCTTCGGTTATTGTTTCTACGATGTATGCATAACCTTAACACGTACTACTATTAGTCATTAAGTCACCCTCAAATATGAAATAATGGTTAAGAACACCACACACAAAAATTCACTTCCTGCACTTACCACGTTAATTTTTGCAAATTGGATAAAATCCTTCGTACCGGCCATGGATTCCTTTTTTGGTGATGTTTTTATTGTAGTATATATTTATGATGACGTTGTAATACACTTGTAATTTTTTTATATAACAGACTTCAAATTAAAAATAAGAACCTACTGCGCAAATGTCAACATATATTAAGCATTATTTTCATAATAAAGTAATTATAGTAAAACATCCATGTGTTGTAGAGATCGAAAATGGTAATCCTTTAAGATGATAGATGACTAGAGTTTATGCAAAATGAGGTTCGCACCATACTTGGGTTGGAGAGTGAGAATAAGATTAGGAGCATGAACATATGATGGTGAAAATTCAAAGGAGAACCTCTGTAAGATCATTGCAAGAGCAATTTTAGCTTCTAGCAATGCAAAGTTTTGTCCAATGCAAATTCGAGGTCCCCAGCCAAAAGGAAAGAAAACGACTTGGTTTTTGGTTGCTTTAGAGATTCCTTCAGAAAATCTACTTGGGTTAAATTTCTTGGCGTCGCTACCCCAAAACTGTTCGTTGTAGTGAATTAGCATGATAGGCAATCCAATCTGAAGTCTAGATGGTAGTGAAAATCCTCCTAGCATGATATCCTTGCCGACCATGCGGGCTGTTCCAACAACAGGAGGATATAGCCGTAGTACTTCATAAAAGATCATATTCACCTATGTGGAAAGAAATAAAAGATGAGTTTAAAATGCATGACTAGTATAATTGGTGAATTTATTAATTGTACGTATAAGCACTTACAACTTTAAGATGATTTAACCCATCTATATGTATATCTTTTGTCCCAAAAACATTCAAAACCTCTTCTCTTGCATGTGACTGCCAATCTTGATGTCTACTTAATAATATCATTGTCCATACAAGCAAGGTAGATGTTGTTTCTTGTCCAGCAAAGTAAAAAAGTTTACACTCTTCGATAACTTCATCAATGGTCATTCCATGAATCTTGTTTTGATGTTTCTCAACCTCTTTCATGTTAGAATCAAGCATTATTCCTAACAAATCATCATAGTTACCTTCTCCGGTATTCATTGTCTTCTTGAGCCTGTTGTCAATGATACTTCTTATAGACATATTTACTTCTTTATCTATTGTTTTCATCCTCCTGTTCCTTTTTGTTGGAAGAAACCTATGAAAATCATAATCCAAACAATTAACATTATTTACTTTAATTTTTTATAAACACGTTATTCTTTCTTAGTAAAAAAAGTGTGCTGCATAATGGCAAGAATATGCAACTTACCTAGACCCGGGAATGTAAAGTGACTGCATTGCCTCCACTGCAAGTATACTTTGTTCTCTTATGAGTTTAAATATCCGAATTCCTTCTTCATAACTACTTCCAAATGCGGTTCTTGATATAACGTCACTAGTTAAAGTTTGAAGATGGGGCCAAACATCTAACTCGCAGGATTCGTTTGACAATACTAGTTTCTCCCACTTCATAAGCATTTCACTACAACTCAAATAGAAAGCTGGTACCATATTCTATGCACAAAACATGGTTATTATCAGTAATCTACAAGCTTAAACTTGTTCCTATAAATGATGCATAGTTACTTGCAAATCTATCATTTTACCTTTAGCTTCTCCACATGAAAAGCTGGGTTAATTAATTTTCTATGCTTGACCCATTGATCCCCTTCGTACATTACTAATCCTGTCGCTATTAACCTAATAAACGGATTGCTTGTCATCTTTGGAAAGTCATTTAACTTTGTTAATACATCTTTGATGAGCTCTGGGTCCATAATCGTCACTCTTGGTTTCCATCCCATCCATGTGACACAATTTCTTCCTGTAAAAACAATTTTTTATGTTCACATTTACTTACGTAGAGGCAAGTTAAAACGATCATGTAATTGCAACTACTGTAAAGAAAGCTACCTTTCTTTTCAAATCAATAGCCAAATATAGTCAAACCACTTTTCGAAGTATATCCAAAGTTTTCGCTATAGGGATCAAATTTAATGTCAAATGTTCTCAAATAGAATAGCATGACATCTGTGTGTTCTATATATATTGAAAGAGTCGTGAGAAATCATTTTTCAACCAATAAAACTAAAAACTTCAATTCTTTTAACTATTAGAAATATATATTATATTTATAATTAATCTTCCACCCCTTATTTTTATTTTAGGCAAATATGTATTTTTCATTAAGAATCCTTTTATTTGCTATCCTCTGTCGCTTAAATCAAGTTGAATACCATCTTTCTCTATCTCAAAGGATTTTTCATCACTCTCAAATTCTCAATCAAATGAAAAATCCAAGAATCAGCTTCAAGAAACAATGAATCAACTTAAAAAAAAATGAAGAATTGACTTTGTTGGATGTTTAAAACTATTTTTCAAACAATGAACGCAACTTCAAAATCATTATTTCCAGTTATTTCCTTCAATACTAAGAATACGAACACTATAAACATGAACACAAAGAGCACAGAAAACATGATGATATATAATTTTTATTATTACATATATAAAACCTTGTTGTTTCATATATGAGCTCCGTTACGAACATGATTATGTTGTTACTTCATATAACTCAGTTATTACAAATATAATTTTTATTATTACATATATAAAATCTTGTTGTTTCATATATGAGCTCCGTGACAAATATTACCATGTTGTTACTTCATATAGCTCAGTTTTTACATATATGTAATTTATAAGTAGCTTTTCAAAATCATGAGTTTTTTACAAGTCTTCCCATTTGTATATATTAATTTTTTGTTTCCTACCACTACAAAATTTTAGACCAATAGTTGCAACAAAAGTCACCGCTAATAACCGTCATAATCGCCGCTATTACTTTTAGCGGCAACATGTTGCCGCAAATAAGTCGCCGCTATTAATTTGTCGCTAATAACTAAATTTTCGCCGCTACATGGGCAGACACACTACATTTAGGGGTGGAGAGCCCCCACTCCTTTGTTCGATAGCCATCTAACATCACCCGATGGTAAGTGAATTTTGAGTTATTTACATGTTTGGTTTATGGTTTAGGGTGTATGCCCATATTACAGAATTAATCTCAACTTTTGATAAATTACATTATTAGTTCTGACTTTTTGTCAAAAACAATAACACCCATGACCCTTAAAGTGGATAAATGTTAGTTTTTCTAGTTAAGTGTACGTAAAATAACTAAAATACGCTTATATATTTAAAGAATAGTAATAATAATAAATTTTTAATTAATATATAAATCAATATAGTGGATCCCACCATCCCACCCATCCCCCTCTCCATCCCCTCCATTGCCTTCTTTTTTCAAGATCCAATAACCAAACCATTATTATGCTTTACGAGTCACTATCATCCACCCACACCATCACCGATACCACCTGGTAGCCACAACAATCACCATCCCTGACCATACTCACACGATTGATTTTTATTATCTCGAGTTGCAGCTTAATAGAATTCAATCATTCATTGAAAACCAAACAAGGTTAAATATGATATATTTATACTTTTCATTAACTTCAAAAATATAATGATTTCTTCAAAAATAAAGTTGTCATGTTTATATTATCATCCATGTTTTAATATAAATGTAATTCCAAACCGAATTATGTCAAATATAATATACAAAAATAATATGATTGTTTAACTCCAAACTTTACGTTTATACTCGCACAACTTTAAATTCGATTTGGTATTGCTACTCCATGCAACACGCGAGATAAGTGAATTGCAATCAATAGTTATGTAAACAAATTGGTATTGTAGTTTTGCATTTTCAAGCAACTGTCCGACCTAATTTAACTAAACTAGTTAGGTTTCTAACCAAATTAGCATCTTAATAATATTAGCAGTATGAAAAAACCACAAAAGATTCATCAGATCTTTATGATATCTTTATATATGACTTCCAGCGGAAGATGAGATGAAAAATATTGCAACGTACTAACCATATTTTTGGATAGAGTGATGAGTGAAAGCCACAACGTGTGATAGAACTTCATCTCCATCATCGATATCGATAGGCGTCGATCTGAATTTAGATTGTTTAAACATCATAGACATTTCTTTCATGTCCCCAAACAACAACTTATATTTGTTTCCATTGAAACCTTGATTCTTAAGAAATTTCTCCAGCTTCTTTGGTCTCACCCATACCTGGTTTACTATCTTCCATGCGCATAGTACAACTACTATAGCACATGAGATTGCCAACGTGTTTGTTACTGCATCCATAGTGTTTTAATTACTCTTGTTATTGCAGGACAAGTTTATATATACATTAAGAGAGAGAGAGAGATTATTGAATAATGAATAGATGACCAAGAAATTACTCACTCTATTTTAAAACATATTTAAATAGATTTTTTAAGCGATAGGTGACCAGATATTTCAATACATATTTACAATTTATTCTTGTCTTCACTCTATTTTGTCTTCTCACATTTGTCTCCTTACTTTACCCTAATTACTCTTTATATTTCGTTATATATAATCTATATCTATATCTACCTTATATAATAAAAAAAAAAATTTTAAGGATACGTGTGAGTCGACTTGTATGAGGTCTGAATTTTTATTTCCCGCCTCTATCTCCTACTAAATAAAAATAATTTTAAATAAGTAAACTAAATAATAAAATGTCTAAAATATAAATTTTCTTATTCTTAAAATTTATTAAAACATTTCAAATTATAACATTTCATTTAAATCTTATCTTCAGAAATAATTTTATAATCCTGAATTTTCATTATATGTAATTTCTAATTAATTAAATTTTTATTATATATCATTTTATTAATAACTAATGATATGTAACATACAAATTAAACATTTATAAAGTCTAAAGATTTAAATAAGTCTAATATATTTAACCCATAAAATACATGGGTTTATAACATAGTATAAACATAAAACCAAACAATAAAAATATATCAATCGTGTTTAGAAATGCTTTAATTGTTTGTGGGTGACCCCCAACTCGTCATTGAGTTCTTCTTGTCCTGGTCTAGTATTCGAATTCTTCTACACAACTGGACTTTATTTGTTCATCGACAATTTTTTTCACAATGCCAAATTAAGGTAGGGTAAATGGGTACTAGGTAACTACGTAATGGTTAATAGAGATGTGGATTTTAGCTTATGGAAAAGATTATTGGGTGATTAATTAATTGGCTTAATTGTTTAAAAGGGTATGGTTTGATTTAATAAGATTCTAAGGATTAACAGAGAATGATACAGTCTTCTCTAATAATTTTTCTACTATAATAAAATAATAGCTAGAGAACACACATGTCAGATTCAGATATATTCTCATCAAAATTTTAATCCTTCTCTCTTATATTAAATAATTATCTTATTGAAAATATTTTTAGATTAAAAATATTGTTTTAATAAATTAAAAAATAGTTGTTTAATGTTATTTCTAATGAAATAAATTTTTATAAAATATTAAAAAAATTTTGAAAACATCTAAAGCATGAAATATTTTAAAAATGATGTTTTTAAAAAGTAAATTTTTTATAAACTAAAAATAATAGAATTTAGAGTTATAATAAGAAAATTTTTGAGAATGACATTTTTATACGGTTCGTTTTAGAATAAAATGCTCATTTTTTGGAAAAAAAATTAAAATAATTATTTAAAAAGTTGATATAATTGTTTTATTACTTGTAATATTTACTCATACGTAATTTCAATCATATCATATCTTAAAATTTTGTTTTATAATTAATAAAATTTTATAATATTGATATTTAGTTATTCAACCCGTGTAATACATAGTTTTATTAAAAGTAGTGAAAGATAACTTTTCTCACATATCATCTACTCACACAGATTTTAGCACATGTCACTTTTTTAACAAGTTAACCATTTAATATTAAATGCTAATGATTTTATTTATATCATTTTTGAATTATAAAATAATTTTTAATAAATTAAAATGATATTTCTTTTTTATTAAAAACTGTAACTTCTTTAAAAATAATATATTACAAAATATGAATCTTTTAATACAAATAACTTTTTTTGAAAACATTACTTTAAAAAAATGACATTGTTTGAAGTATAGTCTTTTAATGGAATGTTCAAAGAAACATTTTTCAGACCAAATGTTTTTTAAAGACGAAACTCTAAAACATGTTATAGCTTTATTAGTTAAGGTGATTAATTTTACGTGATTTTAGTCATATTTTATTTTAAAAAAATATTATTTTTAATTTTTAAATATTAATGGTTACGTTATACAAATATTTATTTTTATTATTAATACTAACCGGAACTTGTGTACGACGTAAGTTGCTAAACTAGTCTATACTAATTAGCAAAATTATTTTTAGCACGTGTCATTTTCTCAAAACCATGTTGTCACATGTCACCATCATAGCAAGTCCATTATTATATTAAATGCTAATTATATTGTATATCATTTCTAAATTTTTAAACAATATTTTAATAAATAAATAACATGTTTCTACTTATTAAAAATGTAATTTTTTTAAAAACAAAGTTATATGAAAATGCTATCATATCTTATCTCAAACAATTTCATTATAATTTCATTTTTAAAAATATGAAATATTTTAACATAATTTGAAAAGTAGATTTTTTATAAACTAAAAATAATTAAAATTAATAGTTATAATTTGGAAATTTTTTAAAAATGATATTTTTTAAAAGGTTTGTTTTGGGAAAAAAATGTTTAAACTTTTTTGAAAAAAACAAAAACAAGTTTAAATACAAAGTTTATAAGTTGATATCATTGTTTTATAACTTATAGTCATTACTCATATGTAATATTTATCATATCTTATATTAGAATATTATTTTATAATTAATAAATTTTTATTTTATTTAATATTCTATTTATTTAAACCGTGTAATAGACGAGTTTATTATAACTAGTTATTTTAATAAAAAAATAACTTGAGGGAAACTTGTTATATTCTTAAGGCATCTACAATTCTTTTTTCCTACCTGAACTACACAACTCACTTTAATCTCACGCGATTCTCCACAATCTACTTCCTTTTATTATGAATCATTTCCATAATTATGCTTAAGTTTTTTTTTTTTGGTAATAAGTCAAATATTTTCTAAGGTAAATTAGAAAACAAGCATTTACTTTTAGAAAATATGATTAAATTATCATTTTAATTAACTCCATAATTTTATATGTTTCAATATTTTTTAATTTGCATACTTTTAAATCTTAAATTTTATTTATTATCAATTAAATTGTTCAATCTTGTATTTTTGAATATTAAAAAATAAAAATAAGACGAAGCTCCTAGCATCTAGGGTTTGCAAGAAGGCATCACCCCTTGAGGGTCCAAAAGATAAAGCCCTTAGGCAAAAATCTCATTACCATGTTGAAAACTTATTTGAAATTACTTTTGATCTACTCTGGTTGTTTGGTTCATTAAGTATTAGTTAAATACTTATTTGAAACTACTTAATTTTGATCTAGTCTGGTTGTTTGGTTCACTAGGTATCAATTGGAGCTCTATTAGTAGCAATTATGATCTGCATGCAAACAGCAAATATTTTACATGAAATTTATTGCATCAGTAGTAATTATACTATCAGTATGTTGCTATGATGACAATCAACTTAGGCTATCAATAACAACATGCATGTCATAAGCACCAACTACATCAACACAATGATTAGTACTAAGTGAGTCAATACTAAAGAAATTCCTACTTAAGAATATCCTGATGATAGAAGCTACTTCTGATAGTAGTCATATTACTGCCAATCGTTCTTAGCCTCCAACTCAAACACTTTCTCACGATGCATTGTATCATTGTAACTAAACATTGTGATGGATCCCTAACTTTGAAAATGACACTTTTTGGTTTATTTTACACACATGTATTACATTATATATGTCCATACCAAAAATATACACTTATACTTATTTCATTTAGGATTATCAGAATAAAAAATCAAGTACAATATAGTTATTTCATTTGAGAATCGTTCATATACGATTAGAAGAAATGCCAACAATAATCTAAACTATAGAAGTCTAGATAACACTATAAGAGATACCAACACTAATCTAAACTATAAAAATCTAGAAAACAATATAAAACAGATCTGGATACTTAACAAGTATATAGAATCATCATTTGAGTTACATATTAGTTTTTGGGAAATATTGTATTACACTACATTATATTACATTACGTTACATTACGTTACATAACTTTACATTAAGTTACATTACGTTACATTAGACTACATTACATTAATTACATTCCTCATCTCTTTGTGTTTTTTTTCCCTTATTTAACCCAAATTATGACACCTGACATGCTCATATTTTTTGGATTTCGTTTTATCTTAAAACATTAAAATATAATGTTTTATACAATTCTAAATGTAGCGTATCGTTATTTCAATATTAATTTTGATGTAAAACTTTTCAAAAAATAATGTGTTTTATGACACTTAGTGCACACATACTTTTCCCTTTGGCTTTTTTGTTTTTCTCCTATTTTAATCTATTTTTTGATATAAATTTCATTCAAAATCAAATTTTCATGATAAATTTTAAGTCATTAAAACATAAACGTACAAGCTGTCAAAGTTGCTTCAAGGTTTCATATTTTATATTTTTTTTCTCTTATGACCTTTATAATATGATATTTTTTAAATCCTGGATTTTTGCTTCAGCACGGTCTTTTATCAATGCTTCGATGTTAATATTTTTCATCGATGAATGTTAATAGTCAAGTCGCCAAAACCGAAGCTCAGAAATTTTAACACACTCGTCGTAGTTTACGGTTTTCACCCGCTAGCTTCTTTGTATAAATCCACAAAAGGATAGTTTGGTGGTAAAAAGTATGTTCATCAACCAAGTGATTATGGGTTTAAATCTTGCGATGTGTAGGTTTGATGAATATTCTTTTGGTAATAAAAATTGCTGTTAAAAAAGCGTTTTCTTTGTATGAATCAAAATGCAATTTTCAAGGTCGTCTCTTAGAAATATATCTCATTCCTCATCATTCACCAACCAACTGAACCCCTACATCAATTTCTACTTGATTTTAATTTTTTCATCATATGAAGTGGACCAATTCGATAACTTCAAAGAATTTTGACACTTTCTTGGCACTAACATCTGAAAGTAGTTGTTCAAATTAACACGTCTAAGAAATTAACATAGACAATGACAAAAATGTGGGGTCCTTTAAGCTTTCCTCTTGTCTTGGTACCCTTGTCATTGTCTCCCTTCGTACAAGTTACGCACAATGGCCTTCTTTGACGGGAAGATGTTTCTTTATTGAATGTAGCTTAAGTTCTTCTCAGTCAGTAATTCCTTTTTAGCATTGAATACGAACGGGGTGGACTTACCTTATTGATAAGGGGTCACCCACACCCCATGAAAAAATAAGTTTAACAACCAATCTACGATCCGATCCTGACTAACCTCCATGTATATTTGACAACGATCTTCATGAATTTTCGAGAACAACCCTCATGAAAATTTAACATTAACTCTCAACAAAATTTATTTTTATATTGAAAATTTTTTACTGATGCAAACCTATTATACACTAGTTAGCAAATATAAAACAATTAATTTTGATATTTCAGCACATTCTAAACAAACCAATATTAGTAATTTAAGTCCAAACTAAACAATTGATTACTAAACCCATTTAAATATTGACTTATTAAGTCCATATAACTAAACCCATTTATTTTTATAACTTAACACATTTACATTTTGAATCAAGTAATAATAAAAAACAAATCGTCCTTTGTTTCGCACTCACATAATCAACGAGACAAAATTAAATGGTCGTACTAAATTTGATTTTATCTTTTTACTGTATGACCCAAATCAACTTGAATCGGTTCGAAAAAATTTAATATTGAGCTATAACAAAAAAAAAACCACGGAAACAGATAACATAATTCATAACTTTTTTGTTATTTTAATTATTAAGATATTATGTAAGTATTTGATACATATATGTTAAGCATACATACAAGAATGAAGAGTCTTACGTATACGTAACTCTACGTCGAATGAAAATGGTTACGTATACATAACCTATGTGTAACGTATATGGAAAACCATGCTACGATTTTCATTTGATCGATATCCTTATTTATATATACTCACACATATATATAAAGGGTAGTGATAAAAAATTTATATATTATGTGACCGGTTTCATTGGTTTTATCTAGTTTTCTCATAACATTTTGGTTTTCTTAGGATATATCCCTCCTATATATACATATACAGTGGCGGATCTATTAAGGAGTGAGGGGTAGCCTCCGCTACCCCTCAACTTTTTACGCGTAGTTTTAAAAAAAAAAAAAAATTTACGTTTTTATGTTACAAATTTTTTTTTAAGGTTTTACGTTACCCCTGAGAAAATATTATGTTACCCCTGAGAAAATATCATGTTACCCCTAAAATTTTTTAAACTCAAAACTTTATAGAAAATTTTAAATTTTATAAAAAGTAGTCTAATATTTTATAAAAATATTATAACAAATCAACCCAATTACCCAAAATACCCATTCAAAAGCCCCAATGTTAATTAAGCCCAAAATTTTCTTTAGCCCAATTAATTTTTAAAAGCCCAAATTGTTATAAAACATAAAAACTCAATTATTTACAATTATAAAACATAAAAACCCAACTAAATATCAAAATCGCCCCCCCCCCCCAAAAAAAAAAAAAAAAAAAAACCCATATGAGCTGCTGGTCGTTGTTGCTCCTCCTCGTCGCTGCCGTCGCTGCTCACCCTGCTCCGTGCTAACATTCTGCTTGAATCTTGATTGCTTTGAAGTTAAAGGTATTTTTTCTATTTTCTAGGTTTAAGTATTATTTACAAGATTTCAAGAGTAAGAGATTGATTAATTGTTATTTAATTTAATTTTTAGGGTTTATTGACAATTTAAGGATTTGTATTGACAATTAGGGATTTGTAATGTTATTGTGAATTTGATTTAGTTTTTAGGTTTTATTGGCAATTAGGAGATTGATTAATGATTAATGAATTTGTAATGTTATTTGGAAGATGAAATTAGGGATTTGGAGATGTATTTGATTTAAAATTTTATGAATTTGAATTGTGTTATTTGGTTAATAACTAACTAAACAACTAACAAACCCAAAATACCAAATAACATTAATAACTTAATAAGTTAATAACTAACAAGTAACATGACCAAAATTATAATAAGCCCAAAATTTAAATAACTAAACAACTAACAAACCCAAAATACCAAATAACATGACCAAAATTATAATAAGCCCAAAAATTAAATAACTTAAAAACCTAACAAGTTTACAAGCTCAAATACTCATTACCCAAACTAAACAACTTAAAAAAAAAAATAACTAGTTATACCCATAACCCTCGCCGCCTCACCCTGTCGCTGATCACCCAACAAACTTTGTTCCTATCGCCAACCAACCATCACCTGACCAGAGTGACCGCCCCCTGCTACCCGCCGTTCTGCTTTTGCGGTGGTATTTATATAAATGTACGGTAAAAAAAAAATTTTACGTTACCCCTGAACTTTTCTTCTAGATTCGCCACTATATATATATATATATATATATATATATATATATATATATATATATATATATATATATATATATATATATAGGGGAGGGTTTCAATGAAAACCATATTATAATTGAAAACCGAAAAAACCATTTATTCACCATTGATCTTTTTGATCTATGGTTGAGATTAATTAATGGCATTTTGGTAATTAAATGGAAGATTATAAGTGTTTAAATAGGCATTAAGGGTAAAATAGGAAGAACAAAAAATAATTAACTTGGTAACAACCACATATAATTAAAAAAATTCCTAAATTTACTCACATCTTCCTTTTTTCTCTCACCTCTCACCTCTCTCTTATATTTAAATGATATTTAAATAATCAAATTTACTATTTTTATACTTTAAATTGAAAAATTAGATAATCATTGTTTTTCTAAAATAAAAGACAACTAAACTAAACAAAATGACTAGTTATGCATGCATCACACTCTGTTACGTATGCATAACATTGTGTGTTACGTATATGTAACATTGTCATACATATGTGTAAAATTAATACACGTAACAGTGGTACATAACATAACAACAGAGTTACATATATGTAGCAACAATGTTACATACATATGATTATGATAAAACTGAAAATCTTCATGTTCTTCGTGTTCGCCTTGTTCATCATGTTTTAGTGTTTGTTTTATTCGTTTTCCTTACATATATGTACCCCAAATGCTTTAATAAAAGTAAATCCTTTAAACTAACCATTATCTTCCTCAATTCATCTTTTTTTTACCCTGCATACTTCTTTCACGTCCAATTCATTGCTATATTGCATGATACGTATGTGTAATCAAGGAAATCAATAAAGAATACATGTAAAGAAAAGTTACATTCAGCTACGTAACAAAACCATTATGTATACATAATCGTAGTGTTTATCATCCACACTGTGTTCTTTGTCATCATATCCTCTTCGCATTTTCACTTTGTTCTTCATTTTCTTCATCTTCTTTTCAGATCCATCTAATTGTTACATTCTGTGATAGTATATGTAATCAAGGAAATAGAGAAAGAAAAGATGTAGAAGCAAAAGTTAACGTCGGTAGTGGTACGTATCTGTTACAGAAGTGTTACGTATACGTAACACTAGTGTACGTATATTAATTGTTTTCTTCATCGTCATCTTCGCCAATGATCGTAATCTTCTTTGATGCTTACTAATATTTGACCCATAATCAGCATCATTCATTAATATGAGCAATTGATGAAGGTCATCACCATCTTCATCGTTATGTGGTAGAAGTATTCATCTTAATCTTTCATTTTTAAAGAATCAAATCATGTCAAGAGAATCAAGCACCACCACCATTTATGATTAATTTAATTCAAAAGCATAACCACCATTTGATTTTGAATGATGATTAAATCATGTTCAATGAATCTTCAAAGCTAAGAAATTAGAAAAGATGAATAACAAATTAGAAAAGACATACGGTGAAGAAGATCATCTCATAAATTAAATAAATAATATAATGGATTTGGTCAACTCATAAACTAAATAAGAAGAAAAATTAGAAGTTATAAAAGCTACCAAAATTAAAGGGTGTTAAAATTACCATACTAACCTTTTAAATAAAAAAATTAAAATTAAAAGAAAATTTTTTCATTGGTTGAGAGTGATTTTCATGATTTTTAATTATAGAGGTGGTTTTCATTTGATCCCTATATATATATATTTAACAACATACAATTTTATTAAATACTAACAAGATTCTAGATGGCAGAATTATAATGAAAACAAGATTTAATGAAAGATATGAAAACAACACCGGCCCTTCCACTCCAAGAGTGGCATTTTCCCCGTATTCTTTACCCACAAAAACAAATTTGCTTTGATATCTTCAATCACATTCGATTCCTTGCCTTACAAATGAACCAAAAGGAGGCAAGAATAATTACATGGCATGATCTTTTATATTGGAGATGTGTCAAGGAGGAAAGACCATTTTAGACTCACCCTATGCAGCATGAAAGAGCCCATGTGGTACCCTATCACGTGGCTTACTGCTCGTGTAGGCAAGATAGGACTGGAGATGAAGGGCGTGATGGACTTAGCACGAGTGGGTTCATAAGCACAATAATTTGACCACTCATGGGCACAACATCGCTAGCCATTGAAAATGGCTATTTGTCAAGAAAAATATAATTAATTGATTTAATTAATTAACCCTATAAGTACACTACTTTTTATATTAAAATTTTATACATTTTCTACTACTACCACCTTAGACCTTACACATTTTCTAAGATATAATGTCATTTTCATCTATCATTTTGTTCATCTTTAAATCCCTCCGTGGGTCATGAGTTATTTAATGGTGAGGTTCATGTTCACATCAAAGATGAGTGCAAGTTAAACAAATAAAAAAAGTATCATGGCATACTCTCTACTCTTATGTTGTTTCTGTTGTTGTCGTCGTCATCATCTGCACCCGAATGATGATAAATGAGGATATTTAAAAATAACTCATGAATAGGAAAGAAATGATATCGAATGGGCATTTGCATCTTGAAAAAGAAATGACACACGTTACGAATCTCTCGCGCATGTGACATAAAAAGAAAATCTAGAACACAATTTATGCTTATTTAGTTTTACATAATATAATATTAAATGATAAAGGATGCACAATTTGTCAAAACTATGAACAAGACATCACCATATTTGCAGGGCTTAACGAAGAACAAAGACAAGTAAGTCGTATGAAAATACGTAATAGAGTAATGCATAATAACCTTATAGGCGATTTGAACATTTATAGATAAATCGTGAAGTTTAAAATATACTGATAAATTTTCTTTTACTCTGTACATTCAATTATTTTGTAATGTTTTGAAAAACTAAGTGCTAATATTATTGTTTTTTTATATTCTATTTAGTTGATATATAATATTTGATTAAAATTAAATAAGAATAATAATTAATGATTAACTAAGCCTCAAAAAATTTGTGATCACTATAACACCATTGCACATATTTCATTATCAAACCACTATTTTTGTGATCTTTTATATTACAACACTTTCTATCAATATAACTACTCTACACAGGATCTTAGAGGTAAGAAGTTACCATAAAAAAAAGTTCAATGGTTTATTTCTTGTGTATATTAATTAAGGATATTATTCAAGGGTGGGTCTATGTTGGTGAAATTGAATTCACCATATTATATTGAATTTTCGTGAACATGTAGAGATGTATGTACGGGTTTTTCGAGAAATATAGATGATATTTTTGAAAATAACTTCATATGATATTTTTTTGATAAAATGGCAAACTTAAATTGAAGTATAAGAAGAAAAGTGAAACAAAAGGTTTACTGGAATTTATTGTTATAAATACTTCAAACTTGAAACAAAAACTGAAGTAGAGAAACCCTAAAATTATTTGAAAAAGATAAAATATATATTTTATATAGTTTTAAGATAATAGCTCTTGTATTTTCTTCATTAACTATTTACAAATAGTCAAAACTTACTTTTCTTAAAATATATGAAATACTTAATAATAATTAGTTTTTAAGTCTATTTATTTATTTTTAATGTGTTTCTTTATGTGATTTAGCTTAATAATTTCTTTTTTTCATTTTCTTTTATTTAGTTAATTTAATACTATTATTTATGTTACTTAGCTTAAAATTTTCTTGTTTTTTTAATTTAGATTATAATTTTAGTTAATTTGTTACCTTCATTTATTCATCTTTTATATCTTATTATTATTTTCATCACTGACTATATATATTGTTATGTGAAAAAAAATATGAGTTTTGTAACATTAATAAGGTAAGTGATCTTGCAAAAAGGATAGTATAAACAAGAACACACATTCATTATCTGTTGGTCTATCATTTAGTAAAGTTATCACTAGCTTTACTCGTTACAACAGCACGTGTTTTATGCAACATTTCGTATCATATTTGTATTATATGACCACCCTGACCCATCGCATAAATTCTTAATTTTTGCTTTTATAAAATTAAAGCATTTTAATATAGTGATCCCATAAAAATAAATTCCTAGATTTGCCGATGACATTATTAGTGATTTATAGTATAATCAGGGGGCACATGGTCATTAATTGTATAAAATCGGGGGACCATTGTTATTTGTAGTATAAATTAGGGCATGTTAGAAATATTTCATGAAACCCAAATAGAGGGGTGTAAACGAGCCGAGTCTGAGCCTTATACTACTCGAGTTTGGCTTGTTGAATTTTTTCTAAGCTTCAAATCGAGCTCGAGCTTAAGCTCAAATTGAGTCTATTATTCATAAATCGAGCTTGACTCGCAAGGTGGAACTAAACTTTATATTGATTCGGTTAGGCTTGAAAAGTTGGGTGCAAACTATAAAGAGCTAAAGCTTAATTCGAGATCATTTATAGAATCCTTAAACAAGACAAAGCTTGGCTCGACCTCTATTAGCTTTACTCTGCTTAATAATATTAAAAAATAGATACCGATACCGCGCGTTGCTGCAGCTATGCAAGCCGTGAACTGTTCAGCTAGTAAACAGTTTAACCGTCGGTGAGGTGCGAGGGCCTAGAATCTAGTTTCTTACGGTTCGTGTATTGGCAAAACACATTTGTTTTATGACTATTTATCTTCCACATAACATCACATTAAAACTATCATAAATTTTTATCGACCGCACAAGGAAGGTTTTAGTGCTAGTCGTGATACGTTTTTAGGGGCTGTACAAAAAATTGAGAATGTGCAGCTACGTAAAAGAATTGGCCATTTAATATATAGCACTTTAATGAAGATATATTAAACTCTAAAATAACAGAGACCCATGAAGGATTATAAGAAGAAAAAAAAAAAGCATTCATAGGTCAACCCAATCCTACCCGTATGAAAAATACACGTATCAACATGCTAACCCACCCACGCACCCATCAGACGTCGTTAATAATCTACCTAGTAAGTACAATATACTTTGAAGCCCCTTTTGTTCTCCCTGAAATCGATTCATTCACTTTGAAACAACGGCTAGGATATCAATCTCTTTGTTATATTACCTAACTTATGCTACTTTTGTCTGATCTAGCTTTAAACAAATATAATGAATTAATAAGACAACTTAGCGTACCAAAATTCATGCTATTGATATTGTTATCAAAATAAACGAAATGTTAAGCAATTCCCTATTCAAAGTAGCAATGCAACTAGATAAAACTATCTAGTCTGACATTTTAACCCTATAAAATTCATTGCCTATCAGTAAATAAAGGTTCAAACGTGACTATATAACATAAATAGGAGCAGATGGTGTAGTTGAATAGATACATGGTTTTTTAATTGTTCACATATAAAGTAAAGATGCATACCGAGGTTTGTCTCTCCTTATAGAGAGAGGCCCTGGTTGAGATGTTGGAGCTGATGATTAATCCCAAAACCTTCAAATAGTACAAAAGTTAAAAAGAACACTCACAACCATATAGTTCTAAACATTACAAACAAAGGAACAAAATCAGATGAACAACAAGAACAAAAACTATAATAAAAACCAGGTAAAATATTATCGTTTTATTATTTAAAACATTACACAACATAATAAAAAAAAACCAACGTAGGCATAATACAGATGTCATATACATCAACAAATATGTGACTCATTGATCAACAAAAAGCAACATTAATTAATTTCAAAAGACCCATACAAACACATGCATTTTTCTACGATGAAGCTAAAATTAGTAGGTCTTTTGCAAAGAGATAGCAACATATATGATTGCCTCACAAATTGGCAATAACCAACTAATGCACCTGTTAGAAGTAAAAATTATGGTACTTTTCAAAATCTTCTACAACTCCAATGAACAAAAAAAAACAACACTTGAGCAATCTACACACATTAATTAACATTGCAAATTAGGAACAAACAATACTTAAGTACAGTACTTACAAATCAACATTACCCAGCAACATGCATCAACCAACATAAAACCAAAATCACAACCAAAATGTGAAATTCTCTAACACAGAAATGAACAACAACATTACCCAGCAACATGCATCAGCCAACATAAAACAAAATCACAACCAATATATGAAGTTCTCTAACACAGCAATCAACAACTCAGACCAAGCAAAATGCACAAGCTGAGATAAAAAAATAAAAAAATAAAAAAAAAACAACCAACTCTCATCCATGTAGTACCCAACATACATTCAAGATCAAAACCCGACCTAACACATAGTCATGGTTCTCATCCATGGCAATCGATACTTCAAAACCAAGAAAACAGACAAAGTAAGACGAATGAAAACTAAAATCAACAACACATAACAACATGCAGCAACTAAGATACATGAAAAAGAAATCCCTGAACCAAAGTTAAACGCAGCATAAATTCATGAGTATAATATCTTAATCCATATATGCATAGGTGTGTCTAACTATAGTAAAACTATTGGGTCGTTTATCTAATTAGTCGAAAGTTAAAAAGTCAAAGTATGTAAGGTTATGTATGTTTAAGGGTTAGGTATGTCAAAACATAAATGTGTTAAGTACCACAAAGGGTATATATATGTGGTCAAAGTGTTTGTAGTAACACAATCAATCTATATTCAATCATACGTATTGTTTGTTCATATTCTCTCAAGTTTCATAATCATATTCATATTCAAGATCATCAATACAAGAGCCTAATCGATCCTAAAGGGCCAACAATTCAAACCCAAATCCAAAGCCATGAAGTACAAAAAACTAAAGACAACAATATGCATATCAAAATCGAAAAGCACAAACCTAAACTGCGAAACGCCGACAAACGCCGAAAGCTCGATAATCACACAAAGAAAGCATGAATCCGTAGAAATGCAAAACGTACGACCCTTTTAAAGGAACAAATTTTTAAACACACGTCAAAGTCACGTGTCCGGAGGCTAAAATCAGCAGCAACATAAAATATTATTTCCAAAACTAACCTAAAAATAGCATGAAAAATAAAAAAAAAATAAAACAAAAAACATCACAGGAAGTGAAAAAACGAAAACAGTTGATGTCTGATCAAGAAATTTAATCGTAAAAATATATATAATGGATTCAATCATACTTTGACCAAAATCGCTCAATCGGAGATGAACCATTTTCTCCAATTTCACCATAGATATTAAAGATCCGATGATGGTATCTCAAGCCACCGACAATCGGAGATGAACCGTTTTATCCAATTTCACCATAGATATCAAAGATTCGATGTTGATATCTCAAAGCAGCTACCGATGAAGGTTAAATCCGTATATTTCTTGGGTGATGGGAAGAAATTACTGATCTGGGTTTCCTCAAATTTTAGAGGCAGTGAGAAGTGAAGGAAGCCATCTGATAAAGTAAGGAGCAGGTGAAGGTGAAGAAGAAGCCAGAGGACTTTTTTGCAATATGATAAACTTATTGGTTAAAAAGTCAAAAACGAAAACTTTACTGTCGCCACCGACAAAACCTTTTAATATATATTATATAATTCCATTGAGTCAATAAATCTTATGTTGTAGGTTTGACCAATTGAGCATCGAAAAGGAAGCTACTGAGATGCTAAAGGAAAAGGAGTATAGTTCTTTCTAACACTTATATATTTAATACATGCTAATAAAAATAGTTTTAAATTGTATATACTTATAGTAGTTCTGACTGTATATACATATATCAAGGATATCAGATATATTCGTTGTTATGACCTCTATGTAATTTCAATTGTATGATAGTACATAATTCTCGAATATATGTGTCTATATAGTCCGTCTGAACTAGATGTATGTAGTGCCAAGACCTCGTGTATAAAGTCAAGTTATGTTTTACTAAGTCATTGTATTGTACCAATTATAACTTGTTTGGTTTCTTAAGTATTATACTTTTTACATAATGAATAATTAAGATTTTTCATTATATAAGAATGATATCAATCAGTTATATTTTCACCTATTTTCGATGACTGTGATACTTTTAACCCATTTAGCTCTTTAATTAAAACCCACCAACCAAGTTAAGAAGTCTACTAAGTGAATACTAACCTCATCTCATTTGACACGTTTAGCGCCACTTAGTTGGTCAATGCTGTTAAAGTGGGTCAAAGTTGGTCAAACAAGGCAAAGCTGGTCAATGGGCCTTAAAAGTATATTAGAACAAAATGTGATATGGGTAAAATTTTAAACTTGAGTAGCATAAGCCAATTATCACAGTTGATCCGTTGGAAACCCAAAAATAGTCTTAGATAATTAAAGATAACATTTAGATAATCACTGGGTCAAAAGAATTAAAAAATGAGCAAATAGCCAAATACATCTTATATTGTAGGTTTAACTAGTTGAGCATCAAAAAAGAAGCTACTGAGATACTAAAGGAAAAGGGGTGAGTTCTTTCAAACACTTTAATACTTAATACATGCTAATAAAAATAGTTTTAATGTAAAATTCTTGATATATATTTTGCATTGTATTATTTGTAGTAGTTCTAACTGTATTTGCACATATCAGGGATATCGGATATATTAGTTGTTACGACCTCTATTTTATTTCAATTGTAAGCTAGTACATAAATCTCGAATAGATGTGTCTAGATAGGCCGCCTGAACTAAAAGTATGCAGTGCAAAGAGCTAGTGTATAAAGTCAAGTAATGTTTTACTAAGTCATTGTATTGTACTAATTATAACTTATTTTGGTTACTTAAGTATTATACTATTTACTTAATGAATAATTAAGATTTTTCGTTATGAAGAATGATATCAATCAGTTACATCTTCACCTATTTTCGATGGGTGTGATAATTGTTAACCAATTTCGCTCATTAATTAAAACCCACCAACCATGTTAAGAAGTTTAGTGAATACTACCCCTCATCCCATTTGACATGTTTAGCACCACCAAGCAGGATCGATACTAGCCCTTTGTATATAGGGTTCCAAACCTACGCTTCTTCAAATATCACATCCTAGTACGGGGTTTAAAGCTTAATTAAGAGAAAGTGAAAAGAAAAAAGGTGTGCTAGCTACAATCAAATGAGTCGTTAAATGAGTCGTGTTTGGGCTATACAATTTAAGTGTCTTCAAATAAGCATTAATGCTTTTGGCAAGAATAAAAATGTGTCGTATTTGGAATGAACATTTAACGTAGCATCCTAAGACCCCTCAACCTAACACGATCAACACCTCTAATTCAAACACAAAGAAAAATAAATAATAATAAACACCACTCCTGAATCAAGAACCAAGTTGGCAAATAACGTAAAACAAACTTTTCAATACTGACGGATACTTGAAAATACTCAAATCTTATTAGACTCAAACAGATACTAAAAAAGATGAATAAATTCATATATCTAAACTATAAGATTTCATGAGAACACTAACCAAAATGAACAAGCACTAAATACTAACAAGATATTGAACTAGACAAGATCAATACATCAAGAACCCTAGTTCTAACAATGCCACAAACTCTATTAAGACTGAGAGAAACGGAAATGAAGACGCATGAAGACCGAGGTCTTCTAGGCAAATAAAGATACTATATAATGGGGCACCACACTCACATGAACTCCTAATCGATCTAATATAGACTCGATAAAAGGAAGAAGATGAAGCCTGTGTTGTGGAAGAGATGAAAGAGAATATATCACATTCGGTTTTTAATCTAGATTGCTGAGGAATAATTTAAAATAAAAACTTTCAAACCTGATGCATGCAACCATCGAGCTTCCACCGCTATACAGCTTTTTGACAAATATCATTTTAACCCATATCTTTATCATCGCCCTCATATTATTACTATTCTTAAAATGAAAATTTGTAGCATATAACGCAAATGTCTATAAAACAGTTAACAAGTAAAGTAGATAACATGTCACACATTTCTGAGTTACTTTTCACCTTTTAACATAAAATACGTAACTAAGTTATTCTACAAGAAACAAAATACCTCTTGAAAAGAAGTACAGCAATAAACACGTCTATGACCCATCAGGTTTCACCGAGCCCACCAAGTTGACTCACATTTGTTTACTGTAAACCCAACCACGAATGTTATTGTTAGTTTCCATCGCGTATTTTCTTTGTTGTGTCAAAAATTCATACCCTAACATCGATAATTAGAACACGGAACCAAAAATAACTGGTGAAACAAAAACCAACAAAAACTACTCTTACAACCATTAAACCTAGCTATCTATATCAGGAACTGGAGTGGCACACTAGTCGAACTAATGCCTTTTATTGTACTTGTTATTGAGGCCCATTCACATGACCTTTAACCTCCTTACAAAATATCACTTGATTAAATTCTCTGCCCACTGTAACAATCTAAGCCCATACATGTGGAGCCCAACCTTCTACACAGCCCATATCATTATGTTTAGTTATAGCATGAAAAAATGATTAGCAACTATACAAATTGTAGCTTGATAATAACAACATAAATTAACGTTTCCCAAATTCTTCAATATCAATTCTTTAAGCAAACTGAGCACTTACTTGATAGCAGGTTAAAGCCATTGACATAGACTTACTCTTCCTCTACACAAGACTCGGAAACACAAACTATAAGTAGGGTTAAAGAATTTTATAAACGACACATGACATGAATTTCATGAAATTTAGTTTACCTAAAAAGGGTTCAAGTGAAATTTGTGTCAAACCCATTACCCGTATCACATCAACCTTGCAAATTGTTTTTTTTTTTTCTTTTTTCTTTTAAGGGGTATTTCATTTTAAAACTTAGGCTGGTTGGTTATTTTGTTTTAGAACTTAGAAGTTAAAGGGAAATGGATGATGAACTATAGTCTATAGTTTTAAGCATATAAATACTTGTAGGGGTCGGTTACTATACAAAGTATAATTTACATGTGAAGCATAAAAACTCATCAGGGCATGACACGTTTTTTGACAGAGAGGTAATTTTGTCCACAACATAATTACGTATATAATGTATATTAATACGTAAGTTATATTTATTATTATGCAAGTTATATTTATTGTTACGCACAGTAATATTGCTCACGTTATGGAAAATAATTACGCAAGTTATATAATAATTACGCAAGTTGTGTTCATAATCACGCAAGTTATATTTATAATTACGCAATTAATAATTACATAAGTTATACGCACACCACATAGACGTTTTAAAAAATAGTATAACAATACTATACTCAAAATAAAGAGAATAAAATTCTTGATTTTATGGTGTAAATTTTTTTTAAAAAATCAAGTCGTATGAAAAAGTTATATGTGTTTAAAAAATCTGGGAGAATTTGAAAAAAAAAAATCAATAATTGTAGGTTATTATTTCCAATCCTACCCCTCCAGCCCCCCTTCTATGCGTGATTATTACATATTTAATCTAAAGCGTTCAATCATTAGATCAATGATTAATATCATGCTTCTCACAAAAACAGCATTTTGTATAGTAAACTTTTCCAATATTTGTACATGTAACATGAGAAAAAAAGCTTAGAGTTTACAGCGAAGCGTTTTTGAGAAGTAATTTGTTTGTATTTGAATTTAAGAGACGATTACGAAACTCTATGATTGTGTACCTTATAACCTTAACAAACTCTTTGTCCGCTAAACACAAGATTAAGTTTTTATTTAACAACAATTTTTTACTCCTAATACCACATACTTTGAACCAAATCACTCTTGTATGGGCTATCATTATTAATATCACTAAACTTATAACTCCATATCAAAGTGGACTAATTTACAAACTTTTAAATTAAATTACATTTTGATCGCTTAAATTATGAATGTTAATTTTACACCCTTGTACATATCTTTGATTGACAAAAAGATAGTCACCTGGAAATGGTAGTTAGCTAGCCTTTCAATGTTACTTAGTTGGCAAATTAAAATTGTACAAACAGGATGATGTAATTCAAAGTATAATAGCTTCAAAGATAAGCATTGCATTGCAGAACGTGTTTATATTAGTTTTGATTTCTAATCAAAACGAGTGAAATTCTCCCGCGCGTTACAATGAGTATTCTGTATAGTGTGAACTTGGCAAGGCAACACCTAAGCCATGAACCAAATGCGTTACAAATTGCCAAACACTTGGGATCATATCTTAACTTTTAAAAGTTAGAGACGAAATGTGAAGCTTTAACAAAACACAGGATGACCGTGTAAGTTACTCTAAGAGAAAATTATATAAATGGTCAATGTGCTTTGATCAGATTGTATGATTGGTATTCATACTTTAAAAATTGCATAGTCCAAACTTTTATATAGTTATTGCAAATTCGATCCCCAGATTTGACAAAAGTGTAAATTTGATCCAAACTTTTATGTGGGTATTACACTTTTGGTCACTAAAATTAAATTTAAAAGTTCGTTTAAAATTATTAAATGCATAAAAAATGAATGAATTTAATGTCAGGGACCAAACATGCAATAATTACACAAAAGTTTAAACTATGTTTGTAATTTTTAAAATTTGAGTACCAAACATGCAATTTGATTAAACCAGATGAACCATGTTTGCAATTTTCTCTTACTCTAACTTGTGTATGAAGCTAGGCCAATACATCATGTCTTGTAACATAGTTAGAAGTATATTTGAATCATTTCTCATAACTAACTTCATAGCGACAACTCGGCATTCAATGGTAGTTAGGTGCTTTAATCGTCTACAACCACAATTTTTAAGAAGCTTTGAAAAAACAGTTTGCCCAAGGGTTTAATTAATCCTCATTAAAACCAATGTTTGATTTCTCGCACAACTTAATAAAAAAAAATTAAACTAATTTTTTTAACAGCAATTAGCCATATCATATATAATAAAAAGGAGCTAACAAGAAGCTAAAAACCCATAAATACAAACAAAAACACAGAAAAACATGAAAAACAATAATACAAAAGAGATGCCATAAACATCAGCCAGGATCAAAGGGGAAGTTGGTTAGCGCAGTAATGCTTCCTTTCTTTCTGCTTGTCTTGAGCCATAAGGCCGTCATCACCTTTATGCCGCATATAACCTTATACGCCGATGGTTGTATATCTTTAAAAAGGATTTCATTTCTATATATGCTTCCATAAACTCCTAGTTGTTGTCATGAATATTTTTTAATAAAACAAAACTGAAATACTTAGAATATAATCAACATCCTCAAATATTTAGGATTGATTTCTGTCCCACCGATGGCGGTGAAGAAACTTCGATGAGTTTTTACGTGATGTCTCTTAGCTATGGAATGTACTATGACTGCAAGATCACATGCGAAATTAATAATACTGACTAGTCTGTCAAAAGAGAGAAAAAGGCTTGTCAAAAAGCATTTGTAACTAATCGTGTTAGTGATTTTGGTTTTGCGAATAAGTATCGAAGGAAACTATTATATATGAGAGTAGAGATTATGACATTACCCTCCTAGAGGCTATCCCTATACTGTTAAACTGTTGGGTGAGTATTTCTTATGTCATGTGGTTCAGGGTGAGTATTTCTTGTGCATGTGGTTCATCTCTCAAGACTTCATTAAAAGTAGGGGGAGTTTTTGGATTCAAGTCTCAGCTGTGAAAAAAAAGGGTTTCAAGTTGGGCCAGTGGATTTTCTCACCTAGTGATTTTCTCTCTGAGTGTGATCTCAGATTCAGGACTGATGGGGATGGACTGATGTACGAACTTCTCTTGAGGGTACGTGCTAGCCTAGTGCCCTAAGGTTCCGTACTCGAGACTCGAGTAATGGAGATGATCGGATAGGTGAGTCACCCGTCAGTGATCCAATTAGCCGTTCAAAAAAAAAGTATCTTGTTACTTTGTTTAGAACTGGTTATATTGTCACAAAGTGGTCCTCAACCAGATAAGTGTTATGACTCTAATCCAATTTGCGAATCGTTAATCCTATGTTTTATGGTACCGATGCCAGACCGTGGTTCTTGACACTTTGGTCCGAATTAGGGTCAAAACACACAAGAATACACACAGTAAAAGTTTTCACAAACTATTATACATATGAAGATGATACGAGAGATAGGTTTCATCAGAAAGTTTGGTGCAAGAAAGCATGCAACTTTCTGAATATGTTGGCGATGTTCCAGCAGCAGCATTCATCCTAACATACTTTGATTGCAACACATCTCCAAACACCAAAACAATATATATAAACACACACTATGCACACACCAACACACACACACACACTGATCACTTCACTCCACTTAACTTATTTACAGTCATGCAAAGCCCAAGAATAAAAACTAACCAAAAGAGTGCGAAAAACACCTGCTACAGCAATGATCATGCTGTTCGTTCGCCCACTAGACCTGTGAAAACAGTCTCCGCTTCTGTTACTATTAAAACAAAACCTTCGGTACGACCTTTTGATTAGTTAAATGTGATTGAGTTTGATGTATTATCGACGTTATAATGTCAGTAAGAAGTTTATTTAGTTGCAGGGTATCCCCACGAAGGCATCGGTGAAAGAAAACATGAAACCTGTGGATTTCAAACTACAAACAATGGCGAAAGAAAACACCAAGTCTGTGGATGTTAAACTTCAAACCAAAGAAAGAGCAGTTAAACGCGCTTTCTTTAACTATTCGGTTAGTTCTAGAGACAATACAAAAATATCTAGTGGTAAATGTGGATATCTTTTGTATTTCTTTAAACGTGTAGACGGTTTATATGCAGGTAGCAACAAAGCTCTATCTAATGGAGCAACAAAAGAGACAGATAGAGAGGATACAAAAGGCATGTATAGTTATAACTTGCAAGATTTGTGCGAAAACATCTGTCTTTTTGAATTTGCAGTTCCTTTTAGTAATATATAGTACAAAAACAGACAAAAAGATAGAACTTTAATAGATGTTGACATTTATATTGACAACAAAACCGAAACTTAAACCAGATGATCGAGGAAGAGGAAGTTCGTATGTTGAGAAAGGAGATGATCCCACGAGCTAAGTTAATGCCATTGTTTGATCGGCCTTTCATTCCACGAAGGTTGTAAGCGAATTCTAGAAAAGAATACTGATTGATATATGTACTTGCAGTTAGTTATGTTTGAGTAGTTAAATGATTTCTTTTCTGCAGATCTACAACTCCCACAAAAGTTGCAAAAAAGCAAAATTCTCAGGAAAAGCATCGAAACAGCTTTTCGTGCACACGCGAATTCTACAGCTTTGGAGAAAGTGAAGCACATTAATCATCATCCTCATTGATCTTGTATACACATGCCAATTAAGCTCATGTTTGTTGAGTTTTTAGCCTTTGATGAGGTGTTTAGACTTATAGAGAGTGGTTTTTTATGTCTTGAAGTGTTGAATCTAAGTAGGATTCTGTTGAATTTAAGTAGGATTCTGTTAGTAAGAATAAAGTGTTAGGTTGTGGGCTGGTGACCTGAAGACTAATAAGAAACTCTTTTTTTTCATTTTTTTTTCTGAGAGTTTGGTTTTTTATGTAATCATGTATTGGTTTTGACTTTTGAATGGAAATTTATGGATTTTTCTTCTCTTTATTATCACCAACCATTTATTTAATCTTCTCAAGCCACATAATTTGTTGCCACTTTTTAAAGAAATTGATTTACAATTAAAACTTGTTAAAATATCAATGATTGATTTGTAAATTTGATTGAGAAGTTGGGATGTGGTAATAGTAGTGGTGTCTACGATGGCGGTGAGCAGTGGTTTGGGCGGTGGCGGCAATGATGGTGGTAGCGCAAAGGCATGACAGTGTCGGCAATAAATTCTCGTGGTTTTAGCTCTCCAATCAAGCATGTTAACCCTTCAAATAATATTTCAATTCCAACTGTTTAATAAGTCAAACAGAAATAGAATTCAAGTTCCAATTTATAAAAGTTCTAGTGAAACAGACGATGACCCTGTATGCATTAACAGTTTAATAGGCCAAAGAGGTACAAAGAAGATTTCATATCCAATTTTATTGAACTCCAAAAGAATTCCTATGAAACACATGATGGCAATGTGTGAATTAGCATTTATTTTTTTTAATCCTTCCTGTTATTGACCCAATGTGGAGACAGAGTAGCCTTACTTGAATCAGAATTAGTAGTTTTTAATCCTTCTCACCCTGTTATTGACCCAAAATGTGGAGATAGGATATGTTTGTTCTTACCCTTCATCACTCATTTACGAATAACCATTAACCAATTCCTAGGGCATTTGGAGTATCAAGGGTGACTATAACAAATTCGGCCGTGAAGAATTTAATTCCAGCCAGTTCACTTTATTCATTTGTAAATACATATTTATCTGCCAATGTGGACTAGCCCATTTCGTAGAGTATTTGCCTTTTAAGGAGAAAGTTCTAGGTTCAATCCCAGGCATGGTTTAACTTTTTGTAGTTTAGAAGTAGGAGTAAAATATATTTGCTGTTAAAAATAAAAATTAAAAAAAAAAATACATATTTATCTTCTTCATAATTTCACAAATCAATTTGGGAATATGCACCCAAAAAAGTGTAGTATGAAGTGAGTTTAACTGACGCTAATGACTTAATAACATGATGCATTAGGACATAATATAGAGATGTGGCCAAAATCTTATCCTAGCCAAATAGCCACTAGCAGATATCACATAGGAAGCCAATGGTGGTAAAGATGTAGAAGACATGTTTATAACTGGACTGGACAAGAGTTCAATTACAAGCTACATTTTCAAACGAAACGAGTCGATATATGTCAAAAATTGAGTCTGTATAGTTCAAACTAACTACATATTATTGACCTAATAAACATAATTGAGAAGGTGACGGTTTCAACATCCTCACGACATGTAACTTGGTTCTTGTTACCTTTACGATTCACATTGGGCAGTAGCAGAAGCACCAGCCTAAATGAAACAGCATAGAACAGAAACTTCAACATAATCGTACAGACATACATGTCATGTGTGAGAGGAGAGAGAGAGAGTGTGTGTGTGTGTGTGCACGCCAAGTATTGTATGGAAATAACCTGTCAGAGTACTGTAGGTTGAATGTTGAGCTTCTATTCACACTTGATGGAGCGGTATATGTGTCGGACAAAGAACAGGGCAGCACGGAAACCAACCATCCCAAGCATGAGAAAGAAGCCATAACAGATGCAAGCCATGTAACCAAAGAAAAATGATGTTTGCATGAATCCCGACATGTCAGAACGCTCATAGTAGTAATACAAGCAATAACCAAAGATGAAAACCCCCGTTGAACCACCACAAAGAAAAGACCTGATAATATTACAAAACAAGTCAACTGTTGCACTAACAAAATCCCATAAGTCAAATGTCAAAATGAAACAATACTGATTATATAATAATACATACCTCCACCACCATTCATGGTCTTCAGCAGCAAGTTGGAAATAAGTCAATGCCACAGTGATAAAGGCGGTAACAATGAGGAGGATGATAAAAACTATAAATAAGATACTGTAAATTGTATATATCCTGTGGCCCCACACGCTTGCAAATATGTAGTAAAGCTCGATGTAGATTGCACTAAAAGGAAGAAAACCAGCCATGGCCATCTGAGGGATGGTTTTGCGGTACCAAGGCAAAGGTGGGATCTCTCTGGGATACTTTGTGGTGCGAACAGGTGCCTGAAACTCAGCTTTGCTGTTCTTTCCAGCAATACCTCCCAATACTAGTAATGGTGATGTCACCAATGTCCATATTAGAACAATCACAACAATTGTACCAAAGGGCAAGGCAGCAGTAGCAGTATAAGCGATGGCAACAGTATTTAGGAAGCAGAAAGTAAGAAAGAGGGGTCCACAAAACAGGCAGCCAGTCAACAGTAAGTTCCTCACCTGTTTCATTAAAACTGAAATATTAACATCGATTATTAATGTCTAAAAAATTTGATAATATGTAGAGTACCATACCCAGTTAGTTCCTTCTAGTTGGTGATAAAAGGAGGCTGCAGTGTAGCCAGCAATCCCAGATGTAAGTGCATATATGACAACCAGTGCTGTAAACAGAGCTCCTCGATTGTATGGATAAAATACCCCAACAAGAGCGAGTATAAATATAAAAAGTGCACTGAAAGAACAAAAAAGTAATCAATGATAAGATTTTAACAATCAATTTACTGAAAATAAGGTGTGATAAAATAAATAACAAGTGTTTTACTTACAGAGCAAATAGCTGGGTCCCAGAACCAAGGGCAGCAGCAAACAGGGACTTGTACTTTGGGTACCTGAAAACATCACCATGAATGTACTTCCACCCAGTTTCCTCTTGGTCATCAGCTGCCTCCTCATCATGAGCATACCTTTTTGGCAAATTTATAAGTAAGAGTGATCAACGGATAGTAGAAACCAAGAGAGTATATCAAAAATACATAAATTTAACTACTTACTTAACAAAGTCATTCTTAAGGACTCGCATAAGAATGGTAGCAAGGAAACCAGTTAAGAGGAGAACCGTCACACATGAGTTAATAATTGAAAACCAATGGATCTCCAGGTGATGTGGTTGGGAAGAAGACTGGGCATACTTCTCCATCCTAGTTTCATAAGGAACATTTGTTTCTTTCCACCTCACCGTGTACATAAATTCTACATCAACTTCCTTGTCTTCAGTGAGATCCACGACAGCATTAGGGTCAGCTTTTGCATTTATCTCAATCACACGATCGTTATTGTAGTGGATCTCAAAGTGAAGATGTTTGAACAGGTAATATTTTTCCTCATTAGGGTCAGTTTTGTCTTTTTCAACCTTCCCTAGAAAGCCCCAAAAAGGCAAGTCATCATAGTACATTTGAAAATAATAATCTTTCTTAACAGCACTTCGGAATTTAGATACTTCGTCTTTTGTCAGTGTTTTTCTGCAGACAATTTCAGAATCTTTGTCAACCATAAAGTCAAGCTTATAAGGAGCACTGACTAAACGATCTCCATTCAATACTTCACCAAGAGCTTCTGGTTTTTCCTTTAAATGAGCTGCAAACAGTATCACAACAGTGATGTAGAATGGCAAGAACAATAAGCTAAATCAACACAAATTAAACTAACAATGATAAACAATAAAAAAGAGAATAAGGTATCAAAGACAAGCTCACACACCTGGCAAACAGAAAGGTAGATCAAAAAACCGGTATGTCTCACTGTAGAAGAAAGAAAATAAATGAAATGAGTATTTAGAAAACAGACGTATAAAATAAATATGTTGCAACAAGCTGGAGTTCTAAGAGTTTAAACAAAATATGAGAACTATATATTTGGAAAACTAAACCCATTCTCTTCCTATAATCTTCAGGCCTATTCTATATGGCATGTCAAACTTCCCTGCTAAACTTTTTGATACATGCCAGCACTTGCAAAAAAGTTCCTCAACTTAACATATCATCTCACTTCACATAACTGAAAAGGCATCCTACATATACTAGTGATGAAATCATATGGCATCTACTGTTATAGGCAAGCTCAAATGACATTTGATACAAGGTCAAATACAGCCTTGCACATTTTCTTTATAATTTTCCTCATAATCGCCAATTTGAACTTTACAATTGATAGTCACTCACAAAGAGCACATCAAGTTTCGTAAAAGATAGCTCACAAAAGCATAAATTCATCAGACTTAATGCATCAAGAAAGAAAGTTCATTTATATTGGATTACTGATACATCAGCCTCTTGAAAACAGACTGAATTCGCAAGTTACCTAGCCAATTCGCAAATCGTATCGATCTGCAGACTTCCAATACATACACAAATTGTAAACTCAGCAGAAACATCAACAAACAGTCAAAAACCCAAATTAAGAACACTTAAAACCAGCCATAACTTAGATCCACCAAACCGACACCACAAAAACCCTAATTCCACCAAATCAGATACAAAAACCCTAATTCCACCAAATCAGATCCACAAATTCACAACCACCAGTAACAAGAACCACACGCTCAACACAAATCATACATCCAACCAACATACAGAATCAAATGCTTACCTAGGGTTATGAAAGGGGCCGACTTTGTTGGCGTACAAAGGAACTTCATCACCAAGTTTGTATTTGTGATCTGCACCTGATCGAACTTCCTCAACGCAAGACGCCACCAGCAGCGCCACCACAAACCACCATATCACCGACATTTTGCTCCGACGTCTGCTATGGTGGTGCTAGTAGATCCAATCTTCACATGTTGTGTGAATCTGTGTGTGAGGTTGCTTATATAGGCCTGCAACATTTGTTCAAGGGGGTTTTGTGTTGTTAGAAGAAAGGCATGAGAAGTTACATAAAAGGCCCACCAAGTTTGGGTTTTTTAACTTTTTGGCCACCATCTTTGTTATGAGGAATCACTAGCTATTTATAGGTTTAAGAGTTAGACACATGTTATCCCTAATAAGAGGGGTAGGGTGCTAATTGTTGGGCTAGCCAGTTTTTTGGTTAAAGTGTGCGACATAAATACTCATATTAAATTTTTTTTATTATAGTTTATTAAAAGATAAAGAGCAAGTGGCTGTCACATGATAAACTTTGGTCTGGTTGGGAATACTTATTTTGGTTGAAAATAACTTCTGACAAAAAGAACTTATTAACTTATGGTTTTTCAAAAGAAGTTTTTAAAAAAGTGTTTGGATTAGCTTATAAACTATAATTTCGTAAAATGACCAAAAGAGACATACTTTTAAAATGAGGGGAGTTAATAGGAGATAGTAAAGGGTATAATAGGAAATTAGACTAAAAATAGTTTTTAAAAGTTAATAAGTAACTCTCTTCTTGCTTTTCAAAACCTACTTTTTACCCTATATGAAAAGTCAGTTTAAAAAAACCTTTTGGGTTTGCCAAACACTTTTTTAACTTATTAACTTTTCTAAAATTAATAAGTCAAAAGTTGATTGCAAATAAGCAATCCTAAACACCCACCTTATAATTAGCTATTAGCAAATATCAACCAATGAGCATCATGTGATGTAGATAAGGATTGCAATTAATTATAATATTAACTAATAATTACAAGCATGGTTAATGTGGCAAGGTCATATTGTGGTCTTGGTCTTGGTCTTGATCTTCAAGAAATTGCATCCACCATCTCTCATATTCATTCAATTATAGCATATTTCGTTGTTTTTCACTGACTGATATTAAGTATTTTCTTATGTTTCTAGCCACCAACACGCCCTATCCTTTTTTAAGTGTTTTTAGGACTCATAAAAATCTCAAGAACTGCAAGAACAAACCCTAGCCACTAGTTTTATTTTATTTGTTTTTTATTGCATTTTATTTTAAAGGGTAAAAATATACTAACCCAATATGCGAGTTATAACTTCCTTATTTGTCTTTATTTATCAAGGAAGTTTTATATAATAGTCAGATATTTTTGGAGATGAGTACCATGAAATTTATGTTGTTGAAATTAAATCACTTTGTTTTGAAATCAAGTTACTTTGTTTTTATTTTGATATTCAAGAAAATAAGTATCTCCAATTTTTGAAATCAAATCACTTTGTTTTTGGAGCATATTTGAAGCTTTCCGTATGGGATTCTTCTAGATCTTTTCCTGCTCAAAACCATATCATACCTTGAGAATCAAAAATAAAAATTAAGGTTACAGGAAGAAGGCAATTTCGTGAGTTTAGTCTTGTTCATCGTGCAATTGAATTGTATATATTTTTTTAATTTTTGATAAGCATACACGTATATGTAATTCTTGAGGGTCTTCATAACAACAAATTTATTTAATTTTTTAGGACTTTGATGTCATCCAACAATCTTAGTCATATTAGTGTTCATTAGAGCGTTCATTTGAGTGTTTAGCAAAGTGTGGATGATATGCACAAGCGAGTTATGAATGATTAGTGTAACTTAGATAGTTTTATCAAGGAATTTGATGTTGAAGAAGATGATTATTGCATAAAAAATAAAATCAAAACATCTTGATTTCAGAGCATATTTCAAGCGTTCCAAGTGGAAAATTTTTAAGATCTTTTTCTATTTAAAAACCATTTGTTCAATTCTGCATAAATTCTCCTACCCAAGCATTATTAGAAATCTAAATCAAGCTTTCTAGAAGAAAAGGGTTACATGATCTTAGTGTGTTCATCATTGATGTAATTGATTCGTATATATGTATTTAGTAACATGATTCAGTGTGTTCAAAACTAAAATCAAATTAGTATGTAACTTTTGAAGGTTGTTTGCAGTTATCGATCAAAGGAACAAAGGTTCAAAGTGACAAAGATGAAGACTATGATGATGAAGATGATGTCGTTGATGAAGATGACGATGAAGATGTAAAAGGGTTTTGATTTTTGTTCCTTTTGAAGATGACAAGGACGAAAAAGATGATGTTAGTGATGAAGTTATCTGCTCGATAATCATACTAGGCCTATTCTTGATGTATGATTTTGGTTTTAAATAACCAAAAACTCTTTAAGATTATAAAGTGGTACGACTTACATATATGTATACAAATTTACCTTTACGTAAACTTATATGTAAACTTGTTTTTCATATATGTAAATCTAGTATAATTATAGTTAATTTGCGTTACAAGTAAGATGTTATAAACTTTAATTTTAATTTTATGATAGTTATTTTCATTTACACATATGTAGAACTATTTTTATGTTATGTTATGTAGATTTGTTGCTGATTGGGTACTATTTTGGTAGTAAATTGGCTGTTGATTTGCTAGATTTTTTATGTTGAATTAGGAGCTTGACTAGGTGATGTTTTAGTAGATTTTTGTTGTTGTTATTGATAGATTCTACTAAATTAGGTGTTTTTATTGCAATTTACTAGATTTATGCTATAAGACTTGGTGTTATTTTACATATATGCAAACTATGTAAATCATACAACTTAACGAATAGATGTATATATGTATATGAGATCAAAAATCTTATGGATCTTTTGTTTCATAAACTTTGATGGTATAATGCATATAAATCATGCAAATTGATGATTCGATTCTGTGTAAGTGGCTATTACCAAACAAATTTACGTATATGTAAATTATACAATTTATGAACTGATGCATATGTGTATAAGTGACCAATAATCTTATGAATCTTTTGTATATAATAAATTTTATTTGGATCAACTTGTTTTGATGTACACATATGTAACAACACATATTCTATTCATACGTACTTCAAGATCTGATTGATGCTAATTTTCTTTTCTATATAGATTTCTAATAAGAGTTTAACGTATATGAATATTTTAGTACTTTATATATTGTTATTTAATCTATCTTACTACTTACATACATGTAAATTACCTCATAATATATATATATATATATATAAATGATTTGTTTTATTTGATTTAGGAATTATTTTAGAAATAAAGGTAAGACAGGGAGTAAAATAAAAGATTTTCTATATGTTTAGAAAGTTCTTAAAAGCTAATTGGTTCCAATTTACTAATATACCCTTTATCCGTAAATTACACAAATTAATTAATATATGAATTTATATTATTAACCTTTTCATTCTCAACGATGATTACTATAATAAACGGTTGATAAAAGTTCTGTGAGTTCTTATTTTAGAGAGAGTCATGTATGTAATATAGGGGAATGATCAAATATTAACCCTCTATTATTACGATAACCGTGCTAATTTTTCAAGATCAACTAAAATCATTATTTTTTGTTGTAACAACATCATTACACACATACCAAAATACGTTTTTATGTATATGTGTAAATTCGTAAGCGTAAAAAAGTTTACACTAGTGTAAATTGCATTTATATCTGTAAATATTTACGAGATGTAAGTGCGACTTACAATAACATAAATTTTTTTATACTTACGAATTTACACATATAAATAAAAGAAGATATTTTTGTATATGTGCAATGATGTTATCTTAACAAAAAAAATAATGATATTGATTGATCTTAAAGAGTTAACACGATTATCACAATAAAACAGAATTAACATTTGAACATTCCCCTATATATGTGTGTATATTTTAATTATAATGATGTTGTTCTCCTATATGTTTAAAACAAAACAAAATGAATAGTACATAAGGGTATTTTGGGTGTTTCCATGAAAATTACACGTGTCTTACTTGCATGTTTCCCTTTTCCCCTAGACAGAGACAATGATCTTCACTCGTGCTTAGAGCAGACAGAGAGAGAAAGAGGGAGAGAGAGAGAAGAGCTCTAAGCGCTAGAGTGGATTGCATGGTGAACAAGTTCTTGGCCTTTTATCAAATCCTCGCCTCTTATTTGTGGTTTTTATTTTATCATCGCTTCTTTATATGGCTGTTGTCCCTCCGCTCTTAATCAGGCTTTTCTAAGTCAACGGTGGTGGTGGTGCAACATTATCCCTGATCGTCGTCGCCCCAAGTCCGGTGTGGCAACGCCGTTGTTGCCACCATCGCATCCCCTGGGAAACATGCATTGGTGACACCATCATTGTGGCAGTGGTTCGTTATGTTTGACCCTTTTTTCTTCGATTTCTTTTTTGGTCTTCGATTGCCGTAGGTTTTATTCTTTGTATGGAAACATTAATCAAGTGAGGCGACCTTGTATTGATGCATGTTATAGAAACTCTTTTCTTCAAAAACAATTGAAGCATTAACCATAAATCAAGAGATTCTAATCGATTGACAAGGTATTTGTCTCTTTAAAACTCTAATTTACCATTTTGAAATGTTAACTTCTGGTTATATTTGAACGAACTGGTTGCTCTTTTGATATGATTTTATTCATTCTTTCGGTGACATATATAGCTAGTTTGACTAGCCCTGATTTGGTGAAGAGTTGTGATTTGACTATTGGGGTTTATCAATCTGATTTTGAACTTCAAATTTAGTTATCCGTTTTGAAGCTTTTTACTACACATGATGATGATGGTCTTCACTATTACCTAATCAATTTCAATTTTGCATGTGTTTAGCATGACTTGAATAATCAAAATCATGATAAGTTGATTAATTAAGATTAGAGAATTGTATAAGTGAGGTAATCAAAATCAATTTTAGTTTTGTATGTGATTAGTATCTATTTAGTTTTTTAACCCCTCTTGATTTTATTTCTAAACTTATTCGTTTTCGTTTCCTACAAGTGAAAATCTGGTGGCAGAGACAACCTTCACCACCGCTGATAACTACGACACAGAGCGTTCATGCTTCTTCTTCATGCTACCGATTCATCACCATCATTGAAGAGGTAATCTGTTTCAAGCTATGTCACTATAAATACTAAAAAGTAGTGTTTTTTTGTTCCTTATTTTTTGTTGTAGTATTGAAATATTTTTAACCATGTGGAGTTGATATGCTAAAACTCATATGACAGGTTAATATTTGGCTTTATTCAAGAATCAAAATGGAATCAAATAAACTCCAATTACATTTCTTGAATGATAAATTTTATGGGTACATGGTAAAAATTGTTTTTTTGATTACATGAAAAATGTTGCTCCAACTATATCTGTTACTAATAAGCATTGGAAACTCAGTTCTACAACTGCATTTGCAATTACAAAAGTATATATGAGAATGAAATATTTAACTTTATTGTTGAGCATATTCTTCTACAATTAAGAAGGTTTATACATCTGCAACTACTTTTTTCAACCACTGTTGCTTCTATTGTTATGGTGTTTTTTGTCATCATATATGTAGCTTATTCATGGTGATGCCATTTTTTAATAGTATTTTAGAGTATTCATGTTGTTCCACATGCACAATGGATGGGTTACTACTAGAAGGTTTTTTGGTGAACAAATGCTTTGATACATTTTTGCTATTGACTGAATATTAATCACTTAGCAGCAGGTTTAGAAGACTTCGGTTACTCAATGAATAGAAAAAGTTATAATCAAAGTATCTTAAGATAAACATCTAATTGTTAATATTTTTTTAATGCTGCCTTTTTACTTTTCAGATGTTATATCACTGTGTTGACACCATGGTGCAGGTGTTTGGTTGTGGCAACACCGTGGTCGCCACGACCAATGGTGGTGGTGGTTAGACATGGGCAAAAAAACCGGAACCAGTTTCAAAGAAAAACCGGTTTGGCCCAAACCGGTCCCAAACCGACCCGAACCGCCGGTTTGTATGCTGGTTTATAAACCCCACCCTCAAAACCGGTTTATAAACCGGTTTAAAAAGTTAAAAACCGGTTAAACCGGTCCTAAAAGCGGTTTATTAAAAAAAACCGGTTTCAAACCGTTCTAAATCGGTTTGACAGGTTTGAGTATCCGGTGAGCCAAACCGGTTTGCAACCCGAACCAGTTTGAAAAAAAAAACAGTTTGAACCCACGACAAAAAAGACCGGTTTGATTTTTAACCTGAGCCGGTTTGGGTAAAAAAACCGGTTTGTACACCTCCAATGGTGGTGGTTGTACATCTTTGCTGTTGTTGCAGCCCCTGTTTCATCCATTTAATGTAAGTGGAGGCAATGTGGTCCGAGCCTCCATTTTACCGTCCTTCAAGCGCGCAACGTGCGCTACTTATAAAACTAGTTTGTTTATAAGTACTCTTTTTTAATTTTGGGTTTCATTGATTTTTTTTTAGTAAACTATACAAATAAACCGAGTGCATAAAACATAAATGCTTTAAATTTTAAGGGGTCCAAGTGTAAATTTTCAAAAGAGTAAAGTACTCATTTCATGTAGTTTTATAGCACCATTTATGAACACTATTATAATTGACTTTAGAGATAAAATATTTGTATAAAAATTTAAAAATAGAGATTAAATTAATATTAAGCCTCATATGTTCTGTGGGAGCATAAAACAATGCTAAGTATCATAAATGCCACACCGGACTAGCGACTATCAACACCGAAAAAGCTCGTAAAATAAAAGAAATAAAAACGAAAAAACAAAACTGAATGAAAAGTAGATGCAAAACGTTAAACCACTCGTGCGCATATGGCGTGTTAATGTGCAAAAACTAGTTCGAAAAGTAAAACAAAAAGCATCGTTAAACGAAAAAAATAAAGTAAAAACGTTGAACCACATATGCATATTGTTACGGCATATTAACTCGCATTTGGACCGAAACGTATAACGAAAAATTTGTAAAAGATAAAAAGTATATGAGAAAAAATTGAAAGTGAAAAAAGTGTTAGGATTAAATATAAAAGATGAAAACTATTAGAGTTTAAAGTAAAAATAATAATAATAGAAAAAAACAAAGTAAGATACAACCTATAAAACATGAGATACAAACCATAATACATAATAATCAAATTTTAAATTAGGAATACATATAGTATGTAATTTACCTCGTACCATTTGCAACACATATTTAATTTACTCTTCATGTTAAAATCCTTACTTTGAGTTTTATACATTTAACTTCGCAACAAACTCTATATCATTAACATAAGTAGACATTACAGTCTTCTACTACATAAAATCTCCACAACAAATAATCATTTCAATAAAATTAACACAAATCTTTTTATAAAAGTTTTACTTTTTAAAACATCAAATATAAAATATTTGTATTTTTAAGAAGTTTGATGTTATAAAATTTTTCTAATTTTATGAATAATTATTTCCTTAGAAATAATATTATTAAAAATATCTTTTACTTAATTTATTAAAAACTATTTTAATCTAAAAAAACAAATAATATTATTCGTAATTAATGTAATTATTAAATAAGAGAGAGAAGCGGAAAAAAATTGTTAAGTATGAATATAATGTTGACATGTGTCCCTCATGGATACATTTTTATTAGATTACTAGGTTATTATCCCGTGTATTACACGGGTTGAATAAATAAAATATTAAATAATTAGTTATGAATATTTATTGATTATAAATGATATTTTGAAATAAGATACAATTGAAATTACATATGAGTAAGGATATAATTAATAAAATAATAATATTATTTTTTTAAATTTTTATTTTTAAACCTTTTTGATTTTTCTTTTCAGAATAAATTAAACAATTTGTTGCAAAACAAACCATTTTAAAAGATTTCAGTTTTAAAAATTTCCTTATTTTAACTCTAAAATTTAATTATTTTTTTATAAAAAAATATTTTTGAAAAATTCCGATTTTAAATTATTTCATAATTTTAAAATGTTTGATGTTTTAGAAAATTCTCTTATTTTTAAAAATTTATGTTTATTTAGAAGTTACATTTATAAAAACATTTCTCACTTAATTTATTAAAAAGCTATTTTTAATCTTAAAAAAAATTTATTAACATCATTAGTATTCAATGTAATTATTTAATAAGAGAGAGAAGGGGAAAAATTAGAATTAGATGGTCTATAGTTATGCCAAGTGTTATCTTAAAATCTTTTTTTATTATAGTAGATAGATAGAGATAGAGATGGAGATGGAGATATGACATTATAGAAAAAAATAAAGATGCGAAATAACTCTAAAATTTATGATACGACATAGTCAAACGTATTTTCATGTTGCACTAAAACTTCATCTAAGAAACATTACCTTAATTTTCTTTTTAATCTAAGGGCACTTTTATCGTATCGTATCACGAAAACTTTTTAAATTTTTTTTTATGAATTTTTTTGGAATTAAAATGTGTAACTTGGATTGGTTCTCTAGTTCTATTTTTTGGTATTCCCCATTGAACCTTATCATTATTAAGACATTTAGTTGAGAATCATAAATCTGTAAATAAAATAAAAATCACTTTAACTCTCATATTATTTATTATATAAATTGATTAGAATGTTTGTAATTATAATACATTTAAGATATATTTTAAAAAATACCATATCTATACGAGACTATTAGCTATAGTCACGGTTCAGATAACGATGATCAAACTTGGTCAATGGTAGTCAAGGTCCGGACAATGATTTTGTTAGCTCGCATGTGCGTGTTTATAAATTGAGTTGTAACGGTAAAACATGTAACTCAAGTGAGAACGAGTGATAATTGTAATACACGAGCTACAAACATAGTTTTTCTATTCTAATAAAAGAGTATTTTGGGATAACACGTGGCGACACCACATTTATTCTCACCAAAATTTTCCCGCTTATCTATCCTATTAAATAATTACCTTAATTATCAATAATATTCTTTAATTTTTTTCAAAACAAAAATAGTTTTTTTAATAAATTTTAAAAAAGATCTATGTTATTTTTAAAAATAATTTTTATAGAATAAGAAACTTTTACAAAAAAAAATCAAACTTTTTAAAAAATTAGTGTTTTTAAGAAGTTAATTTTTTATAAACAAAAAATAACTAAAATTGAAATTTATAATAAGAAAAATTTTAAATATGATATTTTTTAAAATGGTTTGTTTTGAAACAAAATATTTATTATATTTTTTTGGAAAAAAGAGTTTTAAACCAAAAATTTAAAAAGTTGATATAATTGTTTTATTACATATTGTTCTTACTATACGTAATTTCAATTATATTTTATCATAAAATATCGTTTTTATGCTTGATAAATTTTTATTATATTTGATATTTAATTTGTTCAACTCGTGTAATACACGGGTTTACTAAAACTAGTAATTAATATAATAGAAATCAATAACGACATCAAGAGCGTGTCATTTCATATGAAATGTTGATAGCACATCGATTGTTCTTAAAAGGTTAACCTCAATGTCTAATCATTATACACAAATACATCTTTCTACTCTAATAAAATTTTTTTTGGGTTGACACGTATCGGCATCACATTCACTTTCATCAAAATTTCCCGTTTCTCTCTTCTATTAAATAATTAACTTAATTATCAATAATATTATTTAACTTTTTTAGAACAAAAATAATTTTTTTAAAAAAATTCAAAAAAAGATCTTTATTAATGTTATTTTTAAAAATAATTTTTATAGAATAAGAAATTTTTACAAAACATCAAAGTTTTTTAAAATTAGTGTTTTTAAAAAGTTAGTTTTTTATAAACACAAAATAATGAAAATTGAAATTAATAATTAGAAAATTTTTAAAAATGATATTTTTATACGTTTGTTTTAAAACAAAATATTTATTATTTTTATTGGAAAAAAAGTTTTAAACCAAAAGTTTAAAAAGTTGATATAATTGTTTTATTACATATTGTTCTTACTATACGTAATTTCAATTATATTTTATCGTAAAATATCATTTTATACTTGATAAACTTTTATTATATTTAATATTTTATTTATTCAACCCGTGTAATACAAGGGTTTACAAAAACTAGTAAATTATATTTAGATAACAATTATTCATACATACGGAATTATAACATCAAATATGAATAGTAAACATGTATTTTAATAAATGGTTAGACGTTATTATTAAAGTATATTATTTTTTTGACAACATTTTAATACAATCACAATCATTATTATGAAAATATTATTATCAACATTAATACTATCGTTATTATCAGAAATAATACCTTTTCTGAAGACTGTGGTCACTAACATCGCTTTTGTTTCTATATTTTTATTTATACTAGTATTATCATCATATTTAGTATTTTCATGGTCATTGTTATGGAAATTAATACTATTATTAGAAATATTATTACATACGATATTGTAATTCAATATTGTACTTTTGGGAACTAAGATTAAGAATTTGGGAACTAAGATTAAGAATACTATTATTGGAAACAAGAAGTAATATATAATAGATTAGTATCGTATCCCATGTAATACACGTGTTGAATAAATAAAATATTAAATAATTTGTAATAAAATTTAAAAATTATAAATAATATTTGAAAATAAGATATGATTGAGTTATGTATATATAAGTATTTTAAGTAAAAAGCAACAATAATATCATTTTAAAATATTGTTTTATAAGATTGTGTTTTTTTAATTGTTTTTTAAAACATTCTGGTCTTTTTTTAATTTTATTTAAAAAAACTAATCATCTTATAAAACTTAGAAAAATGGTATTAAAATACTTCGTATTTAAGATTTTTTTCGTGTCTTATACAATTTTAAAGTGTGTTTTTCATTAAAAATCTAGTTTTTTATTTTTATGATGTCTATTTTTTTTAATTTAGAAATGTTACAAATAATATAATTACTATATATACTAATATCATTAGTTAGGAGAGAGAGCCGGGAAAATAAAAATGAAAATGCTTAATATGTTGACATGTGTCATGTAAAAACCTTATTTTATTATAGTTAATTTAGATATGTATTTTAATTTGACAAAATATATTATATCATATGCCATATATTAATTCGTACGTGAGGTGTAAGTTATATTATTTTCTTATGTCATTATCATTAATATCGTTACTATTTCATTATACATACACTTATAATATACATGCTTATACATATCCATAAACTTATATGTAAGTGGGAATGACATACATTGAGACAATACTAGTTCTGGAATTTATTACACAAGTAGCTTATATATGCCATTCAAATCAACAATGATTATCAATTGGTCGTTACACTTTTAAAAAAACAACAAAGCTCAACCGCACATATAATAACATTACTCTAATAATAAAGACTAATAACATGTGTAAATATGAATCCTATTGGTGAATTCCTATGCATTGTGCGAGTCTTCAACATAAATGTAAAGTTATTTGCAAAAGAACTTTTTGTTTAAATTACTTTGGGAGGAAAGCATGCTTACGATACATTAGAGACTTTCATTTTCAGAAACTATCAGTGAGTTTCACGATTCTATTTTTACTTCTTTTTTTTTTGGGAGAGATTACTTGCAAATTTATTATTTTCATGAACAAAATTACTTGTCAATGATTTTAATTGTTACATAAGCAGTTTACTTATAGTATAAAGTCCCCTCCAAATCAGAGCATTAATTTCTTTCTCAAATCGAGGAAATCATGAATGGTATTATTGGGTTTGACAACCACCAACTAGGTTAATTACCCTAAACTTGACTCGAGATCTAAATAGGTGCACTAATAAACTATTCACCTCTATGCTTGCGCTAGGCATGGGTAGGGGCAATCTATTACTGTTAAGTCTAGCTTTGGTCTCTATGTGCTTATATAATATTGTCGCATTATGTATAATCAAATCATAGAAACTCTTGCTCTCCATTTCACTTACTACTATTGTAGGATCGGTTAAGTGGATCATAACAGTTTCACAGATTAGGATTGATAATATTTACTAAATCAAATAGGGAACCAGGTAAAGAAACAAGGTATAACAAGTAAGAACACTCAAGAACACAACAAACTAGAAGACAAATTGATTTTTAAGGATGATGTATATTGCTCTCAAGTGTATACAAGTATTACAAAGCTTAGTCCTTAGACTAATTACATAAGATACTTTATACTACATCCTATAGCCGGTCATACTTTGAAAGTCAGCTAGACACTAATCTAGACAACAAGATCAATGTAAAGTCAAACAACAGATTGCCTTTTGACATGTGACTATGATATGCCACAGCTCATATCCTAAAGTAATATAAAAGTACAAGAGTAGAAAGTTACAGACATGGACACCATATTTAGCAGTTGACAAAAGCAAAATGGTAATCATCAACTTATATAAGTTGGCGAGTATTTAGAGTAGCAACGGAAAGTAGATTTGCTTTTCTCGAAGTATATCAAAAAATAATTGTGTCCTCTTTGTCTTCGGAAGAAATCTGTCTTCAGCTTCGAAAGACTTTGTCTTTAGGCTTCGGAAGATTTCGTTTTTGGCTTCGAAAGATTTCTATCTTTGGTTTCGGAAGATTTGACACTTAGATAATTTCAACTTTGAGCATGGTCAAATCTTCCGAGGTACCTTGCTTGTACTTCTGTGCATGCTGAAAGATCTTTGGGTAGCACCAGCCTGTAAGATAATCAACTTAATCATACAACTATTACAATTACCTGTGAACTCACCAGCATTATTGTTGACCCATTTTTCTCACATATTTTTTCAATACAATTTAACGTGTGAACTCATCAACTTTATGTTGATATTTTAAGCACGTGTTTTTAGGAATTAGAAACTAATGTAGCTTAACTAGATATACATTTGGAAGAAATTCATGTCTTTCCTTTCGTTTAGTACTTGACATCTTTATGTAGCAGACTGTATCAAGCTCTAGAAACCCATTATTTGAATCATTTAAGGGTATATTCATTGTAATGAAACTTTTAGTTTTCTCTTGTAATAATTTATTTCTTGATATTAAGTTTCATTACACTCTCGTGTCTCCGCTTTAGTGGGGTGTGATAATATGAACTTTAACATGATATATAGGCCTTTTAACACCTCTTAGCCATTACATTATACAAAGAGAGAAAGAAGAGGATGGGGACTAATGGTTCATTTCTTTCAGTAACATTTACATTGAACAATTTGATATTATTTTTATTTTTTTTCCTTCTTGTAGGTTAATAACAACTAGTAATTATTGTCACCTTACTTATATAGTGACTGATGAATAATATAATGTAAAATTGATAGCCCATGCGCTTATTATGCTTTTTTTTATCGCGGGAAAGAGATGTTGTGAAGAAAACTGGAAATGATCATATTACCATTTTCTTGTCAAAATAGGTTGTTAGAAACACCTAGTAAAGTGTTTGCTTCATGTATTCGTCCACCAATACCTCTTTCCTTCTATGAAAAATGTAATGCATTCGAACCCAATTATGATACCAAGGTCACTTTAAATTTTTTTTTGATTGCTATGTTAATAAAGATAGAACAACTTCTGGACTTATCAACTTACCAAAAGGAGAAAATGTCGGGCCTTTTGCATATCTATCTTCAATGAACATTAAAAGTTTATAGCTACATGATCAAAACTTGGTACACGAGTATTTCTTCTTGTATTACATAGAGAATGTAACATTACACGCAAACTAATGAGAATAAAGCGGCATGCCCAAGCCAACATAGATATGCGAACAGGAATTCATCAATTCCTTGTTATAGGCGTAATTTACTCTGGCGTGACTATAGAGTATCTCATATAATAACATGATCACTTTCATGATTCTCTTTATTATGATATGCACCAACTCTGATCTCTCTAATAGGTTGTCTTGAGTTCTAAGAGAGTAATGCTTTTATACATAACTTAGTTTACACTTATTATTTGTAGGATGATAATATTGAGCTATGTTTCAATCTATTAGTTAAACTAGCTTTAGTAAACTTGTGTATTACACGGATTAAATAAATAAAATATTAAATAAAATAAAAATGTATTATTTAGAAATAATATTCTAAGATAAAATATAATTAAAATTACGTATAATTACTAACTATGAGTAATAAAGAACTATAAGTAATAAAACAATAATATCAACCTTTTAAACTCTTTTTTTGTATTTTTTAAAAAATAAATTAAACTTTTTGTTTTTAAACAAACCTTTTAAAAAAATATCATTTTTAAAAAGTTTCTTACTATAACTGTCATAATTAATTTTTGTCTATAAAAATTTTACCCTTTAAAAAAAACCAATTTTAAAGTACTTCGTATTTTTAAAAAAAGTTTGATATTTTATAAAAATTTGTTTTTGTAAAAATTTGTTTCTTTAAATAATTTTCATAAATTAATCTATTTCTTAATTCATTAAAAAACTATTATTAATCAAAAAAACAATTAAATAATATTATTAGTAATTAATATATTTATTTAATAAGAGAGAGAAGCAGAAAATTTTTGATGAGAATGAATGTGGTGTTACATGTGTCACCTATAATTACCATTTTATTAAAGTAGTGAGATGATTCAAACACTTACCATTCACAAAACAACAATATGCCATGTCAACTTCAAAATAACTAAGTGGTATTTAAATCTTCTAAGTTTTGCATAATAAGATGAGCAAAATCAACAACACAATATGTTGCAATCAAGGACACATACAAGAACAAAGGTGAAATGCTCAACGGGATGAGTCCTCGAGTCTAGACGGTTTTTTGAATATCTAAGTGTAGATACCAATTTGAATCAAATTTGTTATATATATAGATGGCATTTTATATTTATGTTCCATTCGGTTTTGTATACGATATTAGACTAGCATGCTTTCCATGAATAACAAGAGTATCCTTATTATTTTTATTCCTATTATTTGTATACGTCACACCTCATGAACATTTATAAAAATGACCCGACTTCCTAAATTTAACGCTACACACATTCCCATATTACTTTGCACGTCATTGGTGTTTGTACAATCTTGTTGCAAGTTCAAAACGTTTACACATTTTTAAAACCTTAATATTTAGGGATTGATCTTTTAAAATACAATGCAACCAACATTTACATATCACACATTGCTCTATTATTATTTATCCAAATACAGGGATATCTTAAGAGGAAAAGATCATAAATTATCACTTTACAGATGATATAACTTGTCAAAATAGATTGCTATAAACACATAGTAAAGTGATTAATTTCCTCTTCTAGGGCACACTTCAATATCTTGTCAAAATGGGTTGCTACAAAGACATAATATAGTGATTAGTTTTGTCTTTAAGAAAACCATGTAGTAGAACCAAGGCATCTTTTGGCACCAAGGTTATATTATGTTGTTAACATGAGTTACTAAATGTTAGCAATTTTAAAATAAAACAATATATGAACGTCAACAAAATACTTAACAATTAACTTAATGTTATTGGAAGGATAGATGTTCACGATGTGTAATAGACTAATAGGTTTAATCATTATTATCAATTCTCATACGAAAGTCATTGGCTTCATAATTTTCTCTCCAATAAATAAGCAAGTACATTTTATTTGTATGAGACAAGGTATTAAACATATTGTTTAAACTCGTAAGTTATGGCCTGTTTCGGTTGAGTTGTCTTAATTACTTTTAGTTTTCCTTCCATAACACGTATGAAAGAAATAGGCAAGTCATATCAACTGTCAAGGCAACTTGTCGAAGTAGGAAAAGTCATGTTAAAAATAGACATACATGATATAAATATATTATATTTAAAACGGTCAGACTGATAAAATATTTTTTTTCTATACTAGAAGTTATAAGTTTAAATGTTGCAAGATTCGGAACCATTTTCAAAAACATTTTACATGTACAAAATAATAACATATATAGGCGGATGATAAACAATAGAGTGACCCCCCCCCCCCCCCCCGGTTTGTTCAAACTAGTCGTTCAACAACAACACCATCGTTAGGGAAACTTTAGGGTAAAACTGAAAAGTGACCCCCTTCTTTAGGATACTTTACGGCAAAAATAAAATGCCTGATTCTGATTAGATGAGCTTTTAGCGTGCGTTTGGTTCACGATATTTGTTAAAATTGAAATTTCAATTGAAATTATAAGTAATTGTATTTGGAATTCAATATTTTTCAAAGGATTTAGAATTCAAGGAAATTAGAATTTAAATTCCCTTTTTAGATTCCAAATACATTTTTAGTGACAAAATACTTATAAACAAATTGGAATTTATCACCCATTGCAAACCTCCGCCACCTCCATAACCCTGATCACCACCGACAATCGAGCGCAGCCACCAACCGCACTTATTGCCAAAAACAGACCGTACCCCACTGCCACCATCAACCGCTCACGCCCGCACCGCTGAAAACTGGCATTCACCATTGAGCACGTCTAAAAGCGACGCGGTTCGGCGATGACAGTCGGCAATCGGCCGCGGGCGTGATTGATGGAGACGGATGTTTGTAGGCGGAGGGTGCGGTTAAAGGCGACTGTCGATTGTCGACAACGGTGACAGCACGATCGGTTGTCGGTGGGTTTGGGTTGTCAGGGGGTAGGGCGATAAGCGGGTAGTAAGTGGGGCGTGAAATGGTATTGGGTGATTGGCGGAGGTCGGATGTCGAGGGCCACGGTGGCGGTCGAAGGTGACGTTAGTGGCGGCGGCGGTCGGAGACAATTGACGGTCGGGGGTGGAAGTGGTCGGAGGTAAGCAGCGACGGTGGCCGGAGTCGGTGGTGGTCGATTGCGATTGTGGCGGTTGTGGACATCAGTGGTCGGCAGCGGTCGGTGGCGGTCGGCGGCAGAGGTCGCAGGTCGGCGACTTCAGTTGTGTCAGTTGATGGTTGGCGGGGGTGGTAGGTGGTAGAGGCGGGGTCAGTGGAATTGGAAATTCTTTAAAATTTGAAAGGATTTTGAAATCATTCATTTGAAAAAATTTGAGGAAATCAATTACAATTACAATTTTTTTTTTGCAACCAAACACGTTAAAAATAAAATTCTAATTCTAATTTCAACAAATTTCTAACTAGCAAACACAATAATCAATCGAATTCAGATTTCAATTTTATTAAATTTCATTAAATTCTGAATACCAAATGCCCCATTAGAGTATTTAAAGTAGTTGTTAGGACACTAGTAACCTTAGACCAACGAACCAACCTGATACACCCAATCTAACGAAACGGTAGCCGAATGATTGATTAATGAAAACAAGAACAAAGTCTGCCCCAATTCGAGAAGGGGAAATCTCCAAAACAACAAGAACAATCTGAAAAACTGAATACAGAAACAAACACATGATCTCCTACTTAATGGCTACCGTGCAAAACTAATTAACTGTCTCTAATATTCCTCCTAGCCACGAACAGTTGATAGTGGATCCAAAGTGAAGCCCATGATGATCTTTAGCTGGTCCAGCATGTCTAGTTGGGCCTGACCTTCGAACTTTCTGTTTCTCCTTTGGTAGACCCGAAGTGGCTGCTGCTGATTCGTAACACAACCCATACCAATGTATCTTACGTAAGGCATTATGCATATATGCTCTTTACATAAGGACATGCGGGTATGGTTTACACACTCGCCTCGCGCCACACATGTGGGGCTGTGTTCTTACAACCCCACAGTAGTTCTTCGTTATTCTTCATCACCAAACAAGACAACCACGCACGAGGACACCAAGCAAAACCCCATGTTAGGTTGCATGGCACCTATAGCATTTCCACACGTGACGGTCTTTTAACACTTGAGAGTTTTTTCACCATTTAATTTGACTAATTTTAAAGGAATTCTAATCTGAAATATTAAGTACAAAGGCAAAAATACTTAAGTTTGAGCCAAAACGTTTTTCAATTATAGGTTTCCTTTTAAGGATGTTGAGGGTATGAGCACGGCTGAAAAACATATCAGTGAGCCCGACTAAAATAACAATTATCCTTCAAAACAAGATCGTACATTTGCACTTTGCAGTTCAAAAGAAAAAAATTACAGTGAAAATCATACCAACCAAAACTTCACGCTTTCAGCAGAATAATTTTCCAAAATCGTTACTATGTACTAAATATTTAAGAACAATAGTGTCGTTTCATCAAATATTATACGCATGATTGCGTTTAAAAAAAATCTTTCTTTGGAAAAATAGTATACAGTCACACGGGTTCCAAATTTCAAACCGTGTACCAAACCATTGAACCCGGTTTTTCAAACCCAAACCAAATAAATCTCAAATTGGCCGGTTTTATGGACAACCCTCATTTCAAGGGGTTAACCACCGGATCTGCACATACTTTAATCACAAGCTATATATTACAAATGAAAAGGTAAATATGTATACTCAAAATTGACTAGATATGTTAGAATTTGCTTCCTATTGAATTGGAAAAAGAAACAACATAAACTGGTATATTAAAGGATCGATCAACATGTAAGCTATATCTCATACATTTCATCATGGCTTCACCCTCGCGTCGGTGGCAGCAACTCCTGCGTGTCACATATCAGAAACAGTTTACATAAATCATTGTGAAATACAGAACAAATGAATATAGTAGTATTAGCAACTGCAAAACGGGCAAATTCGTTAACAGGTTTGGGTCAGATTGGCATGGATCGAAACCAGGGTGGATCTTTGTACCAAAACACATTGTTTCAAATATGAAACTTAGTCCGGCAAATATGATTACCAAAACTATGTAATATCAATAATAATCAATGGCGAAGCATAGTTAAGACCGGGAAGGGGGGGGCGCCGCCCCCCCTCTTTTTTTCGTCGCTAGTGTTAAACTTTAGTCCGGTAGTGTAAATTTTTATATAAAACTCGAGTTCGCCCCCCCCCCCCCCCCCTCCTCTTAAAAAGAAACAATTTCGCCCCCGCCCCCTACGGGAGTGTTCAAGCTCCGCCACTGATAATAATCTAATCCTTTTTTTTTTTAAAATAGAATGTTTTAGAGGTTTTTTGCGTTAAACATATTCTTTGGGTGACTTTTTGCCCATTTCCTTTTTATCTATTTTTTTGTTTACTGTTTTGACCCATCAAAAGATAAAGCATGACCCAAATACACACACACACACACATATATATATATATATATATGCAAGTGTACGTATGATACCTTTTAGACCTAAAGCACATAAGTTTAGGAACGTGGAATTCCTAAAATATTAATAAGACATACCTTCCTAAGCATTGAACATTAAACTTCTATTCACACTTGATTGAGCAGTAGATGTGGCGGACAAAGAACAACGCCACACGGAAACCGACTGTGCCAAGCATGAGAAAGAAACCGTAACAAATGCAAGCCATGTAGCCAAAGAAGAACGATGTTTGCATGAATCCCGACATGTCAGAACGTTCATTCTAGTAATACAAGCAATACCCGTATATGAAAACACCTGTTGACCCACCACAGAGGAAAGACCTCATAACCATCTTTATATATAATAAAAGAAAAGGGTTTTGCCATTTGTCATTATATTAACCACCTTTGGCCACATGTCAAATTTTTAAACAAATATTGCCACTTGTCATCATATTAAGCACTTTTTGTAAACTCTTAAATTTTCTCTTAATTTGTTTCCTAAAATAAAAAGTTTCAAAAATATGAATTAATTTTATTTATATTTTAAATTCAAATAAATGTCAAATGGAAACAATTATTTGTATACTCCTACACTTATAATTTATTTTTGAAAAATAAAAATTCATTTTGTAATATATGCACAATGATTTTAAACAAAAGTTATAATAAATAGAATATAAATTTTCAAACATAATGTTAAGGAATTAGTTTTTCACAATTTAATTTTATATACAATCACTATACAGTTTAAGTTAATATGTTTCTTCACGTTTACAACTAAATTTGTTATAATATTTTATCAATTTTATTCTTTAACAATTTATTGGCTTTGATCTTTATATATTCATAACATAGATATGTGTACATAAGATTGAAAATATTACATTTCAATCAACGCGTATTGAACATTTAAAAGTAGCACAAAAAATAGCCCTTAGTTTTTGCATTTTCACTTTTATAAATTATTCATTCATTTGTGTTTAAATCAATATGTTTCAAGATTTATTATTTCATATATTTTTCATTCATTTTTTATCATAATATTTAAAACTTTTATATAACTAATTAATAAAAAAAAATATAAATTATTTATGATATTTTCGACTAATATAAGTCAATTAAGTAACATGGAAAATTTTAATGGCCAATTTATGTATTATTTTCATTTATATGTTAAATCAGAAATCAATGTAAACATGAAAACATTAATTTATAAAATCCTATATTTTTCTTTTAATTGTTTTTCTAAATTTAAAACTGAAATCTTATATATATAATTTAAAATTTAAATGAAATTATGATAAGCATAATCTTAATTTTTAAAAACGATCCAATATTTTGGTAATTAGTTTTCCACAACGGTTGGTATTTTTTTCCATTTTTATCTTATATGTAACTTAATTCCTAACATATTTTTTTAATTTTCACATTCTTTGATATTATTTATTTTTAAATAATATATTTTATATTTATTTTTTTGACCCGTGTAACACATGGGATTTAGGCTAGTTAACAAATAAAGTCAAATGCTGCATCATAATAAAAAGAAAAAAAAGGAAATAATTCAATGTCTAAAGTGAAAATGGTATATACCTCCACCACCATTCATGGTCTTCGGCAGCAAGCTGGAAATAAGTCAATGCCACAGTGATAAAGGCAGTAACGATGAAGAGGGTAATAAACACTATCAATAAAATACTGTAAATGGTATAAATCTTGTGGCCCCACACACTAGCAAATATGTAGTAAAGCTCGATGTAGATTGCACTAAAGGGAAGAAAACCAGCCATGGCCATCTGAGGGATAGTTTTGCGGTACCAAGGCAAAGGTGGGATCTCTCTTGGATACTTAGTGGTGCGAATAGGGGTTCGTAAAACAGGCAGCCAGTCAATAGCAAGTTCCTCACCTTTTAATCAAAATTAAAAAATTAAGATTAACATCAACTATTGGAGTTTGATTATACTTCATAATATGTATAGCATACCCAGTTAGTTCCTTCTAGCTGGTGATAAAAGGAGGCTGCAGTGTAGCCTGCGATCCAAGAAGTAAGCGCATATATGACAACCATGGCGGTAAACAAAGCTCCTCGATTATATGGATAAAATACACCAACAAGAGCCAGCCCAAAAATAAAAAGTAACCTGATAGAACCAACAAGTAGTCAAAGTTAACCCAAGGTGAAAGATAAAAAATGTGAAATATATAATTCACTAATATTCTACTCACAGGAAAAACAGCTGGGTACCAGAACCAAGGGCAGCGGCAAACAGGGATTTGTACTTTGGGTACCTGAAAACCATAGGCGAAGCTTCACTAGGGCCGGGGGGGGCCGCCGCCCCCCCTGTTTTTTTCGCCAGTAGTGTTAAATTTTAGTCCGATAGTGTAAATTTTTGGCCAGGTAGTGTAAATTTTTATATAAATATCAAGTTTGCCCCCCCTAAAAAAAATTAATTTCGCCCCCGCCCCCCCCTACGATATAGTTCAAGCTCCGCCGCTGCTGAAAACATCACCATGAATGTAGTTCCACCAGTTTCCTCTTGTTCATTAGCTGCCTCTTCATCATGAGCATACCTTTTGTACATAACCACAAGTATAATGATCAATAGAAGACAGAAAAGCACTTGCAGATGATGAAGGGATTTAATTACTTACTTCACGAAATCATTCTTAATGACTCGCATAAGAATGGTGGCAAGGAAACCAGTTAAGAGGAGAACTGTCACACATGAGTTAATGATTGAAAACTAATGAATCTCCAGGTGATGTGGTAGTGAAAGAGACTGGGGGTATTTCTCCATCCTAGTCTCATAAGGAACATTTGTTTCTTTCCACCTCACTATGTACATAAATTTAACCTCAACTTCCTTGTCTTCAGTGATATCCACCACAACATTAGGATCAGCTTTTGCACTAATCTCGATCACACGATCTTTATATTAATGGATCTTAAAGTGAAGATGCTTAAAGAGGTAATACTTTTCGTCACTGGATCAGTTTTGTCCTTTTCAACCTTCCCAAGAAATCCCTAGAAAGGCAAGTCATCATAGTACATTTGAAAATAATAATCCTTGGCAACAGCACTTCGGAATTTAGATACTTCCTCGTTAGTTAGTTTCTTTCTGCAAACGATTTCTGAGTCCTTTTCAACCTTAAATGGAAGCTTATAAGAAGCACCGACTAAATGATCTCCATTCAGTATTTCACCAAGAGCTTCTGGTTTCATCTTTAAATGGCCTGTTAACAACATTTGCATCAACCATATATATTGACAAGAACAACTTTTAAGCAAAAAATGCAACATGTAGTAGAACAAGAAACATACACATGGTAAGCAGAATGGTAAATCAAACAATTGGTATGTTTCACTGTAGAAAAAAAAAACACAACGAAAATATTGAGTGTAATATAGACTGACAATATAAGTAGAGGCATAAAAGTTGAATATTGTGATATGTAGCAATGTGTTACTATTGCTACGGATGAAGAACCATTGTGTTAGAATTGATATGGAGGAGAGAGACTATGGATGTTAATTTCTTTTGTGGTTAGTTATTTTTTATAGGAGCACTGCTTAGCAATAAGCAGTGCATAAGGAATTTGCTGCTTTAGAAAGTAATTACACTTAAAACACTCCTGAGTTTGCCCACAAACAAAACGCCCATCAAGTGCAAATGTGTGTATAAAGTCAAACACAATGTTGATGGTTTGAGCGTTGTAAAGCACGCTTAGTAGTTCAAGGAGATACTCAAAAAGCTGGAATTGATTACAATGAAACTTTTTCTCTGGTTGTAAAGATGACAACCATTAGAAGTCTCATTGATGTGGCTACTAAAAAGCAATGTTATACCAGTTAGATGTGAACACCATCTTGCATGGTGATCCGTGATGAAGATATATACATGAGTCCACCCCTAGGCATGATTTTATCCCCACCCACTCAAGTTTTGAAGCTCAATAAGTCTTTTTATGACTTGAAACAAGCTTCTAGGCAATAGTATCGGAAGCTAATAAATGCTCTTAAAATTAAAGGCTAAATATGGTCTAGCAATGACTATTTCTTGTTTTCTAAACCAATGGGTAATTCCATTGTTCATGTGGCAATTTTTGTAGATAACTCTTACTAAAATACTAACTCGTAATGATTTAAACAAGAGGTCTAATTTGTAAAGTTTCTTACATTTCACGTTTCAGATAAGGGACCTTGGCTCTCTTAACTATTTTTATGAATTGAAGTTTTAAGATAAGATTTTGATGCAATCATGACTAGGAAGAAGTTTAATAATGATCATTGACTAAATTTTACTAGTGTAAATTCCCCTCTACCATTGCATCTACGGCTCAAAACTAATGAAGGTTAAGTTCTTGATGAACCTTTAGATTATAGGAGGCTAGTTGAAAAGTTGAATTACTTAACTCGTACTAGGCCTGATTGGCCTTTTGTCTAGGGGTGTTCATTGAATCGAATTCGACTTAATCGAATCGAATAATTCCAATTTTGAAATTTCAAAACAGGATTCTAATTCGATTCGTATTCGAAAAAGATAAGTCGAATTCGAATCGAATTTAAAATTTTCAAGAAAGATTCGAATTCGAAAAAAGTTTCGAACTCGAATCGAATTAGGATTTATTCGATTTTCAAAATTAATTCGAAAGATACAATTTCAAATAACTAAAATAAAAAAATACAAGCATAACATACGTATATTCCAAGTTTCAAATAAGTCAAAAGATATAAATTAAGATTTAAAATTGTAGATTATATAGTTTTTTGAACTTTTAATTCTTAGTTTCTCATAAACATATTTCTAAATTAATATATAAAATAAATAAAGGTAAGTGTGTGTATTTGTAATTCGAATTTCGAATCGAATCAAATCAAAAATCACAATTCGCAATTCGATTCTAACTCAAAAATTAGACTTTGAATCGAATCGATTTCGGATTTGAAAATTCAAATCGAATTTCGAATAAGTAATTTTCGAATCGAATCGAATTTCGAGTTTTTCGAATCCGATTCGAAAATTGAACACACCTACTTTTGTCGTTCAACTCCAAGTCAATTCATGAGTGATCCAAGAGTACCACACTAGGATGTAGCCTAACATACTCTCAAATATGTGAAAGGTACTCCTTCACAATGTTTATTTTTAAATAGTAAGCCGTATTTTACCTTAGCAGCCTATTGTGATTCTGATTAGGCTTCATGTCCTAATACAAGGAGTACCGTTGGTGGGTATTTCATTTCCTGGGGTGGAAGTCCTATTTCTTGAAAGACCAAGAAGCAACCCATAGTTTCTCTTAGTTCTGCAGAGGTTGAATATCGTCCCAATTAGATAATTACAACAAAAAGAACTTGATTTAATTGAATGTTTTTTGAGTTTCAAGTTCATGGTCTTACTCTTATTCCAGTCAAATGTGACAGTCATGCTGCTATTCATATTGCTAAACATACAGCTTATCATGAACAAACTCTTAGGTATTTTTGGATTGCAAATCACAACGAGACACGCACACACATAAACAGAAATCAAACAGAGAAATGGAGCACATGAGATTTATAGTGGTTTGGTTTGTGAACAAGAAATTACAATGCTTTACCCATCTATATATAAAACAACATTAGTGAAAATAAATTTGGGGACAAGAAAACCTAAATTACGTAACATGCCCAATTTAACCCAACTAAGGTTAGGGTCGGCCAAAGATTCCACAAAACCCAACACGAACTAAGCACGTTAAGTTAGACAGTCATTTTATACATGAGAAACATCAATTTATACGAGAGAAACTTCAAGGTGGTTTCACTTGATTCACAGATCATCCTGTTGACCTATTTACAAAGAGTCTAGACCTCCAACTGGAGGGGTGTGATCCGTAGCAATGCATTAGTATTGCTACGGATAAAGAGCCATTGTATTGATATGCATACAGATGCTTCTACATTTGCTAGAGGGAACACAATGAGTTGTTATGGAGCAAGACACTTGCTATTGCTACAAAGGAACACTTGCTATTGCTACGCAGGAGCAATAGCTACACATGTTAATTTCTTGTACAGTTAGTTGTTTTTGATAGATACCTTGTATGTGGTTGAGTTAGTTAATGAAATCGGAAATTCCTAAACTTTCTCTCTCAAATTAACAAATATGCTTTGAATTATGAACATGATGTTCTTTGAGTTTTAGGGTATATATAACTATAAGAAGCAGAATCAAGATCACTCAGCTAACAAATTATCTACAGTCTAATCGCAGTCGAAACAGTCACCAAACATCCTGAGACCAGTCGAAACAGTCACCAAACATCCTGAGACCCAATGCGCTCGATATTTACACCAACAACAACATAAAAACCCTAATTAACATAACTGAACCTGAGATCCAACAACAATTCCACCCAAATCAATCAACTAAACAGTACAATATCTAGCAAAACAATCACGACAAAAAACGAGCTACAGCACAAGAAACACAATTTACAAAATCAAACGAATGTAACAGCGATCGAGTGAGAGAAAAACATAAGGCCTACCTAGGGTTATGAAAGAGGTCGACTTTTTTGGCATAAATAAAGACTTCATCATTAGGTTTGTACTTTTGATCGGAGGCACCTGATCGGACTTGTTGGAGGCTGAAAACCACCGATAACGCCACCAACAACCACCGGATCACGGTGAATTTCATCGTCAACATCTTTAGTGTCTGCTACAGAGGCAAAATATGGTGTAAAATATATAAGTAGTTACTTTGTAGTATGTGTACTCGATTGAAGATTGTTGAAGGGCTTTTTCAGGTATTTTCACGTGTATGAAATGATGATTACTCACGTTTCTTTGCCCGTAGTGTAAAATATGTATAAAGGAAAAGAAAAATGAAGTTTGGGTGTCACCAACATAAACATTTAGTAGTGGCGGAACTATTTTTAGCGAACGTGTTATGTGACCTGTTTGTTTTTCAATTAGTAGTTGAGCCTAGAATATATAAAAATTCGAGAGGAAAGATTAAGATGGTTTGGTTATATGAAGAGGAGACAGATGATAGCGCTAGTTACAGTTGTAAAGAGTCTCACCTTAGATGGTAGGAGGAGCAAAGGAAGACTCAAGTTGACTTGAGATAAGATGATTAGGCGGGATATGAAAGAGTTGCACCTCTCCAAGTGCATGATCGAGGATAGTAGTATATATTAAGGCGTAAAATTAAGATTAAGGACTTCTAGTGGATCTGTCCACTTACATGTGTTAGTCCATACTTGATGCTATGCTAGGTATACACTCATGTTCTGTAGTATGTTAAGTCTTAGTGTAGGATTAGGCTACAGTCTTTTAGGGGTGACTAGGACCTACATATTTAAGAGTGTTTTAATGCGTTTGTTTTTAAGTATACATAAGTTTGCGTAATGTTTCTTGCATTAGATTTGTTTTTATACAGTTGTGTTTTTTTAGCTCTATGTTGATTACCATGTGTGCATACTCATATTCTGCCAAGTTGGCTTGGGATTTATTTTGTCTATATACTATGACGCACTTCGTTTTAGTGTATATTGTACCGGTGTATATTATCATAGTGTATGCTAACCTAGATCTGCTCTATTTGTGTACGTTACCTCAATATGGCTATCTTATTGTATACTAACCTATTATACGATATATATATATATATATATATATATATATATATATATATATATATTAGAAAGAATTTGGAAATATTTACTTTAAACTAGTTTTAGTAAATTCATATATTACACTAGTTGAATAAATAAAATAAAACTTATTAATTATAATACGATAATCTAAAATATGTGATTAAAATTACGCATGAGTAAAGAATTTAAGTAAAAAAATAATGATATCAAGTTTTAAATTCTTTTTTTCTCATAAAAATTAAACATTTTGTTTCAAAATAAATCGTTTTAAAAGAAATGTCATTTGTAAAAAAATTCTTGTTATAAGTCCTTAATTTAATTATTTTTGGTTTATTATAAAATTAATATTTAAAATCACAATTTTAAAATATTTTTTATTTTTATAAAAGTTTGATGTTTTCAATAAAAATTATTTGATAAAAATCTGTTTCTTTAGAAATAACATTAAAAAAAGATCTTTTTTTCCATTTTTAAAAAACTACTTTAAATCTAAAAAGATTTAAATAATATTTTTAGTAATTAATGTAATCATTTAATAGAAAAGATAAACGAAAAAATTTTAATAAAAAAAAATATGATGATGACATATGTACTTTTAGTTACTCTTTTAATATAGTAAAATGATTCTATTAATTGAGCTGTGCAAAAATGATTAAAATAGATTGAAGGATTTAAAATTCATTTGCTAAATCTTTGCATAAGTCATACTTGTTCATATATAATATCATTAAGACTATGAACTGTATTTTTTGTGTTTAGTTTTTTTTTTTGAACGGCGATAACAATCCGAGCTCAGTGGCATGCCTCTTCATAGCTCAAGTAAGTTCATACCTCAGATGGGATTACATCCGTTAATCGATATTTTGAGGCTCGAGGATGACACCAACCCGTTCTAGAAAGAAACCGACTAGCTTGTAATACCACGTGACATGCATATGTATGGAGAGCTCATTGGCAACCCCTATTAATGCCTGTAAGTTTTTTGCACTGACGTGAGATTTGAACTTGTGATCTTAAGGCCAGAGAGCTCTTATCCTATATTTCTATTCTTAGTAATAAAGTATAAGAGTCCGTTTGGTATGAGGTAATGGAATGGAATGAAATAAATCATTACTTTATATTGTTTGTTAAATAGGAAAATATGAAGGAATGGAATACAAAAATGGTTATGATAGTAATGACAAACGGTGGTTGCCGGTGGTGGTGCTGGCTAGTGGTGGTGCTGGCTAGTGGTGGTTACCGATGGTGGTGGTTGCTAGTAGTGGTTGCGGGTGGTGGTGGCGGTGGTGGCCAGTGGTTGGCAGAGGTAGTGGGGGGCGGTGGTGGTGGTTTTGGTGCTTGGGGTAGCTTGTCGTAATTGGTGGTAGTGGTCGGTGATTGTCGATGGTGGTTGCCGGCGGTGGTGGTGGTGGCGGTGGCGGTGGTGGTCAGTGGTGGTGGTTACCGGTGACGGTGGTTGGCGGTGGTGGTCAGTGGTTACAACAATGGTGGTGGCTAGTGGTGGTGGTGGGCGGCGGTGGTGGTGACGGTGGTGGTGACGGTGGTGGTGGTTGTGGTGCTTGGGGTTAGTTGGTGGTGATGGCCAATGGTTGTCAATGGTGGTTGTCGGTGGTGGTGTCAAGTGGTGATGGTGGCGGTGGTTGCCGTTGGTAGTTTCTGGTGGTGATGGTGGCAGCGTGGCGATCGATCTTGGTGGCTGGTGGTGGCGGTTGTGGCGGTCAGTGGTGGTCGTGCCTGGTGGTTGTAGTCGGTGACAATCGATCTTGGTGACCGGTGGTGGTTGTTGTGGTGGGTGGGTTGGTGGTGTGGTCACTAAGGATAAAAGAAGCAATGCAATGAAAAAAAAAGGGTGGATGGAATGAAATCAACTTTGTAATGGTTTATTACATTAACTTCACCAACCAAATATGTCTTTTTCATTCACCATCAATGGTTCATTCCATTCAGCCGCTCATTCATATGTACCAAACGCTACCTAAGTTTCATCCATATTATAGAAGTCTTCTATGCATTGTGGGCTTCATGATGGATGAAGTGCAATTTCATGCTGAACGAGGTAAGTTACTATCCTAACAAAATTTCAATATTATGTATTGGTTTTTTACTAATAAATGTCATTTGCTTACATCTATTCCTTCTTATTATTGTATAAATACTACTTTTAGCTACGGGTAGATTATGACCGACCCGCTTTTTACCTGACCATGATGTGACTTGTTCAACCTCACTCATTTTTTACCCTCACTGAAGAAAAAATCATGGATCCAATATTTGGTGTTTGCTTCTTCGTGGTCGACTAAAAAACCATTGTCCTTCACTCCCTCAAACTCTCAAAGCATTTAAGTTTGAAGCAAGCAACCATATTTTGCCAATATACCTTTAAGTCCTCAAGATTGATTTGAAAGACAGATTTTATGATTATAACTCTCGTCCCTTGCTCCTTAGAACTCAAGGTTAGTTTTTCTTATATTCTTATAACTCAAAGACTCCATTGTTAGTGATTAAAAGGTCTTGATTTGATCGTTTCAATATCACAATTCTTTTAATTAAAAGGTTACAATTTTGTTATTTGAAGCTTGAAAGAAATTAGGTAAAGCTCTCTTTCTCGACTCACAATTCTATGATTTGAAGGTAATTTTCGATTCTTCTATACAATTCGTAAATTTTTTATGTACGATTTTGATTTTGGTTCCTCAACTTGTTAATTTATGTGTTTATTTGAATGAAACCCTTATAAGTTATGTGTTTGTTTAGTGCAAAAGGTTTATACTTAATTGAGAAAAGTCTCAATATAAGTTTATTATGAGTTATCCTTAAAGAATAAGGATAAATGCCCAAATTATGATATTGTGCCTCTAGCATAAAAACGAGTTCTCAAGATCGATATCAAGGGGTGATAATAAATAAAACTTCCACAAACATGAGAAAGACCATCGATGCCACATATAATTTGTACAGGATTAGTGATGATACAATGTTGTTTAATGATTGACATACGAATGTCATTCGGCAAAACCAAACATTGTCAGGAATGACTTCTTGGTAAAACATGAAAACATGTAGAGGAGAGATGTACAAAAACAAATGAAGTTATAATGTCTTAAATGGAATGTTACATAACATAACTAATTCAAGACATATAGGTTAGGTTAAAAAGGATGAGCAATTACATAAAAGATAATATGAGCATTTAGATTTGTGTGACAAATGAATCAAAGGACATACATACCAATAAAAGCAATCTATAGAGATAGATGGAGTGTTTACAATGATACGTGAAGATCTACGGAGATAGATAAGTAAAAAAATTTATACAAATAAAGTTTTTAGCACTATTAAGTGAGATCTATGGAGATAGATCGGAATCACTTAAATACCGAGAAAGAGACTATCTGCACAGATAGATAGAGCTCTAGTTTGTGAAATCGATATGAGCTTAATAATTAAGATCGATAAAGATAGATCAAAGTCACTTTAACAAAATCATTAAGAGGGTTGGAATATGGTGATATCTCAAACCATCAGAATATTTCTTATCTAGAAGTAGTTAAAGGAGTTTTAGACTTTAATACGCCACAGAGGTATTAATACTTAGGCCCCGTTTGGTTCATTGAATTCTCTAGAATTGGAAAATTTTCCATTCAAAATCATGTTTGGTTGATCAATGGATGGAATTGGAATTGGAAAATTTTCTCTTATTCATTGGAATTCACATTCCATCCACTTACCAATGGAATGTTTAACAATCCAATGGAATGTGTAAAATTAACATTTCAATTTCACTCAAAATTGACCAACCAAACATGTTATCAATTTTAACAAGATTCCAATTCCAATTCCAATTCCAATTCCAATTCCTTTGCAAAACATTCTGCGAACCAAACGGCCCTTTAGGGGGAGTTTGGTATGAAGGAATTCTATGGAATTTAATGAAATTGAAATCTGAATTCCATTGTTTATTGTGTTTGGTTGGTAGGAATTTGTTGGAATTGAAATTCGAATTTCATTCTTAACGTGTTTGGTTACGAAAGGAATTGAAATTGGAATTGGAATTGATTCCCTCAAATTCCTTCAAATGAAGGATATCAAAATCCTTTCAAATTTTGAAAGATTTCAAATTCCACCGACCCTCGCCTCCACCACCGACCGCCACCCACCACCCCCACCCACCACCAACCAATGCTACCAACAACCACCGCCGCCGCCAGCCCCCCGGCCGCCGTCGCCGCCGCCCGCCCCCCGGCCGCCGTCGCCGCCGCCCGCCCCCCGGCCGCTGCCGCCCCTCGACTACCGCTACCTGGCCACCGACCGCTGCCTCCCTAACTACTGTCGCCCGACCACCGCTATCTGACCACCAACAGTCGTCGATAACCCAAACCCGCCAATAACCGATCGTGCTGTCATCGTTGTCGACAATCGACGGTCACTGTTAATCGCATCTGCGCCTATAAACGGTCATCTCCACCGACCGCGCCCGCAGTTGACTACCGACTATCATCGCCGAACCGCGTCGGTTTTAGACGCGCTTGATAGCGACCGTCGGTTTTCGACAACGTGCTTGACCGGTTGGTGGCGACGGTTGGGTACGATCGATTTTTAGCAACGGGCGTGGTCGTTGGGCAAGGTTGGTGGTCGCGGTCAATTGTTGGTGGTGACGGCGGTGGTGGCCGATGGTATGTAGCGGCGGAGATCAGTAATCATGGAGGTGGTGGTGGTTTGCAATGAGTGATAAATTCCAATTCCTTTATAAGTGTTTTGTCACTAATAATGTATTTGGAATTTGAATTCCATTTATAAATTCCAATTCCATTGAATTTCAATTCCTTTGGAAAATATTGAATTCCAATTGCAATTCCTTATAATTCCAATTCATATTCCAATTCCAATTGCAACAAATTTCACGAATCAAACGCACCCTTAATTAGTTTGTGACACAAGAATTATTAAGTGAAATCTTGAGATAGATATTGAATTATTAATGGAATCATTAGGAGTATTGGAATATAACAATATCTTGTATCATAAGACTTACCGTTTTGAGAGGACTTTCGAAACTAATACTGTGATGAGCAAGTACCTCATGTGAAAAGTACACTGAATCATGACTTGAAGGTGATCTCAAGTAAAGTGGACAGATTAAAGATAATTCACTACATAAGTTGTAGATATAATTAGCATGAGATGTGTTGAAATGAATAAATCAATCTAAATGGTTCATCACGAATTGTACAGACAATGGCATGAGATGCATTGTAGACGAGTTTTTTTTAAGGAGCCCGAATGAGTATATTCAAAACTAATTTCTATGACATAGGACTATAGGAGTATGTATGAAATAATGAGACATTAACGGAAATAAGAACCTTTTTAACATATCCAGATCAAACTAATGTAAGAAACCTAAATCCGTAGGATGCTTAAATTGGAAAATATGAACTTTTTAAATCGTGAATAAAATTTGTTATAGTATTTGGGTAAAATGATGTAATAATAACAATTTATCTATCTAGATGATAACGGCCATGCTTTACTATTTTAATGTTTATTGTGTTCAATATCAATACGTTTAAATCTATGAGTAAAAGAATTCTTACTCTAAAAGTTTGTAGTTGATTAATTCAATGATAGCTGGTTTGAATTAATGGCTAGCTAAAAGATCTATTGATTTTGCATAAGAGCCGGCTGCAACACGGGCTTCCTTGTATCCCAAAAAGAGAAAAGGGAGCCTGTCAAAAAAGTAAAATCAACTTGATTTGATCAAAAACCAACATCAGTTACACTTAAAAGGAAGAAGACAAAGATTAGAAACACTCTAATGAATAAAAAACACATAAACGACTCTCAAATCATCAATATGACGATTTGATACAAAGAACCATGACTTAAACTCAAGAACAGATTGGATTTGTCATTGTGACAAAACCCTAATACAAGACAAACTTGAAGTAAAAAAGATAACGAGATGAAGATACGAGGGCTTAGCTTGAATAGATTATCATGAAGAAGATGAAGTGCTAGAGAATAAGTTGAATGTTGATAGTTATCGATCTATTGCACACTTTCCTCTCTTATGGATCTTGACTGTAGTGATGCCCTTATCAAGAAGGTAGAAAAGATGAAGAGGAAGAGATACTGGTATATTAACATTCTTGTTTAGATCCTCCTTGTATTAATTGAAATGAAAATCTAGCAACCAAAATGTTAAGCCCATGAGCTCTCCATATATACTTTTCTTCTAAGCCCATCCATTTTTTAGCCCAACTCCAAAAACCCACAAAGCTCAACCAGCCCAACAGTATGTTCATGAAATAAAAACAAACTAATCATTAATAAAAACATAATACCACAGAAAACTTTTGACATTGAATTGAATTATAGCATGTATTTCCAACAGAGCCCCAGCTGGATTGTTTTCAAAAGATGAAAACAACAAAGAGTTGTATATAGATTCATAGGTATTCATAGACTTATAAATATTGGACTTGACCGCTTCAAAACTACTTCATGTATCGTCTATCATAAGTGAGTTTTGAGAATGATTAAATTAATAAGTATCCTCCAATCTGAGATACTTGTCTACTTGATTATATGGAAGGTTATTCGTTAACATTGTCGAACGCTTTAGTTAAGTCACAAGGACCTTAGTTAGAAGCAATGTATGTAGTCAAGATGAGATATGTTACTACACAAGCAAAATACATTACTTTTGAAGTCCACAAAAGTCCTTTGACCACTGACTCTTTTAATACTTGCACTTCTTTCATTTTCTTGAAATGACTCCATTTAATATTAAAAAGTATGAAACTAAGGTTGTAATACGGCAAGAATCATCTTATTCTTCTTGAGATCTTCATCTTTTAACAATGGTGTTTCAATTTCATATTAAATTATCTTTCCATGATAATGACTCATTTGTATCATTTTCTTAATATGTGTATGTTGTACAAGGATCATACATATGAAGAAGTATGTATTAATCCATTAGCCACTTATTCTTAGTGTTGCATATACTCCCATCAATTTACACTTTACATCCTTGACGAATCTTTTCTGCCTGCCTTAATTTCTACAGGTTGGTATTATATGCCTAACTTTATGACAATAAAAGCAATAAACATCAAATCCACATAAAAAACAATCCATTATTAATCATATTTGGTGTACAATCACAAGCAATACTCATTGTTTATAGATCACACAAATACAACATTTGAAACCTATTATTTAAAGTTCTCAACACAACACAATATTATTAACCAAATCTAGCACACACCATTAGTTTTCTTCTTATTAGCTACAAACTTCCTCCAAGCATCAGTAAACTTCCTTTGCACCTCTAGTTCATTTTTATTCTCTATTCCTTTCTCTTCACATATCTCCATCTTAACATTCACCTTAGCTGGCAACGTATCGAGCTCATGAAGCACTTTAACGATGTCCGTCACGAGCCGTTCGGCCAATGTCCTTGAAAAGTCTTCCCTTATCACCACTCTCAAAACCGTTATATGTTGTGCATCTGGTGGCATTGTGTAAGCTGGCACGATCCACCCAAACCGCCTCAACATGTCTGATATCTCAAACTCGTTGTGCTGACTATGGTCTTTTAGGGAGAAGGCTACAAGTGGGACGCCGTGGTCTTTAGAGACAATGTTGAATCGTTCGGTTTTCTCTAATCCTTCTTTTAGGACCATTGCATTTTCTTGGCAGTTTTCCATGATGTTCTTGTATCCCTAGTTATTAATATTAGTTGTAAAATGTTAACCGTAAAACTTTTTGTTTGATTTGTGTTTGCTTATATTTATGTGATTTTAGTCATATTTGTGTATTAAAAAGTAGTAAGGAAACAAATTTCTTTTATATTCCCTAAAAGTTTAGAGATGGAAATTCAGTCATCAAATCAGTTGTTAACAAAATAAAGTCGTAAAACTTAAACGATGTTTTTTGTCGCTAAATGCGTCACAAACAATTAAGTCGCGCTGTCAGTGTGATTTGACGACTCATTTGTGAGGCCGTCACAAATAGTCAGTTGTGTAATGGTGCAAATGTTAACATGAAGACTAACTTAGGAAGATAACTAACCTCGAAACCCAAGCGAATGAGCTGATAATATTGTGCAATTACTTGACTAGAACCTGGAATATAATCAACAGAACTTATGATTATAAAGTTTTGTTAAAGTTCGTAGAAAATATTTGAAGTGGTTGCTGGTTCAAGTCCAGTAGTGGACAAATGTGTTAATTTAGGAGTAAGATTAGAGTATTTGTGAATTAGTCGTATTAATAAAAAGTATATTCTCTCAAAGGCTGTGTTATATATCGCGTTTACGCGTCAACATGAAATGCACAAACCTTGGTGCAAAATTGTGATTAAGTATTAGTTTACCTTTAGAGAAGTTGAGGGTGAATGTTGGTTGATCAGCACCAAGATAGTTGATGTGAAAGATGAGTTCATCAGGCAAGTCTTCTTTGCTCCTCCAAATCACCCACCCAATTCCGGCGTAAACCAGGCCATATTTGTGACCGCTAACATTTATACTCTTTACCAACGGCAATCGGAAATCCCATTCCAGTTCGGGGTAAAGAAATGGAGCAATGAAACCTCCACTCGCAGCGTCCACATGAATCGGGGTATCCCATCTGCATTTGCATGACATAAAATAAGAAACTATGAAAGCTGCATAAATATTTGTACATATTGTTGTGATTTTGATATATAAGATAGTTACATAAGACAATTACATATATGCATAACTATTTCTCTTTCTCCATTCCACTATATCTCATCATTGTTATGTACAAGTTCACAAGTGATTATACAACCGTATATATAGATGGATGGTCGTTTGGAATAGAACAAATTTTAAATATAGATTCAAAATCACATAAACGTTTGTACCTCAATTGGTTATGATGATGCGTACAAGTGTATCGGAACATATTGCTAAAGTTAAATAAAAGTTAACGAGAAAATTGTTATAGTTCTTGTGGTTCTCAACTTCAAATTGGTTGCATGATGAACAAAAGTTTGAAGTAAAGAATGTTTAAGTGTTATACATAAGACGATTATATAACCGGAAACTGCCTTTTTTTACTTAAAATTGGTCTCGTATTAAACGAGTTATGCATGTATGTGACGTTAATGTTAGATTTGGCCATGTACACGTACCCGGTCTCTGCATTCTTCACGACTAAGAGGTCGTTTAAGCGCTTAACATCTTCGAATTCGCCATTAAGGGTTGAACCCAAGATAGCAGCCACACAGATCGTGTTTTCGTCAACCATTTCCACAGCTTTCTCTGGATCCATCACGTAGTAACCCTCACGTAACTTTACTTCCTTCAACTCCACTTCAAAATAACGAGCAAATTTCTCCCAGCAAACCTTTACAAATAAACTTATTAAACTGTAACAAATCTCATTTTATTACAACTTAGGTGTAATTAAATTAATTTTAATAATTTTTGGCAAATCGATTTAATAATTTAAACTATGATCTATTAGATAATTATAATTTATACTATTAGCTTGACCAATAATAATTTTAACTTTTATTTTTGTTGCCAAGAGCAATACTACTAGTATAATTATCATCAGTTTACACTTAATTTCACTTATTTTCCATTTTATTTTGTTATATGTTTCCTTATTTCATTCACAATCATCATCATGAGCAAATCGAGCGAAAGTCAGTGTAAATTAATGAATAATTATACTAGTAGGATTGTTCTCGGTAACAAAAATTAAATTTACAATTATTATTGGTTAATATGATGATACGGATTATTATCAGCCAATAAATCATAGTTTTGATATTAAAATCCAATTTGCCTAATTATATTACTACCTGAACATTGGCACCTGTGACAATATTAGGTTTATCCCAAGGTTTGCCAAGAGCTTTCATTTTGTTTTGCCATTTTCTTTTGAAAGCCAGACCGGCAAGCATGATCGCTTCAGAAGAGCCTATGGTTCCAACCCCGACAGCAGTCTCGGAGTCCCCGAGTGGTGCGTTGAAAAGATGCGCTATCATGTTCACGCAACGGTTCTGCATTTGGTTTGAATAGGATCATTCAAAAAGGTTAATTGATACAAGTTGTAAAACACACTCTAGACTATAACAATTCACTCCAAAATAGAATTTGCATTATTAATAAGACCAATTAACATACATATCCTTCTCTCAACTCCTACTCGTATACGCTATGAAGCAGTTAATTTTTTATATTGTCAGTGAATTAGTGTCTTTTAAGTATTGGATACGGATATAACATACAAAACACATGAGTATTGAATACTATATAAAAAGGCACAAGATATACTAAACTCAAATATTGTTATTCGGACACTTTGAATATGGATCTATAAGGCTCCGTATTGATCTGCTAAATATCAAATTAGTCAATTCATAAACTTTTACTGTCTTTATTCGTCGTTACAACTACCGCAAGTAAGTTTTTATATTTTTTTACTTTTGGATTTAAACTTTCTGATTTTTTTATTATATTTTGTTTTTAAATATTTTATGATTTATTAAGTCACTATTTTTTTCTTAGGTTTATTTATTTACAAATATACTAAATTAATTGATTCACCGTATTAAGTTTATAAATTTATTAAAGAGTTAAGTTCAATTTTACTACTTGAGCTTTGTTAAAAATAACTATTTTCCTCCAAAATATTAAAAACATCAATTTACCTCCAAAAGTTTCATAAATTGTTTCAATTTTAATTGAAAAGTTTCATTAGTTGTTTTAATTTTATTCAAAATAATAAAAATTTTGGAGTGAAATTAAAACAACATATGAAACTTTTGGAGGTGAGTTGATGTTTTTAATCTTTTACATAAAAATTATTACTTTAGTTAAACTTTAAGTAAAAAAACTGAAATTAACTTTTTATTAAAATATTTTACTGTTATTGAAATAGTTATGTTTAATACACGTGTATGTCACCTCAAGCTCATGAGAGGCTTTTTTGCAACTTTAAAAATAAACTTTTGGTAATTAGTAAAGTTACATGTTATAGTTTTACTTTCCCGATTTAATATGATAAACAAATTTATTTATTAAATTTTGTATTTTACAAAAGAGAAAATCCAAAATATAGTATAAATTAATAAATTATAATATAATTAATACCAAGAAGAAGCAGAAATCTGGAAAATTTAAATCTAAAAATAAAAATAATTAGAAAACTTTACTTTCAGTTATAAGGCTCATTACGACCTAGTGAGTTAAAGTCTTTACAGGCCGTAATGGCCGATGCAGGGTGTAAAAGTTCATGAATTGATTGATTTGATCTTTTGCAGATTAATAAAGGTTGTATTAAACAGTACGATCCGTACTTAAAGTGTTCAAATATTACATCTCGTCGTATCTATAAGTTCCCTATAAAATTTAGTTAGAACATCTGATTGCTTTGTAATAAATAATGGAATTTAGTTTTTTTTTTTTTTTTTTTTGAACGACAAATTTACTCTACTCCTATATTGCACAAAAAAAAATCATTGCTTAGAATTGAACCCAAAACCTTTCCTATAAGAGACAAAGTCTCCATAAAATAGGCTAGCCCCACGTTATGGAATTCAGTTAGAACATATTCTAGCATTGTTGTAGCCTGAGTTGTTATATATGATTTTGTTTCAAAAGTGGAAAGAAAAGCAGGGAAAAAGAAGACGTGAAATTACTTTAAATCCAAACGTATCAACAAAAGGAAAGAAATCAGGATTTGAATCTTTACATTCATGCATTTTGCTGGACAACTGTAACCAATATTAATATATGATCTAGGGTTTGAAAACGACATAAAGTTTTAAGGGAAAATTACGAAAATGGTCATTTGACCAAATCGAATTACTAAAATAACCGGTCAAAAATGAAGTTTATCAAATAAAACAACCAATCCTATCGCGCTATGTGTCCATCCCTCGCTAACGTGACAATAGATTATGGAAATCCCTTGCCCAGGGAAGCGTGCCGGCAAGGATCAGCCATAATCCCTCGCCCACGTGTTCATCCCTCGCTGACGTGGCTTATCCTGAGGGATTATAGGAATCCCTCGCTCAAAATTACGAAAATACCCCACTCGCTCATAATTAAATAAATATAAATATATATTATATGTTTTTAACCAAAAAAATCCGTATTTTTTTATTTATTGTTTTTTAAGTACTTAAAAATTTAATTTAACTTCAATTTCCCCTGTATAATACAATGTTTACTTAAAAATGACATATTATTTTTTCAAAATTGAGAATTCAAAGTTATATATGCTTATCGATAACTGATATTTACCTTTTAATGGTAGATACTCTTCAATGAAATGTCATTTATTCTCACTGCATAGTATGGTATTAACTGATATTTTTTGATTTGAGAGAATGTTAAGAAAAAGTAACAAGAAGATTGAGAAGAATGTAAGATTTAATAACTTTGTTAAGGGTAAAATTGTATTATATAGGGAAATATGAAATTAAATTAAATTTTTAAATATTTAAAAAAACAATAAATAAAAAAATATGGATTTTTTGGTTAAAAACATTATATATATTTAATTGGGGGGGGGGGGGATTTTGGACGAGGAATTATGGCTGATCCTCGTCGGCACGCTTCCCTGGGCGAGGGATTCCCATAATCACTCGCCACGTCAGCGAAGAATGAACACGTTGCGCGATAGGATTGATTGTTTTATTTGATAAGCTCTATTTTTGACCGGTTATTTTAATAATTCGATTTGGTCAAATGACCATTATCGTAGTTAAAGGATATAAAATATTATTAGCATAGAAACTTATGTATTACACAAATTAAATAAACTAATATTAAATTAACTAGTTACTAATTAAAATTTATAAACTCATCTGCTAACCACGTCAGATTCCTTTCTTCTGCATCAAATTCTCTATTCCTATATCTCATTTTTTTACAATATATTTTAAAATTGATTTTAAAATATATAAACTGAAAATTACTTAGACATTTTAAATAAAAATAAATTTGGTTGTTTAGTAAAAAGAAAAGTCATATTTGTTTTTCTATTCTTTGATTTTCTCTACTTAATAAAAAAGAGACGTAGAAAAACACAGGTTTTGAAGTTTTAAAAATGTGTCACATGTCATTTAAATTGTTTATTATCATATAGTATAGATATAGATTGTATTTTTAATATAATAGTAAGCAATAAAGTTATATCTTTTAACACTTAAAATTAGAGTTATAGTGGTTTGTATTCAGAAATTAGTGAGACGACTATGAAAAACTACACGAACGTAATCGATTAATTGTGTCAAACAGATGACTCATGAGGCTGGATACAATTGATGGATTCACACATGCATAATCTAGTGATTCAAAAAATAATAATTTCTTTATTTTCAATTTAGTATATTGAAATTATAAACTTACAGCAAAAATTACAAATGTGTATAAAATAAAAATTTGCGTTTAAAATATAAAACTTAATTCCCATCCTCGTATTTTTTTTAAAAATTTTGATCCAAAATAATTAATAAGTTAAAATCAACCATTTTTTAAATAATTATAAAAATAAATTTAGTAGTGGTTTTGTCTTTTAAAAAGAAGATCTTAGGTTTTAATACAGGAATAATATAAATTAACTTAAAGTAATTTAAGAGTTAAAGTAATGTAGATTTACCCTTAAATAATTATAAAATTAAGTAGGTCAAGGATTGACCCAAGGATCCGAAACCCAAATCTACAAATTGCATGACGTTTTAATATGTTTTTTTAACTACTTTAACACACTGATATCTGTAATAATTTTGAAAAAGATTTGAAGTAAAGTAGTTTTAAGAGATATTATCCCTATACTAATAAATAAAAATAAATCCGGACACTTGTCATCATTCTAGGCCATCTAATAATTAGTTTTCCCGCTTCTCTTTTCTCTTAATTATGAATGTTATAATAGCTATTTATCAATTAATAACTATCCAAAATTAAAAGTTTATGTAATACATGGGTTTATTCAATCCGTATAATACATAATATTTAAGACATAACTTTTTATATTATTAATTACGTAACAGTAAATTTATTTAACCCGTGTATTACACGGGATTGTAACCTGGTTATCCTAATACTCTAATAAAAGAGTAAAAGAATTGCCATGTGTCATCATCTGGCGTCTTCTCAATTTTATTTTTCCGCCTAAAGTCATTATCAAATTTAAGCAATTAATTAATACCTTTGTTATGTATTATTTCATTTTAGGTAACTCATTAAAATTTCATATGAATCAAATCTAATATGTTAGGCAACTAAATTAATATTTCGTTTCAGTTTTATTTACATACTTTTTTATTCAAAATTTTGTTATTTGTCAATATTATTGTCAAATCATTTGTATTTGAATTTTACATTAAAATATTTTTATAGGTAGAAAAGATCTAATTAAAAAAAACTTCAATCATCTTTCTATTTTAATTAAAAAGTTACTACAGGGCATACATGATAATACCATATTTATACTCACTAAATTTTTCCAACTTATCTCTAAAAAACTAATCATATTAATTAGTAATAATATTAATTATTTTTTTAAATTTAAATAGTTTTTTAATAAATTAAGAAATAGATCTATTTATCAATGCTCTTTATAGAGAAATAATTTTTATAGAATAAATCTTTTTTAAATATCAAAATTTTGTAAAAAGTATAAAATTTTTTAAAATTAATCTTTTTAAAAAGTACAGTTTTTATAAATAAAAAGTAATTAAAATTAGAAGTTATAATAAGAAAGTTATAGAAAATGACTTTTTTTAAAATCTTTTTTTTATATAAATTTTATTTTATTTATAATAAGAAAAATTTCAATGATATCTTATATTAAAATATTGATTTATAATTAATGAATTTTTATTATATTTAATATTTTTATTTATTTAACCCGTGTAATACACGGGTTAACTAAAGCTAGTTTTTATATATTTGAAAGACAGATTTTTGATGGATGGAAATCGTAGGAATGAATCAAGTCAGTTATTCAACCTTTCTACACAAGCGGCAGTTTATTAACCATACGTTTGGTCTCACAAATAAATCATTGTTAGATATGAATAAAGTTGAAAGAAATAGCACATTAATTTATTATACCATTTTGAAATAGAATATTCCAATTATTATTATTAATTTTTTTTTTTGAGAAGATAAACGGCCGGTTCTGATTGGTCATACCGATATAATAAAATAGTCCTAGGGTGTCGTGAAGCATGGCCGGTTTAAAGTTCTAACTGCTCTACATTCACAACACTACGAAAAAATAATATTATATGTAAGATTTAAAAAAATAACGTCGTATAGGCTATTATAATTTATTTTATACAACCGTATATGATATACTCGACATGTGTATGTCCGTCTTTTTTTTTAGTCAGTAGTGTTAATTTTTAACCCGTTAATCTTAATTATTTTTATACATAATAAGTTCTTCCTAAAAAAATTTACATATATTATATTTGCCTACAGCTCCTTAATGTGATGTTATGCACCCGTATAAAAGTATACGCTAATGTAGAAATATTATACATACGTATATCGTACAAATGATGGATTGATCTGATGGCTAGAATGCGTTTTCATAACGTTACTGAAAATTCAAACCAGAAGACTATAAGACGTTAAAGTCTAAGGATCATAAGTGGATGTTTTGAAGTTGCTTTACTTATTTAAACCAAGACATTTTATGTGGTTGTAAGGTTTTATATAAAGTGTGCATTATTATTGGGTCCTACTATTACCATAGTGTGCGTTATACGCGACAAACATCACACTTATATCATCAAAAAACCTCTAAACTCTAAAAAAAAATACAAAAGAAAAAAAAAAAGAGACGCGTTAAACGTACAATCTATCAAAAATAATAACAGATTCAGTAAATACCTGTAGTTCAGTGGTGACAGGATACTCATCCATGTCAACGTAATTCTTATTAATGGCAGCCATGATCAGCTTGTCACATTCAGGTTCCATCCACGTCGTAACGAACGACGCGAGATTCAGCCTCGGGTTCCCGTCGAGCATCAGCTCGTCGTTTATGATCTGGAACGCGGCTTCCTTAGGGATCGAGTTCTCGGGCATCTTAAACCTACAATCACCAAAAACAAATTCAACATGAAAAGTTGTTAATTAGAAAATGTGGTTTTAGATCGGGTGGATTGGATTTGCACCTCGGGAGAGAGGTGCGAACGTATCGAGAGGCGAAGGTCGAGTGTAGCGAGACATCGGAGTCGGATCCTACGGTCCTCGATAGCACCATGGTTGCTGGCTCACTGTGTGTGTTTTGTGTGTGAGTTTTGATTGGGAAGAATGAAATTGAGGAGCTTTTATAAAGCCAATGGATGCGGAAAGATGAAGAAATTCATTGGGGACAAAGTATGTAATTAATAATTGACTTCAAGGAGTCACTTGGGAAAATAGTACAAGTATATTTACTTTTTTATATTTCTTACGGAAGTTGTATATTAGTTGAATAGTTGTACGTGTTATTTTTGTGTCCTTTTTAAAAATCTTTGGTGAATCAGTGCGACTCGAGTATCAAATAGATAAATAATACATAAAATGAATGCAGCATGTTATATAAGATATAAACGTTTTTTGGGGGCGGAGGTACGTTTGAGGTATGAGGGTCTGTGTACTGATCTTTTTCGTGTGTTTGTAGAGCGTATGACACCATAATTTCGACCAACACAAATCTTTTCGCCAAATGGCACCATTGGTTGTATAGAAAAAATAATAAACATTTAACCAAATGAAAATTGTATAAATCTTTTACTAAACAAAGAAATTATTGTTTACTTTTATAAATTTATTTTTAACAGCAGTTTTTAAATCTTTTTTCAAGTAGTTTTTTTACCGGTAAAGTTACTAGGGAAGTTTGATGATATTAGTTGTTTTTTATTGAAATTTTTGTAATAAAAATTTGACCCGTCCGAAAATTTTAACCTTCAATTGATACAAATCATGGCAACAGAAAAAACGACACCAGTAGAAAGAAATCCTGGTTACCACATAGGTCCGCTAATGCCTTTAAACGGTTATGAAACCATATATGTAGCCTACCCTCATTGTTTCGTCACTTTTCAAGTATCATACATAAATATAGAATTAATTATTTGTAATATTATTAAATCTATGTAACAATCTAACGTTGGGTCGATATTGACTGTGGATTCTATACTTTGGGGGACATTAAGATGTGACATTGGACGATTTTTATCCACAATAAGGCATCCAATCAACTAGTTCTTGTTTTTAGTTATTTTCTTTATATAAGTTGTTACAGATTTTATAATAAGACATAAAACAGAACTTCAGTGATTTATTCAACTAAAAGAACCATTCATATTATATGTGTTAGCGGATTAAACGTATACGAGAACGTCCTAATGATAGTTTTTAAGGTTATCTTGGTTTTGGTGAGTTCAATGATACAAGCACTCGGATTCTCGTGATATCTACACATCTTTTAGCGATTCGTTATTATACTATCATTATACCATTAACGAACATATGGTATTTTAATAGGTCGTGAATATTATTTAAAACGAATACGTTAAAAACTTACAAATAAAAACTCTTATCAAATGTTATTCTTTGTATTATAATTAGTAGTAGCAACTATTAAATCGTTACATATATAGTAACATGATAAAAACAAACTATTAAATTATATCTAACTGAATAACATAATATTGTTATTATTGTTTTTATTATTAACAACCTTATAAAAATTATTAGGGTAGGTTATAATACAAATGGTATTTAATTTAAAAAGCTTCAGAAGGAATGTGAGATTAACATTTATCATTTTATTGTTTTAAAAAGGTGGTCATTTTGATCATTGTGTCAAATATGTTAGCTCATTCCGTCTTATACGTTCATTATGTCAAATATCAGCTCATTATATCGTATATTTTATATTATTTATTTTATATATTCATCATTGTGTTTTACGTTTTGAATTATTTTGTTTTATATTTGTTATTGCTTCTATAGATTATATAAACTTTTTATCTATCATTGTATTTTACAATTAAAAGTACACAATATTATATTTTTACCAATGTATTTTTCAAAACTTATATGTATTCATCATTGTGTTTTACGTTTTGAATTATTTTTTTTTATATTTGTCATTGATTTTATAGATTATATAAACTTTTTATCTATCATTGTATTATACAATTAAAAGTGCACAATAATATATTTTTATCGATGTATTTTTCAAAAATTATAGTGATGAAGATAACTTATTTTTATCAATTATAATAATAATAATAATAATAATAATAATAATAATAATAATAATAATAATAATAATAATAATAATAATAATAATAATATTATTATTATTATTATTATTATTATTATTATTATTATTATTTATTATTACTACTACTACGACTACAACTATAAAAATATTTAGTAAGTATATAATTAAGTATTTAAATAAGATAATAAGTTATTAAATAATATTTAATTATAAAAATTTAATAATAAATTTAAATATTAATTTGTAGTATTATAAATAAGATAATATCATATTCAGTGAATTATATAATTTTAATACTATTAAATAAGGTATTAACAGTGTGAAATAAATAATATATTAATTAAAAGAAATTTATTAAATAGAGATATAATATGAATTATTATATAAAACATTTGTATCTTAAACTTAATAAGTTGTATTAGGTGTTTTAAAACTTAAGTAAAATAACAATATTGTCCTTCTTTCATCATATATATGGTATAAATAATTGGTTAAGTAGAAGTGAGAGTTTCAAACAAAAATGGCTTATCAGCAGGACTGTAGGCACAAAATGCCGATCAAATCCGTTAAAGGAAGCCTAATCAAAGCGGGCAAACAAGAAGATCTGACTGAGTTGATGATGGACCGGATCTCGAAAGGCGAGAGGCTTTGATAAAGACTATGATAAAAGGAGGGTCAAGAGAGGCTTATTGCACGATCCACCCAACCTCATTGGGAGACTTCGAATAAATTGGAGTATATATAGGATAGAGCGGTGCTAAAACCTTTTCTCAAGATATCTTCCAAACTGTGTCTGTAACTACAATACTTTTACTTTTTTTTAAATTTTTTTACAGATTAAATCTTAAACTTTACAAATATAAACAAAACAAGAAAACTTGACTTGCGCATTACGACAATGCCGTACGATGACATTAACTAGTTAATGATGGGTTGTGGTGCGTCTACGCACTCCGTGGCGCTTGTTGCTCAAGTGATACTAACGTGGTTAAATAATAAAATAAACGTATAAAGTTGGTGCGTTTTGGTTTTGGAGACTAGAACATGAAAAACAACATTATGTATCGCACGTACCTAGAAATTAAAGAAAAAGTAATTTAAATTGAAAAAATATATGTGAAACGTAAAAGAAAAAATAGTTTATTTAAATAAAAACACACATATAAATATAAAAGAATAAAAACAAACAAAAAATATAAGCATAGCATGGGGTTTGAACCCAATTGCATTATATGTGTTAAATGCTTTAACCACCAGACCACACATGATCACTTGTGTTTACCGTTATATAAAATATATTTAACTTCAAACAAAGAAAAAACATACATTTGAAAAATAGAAAATAATTACGATGTATCCAAAAGAGAATAACTAAAGAAATATTATACTTGTACATAGTTTTTTTGTCGCTTGTTGTTTACTTGGTTTTAAATAAAACTTACATCGAAATGTACGTAAAGATGATCATTTCGTATCAATACATTCGAACGTGAAAAAAATCTAGTAACATATAATATTTGATCCAGATCGCTTTCCAACAAAACTTACGCCTAAGAATAAAAATAAATCACACATCGCAATGGTGTGCTCAAACTTTTAAGAGGCGTAATATTTTTAAAGTTATATAAGAAAAAAATATGATAAAAATTAATTATAATAATAAATAATGATATTTTTAACTTTGAGAATTTGAAACAAAAAATAAAAATAAAAAAAAAAAAAATCAACGAAGTCACGTCTCATGCGTCATGGATGTACAGGATGAATTAAAGATGTGTTTTTTTGAATTAAAGATGTGTTTTTTGGATTTTAAAGTATAGTAAATGGTATTTTACCTTGGAGGCTTGGACGTAAGCAGGCTCCTTTCAAATAGAGGGTCTTGAGTCTTGACTTCAATCTTAGACAATTAAGTCTGGTTGGAATTTTTATAAATTTATTATTTTAACTTTTAAGTATTATAATTTTATAATTTTACTCATGTTTCTATTTTACAGCTTATAAATTGAATTTTTATGTAAGTTCCAAATATGCCGCCGGAACATTCTTATTTAAAATCAAATCAACTCAAATATGATAATATTTTTTTATTTATTTATGTTTCGAGATAAATTTTATTTGAAACTGACCAAGTTCATATATAATAAACTTTATATAATGTTTTATGAAATTTCATATATATTGTTGCCACTTGCTTGTATCTATCTACATTACGAAAACCAATCAGTCAATGATGTAAACTTGCAATATATATTTTATTCGCAACCAACCAGGATTAAGCTAGACTTCGCAACGCACGACCCTACTTCTCTAGTTAATGTATAAATAAAAAATCGCCTAGTCAAACTTGATAAATGAAACCTAGTAGGACTTAGGGGCTGTTTGACATATCTTACTCGGTCAGAAGGTGGTGACCGGGTAAGAGTTTGTTCCAAAACTGACCGGGTAAGTGAAAAAATATACATGAGTCAGTGGTGTCGGACAAGGTCAGATGCGAAAGAGTGCAAATCAAACACGTTGACCCGCCAAAATGTCTGACCGGGTCAGTGCGTCAGACATTTTGACCGGGTCAGAAGCAAATCAAAAAGCCCATTATTTATTAAACAAACTGCAATTTAGGCTCGAGCCCATTTAAATTTGACTTGATTCAATCTTCTACGAGTATCTCGAGTAGCTCACGTCGACTCGTTTGCACCCATGTCACAAGCACAAATTCTCTTATGACTACACAATTTGTTATTGAAACTCTTAAGATTGTGTTAATAACTTAATTCCGTATTGATGCCTCATGTCTTTGAGAAACAGTCGTAACCTATTGCTATAATTCTTTTCAGTTTTATATTCTCACTACTAGGTTAGTACCGCGTGTATTACACGTGTTGAATAAATAAAATATAAAATAATTAGTAATAAGAATTTATAAATTGTAGAGTTAAATTCGGTTTTCCTCCTGAAGTTTGACAAAAATAACATTTTTCCTCCAAAAGTTTAAAAATATCAATTTACATCCAAAAGTTTCATATATTGTTTCAATTTAAGTCCAAAAGTTTCATTTGTTGTTCCAATTTGAATCTAAAATAATAAAACTTTTGGATTGAAACAAATGATAAAACTTCGGACTGAAATTGATGTTTTTAAACTTTTAGAGAAAAATGATTACTTTTGTCAAACCCCCGGGAGTAAAATTGAAATTAACTCTAAATTATAAAATCATATTTGAAGATAAAATATGATTTTAATTGCATATCAATAGCTACTTCAAGTAAATAAACGATATTGTATTTTTCTTAAACTTTTATTTTATAAAAAAATATGGGTTTTAAATATTTTGTTTTAAGAAAAATAAATTTATTTTAAAAAAATGTTTGTTGTATTCTGTATTTTATAAAATTTATATTTCTAAAAAGTGTGTTTTTAATAAAAAATAGGTTTTAATTTATTAAATTATATAATTTTTAATTTGAAAATGGTATGAGTAATATTATTAGTATTCAATATTGTTAATAATAGAGAAATGAGAAAGTTAGTATGATAAAACTTACAATTATGTCAAGTCTTATTTTAGATTTTTTTTTTGTTATAGATAGATAGATATACAGATAAATAGATAAGCTAGAGACTTATTTATTGAACAGATTATAGTTAGTAATATATACGAAGAGTTATAGTATAATATTTTAATATAAAATATGATTAAAATTATATATATGTAATAGTTCAAGAAATAAAACAATTATACTATTTTTTTAACTCTCTTATCTAAATAGTTTTATTTTTAAACATTCGTGTAAAGATTTTTTTTTATAAAATTTATTGTTTGTAAAAATCTTGTTTATTAAAAACTCAGGATTCTAATTATTCAGGTTGTTTTTAATAAAACTGTTTTTAAAAAATTTCATATTTTCTTATATTTTTTAATAAAAGGACCGATTTAAAATATTTTGTTTCCAAAAGGTTTAGTGTTTTAGAAAAGTTCATATTATATAAAAATTTTGTTTTTTTTATGATTCCTATGTTAATAAAAGATTTGATTTTTGATTTGATTAATAAAAGTTTAATTTAAAAAACATAGCTTGATTTTAAAAAATCTAGATCAGAATAAAAGTGAGGAGCATGTATAAAGCCAATGGATGCTGGAAGATGAAGAAATTCGTTGGGGACAAACTATGTAATTAATAATTGGAGTTAATTACATAAATGGTCCCTGTGGTTTATCTAAAATAACAGGTTTGGGTACTAAGCAAAAAAAGTAACAGATTTAGGTATTATGTTTTCAATTTGTAACGAGTTAAGGTATTAACACTAACAGACGTTAACTTTTCAGTTAAATCTAAGGGTATTTTTGTCTTTTCACTTCACAAGGACTATTAGTATTAATAGAGGGACTAGTTGTGTCATTTAACATATATAAAAGATTGTTTGTGTAATTTAATATATATTCATACATACATATACAGTTACACACACACATATATACAATCACACCTTCAGATCTAGAGTAATTTCACCACCACCATGGCCGGCCACCACTGTCAGCCACCACCAGCGCCCGCCAGCACCGACCACCACCAGCGCCCGCCAGCACCGGCCAGCACCCCGTACGTCTTCCTCACCACCGCCATCGTTTTCAGCTCTTGAAATGAAACAACAACCGCACCACAAACATCATCTTCATCTTCATTCACCACCATTGACCACCGAACGTGCAACCAACCACCACCACTCCAGGCCCTTGAACCATTTCCATTGCCTAATTTGTATGAAACCCACATCAATCGCATCGCCATCACCACCATCATCATCATCGCATCATCATCACCGCCATCGCAGCATCCATTGTTGATTCATCACCATCGAACAACCACTGATGCTGGTTGTATCCCTAGGTTCAAAGATCTATTTATAAGCCCTAAAATCAAGTATCCCCAAATTAGGTTTTAGGGTTTTGGGAAAGATTTAGGTTTTAAGGATCCTAAAAAAATGATTATGATAGAGCTTTATGTTTTAGGTTGAGGGGAGCAGTCGGTGGTGGGTGGGGATGATGGAGTTGGAGGGGATAAAAGGTGGCGTACGAATGGTTGTGGTGGTAGTCGAACATGTGGGAGACCAAGGTGGCTGGCGGTGGCGTACGAATGGTTGTGGTGGTGGTCGAATGGTTGTGGTTGTGGGTGTTTTAAAGTTATAGTAATTACACAAATGATCACTGGATAGAATAAAAATATAGAATTGTAAAAATAATCAATCCAGGGGTACTTTAGTCATTTCATTTAAATTTAACAGAAAACTTAACCTGTTATAAAAAACCTTTAGTACCCAAAACTGTTACTTTGTATAAACCACAGGGACTATTTATGTAATTAACTCTAATAATTGACTTCAAGGAGTGACTTGCGAAGATACTACAAGCATATTTACTTTTTTTTTTTTTTTTTTTTATATTTGAAGTAAATTTGAAGAATGATAATCAAATTTTAAAATTATTTTAATTATGTTATTTATAAATTTTTCTGTTTCAATCAGGTTACTAAAGTTTATTTTGATGTTTTAATACTATGTATTTAACCTGAATAGCAGGTAAAAAACTTAAAAAGCTTAAATTTGGGGTGGGTGATGGCGGTCGAAGATGATGGGGCGGTTTTGGATGGGTTGCAGATGATAAGGCGGGGATTTTGGTGGGTCGCAGATGTTTGGGGCGACGGTGGTGGGGGATGACGATAATGGTGTGGTCGGAGGTAGTTAAAGGTGGAGGGAGAGGGGTGTTCGAAGGTGGAGATATGGAGGAGAAGGGCGGTCGATGATGCAAGTAGAGGAAGATGGTTAGAAAAATAATTACCTGTTAATCATGTTAATTACATAGGATTAAAACACCAAACTAAAGTTAAATGATCTGATTGAAATAGTTAGAAAAATAAGTGGCCTGATTGAAACACTGTTAAAATTTTGTTACTATTTTGTGAAATTTACCCTTTATATTTTTAGGGAGGTTGTGTATTAATTGAAGAGTATGTTGAATAGTTGTACGTGTCATTTTTGTGTCTATTTTTAAAATATTTAGTGAAACAGTATGAGTCGACTATCGGATACATAAATAATACATAAAATGAATGTAGCATGTTACATAAGATATAAAAGTTTTTTGGGGGCTGCGGTACGCGTAAGATATGAGGGTCTGTGTACTGATCTTTTTCGTGTGTTTGTAGAGCGTATAACACCATAATTTCGACCACACAAATCATTTTTGCCAAATGACACCATTGGTTTTATAGAAAAAATAATAAACATTTAACCAAGTGAAAGTTGTATAAATCCTTTACTAAACAAAGAAATTATTGTTTACTTTTATAAATTTATTTTTAACGGTAGTTTTTAAATCTTTTTTCAAGTAGTTTTTTTACCGGTAAAGTTACTAGGGAAGTTTGATGATATTAGTTGTTTTTTATTGAAATTTTTGTAATAAAAATTTGACCCGTCCGAAAATTTTAACCTTCAATTGATACAAATCATGGTAACAGAAAAAACGACACCAGTAGAAAGAAATCCTGGTTACCACATAGGTCCGCTAATGCCTTTAAACGGTTATGAAATCATATATGTAGCTTACCCTCATTGTTTCGTCACTTTTCAAGTATCATACATAATATAGAATTGATTATGTGTAATATTATTAAATCTAAGTAACAATCTAACGTTGGGTCGATATTGACTATGGATTCTATACTTTGGGGACATTAAGATGTGACATTGGACGATTTTTATCCACAATAAGGCATCCAATCAACTAGTTCTTGTTTTTAGTTATTTTCTTTATATAAGTTGTCACAGATTTTCTAATAAGACAAAAAACAGAACTTCAGTGATTTATTCAACTAAAATAACCATTCATATTATGTGTTAGCGCTTAGCAGATTAGGCCTGCACTTCACCATGGTTCGATTTTGAACGTATACGAGAACATCCTCATGATAGTTTTAAAGGTTATTTTGGTTTTGGTTAGTTTAATTATATAAGCACTCAGATTTTCATGAATATCTACATATACTTAAGCGATTCGTTATTATAATGTCATTACACCATTACCTAACATATGATATTTAATAGGTCGTGGATATCATTTAAAACGAATACGTTAAAAATGTACAAATAAAAACTCTTATCAAATATTATTCATCATCTTATGATTAGCAGTATGTTACTATTAAATTGTTACATATATAATAACATGATAAAAATAAACTTTTGAATTATAACTAACAGAATAACATAAAGTTATTATTGTTGTTTTTATTATTAACAACCTTATAATAATTATTAGGGTAGGCTATAATACAAATTGTATTTAATTTAAAAAGCTTAAGAAAGAATGTGAGATTGATACGTGTCATTCTATTGTTTTAAAGAGGTAGACATTTTGATCATTATATCAAATACGTCAGCTTATTCTGTCTTATACGTTCATTGTGTCAAATATCAGTTTATTATATCATATATTTTATATTATTTGTTATATATATTTATCATTGTGTTTTATGTTTTACATTATTTTATTTTATATTTTATTTGTCATTATTTCTATAGATTATATAAACTTTTTTTGCATCTATCACTGTGTTTTATAATTAAAAGTACACAATGATATATTTTTACCAATGTATTTTTCAAAACATATAGAGATGAAGATAACTCATTTTTATCATTGTCTTTTATATATTATATAAACTTGTTATCTATCATTGTGTTTTTTTACATTATAAGTACATAATTATGTTATTTTATCAATATACTTTTTAAAACTACTAGTGTTCAAAATAACACATGATAATAAAAAAAACACAATGAGACATTATGTTATTTTGTCATTGTTTTTAATGTATTAGATTAATTAGTTGTTAAAGTAATATTTTATATACTAGAAATACATAACCATATTATTCCACCATTATATTTTTTTAAGAAATCATTTTAGAAAAACATAATAATATTAAAAAAACTAATAAAAATATACAAACAACTGCACTATACACACAATACTAAGATGAAATTATGAGTTTAAAAACGTAAAAAAAGCTTATTATATTTTTTTATAACAATACCGTACTCGTTTTAAAAATAAAAAATTATTGTTACTATGATATAATTTTGACAAAAAAATTAATGTCGTATATAAAAGTTTTAAACATTTAAAAAATTGAGGGAACTTGTAAAAAGTTAACAAAAGTGGTTATGTCTAAAATACCCCTCTAACAAACTTATTAACTAAAATTTGATCTCAACCATTGATTACGGATATTGATAATTGAGATTACTTCTTGCACCTTTTTAGTTTTAAGGGTTTTTTTATTTGAACAATTCAATAATAATAATAATAATAATAATAATAATAATAATAATAATAATAATAATAATAATAATAATAATAATTATTATTATTATTATTATTATTATTATTATTATTATTATTATATTTGTTGTTATTGTAATTATTTTTTTATAACTTATTAAATAATATTGCATGAACAAAAATAAAATGTATTTAACTTCAAACAACATATTAAAAAAAAACAAAAAATATAAGTATGGCATGGGGTTTGAATCCACGTTTGCATTACATGTGTTATATGGTTTAACCACTACACGACAAATGAACGCTTGTGTTTACCATTAAATAAAATGTATTTAACTTCAAACTAAGAAAAATATATATTGATATATAAAAAATAAATACGATGTATCGGAAAGAGAATAACCAAGGAAATATTATGCTTGTACATGGTTTATTTTATCGCTTGCCGTAGGCTTGGTTCTAAATAAAACTTATATTGAAATGTATGTAAAGATGATCACATCTTATCAGTACAATATTCGAACTTGAAAAAATCTAGTAACATATAATATTTGATCTAGATCGGTTTCGAACAAAACTTAAGCCTAAGGATAGAAATAAACACACATCGCAACGCTGTGTTCAAAATTTTAAGAGGCATAATATTTTTAAAGTTATATGAGACAAAAAAATACGATAAAAATTAACTATAATAATAAATAATGATAATTTTAACTTTGAGAGTTTGAAACAAAAAAAAAAAAAATAAAAAATAAATAAAAAATAAAAAAATAAAAATAAAAACTTAGCAAAATCACGGGTCATGCGTCATGGATATAGAAGTTGAACAGGATGAATTAATGATGTGTTTTTTGGATTTAAAAGTATAGTAAATGGTATTTACCTTGGACGTAATTAAGCAGGGTCCTTTCAAATAGAGGGTCTTGACTCTTGACTTTAATCCTTATAGACAATTAAGTCTTTGGTTGGAATTTTAATTAATTTATTATTTTAACTTTTAAGTATTATAATTTTATAATTAATTTTACTCATTAATTGTTTCTATTTTATAACTTTTAAAATATAATGTTTACGTAAGTTCCAAATATACGCCGGAACTTTTTTATTTTTATATATCTTACGATAAAAAATTATTTAAAATAGAATCAGCTCAAATATAATAACTTTTTTTATTTTATTTATGTTTCGATATAAATTTTATTTGAAACTGACCAAGTTCATATATAATAAACTTTATATAATGGTTTATGAAATTTCATATATGTCGCTACCACCTGCTTGTAATTTATCTATATTTTCAAAAACCAATCCATCAATGATGTAAACTTGCAATATAAATTTTATTCAAAATCGATCCGGATTAAGCCGTTGCAACGAACTGTCCTACTTATCTAGTTAATGTATAAATAAAAAATGCCTAGTCAAACTTGATAAATGAAACCTAGTCAGACTTATATATTTAACAAACTGCAATTTAGGCTCAAGCCGATTTAAATATGACTTGATTCAATCTTCTACAAGTATCTCAAGTAGCTCACATCGTCTCGTTTGCACCCATCTCACAAGCACAAATTCTCTTATGACTACACAATTTGTTATTGAAACTCTTAAGATTGTGTTAACTCCGTATTGATGCCTCATGTCTTTGAGAAACAGTCGTGACCTATTGCTATAATTTTGTTGGACTCAGACCAAGATTGTCCTGTAACATATAATTATCCTTTTCACTTTTATATTCTCACTATTTTCATATTTGCAAAACGGAAAATAACAAGTTTCAGTTGAAGTGAAAAAAATAGAGGTCTTTAACTATTAGCTTTCGCAAAACTATCTACTAGTTTATGCGGGAAAAGATCGTAGAAAAATGTAATATCGATATGTATAAGTTAAAATGAAAAATAATAGTTCATAAGATATATATATATTTATTTTATATTCTACAATATAAATATGCTCATTCTCAAACCCATGCAATTAACACATAGCTAAAAGTTCATTATGTGCCGAAACTCCCCTTTGGGTGGATACTAAGGTGGCAAGTTAATTTGTTTCTTTCTTTCCCACGAGGTATTTTTGGGGTTTGGTTTATTGATTTTTCAAAAATGATTATTCCGGACATACTGATCGGCCGGTGACAATTTGGCTAGAATCCAAGATACAGGAGTTGACACACGCTCATCAAGAACGATGAGCCGGACTCGCGTCGAACATGAATTACAGAAAACCATGTTCATTTCTTAGATATTTACAAATGAACATATGAAGTCTGATTGTTAACTCTTTTTAGAACGACAAATTTCTTTATCCTGATTTTTATTCAAGACCCGTAAAACCTTTTTATGCATAGGTTTTGCCGACCACCAACCCTAATGGTTGATTGTTACCTTTTAACCAAGTTATATTACGAAAATGTTGAACATGTTTCTTCTATTGAACCAAAATCTGTTAATTTACCAAGCTTTTTATCAAAAAGAATACAGATGGGTTTTTTCTCAGGTCAAATTTTAAAAAGAAATGGCTATACTTTTTATATCCTAAAAAATAAAATTACTCATTGTTATAAAGAATGACAGTTTATTGATGTTACAAAAACATTGTCGTGTTATCTTATAAAATATTTAAAATTGACACCTAATTTGATAATATTAGTTTAAACAATAAAATAATATTATTATATATATTTAAATTCAAAAAACATTCTTTATATGGGGTATTACATAAAGGCAAAAGCATCTTTGGCGTAGGTTGTGGCATTAACCATGCCAGATTAGCAATTTGAGATCGATTACTGAAATCCATAATAAATTTGCATCAAACTTATGTTGGAAAAGATTGTAGAAAAATATAATACCGACATTGTATAAGTTAAAATGAAACGAATAGTTCATAAAATAAATGCATCTCTTTTATATCCTACAAAATAAATATACTCATTTATAGCCTATCCTTTCAAACTCATGCAATTAACACATGGCTAAAAGTTCGCTATGTGCCGAAACTCCCCGTTTGGTTCATTGATTTTTCCTAGAAGAGTATTTTGGACCCGCTGACCAGCTGCTGACAATTTGGCTCGAATCCAATACGCTAGAGGCCTTGCACGCTCATCAGTGACGATAAGCTGGACTCGCATCGAACATAAGGAAGAATGTAGGTTGTGAGGCTTGAACCGGGGTTCCTCCTACCACACTCAATCCACCCTTTTACCACTTGCTCTACATGCCCGGATGCACTTAATGCTTTTAATAAATAGATTTTCTTTTTTTTTTCTTTGACAAAGTCTCATCACCTAAAAAGCGACATAGGAATTAAATTAATTGAAAAATTAAAGAAATACGTCATAGTTTTTGGAAATCGCCGAACACATAACAAGCACATAACAAGTCTGAAAAGAAAAATAGAATTACATAAAACCATGTTCGTTTCTTTATATATTTTTAAATAAATACATAGAGTTTGATCGATAAATTATTTTTCTTTATTTTTTATGTAAATTTTTTTTTCTTCCATTAAAGTTAGACCCAAGAGCTCTAAACTTTTGTTAGTACTAAGCCACCAATCCCAATAGTTAATTGTTACCTTTTAACCGAGAAATATCATGAAAGGTTGAGCACGTTCTTCCGCGCAACCAAAATTTGTTAATTTGCCAACCTATAACAAGTTGAATTTGGATGTGCTATTTATCAGGTCAAAACGAGCCGGTTTTTTTTCGAAAAAAGTTGGTTTTTAAGTTTTATGTCCTACAACATAAAACTTAAATAATAATCCCTGTCTTCTTTTAATTCTATATTATATTTCATTGCAATTGGATCTTATTATGTAATATTGAACTTAACGTAAGCCCGATCACAGAAAAATAAGCATAAGCATAACTAATAACTAAAAACAATAGAGTATTTAACGTTATGCTTGCGTTACTCGTAAATTTTATTATCTTCACTCTCGATATCTTTATGACTTATTCCACTTCCTTAACAGATATGTTTCTTGGTCCGCAATAACGCATGTAAAGATTATTTTTCGGTTAGTTGTTTATAAATTGGTCTTTCAACAATTCAACTTATTATAAGGTTATTTGATAGAAATAACCAAAAGTATAAATTAAGGTTTCCCTTTGGATATCAAATGAGTGAGAAAATCATACTATTTTTCCTATTTTGACATATCAACATTCTTTTATTTTCCTTAAATTTTCCAGATTATCCCATTTTTCCCACCACATTTTTCCAGAGTTTATGTGTGTGTGGTACGGTACAAGTCACATACCCATCAATTCAACTGATGAGTACCGATGAACATTCTCTACATCGGGGGTTATTTTTGGTCACCGGAACGAGGAGGTTTGCGTTCCCACCCGAGACCGAGTTTTCACCACCTCCTCTTGGGTTCCACTCCGACTTCTCTAAGAAAAGTGTAAACAAAAGGTCGAACACCACTCACGATATAGTCTGAAGATCATTCATCGATCATTCGAGACATCATATCAGGATCGAATGATATGGCCTCATCATCTACATCAAAAGTATCTATTCCTACATGTAAGTTTATTAATTGATGGCTAATTCATTGATTGAATTGATAACCGATATGCTTATGTATGTTGGCAATATTCATATATTATTCAACATGTAATATCGGAGAGCAGTTACTTATATTAATTTAATCACTAATTGGATTTACGTTTTTCTAAAATTAGAAATTAAAATTTTCGAAACCGCTTAGGTTTGTAAATGAACCAAACGAAGACGAACATCGACTTTTTCATATTTGTTCATTTAACATAAACTGAACACGAAACATGAACCCATAATCGAACATGATTTTTTTTCATGTTTATTTATTAAGAAAACAGAATTGTTCGTACTCGTTTATGTTTGTTTGTTAAACAGTTATACGAATGTAAACGAACACAAACGAACAAAAATAAATTAACATAATCGAACAAACATAAATGAACACAAAAAAACTAAATGATAATTAATGAACACAAAAGAACAAGTCTAATTCCATCATAATTCATCCAAAAACATATGTAATTTATTGATTTAAAAATACATGATTTATCCAAATATATGATCCTACTAAACAATGTGTAATGAAACATCAATAAAATCATTCATTCACCATCCATCTTGATATGTTGCGATAAGCACAAAACCACACATGGCCTAAAATATCAACACATAATACCCTTATATCTGATATGTTAATATATGTAAATAAATGAACATAAACAAACGTAAATAAACAAACATAAACGAACATATATGAACGTACATAAACGAGCGTTCACGAAAGTAAATGAACGAACAAACATATGTTCATGTTAGTTCGTTTAATTAAATAAAACAAAGTTTTTTGTTCATATTCAAATTGAACGAACATAAACGAATTTTTCACTGAACAATTTATGAACGGTCAGTTCATTTACAGGTATAAAGGCAATATATTTCCTTGATAACTGATAAATCTGTTTTTTCTAAAATTAATCGCATTACTCAAAACAATAATTAAAACTTAAAATCTGCATATTCCCTGGTAGCAAATTATCACTTAAACATATGAGTGCACAATGTTTCTAATTTACATGTTCACATTCTCTAGTAGCAAATTACCACTTACACAAATGAATGTGACGTTATTAACCTACAAGTATATAACTAAACTCAATTAGATCGATCACATAGTGTGTTAGTTGGTAGCATGTTAAGGTAATCTCGAAAGTCCTAGTTAACAGGTTGAGAAAGGTTAATTAGTTATTGGATCGGTTATCAATGACGAATAAACCGTCTTTCTAGTAGGCAAATCAATCTTAGACGAACCATTAATAATAAGTGAAACGATTTCGTGGCTCAAACACTCCAACCGTAATCTCTCAATTTTAAGGCAGAATTCTAGAAAGCATTTGACATTGTTAATTGGTCATTCTTAGATTATATTATGAATCAAACGGACTTTCCTTCGAAATGAAGAAAATGGATACATGGTTGTCTCAGTTCGGCGACATCTTCAGTTTTAATAAATGGATCTCCGATAGCAGAGTTCGTGGTATCTAAAGGACTTCGTTAGGGAGGTCCATGATGTGTGAAAAAATATAACCGGATTTCTCTCTTCCACAACACTATATGATCATCCCTAAGTATAAATACCTATATGATCCTGTTATCTACTTAAAATTGGTTGTGATATGAACACACCCGTCTCCCGCTACGTGTGTTTTCAAATGGAGGTCTATATACCAAACAATCAAAACAGAAGCACCTAATGTTTATCATGCAAACATAAAAACTTACCTTCAAAATTAAACTGGTCAAATAAGGTTCTAAAGATTAAAAAGAAAAGGGACCTTACAGAATCCATATAATACCAATAATATATCAATAGTGGCTTGCTGAAATCAATCAAACACATAAAATAGTCAAATATAAATCTTGGTCCTGACGTTACTCTCAGCAACCCCATCATGCACTTACCTACATAATAAAAAACCACCAATATAAGACTCATTTCATAATAGTTTGAGACAAAACCTCAGATCCTTTATATAAAATGGGTCTAAACATAATTATTATTTTTTAATAATAATAATAATAAAAAGGTCCTAGCAAGGGTAAGATTTAAGAAATAAGTTTGGTTGTTATAAGCGATTTTATACAGCCACTTTCCAGGGTGCTAATATGCGGTCAGTAAAGGTCAGACCCTAAAACGCCACGACGCTCTTCTGGCTTATGGGCTAAAATGGGTCCCCAAGCGGTCGACCACCCACATTAACATCTTGAATGGGCTATAACCTTCTCCCCAAACTTACCCTTAAATCTTACTCTTGCTCGGACCTTTTTTTTTTTTTTTTTTTTTAATTAAGACCATAATAGTCTGTTGAGCATGGTGATGTTTTAACACATAAGTGTTTAGCCTCTTATTGAGGCAAGCATGTATGAAAAAAAATTAAATATAGATAATTAGAATAGAATATTACCAGATTATATGCAGATATAAGCTGTAGACTATCTTCGAAAACTTCAAACTTTTATTTATAACAGAAGATTTTTACAATAGAGAAATTTTAGATGAGAAACGGATGCTAATTTTTTCGGATGCCTCCTATTACTAACTTATGATCCTTTATATAGGGGTTTTGGTGCCTATATAAAGGATCTAAAACACAAAGAAATAAAAATTTCTTGTGCCTAAATGTTTTCAGCCATGATCCCTTGGGATAAAGGCAGAGGACGAGAAAGAACTTCCTCTAATAGAGGAAGAGGAGCAGGAAGAATTCTTCATCAAATGGGGAATAAAAAGCTTATAGCTTTAGATAATGCATCATATGCATCATCTTCATCATCAACTAATAAGTTTGATGAAAAAACTTTTAAAGAGTTTCTGGCTTATAAAACCGCACAACAAGGACATAACCCTGAAGAAACAACATCATATACTCAAATCACTATCAATGATAGTGAAGATGAAGGGTGGATTAATAATCCACAGAAGGATGTTATACACCTTCTAGGCCATAAAGATAAAAAATGGGATGACCAACCTTGATTTATCATCAAAAGATATTTTGATCAGGGATACTATCCCTCTGAGACTTATAAGTCCAGAACATATTATGAAGAAATCCTCAAAGCAGAATGCTGCGAAATTACCCATTATAATGGGAGCAATAAACTTATAAGTTTTAGTAAAATCATTATTAAACAAATCATATCTGTGAAAAACTGGGGAATATCTTCATTAAAGGATAGAGAAATTCTCCATCTAGAAACAAGAACCCCAATAAGATATAACTATTGAGATTATGTAAATGCTTTTAACAAAACATTTTTATTTGAGAACCAGAATTATAAACATTCTTGGTTCATAAAAATTTGTTCAAAAATCTATGAATCGGATATTCCGATTTGGTTTTACAAATGGTGGCAGTCATACGGCACAACTCCTGATATCTTCATAGAAGAATCAAAAGGGTTTAAAACCCCTCTATGCTCAATGGGTGGAGTTATCTCCTACTATCATTGAAGCTCAGCATAATAATAATTTTATTGAAGGAATGGCCTCATTACATTTCTTTATCCAATTCAGTATCCCATGGATATGGAAGTGGATCCCGGAAACTGGTTATACCAGTGAAAATATGTTCTGTCTAAAAAGGACATATATGACCAAATTCTGGAAGAAAATAATGGAGAAAGAAGATGGTAAAATTAAATGCCAGGATACATTGGATCATATCCAACAAACAATTGACTCTTATAAAAGACAGCAAGAAAACCAACAACAAAGGGAGGCTCCTAGCCCGTTCCAACATTTTGTTAGGAAAATCCAGATGATTAAAAGGAGTGATAATATCAGTCAAGAAGAATTAATGGATTACTATCTTGCAGAAATAAAGGATATAGCAAAGAATTTTAAAAAGAAGAAATCTCCTTCAAAAATGTCTGTATCAGATTCGTCTCAGATTGGGGAAGAAGACCAAAAAGATCTTCAACAAGATGCTCAGGAAGATGAAATCTTCGATGAACAAGCATATGAAAGAATAATGGCAAAACTGGATAGAGAGTTCGCACCAGTCCATACTGAAAAGACAAAAAGATAATTATCACAATAGGCCCCGCGTTATGATAAAAGACACCAATAATTCAAGATTCGCCCGACAAGATTTGTCGTAAAGCTTTATTATTGTGGCAACTTTAATAATTGTATGTACTTTAATAATTGTACTATTATCCGCGTGATACGCAATATGCGAATATTCGCAGAATTATTCGATGCCAGAACCTCTACATAAAGGGTCATAAGTTAGTAGTAGGAGGCATCCGAAAAAATTAGCATCCGTTTCTCATCCAAAATTTCTCTATTGTAAAAATCTTCTGTTATAAATAAAAGTTCGAAGTTTTCGAAGATAGTCTACAGCTTATATCTGCATATAATCTGGTAATATTCTATTCTAATTATCTATATTTAATTTTTGTTCATACATGCTTGCCTCAATAAGAGGCTAAACACTTAAGTGTTAAAACATCACCATGCTCAACAGACTATTATGGTCTTAATTAAAAAAAAAAAAAAAAAAAAAAAAAAAAAAAAAAAAAAAAAAAAAAAAAAAGAAGAAAAAAAAAGATCCTAGCAGGGGTAAGATTTAAAGGTAAGTTTGGGGAGAAAGTTATAGCCCATTCAAGATGTTAATGTGGGTGGTCGACCGCTTGGGGACCCGTTTTAGCCCATAAGCCAGAAGAGCGTCGTGATGTTTTAGGGTCTGACCTTTACTGACCACATATTAGCACCCTAGAAAGTGGCTGTGTAAAATCGCATATAACAACCAAACTTATTTCTTGAATCTTTATTCTTGATAAGGCTTTTATATTATATTATTAAATATTTTAATAATAATGTTTTATATGGTTTTTAATAATGTTTTATATGGTTTTTACTCTTTTTTCCCATGAGATCCTGCAGTCTTGATAATAATAATAATAATAATAATAATAATAATAATAATAAAACTTTACAACATACAGTGATGATTTGCCCACAAGTCTTGCTTTCAGCTCATCCGCTACAGCATCAATAAATTCTTCGGTGTTCAAATAGTGCTCCCTACTGAGCCTGAAAAGCATCCAAATATACAGGTTATATAGATAATTATATACCAGGCCAATTTGTTTTGAGCATTCTATAAAATTCAAACATCTTTTGATTAATTTAAATTTACTTACTTATTAAGGGCAAATAATACCCATTTGGCCAAGGGTATTTAGTACACTTTATAGCATTTCTTTTAAAATTAGAGTTAAATCAAAGTCACTTACTTGGATCCATGAATAATAAGTGCAAGATCCTTTGTCATCTTCCCGGATTCAACAGTTCCAATACATGCTGCTTCCAGCTTCTCAGTGAAATCCAGAAGCTTAGGGTGGTTGTCCAACTTTGCCCTTAATTACACAATTTATAAATTATATTCTTCAGTGTTTCGAATTAATGACTAACGAGCTATATTCAGATATAAAAAAATTTTAAGTACAAACCTGTGGGCCAGTCCCCGGGTCCAAGCGAAGATTGAGGCTATGCTGTTAGTGCTAGTTTCCCCTCCTTTCTGATGCACTCTGTAATGACGTGTTACAGTGCCATGGGCTGCTTCAGCTTCAATGGTTTTCCCATCAGGACAAACCTATAAAAACCAGAACCAATAAATAAACACATTACCAAAAAAAATACTAAAGAAAAAGTAAAGAAATAAACTATTCGGTGGGCATACCAAGACTGATGTCATCAACCCAAGTGATCCAAACCCTGTAAATTAAAGAAAAACATAATGAGCTATCAAGATCAAATATGAGCAAGATAGTGCAGCAATAGCATGTAATACCTTACCTTGTGCTAAGAAATCACTTTGAACATCACCATCATAGTTTTTGCATGCCCATACATAACCTCCATCACTCTTAAGAGCATAAGCAACCATATCGTCAATGAGACGGTGCTCATACCTACAAACGAATTACAAGGTGATGATGAATTAATAAATCTCCTACAAAACTTGGTATAAATGTATAGTATCATAATTACATGACAAAACGTCTTAATATCAAATATACCTCATACATTTATAAATTATATTCACTGAAATGGGTAAGTATACCTCATCCTTTGAAATTCGCATTTGGATATAATGGTCATACTATAAATTGTATTCAATGAAATGGTTAAATATGAAATTTAAATAATTTGAACAGGCATATTTGACATTAATTTTTGGTTGGGTAAACATGATACTATGCAAGTTTTCAAGGTTATATATCAAATTATCATAAATATAAAAATTCAGAAACTCTAAGGATACTGCAAAGCGACTAGTTTAGCTACTAACCATATTCCAGCAGCCTCGAACTTTGACTTCCAGTTGCTTTCGTAGATTTCTTGAAATATGTCTTTGAATCTTAATCAAGAGAAAATGAGTATATCGATAAGGATTACAAGATAGCATGAAAGCCACTAATGCATACATACCTTCCATCATATTTCTTAAGAATAGTGTTCTTTGTGCTAAGATAAAGCGGCCACTTTTTCTGATAAGCTGTGTTCATTGAGGCCTCAGCAAAAGCAGCAATCGACTGTTAAATGAAATCAATAAATATACAAATGACACATAAATCAGAGTGAATAAACATACCAAGATGAAAAGTGGCATGGAAAAATCCAATGAACTAAAAATAGATACCTCATCAGTGTTGTACATTGACAAAGCTACACCTCCAGCACCAGAGAAGTTATAAACTTCCAAGTCTATCTTTTCACCTTCTCCTTCAGGAACTGAAAAACAAAATCAACTTACGTGTAAAAAACCATCATGTGACAAACAGAAATATAAAAATGAGGATGATTGTTAAGTGTGGATCTAAAATAAAAAACGAAATATAAATGGAAAAAATTCATACCAAAAACTAGCTTCAGTTTTCCAGGTCCTTTAATCACTGCATCGGTAGCTTTGTATTGATCACCAAATGCATGTCTTCCAATGCATATAGGCTTTGTCCATCCTATATACAACAGTCATTATAGTTCTGTGCCAGTTAATAAACAGAAAAATAAATGTGAACAGGAAACCGACTTCCAAATTGGCAAATACCTGGAATTAGTCTAGGGATGTTTTTGCAAAGAATCGGTTCTCTGAAAACCGTGCCTGAAAAAAGTGCAAGAAAAGTGCGTTCATACACATTATAATCCATAGTTACAACATCTTTTGATTGAAGAATATCACTAACCATTCAATATATTCCTGATTGTCCCATTTGGACTCTTCCACATGCTTTTCAAGGTGAACTCCTTCATACGAGCCTCATCTGTGAATGATCTGTTCTATCAGAATCTTCATAACTAATTCATTGTCCATTAAATAACATCATGAATATAATTAGCATACCCGGGGTAATGGTGGCACACTTAATTGCAACATTGTACCTAAAGTATTATTGAATATATTAGATTAAAGAAACAAAATAGAAATTAGAAGTTAAAAAACAAGAAAAAAGGATGCAAGAAATGAGACAGCTTTAAAAGTTTTCTGTCATATCTTGAAACAATCTGTAATATTTGTTGAGAAATAGAGATGGGGTACAGAAGGTTGCAACAAGTAGACATACTTAAGAGTAGCTTCAGCACTTTCAATGGTAACTTTATCATCAGTAGCATCACGGTTAGGAAGGCCTAGGTCATAATACTTTATGTCGAGATCTAGGAAGGGGAAAATAAGCTGCAGTATACAAAAAACTTTAACAATGCAATCCAAATAACCAATAATTTTTCCTCAAGATATTTAGTATACAACCTTATCCTTAATTGATTGCCAAAAAACACGAGTCATTTCATCTCCTGTACAAAAGATACATGTTGTTAGTCAAACAACATCCCGTAAATATAAACCAAGCATAACTACTAGCATATGTCATTATTCCTCGAGTATATAACTGAGGGAAAATAAAAGCAGAGTTTTTTTAACAAGAACCATAAAATGTCACAATCACATGACCACTAAAGACATCCCCACGGCTTAGAAAAGGATGGTTTTACCATACAACATAACAAAGAACAATAAAATCACAATTTCACATGAACAGTACCAAACTAAATCATCCAATTGCAAAGATAACACTCCTATTTCGAATATGGTGAAAAGAAGTACATAATATAACAAGACAGCTTGATTATCATTCAATAACAAAAAAATAGTCCTAGTTGTAACAAAATGTGATCTTGTATACCAGATATTACTACATCAATTTGTCACAACTAATGAACTAATAATGAACAAATAGGCAACTTTATACCAAAATAAAAATTAGCAAAAACTTGTTCCATTAGTGTTAAACAGGTGAATTGACCGATTACTTGGGGACAGAGGTAGTAAAATCAATGATGAAAACAAGTTGACCTACAAAATTTTCAAACGATGTCATCTATAAACTTCATAGCAATCAGTCAATCACTAATCTAAACAGAAACAGAACACCAAAACTCCATGATCTTCACTACAAACAACCGATCGAAACCAGAAAACAACGTCCAAAAGCTTTCAAACGATGAAATCAACGGAGCTTATATCACAACCATCACTAACCAGAATTCAGATCGTACGCAAATAACACAATAACAAGAACACCTAAACAACAAAAAACAAAACAGCGATCTGATCGATTCAACAAAGCTCCATAGATCGGAGCATCAGTGAACAAACAATCAAGCTACAGTAAACATTAAAAAACAGAAATTACAGATGCGTATATCAGTATATGATTATATGAGTATATGACATGACTCACCGTCCATCTCAACGATGGGATTTTCGACCTTGATCTTCGCGAAAGCCATTTGGTACTGATAATGAGCGAACGATGATCACCGGTGACGGAGTGATGAAGAGCGATACGACTGTGAGATTTTAACGAAGAAAAAGGGAACTTTATAGGACGGAGGCGGTGGTTTAACTTAACCCAATAAGGGTAGGTGTGATTATTATTTTAGGCTTTTAGTGTCGTATTATTTGGATGCGGTTGCCAATCTTGAATATAATGTACCTAACAATATCAAACAAATATCTTTTGAAAGCCATGAAGGGGAACCCCAAGCCTTCCAAGGGGGACCTTGGTTCCGAGCCGGTCGGTCGCAAAGTGGTAGGGCTCTGAGCCGGACGAGTCAGGCGGCACGTCTTTGGCTTTGGACCATGCTGTACTTGAGCGTATAGCACCAGATTAAGTCGACGAGGGATATTTGGTGTTACGCTACATATGGATGCAACTATTTTCACATATATTTTCTTTCTTTACATTTGACTATGTAGTCTTAATCTTAGAAAAGTCAAGCTTACAAGTGTCTGTTCAAAAAGTTGTCAAACGATGCCGCTTTGTTCGCATTTCCTCTATTCAAGAAATAAGCGTCATTTAACTCTCTCAAACTAACTTTAGTCCACGAACTAAAGTCGTTTAGATGCTTGTAATATTTAATTCGCCTATTATTCCTCCTAACCGCATACATATCTTTCTTTTTATCAGATTGCCAACAAACAGGACCCTGAACAATCTTCAATTTTATCATAATATGGATAATGATTGATAAGAAAATGAATCTCGGTTGGTGGATGAAGAAGTCCGAGCCAAGGCGCTCGACCTTATGACAAGATTTAGCTCAAATGATTATATTGTCGGTGTAGATGGTGAAGCCTTTCAGCCTCGATTGTTTGTTCTCTCTATTCAGTATTACCTTGAAAGGTTCACCTCATCTTCAATATCTGCGACAAGCAGATCATATTCAGATCAGGAAGGTCCGCTTTTGTATTCTCGGGCATTGAGGATTCAACATGTTTAGTGTCAAGAATATCATCAACGTTTCCATCGATATTTCCTTCAAAATTAGAGTCTAACTCTTCCATTTCCTTCTCAAAATCAAAAGTTTGACTTGTAGATGGACTGGATTCTTGATCAGCTTGAAGATTACTTAGAAACAAAGTAAAAGCACAAACGTTCTTGTTATGGTAAAGTCACCACCATCATTTTTTCTTCATCTTTGTCTTTATCTTACTCATTCCCTTTATTTCCTTCTTCATTACCACTATTATTATCACACCTTGATTCTAGGTCTACGAACTAGACAAAAACTTGGGTTCATACATGTGACATGCATTACTCTTAGCTCTGTTAACTAACTCGAAGCTTGTTATCCTTTGATTAATGTGCTAATTGTCTTCTTGCAATTAATATGTTCGCAATTGTGTTAATTAATATCGCTAGGTCGTCGCGTTAAATTCTAGTGTATAAAATAATAAATTAGAGTAATATTATATATATATATATATATATATATATATATATATATATATTAGTATCTATCAAATCGCGCTCGCGACGTCGTGAATCTTGAACAAGCTAATATTTTACTGCGTCATGTAATAGCTCGTACGTATAATTTTTTAAGTTGGTTCGTTAAGGGTTACATTTTTAAAGTTTGGGTTAAATAAAAATAAATAGTTTAGGGTTTAAAATGTCATTTAGTTAAACCTAAAGGAATTAATTAATTCTAAGTAGGGGTCCTAAGTGTAAATTCAATTAATATGTATTTAGGTTATGATACAAAATGTTAAAAACGTGCGAAGCATACGAAACGATCTGGGTGGTCCGTTTAAAAATACTAGGGTTTGATATGTGTTGTGTGATAATTCCACCCCTTTTCACTAAAAGAGGGAAATAAGGTAAATGTAGTACTCAAGCATGATTATGAAGCGGCGGATAAAAAATGTAGCATAATAATTTATGAAATCATGTAAGTTATATCATTTATTAAGCAAGTTATAATAATATATACGCAAAGTTTAAAACATATTACGAAAGTCATTCAAAACTAGTTCTAGGCCATTTAAAAATAGTCCCAATCCATTCAAGGGTTAGATTAAAAATCACGCAAGTTATACATTTTTCACCAAAGTTCTACATGTATGACACAAGGCATTTAAAATCTAGTTGTAAGTCATTCAAAACTAGTGATAAGTCATTCAAAGCTACATCTAAGTCATTCAAGGTAATGAATATGCAGACGGGAGTTTCGATCTATTTTCTGCGTTATGGGAAGTTGATACGGTAATATTGTTTTCGTGTTATAATTGTGATTTAATTTTATTAAAAAATATATATAATATGATTTTATTTTTTATAGGTGTACGACCCATCACTGATGAAAATGAATATTGGTATCTTTTTAAGATTTCTATGGAGTCACTACAAGTTTATATATTCTTTCCATATGAATGCCGTGCAAATATGTGTGATGATTCGTGGTGCATTCATCATAATGTTCGGGCGATTATTGTACAATTTGAATCATATTTCCTTTATTTTCTTGCACGTAAACATTATTGGCAGCACTCTGGGTAAGAAGAAATTGAAGAATTGTTAGTGTCTGGTGAAACTGTGTGGCCTTCTAATGGAGGTCATATTGGTCGAGATTCAGAAGTTGTTATTTGTATGTTATTACGTAGACTGGTTCAAAATAGATTTTTAGAATGGCATAAAAATAATTTACAAGATGCTTGCCTTAGATTCCGACGTTTTATGGCACATGAACTGTATTCAAGACGAACAATGTAATTATTTATTATTAATATTATTCGTACAATCTAATAACAATAAAATAAAACTAGCTCGAAATATAATCTTTAATCTTGTTGATTTTTAAGAAAATTCCAAGCCGCAACATGATTAAAAGATGTTCCGAGTCTTCGCCGATATTGTTCTTGAGCCTTTTCCATAATGTCTGCATCATTCCATATAGTGTTTCGGTTGTCGTAAACGTTATCGTATATTGAGTGAAATATCGAGACCTTTCTCCTCAAATTAAACCATTTGCTGCTAAGTTCCCGAGTGGTTCGATACTCATCACGTTCTAGAATTTAATGAAAAAGCGTTGATATCTGGTTCCAATAAATTGAACACTCCCCGAAAATAGTACGCGAATTTCCAGACATGATCTTGCTAAAGTGACCTCTTCTTCGTCCGTCCAAGGATTTTGATGTTGTGGAGTACCCGATGGTGAACTTGATGAAGAACTTGACGAAATCATATTGTTTGATTGTATTTTTTGTGTGTAAATATGTTAGTATTTATTGATTAAAAATAATTTATTTTTAAAATTTTTTTAATATCTTAACGGGCCATGAGGTACTTCACGGGCCGTTAAGACCAACAGCTATGTTTTGGGGAGTTAATGTTTACGACCGTGACAAACTACACGGGCCGTTAAGCCCAACGGCTATGTTTTAAATGTTAAATGATAAAGACCGTGATGTTCCTTACAGCCCGTGATACTTTAACAGTTATAATATTAATTACCAAATCATTTACGGCCATGAGACACTACACGGGCCGTAAGATATGTACTTCACGAGCTGTGAGACAATTCACGGGCCGTGAAGCTTTTAATATATAAGCTTCATGCCCTGTAAGTCCATTTACGCCCAGTTGTCTATTATGATTCTCTCTGATACGACATTCTCTTTTTTCACTTTTACGACCCCATTTTAGTTCATTCTAATTTTATTACCCGGTACGTAACTAATTTTCTTTTTAATTTTATCTAATTACGCTTTAATATTGTATAACAAGGGATTGTTCCTCCGCCTCTCCCGGAGATTGTCCCTTTTGTGAGGCCGCCGGTAGATGGTGACGAGGTAGCCGACAACGCCGCAGATCAGCCACCTCCGAAGTAGTTATTTTGATGTATTTTGTTTCTGTTTTGATGTAAAAGATTGTATTTATTTAAATAATAGTTGGTTTTAATGTCTTTCGTTTGATGATTACAAATTGCATTTCAAAGTTACATAGTTAGCGATTATATAATTATAACTTGCATATCATATAAAAATCTGCCTATTACAACAATAATACAAAAATCATTACAAACACTGTTATTATAATACAACTTATAAGGGTCCAACAAATTATTTTTCAGGTATATCAAAACTCGTAATTGAAATAAAATTATAATATTTAATTTATAAAAAATAATATTAATAATAATAACAATATAAAACTTACTTGAATATTTTGGCACCAGTTTTCGATAAAAGTGGTCAAAATTGTAGGCGAATATGTCAGGTGTGATAGAGTTAATTAATACTGACCATAAATGGTCAAAAGCACCCCATTCATCATTTCAAAAACTCATCTTGCAATTTTTAATAAAATTTTCCGATATATGCCATCTACAAAGTAGTCTCACGGCATTTGGAAAAACTTTTTCACACGCTTTCATCAGAGCAAGGTCTCTGTCGGTAAGTATAACATGATGTTCTATACACTTTTGCTCTAAAGTTTCTTTGAGTTGTTTTAAAACCCATCTGAAATTAATCTGACGTTCAAGATCGATGAATGCATAAGTAACAAAAAACGATTTCAGCGTTGATGTCATACCAACCATTTGCACAAATGGCATTTTGTAAACGTTCGTTTTATACGTTGTGTCTATCATCAACACATGCGGGTATGCCCGTCATAAAGTGTAAGATGTTGGATGTATAAAAAAACCTCGTCTATGGTATTTGTTGTGACAATCTCGACTTTTGGGCCTAGAAATTTTTTTTAGAAACCTTAATGGGCCACACCTAGGGAGCCTTTGAATTGGGCCCAACAGCTTTGGGCTTAGGCCCACGCTAATACACACACCTAAATGGGTCTTGACCCATCAAACCCTAATTGGGCCATTGGACCACAATACTTGATGGGCTTTAGCCCGCAAAACCAATATGGGCTGGTGGGCCCTCGCACAATTATGGGGTATGCTGAACCGACCAAATGGGTTTCGAGCCCAATAGTTTAGAAGACAAAAGTCGTTAAATAAACCCTGGTCAATAAATTCAATTAGTAGAGCCTTACTATATAATTAAACTTTAAAATCGTAAATATCAACTCATCCAGACAAAAAACAACAAAACAAACCTATAACGTTTATTACAACATAAAAATCATCAACAAAATATGTAAATATGACTTTATAAATTTTAAAGATATTAAATAATAAACTGTGAACCTATAAATCTAAAAACAAATAAATAGATAATAAGTTGAAGGATATAAACCCTCATAAAAACATGATGCTCGTTAGCATCAAATGACCAAAATAATAGTAACAATAATAATAAGTAACATTACATACTTAGCTTAATAAATAAATAACATTACAAACATAAAATAATAATACACACCTATATATATACATAAACACCACACGACACACACATACATTACTTATACATGCACACGGCACACATATATACATATATACACGACACACATGCACACATATATCTATATTATGTACATATATTTATGCCTCACTACACACACCCATAAATATATACATGCATGCATTCGTATAACTCATGCGCACACACACACTTGCACACTCGACAAACATACACACCCGCGTATATATACATATGTGTATGTATATATCACGGCACACACACATTAATCTACACTTTCAAGCTTTATAAAAACAATTCAAAATTTTTAATAAAATTCTTGACTAGTCTAGTCACCAGCCAAGGCCACCCAATCCACACAAAGCCTTTCATGCATTTGGTAACTTGCATTTGGACCCACTTATCCCCCTCTCTCTCCCTTCTCGGCCGATAACACCCATCACCACCTCTCCACACTTTATTTGCATCTAAACACCACACTTAAACACTACTCAAATCCTCCTTATTGATTCTATTACCTCTTGTGCTCAAGAACTTCAAGTTCCAGCCTTTTTGCAAGCCAAATCGATCCAATAGTGAAGCATCATCAACCATTAACATCAAGGTAACATCACAAGAACACACACACACACACCTTAAAGTTCATTCTTTCCAATTCATTGATCTTATGACCTGCACAAATCCATCATTTTGAACAGCCTTCTCTCACTTTCTCAAGCTCATTCAATAGCCTACATACTCATCTCAGCCCCTCCCACGACAAGGTAACTAATTACTACCCGAATACACGCGAAATATCGCGTATCATCATGAAAGTGACCCAACAAACCCCATGACACCCCAACATCTTATGAACCCTCATAAACACTTTGTTTTTCAAAAATTAAAAGATGCAAAACCATTTTCAAAAACCCTCATCGATCACAAACACGGTTTAGTTAAACTAGTCCACCCGAAAATCCGGTTTTTCATAAAATATGAAAATATATTGTAAGAGCCCAAAAACTCTAATCTAAATATTTTTGGAAGTTTAAGGAGACCATATCATGAGATAAATAAATTTTCATAACTTAAACATATGTATTTCATATTTTATAAATAATACAAAATTTAAAAATTAAGTGTATTTTTTTTAGAAAAATAAAAGAAATAAGTTGGGGATTCAAATTATTAAAATTATGATGTCATTTAGAGTTTATTATGATTTTGAAATGATTTGGAAAGGAAAAATCAGATTAAAACCCCTAGGAATTTAAAACCGAGACTTAACGGGGAATTAACGAGACTAACCGAGCTAGGTAACGAAAATGGTGAAACTATAAAACTTTGGTTATACAAAAATTCCATTAGACTTAAAATATTAAAAAAATCCTAGAAATTAAATTTCATGATTTTTAGAATTTAGTTCATTGGTAAACAAAAATACATACAATATTCACTTTAAAATAATGAAAATTATTAAAAACGGGTTTAAGAGCAATATTAGTAAAAAATCCTCAACTTAAATATGATTATAAGTATTCTAAGGTCTTAGATGGCCAAAAAGTTGACCAAAGTCAACCAAAACCAAAAACCCATTAAAAACCGAAACCCGAACGCTAAAATATAAAAAACCGACAAAACACCTTCAAATAATGAACTACAGTAACTAATGGCATAATAACAATGCAAAAAAAGTAAAAACCAAATATTACCATTTATGGAATTTTCTAAGAATTTATATAAATTTTACCGTTAATATAATTTAACTAACGCCTCTCGAAATTTACAAAAACAATAAAATACATAAAAATGGTTAACTAAGAAAATAAATATTTTTCAGCAAGACATGACCCTCAAACCCTTAGAAAAACTCAAAAACTTAATAAAACTAATAATCTTAAAAAATACATTATATAACGCGCCCGAAATGCGACCCGATATGCGTTCAAAAACCCAATGCCCAAATCACCAACCCCATGAACAACACCATAATATTTCAGAGACTAATTAACACTCTAAATAAGTTATAACAAAAAACAAACGTCATTTGAACATCCCAACAACCTAGTTTGTGAAAACCCTAAATTGCTACTTCCCGAAAAGTCTAACCAGAAACAAGCCATTGAACCCGTAAAGAAAAACCCAAATGACACAAAAATGAACTTATTTTGGTAACCCAAATCTCAAACAATAAAATTCAACATAATTGTTTGAAGTGTCAAATTCCAAACTTTAGGGTTAAAAATGTCAATTTAGCAAAGTTGAGGGAGCAAACTTGCCAACTAATGAAATCTTGCTGTTTTGGGAACTTATCACACTTATAAAAACAATAATAATCTAAATTTATAAGATATTAGATTGAACTTCGGCAAAACATAAAGACATGAACACAAAACCCAAGACTTTAAACAAGATTACACATACGAGTTGGAAGTCATCAAGCCATGCATGACAAATATAAAACATGAGGGTTTGACTTAATTGATCATTTAATAAGGAACTAATTCACTTTAAATAAACATAGAAACCTTCCCGGTCGGTAGCATCCAAACTTTATAAGCAACCACTTGATCGATCTGCAGATAAGTCTCATGAACCCCCTTTTTACTTTAAAACTTTTAGGGTGAAATACATGCTTGCTGGTTATTATATTATTGTGGTGCAATACTACCCTCTGAAGCACCGAAGCGTTGAAAGCAGGGGAGTACCCATTTCGGGTACTTTCTAGAAGCGAATACGCGACCGAAACGTGCCCGAAGCGATTCGAGGGCGTATCGGTTTCGGGGGTAACTTTTGGGGACGTTTCAGTAAGTTTCAGCGGAGTTTCTAATTAAATTTAGGGTTTCCATTTAAAACCTTTAGTATTTCCTTCAAAAGCCACCGCCTTCAAATCTTTCGTGGATTAAAAAGCCTCATTCGACCTCCAAGTCTTCACTCTTCAACAATCAACAGCCTCCTTTAAGGCTTCAATCGAATCTTCAACAACATCACAGCATACTTTAGTGCGGGTTGTGCGCGGTGCAGTGTTCGTCGACTCGTTGGAGACTTTTGTGTGGTTGTGCGCGGTGCAGAGTGATCGGAGAATTTTCTGCGGCTGTGCGCGGTGCTTTGTGATTTTCCGTATGTATAAATTTGAATGGATAAGTTTGCATAATTTGAATGGAAAAGTTTGCGAGGTTAAACGGGATTCAAGGTCAAATGGTCGATTGAAAACAAAGGAACAATTCAAAATCTGGCCTGCGACTTGCGCAAACCTAGCACAAGGTAATATGACAACCATGTTCATAGAAAGGTATTCGGGATTATTGTCAATAATGCCCGACAGGTTCCAGACGTAGTGACTTTGACTTTTATAACTAAGTTAGACTTGACCCCAATTATGAGGATACGTGTTATGTAATGGACTAATGGTAGTCTTGTAAATACTAGAGAGATAATTTAGGACTATGTTGTGCTAGTAGAGGATCATGCCTTCTGAATAGATCTTATATAATTTGGGCTTGAAAGTTTTGACATGGTTGTAGGAATGAACTGGTTATCAGTGAATAGGGCTGAGAATTTCTTCTACGAGAAGACTACTCGCATGCCGTTGTAGAATGGTGAGACACTTGACGTACATGGAAAGAGATCAATTAAGTACTAAGTACCCTCACCTATTCATAGAAGGCATAGTTGATAAACTCTTGCTGAATTTCGGGACGAAATTTTCTCAACTGGGGGATACTGTGACATCCGTCACCTAAATAGGTGCATTGAACCTTGACTTTGACTTTGACTTTTTGATTTTGACTTGGTCTTAATGTGATATTTGACTTAAAAGTTGACCTAATATGGGCTTGATCTGAGTATAGTACACTAGACGCGTATAGACACGCTAAGTCTAGAATTTTGTATTATGGGCTTAATATGATCTAGTGGGCCTTGGGCATGGTGACAATGTACGTCCATCGATTTGGTCTTAGCATGATGGTTGCGTGCTTGGCATTGGATTAAAGACCTAAAAATGTAAGAATATAAATCTTTCGTTGAGAAGGCAAACAAAAATCGTACATGTGGCTTTGCCTAAAGCCTAATAAATAGACATAATTTAATTTAAAAATAAATAAATTAAATAATTTATATAGCATATAATAGTCCGTTGGAATCGCAAGAACGCATAGAATTTAAAAACGTGAAAGTTGAACGACACATAAATTGGGACGAGACAAAATTAAATGAGACAAGCAAAGGGCCCGGGAGGCCCATTCATGGCCCCCTTGGCCGCAAACCCTCAAAAAGGGGGCTCCATTTTGATTTTTCCTTCATTATTTTCTTTTCTCTACTATTTTTCTCCAAGTTTTCTCTCTACAGAAAACCCTAGCCGCCATCATACTTTTTCTTGTTCATCTATCATCATCAACATAGATTTTGGTGTTGTTTCTTCATTCAAGATTGGATTTTAGTCAAGTCTTAATCATTTACACTTCTACCGGTAAGAAAATCATTTATTTTGATGATTTTAGTCTTTATTGTTCATGTTTTTGATGATTTTCATCATCAAACATCTAAATTATCATCTAATAATCTTATGTTCTTGGTTTTGGACATTGGATCGTGAAGATTTAGTTGTTTCGGGTATCGGAACTTTTAAATGGTATAATCCTAATTCTCAATCGTTGTATATATATTCTTTGAATCTATCAAAGTTGGTGTAATCTTGGGTGACCTGTTCATAATCAACATCTTGGACTTAAAATCATTTTTGAAATCATTAATCTTGTTTCTTGAATGGGTAGACGCGTTAGACAATCAAAACTATGTACCGATTAACTAACAATGTGAACCGGAAGATTAAAATCTAAACTAATTGTTGTGGGACTGAAAATTTGTGATAATCAAAGTGTCTAATACAAGTTTTTGTCAATTAGTTGGTGGAATAAACGTTCTTTAAGGTCTCGGGTCAATAATAGTCAAATATGGAGGTTTGGGATGCAAAGGGACAATATTAAGAAAGTAGACAGCTTACTGTCAGAAAAATGAGACGTTTTGTACAGGTCATAACTTGGTTATAATAAGTCCAAATGGATCTAATTTTACATCTAAAAACAAGTTCAATGAGTCCTCTAAGCAACCCAAGTGGTCTCGTGTCGTTTCGACATCGTTTGGTCCTCCAAACGCGACACACAAAACTGAAGGTCAAAACTAATGAATCTGGACAGCAGGTTGGTTTGTGTTCGTCGAGTCATCTCTTTCTTGTACTTTATCCAATGGAGATGATTCTTTTTCTGGAGTTTAATTTAAAGTCTTCTCTTTCAAACGATACCTATTACGCAATGTTTCGTTACCGTTTCGACTACAAAGCAGTTTCTGCAAAACTGGTGCGCAATCAGATATACATGCTGAAATATTTTGATAAACATAAAACTAAGGATTTGAAACTAAATAATTAAATAAAGACAAGTTTTGTATTCAAAAGTGGTTAAATGACAGTTAAAAAAATAAGTTAATATTTTCTATAACTCAATGAGTATGGGCTAATAGATGTTTATCAAAGGACATTAATAAAATAGTTAAAAGCGACAACTAAAACCCTAAACATGACGAGATTTAAAGTTTAAATCTGACTTTGGACTTGTTCTATTAGAAAATCATGTTTTCATAAAATAAAACCTTGATGGATATTAAGGACTGGGCTACAAGGATTACACCCATATTGGTTAGTCTGTTTGGTCTCTAGTAATCCTTTTGTGATTTGTACTTTCAGTGCTTGCCTTGCGTATTGTGGACTTTGGACTATACTATTTTGAGGTGAGTTTCACGGCTCCTTTTTAACTTGTTTTACTTAGGGGGAAAAGCTTGCTCACTATTTTAGACTATACCGTGTCTCTTAGACTAATTTGGGACAATGTATGTGGTTTGGGTCATGGGTTGAGTCTAGATGTTCATTTATGAATGTGTACTTGGACTTGGGCTTGTTATTGTGACTTGGATGTCATGGAGAGGTATTGTTAGTACTAACGAGTTGACACCCCCACCCCTGTCGTCAGTATAATAGTCGAGACTGATTTAGCCTGGGCTTGCCCTTGGGTGAATATAATCCGGGTAATTGGACTTGGACTGACTTAGACTTGTGTTGATATCTATGACTGCTATGTACTCTTATCCACATACAACTTTTGTACATGTTATACACGGCAAAATCTTTGTTATTTAAACTTGTGAACTCACCAACGTTTGTTGACTTTTTAGAGCATGTCTTTTCACGTAATGAGGCTTAAGGCTTGGCTTGGCACTTTAGACAAGACCGCTCCCTTGGGAGCAATAGACTTTTCATGAGACTATTAGACTTGTTTGAGTTGTTTGTTTGTTGAATTGTAATTGTTGGTTGTGTATTTAGGATTGTTTTGTACTTGTGTTTGTTAGTTCCTGAATGGAACTTTGGACTATTGATGTATTTATGGCATGACGATTTGGGATTGACTTTACTTGGCACGTGTTCCTATGTGTCAGGCGACGTCATAACCATTTACGGAGAATGCATTTAGTGATTCTTTTGGACCCCCAATGTGTTATGACGATCCCGTCCGTCGCATCCTCGTGTTTCCGCTTCTAGCAGGATTATGTGTGCACAATTATACATGTGAATGTTCTATGTACATTATCTTTTGTGCCATGTAGTCTACCTTATGTGTTATTTGTGATCTTCTTATTTGGAGAATTTTGGTTGTTGTATTATTTATGCATGCCTTGAGAAAACATTAAGTAAGGACGTCCTCTCGTAATACGCTTGATTACTATTTGGTTTGGATTGATAAGTGCTGCCATAAGGATTCTTTTAAAGGTCCTGAGTTATTAAGCCAACCTTATTATGTGCGTCTGCCCGGTGATACCTATGTTGTGAGTTGAATATCGGGAGATGAACATGCTAGCTGACATGACACCAACAGACAAGAGCCATGGCATACTCCGATCAGATGATTGTTTTATTGGATTTTGGACTATACTAAATGGATTTCTTTGACTGTTCCTTAACCAAGTGAATGCTTTATTAATCGATTCCTCTGTACAACTTTGGTTACTTAATTTTAGGTTAGTGACCATATCCTTAATTCTCCAATCATGGATAACACTCTGTACTTGACAAGATGCGTTGACTCTGATAGTAGGAGCTAGGGGTGACCATGCAAAGCAAATTACCATTACGGGTGCATACGTAATTGCAATTTGCAGTGCATGCGAAATATAGCAAACCCTTTCGTGAGATAACATAATAGTTAGTACGAATCTTCCATTCTATACATGGGACATTGGCGTTCCTGTTCTTATGATAATCAATGATGTGGAAACATCTATCTCCTTTATCTTTTCAAAAGTACAAATCGATCTTGAGCATTTAGGGGAACCTTACTGTGATGTTTTAGCCCAGTAACTATGAGAAGTTGCTTCCTCTTTTGTTTCCGTGATCCTGTAAGTTGACTAAATATTTAAAATATACTTGGTCTTTATAAAGTTAAAGTAGAAAGGTGACACCCCCCCTGTACGTATGTTGCTTTGTTCGGGGTGATCTTAAGACTTGAAGCATTGGCTATTTGGATGTTTTAGCATTATGCCTGATGGAATAAGTGGATGTCATGTAACTAGTTTAAGCGGAGTTCTTGGTATATCGTTGGTGTGGTGGGAACACTACGGGGAACCCCATATATAAACATATTCGGCATACCAAGGATGTGCTTGAACTGGGCAACGTGATTATCTTAGCGGTTTGGAGTTGGACATGGTGGGACTGATAACGTGGAAGGAAATAGAACTGGAGGAAGGATTGGTTGTACGTGCAATGAGTACTTGACGTGCAAGTCTGAGTAGTATGACGGGAGAGTTGGAGCAACAGCTCTGATCCGTTGCATTAAGAAAATGTGAACGAATGTGGACAACGATATCCTTGCTAAGACTAAAAAGGTAAACCGGGTTGCGTGTTCATCGGTGGGCGAAGAACTAACGTAGTAGAATGCCCAAGCCTTAGACCAAAGTATGGAGGTTGGAAATGCCATGACTTTGCATGAGTTTAAGGCATTGGCAACCAAGGAGTACTGTCTTATGGACTAGGCGGAAAAGTTAGATATTAAGTCTTGGAATCATGCAGTGGTAGGATGTCGTCTTGGCGCCCATACCTAAGAATTCCACAAGCTAGCTAAGCGGATGCCAAAACTATGACACCTAAGTCAAATAAAGTTGAAAGCACATTAGAGGGTTGGTTTCATAGTTGTGGAATGATGGCTGCTGCTGCACCCCCAACCATTAGAGTGCAATTCTGAAGACATGTACTTTGGTCGACGACATGGATCAAATTAGAACTTCGAGAAAGCTAGTGAGACGAAAAAGGATGTTAGGGAATCGGGTAAGGTAGATGGTGTTTAAATGGACAAAAAGGATAAGGTCGTGAAAGGATATGTGGCCGCCGTGCTAGCAACGAATGACTATGCTGGCACTTGTCCAGAGTGTAATAAGTGCAATCTGCACCATCCGACTATGACACCATGTCATGGGTAATTCAATTTCAACCAATTGGAGCGCTTAGCCAACGACTTTAAAGTGCTGGTGAATCCACCTGTGCCGATTAATGCGGTCAAATTGGCAAGAGTTTGACGTTAACATTATGAGTGTGGAAGCTAGGAGCATCATCAAAATGCATATGCGAGGTTAAATGGGATTCAAGGTCAAATGGTCGATTGAAAACAAAGGAACAATTCAAAATCTGGCAACCATGTTCATAGAGAGGTATTCGGGATTATTGTCAATAATGCCCGACACGTTCCAGACGTAGTGACTTTGAGTTTTATAACTAAGTTAGACTTGACCCCAATTATGAGGATACGTGTTATGAAATGGACTAATGGTAGTCTTGTAAATACTAGGGAGATAATTTGGGACTATGTTGTGCTAGTAGAGGATCATGCCTTCTGAATAGATCTTATATGATTTGGGCTTGAAAGTTTCGACATGGTTGTAGGAATGTACTGGTTATCAGGGAATAGGGCTGAGAATTTCTTCTGCGAGAAGACTACTCGCATGCCGTTGTAGAATGGTGAGACACTTGACGTACATGGAAAAAGATCAATAAAGGACTAAGTACCCTCACCAATTCATTGAAGGCACGGTTGATAAACTCTTGCCGAATTTCGGGACAAAATTCTCTCAACTGGGGGATACTGTGACATCCGTCATCTAAATAGGTTCATTGAACCTTGACTTTGACTTTGACTTTTTGACTTTTTGACTTTGACTTTTTAACCTTGACTTTTTGACTTTGACTTGGTCTTAATGTGATATTTGACTTGAAAGTTGACCTATGTGGCCTTGATATGAGTATAGTATTTTAGACGCGTATAGACACGCTAAGTTCTAAAATTTTGTATTATAGGCTTAATATGATCTAGTGGGCCTTGGGCATGGTGACAATGTACGTCCACCGATTTAGTCTTAGCATGATGGTTGCGTGCTTGGCATTGGATTAAAGACCTTAAAATGTAAGAATATAAATCTTTCGTTGAGAAGGCAAACAAAAATCGTACATGTGGGCTTTGCCTAAAGCCTACTAAATAGACATAATTTAATTTAAAAATAAAGAAATTATATAATTTATATAGCATATAATAGTCCTTTGGAATCGTAAGAACGCATAGAATTTAAAAACGTGAAAGTTGAACGACACACAAATTGGGACGAGACCAAATTGAACGAGACAAGCAAAGGGCCAGGGAGGCCCATTCATGGCCCCCTTGGCCGCAAACCCTCAAAAAGGGGGTTCCCCTTTGATTTTTCCTTTATTATTTTCTTTTCTCTACTATTTATCTCCAAGTTTTCTCTCTAGAGAAAACCCTAGCCGCTATCATACTTTTTGTTGTTCATCTATCATCATCAACATAGATTTTGGTATTGTTTCTTCATTTAAGATTGGATTTTAGTCAAGTATTGATCATTTACACTTCTACAGGTAAGAAAATCATTTATTTTGATGATTTTAGTCTCTATTGTTCATGTTTTTGATGATTTTCATCATCAAACATCTAAATCATCATCTAATAATCTTGTGTTCTTGGTTTTGGACATTGAATCGTGAAGATTTAGTTGTTTCGGGTATCGGAACTTCTAAACGGTATAACCCTAATTCTCAATTGTTGTATATATATTCTTTGAATCTATCAAAGTTGGGTTGTAATCTTGGGTGACCTGTTCATAATCGACATCTTGGACTTAAAATCATTTTTGAAATCATTAATCTTGTTTCTTGAATGGGTAGACTCGTTAGACAATCAAAACTATGTACCGATTAACTAACAATGTGAACCGGAAGATTAAAATCTAAACTAACTGTTGTGGGACTGAAAATTTGTGATAATCAAAGTGTCTAATAGAAGTTTTTGTCAATTAGTTCGTGGAATAAACATTCTCTAAGGTCTCGGGTCAATAATAGTAAAATATGGAGGTTTGGGATGCAAAGGGACAAGATTAAGAAAGTAGACAACTTACCGTCAGAAAAATGAGACGTTTTGTACAGGTCATAACTTGGTCATAATAAGTGTAAATGGATCTAATTTTACGTCTAAAAACAAGTTCGATGAGTCCTCTAACCAACCCAAATGGTCTCGTGTCGTTTCGACATCGTTTGGTCCTCCAAACGCGACACACAAAACTGAAGGTCAAAACTAATAAATCTGGACAGCAGGTTGGTCTCTGTTCGTCGAGTCATATCTTTCTCGTACTTTATCCAATGGAGATGATTCTTTTTCTTGAGTTTAATTTAAAGTCTTCTCTTTCAAACGATACCTATTACGCAATGTTTCGTTACCGTTTCAACCACAAAAGTGGTTAAATGACAGTTAAAAAAATAAGTTAATATTTTCTTTAACTCAATGAGAACCTTGATAGATGTTTATCAAAGTACATTAATAAAGTAGTTAAAAGCGACAACTAAAACACTAAACGTGACGAGATTTAAAGTTTAAATCTGACTTTGGACTTGTTCTATTAGAAAATTATGTTTTCATAAATTAGAACCTTGATGGACATTAAGGACTCGGCTACAAGGATTACACACATATTGGTCAGTTTGTTTGGTCTCTATTAATCCTTTTGTGATTTGTACTTTTAGTGCTTGCCTTGCGTATTGTGGACTTTGGACTATACCACACTGAGGTGAGTTTCACGGCTCCTTTTTAACTTGTTTAACTTGGGGGGAAAAGCTTGCTCACTGTTTTAGACTATGCCGTGTCTTTTAGACTAATTTGGGACACTGTATGTGGTTTGGGTCATGGGTTGAGTCTAGATATTCATTTATGAATGTGTACTTGGACTTGGGCTTGTTATTGTGACTTGGACGTCATGGAGAGGTATTGTTAGTACTAACGGGTTGACATCCCCACCCCTATCGTCAGTATACTAGTCGAGACTGACTTGGCCAGGGCTTGCCCTTGGGTGAATATAATCCGGGTAATTGGATTTGGATTGACTTAGACTTGTGTTGATATCTATAACTGCTATGTACTCTATCCACATACATCTTTTGTACATGTTATACACGACAAACTCTTTGTTTTTTAAACCTGTGAACTCACCAACGTTTGTTGACTTTTTATAGCATGTCTTTTCAGTTAATAAGGCTTAGGGCTTGGCTTGGCACTCTAGACAAGACCGGTTCCCTTGGGAGCAATAGACTTCATGAGACTATTAGACTTGTATTGAGTTGTTTGTTTGTTGAATTGTAATTGTTGGTTGTGTATTTGGGATTGTTTTGTACTTGTGTTTGTTAGTTCCTGAATGAAACTTTGGACTATTGATGCATTTATGGTATGAGGATTTGGGATTGACTTTACTTGGCACGTGTTCCTATGTGTTGGGCGATGTTATGACCATTTACGAAGAATGCCTTTACTGATTCTCTTGGACCCCCCAAATTGTTATGACGATCCCGTCCGTCGCATCCCGTGTTTCCGCTTTTAACGGGGGTGTGACAGATGTGAGAGGAGAACTCAACAGTTAAGCGTGCTTTGTTGGCAGTAATTCAGGGTTGGGTGACCTCCCTGGGAAGTTTTCACCTGTCCAACCAAAAGCAAATCCGTGAGCTCCTCGAGGGCAAAGCGGACAATATTCGTGGTACAAGAAGCCGGATGTTACAGAATGGTATCAGATCCACTCCTGTGCCGTTCGGGATGGTGGGTTATATCTCACCGGGGATGGTGAGTGTGTTCTTGAGCTCATCGAGGATGATGAGTCCAAATGGTAGAGGTGTTCAAACCGGTTTTTCTGGCCAAACCGGTTCGCGTTCAAAACCGAACCGGGTTTTTTGTGGTAGAGTCAAACCGGTTCGGGTTACAAACCAGTTTGGCTCACCGAATACTCGAACCTGTCAAATCGATTCGAACCGGTGTGAAACTGGTTTTTTTGGTGAAACCGGTTTTTCTTACCGGTTTAACCTGTTTTTAACTTTTAAACCGGTTTATAAACCGGTTTTGAGTTCGGGGCTACCAAACCGGTATAGAAACCGGCGGTTCGGGTTGGTTCGGGACCGGTTTGGGCCAAACCGGTTTTTCTTTGAAACTGGTTTCGGTTTTTCCGCCCGAACCGGTTCCCGAACCGGGTTTTTTGCCCATGACTACCGGAGGGGGGGGGGGGGGTGATTGTGACACCCTATATATTTTCCATATCGACCGTGGACAGGAGAGATTCCTGGTTCATAATTAATGTCTAGTCGCTAATATCACCAACGCGTTTTGCGCGTATTGGCTGTGGATGAGATGAGAACCCCATAGTTAAGCGTGCTCAGGTAGCAGTAATTCAGGGATGGGTGACCTACCCGGGAAGTTTTCACCTATCCAACTAAAAGCAAATCCGTGAGCTTCTCGTGGGCAAAGCGGATAATGTTGGTGGTACGAGAGGCCGGGTGTTACAAAATTGATCATCTAAAAATTGTGCAAATAATTACTGACAATGCAGAAAATTGTAAGGTGGCTGGAGAGATTATAGAGAGTCAAATTTCTCACATCTATTGGACACCATGTGTTGTTCATACACTTAATCTTGCTTTGAAAAACATCTGTTCGCCAAGGAATGTGGAAACAAATGAAACAACATATGAAGAATTCAAATGGATAAAAGAAGTTCAAGAAGATGCACTTACAATAAAAAATTTCATCATGAATCATAACATGAGACTCTCAATTTTCAGCAAGTTTACTCCTCTTAGACTACTTTCGGTTGCAGATACTCGTTTTGCCTCCATCATTGTGATGCTTAAGAGATTGAAACTAATCAAAAAGGGTCTTCAAACTATGGTCATAAGTGAAGAATGGTCTTCTTATAGAGAAGATGACACTGTGAAAGCAAACTTTGTTAAAGAAAAAATTTTAGATGATGAATGGTAGGAAAAAGTATCATATATTCTTAGTTTCACTGGACCTATATATGAGATGATTAGACTTTGTGACACCGACAAACCATGTTTACACTTGGTCTATGAGATGTGGGATTCCGTGATTGAGAAAGTGACTGAGATTTACAAGAAAGAAAAACGTTCGCCATCTGATTTAAGTTTCTTTTATGATGTTGTGCATGATATTTTAGTGGCTCGATGGGCAAAGAATAACACTCCCCTACATTGTTTAGCTCACTCTTTAAATCCAAGGTATATGATTTAAAACTTTATGCTTGATTTCTATTATTTACTTATGTTTTCACGTTTGAATGTTGTAGATATTATAGTGATGAATGGTTACTAGAGGATTCTAAAAGACTTGCTCCACATAGAGATGGAGAAATTTCACAAGAAAGGATTAAATGTTTTAAACGGTTGTTTCCTAATGAAGATGAGCATAAGAAAGTTCTTGATGAATATGTAATGTTTTCAATGAAGAGTGGTCCTTTTGAGGATTTAACAAGCATTTCACAGATGGCTAGTATGGAACCCAAGAATTGGTGGGCTAACTTTGGTGCTCAAACTCCTTTCCTCCAGACTTTGGCTTTTAGATTACTTGGGCAACCTAGTTCTTCTTCTTGTGCTGAGCGTAATTGGAGTACTTATGCATATATTCACTCACTTAGGAGGAACAGGTTAACTACAAGTCATGCTCAAGACTTGGTTTACATCCATAATAATCTTCGACTTTCGTCAAGGAATCCAAATGATGCTGTAAAGATCAGGGACATGGGTGGAGATGCTTTTGATTCAATGGAAGATGTAGGGTTTTTGGAGGTTGTCGATATCACACTATATGAACCGGGATATGAAAATGATTTGATTATTGATAATTAATTACATAAAGAATTTGTTTTTGGAATTCCTTTAATATTTTAATGTCTATTTTGGAAATTGTTTGATATATATTTATTTATTTTTATTTTTTTTGCCGTACCTTAGCCGTACCCGCATCTAGAATTTTTTATATTTGCCGTTCCTCGTACCCGTACCGTCCCCGTACCCACCTCCCGTACCCGTTCCGGTGCTACCTAGATACTACCTGCTCTTATCCCCCAATGGAGCGCAATCATTAACTCCATTAGGAGCCGCGTGATTTGTGGATAGTACTATTTGAGAATTACCCACACACAATGGGCCCTTAATGCACGGAAAACGCCCATTGAGATTCAATAATCGTGGTGTCATAAATTAGTGCCTTTTTAACTGTGCTTAGTAGGGCACAATTAAACCCAACAATCTAGTGGTAACGGGTTTGGGGATATTTTTAGCACTCGAGCGGGTAAGTCCGGGTCAGGCTTGATTGTGATACATTCTATTGTGCACCTTGAATATTATATCATTGTTTTTGTCACTATCAGATTTATTGAATGTTATGTTTATCATGAAAGGTAACGTGTCATAAACTCATGAACTCACCAACATTATGTTGACGTATTTTGGGTGTGTATTTTAGGTAAAGTTTAATTGACATGTGTCGAAAGAATAGGTGCCGCCTTAGATGGACCATTGGAGATTTAGCCATCGCCCTGTCACTTTTTATTATCCATGAACAATTAAATTAATGTTTTATTTTTGGATATTTAGACAACTTAATTTATGAATGTTTTAAATGATGTAATGATTAAGTTTGACTGAATTTAATTTCCGTTGCATTGTGATGATATTAGTCAGTCATGGCCAGACTCGGTCAACGGGGTGTGACATTTGTGGGTTCATCTATGTGAGGGGTGTAAATTTATATTTTGTTGTAGTATAGTAAATAAACACCTGCATTGGAGTTTCACTGATTCTGCTTGAATTTTTTTTATTTTCGTACGGGCATTATATACCATTTAAGGTTGACACATTTTTGGGATTCTGGTCTATCAGTGTGCCTAAAATGTTTCGAGTCTCAATATTTTGCTCTGTAAGTTGCTTTACCATACAAATCTCTTTTTCAGTGAGTCTCATTGCATACTTCGAGGTGTTCATCGGCTTCATGATTATGAGAATCATCTACAACAACTAGGATCCACCCACCTTTTTTTATTTGGTACTTTTCTTGTAATTTAAACTGATAATTTGTTTTTTTGGTGTCAGCGTTTCTAAGAGTGGGTGCTCCTTTATATACTTCACCGCGATCGCATTTTAACCATATTTCAACTAACAAACCACTTATGTTTTTTTTCGAACGGTTCGTGAAAATAACATATCCATTTTCACGACTTATATTACTTACCCAATCAACCAATTTTTCAAGAGAAGAAAAAACTTAATAATTTTAAAAAATATAATTAGTTATTATCAAATAACAAAACCTAATAATTATTTATTATCAAATAATTTAAAAACCTAATAATAACGTAATAACCTGATTCGTGTCGTATAATCTTTTTTTTTCAGAACCATCACCATACTCATGTCCGCTACTATCACCTCCGTTGCCGCCGTCATCACCACCATAATTACCGCCGAAACTTCCAACATTATTGCCGTACTGTTCAACATAGTTACCACCGTCGTCGCCGTAATAACTATAACCCTTGACGGGGTAATAGTTAGAATCGGAACCAAATAAATAATTGTTATCACAGATTGACATCGTTAATAAACTATATCGCTTAAAATGTATACAAATATTAAATTTATCGATATGAAATGAATTAAGAAAGTAATGATTTATATAGTATTTTACCAATAATATTACATCAAGTCAAATAATTATCGAAATAATACAAAAATATTACATCGGGTCAAAATAATACAAAAATATCCGAAATAGGTAACGGCCTATGAGAGACTTAACGCGCCATATACATAAAGGTTAACGGGTCGTAATGACTTTCACGGTCCGTGAAAACTATGCTAGTGAATGGCTTCACGGCCCGTTAAATGGTTGAATGAATGATTTGATGGACTGCAAACCTATACGGCCCGTAAAGGATACGGGCCGTAAGAAGGGCATCTAGATATCCTTTTGGGCGTACCTATATTAGACCCCTTGATTAATTTGAATCTTAGTTAAATAGATTAAGTTTTTAAATTACCATTACATTAATGTTAATTTAAATGGGTTAAGGTTAAGGTTGTTATTGTAAGAGTTAATTGCATAAATGGTCCCTATGATTTATTTAAAATAACAGGTTTGGGTACTAAGAGTTTCTTGTAACATTTTAGGGTATTGTGTTTTAAATTTTTTAACGAGTTAAGGTATTAAGACTAAAAGACGTTAATTTTTCTATTAAATTTAAATAAAATGACTAAAATATCCTTTTAGGGACTACTTTTGTAATTTTACATATTTCTTTCATTTAGGAACCATTAGTGTAATTAAATATAACTTTAAAACAAACCCACCCCCCCCCCCCCCATTAAACAACCATCTATTCTCGTCAGGCACCATTGCCACCATCTAGCCACCATCACCATCGTTTATCACCATCACTTGACTTTCTGTTAGAATTAACCATCATAGAAAGCCCTAAAGTCATCAAAAGGGTAAACATCCACCATATAGGCATCATCATCGGCTACCATCACCACTTGAAATTGATGTGTGAATGACGGTGGGGGTGAACTTAAATGTGGCTGGAGCTTTGATTTGGAGCATTTGGACATTTGAATTAGAAATTAACAGGGAAAAAGGAAGGGGAAGTGAACAGGGGCTAACAATGGTGGTGGTGATGGCTAGTGGTGGGTGGTCGGTAGGAAGATAATAGAGGAAAAAGGGGGATAGTGGTGGTGTTAGTAGCTGGAGGTGGGTGCTTTTTGGAAAATTAACAGGGGACTGGGAAGGGGTATATGGTGATATGGGCCGATGGTGATGATGATGAAGGTACCGGAGACGGAGATGGATGACAGTGGTGTGAGACTGGTTATGGCCGCTGGTGATGTCGGTGGTGGTGGCCGGTGGTGATGTTCGGTGATGGCTATGGTGGTGAAAGTATTATTGTTCAGTGATCTAATTCCATATATATACATATGTATATATCTATTTGTGTGTGTGTACATAGAGAGTTATATATAAATATAATTTTTTTAATTAAATTACACAAATAGTCCCTCTACTTTACAAAATAGTTCTATAATATGAAAATACTAAAATTACGTTAAACCTAACGGAAAATTTAACGTTTGTTAGTGTTAATACTCAAATTTGTTACAAAAATAAAAGTGAGTACTTAAACCTGTATTTATTTTGCTTAGTAACCAAACCTGTTATTTTAGATAAACCACAAGAACTATTTATGTAATAAGCTCTTATTTAAATAATAATACTAATATTATTATTTCAATTTACTAAAAGATTTCACTAAACACACAGAAAGAAGCAGGGCACGGATAATAAACGAAAAATTAAGATTGGCGTTAACATGAGATACAACGAGGTGTCACACAACCAGATAGCAGTTATTGGTTTAACACTTAATGGTTCAAATTTTGTCAAACAACCCTTTACTCCAGCACTTGTCCCTGCACCAGCTTCGATCCCTTCAAACCTTTGTTTATAAGTTTGTATATATCCCCCCAACCAATGTTTGCCCTAATTATATTTTCTTTATAGGAGGCTTTAAGTGAACCAATATTCGGTTCACTGTTTCCTTCTCATACATTTTCTTTGAATATGCAATCAATTTGTCGGTTGTAAGCACTACATCTTTTCTAATTAATGCCTTAGTAAAGTGTTGATAATTTATCTTTTCGAGAGACAATTGATTTTGAATATACAAAATGTTATTTAACGCGTAGCGGAGGTGCTTAAAACTGTGAAAAAAATCTAATGTTGAAACATCGTTCACACGTTCAGGGATGCATTGACAACATACGTAACTTAATTTTAGATGCATTGACAACATACGTAACTTAATTTTAGACAAATGAAACCTAGATGTCGTTCACAATATTTAAACTTTATATAAAAAAATGAAAACGTTGGAAACCCGTGCATTAAGGAGTAGCCGTTGATGATATTTAGATTTTTTTCTTTCGAAAAATGATGTAACTAAATAAATTAACGTTGAAATGCTGATAAAACTAAGCATGCAATAGAAGGAAAATACGTTGATAAATATAAGTACGTAAAATTTTGTATTTTAAAAAACATCATGTTTTAAAGTTGTAGGAAGAAAAAAAGAATAAATGATAAAAAATAAAACGTTGAATAAGTTTTGACAGTTTGTATGTTTGTGCTTTTATAACTTGCATATTATAACATACAACTCTTTTTTAAATTAAAATTACATTGAATGCAGATAAATTAAAATACATGGTCGCAGAAGTGTATTTAAAATTATATAAAACATTAAGTTTTAAATTTATAAAAGAAAATGAAAACTAATAATTAATAATATGAGTAAAAGGAAAACATACAGATAAGTGTGAGGCATAATATATAAAACATTAAGTTTTAAATTTATGGGGGCAAAAAGTAAGTTCTTCAGGTTAAAAATGAAAGTGGAAATCACATTTTTGCCATTACAATTATGTGCATTGAGTACTTGTACTCAATGCATAAGATGCTTCAATTTTGGTTTTTAAGTTGTGTAGTGATGATTCACGGGAGAGAGTGTCTTCTTATCACAAAAGCAAGGTTAGGTTTAATAGTTTATTAGTAACAATATCATCTAGATAAATATAAATTTTAGTAAACTCATTTATTACATGAGTTTAATAAATAAAATATTAAATATAATAAAATTTTATTAATTATAAAATAATATATTATTAAAATTACATATCGGACTATAAGTAATATAAAAATAAAATCAACTTTTTAAACTTTTTTTTATCTTTTCAAAAAAATAAATATTTTTTGTTTCAGAATAAACAATTTTAAAAACTTCATTTTTAAAAGTTTTCTATCATAACTCCCATTTTAATTATTTTTTATTTTATAAAAAGATCTTTTTTTAATTTAATTAAAAACTAATTTTATCTAGAGAATATTATAAAAAATATTATTAGAAATTAATGCCATTATTTAATAGAAAGAGAGCAGAAAAATTTTGATGATAATAAACATGATGGCGACACATGTCCCTGTTAGTTACTATTTTATTAGAATAGAAAAATTAAAACATTTTTTAAAACAATTGTAATGGTTTTAAAGTCCCTTTTAGTTAAAATTTTCAAAAGTGAGAAAAAAAAAAATAAATCCACTCACATCTTTAAACACACGTTAGGGATTTGACGAAAAATAAGTTTGAACTCCTTTATAAATATGATGTAGTGGCCTTAAAGCTCTATTTGTGTTCAACTCAGCAAATTTATAGCCGATCACTACGTCTAGTCTAATATTTTTTAACATCTAGTTATAGAAGTGCAAAACTAGCAAGCGACATTGCAAACAGGTAAATAGGGATGTTCAACCAGTCGAATTGTGAATTCTTGAATTAATCGAATCGAATTATTCGAATGTTGATTTTTTAAAACTGAATTTCATTCAAAAGATTAGATTTGTATATGAATTCGAATTCAAAACCACATTGGAACTCGATTCGATTTGAATTTGGTTGTTCAAAAAAAATTTTATTTTAGTTTTTATTTTCAATACTAATAACCTTTAATATATTAAATAACTAAATAAGAAAACATGGTAACGAAATTAAAAACATAAATTTATAGTATTAAACATATAATTGAATTAATATATATTAAACATATAATTGAATTAATATATGTATACATAACTCATTATATAAAATATAAAATAAATAACTATATTCTATATATATAAATATTGAACTATATGTATACTTTTAATTCGAATTTTCGAATCGAATCGAATCGAATCGAAAATCACAAATTCAAATTTTGATAAAATCTTCGAATCAAATCGAATCGAATCGAATTTAAATTTAAAAATTCGAATCGAATCGAATTTGAATTTAAAAATTCGATTCAAATTTTAGTTTGTGATTTCCAAATCATATCAAAATAGAATTTCGAATTTTCGATCCTGATTCAAACATTGAACACCACTACCAATACACCAACGAATACAAGCATTATAAAAGTTGAATTTACACTAACCCTCCATGTCCATGTAAACATATTGGTTTTGTTAAAATCCCAGCATCTCCTTGAGTGTGCTTCTCTGGCTTTGACTAATACTATAAATGTTCAAGCATGCGTTGCGCAGGTAGTTGCATCACAAACTTGAATAAGAAAAATAGAATACAAAAAAGTATCGCAACGGCTAATGTTCTAACTTAGAACTCGAAGACGTCAAGCAAACAGAAAGAAATAAATAACGTCAATCTAACATAATAAACTTAACAAACGTCTCAAACGAATGCAAGTTTTCTCAAAATTTCAACACTTTTCACGTGCAATAAAGGGGAAAAAATTCTAACATTTATACATGCATCAAGTTTTATTTTCATACACTTCATTAAGGAACTATTTAGTTTATTCTATTTGTCCATATCACTTGTAAAACAATAAAATTACATGAAAAGAGAAAAATTGATGAAATAAAAAAATTTGGAAGCAACCGAACTCAATATATCAATATATGTAAAGAATAATAAATTCTTTTTAAATAAACGAATTGAACTGAGTCAACTGACTCAACGAGTCTTGTGGCTCTGATATTCTAGGCGTCAAGCTTGATCACAACGATTCGATAAAAGATCTCGGTCGGCCTAGTTATGGCCCTATACTTAATAAGCTCATAATCAACACTCCATGAATCCATGATGATCTAGATTAGAATAAGTCAAAAAGAGCCCAACTTGAGTCACTTTCATCCAATTTCCGTAAACCCGTCAAATACTTTTCCCCTAGAAATTCATAACATGTGATGCAACTTTTAGAAAAAATATCGATTGGAACCGAAATACCTAATACATATCCAAACATAATATATTATAACAAACAAAATAAATATTTTCTATATGTAACAAATATTAGAAACAAATAAGTAATGCATTTTATTTTTTACCAAGTAAAAGCATAATATTTAGCCCATTTGGGCAGGTTATGCAAACAATTTATCTAATGAGGAACAAAATTTGAAGCTATAATTCTACAAACACAAACTAGTCTACAAGCAAAGCCTTACTCTTTGCTCTTCCTTCTCTTCATATGTTAACATACTACTACTCTCTTCTGCCAAACACCACTTGTACGGTACAAACCCCTTTGCATACCTCTCTCCTTTCTTACCAAATTCACCATCTTTGCCCTCTTGTGAACAACATTGTGTCGTTGGTTCGGCTCGATCGCTTGATCGTTGATATTGGTACACTGAATCTACATAACCACTCAAACTACGTGTAGTGGGACCCTCAGGTGCTAGAGTAGGCAGGGAGTTCCATGACAGTGTTGTTACTGTCTTCACAGAGTTTGACTTTGATTCTGTGGAGCCCGTAACAAAAACTGTCTTCCCAAAAAGCTTTAGGCTTTGAGTCGAGACAGATTCCAGCAAACTTAAAGACATGTTTTCATGATCGGATCTTGATGAACCATGACAAATAGGCCTAACCATACCCGCTCCTTTCTTCAACGGGGCTGACACCTTACGAGGATAAGGGCGCGCCGATTTCCTCTTAGCACGAGGAGGCGGGATCTCAACCGCACCCCCCTCGGCTCCAACGACGCCACTTGACTCGCGAACCACTTTGGAGAAGAACTTTTGAGCATGGCTTCTTATTTGAACCACGGTTTTGTTGCCCACATGTTCTGCAAATTCATCAAGATCATAAACCATAAACATGTTTTAACACATCAATAAAATCGGGCATACCTTCGATCTGTCGCCATGATCGTCCGTACAGCTTTAGAGCTTCAAGGAACCTTAAGTGTTCATCTTGTGTCCACTTTTCCCTTTGTTTGGTGATCGTATACGGTTTTCGAGCCTATTCGACATCAAAAGCACAAAACCAACATGAATTCACAACATCAAAAGAACTCATATATAGATGATGAATCATTAAAGGATCACAAACCTTAAGAGCATAATCTTCACTAGCTGAAAATCGATCGTCAAATCGACTTTTCGAACGGGAACCATCACTTTGATCCTGTGTTTCAAACTTTCAATAATAAGATAACAATGGAGATATCAAGATCAAGAAAAGCAGTCAAATTTTGATCCAATTAACACTTTCTGTCAAATCCTACTCAAATTAAGTCAAAACTAACCAATATAACTAGTCAAAATTGTTAAAAGAGGGAAGAATAATCTTATACATCATCAACAAGTTCAATCGCTACTGATTATTGAATACATACCTCAACCATGGTTTCACTGGTAATCACTCAATCGGATCCGACCCGTAATCTCAAACCCACAAGTTATATCAAAGATCCGAATACTGAAACCTCAAATCAACAATTTCTTTGAAGAAAACACCTGTGAAAACAGCAGATAAATATGGGACTTTTGTGTTGTTTAAGGATATGAAACTACTCAACACAACTAATGTTTTTTAGTTTTTACTAAGAAAAAGTGCAAAAGGGGAGAACAGATGTGACACGTCAGACTGGATTTATTATTATTGTTTTGTTATAAGTTTTATATAATAATATAATAGTATAGTAATAATAATTTGGGGGAAATGTGAACATTTGTGGCTCATGTTGAAGAAAAGACATGGACACGTGACAGTTGAATTAAGGTTCACGGAACGACACCGCTTTTGTCTGCCAGTTGGGTGTAATGGTGGTGGGACAAAATATTGCATATGAAAGATTTTACAAACAATAATATATTTTGTGTTTGGATGTAGGGTTACCACATTATGATACGATGTTTGAAATTATTATTCAGGTGGTACCTTTAAATTTTGGAGTCTATTTGGGTACCCGGAGTGTGTCTCAGGTAGTTAGCGTCGGATTGCTAGGATACTTGAGTACATCGCTCCAGCCCTTTGGCGTAGCGTCACTGGGTTGGATTTGGGTTTATGAATTGGCTTCTAAATCCGCATGTGTTTGCATTAAATTAGTTTATTTAGTTTTAAACGTTTATTATAGTTTTAGGTTGGGAAACGAGTATCCTCTCTTTAGGATACTTTAAGGTAATTCAAGATGTGAGATTGTGATTAGGACTCTAGGGGAGTTTCTAGGACACTCATAATATTCTTACGAGCTTTGATACCAAAATTTTATAGTAAATTAAAGGTTCTGAATTTGTATATATATACATTTACTAAAATGTAAAGATATTATGCATAAGATACAACTAACCATACAATGTCATTTTGGTGATTTTATAAACACATCCGACTTTTTCAAAATGTAAACAAGGAGTGGATAGACTTACTTCAGCTAATGACTCATCATTCATTTAATGCCACGTTTAAATTAATGTCAACATGACCTACTTATTAATATGTAAATTCTATATTATATTTGCGTCATAATTCAATCAAGATTACAACAAGCACATATCATCATGAGCATTTTATAGCTCATATATTGAGAAAAATAATATGTATTTTCCAAACACAGTCAATCTAGAAGAACTAAAACTAAAAGAAACTCGTGAAAAGTAGTCTAGTTTGAGTTGTAAAAAAAAAAAATAAGAACTAGTGCTAGAAAGAAACTCAAACTAAAGTTTCTATGTATTAGTTGAGTAGATCTATCATACATAACAACTAGTTTTGCTGATTAGTCGAGTGAATTATTTATCATACTTAACGACACTATTTGCTTATGAAATGTCTCCGAACCAATATAACATTTAGGAAACAGACAAATTAATGTCTCAATGACGAGATTCATTGAAAACTTGTAAGTGGAATTGTTAGAAATACATGTTAATCCGTATTTTTTTATTATTTGTCCTATTTTTTCTACAAAGTAATTTTTTATTTTTTTTCTTTTCTTTGTTTTGTTGGGTATTGGATCTTGCTTATGTCAGGTTACCTGTTAGGTGGCTTGTGGCTGATCAGCTAGGCTAGTGAAAAGCTTATGAAGCTGGTATAGGATCCGAATGATGTTCTTCTACCCATTTTCTCCCTAAGCAACGTGCGGGTTGCTTGCCCATGGGTAAAAACATGTAGGGTAGATGAAGCCTTTTAAAGGAAGATATATATATATATATATATATATATATATATATATATATATATATATATATATATATATAAATATAAAGAGAGAGAGAGAGAGAGCTCATAATAGATTCTCTCATTCTTTCTTTATTTTTTGTATATGAAGTCTGAGTTTGTGTTGTTTATCTCGATACATGAGTTTCTAATAATGGTATTGTTCACTCGTTATTCTACTTGTTTCATTGTTAGGGTTTTGCCTAGCGAATCATAGACCTATGTTTTCACCTTATTAGGGTTTCTTGATATTGGGATTTCAGCCTTATAAATGTTTCGATTTGAGACCTAGTGACTATTAGGCTGCATGTCTTCTAATTTTTTATTACGAGAGTCTAAGGTTTTTAATCCTATAACCATAGATCTGTGTGTGATCTCGATTTCTCTTAGAATCTTCTTAATTTGATGACTTATGGATTCAAGCGATGTCTTAACAAATATTGGTTTTCTATTGTACACCCAAGGTGTGTGACATGCGGTAATTTTCCATTACCAAACTCCGTTAGTTCCGTTAATTCTTGCATACACGTGTCTTGAGCACACACTAGTTGTCGTTGAACGTTGGTGACCTAACTATAACTAACAATGATTATTAGATAATAATCTGATTAATAATGTTGATTATTAACTTGTGGTTATGTGATTCTAAGATTTTAAATATTATTTGTAAATTTTACTTGATAATGTGACAACGTGTAATAATGATTTCATGTGTTTTGTAATTAGTTGAAAATGCATATATTTATTATTGTTGGTTAGTAATGCTTGTGTTTTGTAGTTAAAAACTATTTGAAAAGTATTAAAAAGATTAGTTTTGTAAAAGATGATCTAGGAGGGTTTATTTAGTAATTACCATAAAAGTTAATATTAACAAAATTGAAACCCTAGCCTCCATAACCCCAAGTCGCGACTGACCCGTATCCCGCCTCTAACCCTTGCGATTTTGATCAAGAACAAGTTATCAAGTTCGATTTTGGCATCAATTAAGCATTACAAGGTTGTAGCAAGTATAATTCTTGGTCATTGCACGTTTAAAGGTTAGATTTTAATTGATTTTTTTCATAGTTTTTATCCATGTTATACCCTAGTTCAAAAATCATATGGAAGAGTCAAATTGATGGTTGTTGGATGATGATATGTTGTTAGTTATGTTGTATGAATGTTGAGTTATGATGATTATGCAAGAAAATCCATGATTTGATCATATAGTTCATGCATTGCCTAAAGTAGAAACTTTTCTTCATGGAAATTCATGTCTTGATGATTGGTATATGTTAGATGGGTTGTTGTGATTGCTAAGAACTAGATTAGGGATGTTATTGATGAATTTGGGATTGAAGTTGATAAAAATATAGATTTTGGATATTACTTTCTCAAAAAGGAAATTTTATTGATGTGAAACATTGGATTTTGTTAATTGGGCATGTTTATGATGCTAGGATCATGCTAGAATGTTTATTGATGATGTCTAATGTGTTGGAATGTGTTAATTGGATCATGTGGATGTTTGATGGATTACTTGGGAAATCTAGGTCTTATAGAATATGATGAGATGTTGGTTTAGGTTAGGGAATTATGAATCATATTTGAGATTGTAATAGATCATTATGATTTATGTTAATTGGTGTGAAATTGTGTTGTGTAATGTGATAATGATCGTAATACACACGTGCAAATCTGAGGCCCCTACTTAGTAGGATTGGTAGGGTTTAGGATGTGAAGTCGTGAGTGGCTTCACAAGGCATGTGGTGCATGATTAAATTCAATGTATGAATTGCTAGTTGTGATGTAATTATGTTTGTGTTGAGCATGATGTTTGGGTTTAGATTTACAAGTGTTGTATGATGAAATATGTTGATACGATGATCTATGTTAGTATGATGATTTTGATAGAAACTAAGATTGATGATGTGATTTACGTGAATAGCTTACATGATTATAATGTGGTATGAGTTGCTAAACCTAATCAAGCTAGATTTCAATTAACATGTCACCAAAGGGTCAAACGGGTCAACTAGATCAAATGTGTCATTGTGGTTTCAAAACCCTAGGGTTAACGTGTTGTTGAGCACTTAGGGTTGTTATTTTTCTCTGGTTGCACGTACTTATGTACTCACATGTTCTAGGTAACCTTTGATGGGTTGTCTTTCCTCTCATCGCTAGCTTTGCATTTATTGTTAGTTTGCGCATCGGGTGAGTTCATGCCCCACCTTGAAACACTCTCTTTTGGGGGAGATAGCATACTTGTTTACAAACGCTTTATTATTATGAAATGTGCATAGTATAACTTAGTGTTGTATACCATTGAAAGACCTCACACTTTCGGATCGTTAATTAAGGAATCTAGCGGGAAATCTTGGGTAGTACTACTGGGTCTAACAAGCCCCACCCGTATGACTGGAGGTCAAGTGGGTGCAATATTTTCCTAAACAACCAACAGCATCACGACCTGGTATGTCATGGCGGGAGGCCACAGACAAACATAGTTAGCTTCGATCGCGAAATCACTATGGTTATTACTTATGAATATAAACTAGCTATCTATTTCAATGCACTTCTTATGTTTTACAACTAACAATGATTATGTTAAACGCAAACTCTTGAACTCACCAATCATTGTGTTAACTCTTTTAGTATGCTATTCTCAGGTCGTTAACTCCGGTTGCCAGTAGGAGCACATCACAACTCTAGCATGCATTTTAAAGAAGCATATTATGTCTTGACATTTGGTTTTTAAATTTATTGTCTAAACAATGGTTTGGCGCGTGTTTTGCCAATGTTACACTTTAAATACTTTGGGTTTGATTAACTTACAAAACACTTCCGCACAGTTATAAATTTTTAAACTCTGAAATGTTTTAATGTTACATATAGTGTCATTCTAAGTAACTAATGACTTGGATCCTGGTTTGTTCACACGCCTCGCGGTTAAACCTCGCATGTGAATTTTGAGGGTGTGACAAGGTGAAGGTGTACTAGTGTTGCTTGATGATATGACATTGTTAGGAATATCTCTTCCTTATTATCTTTTTCTTTGCTAAACATTTTTGGCTAGGTTAGAGGTACTAGCATTATAATTTGCGTTGCATGTAAGGAGAGCTATACTTTTTTCATCTTTGTTGCATTGTTCTAATATGTTCTTTTCTATTTTGGATTATAGTTTGAATTGTTCATTATTTATGCATCACTTGCATGTGATTCTTTTCTTTACTATGTCTCTTCAAACTAATCCTTAATCTACCACTAAACTGGTGTAAGAAGTTGGCATGGGTCTGAGTTGGGTCTTCTATACAAATTATTTTATGAATATATTCCTTGTAAAATGGCTAACATTCCCAAGAATAGTGGGTCTAGACATGCTGTCATTACTAAGACCTTGATTAGTAAGTTGAATGCAATTGAACCTCTGCATCTTCATGCTATTGATTCTAGTTGCTTGACAAATGGTATATATTAAACAACAGGGAAAGAAAATTGTATAGTACTAACATTATGAAACTTGCATTACAAGATAAGAATAAAATTGATGGTACATATGTAAAATCTACTATTAATGTGTGTTATCTAAACAATGAGATATGTCATCATTACGTGGTTGCTTAATTTTGTGAGTGATGAGTTATATATAGGATATATAAAAAGTTTATTCTAAATTGGCCTCTAAAAACTTGAAGGAGGCCTATGACAAAGTAGATGGTTCTGTAGTGTTTGGTCTTTCTCAAAAAATAAACTCAGCAACACATGGTATAACTTTTGTTTCAGAATACTATCACAAATTAAACATCGCAGGACCGTTTGAAGGGAGCAAGTCAGTTTTCACAATGAGAAGAGATTTAGAACACTTAACGGATCAAATAGGGAACTGGACAGTTTATGGTGATACTAAGATAAACACAAGTAAGCAAGAGACTGAAACTCAAGAACAAGATAATTGGTTTTCAAGGAAGATGTATATTGCTCTCAAATTCTATTACAAGTGTTACAAAAGCATACGTTTAAAATACAAGAACCTGAGATACTTTATACTACATCCTACAGCCGGCCATACTTTTAAAGCCAGCTGGAAACACTAATCTAGATAACAAGATCAATGTAAAGTCAAAAGACAGATTGTCTTTTGACATGTGACTATGACATGCCATAGCTCACATCCTATTGTAATACAAAAAGGATAAAAGTACATAAAGTAGAAAGTTACAGACTCAAGACCTTAATCTACAGCTTCCTAAAGCATGGACCTTTTCACCATCTTGTGTAAAGTTGGTGAGCCTGTAGAGTGGCAGCGGAAAGTTGGTCAGCTTTTTTGAAAAGTTGTTGATCACAGAGCGCATGTCTTCTCTGTCTTCGAAAGAAATCAGTCTTCTATCTTTGAGGCTTCGGAAGACTTTGTCTTCTAAGCTTCGGAAGACTTCATCTTTGGCTTCGGAAGAATTGGTCTTTTGCCTTCGGAAGATTTTACACTTGTGTAATTTTCTTGTAAAGTGTAAAACTTCTGAAGTAACTTCTACCATGCACAAGGTGCATGCATGTAGGAGACACCTTGATTGTTTTGAGTGTATCAGCCTTTTCTATAATCCTTACAAACTCCCCCTAGGCTGATGCTACCAAAACAGAGAAGTTCTTCAGCAGTTGATAGTCCTCATTAGGATTAGAAGCATTTCCTTCTTCATCAGCTGATCTGGATCCTTCAGACTCTCATAGAACCTTCTCATGTCAAAAAGATCATGCAGAGGTAGATCAAGCTTGTCCTGCCAGAGATAGACATCTTGACCACCTTGATCTCTGACAACATACCATCTGTCTAGATTTGCAGCAAAAGTACAGGACAGAATGGGTCTTCTTGATGCAAGAGGCTCAACCTGAATTGGAGTTAATTGGTCAGCCTCTTGATGATGAGGTCGATGCCTTGGACTTCTTCTTTTTTCTTCTGTCCCTTCAGATGGCCATCCTTTTCCTCACTCTATATTTCAACTGAGGAGTTTGGCCTGCAATACCAGATTGGCTTATGTGCTCTCCTCAGTTAGGTCCTTATTCCCCTATTTGATCAGTAGGACGGGATTTGGAACCCTGCTGTGGGTCAGAAGATGAAGTTGGCTTAGATGTAGCTTTAGGTTCAGGTTGTGTTGTCTCTTCAACCTTCACCTCAACTTCAGGTGCAGCTTGACTTGGTGGAGAATGCAAGTCCATAAGCTGACCTTCTTTGATCTTTTGCTTGATCCTCCTGATGTGCTCATCCATTATGGATAGAGACATAGGACCAAGTCTCCTTCCGGAGAACCCATACAGCTTCAAGAAGCTCACCATCTTTTGTCTGTGAGCAGAATTTTTCTCTTGGGCTCTGATGGTGGCTCTTGTTTTAGCGGCTTTCTCTCTCATTTTTCTTTTCACAGCTTTTCTTTGAGTTTGAGTCTCTTCATCAAGCTGTTTTTGATACTCAAACTCAGTGTATTCAAATGGGAGGGGATTGAGGGCTGCTGCCTGATAAAGTCCTATGGCACTCAGATAAGCAATCATCTTTTGTCTTTCTTGTTCCCTGCTTATCTGAGTTTCTTCTTCTTCAACTACCACAGACTCTTTCTCAGGACTTTCATGAACCGGAGAGAGGACAGGAGCTTTTTGTTGTTTCTTTCTTTTTCTCTCTTCTTTGATTTTGAGGAGCAGTTCTGCTGCCTCAGCCTCCTTCCTCTCTATATACAGCTCCCTGTCTGCCAGTTCATCTAGCTCTGCCAAGGGGAAAGAGATTATCTCATCAATGTTGTAGTTCCTGAGTCCCAGATAGTTCAATCTGGCTGCCCTTAACTCATCATTCTAAGTATCAGGCCTATGGGCAGCCCTGATTGCAGCTTGCATAAAGCTTGGGACTTCACCAGTTCTTTCTCCCCTGGCCTTCCTCTTCCTCTCTCTCTTCTCCTCCTCAATCTCCTCAGAAGTCATCTTCCTTTTCCTTTGTCAATTGTGGGCCTGTATGACTCAGGGTGGAGAAAGCTTTGGCCTGCAGATGGTTGTGATAAGCTTCAGCTCTGGCCAGAGAGAGGTTGTGATACACCTTCACCAGCAGGTGTGTCACTGAGGGTACTTGGTGTAGAGGGTGAGCCTGTCTGAAGGTTCACAGGTTCTTCTACTGGGCCTTCAACTAAGGTTTCCCCATCGAAGTTAATCTTAGGTCTGCCTCAATATCCAGTTGACCAACAGTTTTCCCTGCTAGCCTCTGTCTATATAAAATTGCTTTGTGTCTGAATTCCCTCATTACCCAATCTTGGATCACCTCAGCTAACCTGCCAGCCTATCTGTTTTGGCTTGGGTTGATGAAAGGCAGGTTAACCAAGTTCATACCATCATGGAAACTCAGGGTCTGAAAGTTGAAGAGTTCCTGCTACCCCTGAGCCCTTGATAGCACCAATGCCATCCTTGAAGTATCATACCACCATACCATGATTGGATTTTCAGCTATGTGGGATGGGACAGGCATGGACATTGGAATTCCTTCCTCAAATAGTTGTTGAAGTAAGGCCTTCACATCAGTGTGAGCCTGAGGAATTTGTTGAGTCTGGACAACTGCAAGTGAGGGTGGTGAGTTCTCATTGTCCATACTCATGACAGAACTCCCAGGTTTTGTGGTTGTAAGGACTTTCTCCCCCTTTTTAGTAGCATCACCCACTTGCATAGGTGAGCTGGAGGTTAAATCCACTACTTCCATAGGTTCTTATGGACCTGGTTGAGTTTGTCTTAATGGTCTCTCAGCTAACTTGCCCTTGAGATCGGTGAAGAATCATAGGAGGATGAGAGAATTGGACTAATGTCTTCTTCCTCATCACCAGCATAGTATTCTTGGCTGCTGGATTTCCTCTACTCACTGACAACTTCAAGTGAAGTGTCAATAGGCAGAGTTGCTATGGTTGAGGTCTTAATAATGTAATCACTAGCAGTAGTAAGAGCCTCTTCTATATGGAACTCCTGAACTTGTTCAGGGAGATCCACCTCAGTTTGGGGTGGATGATGTGGGCTAGACATAGGAGTGGCAGGAGCACTCATCTCTCCGTGAGCAGGGGTGGAGAAGAGAGACTCATGGTACTCACTGAATCCCATGTCTTCATCAACATAGAATTCAAGGTTTGGGATTGATTGGTTGAGATCTAGAGGCTGGGGATGGTAACTGTCCCTTAAAGGTTGTTCACTAGAGTTTTGAGACTCTGAGTGAAGGCTTAAGGCTGTTGGGTTGTGAGCTCATCAGGCTGAGCATGAGGAACCTCAGCACTGATAGTATAAGAGATGGGAGTGGTTTGCTCCTCAAGAGAAGTGGGAGCTCTAGTGTCCACTTCTTCTTGCATGGGTGATAATATGGGGGCCTGCTCAAACTGAATAGCTTGAGCAGGGGTTCGTTTGTGTTTTCTATAGTAGGTGATGGTTATTGTAGGTTGAGATGGTGGCTGAGAAATAACAGGAGTAGGTTCAACACTAGCTGGTGCTGCTAGGTTGTCACATTGAGCAATGAGCTCTAATATTTTTGGGACAAGGGCTGTTTCTACCCGAGAGAATCCCACAGTTGGTTTTCTCATTATTTTAAAGATGCCGGGCTTCATCTATCCCAATTTAAGAGTTTTACCTGTTCTCCTCAACTGTGAGCCTAGTTCACAGTTGAGAATGTGCTGGACATATCTAGGAAACATGTAATACTCTAATGAGTCTAAGTTTGATAGTAAATTAAGGTAAACAAAGTGAGAATACCAGAACTTGACCCTTGAACCAGTCCATGGACTATGAAGGAGATCCTCAGAAATCTGGTCCCATCCTCCATGCTTGTTGGACAAGCTGTGTATGATGACATGGAGGAGGTACTTCCATTGGGAAGAGACCTTCCCTTTCCTGAAGGTTTTGGCTGAGAAGTCTCCTTCATATCCCATCTACGCAAAGGACTGATTAACAACAGATTTAGGAAAGGACACATCACCTTCTACATCATCCAGCTGAAGATGGGTGTTGATGATGGCTGGAGTGATAAAGAGTGTCCTCCTTTGCACTGTGGCAGACATTGCCTTCTCCCTGTCTATGGTGACCTCTTGGCAGGTCTGCCAGAAGTCCAGCAGATGATCCTCGTAGAGAGGAGGATCAATGGTGAGGGAGGTGAATTAGTTTGACAAAGAAAGGAATCGGCAAATCTCTGAGAAAGCAGGATCTTTCTCAGAGTTTAGCAGAGCAACCTGATTATGTTGCCTGTGTAGTTGCATGGAGAAATCGGGTTGGTTTCTGCGGTTAAGCTTGGCCATTTGAGAGAGCTTCGTCAAGAAGAAAGGTAAGAACAAAGGCGGTTTCTGGGTAAATTTAGGTTAGAAAGATATTGCAGATGATGAGAGAAAAGTGAAAGAGGTGGAAACCGTTGAGTATATATATGAAATGGATTTGAGACAAAGTTAATACGAAAGGATAAACTTTGAAATTCGGATGTCGATCCCACCTCTGAAAAAGTGCCCAAAAGTAGTTTTCTTGAAAGTCGAAATCTTCCGAAGGTAATTTGGCTTCGAAAGTTTTTGATAAAAGCTTCCGAGGCCAATTTGGTTTCGAAAGATATTTCTAAGAGTTTTGAAAATTTTGCTTCGGAAGAAAAGTACTTAGAGAATTCTTCTCTTTTCAGAGATAAGTACTTTCGGAAGAGAATTTTCCCTTTAATATCTTTTAGATACTTAAGAAAAATTTGGCTTCGGAAGATATTTAGAAAATTTCTTCCGAAGGTAAATTGTCATAAGTAGTTAATTGATGTTAAAGACATAATTTGCTTCCGAAGGTAACTTAGTTTCTTTCGAAGAGAAAGATGTTCAAAATTTTCAAAAATCTAAGGAATATTTTCTAAAAGAATCTTCTTCCAAGTCAGTTAGGGGCTTATTGAGGTGAAAAAATAGACAACTAAGGACACACAGATTTTAGAAATAATATTGAATTTAAGTTTAAGAAAAAGCTACTCAAAGTTTACTATCACAATAGCTGATATGAGATACTTAAATCTCTGTTCATCAAAGGCTTTAGTGAACAGATCAGCATATTGTTCATTTATGTGAACTTTGACTAGTTTGATTAACCCTTTTTCAAAATTATCTCTAATTAAATGATACCTGATGTTGATATGCTTGGTCCTTGAGTGCTCCCGTTTGAATTATAAACTAATACGCTTCCACATTACTTTCATGTTTTCATATTTAACTCTGATTTGGGCAACTTTAATTAAATGATCAATTATGTTTTGTAATTGTTGCGTCGTTTGGTGTAACTAATGGCTGAGATCCTGGTGTGTCACGCGCCTAATGGTATTACCCCGTTCGTGGAAATTGAGGGTGTGACAGATTGGTATCAGAGCCAATGGTTATAGCGAACTAAAATAAATTTGCATTTCATTTGCATTGAATTTAGACTATAGCCTGATGCCTTAGTTACACGCACATAGACACGTTTAGCTTCATTAGTGTGTTATGTCTGTTTGTTATACTTGCTTGGGATTGCTTGCTACGGTATATTCCTATGAGCGTTTGGCTACATGAATAACATAATCATCTCTTCATTCTATGTTTACGGGAAAAGGGCCAGTTCGTCCTGATTTCCCCCTATTACCTCATGTTTCTCCGTACAAGTGACTCCAAGTTGTTGTGAGTCACGAGAAGGTTACTTACGTATTACCTGTACCTTACCTGTTACATTATACCTCTCGAAATTGGATACAATATCCTTGGTACTGGACTTGGATGGTTCATCGGGAGCATGTCCTGCCTCCTGTTAAATGCTTTCTCGGACGAGAGATATTTTTGTCATACTTTCTTTACCTACGTTATAACTTCTCCCCTACCCTGTGGAGCAGGCAATATCTGCACTTGTGGCTACCATAGACATTACGAGACAACTTACCAAAGTTTACTTACGATAATGCTATTTACCCTTTTGACCTAAGCGCATCGACGATTCCTTGCCCAAGTGAATATTTCCTCAATCGATTCTTTCTTACAACCTTGGTTTATCGACCCTTGGTTTAATAACTATATCTTTGATACCTATATCATTGATAACACTTTGTACTTGACAAGGTATGTTAGCTCGGATGGAAGGAACCAGGGGTGACCATGCAAAGCAAATTACCATCACGGGTGCACACGTAATTGTAATTTGTCGTGCATGAGAAGTCTTGAGAATCCTGTCGGATGATAACAATCATAGTCAATACAAATTTTCATTTCTATACTTGGGGGACACGACAGTCTCATTCCGTATAACACTTCACTAAGGATATGGAAGCAATCTTTCATCTTCACTCGTGTAAAAGTTTTCATCCATCTAGAACCTTAATGGGATTTGTATTATGACAATAGTCCCAGTCGTTATGAGATGTTGCTCGTTCTAGCATTCTAGTTATCGTACAATACTATTTATTTGATATGAACGTAATCTTCATGAAAGTTACATCAGAGTAGTGATACTCTATGCGCATGTATTCTTTGTTCATTGGGTTAATCTTAAATCTTAGAGTCTTAGCCGTTTAAAAGTTCCAACATTCGTTTCATTTGGTATTTATCATGTTGAGCGTAAGTTACTTTGCTTGTCCCCCGGTGGTGGGATTCAAATTGGATTTTTCTGATTGACTGTGTTTGACGTAGGGTAAGTTAACGAAGTGTCTCACAATGACCCCGACTGTTACATCTCTGCGTTTCCACTATAAGCAGCAAGTGCAACTATCATCGCCATGGGCTGTGCGATGAGGACATCTGAGAGCGATCTGCGGAAAAATTGGCCATGCCGTCAAGAGCTACCGCGTGAACATCCCGGCCAAGTCTCCTCAACCTCAAGTGGCATGGAAGGATGTTACAAGTGGGGTCAACTCGGGCACTTCAAGAGGAATTGCCCAAAGCTAAAGAAAAATAATGGCGGTGGTAGTGGTGCTGACAACCGCAATGGCAATGGCAATGGCAATGGCAATGGTAATGGAAATGGTGGTGTCAAGGGTAGAGTATTCGTCATTGGTTCAGTTGAGGCTCGTAAGGATCCTTCTACTGGTATGGGTAAATTTCCTGTCAATGGTTGTTTCGCCCCTGTTCTGTTTGATTCTGGTACTGATAGGAGTTTATTTCTCATAAGTTCATTAAGTTACCAGATATTACATCTACAGCCTTAGACTCGAATATACTATACAGATAGCCAATGGTAAGATACTAGATCTCTTACATGAAAGCTCAGAAATGTTTAAGAAAAGGGCATTCAGTGAAATTATTTCTAGTTATTGAAAAGACCACAGATGAGAAGCAACTGGAAAACATTCCTGTTGTTAGAGATTCTCCTGAGGTATTTCTAGAGGAGTTGCCTTGTCCTCCTCCACACAGGCAAGTAGAGTTTCAAATTGAATTGACACCAGGAGCTGCTCTTATCGCTCGGGCGCCGTATCGTTTGGCACCGAACAAGCTTTAAAAATTGTCAAAACAGTTGCAGGAACTATTAGACAAACGTTTCATATGCCCAAGTTCTTCACCTTGGGAAGCACCTGTGTTGTTCGTGAAGAAGAAAGATGGAACTTTTCATATGTGCATTGACTATCAGGAATTGAATAAGGTTACCATAAAAAAATCGTTACCCTCTTCCACGTATCGACGATCTATTTGACCAACTACAAGGATCGAGTTACTCTTCAAAGATCGATTTAAGGTCTAGATATCATCAACTTAGAGTGCGAGAAGAAGACATCTCCAAGACAGCCTTCAGAAGTCGGTATGGGCACCTTGAGTTTGCAGTCATGCCATTTGGTTTGATGAACGCTCCTGCGATCTTTATGGATCTGATGAACCGTGTTTGCAAACCCTGTTTAGACAAGTTCGTCATCATTTTCATTGATGACATACTCATTTATTCCAAGAATAGGGAGGAACATGAGGAACACTTAAGGACTGAAAACCGAACAACTATATGCCAAGTTTTCTAAATGTGACTTCTGGATGAGAGAAGTGCAATTCCTAGGGAATGTGGTTAACGAGAATGGCATTCATGTTTACCCGTCTAAGATCAAGGCAATCAAGAATTGGTCTGCGCCGATGACTTCTACTAAGGTGCGCCAATTTCTTGGGTTAGCGGGTTATTATCGGCGTTTTATCGAAGGATTCTCGAAACTGGCACAACCCGTGACTGTCCTAACTCACAAAGGAACTGTTTACCAGTGGGATAGTAAGGAAGAAGTGGCTTTCCAAGGGCTTAAGGACAAACTGTGTAGTGCACCGATCTTGGCATTGCCTGAAGGAACAGATGACTTCATGGTGTATTGTGATGCGTCAATCCAGGGTTTGGGTTGCGTTCTGATGCAATGCGAGAAGGTGATAGCTTATGCATTGAGACAGCTTAAGGTGCATGAGAAGAATTATACAACTCACGACTTAGAGTTGGGAGCTGTAGTATTTGCACTCAAGATCTGGAGGCATTATCTATATGGACCCAAGTGTACAATCTTCACTGATCACAAGAGCCTTCAACACATCTACGAACAGAAGGAACTGAACATGAGACAACGACGATGGTTGGAACTGCTGAATGATTACGACTGTGCCATCAAGTATCATCCGGGAAAGGCTAACGTGGTAGCCGATGCCCTTAGTTGTAAGAAAACCCTAAAGCCTCGTCGTGTCCGTGCGTTACAGCTGACAATTCATTCTGACCTACCATCACAGATTAAGAATGCCTAGGTTGAGGCATTACAGGAATAGAACATTAAGTCAAAATCTCTCAGGGGAGCTGAGAAGTTTTTCAGGAGAAAGCAGACGGTCTTTGTTACTATGAGGACCGGGTGTGGGTTCCGTTATTCGGAAATCTTAGGGAATTGGTGATGGATGAAGCTCACAAATCTCATTATTCAGTACATCCTGGATCTGACAAGATGTACCAAGACTTGAAGGTCATTTACTGGTGGCCTAACATGAAAGCTGAAATTGCCACCTACGTATCCAAGTGTTTGACTTGTTCAAAGGTCAAAGTGGAATATCAGAAACCATCAGGTTCGCTTCAACAACCAGAGATCTCAATGTGAAAATCGGAGAATATTTCTATGGATTTCGTCACTAAGTTACCTCGTTCCCAGACTGGAAATGATACTATTTGGGTGATAGTGGATCGTTTGACCAAGTCGGCACATTTCTTGGCCATTCGTGAGACTTACAAGATGGATAAATTGGCACGGATTTATTTGAAGGGAATTGTGGCACGACATGGCGTACCACTTTCGATCATCTCTGATCGTGATGCGCGATTCACTTCGCACTTCTAGCAGTCACTGCAGAAGCCATTAGGCACACGTTTGGATATGAGCGCGGCTTATCATCCACAGACAGATGGTCGGACAGAACGCACGATTCAAACCCTAGAAGATATGCTTAGGGCATGCGTTATAGACTTTGGGAACAGTTGGGAAACACATCTGCCTTTGGTTGAGTTCTCCTACAACAACAGTTATCATACGAGTATTAAGGCTGCACCATTTGAGGCGCTTTATGGCAGAAAGTGTAGATCACCACTCCGTTGGACAGAGGTTGGTGATAGTCAGCTAACAGGTCCTGAGCTTGTTCATGAAACCACGGAGAAAATTGTTCAGATTCGTAACAGTATGGCTGCAGCTCGGGATCGTCAAAAAAGTTATGCAGATCAAAGGAGGAAGCCGTTGGAATTTCAAGTCGGTGATAGGGTATTGCTGAAAGTTTCACCTTGGAAAGGTGTAATACGCTTTGGGAAACGTGGCAAATTGAATCCAAGATATGTCGGACCGTTTAAGATTGTCAAAAGGATCGGTCCGGTGGCTTATCAGCTAGACTTATCTGAGAAACTCGATGGTGTGCATAACGTGTTTCACGTGTCGAATTTGAAAAAGTGTTTAGCCGATGAATCACTTATCGTTCCATTGGAGGAGCTTGAGATCAATGAACAGCTACGATTCGTTGAGAAACCAATTGAGATTATGGATCGAGAAGTCAAGGTTTTGAAGCATAGCAAAATTCCTATTGTACGCATCAGATGGAATTCTAAGCATGGACCAGAGTTTACCTGGGAACGCGAAGATTAGATGAAAAAGAAGTACCCACAACTTTTCAAAGATCAGGAATCCATTTCTTAAGGTATCTTTTCTTAAGATATCTTCCTTTAAAATTTCGAGGCGAAATTCCCTTTAACAAGGGGATGATGTCGCAACGCTCGCCAAACTTTCATAATTCTTTATTTTGGTTTTATTTCAGAAACCCTTAGAACCTTCACTAAACCTGGTGTTCTAATTTTCGGGACGAAAATTCTTTCGACAAGGGAATGATGTGACAACTCGAGTTTTCAGGTTAACATCATTTCCATAACCTAACCCCGTCCGATATTTTGAAATAACTCAATTTTATTATTATTATAGTTTCTATTATTAACAATTAACTTAAAAAAAAAAACTTTTGAATTAGTTAAATTAAATCTAATCCAAAGTGTAATTAAGTACATTAAGTGGACCAAACTGAAAATTTCTTTGCAAATTCATATGTAAACCGTAACCTCTTCCCCTCCGTCTCGGCTTCACGATTTCACAACCCTAACTCCCTCTCCTCTCGCGCACGGCAGCTCTTTCCTCACCATCGACAGCCCTCTTTCAACCGTAGCACTTTGCTCGACAATCAGCACCTCTCCGGGAACCGCGGAACCCAACCGAAACAACCGTACGGTACGTTTTCTTTTATTCGTCTCTCGCGTTCGATTTCGAGTACGGTTTCGGTTGCTAAATCCCTGTGTTTCGCGTGCGGGTTTTTGTAATGGTATGCATCCATTGTGTTGTGCGTGCATATATATATATAGTTTTGCGGTGTGTGCGTGTTTCGGCGGTGTGTGCGTGTTTCGGCGGTGTGTTCTGTTGTGTGTGTGCGCTTCGCAGAAGTTTTCATGGCTGCATTTTTGGTCATGTTCAGGCTTATGTTTAATTATGGTGGGTTCGTGTGTGTGGGGGGGTGTTTTGGGGTCTCGATGGGGTGTTGCTCGAAGAGGGGGGTGGTGCATGCATATTTGTTGTCTTATGTGAATGTATATAGGATAGTATGTATGTCTACATGCAATGTTGGTGAAATGGTAATTAGTGTGTGTATTTTAAGTGGATTTGTATGTATATTATATGTGCCTAAATGTGTGTATGCATGTGAAAGTGGTTGTGCATATTTTTGCATTATATCATATGTGTGTATAGTATATAATATATTATGTGGTTGTGATATTTGCAGTATATATATATGTAGCATTATGTGTGTATTGGATTCATATATATATATATATATATATATATATATATATATATATATATTGTTACAAATGTGTTGAGTTTGGATCATTAAGTATTATGGTGCGTGTTTTATGTATGTGTCATTGCGTTAGTTTCATGTATTTTAGTTACGTGTGGGTTGTGTGTATTAGACATATGAGTTTCATAATAAAAAGTCTTATTATATATATATATATATATATATAAAGATTACTTTTATGAATGAGCCGGAGTATGCGTGAATTATTGGGTTTTATGCTTGTGTGAATTTGTGGATGCTTGTGCTTGGTTGAGAGTGGGGGAAATGTCGTTGGCTTGCGTTGTAACCGTACCGTGAAAGCGAAACTGTACGACCGAAATTATTGGCATTTAATATTAATCAAATATTAAACATGGAATCCCGGTTAATCGGAACCCTAAATATTTGTGCTTGCATTTACCCGTTGTTGTGCATACAAGATGAGTTCTCAGCCCCACTTTACTTACTTTCTTTGGAGTGAAAGAAATGTGTGTTTCAAACGTATTTTCATTTGATCAGTATTACTGTAATATCACTTGTTTACTAGTGTTGTATCAACTTAAGTCCTCACATTCGAACCGTTAATTTATGTACTTTAGCGAGGTAATTCTGAGTAGATCTACTGGGTTTGACAAACCCCACCCGGGCTAGTTGCGCTAGCACAACGGTACGTCAAACGGGTGTTTAATTGACCTAATTTCTGTTGTTGTGACCTGGTGTTCACAGCCGAGGCCTTCCTTTAGATTGTCAGCTTCGGTTGCGAACTTCATACACTTAGTAACTTGTTTAGTAGACTAGCTATCTACTAATATTACTTTGTTTACTGTATCAGTTTACTATTATGTTCTATTTATCAAAACCTGTGAACTCACCAACCTTGTGTTGACACTTTAGTATGTTTCTTTCAGGTTCTTAAATCGAGCACAACTAGGATCATCACTTCATATCATTCATCATTTATTGGGTCAACAAAGAACAATTGCATTTTTCTACACATTATACTTATCTGGTTTTGCGTGTGTTTGCGCCGTTTGAATTATAAACTAATACGCTTCCGCATTACTTTCATGTTTTCATATTTAACTTTGATTTGGGCAACTTTAATTAAATAAGCAATTATGTTTTGTAATTGTTGCTTCGTTTGGTGTAACTAATGGCTGAGATCCTGGTATGTCACGCGCCTAACGGTATTACCCCATTTGTGGAAATTGAGGGTGTGACATTTTACCACTTCAAATCCTGTAAAGATGAACACTTGTGATCAAGTTTTTCCTCTTGGATTTTGACAACCCAAAAGAATTCCTCTCCTCTGGAGAATAGTGACCCTTCTTAGGATGATCTTCTTCACTCTTCTCAGATCTATCCTTCACTATCTCCTCTTCATCCTCTTCACTCATAGGGTCTATGAGGGGAAGATCATCTTCACAAGTTCCACACCTTGGAGATCTTACTGATTGTAAGGAGTGTGGAGGAGCTATCTCAATAGATCATAGTTCCTACTTATTCTGATAACACACTTTGGCATGCAGAGATGAGGATATCATGTTCTTGAAGATCTCTTCTTCAAGAACACATTTTCTGCCCTGGCTTTGCTGATCACAAGCTCAGCCTGGCATTCAGTTAACTTAATGATGAGATCTTTGATTTGAGTCCTGTAGTTGGTGTGTTCATGTTTGAGAGTTGAAATGGTTTTTTCTAAATCTTCTATTTTTAGTTTATATCTATTTTCAGCTCTTTTGAAATCAGATTTTAAGATATTTAAGGACTCAAGATTAGATCTCATTTCTAAGTTATAGGACCTGTATCTATTAACTTTAGCAATACATTCAGGAGTACAAATATTTTCCAATATCTTGGCTTCATCATGATCTGCCATCAGTGCTTGGTTTGGAGATGCATCCTTAACCTGAAAGCTCCAGTCAAAACCTCCTTCTTCAACAGCAACTGCAGCTTGCTGCTTTGGCTTCTTATTCTCGTTGACTCCTTCGGTGTAGTTTGGTCTGGCTTGTGCTTGGCCACCATTTGTTCTAGGTGCCTTGCACTCCCTGGCAAAGTGTCCCATTTGGTTGCAGTTGAAACACTTCACCTTGCTTTTGTCCAGTCCAAACTTTCCACTGGCTGTATTACTAGGAAACTTCCTCTCTATCCGCTTGTAGAACTTCTTGGCTCTGTGAGTAAGAAGAGCCATCTGCTGAACTATCTCCATGTACTCCAGATAATCTGGATGGATACAGTCCAGGTCTTCAAGGGTGAAAAGAAAGTTGCTTGAACCCTCATCAGCAGACACAAAAGCATGAGAAGAGCTTGTCTCTTGGAATGGACTTCCTTGGATGTAGCTCTCCCTTGGTGTCTCAAGAAAGGTGATGAAAGGACCCTTTTGTGAGCTGTCAAGGTAGCAGATAAGATGATGCTGTGGTTCTCTACAATCTTTTTCAACCACATGGAGGGCAGAACTTTGTTGATTGCTGGAGTTACCAGATAGATTTTGCATGTTCATCTCCATCTGGTAGCCACTGAGGATACCATACAACTCTGTAAGTGTGAGAGTCTTAAGGTTCTCAGTCCTCTTGATAACAACACAATAATGTGTCCATTGTCTGGGAAGAGAGGACATGAACTTCCTCACAATGTCCCTGTTCTCAAGAGTTACTCCAACATCCATTAGAGTATCCACACTATCAACATACCTGAAGTATTGTTTAGTCATGGTTTCACCTGTCTTGTAGGTGAAATTCTCAAACTGCTGCTTCAAGAGGTCATTTTTGTTCTACTTTGCTTCAGTGGACCCCTTATGCATGAGCTTTAGTGCATCCCATAACTGCTTGGTAGTTTTGCACTTCTTGAAGCCCTTGTAGATAGAGTTGGGATGAGCAGTTTGGAGGGCAGTCATGGCCTTCTGATCGATATCTATCTTCTTTCTATCTTCTTCATAATAGTCAGCCACCTCCTTTGGAATCATGCCACCTCCAGCAACAGCTGAAGAGTTGCATGGAATGTAAGGTACGGAGACAACAGATTCCCACATCCTGGAGTCTTGAGACTTGATAAAGCCTTCCATTTTTTGACACCAAGTATCAAAGTCTTCAGGAGTGATCAGTGGGGATATTGTCATAATGCCAGTTTCCATATTAGCCTTTGAAAGAGCTGCCATTTGAGTTGTTAAGTGTTTTATGAAAAACTGAGAGATCTAAGATGTTGAGATCTTACAATCAAGAGCTTGGAATGGTCTGATACCAATTGTAGGACCGTTTGAAGGGTGCAAGTCAGTTTTCACAATGAGAAGAGACTTAGAACACTTAACAGATCAAATAGGGAACTAGACAATTTATGGTGATACTAAGATAAACACAAGTAAGCAAGAGACTGAAACTCAAGAACAAGATAATTGGTTTTCAAGGAAGATGTATATTGCTCTCAAGTTCTATTGCAAGTGTTACAAAAGCATACGTTTAAAATACAAGAACCTGAGATACTTTATACTACATCCTACAGCCGGCCATACTTTGAAAGCCAGCTGAAAACACTAATCTAGACAACAAGATTAATGTAAAGTCAAAAGGCAGATTGCCTTTTGACATGTGACTATGACATGCCATAGCTCACATCCTATTGTAATATAAAAAGGATAAAAGTATATAAAGTAGAAAGTTACAGACTCAAGACCTTAATCTACAGCTTCCTAAAGCATAGACCTTTTCACCAACTTATGTAAAGTTGGTGAGCGTGCAGAGTGGCAGCAGAAAACTGGTCAGCTTTTCTGAAAAGTTGTTGATCACAGAGAGCATGTCTTCTCTGTCTTCGGAAGAAATCAGTCTTCTATCTTTGAGGCTTCGGAAGACTTTGTATTCTAAGCTTTGGAAGACTTCATCTTTGGCTTCAGAAGAATTGGTCTTTTGCCTTCGAAGATTTTACACTTGTGTAATTTTCTTGTAGAGTGTAAAACTTCCGAAGTAACTTCTACCACGCACAAGGTGCATGCATGCAGGAGACACCTTGACTGTTTTGAGTGCATCAGCCTCTTCTATAATCCTTACAAACATGATGTGGAAAAATTTGACCAAATTGTTCAACTTCCTTTGTGTACTTGCGAGGCCTCAAAAGTTTTAATAATTTTAATCAAATGACAAAGCTTACACAATTTCGTATGGGACTTGATATTGTGTGCCAACATGTCAAAACATTATTGTTAACATAAAACCCTCTTTCTATTTTGAAAAAAATTCTTTTTCAATTGTGACAAGAGATGAGTCACATGGAGTTTACAAAAAGGAAAACCTAAAGTGTAGGTTTTGTATAAAAAAACTAATCAAAATTTTGTAAACAAAAGAAAGTTTAACAAAGGATCAAATCCAAATTTAATATGTACTCGTTCTAATAAGCTTGGACATACTATTAAGAGGTGTTTTGTGTTTGTTGGTGTTGAGGTGTGAAGGCTTTTCAGCCTTTTGATGGAGTTATGGGCTTGGCCTATTAAAACTTTTTGGAAACCCTAATTTTCTCTATATATAATAACATTTCATTGTAGTTACGTATTGGATATTGCTTATGTGTGGGAAACCCCATCACTTATCTAAATTTGTAATCCGATCTATTTTTATTTATTGTTTATATAATAAAACATTTAAAATTCTATGTTATATTATTTGTTTTATCATACATACTATTATAGTGTTATACATACTATACACGAGTTTCTATGATAGCAACATTCATTAATATGACTAATCTTTGTTTTATAACTTTACTTATGTCAATATCATGACAATGTATAACTTAACGTGTATCTGAACAATATTCATATGACTTAATGATGGTAGTTAGAAGCTTAAATTAGTAATATCATAAATATCTTATATATTAATAAAAATTTTAAAGTTTATTTTATTATTAAAGTTATTAAACTCTTATAAAAGTACACATATGCTATTTTTGTGTGCGTGTATAATAAAACTAAATTTTTAGGAACTCCATCCTTAATTTTATAAAAAATTTAATCATAATATTTTTATAAAAGTTTATAATTATTGCACTTTTATAAGAAATACTAACTATTTTAAATTCTTTACAATCCTAAAAAAATCTCTAATTTTTCAACTTTAATACAAACTTTTTATGCACATTCCACCATTTTTTATAAAATTTCAAAGACCAAAACATTCTCTCGTTTGACTCATTTATAACCCACGTATAACCCCAACCTTACTTGTGCTCATGAAACTTACCCATTCATAACCCCCATTTTTCCATCTATTAATACTAACTTTTATCTCATCATTATCTTACACCAACTCTTATCAACTTACATGAGAGTTTTTTTTTCACACTTTATACAATCTCAAGAAACTTTCAGCCTCAACCCAACATTGAAGCCTTTAAAAGTTTCAAGTCCGTTCGTCATTCTTAAATTAGCAACCGTATTCTTAATTTCAGTGTTCTTATTATTCTTTTGATTTTTAAATAATTCTAATCAACTTTGTAATCAAACTCCTAATATTTTTATTCAACAATAACCCTCCTATTATCAAATGTATGCCCAATAAAATTTATTTACACGCTTATTATTTTCTAACTCTAAAAGGTGCACATAAGTGCTAACCTTGATTTTTGATAAAATCTGTTAAAACTTCAAACAATCATAACTTGATCATAATAAGTCAAAAATTAATAAAATAGGACTCCATGATAAAGTTTAGCAAGTAATCTTTTCAACCTATAGTTCACACGACTTCTAATTCAATTAGACGACTCTATAACAGCCTCTACAAAGTAAGTGCGCCTATTTGCACCTTCTGCTTTACACTACTGTTTTGATCAGTTTTCAAGCCGAAATTTAGAAACTTTTCTAAATGAAAGTTGTTCATAACATACTAAAATAATAGACTCGATATGTTTAGAACTTTTACTTAAGATATGATATATTTAATAACCATATAAAACTGTAATAATGAATATGTCCAAATTTGTTTTGATCTTACAACAGCCTTTCTTTTCCTTTGCTTTTGAATCCATTATTACTATGGTCAATACCCTTAACCATAAACTTCAACATAAGTTTTAATATATATAATTATTCTAATTTAGGACTTCACAATTTCTATTAATCAAGTCATAAGCCCATCTTATATTCAAGAACTCAATGTAAGTGTTCATAGTCCATTTTCTTTTTAATATTTTTGGGATGTGATATGTATATGTATTAAATTCTAAATATTTCTTGCAAATCACTCGAGTCAATTAAGGGTGTATTCTATGCTTTTGTGATATACTTGTTGGATTAATCTTTTATGTGGTGGTTAGTCTTGCTTACTTAATTGGTAGCATTCATTAACTTTTACATCATAAGGTAACGAATGTAACGCTATTAGTTTGATACCCGCCCGAATGGGCCATTATAGACTGTTTTTGGGTATTAAAACTAAGTTCTTAGTGTAACCCGTTGGTTAGGGACACTTGTCAACAAATGTTTGATCAATGCATTTGGTTTAATCATACTTGCTTGCACTCATACTTTGACTCTTGAATTGTGTTTTAAATATATATATGTAACAAAAGCTATGTTTATTCACCAAGTTGCTAGTTGACTCTTATTTTGTACATGTAGTAGGGAATACTTTTTGAGATGCCTATAAGTTTATGACATTTAGAATGATTGTAGACTTAGTAATAAATCAAACTTTATTTTATATTATAGTTGTTTGAACAATTTATGAATTCTTTATAATAATATTATGATTGAATTGATTAAATAAATTATCATTTTAATAGTGTCATGTGTTATGAACAATATACACACACCGACACATTCTGCTGCCGATTGGGGTGTGATAATGTTTGGGGTATGTATGAGTGGGCTTGTTCTAAGTTAGCTGGGCAAGTGAAGATTGGAACAGGACTCAAAAGAGCTTATGGAGCACGAGCAGGATTCTGATGATGTTTTTTTACAAAGCAATGCGTGAGTTTGTTAAGTGGCGGATCTAACCAAAAAATTCAAGGGTATCCCAAAAAAAAATTTTGCGGTACATTTTTTCAATATAAAAATTTTTTTGCGGTACATTAATTCAATAATGAATTTTTTTTACTAGTGCATTCATTTAATAGGAAAAATTTTTACGTTATATTCATTCAATAATAAAAAAATTACAAATAAAAACATGTTTGGAATGAGATTTCAACTATCAAGTTTCAAATTCTCAAATTTTATAATTAACAAATTTAATATTTATGATTAAAAACTAAAGTTTAACCTAAAGTCCAATTTCAGCTAAACAAAAAGAAAACTACATTTAATAAATTACAAACCCTAGAAATCTAAAATCAAATTCAAAAGTAACCAATGAATACTATAAGCCATTACCTAAAGTTTTATTTCGTCTAAACAAAAAGAAAATTATATTTAATAAATTACAAACCCTAGAAATCTAGAATCAAAATCAAAACTAAATAACCAAACTATAAGTCATTACCTAATGTCCAATTTCATCTAAACAAATATAAATCTACAATTAATAGATTACAAATACCAAAAATCTAAAATTAAAATCAAAACTAAATAATTAAAAAATTCAAAAATATTAGTAAATATAATTACCCTTAAAGGGATGCATTGCATGCGGCGTTGACTACTCGGTCGAGGGCGGAGGGCGGTCGATGGAGCAATAGCTACAGCGAACAGCACTATGGTAGCGCAACAGCAGCTTGTGGTCAATGGTTTCAATTGCCGATTGTAATACCCCAATCTCAACGTAATAGTTATAAATATGTGAATTATGAAGTTTTTCTTTTATATATTGTTGAACGAGTAAGTAACGAGTAAAATTTCTATTTAAATTTTTAAGTTTTTAGACGAATTTTAGCGTCGTGAACGACCGTTTAAATATATTTAAATATAATAATATATCATATTTAAATGTACTCCATTTTTAACAAAACTTAGGTCGACTTGTACAGAAAAATTAGCTCGTCTCAAAGATATATTCAATACTTTATAAAAAGCTACATTTTAAAAGTTATACGAGAAAAACAAGTTAAGCAGCTAAATTAATTATAACAATAAAATAATAAAATAATATTATATTAAGAATTTGAATCATGCATATTTGCTACGTGGAATGCATGTATTAATATCTATCCATAAACATTGATACGTGTTGGATCATGTTTATACTTCACCATCTGAAGATTTTCATCTAGTTATAAGTATGTATGCGTTATACGATTTTGGTGATCATATAGTTTCAAAACCTCTTATACTCTCACTCGGGTATGTATTTAAGCTTCTAGTCTTTTAAGTTTAAAATATAAATTGTAAGCTTTAGTATAATATTAAGAGTAGAATTTAGGTTTATAATCAGGGTAGGTATTGGATAGCCTAACTTTGATTACGCATGGGCTGATCAACCATGCTCAAACAAGGTAAATGCTATCTAAAACCAATCATGATTATTTATTAGGTAGTATTTTCTTACCTAACTAGTTGCTAAGACTTGTTTCAATCCTAATCAGGAACACAACTCTGAAACTGTTTATTTGTCTCAATAATACTTAAAGACCAAGGTGAGTTATCATGACTGTTTTCAAAACTGTGATAATATACTCGTTCTGTCTGTACTGGTAATAATTATAATGCTTACATATATGCACGGGTCGGTAGGGGTATACAGGATCCTGATATATTTAATGGGGTGTGTCAAACTGGCTGAAAAGAGGATAGGGTTCCTCGTATGCATCAGGCACACGCTCATACCTATTTGACGGCCGGGAGGGTCTGACAAGCCTGCTGCCGGTGGTTGTGGTAAAACCAGGGAAGGCACTATGCCTATGAACCCAAATATCACAACCCATATTGTATGCATGTCAAAGTTGTTAATTTTGTAAACTGTATAGCATGAGCTCACCAGCTTTAGCTGACATGTCTTTTTGAGTATATGTATCACAGGTAATCAGTGAGACTAGTCTAGAAACAATAAGAAGATAGTGGAACCTGAAGCTATAGAAGTTTCTAGTTGTTTGATATCGCAATTAAATAATGTATTGTACTCGAAATATTGTAAGTTTTGAATGTAAATTCAGTTTGCTTCCGCTGTAAGCTGTACCGATTGTGGACGCCCGCCCGGGTAACGGGTGGGGTGTCACATCGATGGTTTCAAATGTTAGTTGATTGGGCTTTTAGTTAACATATTCATTATATTAAACTAATTGGGCTTTTAACTATTTAATTAAGATTTGGGCTAAGCTATTAAATATATTTTAGGCTTCTAACTAAACTCAAATTTGAGCTTTTAACTTGACTACATTTTGGCCTATTCAAATTGAGGGGTATTCTGGTTTTCATCTAGGGGTATCCTCTATATATACAATCGTAAAAAAAATAAAAATAAAAAAATTTGTACTTCGTGACAAAAGTTGAGGGGTAGCACGGGCTACCTCTGCCCTCTATGTACATCCGCCACTGGGTTGGTTGCCTGGGGTTAAAAACCTATGCGGCAGATGAAGCGGGAAAGAGGGAGGGGGAGAGAGAGAGAGAGAGAAAGAGAGCAAGAGAAAAAGAGAGAGAGCAAGAGAGAGAGAGAGAAAGAGAGAGAGAGAGAACTCATAACAAATTCTCTCATTCTTTTTCTTCAATTAATCCGCTTTCTCGTTCTCTCTCATCCTTCTGAAGTTTTAGGCTTTGTCATCATGAGGAATCGACCGTTTTATTCTTGTTTATTTTCTTGCTTTCTTGTTACTCAGGTTATCATATTGATAATCTGGTTGTGTACATATTTTGTCAAGCGAATTTTTTTTTGTCATTTTTTCTAGATTTATCTTTAGTTTTATAAAATAAGTTGGAGTTTGTGTTGTTTATCTTGATTTAGTTGAGTTTCTTATAGGATAACAATTTATTCTGTTGTAAGAATTTGTAAAGAAGAATATGATAATGTAAATTGAGTTTAGATGTATACTTTAAATACAATGTCTGTATTTATTAATTATTGAAAAAAGAAGGCAGAAAATTCTATGCAAACCCTAACCATGCAATCAACTTAAATCTGAATTAACTTGGGGGCAAGAGTAATATTTCATGCAAAATTTAGTCAAACGTTAAACTCTTTTCTGAATTCCCTTGTCATCTTTGAACGCTTAAACCACAAGCAAATATCGTGAATTCGCTTACAAAACTAACAACTTTAACAGAGATGCCATGCCATCATTTCGTTTTCTTTGAATTCGCACCATTAGCAAAATGGTTGAATTTGCCGCCTTATCTAATTCTTCAATGTTTTGTCCGGAATGTCATGAGTTTGATACTCCTATAAACGAATTTCCTAGATGCGCCATGGTTTACTCAAACACCTAGATGTGTAAGTGGTTTTACTAGACCATTTACTCGTACAAAAAATTTCATCTCAAATTGAAAGCCTTTGTCCACATGAGAAAAGTGCAAGTATATACATCTTTTCGTTAAAATATGCGTTCATTTGTAAAGACAAATACAACATGACTTTTTTCTGAAAGTAGAAGTGTAAGCACAAGCCAAGTACTTGTTGAAAAGTTTGAGAACTTGAGTGCTCCAAATACTTGTAGTAAAGTAAAGTATTTACTTTAAAAGCCTATGGCTAGAGCTGCCCTTGCTGACCATACTCGTGATCCGGTTAATGCGATTTACCATCAACTAAACCGGGGATTATAATCTCCGGTTATCAATTCCAGATATGGTGTTACCCATGATATAATTGTAATAATTTTTTTTTTCAATAGCAAACCCATACTCTCACTAATATACCTTAAACTGCATCATGTGTTCACGACCGGACTTAAACTCTCACTACTTAAGACGAAGACGAGTAATACTTTGGTATCATTGGGCTACCTTTTGGTATTCATAACCATTTATAATCCAATATTTAATTATTGCCTACCAGGTGATAATACATAACATTTATTTACTTAGAGCATGGGTAATTGTTTTAAAGAACGTGAAAGAGAATATGAGATGTAAAATTGAAAGCCAAACAACAAAAGGTTGAAAACAAAAGGACAAACCTGAATTTCCAAATATACATTGGACAGATAAAGAGTAAGTTATACACTAACTCACCCACTTCACTTTGCCTTCACCTTTAGCTGAGGCATAAAATACTCATTAACACAACTACAAAATGCCACCAAACCACCAAAATATACCCATAAATTCCCCAAGTCTACAACTTCTAATTTCTACCTTCTCAGTTCTCCTTTAACATACAGGATGTTACTATATATGGAGGTTTTGTTGTCGGCATTAGGCAGTCTTTTGCTTCTCGTTAGCGGAGGTATGGTAGAGGGTGCTATCGTCAAAGCGGGTAACATGTCGAAGTTGGAAGATGCTGCTTACTTTCATATATATTATGGTAATACATTCAAAGTTGTCAAAAACGACCTCGACGGCAAGAGTTATCTTCTCGTCCAGGTAACATTTTTTTTTTGAACAATATTTTTCTTTCTTTTTATTCCACCAAACTGCACTTGCAATGATTTAAACTCACACTATGTTTGAAGGGGTACCATTTATACCGTTAGAACACAAATCATCATTCATTAAAAGGAATGCATTTAGTAATGAATCATTTTAATGCCGTGGGATCAATGTTTAAATTTGAAAGACGAAACAAATTGGTTAGATTGTCATGTAGAAATGTTGAATTGATTTTACTTGTTTATTACTCTATGTGCGGCTGAAGTTCCAAGATAGTTGGGCAATACTAGTACAAAATTCATTTTGATGCAATTTCATAGAACCGCTCCAAAAGACACATTTTTATAGTGGTTCCCATTTTTAGAGGCGTTTATTGTTTTTAAATAGGTTTCCCTTTTTTTTTTTTTTTTTTTTTTTTAAATCGCTCCAATAAAAAATATTAACTACCTCAAAAGATCAATTGTACATGTACTAGTGGGATAGACCTCTTCAGAAGCCTTCCCTTTGGAAACTAAAATAAATTTGTAAGCTTCTACTAGGTAAAATGGAAAATATTGATTAGTGATTGCTACTCTTATGTCAATTAGAATTCTTAAGACTGCGGATGATGAATCCTTATGGACATTTTAACCGGATCTCACATCTTTGATTAAAATGGTGGGGTGAACCTTCTCGAAAACAATGAGTCCATAAGAGGTGAATGTAACACACAAGAAATAGCATCAACCCCTGGGCTGGCTATGAGTAGAGTATTTATGCTTTTTTGGGTGGAGGTAACGAAAAGATATGTGATATCCTAGAAGTCTTTGTCCAAGCAGAAAAAAATAAGTTCATGAACTTCTAGTGAGCAAAGTGGACGATATTAGTTGGTATAATTAATCACATTTTTTGAATATCCTAAGGGTGTTTGGAGAAACACTTTAAACGCATCTCACATCACTTATTTGTGATGGTGGGGCAAACCTTATCGAGAATCATGGCTCTATAAGTGAGTGATTATAATACCCTAGGAAAATCATATCAGTATTGGGCATAAGAGATGATATTTTATTAGGAAAGTTTCACCTCATATAGCATCAACACATTTTACATGTGTTGTTTTTATAAGAATAGAACGTCACGGTTAAATGTGCTAAGGTGGATGTAATCTCAGGATTGGTGATCTCTTGAATTCATTTTGGTAACCAAAACAAAGTCATCATACGTATGTATGTATATAAATACAAATGTACATACACATAAAAGGAAAGAGTGTGATTGAGGGGGAGAGAGAGTAAGGGGCACAAACGTGTCAATGTGGTGATTTTAACGCATGTAGATGAAAACTATGTTTTGTTGAGAATGACTTGGGGAAGAGAAAATGGTTTCACGTGAGGAAGATATAGGAAGACATGATGTTTTATACTAATATGATAAAAGTATTCACAACTCACACAACTCAATCCTCATCTTTATAGTTTAGAGGAAATAATCATCTAAATTATCACTCCATTTCATTTCTCAAGAGTAGGGATCTAGTTTAGAGACTTTTTTTTTTTATATTTAGGGATTTACTATTAATTCCCTGCATATATTTCTCATTTTTGTGTGTGTTGTGATTGGAAGAAAGAAAAAAATAAAAAAAAAACATTTTATTAAAAATGGATACAGTGGAGAATAAAATCTCGAAGGTCTTTAGAAGATTAATAACTTCTAGAGATAAATATAAATTAGTAAAATTATATGAATAAAAATAAGAACCGAATGTGAATCATCATCCCTATAATTTAAAAAGAAAATTTAATAAAAACATCCAAATTATCACTCCATCTCATTTCTCAAGTGTATGGATTTAGGTTAGAGACTTACTTTTCTTTTTGCATGATTAAGGATTTACTATTTATTCTCATATATACTTCTCATATTTTTATGTGTTGTGATCGAACGAAAGAAAAAAGATAAAAAATATTATTTTATTAAAAACGGATACAATGGAGAACGGAATCTTGAAGGTTTTTAGAAGAGGAATAAATTTCAGAGATAACTATAAGTTTTCGTTAAATTGCACAGATAGAATAAAAACCAAATGCGAACGCTCTAAGTTTTTAATTATTTCTTTTTTATTTAATTTTTCACCGATTGCTAGTCGGTCGTGAGAATGGAAAAATTCAAGTTTTTAATTATTTCTTTTTTATTTAATTTTTCACATGTCATATGATGATTAATAGCAAAATAAAAGTTCACCTATAGTAAATAATAAGGCATATGATATACCATCCCATATCTAGTTTAGCATCTGTATTTAATTTCTTTTAATTAATTCATCAACTGCCAGTAGCAAAATAAAAATTCATATGATGGTTTTATATAAAATAATTTTATAATTATTTTAATTGTTAATAGAAACAAAAATTAATCATAAATCAAGTTTATTTAATTAAAATTTTGTTTTGGTTGGGTTGCTAATGAGAGTTCAAAAAATAAGGTTTAGTTGGGTTGGGTAGGTGATAGTGAGAGAAATTATTTTTTAATAGATAGTTAGGTTGGGTTGGGTTACGAATAAGAGTAGTCTAATAACAGTAAGTAACAGATTAGATGTTTAGTAAAATGATATATTAGTAATAAAATGGGTTAATAAATGATTTTTAGTTTATCATCTGGAAGTTTAGAATAAAAGTATCATAAAAATACTTTGAAGGTTATAACTTATAACATTTATCAAGCCTAATGATTAAAACTTCTCATGGTTAAATCTACGTTCAATGCCTCAATGGTTAAGAATTTGAGGGTTAAATCTAGGGTAAATATAAAACAAGCGAAAAAAACATATGCTTAAACCTAGGTTAAATAGAAAATTGTTGAAACATTATTAAGCTTATATTAAAACGTTGGACTTAGTTTAATCATTTTAAGATATCGTACATGCAGAATAACTCAAAGATGGCACCAAAGACCAAATATTGCACACCGAGGATCAAATCATTTGTCATACCAATAACAAACTACTCCATGGATGTCACTTCTTTTCCAGGTTCATTTTTTATTAAATGCTTCTTCATGCATGCTTTATTTATTTGTTTTGAAATTAAAAATAACCTAAAACAATCATTGTATATGAATTATATTGCAAATACTTCAATTATGATTATGTTGCGTGATTTGTATATTGGAAATACTAAAAGATAAAAACATTTAGGTTATTGCTTATTACATATAAATTATACATTGGTTAACATTAATTTATCTATGTTTTCTGCAGTTTCATTCTTTGAGGTGAGACTATGCGCTTGTTTGTAAGTCCTTATCATTCCCTGAATAAAATATAATATTTTATAGATTTCATGGGTATCATGAATTAATAATTAACGTTTGGACATTCAAATGGCTTAAAGTCATCTAGCATAACGAAAATACATATATGTGTGTGCCTACAACTAAATATAGATGGCTTCCACCGACAGACAGATTTGATGGATATCCATTGGTGAAGATGGATCCAAGTAATTCGTCGGTGAATCTCCGTCGGGAAACAATGCATGAATAATACATTTTCTTACGGAAACTATCTAGGAATTAATATCGGATATAAATTACTACCAAATTAACAACAGTGAAAACTTTACTAATAATATCACATCATATTATGTTTTGTTTTTGCGTTTTTGGTGTTTAGAAGTTTATTTTTATTTTACTTTTTTTTTTTGGTGTTTTATTCAATAAGAACTAATAATAATATTATTATGAAAACATATATGTAACTTTTCTTATCTATTTTAATTAGGGTAGAGTTATAGTAAAAAATATGTTTAATCTAAAAAGATTAAGAATGATAATGGACTTGACACATTAACTTTTATTGTTTTTAAAAGAATAACATTTTGGTTATTGTGTCAAATACGTCAGCTCATTATGTCGTGTACGTTAATTGTGTTAAATATCAGTTTATTGTACCATATATTTTACATCATTTATTATGTATTTATAATTGTGTTATATGTTTTAGATAATTTTATGTTATTGTTTATTAGTTTTATAGATTATATAAACTTGTTATCTATTATTGTGTTTTATGATAAAAAGTACACAATCATAGACCTTCACCGATATATTTTTTTAAAACTTATAGTGTTAAAAATAACACAATATGTTATTTTTATCATTATATTATAATAGATTATGTAAATTTGTTGTTATCTATTATTGTGTTTTATAATTAGAAGTAAACAATGATCTTATTTTACCAATATGTTCAACATAACACAATGGATCAAAAAATACAACGAGACATTGCATTATTTTGTCATAACTTTTAATATATTAGATTAGTTAGTTGTTAAATATATTATTGTGTTTTACGTATTAAAGATACGCAACAATACTATTCAACCATTATATTTTTTTTAAGATTCATCATTAATTAAGAGAACTTATGGTTAAAATTACTTCTTATACTTTTTTGTTTTAGAAGTCTTTTTATTTGAAAATTTCTCCTTTAATTAACAAAGGAGTGTCATGCTTTTACAATTCAACTACCATTTTATTTATATCCTTTTATTTTCTTGAATTTGTTAAAATAATAAGAGATTAACTTTTATAAAGAAAATATAGAAACAAATACAATCGGATTTCCTTAAATGTAGTTATATAAAAAGGATTTTTATATGTATGCTTACAAAATTTTTTAATATCGTATATACCCAAATAAAATTTAACATATCATAGTATATCTCTATAAAACTTTATAAATATCATATATACGCCTAAAAAACTTTCTAAATATCATATATACCTCTATAAAATTTCCTAAATATCATAATTATCGGTAGAAAACTTCCATAGATCATATATGTCCAGAATCAAATTCAATAGACTCTACTTATTCGAATTTTATTCGAATAACTCAAAATTCAATTTGATTCAAATCCAAATACCGAATTTGAATTTGAATTTGAATTTGAATTTTTATTTATTTGAATCGAATTTGATTCAACTAATTAAGTTGAATGCGAATCAAATTCGAATTTGATTTTCTCGATTTCAATAATTCAAATAAGAAATATATATATTTTTATGTTTTTTATATATACTAATATAGTATATGTTATTTTATAATCTAATTGTATTTAGTTGTGGGTTTGGACTATGTTTAACATTTTTTTATGGTTATTGCTAACTGAGTAAATGCTATAATTCGGAACAATTTGAATATTGTTAGGATTGATTTTGCTTATTTTGCAATATTGTGATATTCTTTTGTTTATGTTTTATTGCTACTAGTCTGCGAGCATTGCGTGCGTGATGGCCTACTTTAAACAATTTGAATTTGTATGACCATTATGATCGGGCTCAGAACTGATCTTTGGTTACGGCTGCTAGCCATAATCGGTAGTTACACCTAAACAACTAACACCACTCCGATTATTTCATCATCAGCCGGTCAACAAAACAATAGTAACAAACAAAAAAAAGAACAAAGAAACCAGTGACCAACATCCAACCAAAGACAAGTCTAGTCTCAGGTGGTCATCATCATCATCATCAACACCAAGTAACCAATATCATCGGTGAACGACACATGCCCAACAGAACCATCCAGGGAACAACATAAAAGCGATTGTCATGCATCAACCGTTTGTACGATAGCCATTACAAATGTTACATACAAAATGCAAAACCGAAAATTAAAACCCAAAAGCAAGTCTCAGATGAGGTGGCAGTCATGATGATCAACATCACGAAACCACCATCAATGGTAATTGTTGATGGATACCATGCCTATGGGTAGCTACAAACAGCAGCGGAGCTTGAAAACTCCCATAGGCGGGGGGGGGGGGGGGATCAAAATTTTTTAGGGGGGGAGGGACGAACTCGATATATATATAAACTTACACTACCGAATCAAAAATTTACACTACCAAACCAAAAATTGACACTACTAACAAAAAAAGAGGGTTGGCTACAAATATGCATAGTAAGAACTAGACAAAGGAAATCAGGCATCAATTGGGGCCCAACCGCAAAGGGGTAGCAATGGTGGTCGCACCACCGCCGCCGCCAGCCTGCGATACAAATCCAAAGACCCTAAATGGGTATTAGAAGGAGACACAACCATTGTCGGCATCGTTCACACTAGAGGGCCACCGCCAGCTCCAATCGGATCATAAAAGGGTGGTGGACCGATCACCACCCCTGCCGTCATCACCACTGTTACAATAAAAATTGAAATCCATCACCATCATGATCACCACCACAAACACAACCCGCCTCGATGAACAATGATCGAGAAAGCAGCGCATGACATCGCTGGCGATAAAAGAACCCTAATTGGGTATCAGAGGGAGGCGAAAGCGATTTGAACCACCATTGTCGTCACCGTTCACACCCAAAGGGCCACCACCTAGTCCAACCGAACCACAAAAGGAGGTAGACCAACAACGGCCCCTGCCGACTCTCCACCATCACCACCAACAACGCCACCGGGGGCCAAGTGCCACAGACCGCATCGACGACAACGTCAACCACCGATCAGATTCGAAGAGATCTGAACTGATACCACCCCACAAACTAAGAAGCACTATAAAGGACTTCACTGACGACGATGAGGGACCACCAGCAAGGATAAAACACCCAGAACTTTTCAAATCAAAACCTTCTCTCTCTAAAATACCCAAATACACAGACATAATGGGATGAAAGTAGAATGCATATTGAAATAAAAGGGAAATAGATTACACTTCAATAGCATGTTGTACATTATACATGAGAAACAGTATCTAAAATATCAATGTTCCTCTGGTCATGAGTTAATATATGTATAATATATGTTTATTTAATAATAAAATATGTATTAAATTGTTAAAATTTTAGGTAAACAATAGTTTAGAGTTTTTTTAATATTTTATTTTTTATAAATTTTATTTGAATAAGTTCGAATTCGAATAACTTATTTAATTTGAATAAGTCAAATTTTATTCGACTTCAGATCGATTTCGAATCTAGCTTTCAAAATATCGAATTCAAATAACCCGATTCAAATCATTCGAATAAACCAAATGTGGTTTGAATAACCCTAACACACACACCCCTTGGAATCTTTCAAATATCATATAAATCTTTTTTATTATTATTAAAAAGATTCAAAATATGACATTTGAATCATTTATTTTTCTTAAAGCATAAAAATTTTTGTTTACTACTTTATCTATTATTAATTTATTTTTTGAACTATATTAATTATTTTTTATTCATAGCATAATTATATTTTTTTAACAAATATTATGTAAAGGTTAAAATAAATGGGATTTTAAATAGTTTAGGCTATACACATCCTCTTGTATTACTTGTCATACTCTCACCCTCAAAAATAATTTTAAAATTTATCATATTTTACCCCAAAAGAAAATTTTAGTTTTAGAAAACAAGTTTTTCATTTTTTTAAATAAGTTCTAAAAACATTTTTATATAACAATATAAGAACATATATAAAAAATTAAAAAAAATAATATAACAATTTTGAAGTAAAATAAAACTTTTAAAATATCTTTTAGAATTGAAAATAGACCTGAATGAACCTTATTTAACCGACTAAACCGTTTAAACTGATTTATTCGGTTCGGTTATCTAATTAAACTTTTTAAACTATTTATTCTTCGGTTTATATGGATAACCGAACCAAATAAACAAGATTTTGTGTAACCATTGACCCAAGTGTAAACCAAATTTACAATTTGATTCGATTTTCACGGTTACAATATGATTATATTTTCGGTAATTTTATGTTTTTGGCTTTATTTGAATACTTTTAATCACTACATATAAGAATAATAAAAGACAAAAAATATACAAATGCAAAACCTAATAATAAATTGATAAAACTTAAAAAATTCAATTTAACATATTAGAAGGTGATATTGTAAATAAAAATAAATTAGAGCAAAAATTAGCAATTTTTACAAGTTAAGGTAAGGGGTATATAAGTAAAAATAGTTTAAAGGGGGTATATATAACATCCACCTTTTAAATTTAATCATTTGTTGAGATAACTATAGTTCGAAGTTTGTTAGAGGATATTTTAATCATAACTATTTTTATTGATTTTTTTTCAAGTTTTCTTTTATTTTTTTAAATGTGCATACCTTTTATATATAACATTATACTTTTATAAAAATTTCAATATAAAAAATACCCTTTTTTCTTTAAACGAGTTAGAGTATCGTTATATAAAAAGAAAAAAATATATTTTCAGCTCATATGATCTATGTTTGTTATTGTGTTTTTTGTTTATTATTGCATTTTTCTGAATAATTGAGTTTTTAAGAATGATGAATTCTATAAGAAAATATAATGATTAAATAACATTGTTATGTAATTCTAGTATTTAAAACGCAATGATAAAATAACAATTAATTAATCTAATACATTAAATACAAAGAAAAAATAACACAAAATAAGATAAAATGTAAATTACAATGATAAATGTTTGTGTTATCTGCTTGTCATTGTGTTTTTTTAAACATTATGAGTTTTAAAAATATATTTGTAAAATAACATTATTGTATACTTTTAATTATAAAACACAATGATATAAAAACAACAAATTTACATAATCTATAAATAAACAATGATAAAAATAACACGAAATGATTTAAAACATAAAACGTAATGATGAATACATATAATAAGTGATGAAAAATATTAAATACAATGAGCTGATATTAGACGCAATTATCTGGCGTATTATACACAATGACCTAATGTATCTGACATAATAAACAAAATATCTCAAAAATTATTGTTTTCCTTTAAAAGCAATTTTTTAATACGTATTAGACACAATGACCGGAATATTATTTTCCAACCGCATTTCTTTCATCCATGTAGATCTAATGCATTTTCAATGTGACCATCATAAGGGAATTTGCCTTTTGGATCCTAGTAGAGGCTAATGTCCCTTAGACTCCTCTCCGTATGGGTAATGCCCTCTTAAAAACCTCCTAAGGTTTTTATTATTATTATTATTATAGAAATTAAAATATTCTTGAATTGATGTTCACTTCACACCTACTAACGTTTGTTCTAATTTCTCTTTTTATCTAAAGTAAATCTCACTATACTAAAAATTGCTTTGAAGCACCAACAAATTAGCTTTTGTTTTATTAGTTTTTACTAATAAGACTTTGATTAAAATATTATATATACTATTCTTTATAATTCTATTATATTTTCTCATATTAATATATTTTATCAAAAATCAAAATATGTTAGCTCTATCTATCATACTTTCTAAACTTTAAAATTTCATAATTAGCAACTTTTTTCATACTTTTGTTAAGAACATACATATTAATGAGATCCGCGTGGAACCAAAGTGTATTTAAGAATTTTATATTTAGTAAATTATACTTTCAAGTAAGTATAAGGTTTTAACATTTTAAAATTGCTACAAATAATATTGATGCGTAGAAATTTAGCATTACAACCGTTTATATTGATTTTGATATTCTAGACCTGATTTACTCATGAACACCATCGATGAGAAAACGCATCACTGTAAAAAACCCTATTCGAGTTAGGTTTGAACCTTAGATCATAAAAATCCAAAACCCATACCGTCATTCTCGTGTTATTGAGAATGTTCTTGAGACCGGATCGGACCGGCCAGTCCGACCGGTTCGATCGGGGATCGGCTAGGTGGCCAGTCCGGTTCTCATCGATTCGTTTGTTTTGGCCGGTCGAACCGGCCGGTTCATCCCGAACCGCTGGTCGGACTGGTTCGGACCGGATTTTGTATTTTTTTTTTTTTTTTTGATTTTAATGGGTAAAAACGGGGTGTTAAACCATAAATTAGTATGTTGGATATAAAAATATAATTAAGTTTTATATATAACTATAAAATACATATATAAATTACTTATATTTAACTATATATATAATATACTATATATATAATTATGACGTCATCCGGTTCTTAAAACCGGTTCGACCGGTCCGACCACCAAACCAATATGACGTCCGGTTCGACGTCCGATCCAGTTCTGAAAACATTGGTTATTGAACCAGTAGGCCAATTGTCACATTGCCCAACTAGTATACAGAATTCCAATTATGGCTTGCCAAATGATCTTCTTAGACATTTAATGAGCAAATACCAATCATGGACACCTAGTAAGAAAGCATGAATAGTAATGGACTAATGGTAATTAACATATTTAAATATATAATTTATCCACATGGCGACACAAATGGTCGTGGCTACTGTATTTGGTCACCCATATCGTGTACTAGGATATAAGGACAACTGGCCTCATTATTTTTTATAACGTATATATTATGGTTTTTCAACCGATCCAACGAGATTTTTTGAAAACCCATCCTTTGAGAATTTTTAATTTACTTAGAAAATATTAACTTATACAAGTTTCATTTAAAAAACAAAGTGAAAAGCATAAACATAAATATTAAATTCGATTAAGTACTTCGGCTATTTTTCTTAGTCGTTATTGAATGGCAAATTAACTTTTTATATTAATTATCTCAAAACTTCATTGTAGTTATTAACTTGACCAGTTGCAACAACAAGTATCTTTTTACGTGACGCGATCTGCCAGCAGTAGTACATGAAATACATATATTACTTAACTAGCTTCCTTTGTTGAAGTTTATATGCATCCATCTTGAGCTTGTAGTTTAACCATTGGATTTGCAAAAACATGAACAGCTTCTAGGGCTCATGCCAACCATGAAAGGCATCACATCGGAAAATGTAGCGTCTCCATGTCTACGTAAATTGTACAACGAGGGAGAACTTCAGATGCTCAACAACAGTGAGCCACAACAATTCTCTCAGTATGCCGCACATTTCATCAGCTATAACGATTATCGTGAAACTCAATCGTGCAATTACATTACTTTTCTCCCCATGGACGAGCAAGCTCCTCTCCAAGTACGTTTGATATGGCTTTTTGAAAGTGTTTTTTTTTTATTACTTAGTTTTCAAGTTGCATATAATCATTTTGAGGGTACAGTGTGTCTCATTCTGATTACTTATTGATGAATTTTGAACTAGCCCATAACAAAGTTATGATCACACTACTCGTAAATCTTTAAATAATCATAATTTGTCCACGCTATCTCCTACTGCTTGATTATCAGAATTTTAAATAGTAGAAACATATTCAAAAACTTCAATTTAATTTTAGGTCAAAGCAAATTCAAGTGAGATAATTCAACAAAATAAATTTAAAATTTCTTTTCGCTTTTTCTTTCTTAATAGTTAATTTTACATATAATTTTTTTTTTTTCTAGAAACTTAAAATATTTAATTTATCATCTAAATATGTGTTTAGTTATATTCTTTTAGTTGTTAATAAATTTATATTAAATGGTACTTTATTTTCAATACAGCTCAGTTTAATAAATTTTTACCATATATGTATTTGGAATTCCTAAACAATTAAATATCAAAAGCTATTAGAGGAAAACCAACTTATACTATACGTTGGATGAAATATTAAAAAATAATAATAATAATAATAATAATAAAAAAAAAAAAAAAAGAAGAAGAAGAAAAAGGAAATTCAATTACTTTGTTGAATTCGCTCCCGCTCCCGCTCCCCCTTTAGTGAATTTGCTTGAATTGACTTCCACCTTGTTATTCGCTCAAGTTTTATGCAATGTTTTCAGAACCGGATCGGACGTCGAACCGGACGCCTTACTGGTTTGGTGGTCGGACCGGTCGGACCAGATTTAAGAACCGGATGACGTAATAATTATATATATACTATATTATATATATAGTTATATATATAATTAAATATAAGTAATTTATATATGTATTTTATAGTTATATATAAAACTTAACTATATTTTTATATCCAACACACTAATTTATGGTTCAACACCCCATTTTTACCCATTAAAATCAAAAAAATAAAAAAAAAATACGAAAACCGGTCCGGACCGGTCCGGTTTCCCGGTCCGACCAGCAGTTCGGGACGAACCGGCCGGTTCGACCAGTCTAAAACGAGTCGCACCGAACCGGACCGGCTAGGTGGCCGATCCCCGGTCGAACCGGTCGGACCGGCCGGTCCGATCCGGTCGTGAAAACACTGGTTTTATGTTTAGTTCCAAAAATCACATAGAAGCGTTGGTGGTCTTTCCACACACCTAATAATACAAATAGTTCCCCACACTTGTTATCTATAATAATCACTTATAATTTTCAAACACTATTTCAAACACACAACAATATTTATCTTGCACTCTTATATTTCTCAATCTTTAGATCTCTCATGATTGTCAATCGTTGATTTGTTTGTTGGCCTTAATTGTTGGATACAAATTTGATACGAAGTTTACAGGTCAAATAGTAATTAGTTTAATGTTAAAATTTAGTGTCTAGTATGTAATTTGTATAAGGGGCGGGCCTTGTGTCAAAACCCAAGCATGGAAACTAATACATCGACTATATATAGGATCATATGTAAGCAAACATTCTAGTCTTGTTCATTTGATATTCAAGTGTGTGTTCTTAATCTTTGTGTTCTTGATGATGATTGAAATCAATGATCTTGTGGGACAATATTGTTAGAGAGCAGAGTGGATCAAGTACTTGGGAATCTTTGCAAACATGGAAGTGAGAGCAAATAAAATCTTTGATGCTGTAAGTGTAGCATTGTTTTTGTTTTAGATTTACTTTAGGTTTACTTGTTTTCAACAGCTAAATCATGCATTCAATATTTCTATTAGCGAGCCTTAAATCTATAATCTTGATTGATAGAGTCATAGTGCGGCTAGTACCAATGGTCACGAGTGGCGTGCGTGTTACATTTCTTGACGGTTGATGCTTTTGGTTATGTAGGTGAAAAGCAATTACATGTGCTTGGTTAAGTCTGCAGCTAGCAAAAACCTCAAACCAATAGTGGCATGGATGGAGTTTAATGATGTATGTATGTCTAGAATAAAATTTATATCGTCACGTACAAGACTTTTGACACATGTAGCTCTCGATCAATGCACTTCGCCATATGCGTATTGCGTATGTTGTTACTTTGATATCGACATCTGAATCTTTCTCTTGGTGCAGGGTGCTTGGTCTTTCACTGAAGAAGCATACAAGCTAAAGGTATGCTACTGCAAGTTAAATATCAAAAGAAAAAGAATTATTATTAGTTGAATCTAAGAGAATACTGTACCTACAAAATGCATTCACTTATGTGAAATATTTGTTGAAGCTGCTAATTAAATATGCTAGAAATCTAAACAAAGTACTATCATTTATCTTGTTCCTTTTCTTTCCAAAATTTTATTTAGTACTTAGGAAATATATAAAATATTATATCAGAACTGAAATATTATAATAAATTTAAAAATATTGGTATACTTGTACAACAGTATATAGAAGATGCAGGTGGTGAGAACTTGGATGACTCCATAAACAAAATAACATACAACACATCTTCTATTGAAGATTTGGAACAACTTCATGCCATCTTATGTGTAAGTTTCACTCAATTTATTCAAGTTCATCCTCACACTTATACTCAGATTCTTGCTTCTTGTAATTTAGACTGTAGATGTAGTGATTGATGGAACACCAACTCCCGACCCGTTTGGCTACAATGCAACCATGTTTCTGCAAAAGCTCAATATAGAAGATCAATCTTGTTTTGGTTTTCTTCCATATAAAAGTGTGTGGAGACACGATAAACGCCTTTCAAGTGATCTGGCTCTTGGTAAGTTTTGTCAATAACAAGCACAGTTATTTCAAGGGGTGTCTTGTAATTTTAAGAGCATAATTTATCTTGAAATAAGCACATAAACATACACATTTTTATTCGATGTAACACGCTAAAATACTTATATGTTTATTGAAAACGCGCTAAATAAGATGTTTGGACCAGCGATTCCAATCAACGTCTAATGAGAAAACAGTCTAATTCTGACCATTAATTAAACAATCTCTTAGTGAAACCTCCACATTGGATTAATATTTTTCTCTTTTTGTTTTCAAGATTGGTTTGATGGAGCAGTGTCCCAACCGCAGCTAGTCCTCGCGGACCTAATAGAAGTTCTCTTTCCATCAGGGAATTATACAACTACTTACTTTAGAAACCTCTTCAAGGTACTTAAAAAACTTACTTACAAACTTAGATGGTTTTCAATTTGAACTGCTAATATTTCTTTTTGTATATGTAAATGCAGGAAGAACTGCCTTTAACCGTCGGTCCTGAAAGCTGCACTCGTGATACTTTTGCTGCAATGGAGCCAACTATAGTAACATGCACATAGAATACAGTTTTTGGTTTAAAGAAACTAATGATTTTTTTAAGGGTGTTATCTTCTTTCACATTGTTTACAAATTTGAATTTTAGTAATTTGTTTTATTCCAAAAACACAAAGACAAAATTATTACCGTCTGTGAATTTATGAAGTGCATTGCCCAATGCCCATACTGGGGAAGCATGGGAATATATATACGTAAATAAATTACACAATAGGTACACCAAAAATGATAAATGTACACAAGAACTAAATAATATCATGATTGTCAAACATCCCCCTTTCAAGCAAAACAGTGGTGGGCTGAGACCAAGCATTGCACGAAAGAGTTCAAACTGAGGCCGAGAAAGACTCTTAGTAAAGATATCCGCCCCTGAAGCTTGGTGGGAACGAACTCAGTATGTAGTTTCCTAGAAGAGACAAGTTCTAAAAAAAATGGTAATCCAGATCAATGTGCTTTGCCTGCTTGTGGGCCATTTGATTTTGAGTTAGAAAAAGAGCACATTTATTGTCAAATGACAGAGTCGGGCAACGAGCAGGGAGTGCATATAGTTCTTGAAGTAAATGAGTAAGCCATACAATTTATCCTGCAACGTAGGCCTTGTCGCGGTATTCAGATCCGTAGCTCGAACAGGAGATAGTTAGCAGTTTCTTTGTACTCTAAGATACTAAGTTGCCACAAAAAAATAGAATATCCATAAGTAGAGAGACGAGTTTCTATACATTGTGCCCAATCAACATCAGAATAGCCAAAAATAATAGAGCAAGTTGGTCTAGAGAACGTAAGACCAAAGGCAATAGTCCCTTCAATACATCAAAAGATCCTTTTAACATGTTGAAAATGAGTGACAATAGGAGCCTAAAGGAACTAACTGACTTGATTGACGGTAATGAGTGGGATCTTTGTAGGGATCTCCGGTTGTGGTGAATGTTTCATTAGTGGCCAAGGATGTATAAACGGGTTTGGAGTCAAGTAGCTTAGCACGCTCCAGTACGTTTCTTGCATATTAAGATTGGCTTAAGAAAAAACCATCCTTGGTGTATGTGAACTCTATTCGAAGAAAATAGTTCAGACCACTAAGGTCTTTAATGGCAGTTTCCTTATGGAACCGATCAATAAAGGAAGTCATAGCCATATCTTAATTACTTGTTAAGATTAGATCATCCACATATACAAGGAGGTACATGATGCACAAGTCACGCTTGAAAACAAATAGAGATGGATCTGCATGATTGCAAGAGAAATCATTCCGAAGCAGGAATGAGCTTAAGCGATGAAACCAAACCTGTGGTGTCTGTTTTAACCCATAAAGTGTGTTTTTTAAGCGACACACATGATCAAAAAATGGGAATCAACAAACCTTAGTGGTTGTTCCATGTAGTCTGTTTCATGTAAGTGTCCATACAAAAAAACCATTATTTACTTTGATGTAGTTCCAGTTGTTTATAACAGCAAGAGACAAGACAACACGAATAGTTAAGGCTTTTACAGCTGGACTAAAGGTATGGGAGTAATCCAAGGCAGGTACTTGCTAAACCCATGGGCCACAAGCCGAGCCTTATAGCGATCAATTGTACCATCTAAACGATACTTGGTTCGAAAAAGCCATTTGAACCCAGCAACAATTTGAGATTTGGGTCGCGGATTAAGTGACGATGTATTTTTTTTCAAAGTACTAACAACTCTTTGTTCATAGCATCGATCCATTAAGGATGCTTTGCAGCAAACTTGTAGCCTTTAGGTTCTTTAGTAGCAAATAAAACCGAGTAAAGTCCATGGAGACTAGTGTGAGACAGGTTGGCCTGGTGTTTGGGCTTAAAGATACCAGCCTTGGCACGAGTTACCATCGGGTGAGATGGGATTGGTGGTATATCAAGGCTGAAATTTATGAGGGAATGATATGGGGTCAAGATATAACGAGGTGGGTGATGAGAGGTTGTTTGTGGTTGTATTGGTAAACTATGGGTCGAAGAGGTTGAGGTTAACTTGGTTATGGGTTCTTGTGTTGGGATTGGAGTAGATCGGTTGTTCTCAAGTTGGGTTGAGGTTATGTTTTGGGGCAAGGTCTCCATGTTGCATAGTGGTGTAAGTGGGTTTTCATCAGATTGCATTTGAGGAGGTGATTGGGCCAATGATTCTAGGCTTGAGTCTAAAGTAGATGTAGGTTGTGAAAATGGGGCAGTGGAATGCATAGGAACGGTGTGGACCAGACAGGTCACAACAAATGGGGTTGGTGGTTTGTGTTGAACTGAAGGATGAGTTGGTTTAGGAATAGATATAGGTGGGGTAGTGATAGGTGATTTTTCTACAAAGGTGTATAAAGGTAATAGATTTAAGTCCATGGTAGATAAATCATTTTTAAACTAAAAATGTGTTCTTCGAATCGAGCATGTCTTGTGATATATATTCGGCAAGTTGTTGGGTCAAGACATTTATACCCTTAAATTGAGAGCAATAACCCAAAAATATACACAGAAGACTTCATGGGGACAACTTGTGTTTAGAGTAATCCCGAAGGTACGGATGTACTTGACATGCAAATGAACAAAAGTTTTTGTAAATATGCACATGATCGAATAATAGTTCAAAGGGTGACTTATTGTTCAAAACCTTTGTTGGTAGCCAATTAATAATGTAGACAGTGGTAATAGAGGCTTCTACATTAAAAGCATAGACAAACCAGTTTTGACAACGTGATGTTGTTTCCGTTCAACCCGCCCGTTTTGTTAGAGAGTATAGGGGTACAAAAGACGATGGAAGGTGAATATGTTGATTTAATGTTCCTTCATCACTTTGAAACACCTTAATTTTACGTGAAAATTGATTTTGAACAAATTTCATAAACACAGATCACATAGTGTAAAGGTTTTTTTCTTTTTAAGGGATATAACCATGTAAAGCGAGAAAAATCATCAACAAAGATAACATAGCATTGGTAATTCTCAAGAGATGTAACCGGGGATGGCCCTCATAAATAGCAATGAATCAAATCAAGTGGAGCAAGTGCCCGTTTGTCATTTAAAACAAAAGATGAACGACGTCCTTTAGATAGCCCACAAGCCGAGTAAATAATTGGTGTCGGTAGAATGGAGCTGATAGACAAACACCCCAATTTATTTAAAAGTAGAATTGTGTCAAAGGACACATTTCCCAACTGTAAATGCTATAGTTCAAACAAGGCCTGTAATGGAGAACTTGAGGTGGCAAAAAAAGTTTGAGGACCCAAATTCAACACATATATATAAAGCATCTTCAAAGTGGCAGCAAGAACTTGCCTCATTGTTTGATCTTGTATGTAAAAATGAGGTTGGAAGTGTAACACATCCAAGTTGTTATCCTTTGCTAGTTTGTTAGTTTGCTAATAGATAGAAGATTTTTTGTAAGTTTAGGGACAACTAAAATAATTTTTAGATTAAGTCGATTTGAAAGAGTAGTATGACCATAGGAAGAGATGTACCATTACCAAAGGTAACCTTGGCGTCACCCATATAGGAGGAGGCTGTCATGATGTTGTCGGGGGAATTAGGCATATGACCAGTGGCCCGGAGTTTACGCACCAATCGGGTCCTGACAGTGCAAGCGAGCATTACGCAGGAAAGGCTTTAGTCAAGTTGATACCATATGAAATGCTCTAATATCATGTGAATTTATGAAGTGTCTGCCCCATAGCGGGGAAGCATGGAATATGTACATGAATAAATTACACAATAGGCACACATAAATATACAAAACATGTACACAAAAACTAAATAATATTATGATTTTCTAACACTGTCAATTTGTTTATTATATATCTTTTTTATGAACATTAACACTATGAAAATTTTTAAGATAAAATCATCACTTTTTTTTTTTTTATTTAGAAATGCGCTGCTTTTATTTATCTAATTCGCCTATAGGACAAAGGACTACACCGTAAAAACAACTTAGGCTATGAACTTAGAAATTAGAAGCATAAAAAAAACGCACACAAACTAAATTCACTTTTTCACCTTGCATATTTTTCCATTATTATTTTTGGTTTAAAATTTTTTTATTTCAAGATTTAGTTTGTTTATGTTTAGTTCATTATTTTTTGTATACTTTTGTTTGTATATGTTAATTATTTTTCTAGTATAGATAGAATATTTTTTTGTAGAAGCTCATATTTCGTCACTACCAAGATTCCAAATATGAAAAAGATTTGCCACTTGACGTGTAGTTTATTTGTTTATAACTTTATATTAATTGTGTGTTTACGAAAACTTCACACAATAGTTATCAAGTTTTTTTTTATGTTTCACTAAAGTTATTTAGGGTTTTTATTTCTTTTAAGTCACTTAAATTACATAATATTAATTTTACAATAGAATGAGTAGTAAACGTGCAACCATTTGTTGCGTAATGGTACAACTCAACAAGCAACCCATGTGGGCCAAGGGACCTTTCATGGCAATCATGTAGGAGGATTTAAATGGGTTTCTTTTTCCCATTTCATCTTCTTGGGTTGTCTGGGTTATTTGATGGTGCTGAGAGCGGTGGGCTTCCAGCCTCTTTTCCGGTCGTCTCTCCAACCGCCCCTGCGGCTATACTTCCCGTACAACCCGTGCTTTACTCGATTGCCCCTTTTGATGAGTTTTTTGTTCCTCTTTGCACGATCTAGGGCTATGTGTGTTCTGTGATTATGGTGTGCCCGGTGTGGTTTCGTCATACTCTCCGGATCTTCTCCGGTCGTGCCTCCTGCGCTTGTGGTACCACTATTGTGGTTGCAAGTGCCAGGTTCGACGTTTTTTGTCACCGTGGCCATGTGGTGTAGTTTTGTCTTTCTTTCCGATCGCCTCTCTGGTTGCGCTTTTGGCTGGTCGACCGGCGTCGTGGTCTCGGACATTTGCTGTGGCCGTCGTTGCCCGAAGTTGCTGTCACCAGCTTTCTCTGTCGGCGGCGACAGGTTGATTTGGGTTATGCTTTCATGTAAACTATGAATTGTTTTGGGTTTTTCCAAAAGCATGTTGTTAACCCATGCATCGGTCGGCTGATTCTTTATGTCGATGATGATGAAGATTCATCTGAGACTTTGTCGTTAGGTGCTTTATGGTGTTGATGATGATAAATGATGATTTAAGCGGCCGCCGGAGGTTGAGCGCCGCCTCTTGGGGGTTTTTTTCTGGCCTACCAAGGCCCTAAGGGGCTTCAATTGGTCGTTGATGGTAGGCGACCACTCATTTGAGATGGTCATTTGATGTTTGTGGTTCAAAAGTGTCACATCCCAGCGGAAGCGTGAAATGCTTGGGTGTGACTCGTTAGCTCAAAACGTATTGATTATCACAACATATAAATCACAGCAATAACTAAATATTAATTTCATTAGTTTATAGGATTACATGATACAAAATTTAGTCTAACGTTCTAGACTTATACATTTGTAATCCTAACCAAAACATATCTTCAACACATCACATATCTTCAGCTAGTAGTGAACGTGAACGTCCACGTAAGGGCTGAAGTCAAACAAGTCAATAGTCAACCATATACACAGCTTCCCTAGTTAGCCGTGCCGATCACTATACATGTTGAAGGAATACACGAGATTATAATACATTTTGCTGACCTGAAAAAGCATACTCAAAACAGTCAACAAATAGTTGGTGAAAACATAAGTTTAATCAATATAAATTATTTTGAATTGATGCAATATAATCAAACTCACAACCAAACCTACACGCATATGTCAAGTGATTCATAATTGTCAAATACAAATCATACAATCAAATAATATAACACCGTTGCCCTCATATCAGCATGTGCAGGTTGACATTTCCTAAGTAGCGCTACCTATATTATTTGACGGTTCCTCATCCGAATTAATGGTTGTGTCAATATGACAGTAACAAATCCAAAATTTCTCAAAAATGCATCCAATTCAACACAAAACAGTATGTTTTTCCCCCAAAAATTATAAATCAAAAAGGAGTTATGTTACTCACCTTAATTCCAGCCAATAAGTCAAACAATTCCTATAAAATAATTATTTGTTAGAATAAATCTAATTTCTTTAAAATTTTAAGCATTTAAATCACAAAAATTGCCAAAATTCTAATTTGATAGTTCCTGTTATTCAAAAATTACCAAAATTTACCAACCTAAACATTCTGAAATCTATATTATCTCATAAAATTCCAGATTAATAACTCATAACAGGAAAATTTCTAGAATTTTCACAATTTTCATATAAATCGAGAGAAATAGTAAGACATCACTAAAAGTTTCAAAATTCATACATACTATTCTATTCTAAATATCATAATTTATGTAATTTTTTCATAATTTATCTCACTGATTTACTATTTCTTTTGATTTTCTATTTACAGAATATTCTAAAATATAAAACTCAATCATACATACAAATTAATTCATTAAATATATTCAGGAATTCCTATAAAATATAAAGGTTATCATATAATTTTTTCAAATTTTTATCAGATTCGGAGCTTCAGTTTAGAATTTTTCTTCCATTTTCTTGAATTAATTATATAAATTAATCTACCCAATTTTATTATACCAAAATTTGCAGATTACTATTTCTAATATTTCTTAACAAGTTCCTAATTTTATTCCCACAATCACAGTTATTTAGATATTTAATCTAATTTATCATGAGTATCCATGTTTCAACCCTTGTATTTTTCAAATCCTTGATTTATAAAACTTTTAACCTTTTAAATCCTTTTGTTTACTGATTTTGATAGAATCAAATATGTTATGTAATTATTTTTGGTGATTTACCTATAGGGTTGATTATATGTTTTAGTTTAAACACATATAGTTTAAATATATTTTGAGAATCACACCTTGTTTTGATGAAGAAAACTTAAAGGAGTAGCTTGCTAGACTTCTTGATGACCCGGTTAGTGATCCGTGAGCTTGAGCTGGAGAGGATGCCTTAGATACCCGGTTGGTGTTGGACGCGAAAGAAAACAAGAATGATTGGAGTTGAATGGGTTGATGTGAGGACCGAGAGTTTGAGAGTGGGAGTGGGGATGGGTTGAAGACCGGGAGAGAGAGTTGAAGGTGGCGGTGTTGGTTGTAATTCGGGAACCGAGAGGTAGAGAGTTGGGAGAGAGGTCGAGAGGTGGTGGTGGTGGCGGTTGTGTCTCCATTCGGCCGAGAGGTGGGGATGAAGGTGGATCTGTCATGATTAGCTCTAGGTTTAGGATGGTGATGTGGTGACTATAGCTTGTATTAGTGAGTCATTAGGTGGGTGTGGTGGCAAGTTTTAAGAGTGTTTAGTGGCACACATGCTAGGTGGCGGGTTTAGGGAAGGGTTAGTGGCAAGATGTGGCTAGGTGGAGGTCATGAGATTAATGACCTACTTAGTCATTAAGTTTAGTGATTAATCAAGGGCTTAGGTGTTTAATCGATTTGATTAGTACCCTAATGAACCGATACTAGCTTTAAGTAGGTGCTTTAGTTAGTGTTTAAGATTGGTTTAGTTTTGATTTTTAACATAAAGTTTATAGATGTCAATTTGATTAGTAATTAAGTTCCAAGTCTTTAATATATTACATGAAATTCTAAAGTATCTAGAATTCAAGTAACTAATCACATAATCCTAAAATGACAATCACAAAATTCATATATATACACACGTAAGCACTTATGCATGCATGCTCACATACTACCATGCAAAAATGTATAAAAGTTTTATATACGTAAAATTGACTTAACAATTTTAATAAGGTATATAAGTATATAACTCTACACTATCTGTTTAGAGTAAGTCTTAATAACATTTAATTTACCTAACCTTGACATAGGGTTGTCACATTCTCCCCCCGTAAAAAGAATTTCGTCCCGAAATTCACTTGCTGTTACCATCAGATGATGCGGAGGGTTTATCTCTGTGATTGCCCCTTTTCGTTCATTTTAACCTCAAATAGAGAAGGATATTTTCTTTTGATCTCATCTTCCCTTTCCCATGTAAATTCAGGTCCTGTTTTTGAATTCCATCTAACCTTTACGATTGTAATCTTACTTCTCCTCAAACTTTTCATTTCTCTATCCATGATTTCCATTGGTTCTTCTACAAAATGAAGTTTCCATCTCTATCACATTTTTCTACGAATTCTGCAACAGATTTCTTCATTCCTGGCCACCAATATTGGTTTCTTAAATCTTTATACATCTTATTATTTCCTGGATGTACTGAATACCTAGATTTATGCGCTTCCCTTAGAATGGTTTCCCTAAGCAGATCATCATCTGGAATCCAAATTCTTCCTCCAAATCTCAAAATTCCATCTGACATAGCTTCTAGGTCTTTATACTGCCCTATCACTATTCTTACTTCATCTTTTTGTTGGGCTTCTCGAATTTGACTTAATAAATTCGAGCGTAATTCCATTCTCATGGCATGGACTCGTAATGGCTTGGTTCTCTCCTTCCTGCTTAAAGCATCATCCACCGCATTTGCTTTTCCTTGATGATATTTAATCTCACAATCATAATCACTTAATAATTCTACCCACCTTCTCTGTCTCATATTCAACATCTTTTGATCAAATATGTATTGCAAACTCTTATGGTCTGTATAAATTATGCACTTGGTTCCATACAAATAATGCCTCCAAATCTTTAGTGCAAATATTACAGCTCCTAGTTCCAAATCATGGGTTGTATAATTTTTCTCACTTCCTCTGAGTTGTCTTGATGCATATGCAATTACCTTATCTCGTTGCATTAAAACACATCCGTAACCTTGATGTGATGCATCACAGTATACTACAAAATCATCGGTACCATCTGGAAGAGCTAAAATAGGAGCACTGCATAACCTTTTTTTCAAGAGTTCAAATGCAACATTCTGTCTTTCTCCCCAAACATATGGCTTATCTTTCTGTGTTAATTCTGTTAAAGGTTGAGCTATTCTCGAGAAATTTTCTATAAACCTTCTGTAATATCCAGCCAAACCTAAGAATTGACGTACCTCAGTTGGTGTTGTTGGAACTTCCCATTTTTTAATAGCTTTAATCTTTGCTAGGTCTACTTGAATTCCTTCTTGGTTAACTACATGTCCTAAGAACTATACTTCTCTTTTCCAAAATTCACACTTAGAGAATTTGGCATATAATTCTTCCTTTTGAAGTAATTCCAACATCAGCCTTAAGGGCTTTTCATGTTCTTCCCTACTTTTAGAATAGATTAAGATGTCATCTATAAAAACTATAACAAACTTATCTAAGTAAGGTTTACACACTCTATTCATTAGATCCATAAACACTGCTGGAGCATTAGTCAATCCAAATGGCATTACAAAGAATTCATAATGACCATATCGAGTCCTAAATGTAATCTTAGGTATATCTTCATCTCGCACCCTTAACTGGTGATATCCTGATCTTAAGTCAATTTTTGAAAAATAACTAGATCCTTGCAATTGATCAAATAGATCATCTATCCTGGGAAGAGGATATCTATTCTTAATAGTAACCTTATTGAGTTCTTTATAGTCAATACACATCCTAAAAGTTCCATCTTTCTTCTTTACAAACAGAACTGGAGCTCCTCAAGGTGATACACTGGGGCGTATAAATCCCTTATCTAATAGCTCCTGAAGTTGATTCATTAGTTCTTTCATTTCTGTTGGTGCCAAACGGTACGGAGACTTGACAATAGGTGTAGTTCCTGGTACTAATTCAATCTTGAATTCTACCTGACAAGGAGGTGGCAATCCTGGCAATTCATCAGGAAATACCTCTGGATATTCTCTAATAATGGGAACATCTTCTAAATTCTTCTTATCTAATTTTGTATCAACTACATGGGCTAGAAACGCTAAACATTTCTTTCTCAAATATTTCTGAGCTTTATTACATGAGACTATTTTCATAGCACCTCTAGGTTTTTCACCATATATGAGAAAACTTTTATTATCTCTAATCAAAGGTATTCTAATCATTCTTTTACCACAAATAATTTCAGCCTGATTCTTACTTAACGAGTCCATACCCACAACAATGTCAAAACCTCCTAACTCAATAGGAATCAAATCTATATCAAAACAATGATCATCAAGATTCAAGATACAGTTAGGGATAACTTCACTAGCTTCTATTATTTTTCCATCAGCCAATTCTAATATATAATTATTTTTCAGTTTTTCTGAGGCTAAACCAAGCAAAGGTTTAAATGCATTCGAAACAAAACTACGTTTTGCTCCCGTATCAAATAATGCAGTTGCGTACTGATCATTAATAAGAAACGTACCCGTCACGACATCTGGTTCTTGTCGTGCTTCTTCAGCTTGTAGTACGAAAGCTCTACCACGTGGATTGTTTGGGTTCATTGGAGCTTTTCCTTTCAGCTCGGGACACTTATTGCGAAAATGATTCTCATTTCCACACTGGTAACAAACTAGTTTAGGGTTTGTGGGTTCCCTACATTCCCTTGATAGGTGTCCTTTCTTTTTGCAATTATAACAGATCACCATCATGCACTTACCATTATGGTGTCTTTTGCAAGTATTACACCACAGTTGACCTTCTATTTATGGCCTTCTTTCCTGAGCAATCCCCATGAAGTTTCTCACTGGATTTCTATTTACCTTCTTATGTTGATTTCCTCCCACTTGCCCTCCTGAGCTGTTGTTGTTCCATTTTCTCTTTTCTCCAACCTTTGAATTAGACAATGATCCATTCCTTATCATTTCATCGGTCAAGCTTCCTGATAACGTTACTGCATCCTGAAAAGTCTTAGGCATTGCTGACTTAACCATTCCTCTTATCTGTGGTACTAAACCCCAAATATATCTTCCTATTCTTTTGGCTTCTAGTGTTACTAGATGTGGTACTAACCTAGATAACTCATTATACCTATCAGTATATTCCTGATGTGCAGCACCCTTTATTTCTAGTGCTAAGAATTCTACTTCTATCTTTTCCATTTCATTATAAGGACAGTATTTCTCAATCACTAGGTTTTTAAATTCTTCCCAGCTTATTCCATTCATAACATTCCTTCCCTTAGTTTGAACTTCCATCTTCCACTAAGACTGTGCTTCTCCCTTCAGAGAAAGCGAAGCAAACAGGGTCTTGCAATCATCAACACACTCACTAATGTCTAATATAGACTCCATTCCTTCTAACCAACGTAGTGCTTGTACTGCTCCTCCTTTTCCATTGAAGTCCTGAGGTTTACAAGACATAAATTCTTATAAGAACATCCCTTTTTAATTCTGCCTATAGCTTCTTCCTCACGGTTTTCTATTTCATTAGCATTCCCTAGTTCTTCATTTCCAGGTGGTGCACTTCCCAGGTTAAAGTTCTGTTGGAGTTGAGCCACTAACGTAGGTATTGCAGCTTCCAATTGCTGAGTTACTATCCGAGAAATTCTTTCATTCTCATTTACAGTGGTATTCACTGATGGAGGTTCTTCTCCTAATCTAGTCCTTGGCCGTCCAACACGGGTAGTCCTACGTATAGGTTGAGTATCTCTTCTTGGCGGCATTTTTCACTACATATTAATTATACTAATATCACACGAAATTTTATTCAATTATAACATAATATTTAATACACAAAATATTTCATTTATTTCATATATATTAAGGCAGTCATATAATAAATTAGGGTTCTCATAATCCTAATTTCCCCAAACCCAGTTTCATATCTTAGTGAAGATGTTTTTGCTTCCTTCCTTCATTTCTTTGACATCTGTTTGTATCATTCGGATTTCTCGTTGTATTTTCTTAACCTTTTTAAGAATCTGGTTGGCTGTCTTTATCTAACATTCTTCCAACCTTTTTCTCTTGATTCCTTTCTCTTTAGCAGCATCGGGTCGGGTTATGGGTGTTATATCTAATGTCGAGGGGAGGGTTTCAAGATTCTCATCTTCTGGCTCTTGAGCTTTCTTGATCAGAAATTTCTTACCACGTCGTACACTTTTTTCTAGGGGTCTGGATTGTATAGCCTCCTATATAGTTACTGGTGCACATCGGACTTAAAACTTTGACGTGGTTTGGATCCGGGTCTTAGGCTGGGATAGTTCTTTGTTAGGGTCCGGGTGTTTGAATGATTAGTTTCGATACGGTGGCTATCAGAATTATAAATACTCATACTGCAAAATTTCTTTACAAAATTCAATTCATACTATCACAAGTCAAAACAATCAGTCACATAATTCACATAATTTTATATTTACATATTCACTCATAAATATTTCAAACAATAAAAATTCATTATTGTCTAAACATAAACTTGATTTCATAAATTCATAAAAGAATATATATAGATATCTTTTTATCATGTTTTCAAATTTGATGATCATATGAGCTTATGGTTATAATCTAGGCATTTACTGATAATACCTAATTCTCTATAACCAATGGCTCTGATACCAACCTGTCATATCCCGGCGGAAGCGTGAAATGCTTGGGTGTGACTCGTTAGCTCAAAACGCATTGATTATCACAACATATAAATCACAGCAATAACTAAATATTAATTTCATTAGTTTATAGGATTACATGATACAAAATTTAGTCTAACGTTCTAGACTTATACATTTGTAATCCTAACCAAAACATATCTTCAACACATCACATATCTTCAGCTAGTAGTGAACGTGAACGTCCACGTAAAGGCTGAAGTCAAACAAGTCAATAGTCAACCATATACACAGCTTCCCTAGGTAGTCGTGCCGATCACTATACATGTTGAAGGAATACACGAGATTATAATACATTTTGCTGACCTGAAAAAGCATACTCAAAACAGTCAACAAATAGTTGGTGAGAACATAGGTTTAATCAATATAAATTATTTTGAATTGATGCAATATAATCAAACTCACAACCAAACCTACACGCATATGTCAAGTGATTCATAACTATCAAATACAAATCATACAATCAAATAATATAACACCGTTGCCCTCATATCAGCATGTGCAGGTTGACATTTCCTAAATAGCACTACCTATATTATTTGACGGTTTCTCATCCGAATTAATGGTTGTGTCAATATGACAGTAACAAATCCAAAATTTCTCAAAAATGCATCAAATTCAACACAAAACAATATGTTTTTCCCCTAAAAATTATAAATCAAAAAGGAGCTATGTTACTCACCTTAATTCTAGCCAATAATTCAAATAATTTCTATAAAATAATTATTTGTTAGAATAAATCTAATTTCTTTAAAATTTTAAGCATTTAAATCACAAAAATTGCCAAAATTATAATTTGATAGTTCCTGTTATTCAAAAATTACCAAAATTTACCAACATAAACATTCTAAAATTTTTATTATCTCATAAAATTCCAGATTAATAACTCATAACAGGTAAATTTCTAGAATTTTCACAATTTTCATATAAATCGGAAGAAATAGTAAGACATCACTAAAAGTTCCAAAATTCATACATACTGTTCTACACTAAATATAATAATTTATATAAATTTTTTATAATTTATCTCACTGATTTGCTATTTCTTTTGATTTTCTATTTACAGAATATTATAAAATATAAAACTTAATCATACATACGAATTAATTCATGAAATTTATTCAAGAATTCCTATAAAATATAAAGGTTATCATATAATTTTTCCAAATTTTTATCAGATTCGAAGCTTCAGTTTAGAATTTTTCTTCCATTTTCTTGAATTAATTATATAAATTAATCTACCCAATTTTATTATACCAAAATTTACAGATTACTATTTCTAATATTTCTTAACAAGTTGCTAATTTTATTCCCGCAATCACAGTTATTTAGATATTTAATCTAATTTATCATGAGTATCCATGTTTCAACCCTTGTATTTTTCAAATCCTTGATTTATAAAACTTTTAACTTTTTAAATCCTTTTGTTTACTGATTTTGATAGAATCAAATATGTTATGTAATTATTTTTGGTGATTTAACTATAGGGTTGATTATATGTGTTAGTTTAAACACATATAGTTTAAATATATTTTGAGAATCACACTTTGTTTTGATGAAGAAAACTTAAAGGAGTAGCTTGCTAGACTTCTTGATGACCCGGTTAGTGATCCGTGAGCTTGAGCTGGAGAGGATGCCTTAGATACCCGGTTGGTGTTGGACCCGAAAGAAAACAAGAATGATTGGAGTTGAGTGGGTTGATGTGAGGACCGAGAGTTTGAGAGTGGGAGTGGGGATGGGTTGAAGACCGGGAGAGAGAGTAGAAGGTGGCGGTGTTGGTTGTAATTCGGGAACCGAGAGGTAGAGAGTTGGGAGAGAGGTCGAGAGGTGGTGGTGGTGGCGGTTGTGGCTCCATTCTACCGAGAGGTAGGGATGAAGGTGGAGTTGTCATGATTAGCTCTAGGTTTAGGATGGTGATGTGGTGACTATAGCTTGTATTAGTGAGTCATTAGGTGGGTGTGGTGGCAAGTTTTAAGAGTGTTTAGTGGCACACATGCTAGGTGGCGGGTTTAGGGAAGGGTTAGTGGCAAGATGTGGCTAGATGGAGGTCATGAGATTAATGACCTACTTAGTCATTAAGTTTAGTGATTAATCAAGGGCTTATGTGTTTAATTGGTTTGATTAGTACCCTAATGAACCGATACTAGCTTTAAGTAGGTGCTTTAGTTAGTGTTTAAGATTGGTTTAGTTTTGATTTTTAACATAAAGTTTATAGATGTCAATTTGATTAGTAATTAAGTTTCAAGTCTTTAATATATTATGTGAAATTCTAAAGTATCTAGAATTCAAGTAACTAATCACATAATCCTAAAATGACAATCACAAAATTCATATATATACACACGTAAGCACTTATGCATGCATGCTCACATACTACAATGCAAAAATGTATAAAAGTTTTATATACGTAAAATTGACTTAACAATTTTAATAAGGTATATAAGTATATAACTCTACACTATCTGTTTAGAGTAAGCCTTAATAACGTTTAATTTACCTAACCTTGAAGTAGGGTTGTCACATTCTCCCCCGTAAAAAGAATTTCGTCCCGAAATTCACTTGCTGTCACCATCAGATGATGCGGAGGGTTTATCTCTGTGATTGCCCCTTTTCGTTCATTTTAAACTCAAATAGAGAAGGATATTTTCTTTTGATCTCATCTTCCCTTTTCCCATGTAAATTCAGGTCCTCTTTTTGAATTCCATCTAACCTTTACGATTGGAATCTTACTTCTCCTCAAACTTTTCATTTCTCTATCCATGATTTCCATTGGTTCTTCTACAAAATGAAGTTTCTTATCTACCTTAATTTCTTGTAATGGAACTCTTAATGTCTCGACAGTCAGACATTTCTTTAAGTTGGATACGTGAAAGGTGTTATGTATTTCACTTAATTCCTAAGGTAAATCTAGCTTATAAGCTACGGGACCAATCCTATCTATTACCTCGAAAGGGCCAACATACCTAGGATTTAGCTTATTTCTTTTTCCAAACCTAACGATTCCCTTTGATGGGGATACCTTCAAATATACCCTATCTCCTATTTGAAATTCTAAAGGTTTTCTTCTTTTATCAGCATAACTCTTCTTCCTATCACGTGCTGCTTTTAACCTATTCTTAATTTCACTAATTTTATCAGTTGTCTCCTGTATGAGTTCTGGGCTGTAAGTTGCCTATCTCCTACCTCATTCCAACACAAAGGTGAGCTACACTTCCTTCCATATAAAGATATCACATTTTTTTACGAATTCTACAACAGATTTCTTCATTCCTGGCCACCAATATTGGTTTCTTAAATCTTTATACATCTTATTATTTCCTGGATGTACTGAATACCAAGATTTATGCGCTTCCCTTAGAATGGTTTCCCTAAGCAGATCATCATCTGGAATCCAAATTCTTCCTCCAAATCTCAAAATTCCATCTGACATAGCTTCTAGGTCTTTATACTGCCCTATCACTATTCTTACTTCATCTTTTTGTTGGACTTCTCGAATTTGACTTAATAAATTCGAGCATAATTCCATTCTCATGGCATGGACTCGTAATGGCTTGGTTCTCTCCTTCCTACTTAAAGCATCAGCCACCGCATTTGCTTTTCCTTGATGATATTTAATCTCACAATCATAATCACTTAATAATTCTACCCACCTTCTCTGTCTCATATTCAACATCTTTTGATCAAATATGTATTGCAAACTCTTATGGTCTGTATAAATTATGCACTTGGTTCCATACAAATAATGCCTCCAAATCTTAAGTGCAAATATTACAGCTCCTAGTTCCAAATCATGGGTTGTATAATTTTTCTCACTTCCTCTGAGTTGTCTTGATGCATATGCAATTACCTTATCTCGTTGCATTAAAACACATCCGTAACCTTGATGTGATGCATCACAGTATACTACAAAATCATCGGTACCATCTGGAAGAGCTAAAATAGAAGCACTGCATAACTTATTTTTCAAGAGTTCAAATGCAACATTCTGTCTTTCTCCCCAAACATATGGCTTATCTTTCTGTATTAATTCTGTTAAAGGTTGAGCTATTCTCGAGAAATTTTCTATAAACCTTCTGTAATATCCAGCCAAACCTAAGAATTGACGTACCTCAGTTGGTGTTGTTGGAACTTCCTATTTTTTAATAGCTTTAATCTTTGCTGGGTCTACTTGAATTCCTTCTTGGTTAACTACATGTCCTAAGAACTGTACTTCTCTTTTCCAAAATTCACACTTAGAGAATTTGGCATATAATTCTTCCTTTCGAAGTAATTCCAACATCAGCCTTAAGTGCTTTTAATGTTCTTCCCTACTTTTAGAATAGATTAAGATGTCATCTATAAAAACTATGACAAACTTATCTAAGTAAGGTTTACACACTCTATTCATTAGATCCATAAACACTGCTGGAGCATTAGTCAATCCAAATGGCATTACAAAGAATTCATAATGACCATATCGAGTCCTAAACGTAGTCTTAGGTATATCTTCATCTCGCACCCTTAACTGGTGATATCCTGATCTTAAGTCAATTTTTGAAAAATAACTAGATCCTTGCAATTGATCAAATAGATCATCTATCCTGGGAAGAGGATATCTATTCTTAATAGTAACCTTATTGAGTTCTCTATAGTCAATACACATCCTAAAAGTTCCATCTTTCTTCTTTACAAACAGAACTGGAGCTCCCCAAGGTGATACACTGGGGCGTACAATTCCCTTATCTAATAGCTCCTGAAGTTGATTCATTAGTTCTTTCATTTCTGTTGGTGCCAAACGGTACGGAGACTTGGCAATAGGTGTAGTTCCTGGTACTAATTCAATCTTGAATTCTACCTGACCAGGAGGTGGCAATCCTGGCAATTCATCAGGAAATACCTCTGGATATTCTCTAATAATGGGAACATCTTCTAAATTCTTCTTATCTAATTTTGTATCAACTACATGGGCTAGAAAAGCTAAACATTTCTTTCTCAAATATTTCTGAGCTTTCTTACATGAGACTATTTTCATAGCACCTCTAGGTTTTTCACCATATATGAGAAGACTTTTATTATCTCTAATCAAAGGTATTCTAATCATTCTTTTACCACAAATAATTTCAGCTTGATTCTTACTTAACGAGTCCATACCCACAACAATGTCAAAACCTCCTAACTCAATAGGAATCAAATCTATATCAAAACAATGATCATCAAGATTCAAGATATAGTTAAGGATAACTTCACTAGCTTCTATTATTTTTCCAAAATTCATATATATACACACGTAAAGACTTATGCATGCATGCTCACATACTACCATGCAAAAATGTATAAAAGTTTTATATACGTAAAATTGACTTAATAATTTTAATAAGGTATATAAGTATATAACTCTACACTATCTGTTTAGAGTAAATCTTAATAACGTTTAATTTACCTAACCTTGACGTAGGGTTGTCACAAAAACCCTAATTTGTTGCTGCGAGTCCATGATGATGAGGTACTTCATTTGAGACCTCTGATAAACTCATCTAATTGAATCACTTCTGTGTTTGTTACTTCGACTTCATCTATTTTGGGTTTTTCTGATCTTAACCTTGAATCTTGATGTTTCTGTTTAATCGTGTATTTTTTGGTGCAATTTGTTTGTCGGTGATGATGGGAAGACAACCTTGAACCGCAATCTTTTGTTTTTGGTCTATTAGTGGAGGTTTTGTTGCTATTCATGGCTCGATGATGATGATGATGGCAACCCCTCATCTAAGACCCATGTCCCTCTGTTCGTATTAATTGGATTATTTGAGCCCGTTGGGATCTTGCATTGACCTGTTTTTGCTTTGTTGACGGTGGCTATGGTACAATGATGACGGTGTGTTTTTGTTCACCCGAGATGTCACCAAGTCGGTTATGATCGCAGAATTTATATGTTCTAGATATTGCTGTGATGATTGTGGTAGAGATGGTTTCTGGCGTGGCATAATCAGTGATGGCAAGTGTGATGTTTTGCATTTACAACCTGTCTTGCAGCCATGGTGACCTAATAACCAGATCTGAGCATAATAATCCCTCTTTTGAGATAACCTGTTTTGTTTTTTACTTGTTCGATAAACCTATAGGCTAATGCGTTATGCGAGATGTAGTTTAAAAGACATGTAGGTTGAAATCAGTGATTTTTTTTACTAATCCTTGATATGAATTTAATTTGGTCTTGTTTCGATTTGTCCTTGATGGGAGTTAAATTTGGTTGCCTTGTTGATCTAATATGCTTTGGCCGAATTAATTAGCAGTCGTTAACCAAGTGTGTTATTTGATTATGCAAGATTTTTAGAACACATGGCAACTTTGTTAATAAATAAATTTGTTATTCAGTTATGTTAGTTTAATAGAACACATAACTTCGTTTCAACAAGTCTAACACGCACGCAACGCGCGCATGGGATCAACACTAGTTTTGTTAATGTTCTAATCTTGTGAATATTTTAATGAATGTGGAAAACTAATATAAGAATATTGTGAATTTTTGTATAGATGTTAAAAAATTATATAAGATTAAGACGTAAATGGGCATATATGAATAGTAGTTTCTATTTAGTGATTAACTAGTATTTAACCTCACGCGTTGCGGTGGGGCGTAAAGCCGTATCTAATAGCATAATTGTCACACCATCGCTGGCGTTCACCAACATCAGAAAAAACTCGTAAAACAAAAGAAATAAAACTAAACGAAAAATGGACGTAATAACTTTAAACCATGCATGTGTGTTGTGAAGTGTTAATGTGTATAAATTAGAACGAAGCGTACTACACAACGCGACCGTTAAATAGAAGAAAAAAATAAATGTAAAAACGTTAAACCACATACACATGTGGTTTTATGTTAACTCGAAAATTTTAGACCAAAACTTAAAACAAAAAAATTGTAAACGATAAAAAGTATATCGGAGAAAAGTTGAAAATAAAAATAGTGTCAGGGTTAAGTGTAAAATGGGTTAAAAGTGAAAAAATAAATAAAAAACAAAGTGAGATACAATCTATAAAACATAAAGTACAAACCATAAAGCATAACAAAATTGGTAATTAGTATTATATAAATTGTTCTTAAAATTTAAACTATACCCTTTTTATAGTAGTAGAGGAATCATAATATCATAATTAATAACTTGGAAAATATGATAGTCACAAGTTCACTTTCAAATTGAAACTATTTGGATTTACACCAAATGTTTAGTCAGATAAAACCCAACTTCAGAAACAAAATAGTATTTTTGTGTGTGCCAAACTCGTGAACTAGAAGAGAAGAAGAAAACAAGACTAACCAATCCTTTGTTCAAATTCAAAATCTTGTAGGGATAGGGGAACTGCTTTCGTTAGTTGTAATATACATATTTTACTATTTTAACTCCCAAGTTTCATATGCTAAAATTTTGAGAAAATTAAATTTTCATGTATTTTTAGTAAAACAATATTTACCAAAATAAAAAAATTTCAAGCTAACCTGTCAACCACAACCAAGGGTTCTGCCCCGTAGATCCTGGCTGAAGCCTCTTAGACCCTGCTATCATGGCGTTGCCCCCGGACCTCCGCCAAGGACGTGTTGCCCTCTTGGAACCCCCATTGCTTAAGGGCTTTATCCCTAAAAAGGTTTCATCATAATACACTCAAATAAATATGTACTATTCACCTCCTAGCTTGTTTGATAGATATTAGATCATATTGATCATAAGTCAATCCAGTTTCAATAAAATACATAACATTCCTTCAACATTTTAGTTTAAACCTTGAATTTATACCATTTAACCAAAACGTATTATAGTTGAAACGTAGACCAATAATTTGAATTCAAGTATAGACTAACAATCAACCTGATTGTCTTCGGACTAATTCACGTTGAACCGTAAAGTAACACTCTATTTTCTACCTTTGAATGAAAACGTATTATACTTGAGCCGCCTTTTTTTCAAACAAAATTACGTCGAAACGTATACCAAGTCAAAGAGTACGTAAAAAAAACCCATAGATTATAATTGTCCTGACTTGTTTTCGACGTCGAACCTTAAAGTAGCTTGAATTTATACCATTGAATAAAAACATATTATACTTGACCTACCTCTTTGATAAACAAAATTATGTTGAAAAGCACATAGATTACAATCATTTCGATTCATTTCCGAACTAAATTTACGTTGAAATATAGAGTAACTTGAATTTATACCGTCAAATAAAAAGGTTTTTATATTTTACCCGACTTATTTTTGAACCAAACTTACGTCAAAAAATAGATGAACATCGGAATGTAGATAATCTCAATATATATATATATATATATAATGATATTCAAACAAACGTTTTATATTTGACACGACTCGTGCTTAAAAAATTAGTTCTTTTAAGTAAAAATTGTACTGGGCTAAACTCTAAACTTTATAAACTTAAGGGGGGTCAAAATGACAACTGGTACCTAAAAATACGAACGTAAAAAGTCAGTTTTTTTGAGTAAAAGTTCTACTAGGTAAACACGAAACTTTAGAAACTTAAAGAAGTAAAAAAGACGTATCAAAGTTGACCACTAATTCAATAAACAAATTTTATAATTATTTAATTATTAATATTATACAACTCAATAAACAATTTTTCTAATTATTTAACTATTATTATTATTATCAAATTTTAATAAACAATCATTATTAATTTGAATTCAATAAAAAAGTAATATTATTACTGTTTGTTTCTATCTAAATTAATATATGGGTAATTAGGAAGTTAGGTTTCACAATCTTAATTAAGTTAGTAAAATTTCATATATCCAAAACCTAGAACACGTATCGGCATAAATTATAAACTACTCTGATAACTGGTGTTGTTCTACAAAAGAAAAGGTAAATATGCACTATGTTTGCAATTTACTTCCAGGAATTTTCATCATGAAGACTTAAGAATAGGGTGTCGGGAAAATTTCGACCTAGTGAATATTAAATGAAGAATTTCATTTGGTTCTAGATTGAAGATTTTCGATTTATTATGGAATGAAGATGAAAATTGATTGTCAAAATTCGATCAGTCTTGAATGTCAATCGATTTTTGCTTCAGCCGTTTTGATGAGAGTAATGAGTGTCTTGGAATTTGGGATTGCAATCTAGATGGAACTATGAAAGTAAATTAGAAATATCCCGCCATCAAAGCCGAATGCAAGCTATTCCACATTCTCTTTATTTGTATTTTAGTTTTGGACCAGCCTAACAAAAACCCAACTTAATTTATATGAACCTTTTTTAAAATAGGCCTTAAAATACTGGAGGCCCCAAACCTTAGCTTCACTCATTTGGCCCATTGGGCTAGCCGTGGGTTGGAGATGGTTCAATATTGGATATAAAGTTAAGATTTAATTACATAAAAGGTTCATGTGCATAGGCTTGCTTTTAGTTTTGGTCCTCAAATTTGAAAAACTACAAGGTCAGTCCAATGGTTTGTCAAAACATAAGACAAAAGGTCCCCATCATGGATAACCATTTTTTTTCGTTAAGTACTTGTAAAATAACCAGAATATCTATAACAATTAAAAAATAATACTTTTAAAATAGAATTATAATAAGACACAAAAATGGAACCCCGCAACTTCATCTTCAATCTTAAAAACCATTATTCTACCACTACCACACCATCCTTCCATGTTAAACCATCACCACCAATCCGCCGCCCACCATCACCCCCTCACCACCGCAGCCCACCACTGCAGCATAAAACAACCAGCTACTCCTAAATCGATTGATGTCGATGACAATGGACTATTATGGTGGTTGCGGTGGTGGTGGTGGTTTAAAGGTGGATGTGTATTGATGGTGGTCAAACCTTGAAATTAACACACTTTTATTGTACATATATTTTTTTCAAGTGGGTATGGTTGCGAGTGGTGGTGTTGTGCAGCTGGTGGGTGTGTTGGTGGTGGTGGTGGTTGTTGTTGTGGTGGTTGTGGTGGTGGTGAATTGGTAGTTGGTTAAGATAGGTTGAGGTTGAAGATGATGTGGTGGTCCCATTTAACATGTTATTATTAATAATAATATTTTCACAAAGGGTATTTTAGTTATTTTTTAAAAATTAACGGAAAAAGTAAACTGTCATCCACGTCAGGGGCCTTTTGTGTTACATTTTGACAAACTTTTGAACCAACCTTGTAGACTTTCAAACCTGACGACTAAAAGTGAAAACAGGACTAAGCATAGGGACCTTTCATGTAATTAACTCTAAAGTTAATAAACAATGTACGAATAATTATCCGGCATGGCACCAATGGGAGATGGTCGCATGAACTTATACACGGAACAATATTCGTTCACAATCTAAAAAGATGGGGTCAATTCCTTGTTGTGATTCGATATTTCATTACAACTAACGAACACAAGTCATCAAATCTTACCGCGACTTAGCTTTTTTAATTGATTTTCAAATTATAGATGTAAACTTTGATCCTTTTTTCCCTTAAGAATGTTATTTCCCATGAGTAGAAACATGACCTCCCATTATACGAGATAATTCAATCTCAGTTGAGATTAAAAATGAAAATTGTAGAGAAAACATAGACAAAGAATGTTTAATTCTTTATTTCTTTTTGTTTTATACATGTTAGCTCAATCACAAAGACAGTTCATTGGCATTTTAATTATTGTAATGTAATTTCTTTTAATTATGAATCTAATGTACGCGAATTGCTTCAGTATGAATTTGCATGATCTGCAAGAACAAAGGTTATGAAGTCGCGTTATCTTGAACTGAGGTGCATTACCATCAATCGTTTAAGCTCCAAACAGCCTGCAACAAAGCTAGAATTAGCACTTTTTGAGTTTTGTGTATCATTTCAAAAATGTTTTTCGTTAAAGACGAATTCTGATTTACCTTTGCAACGTAGACGGTGTGCGTCTGTTGGAAAAAACAAAGATTTCATCAGTTAGTTATGTGTATATGAAGCTTCAAGAAAACAGTTAATGGCTATAGATAAAGTAATAGTTTAGATGACTTGCCTTTGTAAAGGTTGAGTTGCCGATTTTACCCTTGACACTGGTGCAGGCTTAACGTCATCACTAGCAATGGGCACAGTCCTAACCTGTGAGATTCATAACATAAAAATAATTTATGAGAAACCTTTCTTCAATGATTAAATATGTGCTATCGAATGAAAATGAGTTAACTGATATATACCAAGTTCTTATAATGTAGATTGTAGAATAGTTCGATGTATCTTTGTTTCGCGTCTTTCTGTTCCTTGTTTAACTGCTTCCAAAAACTGTAAATATTCCCCATATTCAACACTTTATTTGCATAAATCTTCCATGTGTAGCTGAAAAACCAGAACAAACATTAGCGTGCTAACAATGATTTAACTTCAACTGTGATATGTGTCAAGGCTCGATTAATATTTGATTACCATTCGTATATACGCTTCAAACCACCTTCTGAAATTATATTCCAGTATCCAGGATCCTCTTCGCATTTCTGGAAGAAATCAGCAATCTTGTTGCTGGACTCGTCGCCATAATTAGGATCAATCTGGAAGCCAGAAACACCATCAACGATGATCTCAGCTGGACCGCCTTGATTGGTTGCAAAAGTTGGTAACCCACAGTTCATTGCCTCAATAACCGTTAGCCCAAACGCTTCATATAAAGCAGGCTGCACGAATGCCCCCTTTGAGTCTGCGATACAACGGTAAAGCTCACTGTTTCTGTTTTTATCAGTTTGTGCCGCTATCCATCTTATTTGACCTTTGAGTTGGTATTTCTCTATCAACATATGCATTTTCTTTATTTCTGCCATTTCTTCTCTATCTTTTGATTTTGAAGGATCAAAGAAACCAGCAACAACAACAAGATTAACCAAGCTCCTTAGCCGCTTGTTTTGTCCATACCATTCGGTTAGTCCGGTGATATTCTTCACCATGTCAAGCCTTGCCATTGAGAAGATGATTGGTTTACTTTTATCTTCCAAATATCCACTGTCAGATAACATAGATGTCAACAAGTTAACTATATACTCTTGTAGATAATCAAATGCGCATCATACAAAAATAATGTAGGTTAATCTTGATACGTAGGGGTCACATGCAGTTTTATTTTTGTCACATGTTATTAAAAGATCATGTGCAGTTGGCAAGTAGTGACCTTAGTGGTAGTTATTTCCCTTTTGATTTATATATATGTGTGTATATGTTGCGAGTAATGAATGACAAAGAAAGTTAAAGTTTCAATCAAAGTTAAAGCAGTAAACAAAAGCCTATTAATCTTACATGTGTTCGTCGTTTTCCACTTTACTAAAGAGTAATTCATCTATGGCTGGTTGAAATGTAGTGAATCGTTTTGCCGTTTCAGTGTAAGGGAAATAAACTGTCTGATCAGCTCCTGGAGAAGCAATGTTGAACTTCGGATCGAACACATTGATGCCTGAGACAACTCTATATAAACCTGGAAGTGTAAATGCTCCATGGCTTTCATACTGCCCAGGCCTATCTTTACTGATAACAAAACATCAAAACAGTTTAAAGTCGAAACTAAAAACAAATCATAAGTAATGTGGTTATGTTTGAATATATATCAAACCTTCCTGCAATTTCTTGAAAAGTACTAGTGATGATGAAATCTGCTGAGTTCATTGCAATCATATCAGCTGTGAATTGACAAGAAAAGTGATATTTTGGGTCTAACTGCTTCCATCTCATGTCTGAATCTTCATATTTAGTCTTCTCTAACGCGTGTGCAATCGTTCCCTATAAATTTGTTAAAATGCATCTATCAGTTTGATCATTTGTAGATAGAAAATTTTAAGGCTTCTTCTACCATCTTGAAGACGATCATCGCGTACCAATGTGGTTCCAAGTTTGTTAGCCATGAGAGATGCAACCAAGTTTCCATCAGTATAGTTTCCAATGATAAGATCTGGTTTCCCTTCCATCATTTCAATTATTTTTGCACTTGCATCCTATATTAGTTTTAGTTTGAGAGGTTAATATCCCATAAAGAGTATATTATGAGCATGAACCCGAAGCAGGATTAACGGATCATGCCTGAGTAAAATTTTCGAGGTATGGATAAATGTCAAACCGAGACACCCATTTACGCAGAACGCCTTTTTCAGTCCTGAATGGGACTCTAAGAATGTGTGAATGTTTTGTGTTGAGAACTGGTTCTAGCACCTGGTTACACTTGGTCCCTTTGGCATCAGGAAGAAGTCTAGTCACCTGGTTTGGATCAAAACACGAAAAACAATGATAAGTAAAAATGTCAAATACATCTGAATGTGAAAACAATAATATCTCACTCATAAAGCAGGGTCTAGGTGAGATAGACAAAAAAAACTATCTTTTATATAATATAAAATGAAATATGCAAATCTTATTCTCACCACAAGAATTTGAGGTTTGAAGCTGAGTCCTTGCTGCTTAATCCTCAAGAGCAATTCCTCTTCCATAGCCACAACTTGATCCAAAACATATACAACTTGGCCTCCGGTATCAGGTAAGCCAAGAACATTGGATTGACCGAAATACCCATGAATCGAGAATAAAACGACATTAAATATGTTTGGAACCCTGCTAAAGAAAGCCTCCAGGTTCTTCGGGTCGGGTGCTTGAAGAACCTCCAACAGAAACCGAAGTGTTTCCCTCGCCCGTTCTGCATTATCTCCCCATCCCTTCTCGAACCCCCATTCTTTAAATCTGTATATATACATAAAGATGTAAAGTTGTAGGTAGTTTAAATAAAATTATATAGAAAGATAAAAAAACATACAAACAAATAATACCGTGTTTTTGAAATGTATAGTAATCTAGGTAACAAAGTGAAATGACAAATTAAAGATTTAAACCTTACCTAATCTCAAAGCTTTGATATGGCGTATCGTTGGGCAACGAACAAAGGGAGGCGTGAGCTACAATTAGAGCCGCTTGAAGTTTTGAAACCGTGTCCAGTTTGTCATTTATCATAAGATTCTGCATATTTGATTTTAAAAATGTGACAACATGAAATGAAAAATCCTATTAAATTAAACTATTCTCATACTTCTCCTTGATGATTTAATGAGAGTAAGTAATCAACGAGCGGTTGTAGGCTTCCAGATTGAGCATAAAGCTTAGAAGTAATAAATTTTGATGTGAAGTTAACTCCATTTCCGATTGAAGAAGATAAACTCATGGTAGGCAAATTATAGCCCATTGCTCCAAAGTCAATTTCCAAAGCATTTGCATCATTAGCCCTGAGAGATTTGAACATATATTGTTTTTAAAAAGTTAAGATTTAGAAAACCTTAAGTAAAACATCTTGCATACACACCATGTCTCGTCAACGATCATTTCCTTGAACTTCAAGTAATCTGTGGCAGTGATCCCATCAACCGCTAAATCATTAGAGTTGACTTTAACATACTCCCAGAATCCAGGGTTCGGCCTTATAGCGAAGGCAACATAAGGAGGAACAACCGCTGCTTCCTGTTACATTACATGAAAGCCAAGAATATTTTTATTTATTAAAGTCCAAATATATATATATATATATATATATTTAAATTTCTCTTTTACAAAATACTAAATTATTAAATAGATAGATATAGACCTGAGTTGTACACAAGATGTAACCAAGTAAGCCGTCCAAGAGTTGAGCCTTTTCATCCTTGTCCTCAATGACAGTCTCCATTTCTTGCATCAAGTGGTGGAGTTTCATCATCCTCTTTCCTTGCTCTACATATTTTAGAAAGCATTTTTTCATATGATACCGGCTCTGCCTTAAAGCTTCTGGCATGGTGTCCACTACTGATTCAGACCGTTTCATGATGGAACTCGAAGAAGCTGCCATGATATATATATGATGAACCCTTGAGATGTTAAAGAATTTGGGTGTTTGATTTTGTTTCATTTTGATAGAAGTTCGTGGGATTTATAGGCACAGGTAATTGTTAGAATAATTCATTAATATTTAAGAGATTGCTTTACTTCTAGTTTTGTCAACCATTAAGACATTGTAGGAAGAGAAGATTTTCAGAAATGTACAAAGAGGGTTCAAGGAATGTGAACTTCTTGTTTAAAAGGAAGGAATTTTGGTTGTGGGGGACAAGTTTGATTCTTTATTTTCTCACCGAGGACAAAACTATTTTGCTCTCTAAATTTCTTTTTTAAGACTACCAACATAACCTAAGTTGTCAAGTTTTGTCATACGTATGTTATTGAATAATAAACAAATATGAGATTCTAAATCATGGACTTTACCTAAAGGGATAATTAAGAAAATAGCCTCTTTAACAAAATAATTTATCAATATGCCATTTGACTAAATATTTAAATAACTAACCAGAGGTGACATGTTTAAAAACCGCAATCACATTTTATCACGCTGTTTCTCATATATTTTTAGCGGCATTTACATACATCCCGACAAACTTGTTTAATTATATATTCCCAAACTAACCTTTTAATTACATCCATCTTCTTACAAACTTGATTAATTACATGGAAAATGTTCAAATAAGAAGTTACTTAAACCTAAAAAGTGTAAAAATTAATCTCAATTATCAATCTTATTAATCAACGATTGAGATCAATTTTAAAGAGATATTTTAGAAATAGTCACTTTTGTTGGTTTTTTGCAAATTTCCCCCATATTTTTAAACGTTCATAACTTTTATGTACGATATTATTTTTTTATAAAATTACACCTTAAAAACGAGCGTTTTTTATCTTTAAAACGTATACAGTGTTGTTATATAAAAAGATACTAAATTTTTTTTATATTTTTAAACTCATATTTTATTATTATGTATTTAGTATAGTTGATTATGTCTTTTTGTTAGAAACCGTTATTTCTTGAATACTATTATGTTTTTTTTAATTATGAATATAAAAAGGAAAAATGATGGAATAACATTACTATATATCTTTAATATGTAAAATACAATAATAAATTAACAATCAATTAATATAATACATTAAAAACAATGACAAAATAACATAATATCTTATTTTGTCTTTTGATCGTCATTGTGTTATCTTAAATACTATGAGTTTTGAAAAATACATTAGTAAAATAACATTATTATGTACTTATAAATGTAAAACATAATAATAGATATAACTTATATAAACTATAAAAAAAACAATGATAAAAATAACATATTGTGTTATCTTCAACACTATGAGTCATGAAAAATACATTGCTTAAAGTATATTATTGTATAATTTTAATAGTATAGCATAATGATTAATAATAAGTGTATATAATCTATAGAAACAATAACAAATATAACACAAAATGATCTAAAACGTAAAACAAAACGAAAATACATATAACAAATGAGATGTAAAAAATATATGAAACAATAAACTGATATTTGACAAAATTAACGTATAAAACACAATAAGCTGACGTATTTGACACAATACCAAAATGTCCTCTTTTTTAAAACAATAGAAGAACGTGTGTTAAGCCCACAATCCTTATTAATCTTTTTAGATTAAAAACCATTTTTACTATAACCCTACCGTATATAACCAACCCAAACTTTTAATTACATATATCTCATTTGTTAAACATAAATATTACATATTTGTTCATTTGAAACTACTTGTAAAATAGCTATTTTACCCTTAATTTTAATAAAACAAAAAAATTAAACATTACTCGGTTTTTAATAAAGCTTTTTTCACTTTTATTTTTACTAACTTTTGGTTTTTAATGATTTTTTTACGCTTGATACTAAACTAAGACTCCTCGCATGGTGTAGCGAGAATTCAATATACGTACAGAATATTGTTTACAAAATTATCAGACCCAATGACTTATAAGTTGCATAAACGCAAACATAAAATTGTGAGTTATAAAACTAACATTAGTTTGTAAATATTTTTTTTCTTTTCGGGTATTTATAGGTACCTCAACAAACCCTCACATTTGAATAACATTTATACCAAACCGTCCCATTGATAAACGTCGCACGTTTAAATTTGAAATTTCATGAACCATTAATATCAAATGTAGTCAAAGGGAATTTAAATTTTATTTAAAACTAAAAATTTATATGAGTACTCTTGTGATTAACTAAGGGTATGTAGAAACAAAATTAATATGATGATGGATGATATATGATGATGGTGTCGAAATAAGTTATGATTATTAGCCGTTCAAAAAAAAGTTGTGATGATTATTATGATATGTATAAAGTTCAAATATGATGTTGATGATAATTATGGTGCATGGTGCTGGATCAGATGAGTTCACATGAATAATGACGTGTTAATGAGAATTGTGATGATGATGATGATGATGGAACTTAAGAATTATGATAATGATGAGTTAATTTAATGGTTTAGTGGTGTAAACTTCTTCACGTGAGGGTTAAGAGAAGTATTGAAGATCATGTGTATGTCCTAGAGATACACATGCAAACATACATATACATACTGATAAGGAAAAAGATTAGATGAAACAAGTTGGCTTGTGGCTATATTGCCTTGTGCATCATCCATAACAACTTGTATCATCAACATAGAGAACTTTATCATGTAGAAAAGAAAACACTTTTGGTAAAAATAAAAAACACTTGTAGCCAAAGTTGATCTTTTATAAATCATATATAATATAATGTTTGTTATTTAACCTTTGTTTATTTTCACATTTCTTATACTAACTTTTTCTATTTCTTTTACTTACTTGGTATAACAGTTATAAAAAGTACTAGAATCTGCTTAATATTTGGACACCAACCACAAAAAAAGTACTAGTAACATTACAATATAAAAAATCTATCTTCAATAATCACTGTAATAATCTCCAAAATACCAAAAACAAATGTATAATTATCATTAGTTAACTAAGAACAAATTAAGTACGATTAATTAATTCTTGAATCCAACCATCACTCCAAGGGAGCGTTCGGTTCACGGAATTCATAGAAATTCATGGGAATTGGAATCGGAATTGGTATTGATATTGTGTGATTTGTTAATCAAAATAATGCGTGGGTGAACAATAAGAGTGGAATGTCATACCTCAAAATTCTTTTGGTTGTAAGATTTAAAATCCTTCTCTAGGTGGAAGGAATATTGAAATCCCACAATCAAAGGAATTTGAGGTAAAACATTCCCTCTCATTGTTCACTCAAATACAATTTTGGTTGACGAATCATACAATTTCAATACCAATTTCAATTTCTATGAATTCCATGAACCGAACGCTCCCTAAGTATTTTATTGTTGTTATCATTTGACTTTAGCCCAATGTGCATCAGGAAATAAAAAGTAAGCTATTAAATAGGGTTAAATATGACTTATGTCAATGTTTATGGGGTTGAGTGTAATTGTGTAAATATAGACTAAATGAGGAACTCTTTTCAATAGTGTTGTCAGGGCCGGGCCGGACCGGCCCGGCCGGTCCGACCGGCTCGACCGGGAATCACCATGGCCACTGGTCCGATCAAGTGTAGTTCGTTTCGGAGGCATTGAACCAACCGCTTTATTCCGAACCGGCGCTTCAAACTGGGGGGTTGGACCAGCTGGATCGGTTTTTTTATATATTTTTAAAATTTTCAGTATTTTTTACACATATTCATTAAAATAGTTATAATATTTTCTGGTTCTCATAACCGTTCGACTAGTCAAACCGGTTGGACCGGTCAAAACTGTCCGACCAGTGAATCAGTAGCACATCCGGTTCAATATCCGATCCGCTTTTGAAAACATTGTTTTTCAACCTATGGAGCCCAATAGAAAATGGATCACAAGTCTCGTAAATTGCAATTTGGGTCATCAGATGGATCTTATGGAGCACAAGCCTCAAACAAATCACAACCAAACCAAACTTGGAGTAAAAATCAGTAGTAAATATTTGGCCCATCCTTGGGCTTGGTATGGTTTTGGCCCCAAACCAACTGAAGCCTGAAGGTTCGTATATATCGGAGGTGTATAATTAGATTAACTAGTGTTTTGTCCCGCTCTACGTGTGTGGGAGTTTGGTTGCTTTCTCTTGTCTTACGTGTCTTGATTTTGTTCGTTATCGGCTCGGTACATCGGAAAACACAAAAGCGTACCGATATTGGTTCTGAAAATACCTATACCGACATCGATGATGTTCACTAATAATCGGTTTGGTTTGTCGTAGTACCGCAACCGTAACTACACTCGCTATAGCCTACGATACAAAAAACAATCAATTATACCCCACACCAAAAAATTTGTTGGTGGTCACATAACAAAAAAACCAAAACCTAGATGGCTAAACTTGAAAAACATATTGTAGTACTCAACGTGATTTTTAATATTTATAATAATGAAAATAAAAATTTTAAAAATTATTAAAAATGGCATATGACTTAAATTGTCAAAATGTAATTCCAAAAAAGTTTGTGGTCAAAAACCAATTTCTATAAAGCTCCTGTATCAATATAGTTGCTATTTAATATATATAATAATTTTATAAAGAAAAATATATTTATTTAAATGGTTAATTAATTATTTATAAGTGATAATCTACTTTTTTTTCATTTTCATATTGGCCTAGCGTTACTAAATAACTAAACCAAGTTGTTTTGGTTTTCTAACCCAACCCACGATGAAAAAAAGTTAATTAATAGTTAGGGGTGATGACCGAAATATAAAAATCAAATTAAAAAAATACTAGAGCAGAACCAAACTGGACGGATATTTGCTCGTGCTTAGCTCGTTTACAAACCAAACCGAACCGATCAACTTTCATTTATTTGTCGGGATTAATCTTAATTCAATAAATGTTTACAGATAGTAACAACTTTAAATTTATTTTTTTCCAACGATCACTTATAAACCAATAGTTAAACCCGTTAGTTTTTTGATGACGTGAACTATTTTTGTGATCAAAACACTAATTAGAAAGTAAACATCTACTATCAGGTCGGTCAATCTGAAAATTTCACATCCTAAAACCCGTCAATCTACACCTTCTAATTTAAACCAGTTGACTCGTTTAAGCTAGATTTTAGATGACGATATAGACTAAACAACAAAAGTTAGCCTATTTTATCAAAAAAACTTACGGTTGCTAACTCTTAGTTAGTAAGAAATAATTGAAGAAAAATAAAATTAAAATTAGAAGTGTATTTAAACATTTCTTATATTAGAATTAATCTCAACTAATAAATAAAAATTAAAATTATTAAAATTTAATGACTCTAAAAAAAAAAAAAAAAAAAAAAAAAAAAAAACTAAATTCCTTAAACATGTCATTAGCAAAGAAAAGAGAACACGCTGAAATCACGTGGTGGTTTTGACGGTAACGTCACTAGGGTTTATTGAAAACCCTAATCATCCTCTATATAAACACCCCCATACGTTCATCCGTCAACATCCGCAGCCTCTCATCGTCAATTCATTATCTCAGATCTTCAACATTTCTTCTCGATAGCAATTGGGTTTTGTTTTATTAAAGTGTTCATCGAAACAGATGTTACAATTGCTTCCGTTTTTTGATTATATGTTTTCTTTGCTTTATAACGATGGATATGATGATTATTTCCCCAGATGATCGAATCTGAAATAACTGAGCGCTCGATTTTGTTTTTCTTCTTCGGGAGAAAAATCCAAGCCAGAAATCTGATCCACCATCATTTCTTTTAATTTTTTGCTCTGAATTTGTGTTGATAAATGTTAATTTCTGAAACAATTGAAATTAAAGATGTTTGATTTGTGTTTCGATTGAGATAAACAGATGTTTGAAATGATGATTATTTCCCCAGATGATCGAAGTTGATTATTCTGTGTGCAATTATTTCAATTCTCTTTAACAAAGAGGATCCAAGCCAGAAATCTGATCAATACTCTGTTTTTATTAATGATTTAATTGAGTTTATTTTTATCTTACGTTTAATTGAGTTTATCTTTATTAATGTTTTTCATTAGAAACTTCATATGGATGTTTCCTTGATAAACAATATGAAAATCGATTGAAACCCCTTTTAGCCATCTATTGTTTTAACTGCAAATATAACCGAAAATGACCAGCAGGTGGCTGGCATTAAAACTTATTTTTAGGGATGGAAACGAATCAAACGTCCAGCGAACAGTTTGTGAACCGTTTGACGAATAGATTGTTTATGTTCGCTTGTTTTGTAAATGTTCGTGAATGTTTAGTAATATGTTTGTTTATGTTCACCGACAAAAATCCATTAAAATCACCAACAAAAATCCATTAAAATCATTGACAAAATTCCATTAGCCTATAAGAGAAGATTTAGTTCAAAGAAGTTCATGATGTTCATCCCAAATTAATTTTTTAACGCTTGATGAAGAAGCCGACTTGTAGTTTCCACTGTTCCTTAAAATAAAGACTCGAGAGTCACAAGACTTTGATCGAGCCTTCCTCGGATTCTAAGCGCGTATTAAAAGGTGTAAGAAGAGATAAAAGGTGTAAGATTTTGGTCAAGAATTTATTCCTATTTTATAAAAAAGTAACATTCTAATACCAGTGCATGAGGTTGAGCTTGGTGGTTGACTTTTGAAGTTGATATTGACTTTGTTAGTTATGGTTGTTACAAGTTAGTTAGAAACAAGTATAAAATATAGGAAATAATGTGTAGAAAGTGTGCAGAAATCAGTCTTCTTGTTCTCTTTTTTCATTGTAATTCTTACCAGTACATTAGAAGCTTTTCTCTAACTCAAGCTTCTCTATTCAATAATGAGGATGTCTGTCCATTGAGTTTGCAAACACCATTTCAATCTAATTTGATCCTTAGATTGTATCATTGGTATCAAAGCCACCATCCTTGGAGCTTAATTCAGTTTAAACGATGACTCGTCTAACAGAAATTGTTCGTAATGTTGAACTAGAGGATTGCAACCAGTGTTGTATAACTCAGCCAACTCGGCTGAGTATTTGAGACTTGGCTATTAACTAAAGTGACTTTTTTCAATTCGGTCCCATAACTCGAAATCAGTATACCTTGGCCAAAATCGGTCCAACTCGGACTTATTTGAAGCTAGGCGGATTAACTTGAAAAACTCGGATTTTTGTTGTTGTCAATTTTTGTGATTTTTATTGATTTTTGTTGTATTTTCATTGTTTTTATTTGAGATACCTTCAAGACACTATTATTATTGCCATCTTTATAATATTATAGTATAAATATAATTTTTTGAATTATTTAAGCATTTAGACATGTATCCTTTTAATTTAAATTAATACATATGTAATGTTATAAATACTAGTATACTTACTAAATTTGATAGATGTATAATTTCTCAATAATTATTTTTTTTAAATCATTTATCATATCTGAGTACTCCTTTAGCACTCCGAGTACTCCTTTAGCATTACGCGCTTAAAATAAGTACTCGTAACTCTCAAGTCGACCAACCAAACAATACCTAATGGCTTTTACAACATTGATCGCAACACTTGTGAAACTTCTAATCGAGGAATGAGAGATAATCGTCCTCAGTTGGAGTAGTAGTTGAAGGAATGTTTTTAGTCAATTGCCATGGAGAGACATCGGATATGATTACAAGTCATCACATAGAGTGACACTTCTTCATATCTTGGTTCATATATGCGTTTAGTTAGATCCATCTAGGTAGGATGATCATATTCTTAGGTTTGGTGTGAGGATGAGCTCTAGATAGAGTCACCGATCACTAGCTTGCAATTCTTCAGGATTGGTTAGAGTGTTGGATCCCTTGGGGCTGCCTGCTACTCAAATGTTGTGACGCATTGAGATTCGGTCAGTTGGGGTGCCTTTAACCTAGTGGTGTATAAATCGGGTTTTTTCTAAAACCGGTTTGGGGTTCAAATCGGAACCGGTTTGGTCAACCGTGGTCAAAACCGGTTTGGCCTCAAACCGGTTCGGGTTCTAAACCGGTTTGTACTTAAAAAAACCCAAACCTATAAAACCGGTTTGGGTCGGTTTGAAAACTGGTTTGGTTTTTTTTTTTTTAAGTTATAAATTAAATAAACAATTAATTATAAAAATTAAATAAACTTATAAGATGAATGTTACATATTAATTGTATAAATTAAATATATCTATAAGATGCATTTACATATTTTTATTTGTAGAAATTAAAACATATAAAATTAAAAACATTACATAATTGTTTTTAAAAACAAAGTATAAAATTTCAAATTAAATACACAATTTAAAATCAAAGTGAAATATATAAACATAGAAACAATTCAAACGACATAAAATTATAAATAATTGATTGAAAACCGGTTTGGGTACCGGTTTGAAAATCGGTTTGTAACCGGTTTGAAACCGGACGGAGTTAGAAACTGGTTTGAAAAAGGAAACCTACAAAACGAACCTAAACCGCCGGGTTGGGTCGGTTTGAAACCGGTTTGGCCCCCAAACCGGTTTCCTTTTTTTTTCCCGAACCGGTTGCCAAACTGGTTTTTTTTAACACCTCTACTTTAACCTACCCGCCATCATGTGTGAAAACCAGGAACAACATATATGTTGACGAACACTGCCCTAATTGTGAGGGCATATGTGAGACTTGATTTGATAAAAAATTTACATGCACACACATGATTATTATCTAACTATTTAGAATCATTGGTTATTATTCACCAACAACGTTGTTGACGTGTTTAAGCTCTTGACACAGGAGCAGGTGATGTCAGGAGCATTATCAAGGTCATAGAGACTTTGCGGTTGTGAAAAATAAGGTCTTTGTGTAGAAGACGAAGTCTGAGTTAAGACTGTCTGGTGCAATATGTGTAATTTTATTTTGTACTGTTAAACGCAAGAGTTGCATGGATTATGTAAGCATTGTTAAAGTTTCAATTCAGTCTAGAACTACTTGAATTTAAGTATTCTGTTATGTTTTGTTATGAGAGTGATACAACAGGTCACACTCATGAATTGGGGTGTGACAGGTTTCATCACGATTAGCAAGAATTGATTTCTCTAAGTACAATGATGATGACCTAATAGCTAGGTTGTACTATACAGAGCAATTTTTCAGTTGGATAAGGTTTTAGATGCAACTCAAGTTCGTTTAGCTACAATTTATTTTGAATATCAAGCTATCAATGGTATCAATCAGTGCTAAAACAGAGAGATGAAATTCCTCCTGGTTAGTTGGAATTAAAGGATGCTTTAAAGGTATGCTTTAGTAACCTCTTTGATGATCCTATGTCCGAGTTAAAAAAATCTTAAACAAACGGCTTTTACAAAGGAGTATCATGATTATTTTGATGTAATAGTTAGTAAACTCAATTTACCTCCGGAGTATGCATTGAGTTGCTTTATTGCTTGATTAGAGGAGGAGATTCAATTGCATGTTCAAACGTTTAACCCGAAAACAGTTCATGAAGCTTATAGATTGGTTAAATTGAAGGGGGCTTCTCAGAAATTGAGAAAAGATAAGGGTATTACTAAGACTGTTGCATGCCGTAACAACTCAAACAAGGGAGCAATACCTTATGTTAAGTACAATAGTTAAAGGTACCAATGACCCTGTTGGTGGTAATAAACAAACTCTTACTACTACTGAATTTGAAGAAAAAGAGATATGGGATTGTGTTATGTGTGTGACGAGAAGTATAGTAAAGGTCATTTATATAGAGGGAAGAAGCCTCAATTATAGTATATTGAAGTTATAGTTTTAGATGATGAGTTATAGGAGGCTGAAGAGGAAACAAATGAGGAGTTTGTCCAACGTTCAGTAAACGCATTAGAGGGGAGTTAAGTGTATCAATATATGCGAGTAACGGGTCATATTGTAATGAAAGTTTTATACTACAGATACTTTGGGCTGTAGAACAGTGACGGAGTTTAAACATTCTTATATAGGGCGAGTGAAATTAAATTTTTTATGGGGTGGAGAGGCGAACTCGATATATATAAAAAAATTTACATTACCGGACCAAAAATTTACACCACTGACAAAAAAAAAAAAAAAAGAGGGGACGAACGGTCCCTATTATCCTTCGCGTATGCTGTAAAAGGCTTTCATCTTCTTCTCCTGCATGCCGGGCTTAAGATATTACAATAATAAATTATAATTGCAACACTCTTTTTTCATTTTCACTTTTGATTCGTTGAATATTTAAGAAATAAAATAAAATCTTCAATATTTAAAAATTATTTATTTATTAGTGCATACGCTTCTGTTGAATAAATAAATTTATTTCAGAAATCTTGAATATTATAGTATATATTTATGGGTAAAAAGGTGGTTTACTGGTTTATAGTAACCGTTAATTTTTGTGGTTCTTATTATAACACAACACCATTTGCATACCTGCGCACATACATACAGAAGATGGGGGGTTTGATGTAAAAGGAATAAAAGTTTTGTAAGAAGTTTAAAAAAGGTTTTCGTACATGATAAATTGATAATGTCATCTTAGTAGGGATGTAAACGAGTTTAGTCAGGCTCGAGTTCGGTTCGTTTTGATTTTAGAAAGCTTAATTACTTAGAGCTTGGTTTGTTTGTGGATTTATTTCTAAAACTCAAGATTGGTTCGTTAGAAATTTTTCAAGCTTGATCTCGTCTAACTAGGCCTTGATGTGTTTTTTGCTAAATTATTAAAATCTTATTATAAGACTTATAAATACTTTTATATTTATTTATAACTAGCTTAGTAAACCCGTGTATTACACGGGTTGAACAAATAAAATATTAAATATAATAAATATTTATCAAATATAAAACGATATTTAACGATAAAATATAATTGAAATTACGTATAGTAAGAACAATATGTAATAAAACAATTATATCAACTTTTTAAACTTTTGGTTTAAAACTTTTTTTTCTAAAAAAAATAATAAATATTTTGTTTCAAAACAAATCGTATTAAAAATATCATTTTTAAAATTTTTCTTATTATAAATTTCAATTTTAATTATTTTTTGTTTATAAAAAATTAACTTTTTAAAAACACTAATTTTAAAAAAGTTTGATGTTTTGTAAAAATTTCTTATTCTATAAAACTTATTTTTAGAAATAACATTAATAATAAGATCTTTTTTAAATTTATTAAAAAAACTATTTTTGTTCTAAAAAAAAGTTTAATAATATTATTGATAATTAAGGTAATTATTTAATAAGAGAGAAAAGCGGAAAAATTTTGATGAGAATGAATGTGGTGCCGCCACGTGTCACCCCAAGATACTCTTTTATTACAGTAGAAAGATTATACTTTTTATATATAACATAATATATATTATTTAATTATTTTTATCATAATAATATATATAATAATATGATTTATGTAAATTTTATTTATACATATGTTTAATATGTAAATAAAAAATTATACAATCAAAAAACTCGTTTAGTAAACAAGCCAAAATGTAAGCTCGAGCTCGTTTAAGTTCGGCTTAACTCGAGTTTTTTTCGAGCCAATATGTAGTAACTTGCGAGCCGGTTTGGCTTGTTTACACCCCTCCATGTCAGGGGACATTGAGGCGTTACTCAGGGAGGGTGGGGGAACCCGGTCCCGGTGGAACACCCCCCCCCCCCCCCCCTCCCAACCCTCCCTTGTTGAAAATAAAGCCTCGACCCGGCCGAAAATCCCCTAGAATCACCTATCAATCATTCCCACTTTTGACATTTACACATTAACAAATATTTTCTTTTACTATAATAAAAAGGTATCTATGGTGACACTTGCCATCACCATATTTATTCTTATCAAAATTTTTCCCTTTTTTTGTCCTATTAAATATTTACTAATAATATTTTTTAATTGATTTATATCTAAATTAGTTTTATAAGTAAATTAAGAAATAGATCTTTTTATAGTGTTATTCCTAAGGAAATAAATTTTATAAAATAAGAAACTTTTCAAAAACACCAAACTTTTTTAAATCTATATTTTTTATAACGGTTTGTTATGAAACAAAATGTTTAATTATTTTTGGGGAAAAAACAAATAAAGATTTTAAAATAAAATTTTAAAAAGTTAATATAATTTTTTTATTACTTATAGTTATTAGCCATATCTTATATTATAATATAGTTTTATAATTAATAAAACTTTATATTATAAAATATTTTATTTGATCAACCCGTGTAATACACGGGTTTACTAAAACTAGTTTAAAATACTCTTTACATTATCTAATCTCTAAGATAATTTTGACTGTTTTATTGTATTAATAAAATGTTGTCTTGTATTTATATTTTTTAAGTATTTTGTTTCTTTATTATTATTTTTCTATGTTTTTGTTAAACTTATAAAATATGAGATATAAGTACAAATTAAAAATAAATGAATTTAAGAAAAATGAGGAACAGATAAAAACTATGTTAAACTTAATTTTAAAATATGGATATAAATACAAAATAAATAAATTAATTTAAGGAAAATGAGGAACGGATAAAAACTAGGATTACACCCTGGGAAACAGAAAAATTTAGAATTCTCAGAAATTAAAATTAAAATTAGAAAATTTCCCATCTAAAATCATGTTTGGTTGATCAATGGATGAAATTGGAATCGAAAAATTTTCACTCATTCATTGGAATTTATATTCCTTCCAATTACCTATGGAATGTTTAACAATTCAATGAAATGTTCAAAATTAACATTTCAATTTTACTCAAAATTGACAAATCAAACACGTTATCAATTTTAACAAGATTTCAATTTCAATTACATTTCCAATTCCAATTTCTTTGCAAAACTTTTTACGAACCAAATGACCCCTTAAGGAAAAAAAAAAAGGTCTATGTTGATATACTAACTAGGAGGCTTAGTTAAGCTGAATGTTAATTGCATTATTTTATTTATACTAGTTCACTTTAGCAACTATAAGGTGTTATCGTAATTCCGCTTTATTAAAATTTATGTGCCACCACACTTGTTATTCTCTTGGATGAGCAATAATTCCTTTTCATTTGCTATGTAATATATACGAAAATTATTTGGAAGTATATTCATATTTATTAGGATTGTTGTTGCTGTGTATTTTTAACGTTTAAATTTTAAATGTTATACATATCATTATATATTTGTGCATCAAAACTCATTACAAGACAAAAAATAAAAAAAGTAAAAACCAATAAGTGAGTGCATTATTATAATGGATTAAAATAACATTGCATCAAAACTTATTACAATAACGATGAGACAACCTACATGTAATAAACAAGAAAAAGAAAATTAAACTCGAACCATATAACAAACAATGTTATAAAGAGGTTTTCTAGATACAAGCGTTATGTACATTCGAGACACTACTGCAAAATTAACGTGATATTCATAAGAACTAATGTACACGATATCACCTACTTAAAAATACAATTTAAAGTTATATTGTACTCGTGATAGAAGCATGTCTAGTGATGTATTCACGATAGATTAGTAGCATTTATATCTCACATGATCTGAATCGTCAAACAAAGCTATCTATCTCCAAAGAGAAAAAAAGTTTGGTGTACTTCTAGATTACTTTTTCCATCTACATGAAATGTTTTATACTTTCTCGTGTGGTCCTCGTGCTCTTCTTCTCAAGATCAAGGGCGGAGCTTAGTTGGGAACCGGGGGGGGGGGGGGGGGGGGGGGGGGGGCGGCCCCTCTTTTTTTCGTACTCTTCTTCTCAAGATCAAGGGCGGAGCTTAGTTGGGAACGGTGGGGGGGGGGCTCTTTTTTTCGTCGGTAGTGTTAAACTTTAGTCCGTTAGTGTAAATTTTTATATAAAACTTGAGTTCGCCCCCCCTAAAAAGAAACAGTTTCGCCCCGCCCCCCATACGAGAGTGTTCAAGCTCCACCATTGCTCAAGATTATGACATGTTGATTGTTAACTCATAAACAGAAGTGGATTTTTTCATTATAAATCTTATTTGCTTAGTGATTTAATACTTATGCCTTTATATTTTATTTTATTTATTTAAGTCTTTTAAACTTACAAATCTATAGAAAAACATAAAGCAATTATAATAAACAAATGTAGATGCAACCAAAAATATTAGAACTTTAATAAACCAAAGGGTCAATAAATTGTAATACAGTAACAGCCATGTTTTTCGGCATGGCAAAATATTACATTTAAACACTCAATCTCTTTAAAAAAACGAATTTTTTTGTTAGTAAACCTGCACTGTTACGAAGAAGCAATCTGAAAATAAATATGAAAACAGAAAGAAGAAAAACAGTTTAATATGAACCGGGGTTGTGTTTGACACAATTCCCTTAAACAGATTCTCGGTCTATTCCCAGGGTACGCCAGTTCGAAACAGCAAACGGCGCTACCGGACTTGAGCACTTGCCTGAACGTAAACGGAGATGTTGCAGCAGAAATTGAGAGAGGAAGAATTTCATGTTTTGGTGGTGTCTCAAAACCTTTGACTTGAACTGGTATATTTAGCCAAAAAATCATAACCGATTTATGACCATTATTGCTACTTAATTATGATCATTAGTGCGTAATAACGGTCATTATTAATGCAAACAAAACCGAAAATAATAATGACACTAATGATCATTCACTGAGCATCCGTTACAAGTTTTTTAAAAAAAAATTCATTCACACACCACATTCATTCACACACCAAAATTTCCAACAAACCCACACATGAATGAAGGTCGATCTCAAAAACAACATTATTCCGCTTAAATTCAACAGTTGAGTTTTGCATACGATAGGTAGGTGGTACCCTTTGAACCTTCGCTCATGAAGCGCACTTAACCCACTAACTCTGAGTAGACGATGATGTCTTTCAACTCGTCTGCCGTTTATGTAGACGACAATACACTTCATACAATACTCTCCCTGACAAAGTCAAGTCCTCATAGTTATGTTCGTTATGGTCATGAACATGAGCCTGGTTCTACGAGAGCTATTAAGTATTGTGCCCCAACAATACCATTCGAAGCGACCCCACTTCTCTCTCACATAGGTGATTCACTATATATGGTTACCTTAGTCAAATCATTAAAAGCCATATGCTTAGCCTCATACTTGTCACTCTTAGGAATGGACTAGGACGTTTACTAAGCTTTGTAGTAAACCCCTTTTTTAAATACGTAGAGTTGTTCCCCCATAGTGACCTCAATAATTCATACAAATAGGTTTTCCTATTGAAATCAATTATTGGGATCTCCAGTCTATTGAGTTAGGTTTCCTTCATATGAATTTTAATTTTTCAAGGGCTTTAGTCCCATTCCCATTGACGACTTGTGAACTAACTCTCTATTTAGGCCTTTTGTTAGCGGATCCGCAATATTATCCTTTGACTTCACTTAGTCAACAGTGATAATTCCTGTAGAGATTAGTTGTCGTACCGTATTATGTCTACGTCTAATATGTCTATTCTTACCATTATACATTGTGCTATGAGCTCTGCCAATTGCTGATTGGCTATCACAATGTATACAAATGGCCAATGCCGGCTTAGGCCATCTTGGTATATCCTCAACAAATTGACGTAGCCATTCTGCCTCTTCCTCTCCTTTATCTAAAGCGATAAATTCTGATTCCATCGTGGATCTAGCAATAACCGTTTGTTTTGATGATTTCCACAATATAGCTGCACCTCCGAGTGTGAATACATACCCACTTGTTGCTCTAGAATCATTCGTGTCAGATATACAATTTGCATCACAGTATCCTTCGATAACTACCGGATATCTGTTATAATACAGCCTGTATTCGTGAGTGTATCTTAAGTAACAAAGCAACCTAGTCATACAATTCCAATGAATTGAACTTGGGTTGCTCGTGTATCTACTTAGCTTACTTACAGCATATGCTAAGTCTGGTCTAGTACAACTCATAAGATACATCAAGCTTCCAACAATTCTTAAGTATTCCAACTGGTTAACAGGTTCACCTCTATTCTTAGCTAGATGTTGGCTTGTATCAATGGGAGTTCTAGCTACATTAGAATCATTTGCATTAAACTTCTCAAGAATTTTATCCACGTAGTGGGATTGACTTAAAACAAGTCCATTTTGGGTTCGTGTGATTTTGACTCCCAGAATCACATCTGCACAACCCATGTCTTTCATGTCAAATCTTGCTTTTAGCATGTTTTTTGTAGATATTATAATTTTGTCATTACTTACAGCAATGAGCATATCATCTACATATAGACATAGAATGACATATCCATCTGATGTGTCTTTCACGTATACACATTTGTCGCATTCATTGATTTTGAACCCAACATCAATCATGACATGATCAAACCTTTGGTGCCATTGTTTTGGAGCTTGTTTCAATCCATACAAGGATTTTACAAGTTTACAAACTTTCTTTTCTTGCCCAGTGGCTATGAAACCTTCAGGTTGTTCCATGTAAATTTCATCCTCTAGATTTCCATTTTAGAAAGCTGTTTTCACATCCATTTGGTGAACTTCCAAATTTCTAATGGCGGCAACAGCAAGTACCAACCTGATTGATGTTATTCGCGTAACTGGCGAATATGTATCAAAGTAATCTAAACCTTCTTATTGTTTATATCCTTTGATCACTGACCTTGCCTTGTATTTATCAATGGTGCCATCTGGTTTTATCTTTTTCTTGAATATCCATCGATATCCTAGTGGTTTACATCCTTGTGGAAGATCCACTAGTTCCCAAGTATGATTTTGTAATATAGAGTCTATCTCACCTTTGATAGCCTCCCTCCACTAAGATCCTTCTAAGGAATTTACCGCTTGTTGATACGTTTGCGGTTCTTCTTCTACCATATAGGTAATAAAATCAGGGCCGAAGGATTTTTCAGTCCTTTGTCACTTTTTGGGATTTCAACTTCCTCAGTCTCTGATTGTTCTTGAGGTTTATTATTTCCATCCTCATCATCTGGAATAATTTTCTTAATCGGTTTTGAAAAACTTGGTTCATCTTTACCCAAACATGAGAATACATGCTCAAACCATGATGCATCCTTTGATTCTATTATAGTGCCGTTGCATATTCTAGGGTTCTTGGAATCATGCACAAGAAAACGAAATGCACCACCAGGATGGGTGTATCCTATAAATACACAATCTACTGTTTTGGGTCCTATTATTAGACGCTTTGTGGCGACACTACCACCTTGGCTGGGCACCCCCACACTCGCAAGTATTTATATGATGGTTTATATCCCTTCCACAATTCATATGGCGTTATATCTTTTTTCTTATTAGGTATCATATTCAAGACATAATTTTCCAATAGAATTGCTTCCCCCCCCCCCCACATGTTTTGGCTTATCCCAGAACTTATTATCATGGCATTTATCATTTTTTTTAAAGTGCGGTTTTTGCGTTCCGCTATGCCATTTGATTGAGGGGAGTAAGGAGGCGTAAGTTCATGTATGATTCCATCTTTTGCACATACATCAATAAAAGGTGAAACATATTCACCTCCTCGGTCGCTACTTAAAATTTTAATTTTCCGATTTAGTTGATTCTCAACTTCAACTTTGAATAAGATAAATTTATCAATAGCCTCGTCCTTACTTTTAAGTAAGTAAACATAACAATACCCTGTACTATCATCAATGAATGTTATAAAATATTTGTTCCCACCACGAGTAGGAATTGCTTTCAAATCACACACATCAGTGTGGATCATCTCGAGGAGTTCGGTGATTCGTTCAACCTTTTTAAATGACGATCTAGTTTGTTTGGCTTCGATGCAAGTTTCACATTTGTTATTTGAGTCGATATCGAATGTTGGTATGTAATTAAGTTTAATCAAGCGACGAATAGAATTAAAATTAACATGACCTAGTCTACCATGCCAAACATTAGAAGACTCAAGCAAGTAAGTAGAACTAGTAGCGTTTTCATTCATTCCATTCACGACCATTACATTCAGTTTGAACATATTATTGAGGGCCCTTACCAACATACAAACCATTTTTTATCAACACGACCTTACCAGACTCAAACACCATTTCGAACCCAAACTTGTTCAATTGCCCTCTAGACATAAGGTTCTTACGAATTTCTGGAACATACAACACATTAGTCAAAGTAAGCTCCTTTCCAGAAGTCATCTTCAAAACCACATTCCCCTCCTCTTTGATTTCCGCAGTGGCGGAATTTCCCATAAAAACTTTTTCTCCATTAGTTAGCTCCTTGAATGTGCTAAAGAGACTTTTGTCAAAACACACATGACGGGTAGCCCCCGTATCGACCCACCAATCTTTGTTATTTTGGCCGACCAAGTTAACTTCGGTGACCAAAATTGAAAGGTCCGTGACCATAGCAACAAGATTTTCAACCTCATTAACCATGTTCACTTGTCGAGCATTTTCTTTCTTTGGAAGCTTGCACTCATTAGCCCTATGGCCTTGATTTCCACAGTTATAACAAGTTTCAGTGAACTTCTTTTTCCCAATTCCCCCTTTAGGACCAAGGTTGAAGCCTTTCCCATGATTTTTTCTTCCACCCTTCCCACTGTTTTTGTTTTCTTTTGAAGATTGGCCATGTTCAACAACATTGGCATTTGCTGTTGCAGGGCCATCAACCATTTTCAAAGCCACTTTGTTATCTTCTTCAATGCAAAGATGAACAATAAGATCTTCAATGCTCATTTCTTTTCGTTTATGCTTAAGGTAGTTTTTGAAATCAACCCAGCTTGGTGGTAGCTTTTCAATCATAGCAGCAACTTGCAATGTCTCGCTTATTGTCATTCCTTCCGCATGAATATCATGAAGAATCACTTGCAATTCTTGGACTTGGCTCATGACAATTTTAGAGTCTATTATTTTATAGTCCAAGAACTTAGCCATCACGAACTTCTTAGTTCCTGCATCTTCTGTTTTGTATTTGCGGTCCAACGACTCCCATAATTCTTTGGCAGTCTTGGCTTTGCAATACACATTGTACAGTGCATCCACCATACCATTCAAAACATAAATCTGGCATAAGAAATCCGAATGATTCCAAGCGTGAACCGCGCTCAATGATTGAGCATCCATTTCCCCTTCAACATGGGGAACGGTTTCAGTCAACAACCTTGCTAGGTTCAACGTGGTCAGATAAAAGAATATTTTTTGTTGTCACTGTTTAAAATTCAAACCATTGAATTTTTCTGGTCTCTCAGCATGTGATGTAACCGCATTAGGCAGTGGTGCAACAAGAGCGGTTGTGACAGCGACAGCTGAAGTCATGATCGCAGAAACAACAGTGGTTAAGGGTTGAGAGGAGTCCATTCTGAAACGTAAAGAATGCATGAACAGTTAGTAAAGAATAATCTGTTTAAGTTTGTTAGTAAACTAACTTTGAATGCTTGGTTTTTCAACATTTTAGAAATTTAGTACATGCCTAATTGTTGATTGGAAATTAAACAATCAGATTTACTTTATTTATAGATTATTTTACAAAATTTTCAATTTTGAAAAAATATGTTGATAATATCGATATCCATTTTTTGGGTTTCTGTTAATAATTTATATTTAGTTAAATTTCCTTTGATTTCTCCTATTTTGTTTTCATTCTTAAGTTTAAATCGTTAATTTTGATTTCTCCTTTTTTTGTTTCTGTTCTTAAATTTAGATCGTAAATGATTTGTTCTAGGATATCCATTTTTTGGGTTTCGGTTAATAAGTTATATTTAATTAAATTTCTTTTGATTTCTCCTAATTTGTTTCTGTTCAGGGTGTTTAGATCGTTAATTTTGATTTCTCCTTTTTTCGTTTCTGTTATTAAGTTTTGCTGGTTAATTATTAGTTTTTTTTTTTTTTTGAACAGCAGCATTTCATTAAAATTTAATTGATCACTAGCAAGATGCTATGATCTCAGTACACCATACAAATATTACATTACCATTTTCTAAAAGGAAAATGATAACCAATTATGCCATACAATGTCTCGAAATTTACCCCTGTTTTTTACCCACGAGAACGTGTTCACCTTTATTGATTCCGCTACTTGTATCACCGAGATAGAGGCTTGGTTAAACAATAATCCGTTGCGGGCCAACCAAATGTATCTAATGCAGCTCAAATGTGTATAATTCAAATAAGTTATTCAGATATTAAACTCTATTAATAAATTATTTTAAATTATAAACACATGTAAAAGTTTCTCCCAAAATTCAATTATTTTTTAAAAATTTGAAATTTAAATGATAAATCAAATTTGAAGTTTTGTTTGTATGGTTTCTAAAATAGTGCAAACATTAAAAAGTTCAAATGTTTTAAAAGTTTATTTAAATGTTAGTAAGGTGTAGGGTTATTAATTGAATAATTTTTAAGCGGGTAATCTGTAAATAATAATATAATTACTATTTTATCTTTAAAAATAGTTGTATCTTATGCATTGAGAAAAATAAATATTCTTAATTTTAGAGTATATTAAAATATCATTCCCATATGCTTTTTATATGCTTGATATATAATATAGATATATCGTACTTGTGATAGACGCATGTGTAGTAAGATATTCTTAGACGATAGGTAAGGAGCATCTATGCCTCCACGAGGCTCCGTTGTCAAATCAACCTAACAATTCTAAAATTGAAATAAATTTGTTGTACTTTTAGATGACTTTATTGAATCGAGTAGTGATAAAATTCTACACGAAGCTTATTCATTGTTAGTAGTCCTTGTGCATATCTGACCAACTTTATGACATTATGTTTACAAAAGTTATAGATGAAAACAAAAATGATGAGTGTAAAGCATATACATATATTTTAATAAAGATTTTACATAATTTCGTTTCAACAATAGTTTATTTAGAAACTAAACTACAAATAAATAGTTGAGTGATATCGATGGTACTATACATAGTTTTCAGTAGGTACCAGATATCAATTTATAAACACGATAACTACTAATAATAAACATTTGATATTATCTAGCTGAGAATTTGTGATTTGAAGACTTTAAAATTAAATTAAATAATTAAATGAATAAAGCAAATCACACAACAACGTAAAGACAATCAATTAAAAGAGGTATCACCTGGGTATCAAATCCACTTAACAATGTCAACTCATATGAGGTTATTGTGAGATTGTTTCTTACACATGAACATGAAACTATATTAGACTCCCGTTAAGTCTATTAAATCATATGATCCTTCGGAAAGCTGGAACCACAAACATGATACTAATTAACGTGATAATTATGGGCTAAACTCGTGTCAAGGTTAGCTAATCCTACAACATTTTAGAAATTTAAAAGATAGACACATCCTAACCCTAGTAAAAGCTTGTCAAGAACATTCTTCCACTCATGAACACTAAATAACGAAACTATGAATCATTCTAAATCATGACACGATAATTCTTTAACTTATGCTAATAAACCATAACTCACATAAACAATAATGTGGAAGATTCATAACATTAACATCAGTCTACTTAAACTTATGTCTATGGATGCACATATATCTAGTTTTGTAAACCCTAAAATTTTTATTCATTTTTTCTAGTTAAATGCCTTAAAATTGAATGATCAAGCCTATAAATGAATATACTAAACCATAAAGTACTCCAATATATAATGACTAATATTCACATGAATCAAAATCTAACAGATATCTCAAGTTTGAATCCAATTTGAAAAGAGTGGTGTAAGAGCATTCATAGTGGAATCTCTAATATTATGTGAGTGTGTTTGGTGTATTATATGGAATGGTTTTGAGTAGTGGTGATTGAAGGAGAGAGAAAATGTTATTGTGGATTGATATATTTGAAGAATAACTGTTCAATCCCTATAATTTTTTTAATATTTTTGAAAGTGGTTGTGAGTAGAGAATAGAGAAAAAAGTAATGATAAGGGTATAAAAATATTATTTAAATGAAAAGAAGAGAGAAAATGTAATGATTTTTAATGTAATTATATGAATAAAGATAAGGAATCCACTATGAATGCTCTAATAGTTAGCAAGATATTAAAAAGGTCTCTTTTTTCTAATTAAGTGATTCATATGGTCAAAATATTGTGCTTCTTCTTTGTGTAATTTGTCATGTAGTTTTGATTTTGATCTAAATTTTGAAAACTGGACCGAACATTAAATTATTCACACTGTTGGGTCAGTCTTAAAACCGTATGACGTCAAAGAAAATTTTAAATACATAAAGATTAAATAAAATTTAAATACTATATTATTGGAAAGTTTAGCATATATAGTTATGTAATAGATAAACATAAATCTAGAAAGTAATTATATTGGTTAGATATATAAGAAAAAAAAATATGATTTAAAGATAATCAAAATAATGAATTTAAGTATATTGGGAGAATAGAACAAAAATACAAAAGACAATATTAAAGCCTTATACGTATTACATTATAACAAAAAGTCACTCATTTAATTGCTAAACACCCTTTGCTTATAACCCCTTTTGGTTACATCGCTACATGAATGAAACTCCAAGCTTCTAACACTATAAAATTGGAAAGCTAGTGATCTCATTTTTAGTCGGGCTCAACTCACAAGAACAATTTCCAGTTTGACTTTGACCCGTTGATTTTCTTGTGTTTAGATGGACAGGAGGGAAACACGCTTGTGTAGATCTTATAGGAATGTCTCTTTTGTTGGCCTCAGGGATATTGGTTTAGTTGCAGATCAGACTGCACTGAAGGTGGAATTAGGCAAGGTGTCTAAACACGAGAAAGCTTGCTTAGAAAATCAGCATGTGTTTATCGCTTTGGCTTTTAAAACGTTTGGTTTCCTTGCCCACAGGCTGTAAACTTTCTAAACAGTGTTCAGCGGGTTTTGTATAGTAATTTGTCAACCTCTATGTATCACAACTTTGTTTTTAATAGAATAGATTTTGCTATTCAAAAGGATGTTACGGCGCAATTTGTTGCTCGTTCAGCTATCATTTTACTATAATCGTTTGCTTCATCCTTTAGTGACTGAAAAATATATTTAATTAAAAAAATGTGAAAACTTGCATGACTAGTAAATGTTAACTCGGATGAAATAATCTGGTGAAACAACCAATTCTAGGTTTAACCGGACCGGTTTAAAAAAACATGAGTTTTGATATCTTTCTTTTACTCTCTCATGTATTTCAGTAATTGACCCGCATATTTTATGATCTTATTAACTTTGTACACGTATTCTTGATAAATTAGTTTTTTATCCAACTCTTAAACACGAATAATTTCGTCATATAATATATGTCGGCAATTATCCCTTTGTGAGATTATATAAATTTAATTTAACCCGTTAATTTATTTTTTTAATTACTCGAACCTAAATTATGTCCCAAAAAGCACCGTCCTTGTGCACTTTTCCGACATTATCTTTGACCTTATTCTTTGGGTGGGTCCACCCCTAAACTCGCTTTTTGTTCTTACTCTCAGCCAATGGAGAACCAACACGTGTCGATTTGGTGCCACGTCAGCATAACTTGAGATCTCACTTTGATAATGTTATCGTCCTATCATTGGTTGTGCTATCCACGTGTCCATATCCGACCAGATTGTGTTTGCATTTTCAAATGAATTACTGCCACATTAAATATCACGGTCACATGTATTACAACAAAATAAATTTGTCATCTTATCATAGAATATTTTGTTTCTTGATTAATGTTGGTTTCGTAAAATCTCTCTGTTATAATAGTAATGTTAAATGAGAAAAGTATTTGTCAGCATCACATTTATCAACATCGAATATTTTTTACTTCTCTATCTCATTTAATAGTTATTATAATTATTAATAATATTATTTTTTATAGACTAAAAATAGTTTTTAAATAAATTCACAAAAAGAAATTTTGTTAATGTTATTTATAAAGATATAAAATATTATAAAATAAGAAATTATTAAAACATCAGAGTTTTTTAAAAATATAAAATATTTTAAAATTGATGTTTTTAACAATTAAAATATTTATAAATGAAAAGTAATTAAAATTAGGTGTTTTAAAAAAAATTAAAATATCTATAAAAGGTTGTTTTGAAACAAAATATTTAGCTTTTTCTTAACAAAAAAATTTTAAAAGTTAATATCATTGTTTTATTACTTATATTTTTACTCATACATAATTTTTGTTATATCTTATCTTAAAATATTATTTTATAATTAACAAAATTTTATTCTATTTACTCAAATCAATGTCATGTACAAGTTACTAAAACTAGTATATAATAATAATGAACTCAACTCTATTTAATAATTTAAAAAACTGACCTTATCACTAAGAGAAACAAAAAAGTATCATATGTAGGGTTATAATAAAAAGGGTAGTTAATCAAAAATATTTTAAAAAGATTGTGGCCTTGACATGTATCTTTTTATTGTTTTAAATAGGGGGAAGTTTTAGTCATTGTGTCTGGTACGTCAGTTTATTATGTCGTATACGCTTATTGTGTCGAATATTATTTCATTATGTCAAATATATATTAGTTCATCGTGTCATATATTATATATTTTACATAATTTGTTATATGTGTTAATAATTGTATCTTACGTTTTAGATAATTTTATGTTATTTTTGTTATTGTTTCTATTTATTATATAAACTTGTTATCTATTATTATGTTTTATAATTAGAAGTACGCAATTATATACTTTCACCACTGTATTTTTCATAGCTTATAGTGTTGAAGATAACACAATATGTTATTTTTGGCATTATTTTTTTATAGATTATGCAAACTTATTATTACCTACCATTATGGTTTACAATTAGAAGTAAATAATAATGTTATTTCATCAATGTATTTTTCAAAACTTATAGTGTTTAAAATAACACAATGAATATCAAAAACACAATGACATATTATGTTATTTTGTCATTGTTTTTAATGTATTAGATTAATTAGATATTAATGTATTATTGTGCTTTACATATCAGATATACAAAGCAATGGTATTCAACCATTATTTTTTTTTAAATTCATTAGTTTAAAAAAAGCATAATAGTATTGAGAATAACATAATAACTAACAAAAATACACAATAAACTGCACTAAAGACACAATGATGAGATATGAGCTTAAAAACGTAAAAAAAAACTTATTATCTTTTTATATAACAATACTATATTCATTTTAAAGATAAAAAACGCCTGTTTTTATGGTGTAACTTTTCTAAAAGAATAATGTCGTACATAAAAGCTACGAACGTTTAAAAATGGGCGAACTTGCAAAATGTCAACAAAAGTGTCTATTTCTAACATTCTCATCTAATAAAATTTTTCCTACAATTTGATCTCAACTATTTATTAAAGAGATTGATTATTGAGATTACTTTCTATAGTTTTAGTTTTGCAACACTTTGTATTTGAACATTTCCATGGTAATTATTTGATCCAAAAGCAAAGTTGTTATCAAATTATGCACAAAAAAATATATTAGAAAAATCATATTAAATATTAATAATGATGAAATTAACTGTTTAAACACTTTTCTCCAAGAATCCAGCCTCTGTAGAGTGTATGATATGATGGTATTATCATATAAAAAAAATCTAAGTAGTGTAGTTATAAAAGAATTGTTTAAACACTTTTCTATATTTTCAAAAATTACAAGTTATCATGGACTTTCATGGTTTTCATTTGATGGTTCAAAATACATATAAAACGGGTTTTGAAGTTTTGGTATAGAGATGTGCTAAAACTACTCGAATCTTTTTTTATACTTTTACTTTTATTTGTTGTATCCTTCTCTTTAACTTGATGCACCATTAATCATTTATTTGCTTACTAAAAGATAAAATAAGCTTCCTTGATTTAATGTTCCTAAGGGGTGAGATAACAATTTAGGAGAATACGTTTAGCCACTAACTTTAATAAATTACTAAAACGTGCATGCATGTATAAATAAAACTTATGACAGGCGTTTATGAGGAAACAAAACAAAGAGATATTATGTTGGGTTTAAGAATGTGGCTTTATCAAAATGTTACTTGAGTCTTATAAGATAAGAATATTTGTAAGGTGGTAAACCTTAGGGTTGTTTGTTATCAAGGTGAGTTTTCACATAACTTTATGGATTTACATGCAAGAATGTGATACTACTTGGATTTGTTTGCTATTAATACTCATGTAAATATTTTATGATGATACGTCTAATGGCATGCACTTTGTGAATTATAAATATACGACTACTTGAAAGCAGAATGATATAGAGATCGTTAACTACACTACAAACAAACAATGTGCATAAACATTAAATAGTTCAACATTTTGTTTAACTCAAATATAAAACTATGAAAAGCAAATAATAACTAGTCATCTGATACACTATTCGTCCCCCTCGTTCGGATCATCAAAATTTATGAATTTCTAACATGGCATCTGAGCCGTGTTTTTGGACCTGTTGAGGTTTCATGTTTGAAAATTAGAAGACACGTTTACTAGAGTGAAGCCTAATGACTACGAGGATTCGTTTCTCTTCCCTTCGCTATTTTATGACCATACGATTTGTGAAACACAGAAGTGAAAGTTTGAGGGATCATGGGGACAATAGCAGTGAAAAAAGTTTGTGTGTCAAACTCAAAGACTTCAACATAGGAACAAGTTATCATTCATTGGCAAGGAAGAGGAAGGCTGCACAAAGAGAGTACAACCAACTGACCATGAATAAAAGACTGGTTTTTTTAAACCAAACTTGCATATTTTGCAAGCAACAAAGAATTTATTGTGAAAGACCATGCAATAAATAATAAGAGTTTGTTCAAAAATAAGAAACTAATATGGAATTAAAGCATATTCTTATGGTTACCTAAAGGAATATTTTAAAGGAATATTTTAGAGGTAAGGGATGTGTTTAGATATTTAGCAGTGGACAAATGCATACAAATTGAATCTGTTTATAATGTCCCAACTTTAAGAAACAATGTTTTAAGTATCAATCTTTTGGCAGAACAAGGTCTTAAAATTGTCTTTAAAGGCGATGTATGTTTTATCTCAAAACCATTTGAAAGGTAATGCAAGACAACCAATAGCAAGTCAAAGAATTATGGAAATTGTTTTGCTTATGTTTATCCAATAGAAGCAACATCAAACAAACCCAAAGAACAGATTACATTTAACACCACTGGGATAGTTTCAAACATAGAACAAAAGGCTTTTACACAATAGATAGAGAAAAGAAAAGATTTGGAACTAAAAGATCAAGAATTTAATGAAGCCTATGAAAGAGCAAACCTTTGGAAACACTTTGAAGATTTAAATTCAGGCTTATAAGGAAGATACTCAAAGTAACAAAGAAAAGGGGCCTATTATGTATCCCACACAATTTTCATCAATGCACGGCTCCATCGTGTTCATGGATTTAATTTAACTATCCACCAAAGTAGAACATAAGGAGAGTGTGAAAATAGAATTTGAGAAGTTTGTCTGATGATTCATAAAGGATTTCTTAAAAGTTATGATCCTAGCCCATATGCCACCAAGAGATTCATTTGGGCATTGAATTAATCTAATGAACCCTTACATAATAGCTTAAAAGATTGGAGGTTACAATGAAGTTAACAAAGACGGAAAGTGAGAAAAAGTTGTTACTCACATGTGTTATGAGTTAAAGGCCTTAAAGATAGAAATTCATAGCATCCTCACATGGATCATCAAGATTATTTATCTAAGGTATTTGGAAATGACTAAATGGTATCAACTTAAATACAAAGGAAGGAAAACACAATGATAAGCAGCAACAGCAACACCATAAAAGAAAAGGAGCCAAAGGTTTGGATTGAAGCAGACTTACAACCAATGAAACAATTCAATAGTGAAGAGGAGAAGCTAAACTTAGGGGGTTAGAGATAAGTTTAACATTAATAATCTTATTATTTGTATAAATAATGTCTATGACAAACTTAAAAAACACGTGTTATTATGTGGTGTTTGTTTGGTCTTTAAAGGCACCGTTTGGATTGGCAATTATGCCATAATCCCATAATCCAAATGGTAGGGTCGTCAATAACCGCTTTTAGATATGTATAAATAGGATAATCACTTTTAGACTAACTACACAATTGGATTTTGTCTTAAAGAAACGATTATCATCTTTAGACTAACTACACACACAGTAGGCAAGTGTACCTATTGCATAGTAGTATAGCTTGAGGTAAGAATCGAGTATCGATCCGTGGAGACAATAGCTTCCAATACTGAATCTTTATGACTTTCTAACCAATCAACTGAGGTTGGATTTATGAATATTAAAATTAACTAAAACGATTAGCAATTAGACTAATAAAGCGAGAAAATAAAGACGAAGATACACAATCAATTAAAGATACCACTTAGACTTTGATTCCACTTAGCATAGCAATAACAACTAGCACAAACTTGAGGTGATACTATTTTTTACACATGATACATGGAATTAGCCTAAACCCCATCAAGGATATCTAGACATATAATTTTTCAAAATCTAGAACAATAAACACACAATTGCCACCTAAAGTTATGCCATGAAGAGCTAATGATACAATTATGTTAATGTTTAAAATGAACTAAACTCTTGTTAGGTTTACCTAATTTTATAAATTTTTGGAAAGTTAACACGATAAACACATGATAACCATCTCAACTTGCATAAAATAGACAAAACTATAGCTACCCTTCAACTCATGAACATCATAACCAATGACAAGAGAGATTTATGACATACACCACGATTTTCTCAAACATAAGCATAAGAATGCTAATTTGCCTAATTTTACTAAACCCTCAACCTTCATTCATCGTTCCTAGTTAAATAACATAAAATTACATACAAAAGATACAATCCTATGCATAAATGTTGTAAAAGACATGAGATTTACCAATGTAACATGTTTACAATATCCTTAAGGTTGAATATTTTATCAAACTAGAATAAACACATATAATCATTAAAAAAATAATCAAGTTTCATCAAGACATAAACATAAACAACACCAAAAATCATGTATAAGTTGTTAAATCATGTTAATTTTCATCTAATCCAAGTGATAGTAAGAGTTTGCTCATAGACTTATAAAATACGCATCCAAACTCAAGAACATAATAAAACTCATAGTTGATATAGAGGAATTCAAATTAATTTTGAATGGAAATGGGGTCTTAAAAATATGAAATCTTTAATATTGGCTTTCAAATCTCTCAAAAACTCTTGAGAAATACTTAAAATCACCAAAGGGTTTGAGGAAGGTTATGGTTTTAAAGGAAATGAAAGTTATCTTGGAAATGTGCAACTATTAAAAAACCAATTATGTTTATATATATATATATATATATATATATATATATATATATATATATATATATGAAAATTCACAAGGATAAAAAATCTAAAAAACATGTAACTGTGACTTACACCTACAAATATATATAGGCGTAAGTGTAACTTACGTCTACCTTAACTTCTTTACACTTACGAATTTACACACATATATAAAAAAAACATAATGTTCTATACGTGTAATAATATTATTTCAATAAAAAATAATGATTTTGATTGATAGGGGTTAACAAATGATCTCAATACTAGATTTTAATACCGTCAAAATAGATAGTTTATATTAGACATGTATACAACAATAAATATTAATATACTATGAGAAATAATTTATAAAATATTAAAATAATCGACAAGTATTTTATTTTATAGTTAATTCAATTTTTTATAAAATAACTGTGCTTAAAAAATAAACTATATTCTTTATAATAAACTAAAAAAAACATTTAGACATTGTTCATGTCCAAACACCACAAACTACCATTTAACTTTTAAAATTCACAAGAAGAATAAAGTACCAAGAAACATGCAATCCCCAAACACCCTTTATATGTGCTCATGTAACTAACCCCTCAACATATCAAAACAAAATCAGTGTTTAATGCTAGAAGGTAACAAAACTAAGATTGTCCAAATCCCATGAAAACAACCGACAAACAAGCCATTTTCACACGAAAGAAAAACAATAAGTTTAGTACCAAAACAATTGTGAATTTTATGGTGGGTGATCTAGACCAGAAAAATAAAAGAAATAACTCACTATGAAGAAGTTTAAATACACATTTTGTGTGAACGTCTATCAAATCTTGAGAAATCAAAATTGAGAGCCTAGAATAAAAATAAATAACTAAATAAGCGTGTAAACTAATTAATCAGTGATAAGAAACAAGACAAAATTAAAAAAATTTTAAGAAAATTCATCAAAGTTGAAATCATTATTCCTTTTATGTCATTTCGTTCATATTTTACTGCTCTCGTAACTTCTTATTACAAATTGGTATGACTTTCACTTACCTTTTATAACTTAGTCTAATTTTGGCAGCCATTGTTGGTTTTTTCTGCTCTAGTGGTGATGTTCATCGTTTTGTAGTTTCTATTGAATGGCTGATACCCATTTAAACAGGTTGGCTTTCCCCTATTTGTATTTTTCTATGTCCTTTTCTGCTTTTCGAAATTTCCAATTTACACAACATTCTTGAAGGTATAAAGTATAAACCATCTTTTTGTGCTTCATTCTCCCTATGAATTTCATTTTTTTTTTTAATAATTTGAATTAAAATATAGTCATATAATTTCAATTTTTTAAAGCTTTTTCTGTTAGAATGATCTTGAAACCTAACATGTGGTGACTGTCCAAATCTTGAATTTTATAATGAGTGGACTAAAAATAGGCAACACCCTTTTCCTCAAGTAGAATGAACTTGGGGTTTTGTCCCCCTTATTTTAATCCCTTGTTCCCATTTGCATATGTGTAATCTCATCCATTTAGATCCATTATTTCTTTAATTTTGCTCTCCACTGTGCTATTTGGGTTGAGTTTTAAACCTCAGCCAATTGATACTCAACAAGAATCCTTCAAATTCTTCATTTCCAATCACAAAAGGATTCAAATTTGGTACAAATTTGGATTAAATTTTCAATCTTTGTGGGAAATTCATCATCTTTCCACTGAATGTGAAGTGGGGTTTTGTTTTTTTTTTTTAAGAAAAAAACAAGTTTTTTAGTGCGTGTTTGTAGTATGTGTTTCCCACACACAGCAAGAAGCTAGGAGAATCTTTATTCAAAGCACCAAACTTGTATCTTTTCCCATCAAGAAACCACCATGTCTGTTGCTCTGATTTGGGTGGTTTCTCCTAATTCTGAGCTCTGCAACCGATTCGGGTTCTTGGAGACATCAAAGTTTGCAGATTTATCAAAATCAAGAAGCTGTTTGAGGGCCAGCAAAATCAAGAATCTTGATAAGAAACACAAATGCAAATCCTGCTACATGAATGCAGATTTCAAGGGGTTTTGGCGATCGAATTATGCGAAAAAACCCGATTTGATTTCGAGGGTGGTGGCTAATCCAAGTGGGGAATTGGCTGTTTCATCAGAGCAATTGGTTTATGAAGTGGTTTTGAAGCAAGCAGCTTTGGTTAAGGAGCAGATGAGAGCTAAAGAAGATATTGAGGTGAAACCAGATATTGTGCTTCCTGGAACACTTGGTTTGTTAAGTGAAGCTTATGATAGGTGTGGTGAAGTTTGTGCAGAGTATGCTAAAACATTTTATTTAGGTTGGTTCATTTTTTTTTTTTTCTTTTTTGAATTTTTGCTATAATTATTAGGATTAGCTGATTCATATATAATCTAATGTTTACAGGAACTCTGTTAATGACACCAGAGAGGCGAAAAGCGATCTGGGCAATTTATGGTTAGGATCTTTATTTATTTTTTTAATTTTTTGAACCGCGGGATCTTTATTAATTATGTTCATGAATCTTGATGAAATCTTTGTTTGATTATTTAGCTTTTTAAATAGTTTATGTTGCTGTTGTTCTTATGAAATATATGAACACTATGCTTATGATCAACTTAAAAAAAATATCTTGTGTTCATGGTGATAACTCGGAGACCGCGGGTCCCAGTATTTATTTTCCATGGCAGATTCAAGAAAAGAGATTGGTGCAGCAGAAACCTTTTGCTGACTTTATTCTTGAATCTTGATGTTTGTTTGTTAAGTTAACATTTTTTTAATTTGTTTTTAGTCTTTTTCAAGAAAATTACCTACTTTATTGGTCAACTTAAAGTAATAGTTGTGCCATAATACCAGTTTTCCACTAATTGGTAGATTACACACTAAAAAATCTTTGATTTCATCTTTGACTTTTTTACTTTAGACCTGGCCTAACTATTTCAATAGGCTCTTTGATTTGGAGTCTAATCTAGTACTTTCAAATACAAAATTGTATTGGATTCTACTCATGTGAATCTTCTTTTGGATAAAGCATAAACTACTTAGAAAATTTCACTTGATTTTTTTTGGATAATGATCAAAGAATTGGCAGAGGCCAATTCGGATAAAAGCAAATGGGCTGGAAAGAGGTTTAAAACGTGCATAACCTTCTATCCGTCTAGACTGTGAATTATGATTTTTCAATAAACCTACCAAATTTAGAAATTCTGTGTAAAAAGCGGATTGATGTACTGTTTTACTCGTTCAGAAATATATCAATTTTATGTCAAAGAGTGTTTTATTTCTTTTTTGTGCTTCTGCTCTGCGTTATCAATTTGTGCTAAAAAGAACATGCTTTCACTTATCAGTTTCGAAGTTGAAAATAGACTTGTTTGACCCAGTAAGTCAAAGTTGACATTTTCTGTGGAGTAGACAAAGTAGGCTTTTGTTTTCTTGATGATCTTGAACTTCTGCAACTTACATACACTTGAACTCAATATCTTATGATAAATGAAGTGGATCTGTTGTTAAATAAATCAAAATTTGGAAATGGTCAACAGTTATAATGTTTGACTTTTTATAGTGTGTCTTGTATGAAACAGTGTGGTGTAGGAGAACTGATGAGCTTGTCGATGGGCCGAATGCAGCACATATAACACCCAAAGCTCTAGATCGATGGGAATCAAGGCTTGAAGATCTTTTCAATGGTCGCCCTTTTGACATGCTCGATGCTGCTCTGTCAGATACCGTCTCCAAGTTCCCAGTTGACATTCAGGTCAAAATAAAAAATTTAAAAAATGGACAAAAAAGTGTTATTTGGTGAACCCGACCCGCACATCTCGTCACCTCTATTTGAAAATCTCCTCCAAATAATGAACCGTTTTGTTGCATATTTTGTTTACGGTTTTCATTATGCATTTGCAGCCTTTTAAGGATATGATTGAAGGAATGAGGATGGACCTTAGAAAGTCAAGATACCAGACTTTTGATGAGCTTTATTTGTATTGCTATTATGTTGCTGGTACAGTTGGATTAATGAGTGTTCCTATAATGGGAATTGCTCCTGAATCTCAAGCAACAACAGAAAGTGTATACAATGCTGCTTTGGCTTTGGGGATTGCTAATCAACTCACCAACATCTTACGCGATGTGGGAGAAGAGTATGCCCTAATTCCTTTTATTATTTTTTCCTTCATTTGTTATTCAGATCCAAGAGACTGCATTCAATATGGGTTTCAAACATAATCAACAGAATCTTGATCATCACTTGATATTTTTAGTAAGTACCATATATAGAAAGTCTTCATATGAAAAAAGTTTGACTTTTAGGGCACATCGAAACAATATGGACAAAGTTCAACACTTTCAGGAAAATCTTGATCATGATATTGAAGTTGGTATATATAAAACCGAATTTCGATATGAATTCCAGCGTTTTCAAGAAAATCTTGATCTTGACATTGAAGTTTGTGGCACATACTACATATAGTTATCTTCATGTTCAAGAAATTTTACTTTTGTGGTCAAACAGGCTGACTTTTATGGCAAATGCTATAAATAGTAAACATATATGCATAGTTCATAAGATGTGCTTGCTTTTGGTATAGTGCAAGAAGAGGAAGAGTGTATCTACCACAGGATGAATTAGAACAAGCAGGACTATCAGATGAGGATATATTTGCCGGGAAAGTAACAGATAAATGGAGAAACTTCATGAAAAAGCAGATCAAACGCGCAAGATCCTTCTTTGACGAAGCACAACAAGGCGTCACTCAACTAAGCTCAGCTAGCAGATGGCCGGTAAGTATCTAACAACTTAATTTTGTTATTCGGGCAATCATCCATTCACTTAAATACACAGTCTGCCTCAAGGGATGTCTAGATTCGCGTTTTGAAACTGATATGAACAAAAACACTCCGCTTATCATTATCTGAATATTAAAACTTCAAACAACAAAAGTACTAATTATTCAATATCACGTAACCACTTTCAAAACGCACGTCATGCAACTTTAACTAAATATGAGCTTATGACATTAGGTGTGGGCATCACTGTTATTGTACCGTCAGATCTTGGATGAGATCGAAGCAAATGATTATAACAACTTCACTAGAAGGGCTTATGTAAGTAAACCGAAGAAGCTGGTTTCTTTGCCAGTCGCTTACGCCAAGTCACTTGTTCCTCCATCAAGAACCGGAGCTCTTGCAAAGGTCATGGACATATAGCTATATCATATACATACATATATGTATACTTTTTTATATAAACTCCTAGGAGATAGGAATCTGTAAATTTGATGTTAAGATGTTGTAATATGAATAACAATATTGATGATATCAGATGTAGAGTAGCCACTTTTGTCGCAGACTGGTACAACGAGCATCATGTGGTGTGCTCAAATCTTTGAGGACTCGCCATTCTGTCCTACTTATGATCATTGATCATTAGACCTCAACTCGCGACCATTGGGTACCGAGAATTGGTAGCATTTTATACATACGCATTTACTTGATCATTGAGGCACTCTCGAGAAATATGTAGGAGTGATTAGGAACCTACGTCTCTAGGCGCGTGTTAAAATCTTAAACCGAACCAAACCAAATTCAAAGTGGACCAAACTGAATCTATTTAGGTTCATAGAAAAAAATTTTAATTCTAGTTTAATAAGACAAGAACAACAAAATATTATTATTTATGTTTCTTCTTCACCTGCGTTTGGAACTAAACTAAAAGCATAAAAACTAGAAAATGTATGAAATATATTTGAAACATGAGTAAAAATCATAGAATTTTAATTATGGTTATTTCATCAATAACATTAATCAAACATCAAAAAAGTAACACTTGTGCTGTAGGAATTAAGATATTTGATAAAGATGATAATGTCATGATTCTAAAGGTTTCCTTATGAATGATTATTTGGAAAAATGAATGAGTATTTGAAAGAATGCTAATGGCGTTGTTAAGATGTTTACCAAGAACACTAAAGATCCCTGATAATGATAATTTGTTATTTAATTAAGTCTTCCAACATTAATAGTTCTCTAAGGTAAATCATATTTGCTCTCATAACATATCAACATTTACAATTACTTCCATCAAATAATCGTCATAAATTAATCTTCACACTCTAATAAAATAGTAACTTGGGATGACACGTGACAGCATCACAATTACTCTCACTAAAATTTTTTCTCTTCTCTCTCATATTAAATAATTACTTTAATTACTAATAGTATTATTTAACACCTTTTTAGATTAAAATTAGGCTTTTAATAAATTAAGAAATATATCTTTTTATTAATGTTATATTTAAAGAAGCAACTTTTTATAAAATAAGAAGTTTTCTAAAACATGAAACGTTTTTAAAAATATGAAATATTTTAAAATTGCTGTTTTTTAAAAGTAAATTTTTTAAAAACAAAAATAATTATAATCGGAAGTTATAATAAGAAAATTTTTAAAAATGACATTTTTATACGGTTTGTATTAAAACAAAATGTTTATTTTTTCTTGGAAAAAAAATTAAAAATAAATGTTTAAAAAGTTGATATCATTGTTTTATTACTTATAATACTTACTGATATCTTAAAATATTATTTTATAATTAATAAATTTTAATTATAGTAATATTTTATTAATTCAACCTGTGTATTACACGGGTTAATAGAGATAGTTATGTCATATTAGTAAAGTAAATCACATGATTTTTAAGATCACAGCAACAGTCAATTTACGGGTAGAAGTATATTCAATGATTCGAGACCAACAATTCTATATTCTATATAGTATATATATTTGATGATTGATGGTTAAAAAAATATCATTTCAATTTTAATTACTTAATGGTTATCGTTTAACTTCCTTATGTATATATAACTAGGATTGAAACCTGGGTGTTGTTGCGAGCATTTTTTATTTATTTATTTGTTTTTTTGCAATGTATTGATATGATATTAACACGAAAGAGCAAAAAAAAAATTTAAAAGTAGAAGTACATTTACGTCATATATCGACTAACAGTTATAAAAAACATAGTTTTTAAAAGTATACATGAAGAATCCGAGTAGATTCTCTCATCTAAATGAGTGCAAACCAACTCCTTTAATTTTTTTTTTTAAGAATCACTAATGGAGGGAGTAGGATTTGAACCCAAGTAAGTTTTTATCAAGCCCACGACACTACACTCTACCATTTTCTCAAAACACTACCTTAGAATTCGCTAAGAGAACAAAATTGTTTAGAGTAAAAAAAAGGATCTTTTGGGGCGGGTTTGGTGAATTTTTTAGGTGGTTTTGGGTGGGGCAATTTTGAAGATGATTTTGAGGCAGTTTTGGTTGGGAAACTTTTAGGGTGGTTTTGGAAGAACTAAAAAAAATTAACTAGAAGAGACGGATATCGTAGCCACTTATTATTAATTATTGAATGGTTAGCGTTTTAAGTTTCATATGTTTATATGATAATAACTAGAAAAATGAAAAACTAACCCTTTAAAACTTAAAAGTATAACCATTCGTTTTTTATGAAAACTAAACTCTCTTTTCATATCATATTCTTGTTTCTTTTCTCTTTCACTTTTTATCCCCTTTTTATCCTGATCTTAAGAATTATCCATGTGACACCTAACACGTTGATGTTATTTCTTATTAGATTACTTTTTCCAACTAAAGAATATAATAACTTAATAAGTGAAAATAAAAATATTATTTTAACTTCTAGAAAAATAACTTGACCATAGATATTGGTCCCTCAACTACTACAGATGACACATCTAGATATTAAAGGGGTATTTCATTCGATGGTATCATGGTGTATAATAAGGTTTTGTTTGATATAAGGTGATAAAACACATGAAGTAATAAAATGGATAAAGAAGTGAAATAAATAAAGTAATAAAATAAATCATTATATTCTATTATCATGTTTGATTACTTGTGATAATAAAATAAATCATTATTTTATTTTGTTTGTTAGGTAGGAAAAAATAAAATAAAATACAAAAATGATTACGATAGTGATGACCGATGGTCGGTGGTGACTGATGATGGTTCCCAATGCTGGCGGTCGGCGGCGGCAGCAGCGGTGGTTGGTGGCTACTAGCAGTGGTGGCTGGTGGTGGTTCCAGATGGTAGCGGGTAGTGGTCGATGGTGGCGGCGGCGGCGGCTGGTGGTGGTGGTAGATGGTTACCGGCGATGGTTGGTGGTGGTGACTAATGGTGGTTCGTGATAGTTGTGGGTGGTGGGTGGTGGGCGGCGGCGGCGGTGACTGGTGGTGGTGGTGGCCTATGGTTATTGGTGGTGGTGGGTGTTGGTTCCCGGTGGTGGTGGGTGTTGGTTCCCGATGGTGGTGGCTGTAGGTTCCCGATGGTGGTGGTGGCTGTGTTGGAAATTTATTGATAATATTAATATGAGTATTAATATTTAGTCAATAAAATTAATGTGTTGAATGACATTAGAAATTAATGGGTGTGGGAAGTTGTCCCACATTGGAGGAAAGAAAGAATATAAAATGGTTTATATTCTATAACCTCTTGTCTATATTGTTTCCTAAGGTTTCACACTAAGTGGATTCGCGAAGGGTGCGAAACACCCTTAACTCGCACTCGCACACGCGCGCGCGCGGCGTGGGCATGTGGGCGTAATGTGGCTCTTTGATGGCGCACTTTGCACTTCGCACACTCGCATCGCCGAGAGCCGCCTTAGTATTTTTTGAAGGTTGGTTCGAGGGTCCGGTCAGGTGCGTCTGACCTTGGTGCGCGACTCGTAACAGTTTCGGTTACGTGTTAACCGAAGCTGATGGCTGTTAATGACGAATTAAATGGGCGGTTACATTTCGGATTAATGACTGAGTGGCGGTTATGGAGTTCAAAGTCTACTATAAATACTAAGGATGGCTTAGTAGAAACACACACCAAACAACACGAAAATCTGCAGCAAACAGGTTCTCTGAACATCCTCCATCTCTCTGGTTTCTCTTCTACAAACAAATTCGGGGTTCTAGATCAATCCCGACAGTAGAATCTGCTTTGGCTGTTGTACCCTGGGAAACAAAACGAGTTCTCCTGGGAGGCTCGAAATTTGTTTTAAGGGCCCCGTGTTAAACACGATCCTCAGCTTTTACATTTTGTTCATCTATTTCTGTAAAGTTTTCAATTGTAAAGAAAATTGTAATTGTAATTTATATTTCTTTGTATTGTATATATCAATAAAGATTGTTTATTTATAATTTTATGTGAACGGTTCCTACAGGCTGTTGGTGATGAAGGAGGGAAGAAAAGAGTGAAACGAAAAAAAGAGGGATAGATTGAATGAATTTGATGTGTTGAGAGAGAGAGAGTGATTAACTTTGTACTGGTTTATTTTGTTACCTTCACTAACCAAACATTTTTTTTCTTATTTATACTCAATGGTTCATTTCTTTTCGTTTATCATTTTCACATACCAAACTTTATTTAAATGTTCAACGTTGAGGGTTCATATCACACATTAACCAAGATATGTGAATTTAGTAAAGCAGTAGATTACGAGGATTCGAAAAAGAAAATATGACACAGCATCTAGATGGGTTTAGGAATTCTAATATAGTGTGCAAAGGTGTTATTTCTATTTAGAAATAAAATCAAGCAAGCTAGCATATTAAGTCTTGTTTTTATAATAAAATCAAATGGCTTTTATTTAATAAAGAACGTAAAGAGACGTGTGTTTGCATGAAGCTTAGTGAAAACATGATAACCCTCTTAAAAGGTTATATGATTGAGACTCCGAAGAATTTGGTTATATACTTATATTCTACGAATATAGATTTGTGGAGACAAATTAACGTGGCTTAACCATTCAAGTTGAGAACTCCGAATTCAAGTAGACAAGATTATGAAAGCGTTCAGAATAGCGATTACATGTATAGATTTTTATCTTATGATATGACATTGAACAAGATACGGTATCAAAATTATGAATACGATTGTAAGATTAAGATCTTTCATGTATCAACATTTAGATGTAGTAAGTTCATTGGTACTTCCATAGTCACAGAAAGAATACATATGTTGGCGCTAGCGTCGAACTTTTGATTCATATTACAAATCCAAGCCATCAGAAGGAAAACTCACATGGGTTTCAAACTAATGGATGGAGCTTAGAACTTACAATGCCTTTTGTTTGATTTTTATTAATAACGACTATAGAACTTTTTATTATGGCTTCAAAGGTCATCTTTTAGACTATTTATAGTGGTTTATTAGTTAAAATGTTATCTAGACAAACATGAATTTTTTAAAGTATTTTTTAAAATAAGAGTAGTGGTTTTAAAACCACTTTTAGTTAAAGTTGTCAAAAATGCAAACAAAATAAATCCACTTAAATCTTTTAACGTCTGTTAATTGTTTGTCTAAAACTGAGTCTGAAGCTCTTTTCAAATAAGATGTAATGGCTTTAAAGCCCCATTTGTGTCCAAACTCAACAAATTTAAAGCCCTCTAGACGAAAATTTGTGGAGATAATGATTTGATATCATTATATCAAATGATAACAAATGAAAAGTTTTTTACTTTAAAAAATAAATTTTCATCTGCTCGTATAAGTTAACAACCTTAACAAAGCTCAATATAAGATCTATTGAAAAGGGTTCATAAAGATTTATTATTAGAAAACATACTAAAAGGTAATTATAGAAAAGAAAATTTTACCACACTACTACAATTCTTTTAATAGATGACGCGCAAAAGACGACGTGCGAATAAAAATGACGTGTATTTTCGCGTGTCAGCTTTGTTCCGTCGTATTTTAAAACACGCGCCCAACTTTATTTTCAGTTCTCCGCCTCTACCCTTTAACCCTAGTTTCTTAAAAACCCTTCATTCTTCCCACCTAATTTTAGTTCCCCGCCTCTACTCTTCTCTACGCTTCTCGTTGGAAGAACACGAGCAAGTGGAGGAGAACAACTCGACATGTGCAACTTGAGGCCGAAGAATCGCAGCTTCTTGTTAGGGATTGCAGCTTCCATGAGCGGATTACGTTGTTTTGTTCGTCGAATTGAATAAGAAGTTTGAGGTTTAATTCTGATTCTTCTTGTGTTCTAATTATATGGCTTTTGAATTTCATTGAACACTTGTGATTGTTTACTTTGGGGACTACTTTATTTGATGTGTATGTTATGGTTTTAGATTGGAAATTTAAGTGATTGATTTGAACTTGTAGTAATCTGTAGTAGAACAAGCTAATTCATATGGAAGTGTTGTAATCTACAGTAGAACAAACTAATCCATATGGAAGTGTTTCAAAATGTTGTGTTCACAGAAGCACTTATGGGTTTTTGTGTAGTGTTTTCCTCAATTGTACATGATTTATGATGAAATTCTCATGTGGAACTTCATGATTGCATCAAATCCAATTTGGGATTTTGATTTCTAAAAGCAATTACGGGTTTTTATGTAGTGTTTTACTCATGGTTTAAAGTGGTGGGTCACTTAAATCTGATGCACACCAAGTGTTTGATGAAATGCATGTGTGAGTTTCTTTTTAGCATTTTGATTCTTTTCTTGTTGAAGCAGATTTTGATGTTCTTTATTTACTTTCTTTTGTTACAAATATCAAAAAAGATTAGTCTACAAATGCAGATGAAGGCTCAAAAAACAAGCACTAGCACAAGCTCAAGCATATGACTACTCTGGCTATGGGCAATCGACCAGAAAGGTTTATACCTAACTTCATATACCCTATATTTGATATGTTTTTATCCAAACATATGTCATGATCATTATTTAAGAAAAACATAGTTCCTTTTTGCTCATAAAAGTCATGAGAGTGTAACACATACACATACATTAATGCATTATAGAAATTATTTAATGAGAGCTACTGTGCTGACAACGATTGATTGATCATTGTTAGGATGTTGGTTGTGGACTAACCATTGATCTTGCATCACGTGTGCCAAACTTTAGAGGTGTGGTTGCATTGTCCAATCTGCTTGGGCCTAAGGGGTGATAATAGGTTTGACATCTACAAGGTCATACTAATATGTTTGAGTTTTATTTTATTGCTTTTGGATATATAATTTACCTTATGTCTGCTTTCTTTGGTTGCAGAATATTAAGATCAATTTAGTGAATTTTCCTATTCTTATCATCCATGTAAGATCAATCACTAAGGGTTTTTCAGATGGCAAAAATGGTATGGTACAGCGCTCCTATTAATTTGCTTATGTTAATATCATTACAGGTCAAACATATTGTGGCTATAAATTCACCTTTTTCATGCTTCAAGTGGGAACCACTAATGTGTCTAATTAAGAGTATCCGTATATTTAGCAAAAGATAGTAATATACAATTATGAACCCAAAACAAAAGGTTTGTCTGATTAATTTATATCAATAAAATGACCATTCTTTCTGTTGGTTTACTAAAATAATAAAGTAATGATTTTGCAATTATCATATTACACGCATACTTAAAATGCAAATTATGTTAATAGGCTTGGTTTGTAATAGGATTGTTGCTTGATTCTAGAGTCTCCCATTATATTTGGAAGGGCAGGGTAGTCTTTTTGAATTTGTTCAACAACGACTTAAAGAAAATGAAGATGTGATTATTGTGTTAGCCAAAAGTGCAGGTCATTAAAATGTTTCTCAAAATGTGAATGCAACTAAGGAGAAATATGCTTTTGGAAATAAGTTCTTTTAATGCTACCTAAACGCTTCGACTCCTACGATGTTGATATTATTAGTGGTTTTGTATGGAATTATTTTTTGTGATAAGTGTTTTAAATGGGTGCATAGTGTTTGTATCATAAATTAATTAGCCAAACCCGACAAACGGACGGGTATAAAACTAGTTGTTATTAGATGTTGCCTAATTTAATTAGAAGTGATATCAATTTTATTGAGTTCCCTTACTAACAGGTTTTATTTTAATTTATATTTTTCTTAGATCTTATTAGTGGTTTTGTATGGAATTATTTTTTGTGATAAGTGTTTTAAATGGGTTAGTGTTTGTATCATAAATTAATTAGCCAACCCGACAAACGGACGGGTATAAAACTAGTTATTAGATGTTGCCTAATTTAATTAGAAGTGATATCAATTTTATTGAGTTCCCTTACTAACAGGTTTTATTTTAATTTATATTTTTCTTAGATCCCTTGTAAATAGTTCCACGCACAATTACATTAATTGCTAGCATTTTAGTTATTGATTTGTTTTGGGTAAGTTTCTGTATAGTGTAGGGGAAATTAGAATAACAAATTTATAACTGAAAAGTTACTAAAATAAGATTACCTTATATGAAACTTGAAGTTTCTGTATAATTATATGAATGTTACCTTACATGTGCACGAATGACTTGCACCATTATATATTAAACACACTAGATGTTTTCCCGATCGCGCATTGCGCGATAGGTTATTTCATGTTTTTTTTATGTTGTCGTGTTGCAAAGCATTGATACTTGTGTAACAGGCAAAATTTTTGGAATTAAAGTAACATAAGCATGTAGTAACCAAAACATACGGGTAATTAGTAAACATGAACAATCTATTTCTTTTTTCCTAATGTAACCCATGTTGGAAATTTGGACACAAAATAATTATATTTATGTATTTATTTATTTATTGGTTTAAGTTTTCGTTTTGTAACGAACTATACCATGTCCAAATTAAAGCTAAGATGAATTAGATATCGATGCTCGAAGTTGAGTGGTCGGAATGAACAAAATGAAACTTGGGTGATTATAGTAGGAAATTGTTGAAATTTCTTGCATAATGCTAATAAAGCCATGTATTGACTAACATGGATGTTTTATGTTTTGACCAAGGCTTTTAATAAATATTATGAATGTTTATTATGTTTTTAAAATTGACATTAAACATGTCATGAATGAAATAAGAGTTTTAATTTGGTCTCATAAAACATTTCATAAATCAAATGTAAGTTTTGGTTGTGAATCATAAAACTCATATTAATGTGAAGTTTTTAGCATGAGTATATAACTAAACTCATGATGAAAAGAAAAGAGAAGAAGAAAAAATTTATTTCTTTAGATTCAACAAGTTTCATAGAAATTTAGAGATGAGCATTCTCTAAATTATTCTTCCTACATCATCATCTTTGACCTTTTTCAATATAACATCATAACACATATTTTACCACGTGATCTCTCGGGTCGAGGCACTCTCCGGCAGTACATACTGCTTTGGCTGTTGTACCCTGGGAGACAGACGCGTTGTCTTGAGTAGAGACGCGAAATCTGTTTTAAGGGACCCGTGTCTAACACGATCCTCAGCCATAACCGTCAATCTTTTGTTTGTTAATTGTTGCAGTCAAGAGGTATAGTTGAAGATTCGAACGCGATTAAAACTCAAGTAAAGAATACTATATGAAGACTCGTTGGAGTATATACTAAAGATGGATGTTCGAATCAAGTTTGGTACATAAATATTGTTATATTTATTTTTCTAGTCGTATTTGTAAACGGTATTGTACTAAAATATTTCCCATGGCTAACGAAAGCATCGTTAGAATTACTATTTTTAATATAAAAGTGAACCTACCTCTTACAACCCATCAATATAAAAATAACACAAAGATTCAAATTTGCATGTAACACTATATGAGCATATACAACAACTGTCATATTTTATGGTCTTAGATAATCATGTCATATTATCTATATATTAATTTACGAAGTGAATAACTGCAGAGCATGCCTTCAATAGCATGAACACAAAATTGGTGCAACTCAAAGGTATTACATTCTATATGCAGAAGCACAATATCTCCTTACAATTTATTTGGAACATCACCTCTAAGCAATTAGTTGTAAAAATACAACAAAAATACATTTGTTTCTGTAGTCAATTCGTTTTGATAAACATGAGTTAAAAACTTTAGCGAATTAAACAAAAATGTGAAATTTTACCTTGATTGCTTGATTATGAATATCTTCTTTCTAAGCCTCTATCTAGCACTTCTTTGCACCCCTAATATAATGACAAACACTGCAATCGAATGAAGGTTTAAATCAAAGTTCAAAATAAAACCACCATTAAATCGTTAGCATTTCATTTAAAACTGCAAAGCAATCGTACTGATACATAACATGCATATACACATATATAATACGCATACATGTGCCTTAAACCATTGGACGAAGCTTATGAGGACAAGAATAATTTAGGGTGATGGACATTTGATTTAATGATGTTTAAGCTGATATGAAGTGCCATAACTCATGATGTGTTGCAAGCAATTTAACAATAACCTTTAGAAGGCAAAAGTGCAAACATTAAAAAATTCATAAATGCCAATTCGACAGAAACCTCAAGCAAATAAACAAACAAAATCTCCACTCTAAACTCAGAATTAGAAAAATGCATCATTGACATCATAATGGATCGAATTTTCACACAGAGAAAACAAATCAACCTATCCAAAAGTGAATGGAATGGAATTACATTTATTCCTATTAACCTCTATAGCTCTATGGAGTTGTTTGATATTAAATCATTCGATTGATTTGACAATGTCATACGGGTAACAATGATTATATATATTACAAAAAACAATAAAGTATGCTTGGATCTGTATATGCTAACGGAGAACATTTTCATATGTATTTTAAATAAAGATCAAGGAGAAGCACCTTCATAATTTTAATGTATCCTGCTTTTTGCTCTTCCGACGGAAAATGCATAAAACTAATAATGAAAGAAAGCTAACAACTGCAACAGGAACTACTCATTGAATTCAATTAGAAAGAATCCAAAGCTGAAGAAATAAACATAGTTTAATAGTTTAGGATCAATTTAAGGGTGTAAACTTACCTTGAGTTAATTGACGTTTCCTTGTGAATCTAAATGAACTGATGCACATGACAAACGCTATGAGTGTTTTAGTAAACAGAAACAGTAAACAATAGAAAATTAAAATTATGTTCATCTGTTTTCCCTTGTTTGACAATTCTTGCCCTCCATCCGTGGGACATAAAGTATCTTTGTGGTCTCCTTTTCACCATCTTCATAAACATAAAACTACAAAGTAAAAAAAGTCAAGTTCCAAAATTACACACTTCTCTACTCAATTAAAAGAATATACATCCGTTTCATGTATCATATGGTTTTAATTAAAATATACGAAGAAAATTGCTAACTTTCCACTTGGGAATCTAAAATTTTGCTACATACCAGAACAAAAATAGTTCATAGATCGAAAACCAGTAATGGAACACACTAAACCTGACTTGGGACATTTTGAGCAAATTTGTTATATGAGCTAATAATGCGCTGCAGCTTGTATAAGCACATAACCTTTCACGGGACTTAATAATCCCCAATTCATCTAGTTGCTGCACATTAACTCCAGTTCTAATAATTTATTTCAAACCAAATCAGCTTCGAGGATTGTAGTTTAATTAACACCTCTAATCCATCCTCCTACATGAATCCACGAAGTACAGTCCTGTCTATCGAACTAAATTTGAGGCAAAATGATATAATTAAAATAAAAAAGCTTTCCTTCCAACTTCAATCCACAACCCTTTAATTCCCACAAAACAAATATACACACACATATTATGACTGTGATGCGGTGAAAAATCAATGCAAAATGAGTAACAAAAATTACAGTAAAAGAGCATTTACATCGATCTTGGTCCCCTCAACATCGTTCTAACTACCGACACCTTCAATCTTTTCGAAACGCACTGAGTCGACTACCGGAAGAACCCAATCTTACCTCCATCATCATGAAGGAGTTCCACAAATCCACCACCTAGTTGTGGCAGATTCACCATTTTCTTTGCATGATTAGAAATCCATAAAGATCTACATCGCTCGCTGGAAAACAGGAGAAATTTAAGTTGTCGCCGCCAATGATCCTCTTTGAATTCCGGTAAATATTATTCTCTATCGATCTCCTTTCCTCTCTGCTTCTTCTCCCTTGAATAACAATAATAACATGTGGCTTAAATTGCAAATTCCCATCGTATGTAAAAAAAACGTATGGCTGAATACCGAACAATCGAAAACGCAGAACATAAATTTGAAAACATACCTTTGAAGGGGGAAAGCAAATGGAATTTAAAAGACCAGAGGAAGATGAAGCCTATGATTGCTTCAATCCAAAGAGCTCATTTGTGAAGGAAGACGAAGAACTTGTTTTGTTCTCTCTTTCTTCTTTTCTCCTTCGGTCTCTCTTTTCTTCTGGCTATTTCATCTATGTACCAACATTTCATCTATGTACCAACATCACAACACGTCATGGTTCTGAGGCAACACGTGGTACTGTGGTAGGGTGTAAACCAAGGAAGACAATCCACCATAGATTATAAAATGGACGTACGTGATTTTACAATCTACTATTCATTCAATTCGTAAATTAATATATAGATAATTTAAATCACTATTCATTTATAGTAATAGTAATAATATTCAGTTATCAGGACAGCCTCTAATTATAGATCAACACACTAGATTTCTATATTTGTTTTATCCTCCTATATGGGTGTATAACCCTTCTAATAGTTACTTGAATTTTTACTTGTAGTTAGTGTCAAATTTACTATATGCGTCGTAGGGGAGGGATCAAATGAAAACCATTCTTATAATTGAAAACCGTGAAAAGCACCACTGCTCAATCACATAATTGATAATTGATTTAATATATTAATTGTTTAAATTATATTTGATTAAACTTCAACTTTATTTTTTGAGGTCATTATATATTTTTTAGTTTAAAATTCAAGAAACGATAATGATGACAAAACGACTTACGTATAAGTAACTTGTATGAGTTACATGTACGCAACTCTTAGTTGTACACTTGATAACACGTACTTACATAGACATAACCCCTACATATACGTAACTCTTAGTTGTACACTTTGTAATACGTACTTACATATATGTAAACTATAGTTTTCATGGTTTTCTTTTATAATATGGTTTTCAAGGGATCCCTCCCCATGCGTCGTATATGTCTATATGTATCGTATCTCACTATTATAATAAAAAGGTAACTAGGAGGGACACGTGGTAGAATCACATTCTTTCTCATACAATTTTTTCCGCTTTTCTCACTTATTAAATAATCACATTAATTACTAATATTATTTACTTCTTTTTACATAAAAATTGTTTTTTTAATAAATTAATAAAGATATCTATTTATTAATGTTATTTTTAAAGAAAAGAGAAATTATATCGTGTTACAAATATATCATAACCTTTGATTTTTAATCAAAGAAAAGATTAAAAAAATAAATTAGTCCATATATAACTTTTGGCTAATGAATTACCGATGCCAATCTGTAGAAGAGTTTATAAAATGTGCTAGTATAAACTAGTCGAGTCAAAAATAAGATGCTAAAGTAAAGTGGTCAGGTAGAATATACACTTTTACATACTTATTATAATGCGTTAAATATGATTAGAAAATATATATTTTTAGGGATTTTTACATATTTTTTTTTAAACTGTAAATTACATATTTCCTTAATGCATAAACATACTTCTCCTTCTTAATACGTATATGTTACATATTTATATATTCCATTAAAATTAACCCATCAAATGACTATTTTATCTTGTTTTTACTAATATATAATTAAAATTTTAAATTGGATAAATATGTAATTAATGAATTAAGGAAGAGAAAATATGTAAATGCCCTCTATTTTTAAGATTATAATCTACATTCTTATCAAGATTTTGTATGCATTAGAGAATTAATATGTTCTGCCCCTTAACTTTCTTTATAGATTCTTTAAATATTTTTTTGTAAATAAATCAAAATTCAAATGAATTTAGACGTGGAGAAAAATACGGAGTAACACCTTGAAGATATGAGTTTCTCTTAGCTGTGGAAGAGGTGAAATACCTATGTAAAATAAAAAGCTTGAGAAAGATGAAATCTCATGATATAAAAAACAGTTCATCAAGAGATATTATAATTAAGTTTATTTAATTATTTTTTAAAATAAAAAGTTACTCATCTATTATCATTCGGATAAAACATAAGCTTAATAATATATCAAAATTCAAATGAACTTATTTATAAGTTTAAACTAAACTCTTATTTATAAGAATACATAAAAATAAAAAATGTAAGAAACTAAAATTTTTAGTAAAAAATAAGCAAAAGGTAAACCCAAAACTTTTAAAATTTGAAAAGATTGAAGTGACATTTCATTAACTTTTTAAAAGTTGAAGGACTTAAAGTGTAAAATTTAAAATTTGAGGGGTGGCAGTTGGCAAATGGCAAAGGCCACCAACCTTCTTTTCTGAAGTAATACTCAAAAATCATTTGCTATATTCATATTATAAATTTGCTCTTCAAATATAAGAAACTACCATTCAAATATTGTGAACAAACATTAAATATTGGGTCCGCATCTATGGGTTAATTTTTTCTGTTAAGTAACTTACTAGTATCTAAAAGAATTTGTAAACATCATTTTATAGAACCCAATCCAACAAATCCAACTTATCTAAAGAGTTAACAGAAACAACACTAGCAAATATTAAATCTCACGAACTAAACTTCTAACTTTTATAAATTATTCATTCAATTTCATTTTCATGTATGGTCGTTTCTGGCCAAATTATTTATGATAAGTTCAAACTATATGAAAGTCGAGTTAAATTAGAAGGATACTTACTGAATCTTTTACGTTCATGAAAATACATCAAGTAGATCTTTTTTTATAAAAATACCCAAACAAAAATATTGCAAGATATAATACTTTGCCATTCTTTTTATATAATGGTAAGCACCAAAACCATGCATTTTATCTGCAAAAACTCTCCGGCATGTGACCACATTTCTAAAATTAAAGGAATGAAGATCAAAGAAACAAGCCGAAGAGTTTATGCGGATGAAATACATGATTTGGTGCAAGATATACAGAAGAAAGCTACTGAATGGAATAACAAAGAATATATAGAGGATTAACGACTTGAAGAAAGCTAATAAATTGAAGCCAAATGAGATTAAAATCCCGAAAGTGCTTTGAAAGATGAACAACAATTTGGTGACTTTTGATGAGAATCTCTCATACGTTATTGCTATGAAAATCAGAGATAATATCTCATATAACATTATTTCTAATTATTAACTAAATAGTTAGTCATTATCATTATCTATTGTTTTCTAATTGATAATTTAAATTCAAATGCTTGGATAATTCATATAAGAATGTTGAAAAAATATAAGTTCGAATTTTTAGTAACATGTGTGTATATTGTGCATTATATTTATATCCATATTATTCTTATCATAATCCTGTACATAAGTTAGAGTAGGTGTATATCTCGATTTTATTGTGCTTGTCTCTATTTTAGTAAAATAGTTTTTAATCTCGAAGAATTATCTTATATTATATATCAATAAAATATGTTCATAGATATAATTTAAAGTTGTTAACTAACTTTATAGTATTCTTCTTTTGTCTTTTCAATTGCAAAATTTTTATACTTCGATAATCCTTGAAATTTAGAGTTGTTAACTAACTTTAGGTTATTGTTCTTTATCTTTTCAATTAAAAAGAGGTGGCAAGTGGAGAACCTCGCAAACAAAAACCACCTCCTCTTAGGAACAAACGTTCAAATTTTTTTGACTTAGTCATCAACGGACGAACAACTGACCAAATCGCTAAAACTTTTGATTTAACGATTATCATTGTATTACCTAAAGTGAGGGTTTCTTTGATGACAAAGAGAAATGTATTATATAATTGAGGGTTTTTTTATATGACATGATAAAAAAAATTATCATACGACATGATAAAAAAAAAATATTATATGACATGATAAAAAAAATTAAAACTAAATTACAAAAAATTTTTTTAAGTTTATATAAAGTCACAGGTATCATCTTTTATTTTTAAAAAGTATTTTAACATTCTTTATATTGACATTTTGTAACAGTTTTCATCCTTTAGACTAAATGTCGTTAAGTTTTTATGTTAAATCAATGGCAATTTGATATATTTACTTCTAAATGACTAATAATGTAACTTTTTTCAAATATAAAGTATGTTTTCTATAGCCTTTTTATTTTTTACTTAATTTATGTATTTTTAGAATTATACATATAAATATGATTTGTATATAATATAATATATATTAATTAATTATTTTCATTTACGCATTATATATAAATATAAATTATAAAAATAATTAAAAATTTATTATTTTCATGCATGCATAGCTAATTAATTAATTTTATTCACATCTTTAATTATATAAATAATTAAATAATATAATTTATATAATATATATTCATATATAATACGTTGATGAAAAAAATTCAATTAATATGTATTATGTTATATAAAAGTCATATGTATATGTATAATTGTAAGAATATATAAATTAAGTAAAAGATAAAAAAGTTACAAAAAAAGTCCAAGTTACATTAATAGTTCTTTAAATTGTCCTTGACTTAACGGAAATATTTAAAGACATTTAGTTTAAAGGACGAAATATGCTACAAAATGTTAACATAAAGAGTGTTTAGAGTATTTTTTAAAAATAAAAGATGATACCTATAATTTTATATAAACTTAAAAGATATTTTTTTGTAATTTTGTCAAAAATTAAAGAAAAACAATACTTATTGTCATTCCGTGAAAGCAACATGTATAATTATATGAATGTTACCTTACATGTGCATGAATGACTTGCACCATTATATATTAAACACATTTAAATCACTATTCATTTATAGTAATAGTAATAATATTTAGTTATCAGGACAGCCCCTAATTATAGATCAACACACTAGATTTCTATATTTGTTTTATCCTCCTATATGGGTGTATAACCCTTCTAATAGTTACTTGAATTTTTACTTGTAGTTAGTGTCAAATTTACTATATGCGTCGTAGGGGAGGGATCAAATGAAAACCATTCTTATAATTGAAAACCGTGAAAAGCACCACTGCTCAATCACATAATTGATAATTGATTTAACATATTAATTGTTTAAATTATATTTGATTAAACTTCAACCTTATTTTTTGAGGTCATTATATATTTTTTAGTTTAAAATTCAAGAAACGATAATGTTGACAAAACGACTTACGTACAAGTAACTTGTATGAGTTACATGTACGCAACTCGTAGTTGTACACTTGATAACACGTACTTACATAGACATAACCCCTACATATACGTAACTCTTATTTGTACACTTTGTAATACGTACTTACATATATGTAAACTATAGTTTTCATGGTTTTCTTTTATAATATGGTTTTCAAGGGATCCCTCCCCATGCGTCGTATATGTCTATGTGTATCGTATCTCACTATTATAATAAAAAGGTAACTAGGAGGGACACGTAGTAGAATTACATTCTTTCTCATACAATTTTTTCCGCTTCTCTCACTTATTAAATAATCAAATTAATTACTAATAATATTATTTATTTTCATTTTTACATAGAAATTGTTTTTTAATAAATTAAGAAAGATATCTATTTATTAATGTTATTTTTAAAGAAAAAAAATTTTATAAAATAATTTTTTTCTAAAACATCAAACTTTCTTAAAAATAATAATATTTTAATATTAATGTTTTTAAATAGTAAGAGTTATAATAAAAAAAATTTAAAACTGATATTTTTTTTAAAATGATTGCTTTGAAATAAAATTTTCATTCTACTTATAATAAAAATTTTTTTAATTAAATCTTACATTAGAACATCCTCTTGTTTTTACTAAAACTAATATTTATGGGACGTATAGCCATATGACAGTCTCCTCCAATTTCTCTTGTTTTTAGTATATTCAATCTTATACGGCTCGTATAATGCTATACGAGACGTATAAACGAGTGTCTAATTATAATAATGACTATCTTAATATTAACACCAACTTAACATTAACAGCTTAATAATATTTCTCCATGTTTGGTAATGCGGGTGCACTTGTTATATATATATGGCAAATTGGATTTTAATAATCCAAACTATTACCTATTGGCCGATAATAATCCATACTATTAATTTGGCCGGTAACACTCCCAACTTTTACTTTTATAACCAACAATAATCCCAGTAACATAATTTTTAATTTTTTACGCTCAATTTGCATCTATTTTATTCTCAATTCAGCTTGTATGTTTTTTCATTTCGTTCATAATTATTGTTGCGAATCGAATTGAGTCCAAATAAAACATAAAAATTTGAAAATTATGTCACTGGGATTGTTGTTAGTAATAAAAGTGAAAGTTGGGAGCGTTACCGGCCAAATTAATAGTATGGATTATTATCGGCCAATAGGTAATAGTTTGGATTATTAAAATCCAATTTGCCTATATGTATATATAAACTAGCTTTAGTAAACCCGTGTATTACACGGGTTGAACAAATAAAATATTAAATATAATAAAAATTTATCAAGTATAAAACGATATTTTACGATAAATATAGTTAAAATTACGAATACTAAGAACAATATGTAATAAAACAAGTATATTAATTTTTTAAACTTTTGGCTTAAAACTTTTTTTTTCCAAAAAATAATAAATATTTTGTTTCAAAACAAATCGTATTAAATAATATTATTTTTAAAAATTTTCTTATTATAAATTTCAATTTTAATTATTTTTTGTTTATAAAAAATTAACTTTATAAAAACACTAATTTTAAAAAAGTTTGATGCTTTGTAAAAATTTCTTATTCTATAAAAATTATTTTTAGAAATAACATTAATAAAAAAATCTTTTTTAAATTTATTAAATAATTATTTTTTTTCTAAAAAAATTAAATAATATTATTGATAATTAAGATAATTATTTTATAAAAAAAAAAAGATAAATTTTTATGAGAATAAATGTTATACCGTCACCTGTATCTTAGAAATATTCGGTTGGTGTATTGTATTTGCGCCACATTTCATCGTGCCCCAAAAGCGTGTTGAACTCTCTCAACTTATCATCTGCAAAAGAAAAACCCCTCTTTCCCAAAAACCACATCGATCACATCAATATGGCAACGATCGGACACAATAATCTCAATGCAAAATTGGTAAACTAAACTCCATCATCATCATCATCATCATCATCATCATCATCAATCATTCACTCTGTTCCTCAATCTCTCAGTTTATTCGTATCATGTCTGAAAACCTTCAAACTGCGATGATCTGCAGGTTTTGCTCGGAGACATGGGAGCTGGTAAATCGAGTCTCGTTTTGCGGTTCGTCAAAGGCCAATTTCTAGAATTTCAGGTTAGTTTTTCATGATTTTAGTCTCACCTTACAACGTTGACTTTCTAGGGTTTGAGTTTGATGATTGGGTTGTTGATTTGATCTGTATTGGTGTTGTGGTGGAAGGAATCGACAATTGGAGCGGCGTTTTTTTCGCAAACCCTAGCGGTGAATGATGCGACGGTGAAGTTTGAGATCTGGGATACAGCGGGGCAAGAGAGGTATCATAGTTTGGCTCCTATGTACTACAGAGGCGCTGCGGCAGCGATTATTGTCTACGATATCACTAGCGCGGTACTGCTTTTATATGTGCTTGAGTTTATGCTTGCTAGAATATTGGTTGTAACTAGTTGTTAAGAGTTTATGAGGTTGGATAGGAAGTAATAGAATTTAGAGAGCTGATTGTTGTTACTGTTTGATGTGGCTTCTGAACTAGGATTTGGTTTAGTTTGTATCTGTTGATGCGATATAGATTGCTAAGTAAGAACTCTTGATCAAGTTTAGGGGATGGGGGTGTCTATGTATTTGTTCTTATGGAATCATGTTTGTGAAAAATTTGGTTAACTGGGATGTAAGTATTGACTGTTAATAATTTGAACATCTCTTACTAGTATAAAGTTGGGATTTTGATTCACTGGTGGCAGACAGTCCTAAATATAAATGGATTTTCACTTTTTGATGACTGTATGTCTGCATTTAGGTTTTGGTCTTCAATTGCCTTCAAGATATGCTCAATTATTGTATGGTACTTGTTGAATGCTCAACCACCTAGATTGATTTTTTTAGGTTATTAAAGTTAGCATGTATATTTAATACCAAAATCTCAATGGTATGCCATTGTCGAATTGGACTGTTTTTCTTTGTGAAGTTTTGCTTTTTTGCGATGCTTATGTGTTCGAAACTTAAATTCACTTGCTGTTTATCTGACTATTTTCAGGATTCGTTTACACGGGCCAAAAAGTGGGTCCAAGAACTTCAAAAGCAAGGTGAAAATCTTTAATTCTTGGTTTCATTAGGAAAGTCTAAAAGTGATTTCACTCTGCCAATTCTTAGACCATGTCATATTTTATTGTGTGGCTGGTACAGGTAACCCTAACATGGTTATGGCACTTGCTGGCAACAAAGCTGATTTGGAAGAGAAGAGGAAAGTGACACCAGAAGTAGGCATCTCTTTTCCCATTCTCACTCATGTGAATTTTACTTTAATGTTTATTCATGTTAGGAGATAGCATTAAAACAAACCCAGATTTAATATAGAATGGTTGTTACCCCTCCTTTTTTCTTGTCCTTACATTTTGAAGTTTGAACTCAATTGACAAAGTGACATGTTACTAATTTGCTTTTTTAGAACGGCCAACTCATACGCCCCTTATATTACTCCTAAATCTACACATTTGTTTACTATTGGATTTGAACCCTCAACCATTCGGGGATGAACACCTTTTTTTGAACACCTTGATACTGCTATGCTACAAGCCCTTTGATGCTAATCCGTTGTTAAGTGCAACAAACAAGCAGATACTTGCTAGAACATCCTATTTCGTTGTGTTGTATGCTTTTATACTATGTTTTCTAGACTCTTGTTTTTATATTTATAATGAATAAATATGACATGATATAAGATTCTCCCTGGAGCCTAAACTTGACATGTTGCTGAACCTGTTGAGATTATTTTGTGTACTTACTGTACATATTATATGTGTTTGTTTGTTTGCTTATTCACTCTACATCATAATATCTTTCAAATATTATTCACATCACATATGAAAAGTCATTTAAACCTGACAGCGAATGCCTATTCTGGGCATTCCACTTCTTTGTCAATGTCACTATGATATGCTACATATAATACATGAAAAATGTAATACCCAAGCTATCTGTTTTTCCCAAGTTCCTTGACACATGGCAATTTGAAAATTTATAGCGAAGTTTTATGGTATTCAACATAACGACTAAATTGAGGTCCTATATTCGCGAGGTAGCTTTGTTTTTTCTATGTATTTGTGATCTGTGGGAGAAAAACAACTAATTTTAATGATCTATAGAGTATAGAAGGGTGTTTAGTGGTGAGATTTCGCATTCTTGAAGTTTGAATGGTAAAATAGCTTATTATTCTGAAAAAAAGTGGCTTCCACTTGATGCAAAATTTCTTTTGAATTGCGCCAATAATCGACTTATAGCAGGTTTTTGCTAAAGCATACAAAGCTGCACCACACTACCAGACATAAGTCCAATAAAAATTTTGACACTAGACATATCATGCAAAATAATAATAATAAATAAATTTACTAACCATGTTCCTAACTGCCCAAAACATCTTATATTTATCTTCTACACTTCAAATAAAGTACATGGTTTAGACAAAATCTAGCATAGCTATTTTCATGATGGTTACCTTAAGAGTGTACAACTGTACATTGAGTTGCAAATTTGTCAACTATTAACATGTATCATATATTCATATGGATTGAGTTGCATACTAGTCATATATTAACGTGCTTATATTACCATGCAGGAGGCTCGTGCTTATGCGGATGAGAACGGTCTTTTCTTCATGGAGACATCTGCCAAAACTGCTGCTAATGTTAACGACATATTTCATGAAATAGGTATGCGTTTGGAAGCCTTGCAAACTTGCAAGTTGCAATTTTTACTTATAGTTTTTAATTCTAGTACCATATCTACGAACAAAACATTATTTTAGGTATTGCTTTGACAAAAGGGCAATCTATTTGGTCATAGCTTAGCATCCATCCTTCCATGACAGATTTGTGACAAGGGCTGTTCATGGCCTGGTTAAGGTTAAAAAATATGGGCAAAACCACTAACTATTGTTTTGGGAAACGACAAACGTTGGCGGGATTGTCCCTACCTGCTGGTCTTAGTTTTTTTGATCCGATTTTATATTTATATTTTTCAAAATTTTTAGTTTACATTAAAGTTCTAAGCGATAAATAGGGGTGTAAACAAGCCAAGCCGGCTCGCAAGCTACTCGGGATCGGCTCGAAAAAAGCTCGAATCGAGCCGAGCTTAAACGAGCTCGAGCCCGAGCTCGAGCTCAGATTATTGCTCGTTTACTAAACGAGCTCGAGCCCGATCTTCAGAAATCGAGCTCGAGCTGGCTCGCGAGCCTAAACGAGCTTTTTGTTTACATAGTTTTTTATTTGCATATTAAATATATATAAATACATATTAACGTAAATTATATTATTAAATATATTATTATGATAAAAAATAGTTAAATAATATATATTATGTTATATATAAAAAGTATGATTATATATAATTATAAAAGTAATTATAAAAAAATAAAATTTTAATAATTTAACAATAAACGAGCCGAGCCCGAGCTTGAAAATTTTCTGACGAGCCAAGCTCGAGCTTTATAAATAACACTTTAAATGAGCCGAGCTCGAGCTCGAGCTTCCTAAAACCAAAACGAGCCGAGTTCGAGCCTAAGCGAGCTCGGGCTCGGCTCGGCTCGGCTCGGCTTGTTTACACCCCTAGCGATAAAGATGGTTCACTAAGATAATACATACACAACTCATATTCTGAAAATATAAAGAAAAATTAAATAATGAAGGTAAGTGGTCGGTTTGGTTTATCTGGTCAGTTCCAGGTTCCATACTGTCAGCTGGACCATTAAATCGTCAGACCGCTAAAAACTAATTCATGTATATTTAAAACCGTGCAAACCGATGACTTGCTTTAATTTGGGCGGATCATTTGGTTTCAAAGGTTTATGAACAACCCAAAGTGGTGACCTTCGTAACTACTTATATTGATTTTATCATATTATCTGATATGAGACTGTTGTACTGTTTTAAACAGCCAAGAGACTCCCTAGAGCTCAGCCTACTCAGAACCCAGCTGGTATGGTTCTTGTGGACAGACCCGCTGAAGGAGCTCGTGCTGCATCATGCTGTTCATAAGTAATGTCTTGTCAATCGTTCTGGAATAGCGTGAAATTTGTTTTTTTCAATAAAAGGGTAACACAGCAGTTGATTGGTTATGGTGATTTTTTATTTAGTACACCAACCCTTGCTTCGAATGAATAAACATCAAACAACTTATATATACTTTGGTTGACACGGGTCTAATGATAACTCAACTCTGATGGCAGGTATGTTTTTAACTGTAACTATGATACACGCGTGGAAGCAGCCTACAGTTTCATGGAATCTGGGCATTCTCTATTACATGATAAAGATTGTTAATTTGTGACGTGTTTGGTGGCATTTGTTGTTTGAACTTGTAAATGATGTGAAAGTGACTGTATGAGCAATTCTTGTTATAAAGATGGTATTGTGTTGATGCTCTAACGGGTTTGAATGTAGTCGATTAACGTATCTTATGGTTATTTGTATGAAATTCTTCTGACATGACAATATACGTATATAATGCCCGAGAAATAGCTACTTTTGTGACTTGTATAAATGTACTTTTTTAGAAACAAGTTAAATCTAGATGTAGATCAAACCCCATTTTTAAGCCAGAAATATGCATACAGGCACCACAAGTTTGACAAATATAGCTGGAGAAAACAAATTGAGGCTGCATCTTTATCAACAACAGGGTATGAGAAACAAGGATGATAGTTCTTTGAGATCAAAAACACAAATCAGATGCATTACACAGTTGCAAGTATGCAACAAACAAAGAAAGTACTCTCATCAACAGATCAATCATGTCAAAGCGACTGCAGCATTGTTCGGCAGCGAGTAAGCACTTCTGTGGTGAACACCTGCTCTCCCACGTCCTATTCCATTCCTTGGATACTCACTGCTTTTCTCAACCTCGGTATCTCCAGCATCCGACCTCGATTTAGAAGTCCAGCAATCTGTCGAATCACCTGAATTTGGCTCCCAAGAAGACAACATCCAACTCAGTTGCTGACTACCTGCAAAGCTATTGCTCCCTGATGATTCCTGTTCTTCGGTATCTGCATCGCCACCCCTTCTCACAGTCACATACTTGTGCAGACTTGGCTCCATCAGTTCATTATAAACCGCCTTCTCAGACTCCACAGGATCGTGTTTCTTGGATTGCCGATCACTGAAGCTTGTGGCGGATTTCAGGTCACCTGCAGCTTCAAAAACTGAGCATCCCTTGCTGACGCTACCCGGGAGGGTGGGGTTCTTATGGTGGAAATTTTGAATGTCTTCAAGTAATAGACTAGCATATGATGGCAAATTCGGGTTGACTAAAGTTTCAGGATTGATGTCTAGGTCCTGAGATGGTCGTGAAGATCGGGTCCTCGACACAATCTGATTATGTTTCGGATCTTCAGCTAAGGTTTTCATCTCATCAAGCATTTGTGTGTCTTTAGCTACACTGTTCTTCACATTATAACTTTTGCTATTCATCATCTTCTCACCATTTGGCTTCTGCAAACAAGAAACCTTTAAACATATGCAAGTTTGAAATCAGACACTATCAACAACTGATCAATAACTGTAAACATCTTACTTTGCTGCCCGGCTGCTCGGATCCAACCACATTGGTGTCGATCTCACACAACGGATTCCTCCGGCGAGGCGACTGTTCCGCCTTCCGCGATCCGGCTGCAACCACCGCCTCACCGGCGTTGTTCCGCTTGGCTTGAACCCTCTTCACCCCACCACTGCCACCAGCAACCACCTCTACACCACCACCATTGTTGCTCTTATCAGTTGCAGGTACAGAAACCATCTTCCCAGGCCGATTGCCGCCACCGCCGGCGGCAATGGTGGCGTTACAATTGGGTGATTCCGATCTCCGATTTGGGGATCTACTCACTCTCCGGCCACCGTTCCCACTCCCTCTTTCTTTGCTGCCGGATCTCTGTTGCAGTGGATCTCTTTCTCTGCTTCTTCTTCTCGAAGAAGGAGACGAAACCCTAACCTCCCGTTGCTGTCGCCGGTGATGTTGATGTTCATCACCGCCGACCACCACCACCACATCATCATCATCATTCTTCGAACCCATTTCCAAATCAAAATCAAAGCTCCTCTTCGAACCAGAATACCTCCGGCCACGTGTCGGCGTTTCACCACCGGCCGGTTTCACGCCGGAGGAGCTCCGGCTAAGCCTACCACACTGTATAAGAATAGCATCCACCTCTTCCTCCGTACAACTAGAGGCTCTCACCGTCGTCACGCCGCCGGCTCCGGCGGAGTTGGTCGTCACCGATTGGGAAATCTCCGTTTTAGGGCTGGAATTGGGGATTTTCTTCCGGTCGATCGATTTACGGATTTCTTGATCTGGGTGTCGATCAATTTCATTACTCTTTCGAGGGTTGACCTCAAAAACATCTTTTTTCAGAGCTTGTTGTTCTGTTGCTGAAGCAACAATGGCGATGGAAGTGTTGTTGTTCTTCTTCTCCGGCTGTTGTGGTTTATGTTTGATTTTGATTTCTGGTAGGGTGGGTGTAGAAGTGATTGTGTTATTGGTCTTGCTGCAACAAGCACCCATTTTTGTTTCAGATTGGTAAGATTGATGGAGATGAAAGGTGGATAATTAGGGTTCAAATTGCAATTGCATAGTTGTTTGTTTTGAAATAAAAAGCAAAGATTTGAATTTTGATGGAGTTTGAACGTGGATAAGTAGCCGTTGTAAAATGGACTTTGTTGAAGGGTTGCAAGTGCAACTTTATAGAAACTTTTAAAAGGTTATGAGACATAATTTTATTCTTTCAAAAAATTGTTTTTTTTTATCGACAAGCCCAATTTTTTACTTTATACCTATAACCTATTCATTTTTTAAAACATAACACATTTACTCGTTGCATCATTTGAACTTATAATCAATTAGTTTTATAAATATGTGTATTATACGAGTTAATAAATAAAATATTAAATACAATTAAATTTATTAAGTATAAAATGATATTTTAAAATAAAATATAATTAAAATTACACATGTGTAAGAATTATAAGTAATAATATAATAATATTTAAACTTTAAACTTTTTTTTTTCAAAAAAAAAAGTAAACATTTTGTTTCAAAACAACCCATATTAAAAATATCATTTTTAAAAATTTTCTTATTATGACTCCACATTTAATTATTTTTTATTCATAAAAAATTACTTTTTCAAAATTTTTTTTTAAAATATTTCATACTTTAAAAAGATTTGATGTTTTTAAAAAAAGTTTTATATTATAAAAATTTGTTTTTAGGAATAATGTTAATAAAAAGATATATTTCTTAATTTATTAAAATTATATTTAATCTAAAAAGAGTTAAATATCATTTTTATTAATTAAATTAATTATTTAATAAGAGAAATAATCGGGAAAATTTTGATAAGAAGTGTGATATTGTCACTTGTCACTTCTAATTATTTTTTTATTAAAATAAGAAGATAAGAAAATTGATTGAAAGGATATCATTTTACAATCATTAACATTTCAATTCTCTATAATTGAAATAAAAAATTGTTTCAACAATTCTATGAAACAATCAAAATTAGCATTTCAATTTCATTCAAATTTTACCAACGAAACACTTTATCAATTTTAATAATATTTTTTTTCAATTCCATTTCAAGTTATCTTACAACATATTCTATGAACCAAACTCTATTAGAAATTAAAAGCTTATGTTATATTTTTTACTGTTTTAAAATACAAGATACCATGTATTCTTCTAGATTTTAGATAAATCTATATATTTAATTATTAGATACTTGATTTTTGTTTTTTCGATTAGTGATTGTATTTGTTTTAACCCATGAAAACTCACATCTTATTCTGGTTCATTTAGAGCTGTAATTGCACCGAGCCGAGCTAAGCCAAAACAGGGTGGGCTTGGGCTCGAGCTCGACTTGTTTTAAAATCGAGTCGAGTAGAGCCGAGCCTGCTTGTTAATATTAACAAGCTCAAAATATTACCTCGGCTCGTTTATAGACGAGTTGAGTCAAGTTGGCTAACGAGCAACCTTATTTATTTAAAAAAAATTAATTTTGTTATTTTTTACATATAATTATATATATAAAAGCAATATATAATAGTCAATATATTTGTTTATCTTAATTATGTCAAAACAATAATATGAGATTGATATTTCATGAACCATGATTGTACTCTATATTTTATGCTTAGTTTTTTTAATAGCAATGACAATTCAGGCATAATGACATGTCTCTTCATAGCACTGGCATGTCTATAACTCAAACAAGATTTCAACTATTAATCGATAGTTTGACACTTGAGGATTGCTCCAACCTGTTGTATGAGGAAGCTGATTAGCTCGTAAAGCCCACTGACTTACATATGCATGGAGAGCTCATTAGCAACCCTTATGATTGGCGAATTTTTGCGCTGAAATGGGATTCAAACTTATGACCTTAAGGCGTTAGAGCTCTTATCCACATCAGTTGATACTAGTAGACTAAATGGCCATTGACACTAAGGTTCATATTAGAACATGTCAAATTGATCATAAACATTTGTTTATATTCTGTAAAAATTAATTTTAATTTAGCCTTTAATTTAAACGAACCAATGAGAAAGCTCACTCCCTCACGAGCCAACTAGCCAGCTACGAGCTGAGTTGGCATTGTCTTAGGCTTTTTCACAAACTAAGCTATTTTCGAGCGTGCTTCAAACAAATTACGAGTCGCGAGCTTTTTGAACAGCTCTAATTTCATCAGTCTAACATGATTTCACATTTGTGTCAAATTTTTGGTTTGTCGGGTTGATCAACGCATCTAGTTGAGAGACAAGTGATATTTCTGCCACAAATCAATGATTCAATGAACTTAAGCCAAAACTTTGTAGCACCTTTTAGGCATTCACAAGTCACTTTCGGATTAATATTTTAACTGTTTGTCGGTTTACTTTATCTGTTTTCTTATAGGATGTTATGTTGTTATCTGCAGAATTGATATATACAAGGAGCTACTTGCTATTGACTGATCATAATCATCATATAGTACTTAATTTCAATCAAGTCACCATTACCGGAGTCCTTAATTAGTTCAAGTGATTAGAGAGGGACATAACATAAGATTATATAAAGCAAAAAAGTGTTTGATTGATTCATAAACAACTTACCATAAAATCTTTACAAGTTGTTTTTAAGCTGATATATGTCGAATGAGACGCCTCCTGTTATACTAGTAGCTTAATGACTCGAGCCATGATTGATCAAATACCACGGTGTGAATTGCTAGACTTGTCTTTATGTTGCTAAAAAGTATTTATACATAGTTTCTAGAAATTCATGTTAGATTATTGTAGGGGTCTCAAGCTAAACTCGTTTAAAGGTTTATTTTTAAAACATAAGCACGGTGGTCGTAAGTAGTTTTTTAAATTCAAGCTCAACTCAGGCTCATTTATTTTTTAAATAATAGCTAATATTTGTTTATATACTTTTATAGAACATATGTTGACCTTATAAATATACATTAATATGTTAACTCATATGTTTCGTTCATACTAGGCCACACTTCCCTTTTTCTTGACAGATGAAGGGTATTTACATGCATTGTTATCATTTTCAAGACATACAAGATATAAGTTTTTTTTTTTAACTTCACCTAAGTTTTTTTCTTTCTAGAACATAAAACCCCTATAATTTAGGGAATTTTATCAAAATAGTTAAAACTAATTAATATTATTAAATAGTTAGGTTACAATAACCCGAGATTTTTAAAAAACCCTAGAAACCTAACGAGGTTTGTGAGCTCATACTAATAAACCATATTTTTTGATAATACAGTCCAATAGTTCATAAGAAATTGTGAATTTAAAATTGGATATAGAGTTAAAAACTTATCTAATTACAAATATACAATGTGTTTATATTTTCTCTAGTAACATGTTTGATCAACGAGACAGCGACTGACAAGGTGTTTATTAAGTCGTGCCCTTTTTGGTTATTAAATTTCATGAACTTCAAACTCTCACGACTAACATCAGAATACTATGGTTAATGACAAAATAAAACGAGTTATATAATTATAGAACGATAGTTTAGTACACTTAATAATCAATCACGATTCAATCGAGCTCGCATTGTCTAGAAAAACACTTCTCAACCTAGCGGAAGCTTCAATTATGTGTTCTCTCTGCCCGAAGGCGGTCACCCTTATAAATCCTTCACCCCCGGGTCCAAACCCGCTTCCTGGAACTGTAATTATATGGGCTTTGTTTAAAATATCAGAAAACACGTCCCATGATCTTGAACCAGGAAAATGTACCCATACATACGGTGCATTTACACCCCCGTATACTACTAGACCCAACGAAGTAAATGTGTCAACCAAGATTTTAGCGTTTTCCATGTAGTAATCGACCACTAACATCACCGCCTGAAACATGTTTCATAAAAATAAAAATAAATTCCTTTTAACGAAATGTCAACATAGAGAATATTCTAGAGTTGTATCACTAGAAATATATTGTATCTAAAGTCAGAGGTGACAATTTCAACGCATTTAGCTAAATTTACTTTATTAAGTTGTATTCTATATTTTTATCCCCCTTGCTACATGTTAAACTTTCAACTTCAAGTAAAATAAGAATATGGGTCAAATGTCACACAAACGTGTGGCTTAAAAGACTTTCTAAATCATTTATTAAATTTTTTTTTTGGCAACACTAATTAATAAAAACAATAACACACCTTGAGGCCATCTGGAGAGAGACATGCTAGCCCACCGGCTTGAGCGATCCTTGAAGCACCATTAAAGCATGTGCACACGATGCGGTCAAAGTCATGTATGACAGGGACCTTATTAGCATAATACAACTCATCAGGGACCACGGTCCAGCCGAGCCGAACACCTGTGAAGCCCGCAATCTTGGAGAATGATGATATTTCAATAGCACACTGTCGCAGGAAACGAAGAATAATATTATGAACTGAAACGTTGCAAGGCATGTATGAACAGCTAATAGAGGGTTTATATACCAAATGAACTTTCTCAAAGTGAGATATCTTGCATGCTAACTTAATAAGAAATCTATATTGGTTTGAGATTAAAATAACATAAATGTTGACAATCAAAGTCAACTGATTGAAGGAATCATAGTTAAGTAAATGTGTAAACGAGTCGAGCTGCTCGCGAGCTACTCAAGATCAGTTAGATAAAAAGCTCGAACGATTTGAGCCTTATTGGGCCCGAGCCGAGCCTAAGCCTAAAAAAAACTCATTAAATTATTGAACCCGAGCCCGGGTTCAAGCTTTACATATCAAGCTTGAGGCTGCTCGCGGGCCTAAACGAGTTTTTTATTTGTATATTTTTTTAACTTTATTAAATGTATTTATACAAATAATTATTTTTATATGAAAATTATGTATTTTTTTTAATAATATGTATAATGTTATATATAAATTATAAAATAAATATGAAATTAAATTTAAATTATTAAAATATAACAATTAAATAAAAAATAAGTTGATCTCGAGCTTGAAAACTTTTTAACAAGCCAAGTTCGATCTTTATAAGTTAAGCTTGAAACAAGCAACTCGTTTGGACCCTATAAATTCGTAACCTGATTAAAAAAAAAATAATATGAATAATCTTAATAGACTAAGCATAAAACTTGATTAATATTTTATAAAGTTATCTTTAAGTTAACTTACCTCTCTTGCCCCAGGGATTTCATAAATGGACCTCGGGCTATCGTCAGTTATGTAAACAGAATACGCAGAGTCGTAAACAATAATCGATCCATTCGTCCTAGCGAATTCAACGAGTTGTGTCAACTGTTCACGAGAAGCTGCATGACCAGTTGGATTATTTGGAGAGCAGAAGAATATAACATCAGTTCTTGATGTGGTTGACAAGTCAGGAAAGAAGTTATTTTGAGGCCCACATGTCATGTACTCGATGTTTTTATATTTTAATGTTTCGTCTAGAAAGTCTCCTGCTTGCCCAATTATAACACTAGAATCCATATAAGCCTGTAAGTTCAAAACATAGATATTGTTATACATCCATGAATCATAAAGAATGAATAAAATTCCCAAGAGAATATATACATTGAGCGGTTAGTTATTACGTTATGCCATTCTGATTCTATGATTTTGCTATGTTTGTTGCTAAAACATTTGTTTTCGTTTCAAAAAACTAGTTTATATAATTTAATTCGTTAGACTCAGGGGCATTTTGTTCTGTCTCGTCTAGGGCATTAAAATCCGTAGGACCAGCCCCGGTAAAGTTGGCAATTTCAACGCTTTAGTTATGAAAGGATTGATTCAGATCATGTAATATGATAACGATGTCAAACAAGTGAAAATAATATAGTAAACATGTCAAATAGGTCATATGGGTGAAACGTTGCTATTTCTTTTTTTCTTTTTTTTTTTTGTTTTAAATCTATAAACCCTCCCAAAATCGTTTTATTACCGAAATCAGACCATTACTAAAATAATCTTTTGTAATCATATTTGACACCAATTGTTTCAAAGATTTGGATAAGAGCATTCACAGTGGATTTCTTATCTTTATCCATATAATTACATTAAAAATCACTATATTTTTTTCTCTTCTTTTCATTTAAATAATACTTTTTATACCCTAATCATTATTTGTTTCTTTCTCCTACACTCACAATCACTTTTAAAAATATTAAAAAAAATTATAAGGATTGAACAGTGATTATTCAAATATACCAATCCACAATAACATTTTCTCTTTCCTTCACTAACAACCACTCAAAACCATTCCATATAATATACCAAACACACTCACATAATTTTAGCAATTCCACTGTGAATGCTCTAAAACGTGTAACCCACAAACTGAAATAAAACATAAATGTTTTGACTGGTTACCCAACACGTTATCATCTTGTCACATCCCCTTAAGGGATTAGCATTGCTTTATCTTGTGAAACTAGAAGTTTATTTATAATAAAAGTGATTTCAACCATATAAGTTAAACAACACAAATGAAAGTTAAAACAGCTCAGTTCAAAACTTCCTCAAATCTAACTGCATATGCCTCTAATATTCATAGATCAGAGGCCAAAACATACATACACATATATATAGTGTGTAAAAACAAAGAGAAAATCATAACAATACCGGAAAATTTGGATCTTGTACAGCGACTGAAACATTCGATCCCAGTAGCAACTGCAGTAAAAAAAAATAATAGAAAAGGTGTCACTTTATAGATCATTTTAATAACAATGTCTACTAAAACAAAAATTTTCCATGAAAAAAATAAAAAAAAAATAACCTGAAGGCGAGATATATCACACTGTGCCCCATCTGATACAAATACTTCTGCATCTTTTACACCTAAATCTTTATAAAATGATTCTGCAATTGCCTTCCTTAAATCCTGTGAATATAGCATGCTTGTTAAAATTCAATCTAAAAGTAACTATCAATTATATCATTTTTATCAAGATTTCTAGATAAAACAACCACATTTGTTCTTATCGGGATATCTAGAGTACCTTGCTCCCTTGCTCAGCGCCATAACCTTTGTATCCTTTGCGTGTTGAAAGACCACGCGCATACTTTGGTACAAACCAATCATTAAAGCATTAGTAAAGCTATTTTTAGTAGCCAGTTCTATATACCCACTGAAGATTATCACGTGGAAAACAAAATAATAATGGAGAAAAAACTAAAGAAGAACAAGTGAATCACATTACCTCAGCCATATTTGAAGTTATAATATCAGGAATGGGCTCTGTGGTATCACCAATCCCAAGCCTTATGATATTTGCATCAGGGTACTTCTTCATATGTTCAAGCTCTCTTGCTTCTATCTACAATTTCCACAAAATGGAGCGCGAGTTAAATTATAACCCATGCAACATTTTTAAATTTTGAAATTAATATCAAGATCAAGTAACCTCCGGGAACAAATAGTTGTGGCGCAACTTCTCCATGTTCACGTTACGAACAACTTTAGTGCAATGGACAGTGGCTGCACACATTGTTTTTAACATTTTCATGATTCATAAGTCATAATATGGAATTTTATTTATATAAGACATGGGATGTATGCATACCTAGACCCTCATTTGGTGTTTTCAAACTGTAAAACAATAAGAAAAATACAATGTCAAGAAAAAAAAAACAAGAATTTAGTGTTTAATGGACAAAAAGATTGAAGCTTTACCTAGCTCTAGATTGCAAAAAGATTGTGTGATTCATTGAAGTGCAAGTTGAAAAGATAGACATGCTGCTTTTAAGATTTCTTGATCTAACAACAATCCTAAGTGTTTGTGTGCTGTGTTGTTGAAGTGAGTAGTGAAAATCATCATGATTTGATGCCTTTATATACTCATCAATGGCATAATAATATGCCAAGATGATGATCCCTTAGAATTTTTGAAAATTAATATGCATAAATAAAATAAAATAGTCAATCTTGGATGTGAACGCGTGTATACCAACAATTGCACCATTTTATCATGTCTTCATCAAGTTTCAAACTCAAGGATCATCTTTTTTATATGTTTCTTTTGTTGATGTGTCCCTGTTTGACCTTATGTTTTTCCAATAATAATATTCATTGAATCCATGCAAAATTCATCCTACTACAAAAGTACCACCTTTTTTGTTCAAAGGGATCCAATACAGCAGGTCTTTTAAAACATCAGAACAAGAAACTCCACACGAACTCTATGTATGCTTATAAGTTTTTAGTTCCATCAAGAGGCGTCACCTATTTACGTATAACTTATGCATGACGCGATTTGGGTGGTTTTGTTTAACTAGACGGGCCAATTGGTCGAATAAAAACATTGCTAAAAGGGGAACAAGGCAAAGGGGTTGAATGTCCCCAAAAGTTTATTTTCAGTGCATACAACGACCTAAATTGTCACATCCAAAGGCATATTATTATTATTGGTAATAGTATTATTTTTCCACGTTTACATAGACTGCGCAACTTGTTTGACACAACGGCACGTGCTAAGAGTGAGCTATTTCAACCCTAAATCGTTTGACCCATTACCCAACGTGCCCAACTCTTTCATCTTGCCACATTACTTGTATATATCCCAATTTTCCTAACATAAAATATGAAGGCCTATCGTATCTTAATCTCTTTTCATTACATAAAAGACCTAATGTGAAATCACTAAAAACCTAAATGTGTACCACCTATACCTATCATGAAAGTTAACTTCCAATTGTAGATAACCAGTCACTAGTAAAGCACACAAAAATGGAAAAAAAAAAAAAACACTTTTTTCTATTTGGAAACTCAGTGGCAGTTGCGTCGATTTGGAGCCTGCGTGCTAAATTCCACAAGAGGAAGAAATGTTTTTTTCCTGGAAGTGAAGGCAATTTAATTATCAATTCTGTCTTTTAAGATACTAAGCAATAACCTAGAAGAGAAAATGATATTCTTCATGCTGGAAAGGCATATGCAACTTCCTTTATTCCACGGCGATATATATACACCAGCGATTTTTTCTCATAATCAAATCTAACAGCATATGAAATTCCAATCTATTTGTTGAAAAATGAAGGGTATTTTGTCCATTCAAGGCAAGAGCTATCTCTTGCAACTTACTAAACTTCTAGTAAACATCAAGATCATACATATTTCCATACTTAATTATATTTGTTCCATACTTCACATATATGGGTCAAAAGAGAGAAATAAGAAAGACCATAATATAAAGTTAGGCACCAAGAAAAGCACAAACAAGTAGTCAACATCACCAATGAAAGAAAGTTAGTGTGCAATTAGTTATTGACAACCAATTTCAATAAAATATTAAATGAAAACTTCATGGAAGAACAATTAGGACTTAGAATACTCAAGGAGGCAAGGAAAGACACTATGGCAGCATAGAAAAGTTTAACCAACTATTAGAAGTCAAATAAAAAAGTGCCTTTAACCTTGGACAAATGCATCAAATCCAAGAAATCTTGAATTATTCATGTGATGGAAATATATTTTATAGAAAAATCAATGAAATGATAAGTATTCGAGTATATCAACCAAGCAATGCTCTCCAAAACTCAATTTAATATATATGAATAAACAAATCATGTTCATTCATATTAAAATACAATATCAATCCATGCAAGCAATTCAGAGTTAAATAAACTAAAAAAGTAGTCAAAATTGGTTCAAAACATGTGCTGTGGAATTGTAGCCTGACTTTTTTTGTTCAACCGACATTGCACATAGTAAATTTCTTGAAAACTTGGAATTATAACCTAATATTACATTAACATGTTAGAATATAGGATTGAGTTCAAAATAGAAAAGACTCTTTAATCACCTACATTGCACATAGTAAATTTCTTGAATACTTGAAATATTAACTTAATATTCCATTAACATCCTTTATGAATAACTCGACTCTTAGAATATATTGCAATGAAAAATTGAAAAAGCAGTGAAATTCATGTGGGTTTCTACAATTTGATGTTAATATACTAGTACTTTATTTTATTAAGTATATTGGCAAGTATATAAAAATATTGAAATTCATGTGAAACTTCTACATTTGATATTCATGTACTTTTATTTCTTTTGAATAATAATATCATTTATTCGGGGTAGAAGATATAAACATGTGTCCATTGTAGTACGAAGTGTACTCCTTCATTACAAGATTACTGATAACTACTCCAAAATTATGAAAAAAGATTATTAAAAAATAAAAAATAGCAAGCAAATTGTCCCAAAATATAAGATGGGAGACCCAAGTAAGATCTGATGTCATGGATGACAATCTAACCTAGAACTTAAAAGAACTTGTAAGACCCAACACTAATTACTTAATTATATATAACATTGTCAAAATGATAAAAATGCAAACAATAAAATACAAAAACCACTAATAGCATTTAGAGTAGAGTTTTTTTTATCTGTATCCTTAAAATTTAATCAAAAATCATCATCTCTTATAGTTATATCTTATTTTTTTAAAACCTATCACATTTCATCTCTTATCCTTATTTTTATATATATTTTTTATTATTTCTTTCTCTTGCATTCCATCATCTCTTATTACATTTTAATCTTGAAATTGATTTCTAATAAATTTTTATGAAATTTTGACAATCAATTTACGGGTGTTTACTACTGTGAGCGAAAACAGTATTCTCAATTAAACATAAGATTCATTTCAAATATACAAATGCAAAATGTTAGGATGCTAATGTCATATTAGAACAAATACATAGACATATATAAGCACATAAAGTTATTGCTAATTACATACTGATAGGATGCTAAAGTTAATCACATTCATGGGATTTGCTTCAAAGTTTCAATTATATGGAGTATTAGTGAATCTTTAAAAAAGATTTATTATAGCAAGAAATAAACTTTTAAAGGTAAGGTATAAGTATAAGCATGCTAATGTAGAGTGAAAAAGAATGCCTTTTATGCTTTTTTTTCTTAAAGATTAAAGATAAGAAATGATATAAAGAAACTATTGTGAATGCACTAAGAGTTGAAGTTGAAGTTGAAGTAAAAGTTTAAATTAAAAACTGGTTCGATCGACCTACCTTCGGGACAGAAAAATACATAAAATTAAGTCAAGATAATTAATCTTGACAAATACCAACCAAGAAGCATCTACCAAGTTTCATTGAAAATGTGTTCTTTAGTACCACATAACAATCCAATTCCTACTCTCAGTTGGACATTAAGACCTACTTAATAAGAAATATATCCAGTGATAATTCAACCCCACATTCAAATACAAGAGTCAGTTAAAGAAAATTTGATCCCATATTCACATATATGAGTCAAACCAAACCCATAACTAAATAAATACCAAAATATTTAAAGTTATAGATCAATAGAGCTTTTGATAATAGCGACATTGACGATCGGATGAAAGGTCAGTCATTGCACAATAAAAAAAACTGAAGCTACTTTTGGTTAGTTTATGTTATTGATACAAAGGACAGTTTGTTTGGTGAGCTAAATTGAGTCAAAGAAAATTTAAATTTCATAATCTGTCGTAAGACCAATGAATCAAAACCCTAACAACCCATTAAAATATTATTAGTTAACTTCAAACTCCCTGCATTAAATTAAGAATTTGACAATTAAAGATGTTCTTTGGTCAATGCATGCCACAAGTTCAATTCAACTAGTGATACTAAATTTATAATTGTCTGCCAAGTTTAGCATGGAAAATCTTAGAGAAACATGAAATTTTAGGGCGTTTGATTTACGAAATTCGTTGAATTGGAAATAATTTTGGAATTGGAAATGAAAAAACCTTTTTCATGCAGGAGAAGTTATGATTGGGGATGATTTGGGATGAATGGGAATTATTCGGGAGACTTCAAAACACCAATGATCTGCTTGAATTCATCGTTTTCATGCAGGAGAAGTTATAATTCGAAAACCCTTTTTAGATATTTATATATATATATTCAAAATTACTCAAAATTCCATGTTGAAGCTGCCACCGGCGTATAATACGCCCAACCGGCATATGATACGCCGCCTCATACACTCATCTTCTGATTTTTTTTTCAAATACACCCATACATACGGCGGTTGATACGGAGGCGACACATGATACCCCCACCCCGCCATATCATACGACGGTTCGCTGATTCTTTTCCCTCCATATTCATATCTTTTGATATTTACACTTCTAGTCCCTAAACTTCTTCTTTTTGTTTCCTTTGACTCTCAAATATGTTTCTTTTAGCTTGGAACACCTGTAAAACATAACATAAATTAAGTAAACATGTGCCATAACAATAAGCATATAAAATCACGTATTTAAACATCATAAACACCAAATTATCGTTACGTGATCAACATATACGGAACAAACACGAAATCACTCTTTTGGGGATCTTTTATATGTATTGAAATATACACAACTCAATTCAATAAAAAATAACAAACTAATCGAAATATCTCGTATATATAGCTTTTTGAAAGACAGAAACCCCTCCTCTCTTTTGATGGAACTGAGAGTTTACATTCAGATACATCATATCTTGTAATTTTTTGATGTTTCTTTTTGTGCTCCATAATAACCAAAAGTTTGGATCTCTTATGTGACAACCCTAGTATCCAATCATTTTGAAAATTCAGATATTATGATAAAGCTATTTAATTTACATAAATTTTCGTACGACTTCAAGGAATCGAAGCACATGAGTATATTATATATTTATATAATAGATGGAAGTTAGCTACAGTGTAATTTTTTAAACTTTTATTTTGACCACATAACTTAATTTTTTAACCATTCACTCCTTCAAAACCCTCTAATACACAAGTGAACTTTTCATATCGCTTAATTATATCCTTTGATGATAGAAATAGTTAACATTAAATAAATTTATTGCTCCCATATTTTTTATTATAACTAGTTATATTACCCGTCACGCGTTGCGGCGACTTCATACGCGGTGTGATTAAATATAGACCATAATCGACTCGACTCAACTCGAAATCGATAAACTGAAATGAATTAAAACGATGCTTAATGAACTTCGCTTGTGGTTTCTGGTAGAATTGGAACTTCCATTTAGAATCAAACATCAAAGTCTTCTTTGTATACTTGAGGTCAAAATGCAAATTTTCCAAACGACAACACATTTCATCCAACCTTTATACGTCTTGAAAAAAAGGTATATTAAAAATGCTGCAACAGTTTAATATTACACAGCCATCTAAGTTTTTTTCTTTTAATACAATGGTCTATCCTTAGAGATGTAAAAAATACCAACCTAAATTACAATTAGAGCTATTGTGACTCGTTGACTTCACCTTTATTTATAACACCTAATAATAGTTGAAACAAAGCACCCTTCAAAAGACAACCTAGTCGCAGAGATGTAGTTATTAAAACCACATAAACACATATCAAAGTTAGATTAGTGACAATCAAAATTTTAAAATGACACAACAAAAAACAATAATCTACTTAGCAGTGTAAATAACATAAGATAATCATGTGAATAGGAAATTTTAATCTGTAACGAATAAAAAAGGAAACCTAAAAATCAATTTAAATGACTATAAAAAATGCAGACCAATAGAGCAGAAATCACATCCACAAACCTATGATAACATGGACCACGAGTTATATTATAAAATGAAATGTATCATATGCTAGTCTATGAATCCTAATATTTTTAGACTATTCTCTTCAAAACTTGATAAGCAAAAACAAAACTGTGCACATCAAATGAAACCTTGTCTCTTTGGTACTATAAACATACAATTTTATAATAAAATGAAGTAATTTAAATAATAAATTCAAGTTAAAGCAAAAAGAGAGGTTGAAGGAAAAATGCTTTTATCATTTTCTCTCGCACAATGAGAAATATGGTTGTAGATGAATATAGCAGTATCTTCACCTCTGGCCGTGATTTCCACCGGGTTCACAAAATTCACCGCTAGCTTCACCAGCTCCGTCGCAGCACATTCTAGCGTATGCCTATTTTACGTCGCAGGTAACATCTTCTATTCCTCCGTCACAATTCGGTAGGAAATAGCTTATCGGATGGTCACCGTCGTTGACGGCTGGTCCACCATGAAACCCCCCTCAACCGTGACATCCTCCTCAATGTCGTCGCTATGCAGCTCAAAAAGAAGGAAGCTCCGGCAAAGTATCTCCCATTCAAGAATTCCCTTTTTAGATCATCTCTAAATCTTCTCTCTTTATTTGTTTGTCTTTCAAAGATAGAGATACGTGGCAGAAAGCAAGATACGTGGCAGAAAATGGTTTAATAACACCTGCCAAGCAGGTGTATGTCTGGCTCTAGATACGTGACAGAAAGCAAGATACGTGGTAGAAAACAGTTTAATACCACCTAGCAAATAGGTGCAAGTCTGGCTCTTGTTACTGTTCATTTTCATCGTTTATTAACATATGGGGGGGGGGGGATGCCAACTCAATAAAGTTGTGTGATAAAACCACAAAAACAAAAACCTAACTATTCATGAATTTGCTTTTTTCATATTATACAATTAGTCTTAAAAATATATTTTATGTTATTCTTATAACTTTTTAAATATTATATTTTTATAAGTTTCAAATATCTCATTGTAGTATGTTTAAATTTATTTATATTATTTCTAAATAATTTCGAATACAATATTACAAATGCTAATTTTATATATGTTTTAATATAAATTTTATTAAGATCAAACAAGTCAATATAATATATTTTAAATTTATTCCATCCACGTTTTCATTTATTATATATCTATATAATAGATGGAAGTTAGCTACAATATAATTTTATAAACTTTTATTTTGATCACATAACTTAATTTTTTAACCATTCATTCTTTCAAAACCCTCTTATAAACAAGTGAACTTTTCATATCACTTAATTATAACCTTTGATGATAGAAATAGTTAACACTAAATATATTTATTGCTCCCATATTTATATTATTAGTCTTAAAAATATATTTTATGTTATTGTTATAACTTTTTAAATATTATATTTTTATAAGTTTCAAATATCTCATTGTAGTGTGTTTAAATTTATTTATATTATTTTTAAATAATTTCGAATACAACATTGCAAATGTTATTTTTATCTATGTTTTAATATAAATTTTATTAAGATGGAACAAGTCAAAATAATATATTTTAAATTTATTTCATCCACGTTTCCATTTATATATTATTAAAAATTAGTTCGTCCCTGACACGTAGCGCATTTGTAACACACTAGTTGGGTTATAAATAGATGGACTTAAAAGTGCAGCTCAATGTTTAATTAAACTAAAGGTGTACAAACCGTTTTTTTTTTCTTCAAACCGATTTGGGTTTTAAACCGAACTGGTTTTTTTGTCATGTGATCAAACTGGCTTTTTTTTTTTCAAACTGGATCAGGTTAAAAACAGGTTTGACCCACTGAATACTCGAACCTATCAAATCGATTTGGACCGCTTTTGAAACCAGTTTTTTTTAAACTGGTTTTTTTTTTACCGGTTTAACCGGTTTTGGGCGTGGGGCTACCAAACCGGTATACAAACAGGCGGTTCGGATGGGCCTGGGAACCGGTTTAGCTCAAACTGGTTTTCTTCAAACAAGTCCGGGTTTTTTTACCCTTTTTTTTTTCGAACCGGTTTTTCTCCACAGCTCTAAATTAAACATACTAGGCCCAATAAAAGTTGGTCCAACCTAAATAAACAAGCCTCTAAGGCCTGATACATAAATTCAATCCAAACATAACTATATAACTTTGGTCAACGGATCGTGCCACGCCACTTGTGATGAACATGAAGTAAAAGTAAAGACTAAACATGTACGATATATTGCTAACGTATTTAACAAGCTTATATAACTAGTTATTACCGATAATACACTATAATATGTATATTGTCAGGGCTAGTTTGATAAATGCAAGTTAATAGTAGTAAAACATACGGGTTGAATACTCTGTACTCAATCTTTCGATGAGCCTAAAATTTAAAATTATATTATATTTTACTACTATAATAAAAATGTAAACAAAGAGTACACATGACATTACAATATTTATTCTTATCATGTTTTTCCCGTTTATCTCTACTATTAAATAATCATATTAATTACTAATATTATTTAATTATTTTTTATATTAAAATAATTTTTAATGAATTAAGAAAATTATTTTTTTATTAATGTTATTTATAAAGAAATAAATATTTATAAAACAAAAATTTTTTTTAAAACATCAAACTTTTTCAAAAATACGAAATATTTAAAAATGGTGTTTTCTAATAAGAAAAAAATTTATAAAATAATTAAAATTAGGAGTTATAATAAAAAAAGTTTTTATGAATGACATTTTTTAAAATGTTTTTTTAAAACAAAATATTTTATTCTATTTATAATAAGGAATATTTCAAATATATCTTATATTAACATATCATTTTATTATTAATAAATTTTAATTCTATTTATTAATTTATTTATTCAATTCGTGTAATACACAGATCTAATAAAACTAGTATATGTATATATTTTTTAAAACACACTTTATAAAATTTACTCGTTGCACATTTTAAATTAACCCCTTTAATTAAAATATGATTTAGACTAAACCATTTAACTCATTTAATTAGGACATCACACACAAACAATTTAAAACTCATTATAGTTTCTTTAATTTGGGGCACAAACAATACAAAGCTCATTATAGTTTCTTTAATTTGGGGTCCATTTTTCAAGCTTTTGCCGAGCACTTATGTCCTCGGCACCGGCCCTGTATTCTGTCTATAAAAATACTAATTGTAGTTTATAACTAATTGGAGAGTTACCGGACAATTGCAAGCAAAATGGACTCCCTATGTGATGTTTTAAACTCTTATTTTACTTTTTAGCTTAAAGATTTCTACATTTTGTACCACATTGGCCCACTCATAATTTTTCTTTTTCCCCTTCTTATAGTTTTAAAATTTTAATTTCTTATAAAATTTTAAATGTATCGTTACGGTAAACTTAATTTATCTACGTTCGGGGTAAATTTAACTCAAAACTGAGCCATGCGTCATTATGTATAAATAATCTCCTTTAAGGTTTTGATTTTTTCATCATTTTTTTTTTGTTTTATTTGGGATGTGCTTAGGATTTTTTTAATGGTTTGAATTTTGGTATATAAGTTAGAATACTATCAACGACTTCGTCATAACACTGATTTGCGACAGTGTCTACGTTCACGTTCTGTTTTTATTATAGAAAGTTGTGTATATTATCAGTGGCCTTTAACGTGCGGGTTCTTGTTGATGTAAAATTCTTCTTTTTTTTTTTACGGGTTTATGATCCCGTTGCAACACAGGGTCCTAATACTAGTATTATTTTAGAATGCTAAAATAAATCTTTCATTTGTTTTACTTTTTATCGTATTGGATATACCCGATTATAACAATCCAAGAAAATGAAGTTTTCATGGGCGAACATCACTCTTTCAAAGTCTATTTCAATTCTAACATTAGTTCATAACTTTTCCGAATAGATGAATTGGTCGTTTCAAGTACTGTGATGAGATTTAGTCAACAATTGAGCGCTAATCGACTTTTCTTCACTGCATGTGCTACAATGGAGGGTAAAGAAGAAGAATGATTTGAGATGGAAATCATAAATGAGGCAACTAACAAGTAGGGATGTGCAGTGAAATGAGGTACCATAGATGCTTCTTGTAATGGAATGACTATTACACCCTCATGCGGATAACACATGAGACGACATCTTCAAAATAGACGACCAACCAAGATATGAAACATGGGTGCTACATTTTTTTTAAAGAGTTGGGACCAAATTTATAATTTTTCAAAGTTTAAGTCTAATCCACACTTCACACGAACTAATTGTATAATTAACTCTATATATAATAACTACTACAACTAGAATGTTTATAATCTTAAGTGTCTAGTTATCAGCCAACGTGGGACTAGTCCACTTAATAGAGGTTTTGAGTTACTAGTATTACTATGTGTCGTGACTCTTTATTCGATTGTGGTAGCAACAAGTAAAGTCGAATAGATTTCTTACCCCTTAAGTTTCTAAATGATTCATCAAGATTGGGATGCTGGTTCTGTTTCTTCCAAAAAGAAAGGCATCCAACAGATTTACTCCATTGTACACATTCTTTCTTACATTTTATGTCAAAACTAATCAAATTAGACCATTTCTTGTCAAAAAACAAAACAATTTATTCATGATACAATTACAGTCTACAACATTCAGATCTTTATCTCATAAACAACACTAATAGAACAGAATCACCAAAGTTAGGCTCGGCTCACAATCGCTATGATTCACGCCCTTAGAAGACTCACCCCGAAGCAGATATTGACCAACACCAGCCCCAAGAGTGCAAGATTGTTGAATCCACTGCAAACAATAACATACATAACAATCACTTCCAATAAACATGTAATCACAACACAAATCCAAACCAAAAGTTGATCACAAAGATGATTTCTTGTATATATCTTCCCTATTCCCATCATCAACATCAACAATTACTGTTAGTCAATACTCAATATGCATATATTTGACCACACAAGACCACCATTTTCAAAACAAAGTGGTCAATTTCCCATAACCTATCTCCAAAGTCAACCTAAATCATATAATCATCAAAAATTCAACTCAAATCAAACAAACAAATTACGCGATTCTAGATTCATACATTACTGATTAAACATCTAACACCACTGTGTTTGCACACAGTAAACTTTAGCACCTCGTTGTAAACCGCAGTTTACAAAACAACTGATTAAACTGCAGTTTACAGGTCAAGTGGTGTATGTAATCTAGGACCCAAATCGCTTAAAACATCATCAAATTGTTAAAAAAGTTGAATTGAAATACCCAATGGGAAGACGAGCCTTGGGGTCACCGGATGAATAACCGGTGAAATAGAAAAACCGGGAGACGGTGTAACCCAACCCCAGACCGGCACAAATAACCGGGTTTTTAAGCCCACCGACCACCATCAACACCAAGAACATCGGCAAATTCTCAAGCGAATTCTGATGGCCCCTCTGCAAAACAATCAAACAAAATCAAGATCCCCAAAACCCATCATCATCCAACCAAATTAACCACCAATTCAGCAATCAATCGAGGTAACCTGAATGCAATTGAAGATCTTGTAATCCTTGGTATCGGCTTCGGTAGCGTACAGAATCGGGTAAAACACCTTGTACCTTCATCAAAGATTAAACAACATTGTTAGATTTGAAGTTTAGGGGGTAATAATCGATCGAATCGGTGAGTTTGCGTGGGAAAATGTTGGGATGTTACTTCTTTCTTGCTTTGCCGACTTGAATCTGCATATAGAGGTTGAGGAAGTAGTATGCGACGAGGGTGAGGATGATGTAGCCGTAGTCTTTGGGCAAAAGTTCGATTATTCCGACGGCCATTGTTGAGATCTATCTGAAACCGATTGAGTGGATGAATGGAGGATGAAGATTCTAGTGATGAACGGCAATTTTATGTAGGATTGTTTTAGTTTGATGGATTTCGATATTTACCTTTTAGTTTAGAGCTACACAGGTTTAGCCCTTGGACAAGCGTCAGCGCCTCCACAGACAGACGTGGACGTCTTGTACAACAGGATCAGTCGTAAAGAGGCACGTGCATATGAAAGTTAATAAATGTATTACATGAAAGTTATTTGAATAGTATTCTTGTTTATGCTTGCAAGTTTGACAAAACTTGTAATTAAATGAGCTGCGATAAAAACTCGATGGCTTGATTCAAGATTTTAGGGATTCGATCTAAATTGGCTTACAACTTGCTTGACATGTTTATATCCTTGGGATGATGTAAAAATCTAAATAAAATCTAATTATATTTTGAAAACATAAATTTAGCAATGAAACTCATATTCGTCTACAATTTCAAAAACATGTGCGATTGTGAGGTTTTTCATGTAGGGACGACAAAACAAACGTGAGCCTTAACAAGAAACTCAAAACCTGAAACATTAGGTAAGTGAAAGAGGTATTTGAGTATATGACATGAGGATTATGGTAAAGAATCAAAATTCTCTAGAGGATTTTCTTTTGGTTTAATTGTTGAAATTTATGCAGTTTGAATTGATTTCAAGCTCTTACCTTTTGACTTTAGTAAGTTTTACCATTACACTATATTTTTGTTAGTGAAGGGGTAACACTCCAAAAATATATAGAGCAAGTCTAATTAGGGTTATCATACATTCACATTGATCTAATTAGATATAAATAGATTGTTACATCACTTTAATAATAAGCAATATAAATAGGAGAAGGTGACATCACAAAAAGACTAATGAATCTCTACTCTAAGACTTATCATTTCATATAGTAGACTTATTTTCACGCTAGATTTAGGTATTAGAAAAACCCATTTTTGCGGCGAGTCTTCCGGATTTATTTTACAGCGAGGCTTCCCGATTTATTTTGCAGCATTGAGTTTCACTTCTTGCCATCATCCTCGATAATTCCTAGCCGGGAAGGAGAATTATCATGTTTGCTTTGATCATTTGGTTCGATACCATTGTTCAGTTTTTAGAAACTAACCAAAATTAAACCATGAACATCAATTTTCGGATGATATAGCCAAATCAAATCATTGTTGTTGATTCAAATTGATATTTTCGGTAGCTATTTCCGTTTTTCGACTCATTCATTGTTAAGATGGTAGAATATAAAGTAAAAACTAAACACACATTTTATTATACACGAGAAGAATAATAACATGTCTACCATTTTAAAAACTTCTGTTATTGTGATTCTAAAAATAGGAGGACTTGAAATGCAATATACATAAACTGAAGGGGTTAATAAGGGTTGTTTATGGTGTGGTCGGGTGGCGTTACGCACGTTTGGGGGTGAACTCAAGTTGACCTTTTTCAATTTTTACACCAACTTCGGAGCATTATCATTAACATTCATATAAAATTATTTGTGTTATATTAAATAGTAATAATAATATTAAATAATCAGTGTTTCAATTATTTACTGAAACTACTTTCCACGACTCGGTCATATGATTTGGAATCAGTCAACTTTAGTCTAACTTAGAGCTAGACGATCCGACTCGAAACTAATCAGCCAATTCAGTTCAATTTTGATCTAGGCGGTCTAACTCATTTTTTTTGTTGTTTTCTTATCGATTTCTCAGTATTTTTCATCCGTTTTTATTGGCTTTTTTGTTGTTTTCATGAACATATATTAGGACACTATTAAATAATTATTATATATATAATATTATAAAATGAATATTAATTTTTAAATGTTTTAGAAATTGTATATATATTTTTTAGATTTGTATTGATATTCCTATATTTTGTTATAAATATAATTGAACTTGTTATATTTGATATATGTCTAATTTCTCAAAAATCAAACCTCGCTTTTCGGAGCTGCTCCCAGCTCACACTATGGTGGAGCCACGAAGTGATTCAAATCTCTTTTCCATAGGCGTTAACTCTTACTTAAACAGCTTCGCTTCCTTTCATTTTTTTTTATAATTTATCATATTTGAGTGCTTCATAAGTTATAAGTACTCCATATGTAGACCAAGTACTCACGACTTCTTAGTCTACCGAACTGGCAACGGCTAATGACCTTTACAACATTGTGAATAATAATAATAATATTTTCATCATTTAAAAAATGACAATTGTTATTGTACTTTTACTTTGATAGTTTTATTAGAAAACGATAGAACTTTATTGAGCTTCGGTTTTAATGTTTTTACAAAACTATTTTAACTATTCCAACCGTTTTAAATTTAAAATTTTTCAAAATTATTAAGCACATATGATGATATTTTTTATTATTAAAATTAATTTTATTATTTACTTATGATGACCAGAAAACACACAAGCTCTATTCTACGCATGTTTTAGAATCGACACCTATACATTCTAGATTTAAAACTACAAACTTTTGGTTTTTGAGTACACAACTTTATCATTTTAACGTCTCTTGAAGTACTCACAATATGATAGAAAAACGCTTATATATCAGTGTTTAAAAGTTAATTGCATATACAATTAAATTATTGTATATTTACACGTACCATAAAATTTTAAAATAAATAAGAACAAGTAATACACATTTCCAATATAAATAAGAAAATAATAATACACAAGGATGTAATAAAATCTAATTTTTTTTATACACGTCACTGACTATAACAAGCATATAACTACCTTGTGTTAAGAATACCAATTATCATAATAATTATGTAGTTATAATAATTGGTTTTTGCATTTATTAGTAAAAGCTAAGATCGTTAGTTAATCGTAACATGTCTACAAAATAAATTTTTTCAAGATCAATTGAAAAATAAACTACAACTAGCAAAAAGCCCCCGCGCGATGCGGCGGGCTTTTTTGCTTTATTAATAACTGCATCCTAGGGAGCACTGTGCTTAAGGTGATGTTTTACGTCGGTTAATAGCTGCGAAACATTGTAGCATACCTCTGCCTATAAAACTTAATTGCTTCAACTTTATCATAATAAAAGAATTCAAAATAAAAAATAAAAAAAAACAAAAACAAAAGCAACAAAAAAAAAAAGGAAAATAGAAAAAAAAAACATCTCACCACCTCCACCCTTTAATTCACACACTTTCTCCCACTCACCTTTTCATTTACCTCCATGGAAACCACCCCTCTCACCACCACCACCCATGACCCACCTACCACCGCCACAGCCACCGCCACGATGGTCCATAAGAGCGACATGGAGGGCCCATCCCCGCGGCCCAGCATCCACCAAACCCACCCCCACGATACCCCTCTCTTCCACTCCACCGTGGCCCAAACCTCCCTCAGGCGCTTCAACTACTCGGTCCTCCTCTTCCGCCTCTCCTCTTTCTGCCTCTCCCTCTCCGGCGCCATCTTCATCCTCACCACCAACGTCGCCTCCGCCCGAAAACACAGGGTCACTCGATGCAGATAACTCCGGTGGCCCCCACTGGTACCGCTTCGGGGCTTTCCGGTAATCATATTAACTCACGCACCCACCCAATAGATTTTGTCATAAGGGTTGTGAATTAATTGGTGAATATTGTGAGTTTTGTAGCTTCGTTTTTGCAGCTAATGCGAATAAGAGATGCAGCAACAATAAGGGAGAAGAAAGAGATAGTGAAACTCAGAATCCACTCACCTACATTATCAACGCCCAAGAGTAATGCGAATCTACTGAGAAAGCTGAGTGAAATATGTGATTTTGAAGCTCAAAGAAGGAAGAAGGAGGTGGAAGAAAGTCTGCCCTTATGTTTTGTAGGAGGAAGAAGGCGGTGGAGCCTTCATGCTTTAGAAGGTTGTACATGAGGCTTCAAGTGTGTGCTGTTTGGGTTTTAAAGTATATACAATATCATATCATACTTTTTAGAGTAAATTGTATGGATGGTCCATGTGGTTATGTTGAAATTTTGGATTTAGTCCTTAAAGTTTAAAATCTTTGAATATAGTCCCTAAGATTTCTTTATTTTTCATATATGGTCCCTAGGTCTGTTAGTTAACCGTTAGTGATATTAAATATTATAAAAATTAGCATTTTACTCGTATTAGCCATCTACTTAATTTACCTTTTAAAATATTGTATTATTTTTATTTAAAAAAATTTAATATTTTTATTTTCAAAATTTTTTATTTTTATATTATTTTTATAATTTCACTATTAATAAGATTATTATTTAATAATATAAGTTTTAAATACACAAATAAAAAACTTGTTAGTTTAGATTTACTTTTTCTAACTTTTATTTATGGTATAGAGCATTATTGCTCTTTAAGGAACGAATCTTTCTGCTTTACCAATTCAATTTATTTTTCTTTTTCACTTATCAAACACTAATCTTAAAACTTTAAAAATCAAAACAACTAATGCAACAATGATCAATAAAGAAACAAACAGTGTCCTAAATTAAGAAAAGAGTAAGTTACTATTTTAGCCCCCAAGGTTTAGTTAAATATACATTTTAGTCTAAAAGTTTAAAAATAATTTTTTAAACCAATAGTTTCACTTTTGTAACAATATTTATCCAGTCCGTTAATATCGTAAGTGTTGATTTGTTAAAACAATGTAAAAGGACAATAGTGTCCTTGGAGCATAAGATTATATTTTTCAAATAAACATCCCTTCGCCCATCATCATCCACCATCATCGTTATCCATCATCATCAACAACAACAACAGCAATAACAACAGCACCACCACCACCACCACCACCACCACCTTAAACTACAACATAATTGGTGAAACCTAAAATTGCCTAATTGGATATGATGGCACGAACACAATCGACAGGGGTTACCAAACCCTAAAAATGTAATTTACACAATCAACCATCATCATCCATCATCATTGTGGGGGTTTCACCACCCATCATTTCAAGGTGTAATGGGGATGACGAGAACACAATCAAAACTTTAAATCGAAGCTATACCTAGACTAAACCCTCAAATTAAAACTAAAAAATCTTACTTACAAAAAAACGCCAATTAGAAACTTTAAATTAAAGTGAGGCTATTGATGGGGTGTTTGTTGATGATGGTAGATTGGCAGTGTTGTAACTTGTAATGTTGAGTGATTCACAGGAAATGGTGGTGAGTGATTACAGAACGAGAGAATATGAGAGGGGAGAGGGGGAAGAGAGAGAGAGAGAGAAAAAGAGATAGAGATAAAGGGATGGTGGTTACTAAGACATCGGTGGCTTCATGCAGTTGTGGGGGGGTGCTTTTATCTGAGAGTGATTTAGGTAAGGAAAATACAAATGCTAAACATATATATATATATATATATATATATATATATAAAGAGAGAGAGAGAGAGAGAGAAATAGGGTGGAGTTGAGTATGATATATTTGTTATGTTATCAAAAGCACTAGAGTCTTTTTATATTAACTTCATAAAATAAGATTTAATGATGTTAACAAACTGTTTGAAAATGGTTACAAAAATAAAACTATTGAACTAAATAGCTATTTTTAAAATTTTGAATTAAAATGATTATTTTGAGCAAACCTCACTGACTAAAACATTTTTTTTACTCTTAAAATAAGTTAAACGAACAGCAGAATAAGAATCAAAAGAAAAAAATGCACAAGAAGTATGAGACTCGTCAAAAAAAAAAAAAGAACAAAGTAGATTACAAAAATAAAATTATTGGACCAAAAAATTATTTTTAAACTTTTTAACTAAAATGATTATTTTAATCAAACATCACCGACTAAAACAATTTTTTACTTTTAAAATAATTTAAACACACAACAAAATAAGAATTAAAAAAAATGCACAAGAAGTATCAAAGTAGTCAAATAAGGAACAAAGTAGATTGCAAAAATGAAACTATTGGACTAAAAAATTTATTTTAAAATTTTGAACTAAAATAATTATTTTGATCAAACCTCACTGACTAAAACAATATTTTACTTTTAAAATAATTTAAACGCACAACTTTACAAAAATTAGAAGAAAAGATTTTACCAAAAGTATGAGACTCGTCAAAGAAAATGAAGAAAATAGATCAAGACAAGAACAATTTCCTTACCTATCTATATTAATAAAAAAAGTTTTTTTTATGCCACTTGTCATAATTTTAGATCTACTAAATTTTATTTTACCGCTTCTCTCATAATAAATATCACATTAAATACAAATGATATTATTTAATTCTTTTCATATTGAAACTATTTTTTATTAAATTAAAAAAAATAGATCTTTCTACAAATGCAATTTACAAAGAAATAATTTATTTATAAAATAAGAATTTTTTTAAAAAAAAATATCAAATTTTTTAAAAAACACAATATATTTAAAACCTATGGCTTTTAAAAATAAAATTCCTATGAAATGAAAATAATTAAATTTCAAAGTTATAATAAAGAAATTATTAAAAATGACACTTTTTTTAAAATCGGTTTGTTTTGAAACAATTTGTTTAAAAACCAACTCTTTAAAAAAAAATTAAACAAAAGTTTAAAAAATGTATCGTCATTTTATCAGTCGTACGTAATGTCAATCATATATTATATCAAAAGATCGTTTTATAATTTCTTAATTTATATTAATAACTATTTAATATTTTATTTATTCAACCCGTGTAATACATGGGATACTAACCTAGTATATGAATAAAGGAATGTTATAAGTAGTGATCTTTGGTGGAGTCTGGCACCTCTCATGAGGTTTCCTGCTTATCTCCCCACTCTTGCATCTGCATGTTTGTTTAGGGGCTTTCGATTCTAAAGGGCCTACAGAGAGAGTTTGGGGTTTGGTGTCACTGTTGTTACCAAGGGTGCCTGATGGCGGGATGAGCGACTGTCTTGGGCCACGTATGGTTACACGGATGGTTCGCGTGTTGCCAGTAGAAGCCGTCGGCCAGATTCTCCCACGGCTACGCTTGAACGAAAGGATGTGGGTGTACTCCATGCTCTTGTCAGCCTTCGTTACCGTCAACGTCATGTAATGGTGGCACGACCCCCGATCTAGGGCTGTTTAGGGATGGAGAGTGGGATAATGTGTAACCCGGAGACTCCGAAGACGATATTCTCCCATGGTGGTGTTAGACCCGACGTTAATCTCTCATATGTATGTTCCTGTTTTCGATGATGGTGAAAAATACTAAGGGGCTGTTTGATATATCTTACCCGATCAGAAGGTGGTGACCGGGTAAGAGGTTGTTCGAAAACTGACCGGGTAAGTGGAAAAATAGGCATGGGTCAGTGGTGTCGGACCGGGTCAGACGCGAAAGAGTGCAAATCAAATACGCTGACCGACCAAAATGTCTGACCGGGTCAGTGGGTCAGACATTTTGACCGGGTCAGAAGTAAATCAAACAGCCCCTGATTTTTTTTTTTATTATTTTTGCCCTCTGTTCATGATATGTGTTCTTGAACTCCACCATTGATGCCCATTTTGGTTGTTCGATGTTAGTGACGAGGTGATGGTTGTATGTCGAGCTCCAACTATTGCTCTTCAGGCAACCGACATTTGAACGGCTGTTTGGGTTTATACTCTTATCTGCTTTTTTCTTTGGTAGGTGTTATTAACTGGTGCATTTGTTTTGATTTTTGTTCAATATTCTTCCTGTTGGGCTGATGTTTATCAAAGGTTTTTTAAACTTATCTTATTTTCCTTTGTTACTAATGAGCCATGGCTCCTATGGAATTGAATCTGTGCATTTCGAAATAGTGCTTGTGCTGGTTTGCTGTTAGAAAAATCATTATGATGTTAAGGTTAGAAATACCACGATGTTGATGATGACGAGCCTTTGCTTGTCTAAGACTATGACCCTGTGTTCATTTGTTATCTAATTTGTCATAAATATAGTTGAGATTGAGTCTGCATTGTCTAGAACTAATGCTATCGTTGGCTTGTTGCTAGAAAAATTGTTATTATGTCCATTTTGGAAATACCACTATGTCGATGATGACGAGCCTAAGGTCGTCTGAGACTATGAGCTTGTGCTGATTTGTGACCTTATTTGTCATACGAGGAGTGATTGTGATGAAATGACAACCATGTTGCCGGTTGCCTTGGTGCGGCTGCCAATTATGGCTAGAAGCCGCAATGAGCAACGTGTTTTGAGCCGCTTATGACTGCAATTGTGATATATATGGTTTTAGGCGCAAAAAATAGGCTGCATCGACAACAAAGGAATACCTATGCAGGATGTGATAGATGATGTGTGTATGGCTAGCTGAGACTGATTGAAGCTCTAACGATGGGTAGCTCATGTGGTTGACGTTGTCATCTTATTCTATGGTTGATATTGTGCTTGATGGTTTGTGTCAAATCGATGATGATATGCTGTTGTTGATCTGGCGTAGTCGGGTTGATGATGTTGGGTGTATGCCCGTCCGATACATACATGCAATGGTGTGGTTTGTCATGGTTATGTTGGATAGCTTATTATTGCATACCACTGTTCCTTTCGTTCAAGTGTTAACACATTGCATAATATTGCTGGGTTCATTTATATTACATCAAGGCTATGATGATAGAAATGAAGATATCCGTGCGTGACAACATTTCTAGGTTGCGGAGATTGCCTATCTTTGCCTAATACGAGTTAATTTTGATACAATTTTACCGTTAAAAAACAAAATTCATGAGTCACGTAACGCGTGACGTGGTATATACCTAGTTACATGAAAGAATAGAAGTGTAGCATAAAAACAATTGCTAGAAAAACTTACTATTTGACCAAACTTGTAGAAGGAGTCCACACAACATCTATTAGCCCACAAGCCCCACTAGTTCTATTCTATAATATGAAAAAAAAAGCTTCACAAATAGTTGGTTTTTAATAATTTTTTATTTGACCACAAACTTTTGTACCTTTTACATTTGGCCCCCTCCCCATTTATGTTTAATTATAAGGTAATTAATGAGAGATGATAAGGAGACGTCAGGAGCAATGTCTTTAAAACCGGATCGGACAGAGAACCAGATGTTTTACCGGTCCGCTGGTTGGATCGGTTCAACCGGTCGGACCGGATATAAGAACCAGATAAAATTATAATTATTTTTTTTAAAGATACATGTCAAAATTACAAAAAAAATAAAAAGTTATATAAAAAACCGGTTCAACCAGTCCGACCCCCGGTTCAACCGGTTCGACCACTGGTTCAACCGGTCCGGTTCCCGGTCCGACCGCCGGTTCAACCGGTCTGACTACTAGTTCAACGTTAAAACGATTTTAAGCACTGAACCGGACCGGATTGAAGTTCGGTTCCCGGTCCAACCGGTTGGACCGGTCGGTCCGGTCTAGTTTTCGAAACCATGGTCAGGATTAAGGATCAAAAGGCATCCAAATTGTGTTCATGCAACCCAAGTGGGCCCCATCTTGTTCTTTGCCCATTTTAAAATATATTTTTTTATTTCATAATTAAAAGATCACATCATATGTAATATATAAATATTAAAATATCACACCCTTAATATTTCAAGTTGTTATAACAATGTAGTTCTTTCATTTTCACATTAAAAAATATAATTGATCATTTCATTTAAAATTGTAGTGATGTGCATTTAGCTCCAAAACATCTAAATTTGATGTTAATATTTGACTTAAATCACGTTTTACACAGCGGTCCAAACACTTTGCGATCCACCTTACGTCTTAAAACGACATATACGGATTTTTTTTTTCAATAACAAACATGATATTAACTTTTGAGAAAATGATTCTATATTAGTATCTGAGGAACCAAACCATATAATAAATAATGTTTGCATATAAATTTAGTCAGCGTTGAGATCAATAGAACCAAAACAGGAAGTACATCAGTTGAAAAACGAAATAACTTGATAATATAAATATTAAGGGTGAATCTACGGGTATACCGAATAAAGAAAGTAAGTAACAGTTAGTGAATCTACGGGTATATCGTAAGGTGTTAGTTGTTGTAGTGTCCGTTTGGCTATGATTGTATTCGAAAAAAATTATCGGTTACTGCGACGTGGCAACCCACTATGGTCTGCAGCCGTAACTGTAGTTTGATTTTGAGCCTACTGTTTGATTTGTGATCCATATACGGCTATGATGGATTATCTGAGTCATACGTGCACGCGCAACGCGCGGGCCCAAATTTCCAGCTAGTCATATTTATTTTTCGTAATCGATTTATCGAATTTGTTTTCCTTTATTTGTTTCAAGCAACTTGTTAAGAAATAAGAATTATTACTGTTGGATTTCTTAAATAATTATTTTAAAAAAATAAAAGCTGATTAGTTTACTTGTAACATCTTTATATAAAACGTGTACGTTTTCGAGATCAATATACAAAGAAACTATAACTTCATATCCACGTACCAATGATCCTTAATCAAAGTGGTTAAGGTGAGATGCCCAAAACAATTAACAATGAAGAGAATTTAAGCTCGAGTCTCTATCTGAGCAAAAATGTTTAGGGTTGAACCAATGGATTTTTTTAATTGTAGGTTTCCTTCTTAGAGAGTTGGCTGTGCGGTCTCGGCTAAAAAACAAATATATTAATCCGATTAAGATAACATCCATCTTTCGAAACAAGTTCGTACATTTGCCGCAATAAGAAAAATCATATCCACATACATTCTTCGTAGTTAACCTTCATCCTAACTAACATTAGGGGCCGAGTATGAGACTACAATTAGAGCATCAGAATAATTATTAAAAACGTGTTAATATTTTATGATTTACTAATTCTATATTATGTTTAGAAGTATTAGATATAAACTTTCATTGTTTTTCCAATTATAGCACCGGAAAACAAAAACTTTTAGTTGAGTTCATTATCTATTATAACAATTATTATTTTACTTTAACATTTATTCTTAAGTTTGTGTTACAGGATGCTTAATCATTTTGTGGACCCTAAACCAAGTAAAAAAGTGAGTTCTTTTTACAATTGATTAACACTTTTAGATTTGATTTGATATTTATTGAAGGATTACCTATAGTAGCCACACATGAAAGGTTATTAGATGATTTTAGAATTTCTTTTAAAATATTGAAGTGTTCTTATGTATAAAACCCATGATATTTGCTCACCTTGTTTTTAAAGTTCTTGGACATGGTTTTTAGGAGTAAAATTTCAAAAATATATGCAAGCGTGTACCATTCAAAGTCAAAAACCAAAACTTAAATATTAGAATGATGTGCTCATACTGCTAATAATTCGTAGTTGCATTCCCTTTAACCCATATTTCATCAAAAACTCAAACTTGATTTCATAAATTAAAAAGACAAGAACCATTTTCAATCTCATTAAACTTAATCAAGAGCCCTTAGTTAACAATGATATAGAAAAAACCAATGACAAATTCAAAACTCCACATGAACCACTATACCAATCTTCTCCCTAAATTATGCAATATTACAATCCAAAGGTTTTAATTTTTTTTTACATATTGTATCCAATTTTATATTTGGAAGTTTAGGTAATTGTATAACTTCGTAAGTCTGAGTTATAGAGACAAGTAATCAAACCAGTGGAATGTTGAGCGCATTAAGGACATATGGTCTATTAAGAACTGGAGTTCTTGAACTCGTCCGCACATTGCTAAATCATTTTGTGTAAAAAAACAACCTAAGACTTAAGAATGATGGTGATTCATATAACAAAATTTTAAAGTACCATTCAATTCAACATCAAACAAATTCAATAGTTTAAACGTGTCTCCAATGCGGTGTTCCAAATTATTAACAAATCAAGATTATCAATTAGATTTATTTTAATATTTGGAGAGTTCAATGATTAAACCGCTTACAAATCCCTATCCTCATATGCTATTAGTTAAGAATAGTTTAACAAAAACATGGCAGTAATCAGTGCAAAATACCCATACTTTTAGCAACATGTTAACTTAAAGTAGCAAAATCTCATTTTTATCATATTACATGGGATATGAGAAATATGTAAACCTATTTAAAAAAATTACAATAATGCCTTTTATAAAGTAAAAGCAATACAAATCCAATTAGCATTGTTTTTTTATAAAATATATATGTCATCTATATAAGACGCAATACTACACAGAAAAAATAAAATAATAATAATAATATACAAGACAAGTAAACATGCAAATCTAGAGAAACAGATAGACCTAAAAGGATATACATAAACAATGTGAACTTGTATGTACAAAGATATGTTATGAAGTGAAACTCAAATATCCAAATCTTGATTAAATTAGGTCAGGATTTACTTAAAGAGTTTGATATGAATAGGCACATAAACATCAAAAAAGATATGGCCACATGATTTAAATTTTAACATAATGTTTGATGGAATTTGCTTTTAATTTAATCAGCTATGTGAACAAAATTGGAAGTTAGATTACAATGATTATCAACATTGCAATAGGGTTACAACAGTTTATAATAGTTACAAAAGAATCTATATATCTATCTGCAATACTTTTCTTATGGTCCCATGTTACATGATGTACAGTTTGGCTACACAAAAAGGACTCTACACAATTGCTTCTGAGCATTGAATACAAAGCTAAACACATATAAGATCATTCTAATTTTATCATTAAATGTAAAGAAAAAGATATTACAAAAAATGAATCAAAAGGGTGCACTTCTTTCCTCTCAATAGCTTTAGGCAAGATTCTAGACCTTATCTCTGTCATTCTAAATATATTAATGTAAAAGTTTGCATCAAGTTTAAAGTTAATCAATTTGTAGCAAACTCGGAATGGTTACTTATAACATAGAGATCATGTATTAATCGCAAAAGACAAATTTTATTTATGTAAAAGGAGTAATTTCCAGCGGATAGAGAATATAATCATATAACTCATGTTATGTTTTGTGACCATAAACTTGGCTTCTCATTTAAATCCCCAAATGGAGGGCCATGAATCTTTCCTCAAGTGTATAGAGCACCCATTAGAAATATTAACACCAGCGGATCAACCATAAAGACATCTAATTCATGTTTCTCAAAATCATAAATGCACCTAAAGTTCACAAAACCCTTCATAGCGCAAAAACACAGCTTGTGCACCTCCTGACCTGAGTCAATGGATTGTTTATCCAAAGCTCATGCCAGCTAATAATATAAATGGCAAAGCTTAAGAGCGAAGTTCTAGAGATTTAATTAAAAAAAAATGAAAGAAAACAATGAAAACAATGCAAAGAATAAATAACAAAATAGGATAACTTTTTAGGTGAATTCAAGACGGTATTTTTATCCATTAAATACACTAATGATCGGGATTTTGGTTCATAAAACAACATATATTGTCTTTTGTTAAGAGATCTGAATAAAAGTTATGAACTTGTTTTAAATCAATTCTCTACAAAAATAAATTAAATAAGCTACAAACTGAAGACCTAATAGCCTTGTATGTAAACTTTGCGTAGGCGTAACGAAATCTCAAATTGTCCAATGAAACTTTAAAGGAAAAACCGGAAGATATCGAATGATTACAACAACGATAAACACACAACTCCACGCCACTTAAACTAATTATTGGGTAAATTTAAACTGATATCGTGATCAAAGGAAAGCAGATCAATTTAGTGAAGAATGAATACCAACAGAAGTTAATAGTCTGTATGTATTTGGCAACGTCGGAGAAGTCTCAAGCCTTGATGATCGAAAATCATACACTGTTTGTCGTCTTTTCGTTTGCCGATTTAGTTACATATTACACACAACCTTGAATAGCGATGAAATTAGAGCTTATTGGGAAGTAGCGACGCTAAACCGGTGATTAACTTCATCATCATCGTAAACATTACTTCTCCAACACATTTACAGAATCATTCTATGAATAGTTGAGAGAAATTAACCGAAATAGGGGGAATTTTGATGGGAATTGAATCAAGGCACTCCTTTATAAACATGAGCGGCGATTGAGTGGAACAAAGGCGATGAATCGAGTGGCGATTGAATGGAGTGTGACATTGATGATTAAATTGGATCTGAAACAATTGAGGCATTTGAAGGGGTCAGCGATTGAAGAGCCGATGAAGGAGAAGGGTCGGTGATTGAAGGATTCAAATGAATGTCGTAATTGAATGAGATGATTGTTGAAGAAGGGTTATAGTTGGAATAAAAGACAGATGAGAAGGGATTTAGGCAGGAGACCTTTCAGCTGGGCGTCTTAAACCCAGTTGAAATTACTTTTTTATCCTTTATTTCTACTTAATATAGTAGTATAGATATATGTATAGACTTAGTGTGTAAATGTATAAATTTAGATATCATTATATTTAAGATAATAAATATAAAATACATTTTAGAGATAAAACCTATAGTTAAACATTAATATTAAAGAATAATAAATATTCTGATTAAAACTTTTATTTGGTGTTGGCATATCTTCATTTATTAATATGTTTAGCAAAATAATTTAATAGAAACTTTATATCATTTGACTTAATTTACAGTAAAGTATAGTACATATGTTTATAATTACAAGTTATATAGTTGCATTTTAAATGATAAAAGTTTAAATGCTTTTGCACACGTTATTTTTTTAAAGTTTGATGTGTGTTGAATCCGCAGTTATATGTGTGCATATATTGATGTCGTAACAATAAATTTTTTTTAATGAAGATTTGCTTTGATAATTAATTTTCAAATAAAGTGTTTTGTTTTGATTTGTTTTGTTTAAGTCGATTATGATTGTGTCGTACATAAAATGTTGTTATAAATCTCTATATACTTTCAATTATCTCTTTTGAATTGTTTAATTATTTTAATAATTCCGATAACTAAAATTTTGATGTTTTAAAATGCAAACTACGAATACGTGAATAAGTATTTATGTTACTTGATCGAATACTTAATATTATAGATTTAGATTAAAAATGAACTAAAACATTCAAATTGCTACCTATTAATATTTATTTACAAATTAAATTATTAGTTAATTGTAATTGTGACAAGGTCTAATTTTAATATTTTATTAAAGTTGTTATTATTTAAAAAGAAATCCTTAATGTATTACATATTTGAAACGTTAAAACTTTTTTGCTATATATTAGTTTTATTATAAATTAATGGATCTACAACTTAGAAAACACTAGACCTTATCCGATTAAAAATGAACTAAGGGTAATGCTAGTTGCTATTTATTTTTCATTAGAATATTCACACACACACACACATATATATATGTGTGTGTGTGTGTTTTTTTGTGTTTCGTTTTAAATCTTAGTCAAATCCGATCAAGTGTGTTATAGGTTTTAGGGAGAAAAAGGATCGCCGCAACGCGCGAGAATTAATTGTAGTTGTATTATAAATTAGAAACTATATAAATTTATAAGTATATATTAGATGTAATTTAAATTAACGGGTGTGCATCTCAAACAAAATGCTACTTCGTATCCAATAAAAAGTTTTCTAAGAGTAGTGCTACTGTTAATTAACTTTTAAAATTACATAACGAGTTTGAGTAATTTTATTTTTATAACAAGTGTAACATTAAAGAAAAAGTTGGTGTTTATCTCTTTGTCCAACATAAAGTCTCATCAATTTTAAAGTCTATACCAACACAGATTGTTATGATTATGATTGTAACTGCTAATGGTGGTCGTGGGTTAATATGGTGGAAATGGTGTCCCTCTCTTATCTTTGTCGTCTTTTAGTTTCTCTATTTATGTTTCAATGATAGAAGACAAATATAAAAAGAATGCTGGTGAGTAAAGAGTTACTTCATGGAAACTCCAACAGTAAGAATATGTTGCAGAAAGTGAATTACGAAGTACCTTTTTAACTCAAGTTTATACTACTAGTTTTATTTCAAATTTATTATTGTATTTTCTCATTCTTTTTTAATTCTATTTGATTTATGCTTTTAAACTTATCAAAATTTTATTTGTTTTAAATGTGATGTTTTCGCTTGATACTTATGTGCTATGGAATGTTGAAGTCCCTTGTCTTCGCAACGTACTTTGATTATTCGAGGATAAACATAAAATATCACCAGGCATTGGTGCTCAAATGGCCTGTGGTCTTAAGTATGTTTCGGGGTGTATTATTTATTTATCTTTTAAATTTGATATATTATCTCCATGAAAAGAGTAAGTGTGTGAATTTAAGTAACCAAGATTTATATATCCTCTCACCACATAAAGATATAAATAAATATTACATGCACCATATTAAATGACATAAAAAGATATCCTCTTGGTGAAGGATTTATGCTTTACGAGTACACGATGGTATAGCACACAAACGACAAGCAGCTAGGCTGCATGCTTATTAATTATAACTTCTTTAACATAAACGTTCGACATGTACAAATAAAAATAGATAGAAACCAAATACACACGCAAGCTTAAGTAGAAGGAACCGCCACTTAAGCTTCTTTATTACCACGAGTAAAACAACGTAAACATGCCGCAAGTAATTTTAATTGGTACGCACTAGTTAGGGACTAAGTACGACGCCAATAGAGTCGAGTAAAGTACCATATCTTCCATGGAATCCAGCAATCTTACCTTCTGTTACAGGCAGGGAGAAATCAACTCCCCCGTATTTTCCATATCCGCCATAGGTATTTCTGTTGGTCACGAAAGTCAATGATGTAACCACAGTAACGTCACCATACTCTCCGAATCTCCCGTTGATCTTTATGAGCTCCTCATCGTGAGCAAAATGAATCTAATCGAATGCGTACACGTTATATATGGGATACGCTATATATTTGTTGAATAAAAAGGAAAAAGAAAAATGTAAAACATCGATCTCACCTCATGTGGGGTGCCATCATCACCACCAAAGTTATCACCACCAAAATGCTACTTCATATCCAATAAAAAGTTTTCTAAGAGTATTGCTTCTGTTAATTAACTTTTAAAATTACATAACGAGTTTGAGTAATTTTATTTTTATAACAAGTGTAACATTAAAGAAAAAGTTGGTGTTTATCTCTTTGTCCAACATAAAGTCTCATCAATTTTAAAGTCTATACCAACACAGATTGTTATGATTATGATTGTAACCGCTAATGGTGGTCATGGGTTAATACGGAGGAAATGGTGTCCCTCTTTTATCTTTGACGTCTTTTAGTATACCATTTTTCGTGTTATCTATGTTGAAAGATGAAGCTAGATAAGAAACTTGATCGAAGAGATGTTGTATGGTAGCCGTAAGTCATAAATACATGTTTTTATAGACATGAGCTACCTAATCACCTAAAGGTTGTTAGAATAAAATAATTCAAATTACAACTTAAATCTAATTCGTCATCCTGGGTATGTCAGCTCATGCTCATCATGAATATATAAAAGCGTCTTTTTTTATTCATGTTAATCGGTCAATTCATAACATGATTTGAATAAGTGGACTTTCTACAAGTTTATTAATTACGTGTAATAAATGATTATTAGAGAATGAGTTGGTAGAATAAAAATAATTTAAGAGAATAAATGATAATTCGACAAATATTTTTTAATGAGTGTTGACATAAATCCATATTAGTGAGGTATCTGGTGCACTTACAACATCTCTGGTTTATTCAAATCTGTAATTCTAGTATTAACTTAACATATATGTATAGACTTAGTGTGTAAATGTATAAATTTAGATATCATTATATTTAAGATAATTAATACAAAATACACTTTTGAGATAAAACCTATAGTTAAACATTGTAGGACCGTTGAACGGAGGTCAATAGAACCAATCTCACAATTAGAAGAATGTTAGAACACTTAACAGATCAAATAGGGACTGGAACAATATTATGATACTAAGAAACACAAGCAAACAATGATAAAGAACAAAGAACAACAAATAAATATGATTTTCAAGGAATAAGTATATTGCTCTTAAGTTTTTTTACAAGTGTTATAAAGCATAAAGATAAGATACAAGGACCTGAGATACTTTATACTACATACTACAGTCGGCCATACTTTGAATGCAAGCTGGAAACACTAATCTAGTCAACAAGATCAATGTAAAGTCAAAAGACAGATTGCCTTTTGACTAGTGACTATGACATGTCATAGCTCACATCCTAATATATTACAAAAAATAATAAAAGTACATAAAGTAGAAAGTTACAGACTCAAAACCATAATCTACAGTGCAAAAGCATGGACCTTTTCACCAACTTATGCAAGTTGGTGAGTCTTTAGAGTGGCAACGGAAAATTGGTCAGCTTTCTGAAAAAGTAGATCAGAGAAAGCATGTCTTCTCTGTCCTAGGAAGAAATCAGTCTTCTGTCTTGATGGCTTCGGAAGGCTTCATCTTTGGCTTTGGAATATTTGGTCTTTCGCTTCGAAAGATTTTACACTTAGAATAATTTTCTTTGCAGAGTGTAAAACTTCCTAAGCAACTTCTACTATGTATAAAGTGCATGCATGCAGGAAGCACTTTGATTGTTTTGGGTGCATCAGCCTTCCTATAAACCTTACAAACTCCCCCTAGGCTAATGCTACCAAAAACAGAGAAGTTTTTCAACAGTTGACAATCCTCATTAGGATCAAGAACATTCATTTCTTCATCATTTGGTCAGGATCCTTCAGACTCTCATAATACATTCTCATGTCAAAGAGATCATGCAGAGATAGATCAAGCATGTCTTGCCAGAATTAGACATCTTGACCACCTTGATCTCTGATGACATACCATTTGTCTGGATGAGTAGCAAAGGTCCAGGACAAGATGGGTCTTCCAAATGCAAGAGGCTCTACTTGAATTGGAGTTGGTTAAGCAGCCTCTTGTTTCACTTCCTCAGATTGTTCTGATTCATCCTGAGGTGCAGAGGTGGATGCCTTGGACTTCTTCTTCTTCTTGTCCCTTTTGATGGCCATCATTTCCTCTTTCTGTACTTTAACTGAGGAGAGTGGCCTGCAGCACCAGTTGATCTTTCTTTATTCTCCTCAATTGAGTCCTTTTCCTTCAATTGTTCAGAAAAAGGAAGTTCAGAACCCTGCTGTGAGTCAGAAGATGAAGTTGGCTTAGATGTAGCTTCAGGATCATGTTGTGTTGTCTCTTGTGGTTCAACCTTCACCTCAACTTCAGGTAAAGCTTGACTTGGTGGAGAATGCAAGTCAACCAGCTGACCTTCCTTTATCTCCTACTTGATCCTTCTGATATGCTCATCCATTATGGATAAAGACATAGGACCAAGTCTCCTTCTAGAGAACCCATACAGCTTCAAGAAGCTCACCATCTTCAGCATGTCAGCAGACTTCCTTTTTTGTGCTCTGATGGTGGCTCTTGACAGCCTCTTCTCTCATTTTTTTCTTAACAGCTTTTCTTTGAGTTTGAGCTTCTTCTTTCAGCTATTTGAGGTACTTAAATTCAATGTACTCATATGAGAGAGGGTTGAGTGTTGCTGCCTGATAGAGAATTGTGGCACTTAGATAGGCTATCATCTTCTGTCTCTCTTGTTCTCTGCCTATCTGAGTTTGTTCCTGTTGTACAGCCACAGTCTATTTCTCATGACTTTTCTGAGTTTGTTCCTGTTGTACAGCCACAGTCTATTTCTCATGACTTTTCTTGAACTGGAGAGAGGGTAGGGGCTTTGTATAGTTCTTGTTTTCTCTCTCTTCTTTGATCTTGAGGAGCAATTCTACAGCCTCAGCCTCCTTCCTCTCTTTGGACAACTCAGTGTCTGCGAGTTCATTCAACTCTGCCAGGGGAAGAGAGATGATTTCATCTATATCGTAGTTCCTTAATCCCAGATAATTCAATCTGGTTTCCCTTAACTCATCATCCTAAGTATTAGGCCTGTGGGCAGGCCTGATTGCAGCTTGCATGAAGCTTGAGATCTTTCCTGTTCTCTCTCCCCTAGCCTTCCTCTTCCTCTCCCTTTTCTCTTTCTCAATCTTCTCAGGAGTCATTTTCCTTTTCCCTTTGTCAATTGTTGGCCTGTATGACTCATGACTCAGGGTGGAGAGAGCTTTGGCCTTCTGAAGATTGTGCTGATCTTGAGCTCTGGCCAAGAAGAGGTTGTGATACACCTTCACGAGCAGGTGTTTCACTGAGGGTACTGGGTGCTGAGGATGAGCGTGTCTCAAGGTTCACAGGGTCCACTACTGGGCCTTCAACCAAGGTTTCCCCTTTAAAGCTAATCTTAGGGTCTGCCTTAGTACCCAGTTGACCAACAGTTTTCCCTTCTAGCCTCTATCTATATAATTTTGCTCTGTTTCTAAACTCTTACAGCACCCACTCTTGAATCATATCAGCTAATCTGCCAGCCTGTCTATTTTGACTTGGGTTTACTAGTGGCAGATCAACCAAGTTAATACTCTTATGGAATCTCAGGGTCTGAAAATTAAAGAGCTCCTGCTGCCCCTAAGATCTTAAAAGCACCAATGCCATTCTTGCATTGTCATACCACCATCCCACTATTGAATTTTCAGCAGGATAAGATGGGGCAGACTTGGCCAATGAAATTCCTTCCTCAAAAAGCTGTTGTATCATGGCCTCCACATCACTGTGAGCCTGAAAAAGTTGTTGAGTCTGGACAACTGCAAGTGAGGGTGGTGAGTCCTTATTATCTATACTTAGGACAGAATTCCCAGGTTCTGTGGTTGCATGGACTTTCTCCCCCTTTTTGGTAGCATCACCCACTTGCATAGGTGAGCTAGAGGTTAAGTCCACCACTTCTATAGGTTCTTGTGGAACTGGTTGAGTCTGTCAGGATGGTCTCTCAGCTAGCTTGTACTTGAGGGTGATCTCAAGTTGCTGGTCATTGCCTATTTTGTAAGACAGTCACTTGAGATTCCAAGTGACTAACCTTAGAAACTAAATAGGTGCATGTTTGTAGAAGTTGTTGCACCTTTAGTTGCAGACTCCCCTCATCTTCAGATGAAGAATCATGGGGCGATGAGAGAATTAGACCGAGGTCTTCTTCCTCATCACCAGCATGTTGTTCATGGCTGCAGGATTTCCTCTGCTCACTGACAACTTCAGGTGAAGTGTTAATATGCTGAGTTGCCATGGTTAAGGTCTTAAGGATGTAATCACTAGCAATAGTGAGAGCCTCTTCCATATAGATCTTATGAACAGGTTCAGGGAGATCCACCTTAGTTGGGGGTGGATGATGTGGGCTAGAAATGGGAGAAACAGAGGCACTCATCTCTCCTTGAACAAGTGTGGAGAAGAGAGACTCATGGTACTCACTGAATCCCATGTCTTCATCATCATAGAATTCTAGGTTGGGGATTGGTTGGTTGAGAGCAAGAGGCTGGGGATGGTAACTTTCCCTATAAGGTTGTGCATTAGAGTTTTAAGACTCTGAGTGAAGGCTTAAGGCTGTTAGGCTAGTGAGCTCATCAGGCTGAGCATGAGGAACCTCAGCACTGATTATTGGTAAAATTGGAGTGGTCTGCTCCTCAAGAGAAGTGGGAGCTCCAATGTCCACTTCCTCCTGTATGGTTGGTGTTATGGGGGCCTGCACAAGCTGAATAGCTTGTGTAGGGGTTCGTTTGGATTTTCTTTGGTAGGTGATGGTTATTTGAGATTGAGAGGATTGTTGAGAAGTAGAAGGTGTGGGTTCAACATAAGGGTGTTGGAATGGCATTATAAATGTTTAAAATCAAATATTACGTATTTTATTTGATTGATACTCATCAAATTTTGGCGTCATTGCCGGGGAATCGATGCGCTTGGTGTTTTGTTAGTTGATTTGTTTTAAATTTTAGTTTATTTATTTTTGATTTATTTGTTTTTATTTCCGTGTTATGCTTGGTGTTTTTCAGTGTGCAGGTGACAGGTTGGATGCATACTCGATATACGGGTAGGAAATCACCGCTAGTATTTGATCCAGAGATAGAGAAATCAGCACGGTATAATCGTGTTTTTCATCGATCAGGGTTACCAAATACATCAATCTCACAAGTTATTGATCAAGCAGCTGATAGTTCGTCTGATTCAACTCACATGGATAATCCAAATAACCAACCACCTCAAAATCCAAACTTTCCTCCTAATAACCAAGATCAAAACCCAAATCCACCGCCACCACCAAATAACAACCTTAACAACAACCGGAACCAACCACCACCCAACAATAACATGAATCACAATAACCCCAACCAAGGAGACGAATTTGATCATGTGAGTATGTATAGTGTTCATACGGGTGATGAAGACTATGAGGATGAGTGGAACAATAATGAAGAGCCTTATAGTGATGCCAATTATGATTCTTGGGGTGGAAATCTCGGTGGAGGTAATGTACATAATGGAAATAACAATTGGGGGAATGATCACCATGGGTGGAATGCACCACCTGTCAACCAACAACGAGGTAGGGTTAACAATAATGTCAATCAACCAAGAAGACCTCAAAGAGTTCAAGTACAAGGTGTGGATAGCCATTTCAGACCGGCTATTTCTAAAAACCCAAACCCTATTGCACCTCAAATCGTAGAGGAAGAGCTTTTGATGTACGCCCTCGTTATCTCACCATTCTTCCTACATTTAGAGGCACTGCAACAGAAGAACCATATGTGCATCTTGCTGAATTTGATGTCATATGCAGTACCATTGGTGGAAACCATTTCACACAAGATGAGGTGAGGCTGTGACTATTCCAATTCACTTTGAAAGATAGAGCTAAACAATGGTTTCTCACCTTGCCTGATAATAGTATTCACACATGGCAAGAAATGCAACAAACATTTTTGGATGAATACTATTCGATGGGTAAAACTAGTGATGCAAAAGATGCTATCCCATCCTTCCAACAACAAGCACGGGAGCGGTTTCATGAAGCATTCACAAGGTTTAAGGAACTTATCTGTATGTGTCCACATTACGGAATTGCACGTTGAGAACTGATAAAGGCTTTCTCGGATGGGTTGACAAATGAGGAAAGAAAGTATTTGTATTCCACAAGCAATGGCACATTCCTTTTCAATGATGAAGATGCCGACTGGGAATTTTTAGAAAGAATGTGTAGAAACTCCAAGGCACAAGCCTCCGCCAGTAGACGATCTAAACCTAATTCAGCAAAATCAACCACGGTTGATTATGAGACAAAAGAGAGAATTGCAGCATTAGAAAAACAATTGGCAAGGTTAGGGCGAACGGGTGCAAAGGAGGTTGCAAATGTGGGGTATGATATATGTGAAGAATATGGTGAGTTGGGGCATAATGTTGATGAATGTCAATTGGTAATGGAAAGAAAAGAGGAAGTTAATCAAGTATATGGAGAGAGGAAACAATTTGATATGAACTCTAATACTTATCACTGGTTTGAGGAATCATCCACACTTTCAGTATGAAAATGCTTCAAACCAGATGAACCTTAATTTTCAAGGAAATAATCAAGGAAGTTACAACCATCGGGGCCAGCAAAAAAGTTTATCATGAAGTTATCAATCTAATTCTCAAACTGGAGTAACTGGTGGTAAAGAATCTACAAATGTAAAGTTGGATGCTTTGATGAATATGATGAAGGAAAACATGCAAGAGAACAAGAGGAAGAATGAAATAAAAGACAAAGCTATTAAAGCATTAAACAAACAAATAGGTCAACTTGTAGAGGATGTGGCTCAAATTAAAAGTAACCCTGGAAAGCTACCAAGTGATACCATGATCAATCCTCAACATCAAGGAACCAACACAGAAAATATGAGAAATGTTCACATCAATTCGGTTAGTATCCTTCTTGACTCTGAAATTATTGACAGTGACTTTACTTCTTTTTCACAACAAGTTGCTGATAAGAAAAAGAAAGCCGATACAATGGAAGAGGGTGACCCGGGAGCACCTATCATTCCAATCAAAGTAGGCAAGTTGAAGATAAAAAGAGCATTTTTGGATTATGGAGCAGCTGTTAGTATCTTTCCAGGTATGTTATACGATCAGTATGAGTTTTTTCCTTTAGAGGAAGTTGACAACATGTTGGTGTTAGCTGACTTGACCCAAAAACGACCACGGGGAATGGTAAAGAATGTGATAATCAAGTTGGGAGAATTCTACTACCCAGTAGACTTTATGGTGCTTGATTATGCACCAGTGAGGACAAACGAGCAATCTAAGGTCATATTGGATCGACCATTTTTAGCAACTGCCAATGCTCAAATAAATTGTCGGGATGGAACAATTGACATGACCTACAAAACCCGTAAGTTATGTTTTGATGTATTTTCCAAGACAATCAATTATTGTGTTAATGATAATGTTTTTATGGCAGATATGACTAACGTGTGTGTTCCTACTTGCATTTCACATGTATGTGGGGACATCAATTTTGAGAATGGTTTTAAGTATGACAGGTATAAGCATGTAAACTTGAAGGAAATGGTGGATTTAAAAGATAATAAGGAACCAATTATGAAGGTAGAAGCAAAAGATGAGAAGTCTAAAACTATAAAAAAAGTTGGCGATCCACTTGATCCTATAAATGGCGGTGTTGAGGCATTGATGTTTGGGAAAAAATACGATTTAGTTGAAGACCCACCGGATCATTTGAAGAAAATATATTTGCAGAATACCGGAGACAAGCATCCTACTCGACCACCATGAGTGGTCGCGGGTACGGTCTGGCTGAATACCTAAAACTTAGCGCTAATCGGGAGGCAATCTGACATTGATTCTTATGCTTTATGTTTAGTGTGTTTTTTTAAGTAGTTTGTGCTTCTATTTTGATGGTGTTATTATTATTATTTTTAATATGTGTTGGGAATGGTTATGTTTTTACCTGGGTCGGTTCAGGTTGGAAAGTCATTTGTCTTGATTAATTGGATAAATTGATTTGCAAAAATTCACACACTTAACTTAAATACCATACATTGAGGACAATGTATCTCAAGTATGGGGATGAGGGAAAAATTAAAAAAATTTATTGTTTTAAAGCAATCCAATCGGACACGAAAACGACAAGCATGCCAATTGATTCTTGACATGTTGATGTAATGGTTCGTAGTCATTGTCTAATTCTAAGATAGCAAAAATAATTAGGTTTAGCAAGGTTTTTAGAAAAAATTCAGATTTGCCTAGTTAAGGTTAACAGGCTATTGGTGTAATAAAAGCATGCACACATCGACAACCTTATTTGTTACTTGGTGAGAGTTGAAGCCTATTATAATGGTAATTCACATAAAAATTTGTTCAATTATTGAGTGTAGGTCATATAATTCTTTGTTTTAGAACTTGTGTGATTTAATGCATGCTGAGATAGTAGACTTGATAAATGCACATAAATGATAGAGGTAATTTAGGATTTCTTTTTTTTTTAATATCATTTCTTGTTTTACCACCTTACCTGAAATTCACCATAGTAGCCACCTTCGAGCCTTAAACTGTTTATTTTGATAAATTCATATCACTAAAGCCCAAATCAATTTTGTTTTCCAATTTGATTTACCATTGTTGATAACATTAGTTTTAGTTCAGTATTTATTTTATAGTATTAGATAGAAAAAAGAAAAAAAAAAGAAAAAGAAGGAAAAAAATTGAAAATGCAAATTATGGGTTATGGGTTATGGGTTAAATTTACACCCATGGTTTTGTTTTATTTGAGTAAAAGTTATATCAATAAGAATGTCAACAGTGGTATTGCCTTGATTTTATATTTCAGTCACATTCACAGCCGAGCATTCCTACGTACCTTACCCTAAGCCCAAAACCCGTAAGCCCTTTTGATTTGTGCATTATCTATGTGTTACCGTTGAAGTTTGATTGTCACCCAAGCATATGATAACAAATTTTTACATGTGGACCTGTTGAGTGATTTATTGGTTCAATTTTCACGAATCCAGAAATAAACCGAGAAGAGTGAACAATAGTGAGAGATGTGTTGCATGACAATAAAAGCCGGGAGCTTGTTCGTTTTAATTAGGCGGATTCCATTTTGAATGAAATGTAACATACATTACTTGCTAACCAAACATTATTGTTGTAATTTTGGAATGGGTATGATTTTGGACCATAACTAAGACATAGTTAAGGATTTTGGCTTGTAATGTTGTTAAGTGTTTGAACTAGATTTGCTTGAGGGCAAGCAAAAGTTAAGTGTGGGGATGTGATATAAGGGTGTTGGAATGGCATTATAAATGTTTAAACATCAAATATTACGTATTATTATGCGTTCATATGCATATGATTAAGTTGAATAGGTTAACTATGCATTGGAAGTGATTTTGTAGGTAAAACATGCAAGTTGGAAGCTTACATGGTGAAACTATGCATTGCAAGGGTTAGGAAATAAGGATTCAAAGTGCAACAGAAAGGCTTCCACCGTAACCTACTGCAGTCACCGTAGGCTACGCCAGCAGCATAAAAATTTCAGCAGAATAGGGGCCAGCGTAGGCTACGCTGGCTGGCGTAGGCTACGCTCGGGGGCTTTATGAAACCCTATAAAAACGTATTTTCATTATCTTTTAGCCACCACTTGCCCCCTATTCGACATAATACATTTGGAGACGATTTTTGGGAGTTCTTAGGCCATAAAATAACCATTCAAACTCTTTTAAACATCATCCAATCATCCGGAATGCAAATCATTCAAGAACGATGAGCGGCTAATCTTCTCGTGATCGACTTGGGGTATTAGGTTTTGTGTGATTAGGTTTTTATTTATGTTTAACTTTGTTGGGGTTAAACTTTAGAACCCATTAAGTTCTTTTATAAGTTTAACTTGCGTTTTGATTATTTAAGCAATGATTTTGGTTAACCTTTATTGAATGTAATTTAATTTTCAGGAAATTACATGATTGCAAGTTTTGGTTTCTAATTGAATTGGTATTGTGTATTAAGACCTATTAAGTCTTTATTATTGATACCACTTAATCATTACACGTTCATAATCCCTATTAAGGATTTTTCATCAAGTTAGATTAAACGATTACCGAAAACCAAACCTAGATCCGAAGTTGGTTGCTATTTCTTATAATTGTTTTCTTAATCAAGTTTGAATCTTTCCAATTTGTTTTCTTAGTTAATTTGATAATTATTCTAAAAATCCAATCTTTACAGCCAAGAGGCACTAGTTTAAGTAATTTAGTAATTCGGTTATTCGTTTTCATACAAATAGATTCGCAATACACCGACCTCTAATTCCACGAGGATCGACAACCCTACTTACCCTAAGTAGTTTATGGTGAATAGGAACACAGAATTAACATTTTATTTGATTGATACTTTGACATCGATCATTCAACACTAGCTGGTGCTGCTAGGTTGTCACCTTGAGTAATGAGCTCTCACATTTGTGGGACAAGGGCTGTTTCTACCCCTGAGAAACCCAAAGTTTGTTTTCTCATAATTTTGAAGATGCCAGGCTTTATCTGTCCAAATTTAAGAATTTTACCTGTTCCCCTCAACTGTGAGCCCAATTCATAGTTGAGAATGTGTTGTACATATCTAGGGAACATATAATATTCTAAGGAGTCTAAGTTTGCAAGCAGGTTAGTATACACAAATTGTAAGTACCTAAACTTGCCCCCTGAACCATTCCATGAACTATGAAGGATAGATCCTTAGGAATCTGATCCCATCATCCATGCTTGTTTGAAAGGCTGTGAATGATCACATGGAGGAGGTACTTCCATTTAGAAGAGACCTTCCCTTTCCTAAAGGTTCTGACAGTGAAATCTCCCTAATAGCCCATCTGCTCAAAGGAGTGGTTAACAACAGATTTAGGAAAGGACAAATAACCATCTGCATCATCCAGCTAAAGATGAGTGTTTATGATGACCGGAGTGATGAAGATTGTCCCCCCCCCCCCCCTGTACTGTGGCAGACAGTGCCTTCTCCCCATCTATGGTGACCTCTTGACAGGTCCGCCAGAAGTCCAAAAGATGATCCTCATAGAGAGGAGGATCAATGGTGAGGGAGGTGAAGTAGTTTGTCAGAAAAAGAAAACGATAAACCTCTGAGAAACCTGGATCTTTCTCAGAGATCAACAGAGCAACTTGATTGCGTTGTCTGTGAAGTTGTATGGAAAAATCAGGCTGGTTTCTGCGATCAAGGTTAGCCATTTGAGAGTGCTTAGTTGTGAAGGAAGATAAGAACAAAGGCGGTTTGTGGGTGAATTTAGGTTAGAGAGGATCGCAGATGAAGAGAAAAGTGAAAGAGAGGGGAACCGTTGGGTATATATATATATATATGAAATGGATTTTATACAAAGTTAATGCGAAAGATAAACTTTCAAATTCGAATGTCTGTCCCACCTCTGAAAAAGTGCCCAAAAAGGTGATTTTCTTGGAAGTTGAAAATCTTCCGAAGGTATTTTGGCTTCGGAAGTCTTGATAAAAGCTTCCGAAGCCAATTTGGAAGATATTTCTAACAGTTTTGAAAAATTTTCTTCGAAAGGAAAATACTTAGAGAATTTTTCACTTCTGAGACATCTTTTGGTTTCGGAAGAGATCAAGACTTGGAATTTTCATTCTTAAAAGAATAAATCTTCCAAGACATAACTGCTTTTGGAAGAAAATTGTTCTTCAAAAGCATATAAGTACTTATGAGCATATTAAACTTCAAAAGATATTTTAGAATTTCTTCCGAAGGTAAATTCACATAACTAGTTATTTATTTTTGAGGACATAAAGTTCTTCTTAAAGTAACCTGATATCTTCCGAAAACAAAGATGTTCAAAATTTTCAAAAATATAAGGAATATAATTTAAAAAAATTTTCATCCAAGGTAAACAAGGGCTTATGAAGGTGATAAAATAGACAACTTAGGACACACAAATTTTAGAAATAATATTGAGTTTAAGTTTAAGAAAATCTACTCAAAGTTAATCATCCCAACAGCTAATACAAGATATTTGAATCTTTGTTCATCAAAAGATTTGATGAATAGATAAGCATATTGTTCATTTATGTTAACTTTGACTAGTTTGATTAAGCCCTTTTCAAAGTTATCTCTAATTAAATGATACCTGATGTTGATGTGTTTTGTCCTTGAGTGCTGCACATGATTCTCTGTAATAGAGATAACACTATTGTTATCTCTGTGGATAGAAGTCTCCTTAAAGTTGAATCCATAGTCCAGCATATGATTCTGAATCCAAAGCACTTGAGCACAGCAGCTAGCAGCAGCAATGTATTCAGCTTCAGCAGTTGATGCAAATACACAGGATTGTTTCTTGCATTGCCATGAGACTATGCTTCCACCAAGAAATTGACATCCCCCGGATGTAGATTTTGCAGTCATATTGCAGTCACCGTAGTCACTATTTGTATATGCATACAGATTAAAGTCAGAATTCTTTGTGTAGCAAAGTCCTAGTGATGGAGCACCTTTGAGATATCTTAGAATTCTCTTGATAGCAACCAGGTGTGACATCTTGGGGTTGGCTTGATATCTGGCACAAATGCATGTGGCAAACATGATATCAGGCCTGCTGGCTGTGAGGTACATAAGAGACCCAATCATAACCCTGTAAACATGTTCATCCACACACTCCCCCTTAAGGTCAGGTCTAAGGGAATGGTTTCTTGCTATGGGTGTCTTTGCAACCTTACATTCAGTCATGCTAAATCTTGTAAGTATGATTTGTAAATACTTTGACTGACTTATGAAGATGCCATTGTCAACTTGCTTCACTTGAATTCCTAGAAAGAAATTTAGTTCCCCCATGGCACTCATTTCAAATCTATTCTTCATCATCTTCTCAAAGTCTTTGCAGAGCCTTAGATTAGTTGACTCGAAGATAATATCATCTAGATATACTTGGACCAGCATTAAGTCATTTCCTGTTCCTTTGATGAAAAGAGTTCCATCTATAGTACCCCTTCTGTAACCATGCTGACAGAGGTACTAAGATAGAGTCTCATACCACTTTTTTGGAGCTTGGTGTAGCCCATAAAGAGCTTTATCAAGCTTGCAGACATAATCAGTATGATCTGGGTCTGCAAAGCCAAGTGGTTGTTTGACATACACCTCCTCATCAATCACCCCATATAAGAAAGCACACTTGACATCAAGTTGGTAGACCTTGAAATTCTTGGATGCAGCAAAAGCTAGGAATATCCTAACAGCTTCAAGTCTTGCTACTAGAGCAAAAACATCAGTGTAGTCAATCCCTTCTTCTTGAGTGTACCCTTGAACAACTAGTCTAGCCTTGTTCTTGATGACAAGTCCTCTATCATCTTTCTTGTTTTTAAAGACCCACTTGGTTCCTATGATAGTCTTCCCTAAAGGGAGAGGACATAAGTTCCAAACCTTTTGCCTCTAGAATTACAGCAGCTACTCTTGCATAGCTTCAACCCAACTTCCATCCTTTAAAGCCTCTTCAACTTTTTTCGGCTCTATTTGGGATAGGAAACAAGAGTAGAGACAAATATTTTTGTCATGGGTTTGCCCTCTTGTTCTTACCTTGTCAACATCTCCAATGATTTTGTAGTAGGGTATGACTTGTGGATCCTAAGTTGAGGAATTACAACAAGTTGATTAGAGAGATCTAAATTTGAAAATTTTAGATGAGAAAGTGAAGATTCACCCACTACATCAGCACACTTATCAAGAGAAGCTGGATCCAATGAGTGTGTGACATCATTGATGTTGTCTTCCATGCAGTGATTGTCAGCATCAAGAAATTCTTGATCACTGTCACCACTACCACTTTCTCCTACATTTGAGTTTTGTGCCTCTAAGCTGGAATTTTAAGGCACCTCAGATGTATCAGCTGGATTTGTCATGGTTGTGCTGATAGAAACTCCATCTGCAGGGTTTGTTACCACTGGAGCTGAAGTAGTATGATTTGTAGGTCTTCTCAGCTCAAATCTTAGGACAGGATCTCCTGTTGATAATATACCTGTGGATCCTAAAACATTCTCGCAAGACTTGTTAAAACAGTTGGTAACTAAATCAAGATCAAACAGCCAATCTGGACCAGAACCTCTCACACAAGGAGTGTGCTCATTGAAGATCACATTGGCTGACTCCTCAACTACTCTAGTTCTGAGATTGTATACTCTATAAGCCTTAGCTTGGGAAGAGTATCCAATAAAGTATCCATCATCTGATTCTTCAGCAAATTTGACTACTTGATCTTTGGTATTCAAGATTATGCAAGGACATCCAAATGATCTGAGGAAACCAATGAAAGGTCTCCTTTTGTGCCACAGCTCATAAGAAATCTTACCATGAGTCTTAACCACCAAAACTCTGTTCTGCACATAGCAGGCAGTGTTCACTGCCTATGCCCAGAAGGTGATGGGTAGTTTAGAGTCAGACAACATGGTTCTTGCAGCTTCAATTAGTGTCTTGTTTCTCCTCTCAAGAACACCATTTTTGCTGAGGAGTCCTGGGAGCACTATATTGTCTTGTAATACCCTATTCATCACAAAATGTATCAAGGATTTGGTTCTTAAATTTAGTTCTTTGATCACATCTTATGGTCTTGACCTTGTGATCATATTAATTCTCAATTCTCAGAATGAAATTCTTTAAGATCTCAGGAGTCTTATACTTAGTTCTAAGGAAAAAGACCCAAGTGAATCTTGTAAAATCATCTGTGATCACTAAACAGTATGAGGTCCTTCCTAGACTCATTACACTGGTGGGGCCAAAAAGATCCATATGTAACAAGATTAAGGGAGTAGTGATGGAGTTTCTTTCCTTTGGCTTGTGAGATACCTTGTGATGCTTCCCTTTCAGGCATGCAACACAATGATCATCACTTGTAAACTCTTTCTTTGGCATTCCAGTTACCAAATCATTCTTAATTAATTTATTCATGTTTTTAAAGTTGACATGGCACATTCTTTTATGCCAAAAGAAAGACTCATCACTATTTGCTTTAGATAGAAAGCAAGAAACTTTTCCTAAAGGAGATGTTTACTGCAAGTCCATCTTGTACATATTCCCTTTCTTGGGGGCTCTGAGCAAGATATGCTCCTGAGGAATGACCACCCCGGGCTTGAGAACAATGCACTCATGCTTAGTAAAATGCATGTTGTGTCTTTGATCACAAAATTAGGATACACTCAGTAAATTATACCCAAGCTCTTTAACAAAATTTACCTTCTCAATGCTGAGCTTACCATTTGTGACCCTGCCCCTTCCAGTAATGTAACCTCCAGCATCTCCTCCAAAAGCAACTGGCCCTGCATCAATTTTCCTAAAGTTTTGGAGTAGAGAGCCATTGCCTGTCATGTGCCTGGAACAGCCACTATCAATGATCCATTCATTTCTATCGGTCTTTAGCTGTTCCTGCACAAAAAGAGATAGTTAGTTACATTTGAAAACCCAAGCCTTGCTGGTCTTGGGCTTATCAACATGAGTTGAAGACAATGCAACAGTAATTGATCCTATGTTTAAGCTTTGTGGACCATCAGCTGTTGTTGATGAAGAACTTTCAGTCACTTGGTCTTTCTTTGTGTTCCACACCACCTTTGAAAGCTTAGACTTGACTTTCAATACTTCGAAAGTTTTAACAACTTCGGAAGTTTTGGAGACTGAACCTTCGGAAGATCTTGCTTTAACTACAGCAGGCTTCAGTACTTCAAAAGCATTCCTTTCTTCCGAGACCAACTTTTCTTCCGAAGGCAAGTTTTCACTTGTCTTCCTCTTCATATTGGAGCTTTCGAAAGGAAAAGATTTTCCTTCCAAAGCTGGCTTCTTCTTGATCTTCTCAGAAGTTTTCTTTTTGACCATATGATCAGGACTCTTAGGATTGTAGAGGCAATCCTTATCAAGATGAGAAGTACTGCCACACATGATGCAGTCCATTTGCTTTCTTCTGAGAATCTTCTTTTGGGAGGAAGGCTCAACTTGATCACTTTTCATTTCAATCTTCATATTCACAAATGATATAGCAAGCCTTTTAGGGTATGACCTGCTGTTGGATTTGGATAGTTCAGGCTATGTAGCAATGGTGCACAGCTAATCAGCCTTCTTCTTGTTGCTGGGATGATTTTGATAAGAACTAGAACTCCTGGTACTAGAGTTTATAGTTGAGTCTTTAGTTTTCACCACTTCAAATCCTGTAGAGATAAACACAAAAACAACTTACATGCTTAGTTAGTAAAATAGCAGTATTTATCGTAAGAAACAAGAAATTAAACCAAAAACCAAGTGAAATATGATGTAGATGCTTATTGATCCTTGATGTTGTTTAGCCTTCAAAACTTGCTTCCAAGCCTTCAAAACCTTTAGGAGGATGTATTGGAACAATGAGTTTTTACCCTAAAACATCAACACTCCAAATGGAGACAAAGTTATCAAGCATGGTACATACATGGTCGTGTCAGTTACAAGCATGACCATGCCTAAGAGAGGCACGACCATGCCATGTACAGACACGGCCATGCTTAAGAAGGGAACAACCATGTCTCCTATCAAGTACTACTGATCTCCTGGAATCTTTACGTTTGTATTGTACCCTTATCATATGTAGAGTTTGACTTTGGAATTTTGGCACACTCGTGCCTCATACAAGCATGGCCATGTAGGCTTCACTCTTATCGAGGCACACACAATGTCTCAACTCGTGCAGTTCATGGTTTTCAAGAACACTAGTTGGCACAGGCATGTCTGATAAGAGCACTACCATGCCTAAAGGAGACACGACCATGCCTGGTACAAGCATGGCCATGCTTAAGGAAGGTCGACCATGTCTGCCTTCTTTATATTTGACATCTTGATGATTTTTTTTCTTTTTCAAAATGATTTTTCTCAGAAACCCATATCATCCTACAAATTGACATAGGGCTTGGTTTTAAGTATCAATTTGAGTCAAATTACACAAAATTTAAATCATGGGTTAATATGCATGAAAAGTATACATATTTTACGGTATATCAAACATCCTCACACTTGAACATTTTGTTGTCCTCAGGAAAACTAAACATAAAATCCCCAAATGGCGATACTTGAAGCAAACCGCAAGCAAAATAAAAGTCCAAGGCAACAATAATTCCTGAGAAAGACACACTTAAGTAGAAGACGAATATTTCAAGTCATTAGGACTATTACTATCGGTTAAAAAGTAGCAATACCCAATTGAACAGTGGTTTGTCTTTATAGTTTCTAACACGTCAAATCTCACACTACTCACAATGTTCACACACACTTAGCTTAATATGTGGATACAGAAAAAGTGCATGCATGTATTATACACTCGATTTCCATGACAATATTGTAACAATCATAAATATATGTTTGTGAAAGGATCAAATCTCCATCAAATAATACAAAATATTAACATGAATCAAGATCTTTTTTTACAAGGTTGTAATGGGGCTATGGCTAAAGGTATGGAAATTTAGGTAAGAAAGTGATTAAAATGCTAAAAACTGGTTTGATTGACTGTTAAATTCTAATGATTAAAACTAATCTACTAACTAATAACGATGAGCTTTATATGATCCATAAAATTGCTCATTGTTTCCATAGTTTTTTTATTCAGTTTTTCATTTTTCTCCTTTTTCTTTTTTCATTTTTCTTTTTTCTTCATATTACTTTTTCCTTTTTTTTATTTTGACTTTCTATCTTTTTTTCATAACTGTGTACATTTTGAAACAAAATATTCTATGAACATAAGATAAAAGATAAATAATTAACAATCGATCAGAATCGGGTTTTTAACAACAGGATAAATATAAAAAAGACTTAGGAGCTGTTTGATTATCGCTTACTCAGTAAGATCTGACTGATTCAGAAGCTGACCCGGTCAGAAGTTCTGACTGAGTCTGCATCTGACTGAAACTTAGCTGTTTGATTCAGCATCTGACTGACTCTATTGAATGATAAAAAAAACCAAATCTCTGGTTTGCGACGGCGGGAGGAGAAGCAACGGGTGGGGCGTTCGGCGGAGGAGGTCGTCGCGGTGTGCAGGGGGTTCGGCGGAGGAGGGCGTCGCGGTGTGCAGGCGGTTCGGTGGAGGAGGGCGTCGCGGTGTGCAGGCGGGTGTGGACCCAGTCAGAAGTGTAAGAATACAGGTCTGGGTCAGCGGGTGTGGACCCAGTCAGCGCGCGTTTTAAACATATCAAACAGGCTGATCGGCAGTCAGCCAGTCAGCCGGAATCAAACACCCCCTTATTTGACTATTAAGGTTCTAAAATGTTGGGTTTAATAAGGAAACAAAAAAGGGCTCAACTAGGCAAACTAGGGTAGTAAAGGAAATAAAAAGAAAAGAGGTCGTAAAAGGTTAATCCTAGTGCCTTAATCATATTCATGTAATATTCTGATTTATGATCTTAAAATGCATGTCAAAGACAAGTTTTAATATGATTAAAAATCCAACATTAGCAAAAAATACGCAAAAACAAAGCATTATGATTATCGATTATATGAATTTCTATACTAATAAATAAAAATAAATCCGGACACTTGTCACCATTTTAAGTCATCTAATAATTGATTTTACTGCTTCTCTCAACTCTTAATTATGAATGCTATAATAATATTTATTAATTAATAATTATCCATGATTAACATGTCAAATATGTTAACTTCAAATTTTCAAATTTGTAATACATGAGTTTATTCAATCCGTATAATGCACAATATTTAACACATAACTTTTTATATTGTTAATCATGTAACAGTAAATTTATTTAGCCCGTGTATTATACGGGATTGTAACCTAGTATATATATATATAATATAGACTCAAAATGCTTACTCGAAACGGATGAAATGAGTGTAAGTGTAAGGTTAATCATGTAAATATCTTTTCGACTTGCCTAGCCCACGAATATGCCAAAATCATTTTTTATTTATTTAATTTTGTCAAACTGTAATTTGATGGATTCTCTAAATCAAATATTTTGTGAAAATGTAGATGTGCCTATGGTATGTTGGGTCTGATTAATCTTGACTTATAGTTTTATTAATATTGTGTTTATTATTTAGTATTTTAGTTTGTTTTATTGTTGGTTAGATAAAGGGAAATGGGTTGTGGAGTTGACTAAATCATAGAGAGAATTAAAGTGCACGTTGGGATAAAGTATAATTCTTTAGGTTGAAATAGTATTTATTATTTTTTTATATATTTTCACGTGGGTGTGTATGGCAAGGATATATATGGGTCTCTTTATCTTATGAATAAAATAGTCAAGTCTTCTGCAACTTACGTACACCATTTTTGTTTTCAAATTTAAGAGTTATTTAATTTCTCTTCCAACAACTTTAGTTTTCATATTTTGTGAGTTTTGATTGTGTGATTTAAAGCTTGATAACCAACATTCATTATCAAACATTAAAAATGCTATGCAGTTGCTAAAAATTTTCGTGTTTCGTTATTAATTCTTCAAATTATTCTGTTACTCTCAGAAAATTAATTTTTTTTTTTTTATGTACTGATTTTGAACAAGACAAAGTAAACATTTCAAAGTGGATCTCTTCTCATACTTGTATTGTACATTGTCCCTAATGTACAACAAAAACAATGTTATGCATGTGAATGAGAGAAAATAATAGAAAAGGAACTTTCCCGGTAAAAATCCACAACAAAATCTATAGTTGAGCTAAATAAGCATGATTCATTGTTTCCAAGCACGGTGTATCGTGCCTCAAACCAAAGCTAAACTAGCAAACCTCATCATAGAAAGGATTAGCATCATAATTACAAGAAAATCACACTAAATCAAAAAATTAAACAAGTTAAAATAGAACAAACTCTCGGGTTGTCTCTTGGAAGCGCCACATTATTAACGAGTCATTGGTTAGACTCACAGTAGTGTTCATCACTCTATGCATCAATCCACGAACATTTAAATTTGCCTGAACCAAACTTGACACTATTCATGTAGTGTAGCAGGTTGTCATATTGGCAATATGTGGTTTTTTCTTAAGGTTGGCAAGGCAAGAATGAGCCGTCATAGTTATGTGGTACAGAAATTGATAAGCCTTTTCCTGATATGTGAAATAAAGGTCATGCTTGCTTGCATAATGGCTTTCTTTGAGGTCAAGTGGAGAACTATGTGTCATGATAATCATTGCTTCGCTAGTGAACCCGTCCACTTGCATTTTAGTCTTATGGTGCAGTTCCATCTCGATCTTCATGGTTGGTTTCCTAAAAAGTATTGTTTTAAGATTGTTAACCTGAGTCGAATTGTCCTTCTTTCAATTCCATGAGTGGTATTCCTAATAACTCGCCCCTAATCTCTTCTTCACCGGATGTAGTCAATTCTTCTTCAAGATGGTTCTTTGATCATGGCTATATCTTCATTTCCATTTGGTTTAGCCAAATCCACCTTGTCTATATCACACTCATCATCACTCCAAAATCCATCTGGTTTTGGTTCTAACTGAATACTCATGTGCATGTAGTTTCTAGAATATTCTGATTCTTCCTGGTTAGGTTCGTGACTGGTATTGTACATTGTTAACTTGGAAATTGCATTTCGTTCATTATCGTCTCCATTTTTGGAATCTATTTCAACATATCTGGCTCCTTGTTGAAAGATTAATTCTCATATCAATAGTTAACAAGATGTTCCTGGATTACCATGAGGTGTGACATTATTCGATCACATGTTTCTGTGATGTTATTGGCTTAATTTTATGTTGAATGAACGGTTACTTGTCATTTTTCATCATTGTGTCTGAAAGATCCATTGATTGCGGTTGAATATCGATTAGAGCTGGGCTAGGTTCGAGCTGGGTCAGTGGTAAGTCAGGATCCTCATATGGATTTGAGTAGGGGTATGGTTGTTTATAGCAATTGGTGGGATACCCAAGTGAATAATAACATTCTCATGTGTAATAGGGTTCCCCACAGATCTTGCACCATATCTACAAGTGATGATACTCGCGGACATAAGCGTAATCTCCTCCATTGTAGCTCTCGTAGTAGCGCTCCATGAGAATTATAATGAAAGAATACTTAAGCAAATAGTATCACGGGTACCTAATAAATATAAGCATGAAATAAATGGATAATAGAAAAACTATAAAAGAATAACAAAAATATATACACAATGGTTAAATCAATTACTCGAATCTTTCTCAGAATTGTCTTCGCCCAGGCAACGACGTCAAAACTTGATGTGTGTAAATATACATATATATATTTGTTAAGAAAATTACACAGATGAAGTATTAAAAGATTGTCATTACTTTGGACTAAGCTACACACAATAGCCAAGTGTATTTATCGTATAGTACTGTATAATAAGAATCGGATATTAATATGTGGACAAAGCAGCTCCTAATGGTTAACCTTTATAATTGTCTAGCCGAATGACTTGAAAGATTGGTACTTAAACTAATTAAACATTCAAATAATGATAAACAAAAGTTGAAACAATAAAGATAATCAAGCACTTAACTATAATTCAACAATAAGTATGAAACTATGGTGAGCTCTCATTTAACGTATTATAGATAAAAACTCTCGTCAAAGTTTTTTAATCCTATGATCCTTTGGAAAGCTAAAATGATAAGTTACACTTTCACCACCTAAGATCATGCAATAATACCAAGAGAAGTAATTAAGCAAATGATATAAATATTAATTAGACTCCAAACAAGGTTATCTAGTTCTACAACTTTTGAAAATGCTAAATATGATATGAGCACACTAACCATCCCAATTTATAGTAAGGAGATACATTTTATGCTACTTCTTCAACCTTAGTTACAAGCACGGCCATGTTGGCTTCACTCTTATCGAGGCACAAGCCATGTTTCAGCTTGTGCAAGTCATGGTGTTTATGACCACCGACGGCATGGCCAATCCAGGTACGAGCACGGCCATGTCTAAGGGAGGCACGACCATGCCTGGTACAAACATGGTCATGCTTAAAGGAGGCACCATTATATCTGCCTTCTTTATGTTTGACTTCTTGATGATCTTTCCTTTTTCGAGCGATTGTCCTTAGAAAACCTTATAATCCTACAAATCGACATAGGGCCTGGTTAAGTATCAATTTGAGTCAAATTACACAAAATGTTTATAAACTGAGGGTCAATAATCAATATGCATGATAAGTATATATGTCTTACAACATATCATCAGACAATGAAAGGTTCTTAAAAGTCTCCCACAATGGTGGGATCATATGGTTACAGCAATAGAAGAGCCCAAGGAGAAGATGCGAGTGATTAGACAATTATTGAAAAGGTTTTTTCTTCCTTTATCGTAACATAAACAAAGTAAGGTTTTTTGGATTTCTTATGATAGAACTCTGATGTATATTTCTTTAACCCGGTGATTTGATCAAAATCTCATGATTTAACATTTAACATGGGTATTGCCACCTAAAACTCCCTGAAAACCGTCTTTTTGATGTAGAAAAACAAGACCGATACCTAAATGCTTTCGATGTGGGGAGAAGTAATGAAGTATGGCCGAGACATCGTTATAAAACAAGAACTTCGAAGCTTCTCGAAGTTGCCGTTGAAGAAGATGAGCAGGATTAGGGGCACCGATCACATTGATAACGAGGGTGACATGCTTGAATCAGCCTCCATATGCTTTTAGGTGAGACACACATCCATGATGAGACCTCATGGTACCATAGGTTCAACAAAGGTGCTAATTTTGATCGACAGCGCCTCCACTCACAACTTCATATCTGACTTTCTTGCGCATCAGTTGAATCTGTCAACTCGGCTTGTAAACACCCTTTGGCTTGCAGATTAGAACTGGTGCTCTCATTAGTTGTAATCAGGTCTGTAAGGATGTTTTAGTACAACTATCGAACCTCAAAATCAAACAGGACTTTTATTCATTTTCACTGGGTGGCGTAGACTCGTTACTAGGCATCAGGTGGTTGTCCTCATTAAACACTTTCCAAGCTAATTGGAACAAGATGTTCTTGATCATCACCATCGATGGAAAACTCTACAAGTTGTCCGGTGTAATTTTCCTTCTTAATTGCAGAGTTGCTTTAAGGGAAAATTGTCTAATTTTGTTTCACAACGCATCAACAAGAACATAATAAGCAATTCAGATGGGTAGTCCATATGATCTTAGACAAACCTCGCTAAGACACCACGATTAAGAAGATAAAGAAAACACGAGAAGCGCGACATAAAGGCTAGATTTGGGGGACAAGGGCATTTTCTCTATAATACAAGAGCCAGCCCCGCGTATTGCAATAATTGTATACCATAAAAACCTACGATGATATATAGAAAAGTAGAGTCCAAGTAAAGAGAAGATACATAAGATATTGAAGACACTTGTCCAGATCACTAATGTAATTGAAGGCCCTCAAAGTGTAAAATCAGCTCAAGACTTGCACGTTTTTGTGGTTAGAATTTTACCCTTCATCCACAAAATATGATCACTTTTATCACTCTATTATTATATTTTAAACACAGATTCAAATAATTACTTGAACAATGACAACTTGATACTAAAAATTGTACAAAACGATAAATACTTCTTAAGAATCCAACATAACTAGTCATTTGAACAGTGGATATATATACACACACACACACACACGATATCTACAATTTCATGCCAGTGTGTGCGTTATTCACAACTTAAAGAGCCCTCATAGCAACTTTGCTTGTTGCATGGACTCCCCTTGCAGCAACTCTTAACACAGCTCGACTCCGATACAACCTGTTCAGTCAAGCTCAAAATGTCACACCGGTCTCTTTTGCCATTGATATTTTCGATTGTAAGTTTTAGTTCAGTATCAACATTCACAGACCCAGTAATCCTTGATGTTTGAACTGTACAAGTTCAATTTTTTTCTGGAGGTTCGTTTACTTGTTTCATTATTTCATGTCTTCATTATGTTTTAAATTACAACAAATAATAAATCTAAAATATATAAATCTAACGCTATGGTGCTTTATTTCTTTAAATCTAAAAAAAATAATGTTGGCGGGTGTACCTATAAAAATCTAAATAGAAAAAGAAAAGGCAAAAGAAGCAAGCACTCACCCCGCTAGAGCAAGTCCCCATGTTGCCATTAGATAGAAAAGCTCCCCCGCGTGCCATATTTCTAATAACTTCTCAAACTTGCTCATGCCACCCAATGCCTTAGTCAGCTCTGCAAGTTTAAACATTTACAGCATGTAATATCCCTTAATCCAAATCAGAAAACAGAATGACAAGTCAAGTTGAACTAGAAAATTGAAATTGAAGATGAAGACTGATTAGGGCTGTTATAACTAATCATACTTCATGTTCCTCTTTGATTGTGTTGTTACTTTTAACTTGCATTTGTGTGATATGTTTGTTAAATTAAACTGCATAGGAAAGACATAATATACAAAGTGCATCCTAAGCTTGGACTATTACTCAAACACGCAGTACAGACACTCGCCTTCTTTCATATTCGAATTTATGTGTTTTTATTCACAATAGAGATTTCATTTCATATATCAATATGGGTCTACTCTTGCAGATTTAATATTAAGGTGCAAGAAGGAAAGCCCATTTGTTATTCCCCCATTGATTCTTCAGTTACAATACGATGAGTGAAGCAAGATCAGTACTTGAAAGATATAATCATATTCCCTAACTGATCAAGATGCAAACTAGAACTTTGTATCATAACAATTTTAACGTATAGTTGCATCTGTTGATGCACAACAAAATTAAAGAAGAAAATTAAGATAAACTGCAGAAGCAGAATTTTTGGTTGTCAAAAGGAGTAAAGGGGGACTTTTAATCATTTCCCCATTTATTCGAGATGCAAATTAGAACCGTAGGTTGTACATCTTCTTTGTGTTCTAGTTGCATTTGTCAAAGTACATGTGAATATAATAACTAGTTCTCAGCCGACTCCTACGGTCAAAAAAAGGCCTCATTACATATAAGAAAGGGCCACAACTACACGCCATTTCATGTGCTAAACATAAATATATAAACTTACTCTTTTGCATCTCCTCAGGTGTCAAACTCTGCATTCAAGAAAAGATTGTGAGAACTTCTTTTTAAGTGAACTTTAAACTTGAACAAGTGTTTGGAAGTCTTATACCTTAGCTTTTGGGTTTAACATAATACATTTAGCCATAAAATTCGCAATGCCGTCCACCACCTGTTCCTGGCTAATAACTATGTAATTCTCATCATCAATCCCACTCCTCTCTTCAACAGTACCATGTACCATTTCATCAGAGACCCTAATCCACAAACTCGGTTCTTCACGGCCAACATCAATTAGAACTTCATCCACCTGAAAATCCATCCCTATCAAAACAGAATTCACACAATCTGATCAATAGCTACCAAAACTTATCTATCTCCCTTTAACCCATTAGTGGCAACAGGTTGAGAGAAGAGTGAAACTGTGAAACCACACAAGAAGATAATAACATCTCATGACCAGAAAGAAAGAAACAAATAATATGAGGCATCATCAAGAGAAATTTACCAGGTATTCCATCAACTGAATCTTTATGAAGAGCCTTAAGTTGACTCAAGAACTTTGAAGATTCTACAGTATCCACAATACGAGCATGCAACTGCAGTATAATACTTATCAGTCTCCACCTAAAGAAATACTCCCACAATAGTAAGAAAAGAAACTCCATAATTTCAAAGAAACCTGTTTTCAGTTTTCCAACAGATTTCTCATTTATAATCACCAGTATAAGTTTTAGATTTCAATAAAATAAACCCATTTTGAGAAAAACTTCAGGAACCAATATCAGTTTTGAAGTTTCACTAGCATAATTTGCTCTCAAAAGGCAACACATGGCTTAATTTAATCAACCACATACATCGGGAGGACAATCGTTCAATAAGCAAGGCGATTCTGATAAATTCTGAAGAAGCTTCAGATTCTGTTCGATTAAATCCCTAAGACGTTGATTCTCCGATCTCAAAGCCTCTAATTCATCTTCTTTCACCTCTAAACGTTGATTTCGTTCGTTCTTTTCGCCGGATTTTTGTAGATGGTGGTTTCTGTAGTGTAGGGGGTGGTGGTGGGAGAACTCCGCCGCTTGATAAGCCACTTCTGCTACCTCCAACACCGTCTTTGCGGACTCTATCGCCCTGTGACCCATGATGTATGAATTTGATGCTCTGTGAAGCGATTAGTAAACCCTAGTTTGGTTGATTTTGAAGAAATTAGAGTGTTTTAGGGCAAACGGTGGTGATGACAATTTAGGGTTCTAAGGGGATTTGGATAATGTAATGGCAATGGTTGACATCTGTCGGAAAGAATGTACGTTTTCCATCAGCAACCACTCATTTTCGTTCAGTTGGCATAATGTGTGAAATATGTTCTTTTTAACAAATGATAAGTAAGGTAAAATTTCAGGTTTTTTTTTATAAAATAAAAATATTACAGTAAATATTCTTTATTATTAAATTTTGTAATAGTTTAGATTCTTACCTCTAACGATCGTTAATTTCATCTGCTGATCTAGTCATGTGCAAAGTACATGATGGTAACATAATCATTTTTCCATTTTCAATAAAAACTTTAATTTATTTTTGATACTAACATTTTTTTCTTTCTCTACTCTATCATCTTTACTCCACCTTGACAGCTCCACCCCCTCTAAATCCGACAACCCAACCTGTCTGAAATTCCAACTACCATACCCCTTCACCATGGCATCAACACCATCATGTGCAGATTAAGACCCGCACGTCAAGGGAAGATGGTTCACCTTCTAGTAATAAAACGAATTCAGATCAAGACCTGCCATATCGACGAAAATTAACTTCAGATCGAGGGTAGATTGACTGCATATGGTTTATCTTCTACGGTAGAACAAGAGGGATAGGTGGTTGCGAATATAGTAAAACGATACTTGTGCACAAATTTGTTCTTCTTTCATCTTTTTAGTTTTGATAGAATTAACACACATGAAACCTTTGTTACCATTTCTGCCGAAGGTTTTTTTTGTTATGAACTAGTAAAGAAACACGCCCTTCGCGGCGTTGAGTGTTAAATATGACTAAATTACTCTTGGAATTAGTAAATTAGGTTGTTACACTTTCAGTTGTTATCATGTTAATGGTCTCATTGTATATGTATAAATTGCAGAAGTCAAACATTCTATGGACAACATACGCATATAATCACGAAAACTTCAAATGTAAAGAAAAAAATATATTTTTTTAATTAAATTACTAAAAAAAAACCAGTCACCTATCAAATTTGGCATTAATATCAATCATGAAGGTTTCTGTCATGGCATCACTATAATACTCCGCGTCTTTCAATATTTGCTTCATTCTGTTTCTTTGGTTTCGCTATTTTGCACAAAAAGTTATTATGAAACAAAACTGGTGTATATACAGTTGAATCTTGTAATAGGATTCACATTTCCAACAAAAATGTTTCCTCATACATCCAAGCTCTTCTTATATTTTGATATTCTGATGCCTGCCATTTAATGTTTAAAGCCTCGTAAATGACAATATTCAAAAATTAGATTGTTAGTCAAAGGATAGAAACTTTAATGGTTATATTAACATTTGAATAGAATGCATTTTGGTCTGTCCAACCCAACCCGCCCGGACCCCCACAACTACTGTTTCAAGCAGTGAGTTGGAAGTGAGTCCCGTAACAGGTAGCATGTGTGATTGTACAGAAAAAAATGACCCATTTTATTCACATACCTTTCAGGAATGTTCTCATGGCATTTCTCCCACAATACTTCTTCTTTAAAGTACCTTAAATTTGATTTTTTCTTCTAGCTTCTGAAAGAATTAGAGCAAGAAGTTAAAAAAATATACATAATAATTAGAACCAACAGCTTGAACATGTTTTTTTTTTTTTTTTGCTACCTATTATTTACCATAGTGACATTGCAAATCAAAACAAATGATCAGCCCATTCATAGGATAAAATTCTACTTTTTCATCTAGATAACTGTAAAATGACCCATGAATAATAACATTATAAGAATCTTTTATCGTGACCATTCCTGAAATGCTTTCTAAAATCCTAAAAACTAAAAAATGATCATCAGCAACTCTAAAACAAAATAATCATACTATGACTTTCAAAATGCAATGCTAAACAACCCTGTAGAATAGTTAGAACAAACATGGAATATAGTTACTAAAAAGATCATGACTTACTACTTTTAATCATATAAGTTCTCAATTTCAGCTCTTTGGTAATAAGACGCAACTTCTGTTAATCCCGAGTCAATAGGGTAGTAATATGATGTGGGTGTAATAACCCTCATGTATCAAACACAACAACAACTTGTTAATGTCAGTGACGTAAATTGAAACCTCAAAAATCACTTCACATTCTTGAAGCAAAAAGGATATAAGATCAACTTATTTAAGAATCGCAAACTAATTATGAACATCTAAGTTGTCAAATGTTTTTAACATTTTAACCCGTGAAGTAAATTGAAACCTAAATTCACTTGACATCCTTGTATAAAAAAGGAGATAAGATCAATAGGCGACATTCCTCAATCGTTAGTCTCAATTTAAAGCTCCATGACAGCTTGCCTCCACCGCAATTACAAACTCCTTAGTCATGAGAGTTGACTCGTTGCCGCTGAAATTTACCTCTACCACCATCGTCATCACAAGGCCACCCACCCATACACTTCGTGCGAACGCCGTCCAATTAAAGAACCCTGGTGCATCAAAGATTTGTACTATAAGCATTAAAAAAGGAAATAAATGAATAATGGATTCGTAGAGAAGCCCCAACATTGCTTTTAATGTTATAATAATATTGTATCTTATTAAAACTTTTCTTGGTGATGTACGCTGTTGAACATGCAAGATTGAAGCACCAATTTTCTACATTTCCGAACATAGATTTCCTTTGGTTGTTACTTTGGAAGCAAAATGTTATATCCTTGGCTATTAGATAAGCTCCTACATTTAAAAAATGGTCTTTAGAGCTTTAAGTTTACCTGCTAAATTATTCATTTCATGTCATTTCATTAAATCATTAAAATCTTCATTTCACTTGCAAAAGTTGATAGATATTATTAACTTAAGAAAACATAACTCACTTTGTAGCAACATTGCATTCAGCGAATACAAATATAAAGCAATAAAATGTAGAGTTTACCTCCTTGGTCAAGTAGAAATTCTTGGATAGTGCAGTTTTATTAAAAAAAACCTCAATAAACCCTAAATTAAAGAAAAACCCCTTCAATCTACAAATAAATATAGTTCAAACCTGAATAAGCCCTAACTCAAATTGATAGCCATTCGTAAATACAGAACAAATCCAACAAATTGATCATCAACAACCATAGTACCATATATGAATAAAGGCGAGCACGGTAAAACCATCACAAATGGGTAAAATAGTATACACAACTTACACAAATTCAACCTTGATTCAAACATACACACAGGCTTTGCAAGTTGAGAAACAAAATTTAGGCAATTATTCAACCCTGATTGAAATCGGTAAAGCGAAAAATAGACGAAAACCCAATCGGTTACCTGTGAAGGTTGTCGTCGTCGAACAGGTGAAAAAACCGGCTTCATCTTCTTCGTTTGAAACGTAGTTCTCGGTCTGAACCTAAAACGTAGTTCTTTGTCTGAATCCAGAATCATAGTAACCCACCGCACACAAATTTGTAGGGTTCAATCTTCTTGAGCAAGTTCCATCGTTTGGGATTCTTAATCCATCGTACAACAAATCTCCCAATTGTCGAAAGAAGATGGTAGGGGTATGGCAGTATGGTGATCTTGATAGTAGTTGAAGACATGGCTCAAGGGGTGCCTCAAAAGTCAAAACAAAATAAGTTGTACTCTATGCTTTCCGGGTAGTATATTACTGTTCACGCACTTTCAAATGTTATATTATAAATTATAACTAGCGTTTAAACAGCGACGCGCGTTGCGCGTTTAAATTTAACTGTTAACCTGAACAATATCACTTTGTTAACTAACAATCAAAGACAGTACGTAGCTCAGAACCAATGTTTGGTTGTGGCTGCACACCAGAAATGGCTGCCAAGCCAGTGCAACCCACAACAGTTTCAGTATATCATCACGGCTACAGAACAACCAAAACGATAATATATTAATAAACTAAAACAGGCTCAGTCTGGGATGAGCAAATGGTCATCATCATGGACATAACATTCCCTCCACATGTTGTACATGCATTGCAAAGCATTCACGTGTTATGATTCAACAAAGACCAAGTTAAGGTGTGTCAGCATACTTCATCTTACATAATAAAAGACCAAACTAAATGAACGGTGACAAAAGAAATATATGTAATAATAGATTTAGAGGCTCAAAAATGGTTGTTCATTGTGGCTGCAAAGACTCGTTTGTCATGCCAGAACAATGAACATAACATCCTTTTTTTTGTCTTCATCGCCTAATCCATGTTCACAGGATAGCGGAGATATCAACCTACACATAGTGGATCAACAATAAAGGAAGCAACCAACAACAAAAGTCTCAAATGAGCTTGCATTCGTCATCATCGACCGGAACATACAAACAATACACGCATTACCCAGTTGTACCGAATGCAAAATGGATTGCAAACTGATTCCATGTCTAAATCAACATACAGGTTAATACCATTGCTCATCGGTCAAAGAAACCCCTTGAAAATATCAATGAAGCTGAAGCACCAAAAGACATAGATTCCATGTTACGGCCCAACAACAACTACAACCAAGCACCAAAAGACATAGATTCAATGGAATGCCCAACGGCTACCGACGCGTACCGCCTTATCAACACCCAGACGCCACAACCATCTGGAAACCCTAAACGTTTCAAAAAGGGACACCTACGGAAGTTACACCCAATATGTAAAAGACCAAACCCTTAAAGTTCAGACTATAAGATCAAAGTAAAAGAGACAGAATTCATGGAAGGGAGACAGATAACGGGGAAGTCTAGCGCACGCCATCACCGCCGCAAGGAGCGGTAGAGCTGAACAGCCATCGGCCTTCCAAAAGGCGGCTGGTAGCGGCGGCGACACACCAGCCCCCTCCTTTCTCTCTATGCACGCAATCAGCCCAGGACCATCGATCATCCCGCCATCGGACAGCCTTGGTGCCACCTACGGACCGACGGACAGCCTCGGCCGCCGTCGCAGACCCACCACCCCATCCAATCTCAAAATAGCGCCTATCACCGCCCCCACCATTGCCTTTAAAGATGACAAAATACCGGCAGCGAGGAACCGGCCATCAAGGTGCAGAGGCGGCCACCAAACCGGAGTGGCAACCACCTGGGCCGTCTCCGGCATCACCGAACACACATGCATCTTTCTCTCTGTTGACGAACAGAACATCGCAGGACCTTCCACCGTCAGGCGGCGGCGCCACCGACACTCTCTCTCTCTACAAAAAACTAATGACGGTAATAATGGGGAGATACATTTTTCTGTGTGTATTAACTGTTAACTTAACGAAAGAGTAAGGCTGAATTAATTGTTTGTATATGACAAGAACAGAAAAAACTAAGATACACCAAATGGCTTCTACTCTATAGAACTACTAACTTTCAACAACAAAAAGAAACTTACGTAGGAAATAACATATTAAAAATATACCATAAAAAAATAATAAAATAACAATTAAATTAAAGGAAAATCCATGCATGCACGTGGGTCACACAACAATTGAATGTTTAATTTTGACATTAACATAGAGGGAGGGGGTGAAATGAAAACTCAACAAAACTTTTGTGGCAAAACCACAAAAACAAAACTACAAACTATTCCTCATTCATAGTATACTAGTATTTTATCCCGCGGGCGTTGCCCCGCTAGTACTTTTACGCGTTTATACCAAAATGAAAGACATGGTGAACATTTTTTTTATGTTTATCAAAAGAGACAACGTAAAGTTAAACCGTTAACATACAAAAGTTTATACACGTCTTATTTGTCGGATGCCAATCCACAAAACCAACCCATATTTTATATATAAACCACCTACAACCCATATTTTATATATAAACCACCTACAACTTCCATATGCCACTATTCATTCCTTTGCTTTATTAATATTATTGTGGCCAAAATCAAAAATAGCAAACTTTCCTATTCATGCCATCAATATAAAGGTAAACTTATGGCCAAAATCAAAAAAAACAAACTTTTCTATTCATGCCTTTGCTTTTTTCTTATTATGTAATTTAATTTGAAGCTTTAAAGGAAATAGAATTCTTGTTGATATGTGTTCCAAGTTTTCCTTTTTAAGTTTCATTGTATATTAATTTGAAATCAGATTCAGGGGGTAAAAAGATAAAGAGAGTAGTATAGAGAGAGAGAATGTGAAAGGATGGGGAGAGTACCATTTGTATTCTAAATATTTAATACTAGCTTAAGTAAACTCGTGTATTACACGGTTTGAATAAACAAAAACAGATTAAAAATTACTAATTATAAAACGATATACTAAGACATGATATGATTGAAATTACGTATGATTAATAACTATAGATAATAAAACAATAATATGAACTTTTTAAATTTGTTTGTTTTTTTTAAAGATAAAGTAAACATTTTGTTTCAAAATAATGTTTTAAAAATTTTCCATTTTTAAAAGTTCCTTACTATAACTTCCTATTTAATTGTTTTTTTTTAAATTTACTTTAAAAAAGCCAATTTTATAATATTACGTAAAAATAGTTTATTTTTTAGAAAAAAAATTCTTTTTATAAAAAACTATTTCTATAAAAATAACATTAATAAAAACATCTCTTTCTTAATTTATTAAAAAACTAATTATGATGTAAAATTAAATAAATAATATTATTAGTAATTAATGTAGTTATTTAATCTGAAAGAGAAGCGAGAAAACTTTGATAAGAATGAATATGGTGTTGACACGTGGCACTCTCATTTACCCTTTTATTAGATTAGGAAAATTCTTTAATGTTTTTATCAAATAGGATAAAAGGACTATATTACCCTCATATACCTTTCATGTGGCTAATTAACGGATAAAATTAACAACCATTAGAGCTAAAGACATAAGCTGTTACAAAGTTTAATTATAAAGGACGTTTATTGTAATTTACTGTAGAAAATTTACTATAAATCTAAAAGACAAAACTGTAATCTACTCTGTCCAACTAGTAGTTGTGCACAAATGTATTTAACTTCGAATATACAAATAAAAAAACTCAAAACTAAACATATTTAGATCTAAATATACAAATAAAAAACTTAGCTCTGAATTCAAATTTTAGACGTAAGATAGGCGAAAAGCGGAACCATATAAAATCTCAGAATCGTACCGATACTTGTTACAATGAATTATGTATACATATCAGTCACCAAGAGCACAACTATCACCAATCAATGTTGTTGAAATATGACATCTCCATTGCGAGAGGCCTAGAGGACCACATGCGTAACAAACTTTCTAGGATCATTCATATCACCATGCATGACAATCATATGTATATCATCGAACACTATAAATATGAAATAAAGGAGAATGAACTAGACAAACATAAATACTCTCTTTCTCTCTCTCTCTCCCTTTAAACTCAGTTTTTCCTCTTTGAAATCGATACTTATTCTCATGTCGAAGGGTGGTTACAAGAAGACTTTCCTTCCTGTGACGCCTTAACTGGTGTTATTTAAGTGTTTGTAGGTTAGGAATCGAAGTATTTGGCCTGAAAAATCAAAGTTCAGGGGAGTAATCTCAACTCGCTGTATAATCATGTTTCCATTGACACCATCCGTGGGACCTTAAACGGTATCATTTCACAATTACCAATTCCTGACGTTCTTGTGGTGGACAATTTTCAAAGCAAGTTTCTGATGATCATAATAGCAGAGGCTGATGATAGTGACAGCGGAGATGAGGTGATTTTTCATGAAAAGCAATTGAGACTTGCACTAACCGCTAAAGCGATTTCGAGTTCTTCTCTACCGGCGGTCACTATCACCAAGGGGCTTTCCCTTGTTTCAAGTGGATCTCAACCGTCACTCACACCATTCCATCCAGTGCCATATGTTTGTACAAACTTTAATTTTTGTTGCACGATTGTGGTTTGCTAGCTTGCTAATTAGGAGTGTGGACAATTTTGAGGAATTACTAAGCAAGTTTCTTCAACAGCTTAGTCAACAACGCCATCACACAAAAGAAAAGATCAAAATGTTACATATCCAGACAATAAGGTATCTGGAGTGATGGTTTGATCAGAAGGTTTCACAATACTAAAGAAACGCCTAAAACTATGGAAGCCTTAATGGCAGCGACAAAGGTTTTTGTACAAGCTGAAAAATTAGTCATACTTAACCGGGATCAAGACAAAAAGAGCATGAGGTTTTTAAAAATTCATTGCAGTGCATGAACAAAATCTACTAGTTTAGATAATTATGAAAATTTTCACAACAAATGTGTCACACCCTCAAAATCCACGTGCGGAGTTTTACCGAGAGGCGTGTGAACAAACCAGGATCACAGTCACTAGTTACTCAGAACGACACTATATGCCACATTTAAAAATAAACCAATCAAAGCTCAAGTTTTAAAACCATGCGGAAGCGTTTTGTAAATAAGACAAACCCAAAATATGTAAATGTAAAATTTGGCAAAACACGCGCCAACCCATTATTCAAATCTCATAAATAAAATTCAAATGTCATGACTTAAGATGAAGTCTTAGAATGCATGCTGGACCCGTGTTGTGCTCCTAATGGCAAACTGAATCAACGACCTGAGAATAGCATACTAAAAATGTCAACACAATGGTTGGTGAGTTCAAGAGTTTGCATTTAACATAAACAACAATAATTTGCATAACATAAGAAGTGCATTGAAATAGATAGCTAGTCTATATTCATAAGTAATAACAATAGTGATTTCGCGATCGAAGCTGACTGTGTTGCGTTTGTTGCCTCCCGTCACGACTTACCAGATCGTAACGATGTTTGTGTTTAGGACAATATTGCACCCGTTTGACCTCGAGTCGCACAGGTGGGGCTTGTCAAACCCAGTAGTACTACCCAAGATTTCCCGCTAGTTACCATTATTAACGATCCGAAAGTGTGAGGACTTTCAAGGTATTATACACCATGTTAAAACATACACAACTTATAATAATAATATAGCGTTTGTGAACAAGTATGCTACCTCCCCCAAAAGAGAGTGTTTAAAAGTGGGGCATGAACTCACCTGATGTGCAAGGATAATGACAAGAGAGAACTGATGATGGATGAAAAGACAACCCTTCAAAGGTTACCTAGAACACGCAAGTACATAAGTACGTGTGCACAGAAAACTTAACAACCCTAAGTGCTCAATAAACACATTGACCCAAGGCTTTGGAAAACAAGACTCATCTAACCTAGTTGACCCGTTTGACCCGTTGGTGACATATTAATTGAAATCTCGTTTAATCAAATGTATCAACTTATCATACATGATTATCAAACAAAGTATTCACACATATCACATCATCAACCCAAGTTCAACCTAGATCATCATACAACTTATGCGAATCTCAAACAATCAGCATGCTCAACACAATCATAAATATATCACAACTAATAATTCATTCATGAAGTCTAATCATGCACAACATGCCATGTGAAGCCACTCACGACTTCACACCCTAAACCCTGCCAATCCTACTAAGTAGGGGCCTCAGATTCGCACGCGTGTATGACAATCATAATAACATAAATCAACAAGATTCATTCCAACTAACAAACACAATAATGATCAATTCCAATCCCAAACATGATTTCCTAATCACTAGCCATAATTCATCATCATATATAATCACCAAGAACCTACATTCCTTAAATGATCAATCAAGCAACCATACAACCCAAGTAACACATTCCACCACATTAGACATCATCCATAAGCATTTTAACATGACCCTTACAACATAAACATGCTCACATCATCATATCCAATGATCTTCAAAAATAAAGTTTCCCTTTTTAGAAGGTAACACCCAAAAGCAATCTAACATCCAATTCCTTCATAGTTTCATCAATTTTATACCTAATCAAGTCCATAACATTCATCCTAACATGATAATCATCACTAATTCATCAAAATTCCCAATCATCATGCATAAAAGTTTTCACTTATAGTAAGGTATGAACAAACCCTAGATTTCATGACTTTTCTTGCACAATTCATATAAACCAACATCCAAGCAATGTATCCAACATCATACAATCATCAAATCATGAATTCCAAGAACAAAAAGTTTCCTCTTAAGGCAATGTGTGCACAATGTGATCAAACCATGGAATTCTTGCATAATCAACATAATCTAACATTCATACAATCTAACCAACATCAAATTAACATCTAACAATCATCAATTTCACTTTTTCATCACCAATTTCGAATTAGGGTTCTTCAAGAATCAAAAACCATGAAAAACTAATCAAAACTAACCTTTAGGTGTGCTTAGATGATGATTAACACTTGAAAACAACTTGTAATACTTGAAACCACTTGGAATTTGACTTGTGCACTTGTTCTTGGATCAAAATCGCAAGATGAAGGTGTTGGGAGGGGGGTTACGGCCGCAATGGGGGTTTGGGGCTAGGGTTGGGTTTAATTTTGTTTAAATATGGTAACTTTTTATTTCAATCCAATTACAAAATAAACCCCATTGTTTATATTTTATAAAAACTAATCTTTTCAACACTTTTTAATAGGTTTCAACTAAAAAATATAAACATTACTAATCAACAATAATAATCACATACATTTTCAACTAATAGCAAAACATATGAGATCATAGTTACACATTGTCACGTTATCAAGTAAAATTCACAAACAATAACTTAAAATGCATGAATCACATAACCACAACTAATAATCAACATTATTCACTAGGTTATCATTTGTTTACCATAGATAATTGTTATTAAGTCACCAACGTTCAACGACAACTAGTGTGTGCTCACGACACGTGTATGCAAGACCTAACGGAACTAACGGAGTTTGGTAACGGAAAATTACCAGATGTCACAAAATGATACAATCTTATAAAAATTAGTGGCTTTATAGTTAGAGAAAAGTATAAGTGATTTTGTTAGACTAATTTCGAAATTTGGTTAATATTTGATGATTTTATCTCCACTAAAAATTATCAAATAATAAACTTGTTAGAAGTGTAGCTAAGTATCTCATAATTAAAGTTGGTTTTTAAGTTAGTTTAATATTATGTTTTGGGTAATAGGAATCTCAAAGGGTAATATTTGATCATATAAGACTCTAAATAGGTATAACCGATACCCATGGGTATACTTATGAACCTAATAGGTTCGTACCCAAGTAGTGGTACATGCTATAATTTTATAATTATGTATGAAGAGAAACATATAAAACTCTAGCATAATTTCGAGTTTAAAATGTATAATTATCATAGTGATTCACCTTGATATAATAATAAGCTTAATTATTTAACATACTAGTTACATACTATGAAAGAACCAATTTGAGAAATAGTGGTGTTATGGGGTTTGTGGTTTTGCCACAGAACTTCGGTGGATTGTACAATTCTCCCCCTCGCATATTAGTTAAAAGAAGGAAAATGAGAAAACCTTTCACTTCCACATTTACAGAAACCGCCAGCCTCATCCCTTTGCCTTACCACCACCACCTTCCACCTTGACTGCCATCGCCTTCTGCCTACGCCGCCTGCGCCACCTCCGCCACCTGCGCCCACCTCCACTAGGATGGAGGAAACCGTCGGTGTGTTAGCCCGCCGTCGGTCGTGATGGCGCCGGTGGTGCTGCCTCGGACTTCGTGCTGTGTCGTTTTATGTGTTGCCGGCTTTGTTTATTCATTTGGTGGTGGTGGGGTGCCGAGGCAGTGGCCGTTCAGTTGTTGTTGTCCTTCCGTTTTCGCCAGTCGTTCGTGCCCTTTAAACACGACTGGTTGTCGGTGCGGGTGTTGGTGTAGGCAGTGGCAACCTCGGCCTCCCCGCCGTACCCTCGCCGTTGTGTGTTGTCGGAAGTCTTCCGGTGGGGCTTAAGATCTACGGATCTGAGGTTTAATGGAAAGAACAAGGCGGTTCTGGTGGCGGTGAAGGAGGTGGTCCCCTCGGCCGGATCTCCGGGTACAGTCGGCTCTTCACAGACTCTCCATTCCCTTACCCTTTTAGGGTTTTCGGATGCCGCCCCCCACTTTCGCCCGGCACCGCCGTGCCATGCATGCGTTGATGGTGGCGCTTGCTGCCGCGGTGGTTATACCTGTTGCGATTTGTCGATGACAGTGACATACGGTTCATCTGAGACATTAAACTGATGTTTTTAGTCAATGATGTTGGGGTTTTCCTCATCTGAGACCCGATTTTCATCTTTTTAATTTATCTTTGATCTGTGATATATGTTGGGCGATGATGTTGGTGTTAATTGTCACGGTGGTCGTTTAGGTCGATGAATCTAATGGTTAGGTTAGTGACGATGCATCTCGATTCATCCGACACTTTTTTTACAAGTAGAATGGTCTCTCTGGTTTTCTGTACCGGGAAGAAATTCCCTGTGGGGGTCACTATGTTTGGCGATAACCATGAGCTAATAGATGTGTTTGTTGCTTTGGTGAGGCAAACTATTGTCTGCAGCTGCAACGAACATCCAACTCTGAGACAACAACGATGGATAGTAACAGTTTAAGGGTAATGATGATATGAAAACGTTGGTGTCGCTTTGGCGGGGAAATTGATCTTTTGCAGCCACGACACATCATTTCTGAACCCTCTATTCCTGATTTATACCATTGTGTGGCGTTGTGATCGGATTTTTAACCGCCGCGAAGCGCGGTTGGTTACCACCTAGTAATGTTTAAAAATCCAATGGCTAGTTATATTTCTGAAACGATAAACTAAGCCTATGTTTGTGGGATTAGAAGAACTCACACTTCTACTCTTAACCTTTATCGATTTTTAATGTAATTCATGACATGATTTGAATAATCTTTTATTTTTAAGACAAAAGCCTCTACCACCTAAAGTTAGCTGAAATTGGTCCTGTCTATGTTTGTGATCATTAAAATATTTTAAAAATAATATTTAAGCCCCAACTATATTCTATCTTAAGATGATAATTGTCCCTATTAATATGATAATTGTCTGTAAGGGGACATCCCAGGAGAACATTCAAGAATACACATAGTCACTTGGATTGCAAGTCACAACGTCTAAACCGGACTAAATATATCCAAGAAATACACAAGTGGTTTCTTTGGGGACAATTTCTCTCTTTACCATAGACAAAAAGCGTGCATCCAAACATTTGAAAATACCTATATTACTACTACTCTAGTAAGAAGTTTGTGAAGTGTACTTCATTAAGCCACAATTTAATTGATAAGCTCAATTTACAATGAAAATTGATGCCAGAAGGATGACAACGAAATAGGATTCTTAATTAACGATTGTGGGTTTCAATCCTAGGGTGTGTAGATGTGGTAATTTTTAAAATTAAAGTAAGTTTAGAGTAGAGTGTGTGTTTATTCTCCAATAAAAAAATTTATGATATTTTTTTATTCAAAACCCCATTAATATATCTGTAGCAAGTATAAAACCTATCTTTAAAAATTGCCATAGTTGGATAATTATTTATTAGAATAACACTAGACAAGAAGACAAATAAAGTTCTTCCAAGCCTTGGTCGCCAAACAAATGTATGGATGAAAGAACATGAAAAGAGCCAAAAGTAATTACAATATCATATATCATATTTTCAATTTCTAAAACGATAAATTATTTCATTAATTCAAAAATCAAGTTCATATCAAATATATTAAACAAAGTGGATATATATATATATGTTTGTAAATAAATAAGTATACAAATATACTCATTAAACTTTCAAATTCATGAATAAACCTTTGTATCTAGTGTTATTCAAGATTCAAACCAATTTAAAGATCGTTCGTTAATCTTCAAAACATAATTTTCAAAGTATAGATAATAATCACTATCAAACACAATGAAGTTAACTCTAGATGATTCTTGAATACATGGGTCGGATCTATAAACTACCAAGTGATCACATCATGTTAAGGATTCCTACTAGAAACATCTCCAACCTATTTCCCTATTTAAATTGCCCAAAATATTCCTCTAGAAAGCAAAAAACTTAAAGATTCACCATATTCATAGCAAATCAACATGTCAACTGTAATTTCCCTCATTGCCCCTCACATTCCACTTAAATCACAACACTATTCAAAGGATACAAGAAGCAACCCATGTCCAGAATTGACTTTAGACACCAAACTCAACAAGAGAAGTCTGTTAAAAACCGTTGGCTTGAGCCTCATGGGCAGTGGTGCACTGGTGCACCCTGCAGCAAGAGCCGAACCCGAGAGCCCGGTTGCAGCCTCTTCAAGTAGATTATCTTATTCTAGATTCTTGGAGTACCTAAATGAGGGTGTTGTCAGGAAGGTGGACTTGTTTGAGAACGGGTCGGTGGCGATTGTTGAGATAGTGAATCCAGCCCTTGATAATAAGGTCCAGAGGGTCAGGGTTCAGTTGCCAGGGTTGCAGCAAGAACTGGTTAGGAAATTAAGAGAAAAAGAAGTGGATTTTGCAGCTCATCCTTTGGAAATGAACATAACAGCTGCTGTTTTCGATCTCCTGGCTAACTTTGCTTTTCCGCTGCTGTTCCTCGCTGTTTTACTGTTGAGATCTTCGTCTCCAAACACGCCTGGAGGGCCTAATTTGCCATTTGGACTAGGAAGGTATGATCAACTAAACAAACAGTATTAGATGCGACATTTACTTATATCAAACGGGTCAAATAAAAATAAAATCTTTTTAACACGCGCTAAAAGTGATTATTTTGCAGGAGCAAAGCTAAGTTCCAAATGGAACCAAATACAGGTATAACATTTGATGATGTAGCTGGCGTTGATGAAGCAAAACAAGATTTCCAGGAGGTGGTCGAGTTCCTTAAGACGCCAGAAAAGTTTTCAGCAGTTGGAGCAAAGATTCCAAAAGGTGTTCTTCTGGTGGGTCCACCGGGTACTGGGAAGACATTGTTGGCAAAGGCCATAGCTGGAGAAGCAGGAGTACCTTTCTTTTCACTCTCGGGGTCAGAGTTCATTGAAATGTTCGTGGGCGTGGGGGCGTCTCGAGTGCGGGATCTATTCAACAATGCAAAAAGGAACTCACCTTGTTTGGTTTTTATTGATGAAATTGATGCTGTTGGAAGGCAAAGAGGAACTGGGATTGGTGGTGGGAATGATGAGAGAGAGCAAACTTTGAATCAGCTTCTTACAGAAATGGATGGATTCAGTGGGAACAGTGGAGTCATTGTGATTGCTGCTACTAATAGACCTGAGATTCTTGATTCTGCACTACTTAGACCAGGAAGGTTTGACAGACAGGTTAGTATATCAAATAATAACCCTTGGGCTAAGTCGCTAACGGTACTAAGATGTATAGGAAATGTGTCATTCCTTATGTAGTTGAGAGTTCATGTCCCACGACAAATAAAGTGTATAGATTCAAGAGTAAGATTAGTTGGTGTGTCTGTTAGCAGTTCTAAAACAGAAAAGTAAAGAACACAATAAAAAAAAAAACATTCCTAGAACAAAAGATTTATGAAACCAAAAATATTGACCTAAAAAGGAATGATCTTGACTGAATTTATATTGATGGTGTAGGTAAGTGTTGGTCTGCCAGATGTTAGAGGAAGGGAAGCAATCCTGAAAGTTCATAGCAAAAACAAGAAGCTCGACAAAAATGTGTCGTTGAGTGTGATCGCCATGCGAACTCCAGGGTTCAGCGGCGCTGAGCTGGCGAATCTCATGAACGAAGCAGCCATTCTTGCAGGCAGAAGAGGCAAGGATAAGATTACTTTAAAAGAAATTGATGACTCAATCGATAGAATCATTGCAGGAATGGAAGGAACTCAAATGACAGATGGAAAGAACAAGATATTAGTAGCCTATCATGAAATCGGTCATGCAATCTGTGCGTAAGTAGTCACTTCACTATCTAACAATCTCATTACTTTAGCATAACAGCGCAATGAGATAGGTCATGATCCACATAGGTGCGTAAAAATGCAGTTTCGTCTGAATTTTAATATCATATGGTGATTTGCAGGACTCCGACTCAAGGACATGATCCAGTGCAAAAAGTAACACTGATCCCTAGAGGACAAGCTCACGGATTAACATGGTTTACACCTATTGAAGATCCATCACTAACCTCTAAGCAGCAGCTGTTTGCAAGAATAGTAGCTGGCCTAGGAGGTAGAGCAGCAGAGGAAGTCATTTTTGGTGAACCAGAGATCACCACTGGTGCAGCAGGGGACCTGCAACAAATCACCCAAATAGCAAGACAGGTATAACCTCTTCACATTTCATAGCAGTTCGCATTTTATGTCAAATGTCATGGGCCCTTATATTTTAAAAGAATTTACAGTAGATTCTTTATATACATGTGAGTATGTTTCTTATATTTTTAAGGAATGTTTGTAAATAGTTGTGAGTGTAAGAGAGAGAAAACTTACTGTTCAATTGTATACTTAGTGAATCACTGTTCAACCCTTATAAATTTTTTAATATTTTGAAAGTAGTTGTAAGTAAAGAAGAGAGAAAAGGTAATGATAAAATTATAAAAAAAAATATTATTTAATTAAAACAAAAAGAGAAAAATTAGTGTTTTTTAATATAATAATAATAATAAAGATAAGAAACCTAAAGTGAATGCTCTAAACACCCATTTGAGTTCGTCATCAAACAGCCGTTTGCATATCTTGTCAAATCTCATGACCCCTCTACCTTTCAAACGGTCGTTTGGCTTCGCATCAAACGACCATTTGAGATTCCGCATTAGTGTATTTAAGAATATAGGTAGTGTAGTTATAGCAAGACCCTTTTGACGTCACGTAAAACACTTGTTTGACCAAATCAGTCAAACCAGTGAACATGAACAAAATATGCAAACACCTGTTCACTGGCGCATTTCAACAAACACATGGTAGGCATAAAACCTAAACATGAACAAAAATGAATGAAATTAACTATTAAATGCATTAATCTGTGAACAAACAGATGGTTACAAGATTCGGAATGTCAGAGATCGGGCCATGGTCGTTGATCGATCCAGCAGTACAAAGCAGCGATGTGGTGCTAAGGATGTTAGCAAGAAATCAAATGTCGGAGAAACTTGCAGAAGACATAGATAGATCAGTTAGATGCATAATCGAGAAGGCGTATGAGATAGCGAAATCACACATAAAGAACAACAGAGATGCGATAGACAAATTAGTAGATGTTTTACTCGAGAAAGAAACCCTCACCGGAGATGAATTCCGATCAACCCTAGGTGTGTTTTCCGATAGGGTTTCTGCAACTGCTGAGAAGAACGATGGCGTTAGAGAGTTAGTGAAGGCTTAGAACGTCTTAGTTTCAGACATTGCAGATTGTTACAGAGGTTTTTTGAGCTTGTTTATCATTCAGAAAGATTGCAGACAAGTAGATTATTATGTTCCGAGCTTGTTTAAAATTTGTTAGAGACTTTGTGTATATAACTGTAATCAAATTTTATAGCATCAATGTTACGAGCTTGATACTCACAATCTTTGAATATAACTTTGATTTCATTGATTTACTTGCCTATTCAGATTTTTAGCATACTAAAATGTTAGTTAAAAAAACAGAGAAGCTATTGGACTGTGAACGTAAAAAACGAATTATTGGATTAAATCCGTAATTTTCGTCAAACCACATGGACCAAAATAGTAATTTACTTTTTTGTTTATTTAGGGTGAAGTATAATAAACAATCTCAAACCCTCCATTAGATAAAATAATCATACTTGAATGATCAAGTAAGAAGTTGATTCTTTTTAAAATTTGATGCTTTTTTCATAAATTTGTGCCAAAGGCTACAATTGCTTCGTGTTTGTATGGAAATCAAAACCTTATTCATGTTTTTATTGGGGATTGTAGAGACGTTATGCATTTTCGTCTTGATTTTGCTTTCGTGGTGTGATTAATTGTTTGATTAGTGAGACATATGGATGTTCTTGCTTTGGTTTCATATTGTCATCAAATCTATTGTTCACATCCTTTGGATTGATTTGATTTCATTATATGGCATCAATTTTAGTAAAACATGTTTCTGAAATCGAGTTAAGATCGGGCTACGCAAAGATTTTTTGTGAATAACTCGAAGACTCTCTTTATTATTTGTGCTGCCGTAAATACGCGGTTATGCACAAGGGGTGAAGGTGGACTATTGGTTAATATTTTGTTGGGTTGGAATGTTTATATAACTTTGTAAACTATTGTTTAAACATGTTATCTGAATGCTAAAAAATAAATAAATAAATAATCCCATCACAAAGCGCGTTGTATAATTACTAGTTATGATTAGATTATAAGTTAAAACATAACAGAATATCATTATTATTATGATAAGAAGAAAGCATTTTATCCAAACTTTTTGAGGTTACATTTTCAGAACCCTCTTGTTCTAATACATCCGTCAACTTCACAAACGCACACGGCGTCCGACCACCGCCACCTCACTCACCGCTGGATGAGAGTACAACACGAACTGCACCTCCATGGTACTCACATTCTCACCACCGCCGGATGAGAGAAAAATAAGTAAAATATATCTATCTGTTATAATAAAAAAAGATTTTAAGTTGCCACTTGTCATAATATTAGACATCGTAAAACTAATTTTCCCGCTTCTCTCTCATATTAAATATTTACATTAACTACTAATTACATTATTAATTATTTTGATATTAAAATAATTTTTAATAAATTAAGAAAGAGTTTTTTTCATAAATGTAACTATTAAAGAAATAATCTTTTGTATAACATAAGAAGTATTTTTTAAAATATTAAACTTTTTTAAAAATATAAAATATTTAAAAATCAGTGTTTTTAGAAGTTAAATTTTTTATGAACCATAAAAAAGTTAAAATTCAAAGTTACAATAAGAAATTTTTTAGAAATTGACATTTTTTTAAAAAATTTTGATTTAGAACGAATTTTTAAATTTTTTTAGATTTAAAAAACTTAAAACAAAAGTTCAAGAAAATAATATCATTGTTTTTTACTTATAGTATTATCTCATACGTAATTTCAATCATATCATATTTTAAAATAATATTTTGTAATTAATAATTTTATTACTATTTATTTAATATTTTATTTATTCAAACCGGTTAATACATGGGTACTAACCTAGTATAATATAAACGTAAGTACAACATATTCTCAAGGCAGCACGAGAAAATAAAGACAAGAAAGAATTCATCACATAATGCGAAAGACGGAAGTACTATACGTTGATGATCAGCTAAGATTTGAAAGAGAGAAGAATTCAAGGACTATGAACTCTTCTCATATAATATGAAATAAAATAATAAAAACTAAATAGTGTATTATGTATTATCAATTAAATATTTAAATAGTATAATAAAAATACTCACAAAGCAAAATTATAATTATTAAAACCTTTGTAAAAGATAAAGAAAATAAATTGAAGGTCATCAATACCCGACCTAGTTTGGAACTTCATATAATAGTTGTTTCTATATTTTGATAATTTATAGCATAATTGCGTTTGCAGGAAATCTTATATTGTATGTTCTAATTACGAATAGGGTTAGTATCTATCTACATGGATGAAGGTAGGTCTTGTGTTGTAAATAACGTATTTCTGCCTATTTTGTTTACACCCAATTTTGAATCAATTTTTGCTACAAATAAGTCGACACATAATTGGATTTCTTTTTCAAGGCTCTTCCATTTTTATGCATGAACTTTATTTTATGTAGAATCGATGATGAATTAGTGGTGAGGGCATTAAGGACAATTTTTTTAATTATTACATTTTAGTTTTATTTATAAATTTACAAATTAAGAAAAAAACATAGTAACTAAGTTTCTCAAATGTTATATTAAAATTACTTATGGTTTTTTTGTCTTTAAAGTCACATAACTTCCGTTACGTGTTCAACGCATTTATTATCATAGCTCGCATTCGTCAGCCCCCCGATGATTGCATCATCGGTTGGGGTGTGACATCTATCTCCTCTTTCGATCATCATTCTAGCTAGCACAAAATTGAGGTCCATCCCTCTGTCTCATGGACGCACTTGTATTCATATACAGAATATTACTGGATATATTAATTTAATAATGATATAGAGAAGTAAACCCATTGTTAGATAAATGGCGTGACTATTTTTTCTATTGAATGACTTATCAGGGAATCTAATCGTATATAAGTAGAGCCAAGTTATTCTAAGTTGTTGAAAAACAATATAAGAGTGAAAATGATTATTAATTATTAGATTTTAAATTCAAGGGCTAAAAAAGTTCAGTTGACGTAATGATAAATAATTAAAACTTTAAATAATAGACCTAGCCACATTTTTAAGTTTCATAATTTTTTTTAAACGCTGATAACTTTTGTATACAATATTATTTTTTTTAATTTACACCGTAAAAACAAGCATCTTTTATCTTTAAAACGCGTATAATGTTGATATATAAAAAAAAACAAAGTTGTTTTCACGTTATTTCAACTCATTATATGATATTCGTTAGATCATTATGTCTAATGCTAATCATTGTGGTTTTTTATTGTGATTATATAAAAATGATAATTTTTAACAGCATAATGCTAAAAATGTAATTTTTTACGTTTTCAAATTCACTATGTAATAATGATCAAGTCATCGTATTATAACAATTTAACCAGCTCATTGTGTCTAACGTTGATTAAGTCTAATGTTGGTAATTGTGTTATCTATTATGTCTAATGCTGGTCATTGTGTTTAATTTTGATCATTGTGTTTTTCTTAAATGATTATTTTTGGATTACAGAATGCTGAAAAATGTAAACTTTTTACGTCTTTAGTTCATTGTGTAATACTCATAATCTTTATCAATTCAGAAATTACACAATGACCTGATAAAATTACACAATGAACTAAAAGAACATGAATTTTTTTGTTTTTTATATCAATACTATATGCTTTTTAAATATAAAAATGTTTGTTTTTATGATGTATTTTAAAAAAAAATGATGTCATATATAAAAGTTACGGGCGTTTAAAAAAGATGTAACTTGAGAAGGAAACATTAACAATTTTATCCTCAACCTAATATTAATAAAAAAAAACACGTGTCAACATCTTAATCATTATTACACTTTGTAGCTTTTAGACTTTGTATCGGAACCAGTGAGTAATAGGGCATTATATTAAGAATCATAAATAGATCGAAAACTACTAGTAACTGTATAAGTCAAGTACATAGCTTTTCAATAAAAATGATAAAATTATAATAAAACATTTTTTCCATCTTTCTATTATTTCTTTGATTTTATCGTCTCTATCCTCAATTTTTTCTAAAAACTATATAATGTACTGCAATCAAAAAATTGTACATATTGTATTTTTTAAAATATAATTTAAAAATATTAAAATTACAAGCATTTGGTTAACTTATATAATAAATCGTAGAAGAGTTAAAACAATTTTTGGTAGTTCTCAATATATTTATGGTTTTTAATATAATATGTGTGCTCACACACGCACACATATATATAAGATTAGGATCATGTACAAACTTTTGTTTGCTTAAAAACCATGAAATCAATACTTTTTCATCATTTAAATCATGTGATAATTAGTTTACAAGGGTATTATTGTCATATTCATTATTTCTTGTGTTAATTTTTTGTATTAAATGCTACGTTTATCATTTTTATAAAATAAATTAATTTTTATATACTTTATTATTTTTTTAAAAGGTTATACCATATAATCAAGTATTTTTCTTTTATCTTTAATATGTGTATGATATTGTTATATGTTTTATGAAATAAAACTTTTAAAAGGTATACAATAATATACGATATATTGTGTTGGTATACAATTGTGTTATATTATCATGTTTTACTGAAAGTAATTGTGCTATTATACAAATTTCATTACGTTATTATCTTGTTTTATTGAAGGTGGCATTGGTATTATACAATTAAATTGTGTTATTGTAGCACAATATAAATTGTACAAGGTAACTTATAAAAACATTATTACTTTCTATAAAACATGATAATAGCACAGTATGTAATATAATACAATACATCACACATTGTTATAAACTTGTTTGCATGTATTTTTTTAATATGTTTATTTATTAAGAACCACTACTATTATACAATTTACATTATACTATTATCATATATTATTAAATATGATTATTCTATTATACAAATTACATTATGTTAGTGTCGTATTCTATTGAAACTAACATTGCTATAATACAATTTACGTCATGTATTTTTAACAACACAACGTAAATTGTACGAAGTAACTGTGTAAATTATATAATAGCATCGTTACTTTTTATAAAAAAAAATGATAATAGCACAACATAATTGTATAATAGCACAATTATATCGCACATTGTAGTAAACATTGTATTTTTTTAATATAATAATATTATACACATTCTAAAGTAAAATATTGCTCAATTTTCCAGCATAATTATTTAAAAAAATACTAATGTATATGAAACATATTTTAGTTTTAAGAAATAAGTTTAACTATTATTTAATGAAAATTTTCAATGGGAGATATTTATTTTCATTACTTATGAAGTTTTTTTATGTAGTAGAAATAACAAAAATACACTAAATCTTATTAACCAACACAGTAATGATCAATAGTGAGGTGTCACTAATTTTATCAATTGATCTGATTTATTAATGCTTAGGATTGATTCTTACGATTTTTAGGCGGGCAAGAATTTGTATCAGACATGGAATGAATTTTATTAAAGTTTCCAAATATGTTATGAATTATTAAAAGTCACTTTAACTCTTGACGAGATGGTTCTAGCTCTAGTGCTCCACTATAGTGAGTTTAATCAGATTCTTTTGTGCCGATGCCCCACTGTTCCTTTTTCTAAGTGTTCCTTAATGAACTACCACTATATACACATCAAGTATATAGACACACATATGTATATGTTTATGTGTGACATTCATTTCAGGACCAATAATACATTGAGAATGAAGAGAACCGATTTTTTCCCTTATACTTCTTATCATATAAATTGACTAAAATGTACGTGGATTTCAATATATTTTAAGTTTATTTTTAGAAAAATATTTGTTGTATTTTCTCTAAATGCATGTATGCACATGTAATGCATATCTGCATATTTATCTACTCCTTTTTTTATTACAAAAAAAAAAAAAAAAAAAAAAAAAAAAAAAAAAAAAAAACAAGAGATATGAGATAAAACAATGATAGAGTGGAGATAGATACATAACCATTGTTTTTCGATTTCATCGCTTTCACTGAATCGGTATATGTACATCAAATGTGATTCTCACGGTTCTTAATTAACATACTATAATGTTCTACGAAGAATATACCTGGTTATTTTTATTGTAGTTACATATGTGATAATGTATTCTTTTATATGATAATATCTAGCATGTAATATACATGAAAGAGAAATGACTATATTTATATAAATAATAAGCTTTTTTAGACTTGCAAGCTAACCAAAGTTAGTATATAAAATTCGACTCAAACTCGTTTATTAAATGAGCTTTAATTTTTCTTGATTTTGGAATTGAGTTCGTCTAACACTACTAAATTCGAGTTTATAGGGAGCACAGATAGCTACTCATAAGAGCATTCACATCAGAATTTTTATCTTTATTCTTATAATTACATTAGAAATTATTGTTTGTTCTCTCTCCTTCTCAGTTAAATTATAGTTTTAATACTTTTATCATTATCTTTTTTTTTCTCTTTCACTCACAATCAATTTCAAAAATGTTAAAAAAAGTTATAGTGCTTGAATTAGTGATTTCTCAAATATACAAATGAACAATAACTTTTATTTTTCCTACACTCATAACCACAAACAATTATTTCCTAAAATATAAAAAACACACTCACATAGATTATTTAAAAAAAAAAAAAAACTATAAGCAACTCAAATTCTTTATGCTTAGAGCTTAAACAAGTCAGAAGTCATTAGATTGCGATTTGGCTCACGCCCTATTAAGCTAAACTTTTTTACACCATCATTGATATTAATAAGAAACAACGGATTTTAACAAAATAAATTTGAGTTTGGCTTAGTATTTTGATGTAGCGTAGAAGTGTTCGCAGTGTCCACATCATGTCACGTTAGTTTCTAAATAACGAAAAAAACAAACCAGCGCTTCATTACAAAGTAATAACGTCACACAAATAGTAGCAGCAATCTAGCTGAAATCACAAGCATCGTTAAAAACATATGAACACTAGATAAGAGTTCTAAAATAGTAATAGCGATAGTAACAATTCATTTCTTCAGTTGAAGAACCTATCCTTTCCTCTGTACGATCATTCTTCCTTACCCTTCGCAACAACAGCTTGAGTCCCCTGGACTCGCTCGACTGGATCTTGGTTGTTTTGGGGAACCAAAGCTCGAGTCTCTTCAGGCTTAGTGACACAAGCTTGAGGGTCCATGCCTGCTTCAGCCAAAACTTGGCTTGTGCAGCCAACAAGCCTCTCAACTGGGATTTTATTAACATCACGCCGGATCCCAATGTCAGCAACAAACCTACTTAAACAGTATATACCGCACCCCACTACAGCCAAACCAGGAAAACTGGTGGTCAGGTAACGGAGTGGAGATGAGAAAATAGCACTAGTAGCAGCTAAAAAGGATGCTGCCTGCCCACTTCTCCCCACACTGATGGTAGTGAAAACGAGCAACCCTGTCTTACAGTAGATTGCAAAATCCTCACAGTTGTTTTTGAAAATGTTGTAGACACCGAAACCATTCTCAAGGAGGAACTGTGCGCGATGAATGGCATCCTCTGGTGGATCAGAAACAGCTAGAGTGCATGTTCCACCTCGAGCTTTGGCAAGAAAAATGGCGGGAGAGACTGAATATTTGAAAAGGTAAAGGTCACCGCCAGATAGAAAACAGTTCAAACATGAAGCGATTACACCGTCAGCCTTTGACTGGTCACCACATTTTGAGCATGGATTGCCAGAATTTGAGGGCGATGAGCTTAGGATGATACGGTCTAACACTGTTCCAGTCCCGATTTCTTGACCACCACCCCGAGTGAAATGGATCACCTTATCTTCATCAACATATATTCCTGCAGCAAATGAAACCCCGAATCTTTATTAAATTTGATTACAAGACAAGTAAAGTGCTGAGTTTGGTAACCATAGATGACTTAACAAGGGATAAGTTAATTTAACTACGGGGATGTAAGACGTTTGGCCACATTTGTGTTCAATTTTTTCGTTCTTTAAGAGAGGTGGGTAGGGAGTCAAAGAGTTGGGAAAAGAAAATAACTAAGCATGTTCTTGTTACAACTTTTCATTTATTTTCATATGCATATTTAAACTAGTAAAACAAACTCACATGAGTAGCTTACAATTAGCTGCATCTTCTAAATGCCACAAAATCAACAATATATATAGCACTAAAAAAAGTCTACACGTGACATGTTAAAATATTCATATAATCGCCTACTAACATATTTCCTGCCGCAGCCCGCAAGTTTATCAGTTTATGTAACCTTAAATTCGTCGAATTGCAAGCTTAGCAAAGTTGTCAAATAATATATATCAAACGCCCTATTTTCCAAATTCAACATCTTTCTGAAGTTCGTAGTCTTAAATATTTAAAAACTTTATAAATAAACCACTATTTTAGTTGAGTGTTACTTGTGGAATCATAAATGATTATAAAAATCCACTATGTAGTAATTGCAAGTCTAAACATGTGTAAGCTACATTCAATAAGTCTCATTACAATCTCTCTACCCAACCTCACCATCACCATGCCTACTCATCTTTACTAGCATGCAACAACACATTAGGTTTTCAAAAATTGTCAGTTGTAAAGTTGAGTAACAAACAGGGCCGTAAACGTAAAACAAGTAAAACATATTGCATTGAAACATTTTTCAAATCATCTCTTTTAACTGCAAATCTCTTATGTGTTATGATTCAATCAAGCAAGACACAAGCCAACAGGTCATCCTAAAGTTGTATTACCACTTTAAGCAACCTTAGTTACGAATAATAATATCCTAATGCACAAGGATAAACCAACCTCATTTCCCAATCAGAATTCTAACTGAAATACCAAATTGATCTGCAAGAATGGATTTATTCTGGTAAAGTTTATTGAACAAGTCCAAGGTTATCGAAAGTCACATGCTTTTCTGTAACAGAAGGGCCCTAGATTATTGCTGAGATGCCTTAGCCCAAAAGAACCTTACTCAGAGAAACAATTGTGTGTGCATGGCACATGTCAACTGTCATTACCATGCATATGGCAAATAAATCCACCAGTTAATGCATGCCCAGCCTAACAGTATCCTAGCTTACTTTTTAAAAAAGAATAATACTATGTTCTAAAATTTTAAATCTGTATGATCCTTTCAAAGCGAAAAGTAATTGGTTTATTGGATAGATCGAGTATCATATGGGTAAATCAATTGAACTGGGATATTACAGTATTTTTAGCCTTCAACTATGGTTGAAACAATAATACAATTTCTTTTTTCTCCAAAAAAGTATATAAAATTTTAAGCACAAATAATAAAAGTTCAAGCAAAGCTGCAAGGGGTTGAATCAATTAGTCAATAGTCACCATTTAATTCTTTCTCGTGGTTGGCTTTTAGTTTGTTATATTTTTTAATGTTAGTTCACTGACAAAATGATATCCAGTTAAATATTGTTATGATCAATTTCCTATTTCTTTTGAAGTTAAGGGATCCTATGAGTTCTTTTTAAGATCGTGGTCAGCAAGTTATAAGACATAGGAATGTCCCTTCTTATAGCTGTATTTAAACTATCTTCCTCAAGTATTTCTAAAATGCAGTAAAAAGTAGTATCATTTCTCCTTATACAAACATGGTATCAAATATTTTTCACGAGAGCCAAAAGATAATGACTGTTAAACTCCAGTCTCTCCATCACCAGTTTTGAGACATTGGTCATGAAATAAAACGAATCAGAACAAGCCTTTCTTTCTATACTGCCTGGGTTGGTTGGTCAGATACGTATGTTAAAAATAAAAGCAATGAAGCTATTGAAAAGCAAAGTTTGAGATGCTTTAAGGAGCTTATTAATGTTGTAATTGAGGACTGTAATGACCTGACAGCTTATAGTATAAGCCTTATATCATACCTATAATGAACTAACAAGTTCCATAACTGAAAATGAAGAGAGATAAAGTAGGTCCAGAGTAACTACAAATGCAAAAGCTGAAAGGGATTGTCACTTCAAGAGTAAGACAGATAATTTTGGTGGACTTTCTAGTGCCTGCAAACAGGTTGAGAGGCAATTTCCATGGTTCTGGACATGAGAGCTAGCACCATCCAAAGCCTGATACTGTAAGAAATATGGGATCCAGAAAGGCAAAAAGCCAAACTGTTTGATCAAGCAAACAGATGTATACAAGTCTCACTTCACAAAATAGGCCAAAGATAGTAAATTATTTATGTCCCGCTCCTCGATTTACTAATGTGATGAATGGTGTCTGGTATATTAAATCGGTTGCTCACAACATAGGTCACATGCAAGGTCTCTGTTTAGAGGTCTTGATGAGGTGAAGAAAGAGGACACGCAGGTTGAAGGTATGGTTGCCTTTATAACCGTGTAAGGTAAACTCCTTCATGATGCACGGTTTGTGCCTAATAGAGCTGACACTGTCACAACTTCTTGAGTTGTTGAAAATAATGAACAGTGGATACTATGTTGTGTTTGATGGTAATACATATGTTATGCGTGACAAAAGATCAGCCGAGAATGTAGTTACAGAGTACAGACATTATGACTGAAGTAGGTTATTCCCTCTTGATGTTTCAAACAAGCTAAGTAGATCAATAAAGAGACAAACCTATGGCACTTAAGCTATGGACAAGCTACATACCGATAAAAAATGATCACAGAATAACCCCCATGTGACCATGCCATTATAACAAACTCCAACAAGGCTGACTTCTAAAAAGTTGAAAAAAACCAACAATGCATAAGAAACTAATTGGTGGATGACCGATTCAAAGTTCAAACCCTGATGTAAGCTGTTGAGTTCCTTGAAATGGAATTACTACCTTACTGTTCCCCCTTTGGTGATCAGTCACCTAGAAGCTAACCATCCCTTGATACAGTTAAATCAACCTCACACACACTCATTCCCAACATAAGTATTAGCCATCATATGATGGATATAGATGCAAAACAAGGAGGATGACATGAAGAACTAGATAAAATAATCTACCCATATGGTCATAAAAAAAACCACCAATTGTGCTACCACAAATATTGTGACCAGTTGCCTAACCCTTTCTAAAACCCTAAATAACTGCCATTCACATACGAAAGAAGCCATCAAACAACTCAACCACATAAAGCCACCGTCCAAAGGGCTTGATTAAACCACTCTTAACTGTTTCAAACTGTAAATCCTCTACTACCTATAGTAGAAAGCTCAGGGAGCCGCCAATTTAGCCTACAACTACACATTGTCCCGAATCTTATCAATTGTAACCAAACAATAACATCGAGAAAACCCTACATTGTTCACGATCTAAACCAATTTCCTCTAAACAAAATTCCTGAACGAAACGCTTTCACAATCCGATTGCAAACTCAGATGCCTACATCCGGATCAAAACACATCGCAATTGAAAAAAAAAAAAAAAAAAAGGTAAATGGAGATGAAAAATGGGGCGAAAGTACCGTGATGAGCGTAGAGCCAAGCTGTACGCCATGAATAGATGTGATCGCCTGGTTTGAGGTCTGATTTGTCGATTTTGTTGGATAAAATTTGCTTCATTTCTTCCATGATGAGCGAAGAGGATGAAGATTCCATTGTTATTGTGATTGTGATGGTGATTGTTGCTTCGTTTAGAAGTATTTTGTTGTTGATTGTTATTGTAATGGAGTCATTGATTTGGATTATGAGACCGCGTGTTATCCAACTTTGTAGGGTTGCTAAGTTAGCGTGTGGATTCGAAATCCTCGGCTTTGCTAAATATTAATATGTTATTTAAAAAATACTACACGAATTAAAAAATAAAATATTAAACTGTAATAAAATTTTATAAATTATGAGAAAGATACATACATCTAGAAGGACTGTATTAGGATGGGCCTTAGTAGTTAGGCCGGCAGGGTTGACGGTTATGCGGCCCTCATTCAACTGGAAGTAGGAAATAAATCCCGGCACGACCGATGACATAGTCTCTTTCTCTGCTTCGACTCAACCACCTACGTAACCTCTTAGAAAAGATCTGATAGATAGCTTGGGGCTATAACCGATTCCTCGGCTAGTGGCATGAACCATGGAATCCGGTAAGGTTTTCAGGTGTTTAGATCGGCCGATAGAAATTATTTTCAGTTACGAAGGAGGGAAGTTGGTATGAATAAAGACGATAAGCAATAAAACAATGATATTAACTTTAATTTTTTTATTTTTTTAAATATGATTAAACATATTGTTTCAAAATAAACCATTTTGAAACAATATTAATTTCTAAATTTTCTTACTAAAACCCTCAATTTTAATTATTTTTATATAAAAATTTTAATTTTTTAAAAACACCATTTTTGAAATATTTTCTATTTCTGAAAAAGATTATTTTATAAAACTTTATTTCTTTAGATTTAACATTAATAAAAACCTATTTTTTAATTAAAAAAATTAATTTTAATATAAAAAAATTAAATAATATCATTAGTAATTAATATAATCATTTAATAGGAGATAAAAACGAGAAAATTTTAGTGAGAACAAATGTGATGTCGTCACATGCTAGTCATGTCCCCTTTGGGGCATTTAAAAAAAGGTAATTTTAATTTAAAAAGTTAAATAATATCATTAGTAATTAATATAAAAGGGTCATTTACATGTTTCCCTTCCTGAACTTATTAATTACATATTTACCCAAAGTAAAAAAATTAATTACATATTTTCCTTTCTAAGATGTATATATTATATATTTACTCATTTTATTAAAATTAGTTATTGAAAGACTGTTGTAATCATATTCTCACTAACTTTCTTTTACACATTTTCCTTCTTAAAAATATCGATCACATATTTTGTCAAGTTCGAGTCTTTTATATAAATAAAAAAATTACAACTTCAATTACAAAAGCTTAAAACTATTTTTGAAAATAATAATCACCTATAATTAAAGCTATATATTTAAATACAAAACACAATTGTCAAAATTTTAAACAATTATAATAACTAAACACTGATACATAAAAGTTTTTTAGTAAAAACAAGATAAAATAATCATTTGATTGATTAATTTTAATGAATTGGATAAATATGTGATATATATATATATATATATATGTATTAGAAAGGAAAAATATGTAATTGATTTTATGTATTGGAAAAATATGTAATTTATAGTCTTAAAAAGAAAAAATATGTAAAAATCCATAAATTAAAACATGGTTAATGGTTAATGCCTCTTAGTATTTTTTGTCACATTAGCACCAACTGATTATTATTTTTTAACTAAAAACATGAGTAATGGTTAATGCTCATTCTATTATTATTCAATTATTTTTTATTTTATCATTTTTTCAAATAAAATAAAAGATAATAAAAACATGATACCATATTATATTAATACTTAAAAAAGAAGTACATAATATTAATCAACAAAAATAAAATATATAAACTAATCATCTTCAATTGTACGTCTCATCTAAGCATAGTCGATCAAATCCACGGTTAGACAATTATGTGCTTCTTTGTTATGCATTGAGCAGCAATCTTTGTTCCATACTTATCACCTTTTGTGATTATGTTTCTACACATGATGGAACATAATCATGGCAAATGATTTTTCTCTCGTCATTCAAAATCATATTATGTATGATGATTGAAGCATACATAACGTCTCTTATTTTATTCCTTAGTCCATAATCAACGTGGATTTTTCACAATATATGTCATCGTGCCTGAAGAACACCGAAACCCTTCCTATATCTTTTCTTGCGGATTCTTCTATATTTTTAAAATAAATTTTTTTTCATCAATGGACTCTCCAAACAATGTTACAATAATTGAATACTCCAGATATATAATATTCGCCAAAAAATAGCCGTGTATGTACTCATTTCAATTAGCATAAAATGAAGCCACAGATGCATTACCCGATTTGTGATCCTCCAAGATTGGCAATTATTCAAAAACATTCATGTCGTTGTTTAATCTAATGACACTTAAAAATGCATCTCATATCCAATGATCATATGATGTAATGGCTTGATGAATCATTAAAGGTCCTGTTTGGTCTCCTCGTGTATGTTGTCCTCATTAAACGATTGGACAGTTAAACATGACCAATGCATGCAATGTATGTTACCTATCATGTCAAGTAAACAGTGTACCTTTTCATGTATATCACATATGCGTTCTTGATCATTCCATGTCATCTTTTTTAAATAACGTTTACCATATTGCTTAATTGTACCTTTAATGACAAGTAAAAATTTAATAAATAAATTATACAAGTAACAAATATATATATATATATATATATATATTAAAATTAAATAATTAAATTATACCTTGACACTAATTCTAAAGCGTCTCTCGATGTTTTATCCATCATTTTTAGTACTCGTCCCACATGTCAGTTATGGTACTGTATGTAACACATACCGTACTCGTGAATCTTAGCAGTCCTCTTGTGTCAGGTATTTGTTGAAAATGCTCATACTTTCATTTCAAATCATGAGATATGTTTTGACCAAAAATTAACAAGAATAACTTTACGATCAAATTCGTATATGAGGTAGTGTGCTTAATCCATTCGTGTAACATATATGATAGTAAAAGAAGAGAAATAACACAATTGATTACGTGGAAAGCCCTTGATACGTAGAGATCTCCAACATAAAACCTTATGGTGTAACTAATCGTCATTCTGCCTCTTGTTTATATTATTGAATGCTGTTGAAATTACAAAGCAAGATCAATAGCAGATCGATACTAAGTGTTACAGAGAGAATTACAATATGTGTTATGGGTTCTACATCAATTGCTATGCCTCTCTCTATATTCAAAAATAAATCTAACTAACATCCTAGAATCTCGAGGACTACTTGATCTTCATTCCTTACATTTGAAGATATGCTTCCACATGTTTTCTTTAACTGACTGTCGATTCTCTAGGATTGACTAAGTTAGTATGAGTCACCTGCGAGAATAAATCAAAGCAAAAAATGTATCAGTTGGTCTATAGTGTTAGAATTTAGGATATTGCACTTGCTCAAGATCCGGGATACCAAATCATAAAATTCACATGTAACAAGATATACGTAAAAATAAACCTTTACTCATCCAAAAACGACGACTGAAAACCTTAGGACCTTATAGAGGTTTATCACAAAAATTATTGTCCATTAAACGCTCGTTGGCTGCATGACAATCTCGTTCAACTCCTTTCTCTTTTTATGATCAGACGTGAAGGATGACTAACATATGCCATAAACTCCGCCTTGAGGTCAACCGCATTTTTTATTGTCTCATCGATCTCATACGAATCCTTTGAGTATTGTCACATTCGTCTTTGACTACACCAATGAGCAAACACATTGTTGATGGTTGTGGCTAAAGATTCGTGTTCAACACAGTAGATTTTGAGTCTCCATCAAAAGCCCTCGTATGTCTCTTGTGGTACAATAACCGAACAATTTGTACAACTGAATATGTCCTCGCACCATATATTACACCAAGTAAAATGGTGTTCTTGATGTATATGGAAATTTAGAAGAACGTAGTAAAAAATAGAGTGCTCATATCTAATGTGTTGTGCATATCTTTTTTGTGTCTCTTCAAAAATCTACCACCTTCTTCAATTTATACACTCACAAAAGGAAATCAATAAAACTTATTTATCATTGTCATTGAAAAGATAACTAATTTGGTAATGACTGGAATTTAATTTCCTTTAAATGGATTTAAGTGGTTGACTTAAACTCTTGTATTACATTTATGATGAGTTGAAACAGTCTAGATTACCGATAATAACTTATCACCAGCAAAGGAATCATACGCGAGCTAAACTGCGTGAACCTCTTGATTTTTAACAGCAATATCAAGTTCATATTTGATAACTATAATTCTTTTTAAAGAAACTCTGAAAATGAAGCACAGAATGTTGATCTTTAGTCTTTACAATGCAACTCACACAAATCATCAAAATTATTATAATAAACCTTTGGTTTCCAGAATGAATGTCAAACTTAATCCATATAATCTCTACTCTAATAAAATAGTAACTTGAACTGACAGATGTTAACATCACATTTATCCTCACTAATTTTTTCCCGCCTCTCTTTGCTATTAAATAATCACATTAATTACTAATAATATCATTTAGGGGCAATTGCATATTTTTCTCTTTAAACTTGTGAAATCACAGGTTTCTCCAAAGCATGCTTAAAAAACATTGTATTTTATGAATTGAAACTTTTATTTTGAGAAAATATAAAAAAAAAATTGGTGTAGAAGAGGATATATGCAATTTCCGTATCATTTTTTAATTTTTTTTAGATTAAATAGTTTTTTTAATTAAAAAAGAGTTTTTTTCATTAATGTTATTTCTAAGAAAATAATTTTTTATAAAATAAGAAATTTTTCTAAAATATCAAAATTTAAAAAAAAAAGAATTTTAAATTAATGTTTTTTATAAAAAACAAAAAGTAATTAAAATTGAAAGTTATAATAAAAAAGTTTCTAAAAAAAGAAATGTTTTAAAATGTTTATAATAACAAATATATCAATCATATCTTATCTTAGAATATCATTTTATAATTAATAAAATTTTATTTATTTATTCAACCCTTATGATAAACTCATACACGGATTTATTAAAAATAGTTAATAATATTCAGTTAAGCATATGGATTTAAAAGTATGAGAATCAGGTTAGTCCTGTTAAAATCAAATGCATTTGTGTTTAATTTTAACAACAATTTTGAAATAAGGGGTCAAAATTAGTTCTTAGAGTTATTATTATTATAACATTCACTTTGCAGTTTTGTTACATTTTCTAAGGAATAAATAGTATTTTATTTTATTGCTTATTAACAAGTAGTTTAAGAGTAAGAGCTCAAAAACTGTATACATAATTCGATTCTACTTTCATTAGTAAGAAAATTTTACTATTTGAATTTTTCATTAAGTAATCTGTTAAAAAACAATAACTGCATACAGAACAGACCTAGAGAACTCTCACAATTACTAAAACGAAAAAATGTTGTTAAAAAACAAATATATGTGGCTGCTGGGATTCGAGCCCAGGTCTCCACGGCCACAACGTGGAATTCTTACCACTAAACTACAGCCACTTTGTGGTCATTATGTCAAATTTTATTTATTAGTTTGTTCATACTTCTTGGTGCATCGTGATGTGCATCGGATTATATTGGAAAATTGGATTGCTCCAAACTATTTACTATTTCTCAATATTAATCCTAGACCGGTATTAATCATAATTTTTTATTTTTGTATTAATAATAGTTCCACTCTAATTATTCGTCAATTTAGTTTTTTATGTCGTATCATGTGATGTGGCTCGTGACATGACGTATAACATATAATAAATAATATAAATATATTACTCGCTTCTTTTTATAAAAGATAATTTTTTAAAGTTATTAACGTAACGTTCTTGCCGATGGTTGAGTAGTTTGAAGCCAAAGAAACACAAAAATTAAGTGATATATTTATATTTTTTATATTAATTAAGTAAGACACCATGTCAAATGTGTTATGTCACGAGAAACATCACATGTCACATCATAAAAAACTAACGGAGTTAACAAACATTTAGACTTGGACTGTTATTAATAACAAAATTAAAAATTGTGACTAATATTGGTCACATTGTTGGTTGAGATTAATATTCCCCAATAGTCAATAGTTTGGATTATTAAAATCTTGTTTTCGATCATATTTTGCCAAACGTCATGATCAATGTAAAACACATACACATTTAACTTTAAGTACTATTATTCGATGTATTGTATTTTATGTAATTAATTTGTAAGATTTATACTTTATGTTTTTGAATTTTAAAGTGTAGCTTTTGATAAGTTGTAATGCATTAAACATGAAAAGTACGTGTTCAAGTTAGTATTTATCATCAAGAGGTAAATTTAATTGGTAGCTTGTTTTACGTTAAAGGTCCAAGTCATACTATACCAATCCTCTTTCGTCTTTAGACTGATAGTTGTTTTGTTATAAACGATAAGATATTTATACAAATATTAAAAGAGGTGTAAGACATGGTTATTTTTGTGAATTTATTTTCATACAATTATAACAAAGAAATATAATAGAGTGACACTTCACTAATAATATACGTGGTATTTACTAGGGATTGGCAATCATCTGATTTATAGGCTGAAAGATTTTGGGATGACGGATTGAATAGGTGAACTCGTAGTTGACCCGTATATTTATTTGTGCCAAAGACATTAGTCTAACCCTCACGCACCAAAAATTCTTGTCATGTTCGTGTTTGTATCATGTTTCAGGTTAGCCTATTTATCTCATAAATTGGTAATATTTTAAAAACAATGACTTAAGTGGGCATTTTTTTTTTTTGTTAAGCAATGTCTTTATAACCAAAAATTCTTGTCATGTTGATGTTTGTATCATGTTTCGGGTTAGCCTATTTATCTCATAAATTGGTAATAATTTTAAAAACAATGACTTAATTGGGCAATTTTTTTGGTAAGCAATTGCTTTTCTTTAATTCTCAGTTAGCAAAACTAAATTTATATATTTAACTCGAGATTAAAGGAATCAAATAAAAATAATATTAGAATGAGCAACTGAGAATGAATAGCAAGTAGCGTAGAAATTTTTTAAAAACAAAGAATGGGTGGAAATTTGAAAACTCAAACTTAATTTCACTTGTATAAATAAATAGTTGGAGAGACATTTAATTTAAATATTACTAATTATCAATTTATGATTGTATTGAAGTATTAATTGTTATATCATATGCATAAAAGGTTGTTCATAGTGTTTTTTCTTTTAATTTTTTGTTCTAAACCCAATATTATACATCTTTTACAATTCAATCCCTATAATTTTTTATTTTTAACTTTAGTCCCCTATACTTTTAATCTTTTATACTTTTTTTTATTTACGGTCTAATTGTGGGAGTTAACACACCTATAACGTGCAAGTGCGGTTCAATGTTGTTACATTGATTTTTTTCTCGTTTAACATCTCCGTCGCAACGTGCGGATCCTAGATCAACTAAGTTATTAGTTCTAATGTTTTACTTTTTACGTGCGTGGTTCAACGTTTTTACGTCTCCTTTCTGTTTGGTTTTATTTTTTTTCATTTTTGTTTCTTTTTAAGCATGCATTTTTTGTGTTGGTGGTCGTTGAATGTGATTTGACAATGATGCTACTTGACACAGTTTTACGCCTCACGCCGCAACGCGAGGGCTTAATATTAGTTAAGAATAAGAAAACATCAAACTTTTAATATTAGTAATATTTAAATAGCCCTACCTAAAATCTAGTTGTCGGAAATCCTTCAACTTGAACATATTTAGACGTCCACCAATTTAGGTAAACCAAATTAATATAAAGGTTACACTAAAAAAACCTTAAACTTAATTACACAAAGCTTATAGTTTTTTTAGCTTTTTTTACAAAATAAGCTTAATTTGCTGTTTGATTTAGCTTTTTAAGCTTATGCTTAATAGTTTATATAAGCTAATTTGAAGAATCTTATTTGAATATGATTTTTTAGCTTATTTGAAAAAGCTTATTTGTATAATAGTGTAAGTTACTCATTTGTCATCAAATGATGGTAAATTAATGATTATTGAAGCAACTTATTACCGTAACAAATTAAAGAATTGTGGATTTAACGTATAATCAACTTGTAAAATATAAGCTAATCCAAACACTTAAAAAGAGCTTATCAAATAATAGAAAATAAGCTATAAGCTACTTTAAAATATAAGCATAAGCCAAAAACTAAAAGCTAGGCCAAACACCCCCTAATTTAATGCTCGGATAAACATATTTAATAACACATATTTGTCACTAGCTTTAGTAAACCCGTGTATTACACGGGTTAAATAAATAAAATATTAATATAATAATATTTATTAATTATAAAATATGATATGAATGGAATTATGTATGAGAAATAACTATAACTAATAAAACAGTGATATCAACTTTTTAAAAATTTATTTTTAACCATTTTCCCAAAGAAAATAAACATTTTCTTCTAAAACAAACCGTATAAAAATATCATTTTTAAAATTTCCTTATTATAACTCCCAAATTTAATTATTTTTTGTTTTAAAAAATTGAATTTTTAAAAAGTACAAATTATAAAATATTTTGTATTTTTAAAAAAGTTTTATGCTTTAGAAAAATTTATTGATTTATAAAAAATTTGTTTATTTAAAAATAATATTAATAAATAGATCTCTTTTTAAATTTATTAAATGTGAAAGAATGTTAAATAATATTATTAGTAATTAAGGTAATTATTTAAGAGGAGAGAGAGGCGGAAAAATTTTAGTGACGATGATTATGATGCTGCCACGTGGCATCTCAAGTTACTCTTTTATTATAGTAGGAAGATTTGAAATGCCTAGTCGAGGAATGTTAGGTTGGAGTGACAAAGAAGAAGCAAAGACAACTTAAGGTGGTGTGAACTCAAATAGGAGCTCAGGCCCCCACTTGATTAGTACCCTTAATATTTGTTGATTAATTTTGACCATCTAAGAGACTCGACATAAAAATTACTTGGTTGTGTATTAGAAATCAGGTGCGGCATGCAGGAGCAAGGGGAAGAAGGCGAGAAACGATTGAAGTCAAAACAGTTTGAAATTGAAACGTCGTCTTTTGCCTATCGTAGTCGACGGCTAAATCTAAACTCTCCATATGTCTACTCTCAAATATCTACTCGTTAATTATTTTCAGTTGCGATGTGTTTATTTTACTCTGCATTTTACTATAAGTTTTGTTCAATGTTTCGATATAAGAAAATAGAGAAAATTACAAAAATAGTCCCTGTGGTTTGATCATATTGCAAGTTTGGTCCCCAGATTTTAAAAATTGCAAATTTAGTCCAAACATTTGAAAGTTTGTTGCAAATTTAGTCTCCACCGTTAGTCTCCGTTAGTTTTTTAACGATCTGGGGACTAAATATGCAATATGATCAAACCATAGGGACTAATTGTGCAATTTGTTCTAAAAATTAAAAAAATTTGAAAATCAAAAATTTTTTTAAAAGAAATTAAAATCAAACATAAGAATTTTTTAACCTTTATTCTATTTTTTAACGATTATCGGATTTCTTTATTAACGTTTATTTGAATCTTTTAATTTTTAATTTTAAATTTTTATTTGATTCTTTTAGTTTTTTTTATTTTTTGAGAAAATTACACAATTGGTCCCTATGGTTTGATCATATTGCATATTTAGTCCCCAGATCGTTAAAAAACTAACGGACACAAACAGTGTGGACTAAATTTGCAACAAACTTCAAATGTTTGGACTAAATTTGTAATATTTAAAATCTAAGGATCAAACTTACAATATGATTAAACCACAGGGACTATTTTTATAATTTTCTCAAAAAAATATTTAAATCAAGTCGTGTTAACACTCACCAAGTTAACCTAAACAAACACCTTTTTACATATAACTCAACAATCATTATGCAATTAAATTTGATATTATCGTAAACATTATTTTGTTGGTGTATACATATAATTCTTGTCACAACGTGCAAAAATGGTGGACTAACGTGTGGTAATGGGAGCCCGTAATAATTTTGGTTTCGATTTGACATCTCTCAAATAACCTAACATATAAACCTAACTAGATTATCAATATACCTTACGAAAATGAATAGCATATGATACTAAGTTACTAACTAATCTATGCAGTTTTAGTTTATCTAAAAAAAGCTGATATTAAGATAAAATAAATGACTAACCTTGATAACACAATAATGTGTCTATATTTTTATGTATGCAATTCAAATCGAGATCACACAAAACCACAATTGTGTAGGGCCAACTTAATCTTTTTCAGGTTCCCAATTAGATCCCAAAATTGAGACGATTTATATATAAATTTTATTTTTGATTAAGATCTTAATGCACAAAAATATGATGAAATACATGTATTGTAAAACAATTTCTAAAACGCACATAATCACGCATATTAGAGTTAGAGTGGGTTTTAGTAAAAAATATCTATACTTATTAATAAAATAATATCTTTAGTGCCACGTGTCCTTTTCTTAGGCCTCCATTCTTTTGATTTCCAGCCTAAAAATGTATCTATCCTTATTTTTAGTCATAGTTCATTTGAATAAAATTAATTATAGCTATAATTACAAATGGAGTTTTTTTTTTCCTAAAATAGTGTATATAGAAAATTTATTACCAAAATAAGGTATTTAAGGAAGTGTTTCTTTTTCTTAATATAATGTTATTGGTTGAATTTATTTCACTTTAAAATAATATTATTAAAAAAGAATCAAGTGCAAAGGTTAATTAATGAAATTATAAAACTATTTGGTTCATACGTCGTAATTAAAAACGGAAAGTTTTTCTAAAACTTAATTTTGTTTTTTTTAATTCACTCATACTTAATTTTATATCGTCTTTTCATATAGAAAAGTTAAATTTTCATCTATAATTTTGTTTCAATTTCACACAAAAGTAGGCATATTTGTTTTTTTATTTTTTTAAAAAATATGTATTTTATGAAAATGTTTTTAAGTAGCTTAAAACATGTAATAACAAAAACTATTTTTTTAAAAAAAATGCATTTATAAAAAATGTTTTATATAAATATCATGATGAAACAAAAGAAAAAGTTAATTGTTTATTTTTTTATTTTACGAACTATAAATGTAATTCTCAATTACTAAGGTCATGTATGTTGCTAATAGACTCCCAACAACAATTAGGAGAGAAACAAGTAATGTCGTTTCGTGAGCTTAAACAAGCTTGAACTCATTTTACGACTCGTTTAATGAACGGGTTTGAGCCCGAGCTTCATATGTCGAAATCAAGCCAGCTCACAAGACGAAACTAGCGTTGTATGTATATGATGTTTATTTTATCTTTTATGTATATACATATATAAATGATTATTACTATATATAAATTTATGTTTAAAACGGTTATATAATATATATTGTTATTTTAAATAAATTACAAAAACCATTTAATTTCATAAAAAAGATTTTTTCTATATAAAAACACGTATTCTATAAAGAGACGTAAAAAAATACTTATGAAAGAGTATTAATATTTTTGTATGAGAAAACGTTATTGAAAAGGTTTTAAGAAAACCTTCATAAAAAGAACTATAAAACATTTTTTAAAATCATGACAAATGCTAAATTGGTTTTTATTTTATTAAAACTTTATACTTTTAACTTTACTTAAATAAAATTATTAAAAACATAAAAATACTTTTATCCAATCATATTATGAATGAGAAAAATTAACTTTCCACTAAAAAACCATTTTGATAAATATTTTTGAAAACACTCATTTTGTTAAATTATTTTTCTACCAATCCTATTAAAAAAAAAACTCATTACAAAGGGTATTTGTGATGGTTTCAAAATAAAACTCTGAAATAGATTGCAAGTTATAATTGATTGTTTTTCCCACTCAAGAACAAATTAACTCTATCCTTACAAACAAGTAATATAATGAGTTTTTACAGGTTGTATTACATTAAAATTATAAACTGAAACTTGTTGGATTCTTGCTTATTCAAACAATCAAATAAAGGTTTCCTAATTCACTCATCCTATGCAAATGAGAAGAAACCCATACGCGTATTCTATTTTGAAACAATTTTAAATATTTCATCAAATCAAGGGTCTTAAATAATCAATTCAGGGTTTTGATTTCCCCAAATCATGATATCAATTTTCAAATGTAAAGATGAACCATTTCATATCCTTTTCAATTTATAAGCATATCTTGGTTTCGATTTACCCCAAATCACGTTATGTTTCAAGTTCAACTCACCGATCTTTTTATGCCTTCATTGATCTATTTAATACTATTCAGACCCCGAGTTTTAAATTACAACAACTTTTCTGCAAAGTCTCAATTCAATGCTAATATACACAAATCTCGATTGCAACAGTAGTAGTGGTCCGTACGATTTAAGGATTTCAATTTTGATTTCAAGATAAACTTTAGTATTTTGGTTTTTTACATCAATTTGACTGATTTATGTTCTTTTTTACGAAAGCATGAAACTTTGATTTAGTTTTAATTAATGCAAGCATGAAACTGATTTATGTTTTTGGTCAACAAAAATTTTAAATATTTCTAAATTTTAAGTTGAATGATCTCAACAATTTTTTTTTAAATATTCCTAAATTATAACATCTCCGTGATTTGAATGGATTAGATCATGATTTTATCTATATAAGTTTGGATTAGGATTATCTTATATTTGTATGTTTTATTGTTTAAATGTTAACTTAAGAAAAGCTTTGCCTATATTTCTTTTCATTAGTTGTAGGTTGGGATCCTATGAGTGTTAAAAAGAAAGAAACAAAAAATTGCAGAAAATGAAGATAAAGATGTTGATGATGAAGATCTTGGTAAGAAGAGTTTGAAGTAAAAAAAAATGTCTATTTGGTATGATGACCCAATGAAAATTATTAAGTGTCGGTTACAACTTTAGGTAACTTATAACTTTACGTCTTTGAAAATTACGCTTCTGGTGCTTTTTTTAATGTATCGAACTACACAAAATATGATGTAGTTGAAATAGTATATATAAGAAGAGGTGTACTTGTATTGACTCTATAATTAGTTTTTAATTTCAAATCTTATTTATATTTTTATATAGCCTTGCAAATATTTGGTATGTACAAGTGCAGGTGTGATAAATTGGTAATTGCTTGTACATGTTTTTCTTCAAGAAGAAAAAGATAAAACATACTACAAGTAGTCATGTGAAAGTTCATATGTTATAAATATACTCTTTGATTGCAGATTACAATATAAACATAATTATCAAAGCTTATTTTACACTTACTTTGTACTAACATGGTGTGTTATATAACATTCTGATTGAAAAAAGGAAACTAATATCATGCAATGACTATGTTATATATATGACATTATTTCTAACATTTTCAATTGTGTTTGACATTGTGTTGTACTATATTTTTCAATTCAATGTTATAGTTTTAGATTTTACATTCATATAATGTTTTCACATCTAGGTTTGAATTTTGAATGGTCTTTACCATAAGGTTGATGTTTTTGTGAGTCTTTTATGCATTCTCATAAAAGTCAACAAAATTAAGAAATAAACTAAGAATAAATTAAAGTTTGTATATTTATATCTATACTATATAATAAAAGAATAATTATATTGACACATAACCTTTTTGTTGTGCATTCTAAACTTTCTTCCCACCCGCATCACATAGTGTTCTTGTCATATCGTGTAGCTCAAAGTATTTAAATAATTAACTTCGTTTATTCTTATTTTGATAGTTTCATTAAATTCAGTTAAAAAAGTTCTAAAATATAATTAATTTTGTCCTGATTTTATAAATTTTGTTAGAGATATTTTGTAATTAAATTTTTGTTCAAAGTTGGTTTGTTTTTTAAACAACCACTGTTCACACATGGTGACCTTTATGTTGCATTATCTTGAGTTACAAGTAGACATGAATTAAAATTATTAATATTAGATAATGATGGTAAAATTACAAACAGAATATCAAATTTTGTATACAAAGAAATTTTCAGAGGTTTATGAATGTTTTCATGATCAATATAATATAACCTAAAATTCTTAGTTATAAGTTCATTTCATATTATACACTATTTAGACTTATAAATATTGATACAGAAAATCTACTAATATTAGATATAGATTATTTTAAAAAATTAAACATAAAAATCGATATACAAAGTATTAATAATAATATTACGATTTACAAACGTTTTTAATCAAAAGCAACTTTTATTAATTGAACCCATGTATTACACGGGTCTTTAGTCTAGTTTTAAAATATACAAATTATTTATTTTCCTTGTCAAACTGAAGATTTAAATAAAACCATGAACAACATATCTCTCTACTCTAATAAAAGAGTAAATGAGGGGGACATATGTCAACACCATATTCCTCTTCATCAATTTTTTCTTACTTCTCTCTCCTCTTTAATAATTACTATAATTATTAATTATATTACATAACTAGCTTTAGTAAACTCGTGTACTACACGGGTTACATAAATAAAATATTTAATATAATAAATATTTATTAATTAAAAATAATAATTAAAAATAATATTCTAAGATAAGATATAATTAAAATTACCTATGAGTAATAACTATAAGTAATAGAATAATAATATAGATTTTTAAACTTTTTTTTGTATTTTTTAAAAAATAAGTTAAACATTTTGTTAAAAAAACCATTTTAAAAAATATCATCTTTAAAAATTTTCTTACTATAACTTTTAATTTTAATTATTTTTTGGTTTATAAAAATTTTACATTTGAAAAAAACTAATTTTGAAGTATTTTGTATTTTTTAAAAAAAGTTTGATATTTTAGAAAAATTTATTTTTATAAAAGTTTGTTTTTTTTTAAATAACATTAATAAAAAGATCTATTTCTTAATTTATTAAAAAACTATTATTGATCTAAAAAGAAATTAAATAATATCATTAGTAATTAATATAGTTATTTAATAAGAGAGAGAAAGAGGGAAAATTTTGAGCAGAATCAATGTCATGTTAACACGTGTCACCCTTAATTACCTTTTTATTAAAGTAGTGAAATGAGATGAGATAAGATGATAAGTGAAATGTTTCTTAATAGACTAAAAATACTTTTTTAATAAATTAAAAAAAAAATTTATTTATGTTACTTATAAAAAACATTTTTTATAAAATAAAAAGTTCTTTAAAACATCAGAGTTTTTTAAAAGAATAAAATATTTTAAAATTGGTATTTTTAAAAAGTAAAATATTTATAAAAAGAAAATTATTAAAATTGGGAGTTATAATAAAAAAATTTTAAAACAATTTGTTTTGAAACAAAATGTTTAGTTTTTTTTAACAAAAAAGTTTAAAAAGTTGATATTATTGTTTTATTGCTTATATTTTTACTCATACGTAATTTCATATATATCTTATATTACAATATCGTTTTAAAATAAAATTTTATTA